>AP027111.1:28473897-29807625 GCA_028142955.1 Pinctada fucata
AGAAATGCACATTTTTGCACTTTTTCTTTAAATAACTCAATAAGTGTATGATTTTACACACTCATTTACTACATATTTATCATATTTAACTTACTTAATGCTTTGATATGTATTTTATGCTTAAATTTTATTTTTTTGATTTTTTATGAATTTTTTTCTTATGTAAAAAGGAAAGGGGGGGGGGTGATTTTCATACATTTTCTGCTTCTTTTCTATAACCACTCTTCAGATTGTCATGACAATTTGTAGGTATGAGGTACTCATGCATGGTACCCTACAAGTGAAAGAATTTTGTCCAGATATCCACTTTTGGATTTTTAAGGAATATTTTTTAAGATTGTACATAGGTATAATGTATGTTTTCCATGCCCAATGGACCCATGGGGAGTGGCTTCAAACCCCGGCGGGACCCCAACAAAAAATTTTTTCCCTTTTTATTAGCTCACCTGAGCCAAAGGCTCAAGTGAGCTATTGTCATAGTGTGGCGTCCGGCGTCCGTCGTCCGTCGTCCGTCGTCCGTCGTCCGTCCGTCGTAAACTTTTAACATTTTCAACTTCTTCTCAAGAACGGCTGAAGGGATTTTGATGAAACTTGGTATGCATGAAGTACTAAAGGTCCTCTACCAAGTTTGTTCATTTCGGCTCGATCCCTTCAGGGGTGGATCCAGGGCGGGGTCAAATAGGCCCCGGAGGGTACCCCTCTTCAAAAATCTTCTTCTCCAGTTCCACTGAATGGATTGAAAAACTAATTGTATCTATGTGATCTAGAAGGATGTATGATTCAAGTTTGTTCATTTCGTTAAAATCCGACAACTAATTTTTGACGCGTTTTTGACGTCTTTTCGGACTTAGTCAGAAATGCACATTTTTGCACTTTTTCTTTAAATAACTCAATAAGTGTATGATTTTACACACTCATTTACTACATATTTATCATATTTAACTTACTTAATGCTTTGATATGTATTTTATGCTTAAATTTTATTTTTTTGATTTTTTATGAATTTTTTTCTTATGTAAAAAGGAAAGGGGGGGGGTGATTTTCATACATTTTCTGCTTCTTTTCTATAACCACTCTTCAGATTGTCATGACAATTTGTAGGTATGAGGTACTCATGCATGGTACCCTACAAGTGAAAGAATTTTGTCCAGATATCCACTTTTGGATTTTTAAGGAATATTTTTTAAGATTGTACATAGGTATAATGTATGTTTTCCATGCCCAATGGACCCATGGGGAGTGGCTTCAAACCCCGGCGGGACCCCAACAAAAAATTTTTTCCCTTTTTATTAGCTCACCTGAGCCAAAGGCTCAAGTGAGCTATTGTCATAGTGTGGCGTCCGGCGTCCGTCGTCCGTCGTCCGTCGTCCGTCGTCCGTCCGTCGTAAACTTTTAACATTTTCAACTTCTTCTCAAGAACGGCTGAAGGGATTTTGATGAAACTTGGTATGCATGAAGTACTAAAGGTCCTCTACCAAGTTTGTTCATTTCGGCTCGATCCCTTCAGGGGTGGATCCAGGGCGGGGTCAAATAGGCCCCGGAGGGTACCCCTCTTCAAAAATCTTCTTCTCCAGTTCCACTGAATGGATTGAAAAACTAATTGTATCTATGTGATCTAGAAGGATGTATGATTCAAGTTTGTTCATTTCGTTAAAATCCGACAACTAATTTTTGACGCGTTTTTGACGTCTTTTCGGACTTAGTCAGAAATGCACATTTTTGCACTTTTTCTTTAAATAACTCAATAAGTGTATGATTTTACACACTCATTTACTACATATTTATCATATTTAACTTACTTAATGCTTTGATATGTATTTTATGCTTAAATTTTATTTTTTTGATTTTTTATGAATTTTTTTCTTATGTAAAAAGGAAAGGGGGGGGGGTGATTTTCATACATTTTCTGCTTCTTTTCTATAACCACTCTTCAGATTGTCATGACAATTTGTAGGTATGAGGTACTCATGCATGGTACCCTACAAGTGAAAGAATTTTGTCCAGATATCCACTTTTGGATTTTTAAGGAATATTTTTTAAGATTGTACATAGGTATAATGTATGTTTTCCATGCCCAATGGACCCATGGGGAGTGGCTTCAAACCCCGGCGGGACCCCAACAAAAAATTTTTTCCCTTTTTATTAGCTCACCTGAGCCAAAGGCTCAAGTGAGCTATTGTCATAGTGTGGCGTCCGGCGTCCGTCGTCCGTCGTCCGTCGTCCGTCGTCCGTCCGTCGTAAACTTTTAACATTTTCAACTTCTTCTCAAGAACGGCTGAAGGGATTTTGATGAAACTTGGTATGCATGAAGTACTAAAGGTCCTCTACCAAGTTTGTTCATTTCGGCTCGATCCCTTCAGGGGTGGATCCAGGGCGGGGTCAAATAGGCCCCGGAGGGTACCCCTCTTCAAAAATCTTCTTCTCCAGTTCCACTGAATGGATTGAAAAACTAATTGTATCTATGTGATCTAGAAGGATGTATGATTCAAGTTTGTTCATTTCGTTAAAATCCGACAACTAATTTTTGACGCGTTTTTGACGTCTTTTCGGACTTAGTCAGAAATGCACATTTTTGCACTTTTTCTTTAAATAACTCAATAAGTGTATGATTTTACACACTCATTTACTACATATTTATCATATTTAACTTACTTAATGCTTTGATATGTATTTTATGCTTAAATTTTATTTTTTTGATTTTTTATGAATTTTTTTCTTATGTAAAAAGGAAAGGGGGGGGGGTGATTTTCATACATTTTCTGCTTCTTTTCTATAACCACTCTTCAGATTGTCATGACAATTTGTAGGTATGAGGTACTCATGCATGGTACCCTACAAGTGAAAGAATTTTGTCCAGATATCCACTTTTGGATTTTTAAGGAATATTTTTTAAGATTGTACATAGGTATAATGTATGTTTTCCATGCCCAATGGACCCATGGGGAGTGGCTTCAAACCCCGGCGGGACCCCAACAAAAAATTTTTTCCCTTTTTATTAGCTCACCTGAGCCAAAGGCTCAAGTGAGCTATTGTCATAGTGTGGCGTCCGGCGTCCGTCGTCCGTCGTCCGTCGTCCGTCGTCCGTCCGTCGTAAACTTTTAACATTTTCAACTTCTTCTCAAGAACGGCTGAAGGGATTTTGATGAAACTTGGTATGCATGAAGTACTAAAGGTCCTCTACCAAGTTTGTTCATTTCGGCTCGATCCCTTCAGGGGTGGATCCAGGGCGGGGTCAAATAGGCCCCGGAGGGTACCCCTCTTCAAAAATCTTCTTCTCCAGTTCCACTGAATGGATTGAAAAACTAATTGTATCTATGTGATCTAGAAGGATGTATGATTCAAGTTTGTTCATTTCGTTAAAATCCGACAACTAATTTTTGACGCGTTTTTGACGTCTTTTCGGACTTAGTCAGAAATGCACATTTTTGCACTTTTTCTTTAAATAACTCAATAAGTGTATGATTTTACACACTCATTTACTACATATTTATCATATTTAACTTACTTAATGCTTTGATATGTATTTTATGCTTAAATTTTATTTTTTTGATTTTTTATGAATTTTTTTCTTATGTAAAAAGGAAAGGGGGGGGGGTGATTTTCATACATTTTCTGCTTCTTTTCTATAACCACTCTTCAGATTGTCATGACAATTTGTAGGTATGAGGTACTCATGCATGGTACCCTACAAGTGAAAGAATTTTGTCCAGATATCCACTTTTGGATTTTTAAGGAATATTTTTTAAGATTGTACATAGGTATAATGTATGTTTTCCATGCCCAATGGACCCATGGGGAGTGGCTTCAAACCCCGGCGGGACCCCAACAAAAAATTTTTTCCCTTTTTATTAGCTCACCTGAGCCAAAGGCTCAAGTGAGCTATTGTCATAGTGTGGCGTCCGGCGTCCGTCGTCCGTCGTCCGTCGTCCGTCGTCCGTCCGTCGTAAACTTTTAACATTTTCAACTTCTTCTCAAGAACGGCTGAAGGGATTTTGATGAAACTTGGTATGCATGAAGTACTAAAGGTCCTCTACCAAGTTTGTTCATTTCGGCTCGATCCCTTCAGGGGTGGATCCAGGGCGGGGTCAAATAGGCCCCGGAGGGTACCCCTCTTCAAAAATCTTCTTCTCCAGTTCCACTGAATGGATTGAAAAACTAATTGTATCTATGTGATCTAGAAGGATGTATGATTCAAGTTTGTTCATTTCGTTAAAATCCGACAACTAATTTTTGACGCGTTTTTGACGTCTTTTCGGACTTAGTCAGAAATGCACATTTTTGCACTTTTTCTTTAAATAACTCAATAAGTGTATGATTTTACACACTCATTTACTACATATTTATCATATTTAACTTACTTAATGCTTTGATATGTATTTTATGCTTAAATTTTATTTTTTTGATTTTTTATGAATTTTTTTCTTATGTAAAAAGGAAAGGGGGGGGGTGATTTTCATACATTTTCTGCTTCTTTTCTATAACCACTCTTCAGATTGTCATGACAATTTGTAGGTATGAGGTACTCATGCATGGTACCCTACAAGTGAAAGAATTTTGTCCAGATATCCACTTTTGGATTTTTAAGGAATATTTTTTAAGATTGTACATAGGTATAATGTATGTTTTCCATGCCCAATGGACCCATGGGGAGTGGCTTCAAACCCCGGCGGGACCCCAACAAAAAATTTTTTCCCTTTTTATTAGCTCACCTGAGCCAAAGGCTCAAGTGAGCTATTGTCATAGTGTGGCGTCCGGCGTCCGTCGTCCGTCGTCCGTCGTCCGTCGTCCGTCCGTCGTAAACTTTTAACATTTTCAACTTCTTCTCAAGAACGGCTGAAGGGATTTTGATGAAACTTGGTATGCATGAAGTACTAAAGGTCCTCTACCAAGTTTGTTCATTTCGGCTCGATCCCTTCAGGGGTGGATCCAGGGCGGGGTCAAATAGGCCCCGGAGGGTACCCCTCTTCAAAAATCTTCTTCTCCAGTTCCACTGAATGGATTGAAAAACTAATTGTATCTATGTGATCTAGAAGGATGTATGATTCAAGTTTGTTCATTTCGTTAAAATCCGACAACTAATTTTTGACGCGTTTTTGACGTCTTTTCGGACTTAGTCAGAAATGCACATTTTTGCACTTTTTCTTTAAATAACTCAATAAGTGTATGATTTTACACACTCATTTACTACATATTTATCATATTTAACTTACTTAATGCTTTGATATGTATTTTATGCTTAAATTTTATTTTTTTGATTTTTTATGAATTTTTTTCTTATGTAAAAAGGAAAGGGGGGGGGGTGATTTTCATACATTTTCTGCTTCTTTTCTATAACCACTCTTCAGATTGTCATGACAATTTGTAGGTATGAGGTACTCATGCATGGTACCCTACAAGTGAAAGAATTTTGTCCAGATATCCACTTTTGGATTTTTAAGGAATATTTTTTAAGATTGTACATAGGTATAATGTATGTTTTCCATGCCCAATGGACCCATGGGGAGTGGCTTCAAACCCCGGCGGGACCCCAACAAAAAATTTTTTCCCTTTTTATTAGCTCACCTGAGCCAAAGGCTCAAGTGAGCTATTGTCATAGTGTGGCGTCCGGCGTCCGTCGTCCGTCGTCCGTCGTCCGTCGTCCGTCCGTCGTAAACTTTTAACATTTTCAACTTCTTCTCAAGAACGGCTGAAGGGATTTTGATGAAACTTGGTATGCATGAAGTACTAAAGGTCCTCTACCAAGTTTGTTCATTTCGGCTCGATCCCTTCAGGGGTGGATCCAGGGCGGGGTCAAATAGGCCCCGGAGGGTACCCCTCTTCAAAAATCTTCTTCTCCAGTTCCACTGAATGGATTGAAAAACTAATTGTATCTATGTGATCTAGAAGGATGTATGATTCAAGTTTGTTCATTTCGTTAAAATCCGACAACTAATTTTTGACGCGTTTTTGACGTCTTTTCGGACTTAGTCAGAAATGCACATTTTTGCACTTTTTCTTTAAATAACTCAATAAGTGTATGATTTTACACACTCATTTACTACATATTTATCATATTTAACTTACTTAATGCTTTGATATGTATTTTATGCTTAAATTTTATTTTTTTGATTTTTTATGAATTTTTTTCTTATGTAAAAAGGAAAGGGGGGGGGGTGATTTTCATACATTTTCTGCTTCTTTTCTATAACCACTCTTCAGATTGTCATGACAATTTGTAGGTATGAGGTACTCATGCATGGTACCCTACAAGTGAAAGAATTTTGTCCAGATATCCACTTTTGGATTTTTAAGGAATATTTTTTAAGATTGTACATAGGTATAATGTATGTTTTCCATGCCCAATGGACCCATGGGGAGTGGCTTCAAACCCCGGCGGGACCCCAACAAAAAATTTTTTCCCTTTTTATTAGCTCACCTGAGCCAAAGGCTCAAGTGAGCTATTGTCATAGTGTGGCGTCCGGCGTCCGTCGTCCGTCGTCCGTCGTCCGTCGTCCGTCCGTCGTAAACTTTTAACATTTTCAACTTCTTCTCAAGAACGGCTGAAGGGATTTTGATGAAACTTGGTATGCATGAAGTACTAAAGGTCCTCTACCAAGTTTGTTCATTTCGGCTCGATCCCTTCAGGGGTGGATCCAGGGCGGGGTCAAATAGGCCCCGGAGGGTACCCCTCTTCAAAAATCTTCTTCTCCAGTTCCACTGAATGGATTGAAAAACTAATTGTATCTATGTGATCTAGAAGGATGTATGATTCAAGTTTGTTCATTTCGTTAAAATCCGACAACTAATTTTTGACGCGTTTTTGACGTCTTTTCGGACTTAGTCAGAAATGCACATTTTTGCACTTTTTCTTTAAATAACTCAATAAGTGTATGATTTTACACACTCATTTACTACATATTTATCATATTTAACTTACTTAATGCTTTGATATGTATTTTATGCTTAAATTTTATTTTTTTGATTTTTTATGAATTTTTTTCTTATGTAAAAAGGAAAGGGGGGGGGTGATTTTCATACATTTTCTGCTTCTTTTCTATAACCACTCTTCAGATTGTCATGACAATTTGTAGGTATGAGGTACTCATGCATGGTACCCTACAAGTGAAAGAATTTTGTCCAGATATCCACTTTTGGATTTTTAAGGAATATTTTTTAAGATTGTACATAGGTATAATGTATGTTTTCCATGCCCAATGGACCCATGGGGAGTGGCTTCAAACCCCGGCGGGACCCCAACAAAAAATTTTTTCCCTTTTTATTAGCTCACCTGAGCCAAAGGCTCAAGTGAGCTATTGTCATAGTGTGGCGTCCGGCGTCCGTCGTCCGTCGTCCGTCGTCCGTCGTCCGTCCGTCGTAAACTTTTAACATTTTCAACTTCTTCTCAAGAACGGCTGAAGGGATTTTGATGAAACTTGGTATGCATGAAGTACTAAAGGTCCTCTACCAAGTTTGTTCATTTCGGCTCGATCCCTTCAGGGGTGGATCCAGGGCGGGGTCAAATAGGCCCCGGAGGGTACCCCTCTTCAAAAATCTTCTTCTCCAGTTCCACTGAATGGATTGAAAAACTAATTGTATCTATGTGATCTAGAAGGATGTATGATTCAAGTTTGTTCATTTCGTTAAAATCCGACAACTAATTTTTGACGCGTTTTTGACGTCTTTTCGGACTTAGTCAGAAATGCACATTTTTGCACTTTTTCTTTAAATAACTCAATAAGTGTATGATTTTACACACTCATTTACTACATATTTATCATATTTAACTTACTTAATGCTTTGATATGTATTTTATGCTTAAATTTTATTTTTTTGATTTTTTATGAATTTTTTTCTTATGTAAAAAGGAAAGGGGGGGGGGTGATTTTCATACATTTTCTGCTTCTTTTCTATAACCACTCTTCAGATTGTCATGACAATTTGTAGGTATGAGGTACTCATGCATGGTACCCTACAAGTGAAAGAATTTTGTCCAGATATCCACTTTTGGATTTTTAAGGAATATTTTTTAAGATTGTACATAGGTATAATGTATGTTTTCCATGCCCAATGGACCCATGGGGAGTGGCTTCAAACCCCGGCGGGACCCCAACAAAAAATTTTTTCCCTTTTTATTAGCTCACCTGAGCCAAAGGCTCAAGTGAGCTATTGTCATAGTGTGGCGTCCGGCGTCCGTCGTCCGTCGTCCGTCGTCCGTCGTCCGTCCGTCGTAAACTTTTAACATTTTCAACTTCTTCTCAAGAACGGCTGAAGGGATTTTGATGAAACTTGGTATGCATGAAGTACTAAAGGTCCTCTACCAAGTTTGTTCATTTCGGCTCGATCCCTTCAGGGGTGGATCCAGGGCGGGGTCAAATAGGCCCCGGAGGGTACCCCTCTTCAAAAATCTTCTTCTCCAGTTCCACTGAATGGATTGAAAAACTAATTGTATCTATGTGATCTAGAAGGATGTATGATTCAAGTTTGTTCATTTCGTTAAAATCCGACAACTAATTTTTGACGCGTTTTTGACGTCTTTTCGGACTTAGTCAGAAATGCACATTTTTGCACTTTTTCTTTAAATAACTCAATAAGTGTATGATTTTACACACTCATTTACTACATATTTATCATATTTAACTTACTTAATGCTTTGATATGTATTTTATGCTTAAATTTTATTTTTTTGATTTTTTATGAATTTTTTTCTTATGTAAAAAGGAAAGGGGGGGGGGGTGATTTTCATACATTTTCTGCTTCTTTTCTATAACCACTCTTCAGATTGTCATGACAATTTGTAGGTATGAGGTACTCATGCATGGTACCCTACAAGTGAAAGAATTTTGTCCAGATATCCACTTTTGGATTTTTAAGGAATATTTTTTAAGATTGTACATAGGTATAATGTATGTTTTCCATGCCCAATGGACCCATGGGGAGTGGCTTCAAACCCCGGCGGGACCCCAACAAAAAATTTTTTCCCTTTTTATTAGCTCACCTGAGCCAAAGGCTCAAGTGAGCTATTGTCATAGTGTGGCGTCCGGCGTCCGTCGTCCGTCGTCCGTCGTCCGTCGTCCGTCCGTCGTAAACTTTTAACATTTTCAACTTCTTCTCAAGAACGGCTGAAGGGATTTTGATGAAACTTGGTATGCATGAAGTACTAAAGGTCCTCTACCAAGTTTGTTCATTTCGGCTCGATCCCTTCAGGGGTGGATCCAGGGCGGGGTCAAATAGGCCCCGGAGGGTACCCCTCTTCAAAAATCTTCTTCTCCAGTTCCACTGAATGGATTGAAAAACTAATTGTATCTATGTGATCTAGAAGGATGTATGATTCAAGTTTGTTCATTTCGTTAAAATCCGACAACTAATTTTTGACGCGTTTTTGACGTCTTTTCGGACTTAGTCAGAAATGCACATTTTTGCACTTTTTCTTTAAATAACTCAATAAGTGTATGATTTTACACACTCATTTACTACATATTTATCATATTTAACTTACTTAATGCTTTGATATGTATTTTATGCTTAAATTTTATTTTTTTGATTTTTTATGAATTTTTTTCTTATGTAAAAAGGAAAGGGGGGGGGGTGATTTTCATACATTTTCTGCTTCTTTTCTATAACCACTCTTCAGATTGTCATGACAATTTGTAGGTATGAGGTACTCATGCATGGTACCCTACAAGTGAAAGAATTTTGTCCAGATATCCACTTTTGGATTTTTAAGGAATATTTTTTAAGATTGTACATAGGTATAATGTATGTTTTCCATGCCCAATGGACCCATGGGGAGTGGCTTCAAACCCCGGCGGGACCCCAACAAAAAATTTTTTCCCTTTTTATTAGCTCACCTGAGCCAAAGGCTCAAGTGAGCTATTGTCATAGTGTGGCGTCCGGCGTCCGTCGTCCGTCGTCCGTCGTCCGTCGTCCGTCCGTCGTAAACTTTTAACATTTTCAACTTCTTCTCAAGAACGGCTGAAGGGATTTTGATGAAACTTGGTATGCATGAAGTACTAAAGGTCCTCTACCAAGTTTGTTCATTTCGGCTCGATCCCTTCAGGGGTGGATCCAGGGCGGGGTCAAATAGGCCCCGGAGGGTACCCCTCTTCAAAAATCTTCTTCTCCAGTTCCACTGAATGGATTGAAAAACTAATTGTATCTATGTGATCTAGAAGGATGTATGATTCAAGTTTGTTCATTTCGTTAAAATCCGACAACTAATTTTTGACGCGTTTTTGACGTCTTTTCGGACTTAGTCAGAAATGCACATTTTTGCACTTTTTCTTTAAATAACTCAATAAGTGTATGATTTTACACACTCATTTACTACATATTTATCATATTTAACTTACTTAATGCTTTGATATGTATTTTATGCTTAAATTTTATTTTTTTGATTTTTTATGAATTTTTTTCTTATGTAAAAAGGAAAGGGGGGGGGGTGATTTTCATACATTTTCTGCTTCTTTTCTATAACCACTCTTCAGATTGTCATGACAATTTGTAGGTATGAGGTACTCATGCATGGTACCCTACAAGTGAAAGAATTTTGTCCAGATATCCACTTTTGGATTTTTAAGGAATATTTTTTAAGATTGTACATAGGTATAATGTATGTTTTCCATGCCCAATGGACCCATGGGGAGTGGCTTCAAACCCCGGCGGGACCCCAACAAAAAATTTTTTCCCTTTTTATTAGCTCACCTGAGCCAAAGGCTCAAGTGAGCTATTGTCATAGTGTGGCGTCCGGCGTCCGTCGTCCGTCGTCCGTCGTCCGTCGTCCGTCCGTCGTAAACTTTTAACATTTTCAACTTCTTCTCAAGAACGGCTGAAGGGATTTTGATGAAACTTGGTATGCATGAAGTACTAAAGGTCCTCTACCAAGTTTGTTCATTTCGGCTCGATCCCTTCAGGGGTGGATCCAGGGCGGGGTCAAATAGGCCCCGGAGGGTACCCCTCTTCAAAAATCTTCTTCTCCAGTTCCACTGAATGGATTGAAAAACTAATTGTATCTATGTGATCTAGAAGGATGTATGATTCAAGTTTGTTCATTTCGTTAAAATCCGACAACTAATTTTTGACGCGTTTTTGACGTCTTTTCGGACTTAGTCAGAAATGCACATTTTTGCACTTTTTCTTTAAATAACTCAATAAGTGTATGATTTTACACACTCATTTACTACATATTTATCATATTTAACTTACTTAATGCTTTGATATGTATTTTATGCTTAAATTTTATTTTTTTGATTTTTTATGAATTTTTTTCTTATGTAAAAAGGAAAGGGGGGGGGGTGATTTTCATACATTTTCTGCTTCTTTTCTATAACCACTCTTCAGATTGTCATGACAATTTGTAGGTATGAGGTACTCATGCATGGTACCCTACAAGTGAAAGAATTTTGTCCAGATATCCACTTTTGGATTTTTAAGGAATATTTTTTAAGATTGTACATAGGTATAATGTATGTTTTCCATGCCCAATGGACCCATGGGGAGTGGCTTCAAACCCCGGCGGGACCCCAACAAAAAATTTTTTCCCTTTTTATTAGCTCACCTGAGCCAAAGGCTCAAGTGAGCTATTGTCATAGTGTGGCGTCCGGCGTCCGTCGTCCGTCGTCCGTCGTCCGTCGTCCGTCCGTCGTAAACTTTTAACATTTTCAACTTCTTCTCAAGAACGGCTGAAGGGATTTTGATGAAACTTGGTATGCATGAAGTACTAAAGGTCCTCTACCAAGTTTGTTCATTTCGGCTCGATCCCTTCAGGGGTGGATCCAGGGCGGGGTCAAATAGGCCCCGGAGGGTACCCCTCTTCAAAAATCTTCTTCTCCAGTTCCACTGAATGGATTGAAAAACTAATTGTATCTATGTGATCTAGAAGGATGTATGATTCAAGTTTGTTCATTTCGTTAAAATCCGACAACTAATTTTTGACGCGTTTTTGACGTCTTTTCGGACTTAGTCAGAAATGCACATTTTTGCACTTTTTCTTTAAATAACTCAATAAGTGTATGATTTTACACACTCATTTACTACATATTTATCATATTTAACTTACTTAATGCTTTGATATGTATTTTATGCTTAAATTTTATTTTTTTGATTTTTTATGAATTTTTTTCTTATGTAAAAAGGAAAGGGGGGGGGGGTGATTTTCATACATTTTCTGCTTCTTTTCTATAACCACTCTTCAGATTGTCATGACAATTTGTAGGTATGAGGTACTCATGCATGGTACCCTACAAGTGAAAGAATTTTGTCCAGATATCCACTTTTGGATTTTTAAGGAATATTTTTTAAGATTGTACATAGGTATAATGTATGTTTTCCATGCCCAATGGACCCATGGGGAGTGGCTTCAAACCCCGGCGGGACCCCAACAAAAAATTTTTTCCCTTTTTATTAGCTCACCTGAGCCAAAGGCTCAAGTGAGCTATTGTCATAGTGTGGCGTCCGGCGTCCGTCGTCCGTCGTCCGTCGTCCGTCGTCCGTCCGTCGTAAACTTTTAACATTTTCAACTTCTTCTCAAGAACGGCTGAAGGGATTTTGATGAAACTTGGTATGCATGAAGTACTAAAGGTCCTCTACCAAGTTTGTTCATTTCGGCTCGATCCCTTCAGGGGTGGATCCAGGGCGGGGTCAAATAGGCCCCGGAGGGTACCCCTCTTCAAAAATCTTCTTCTCCAGTTCCACTGAATGGATTGAAAAACTAATTGTATCTATGTGATCTAGAAGGATGTATGATTCAAGTTTGTTCATTTCGTTAAAATCCGACAACTAATTTTTGACGCGTTTTTGACGTCTTTTCGGACTTAGTCAGAAATGCACATTTTTGCACTTTTTCTTTAAATAACTCAATAAGTGTATGATTTTACACACTCATTTACTACATATTTATCATATTTAACTTACTTAATGCTTTGATATGTATTTTATGCTTAAATTTTATTTTTTTGATTTTTTATGAATTTTTTTCTTATGTAAAAAGGAAAGGGGGGGGGGTGATTTTCATACATTTTCTGCTTCTTTTCTATAACCACTCTTCAGATTGTCATGACAATTTGTAGGTATGAGGTACTCATGCATGGTACCCTACAAGTGAAAGAATTTTGTCCAGATATCCACTTTTGGATTTTTAAGGAATATTTTTTAAGATTGTACATAGGTATAATGTATGTTTTCTTACCAAAAAAGAAAAGAAATTCTCAAATCGCACCGGGTTATACACATTGATACTACTTTTAAATGAAGAAATTTTATTTGAATCACAAAAAAAAAAAAAAAAATGCCGTAATGATTAAAAGTACACAACTTTTTAAATATTTTTCAAAGCCATGCACCTGGTTCCGGACCGGAATTATTCGAATTTTATGATCTGAGGACCCATTTTCACACGTATTCTTCCACACATGTAGATGTCTCACACACTTTAAAACTATATTCAAAATTTTATTTCATCTGTCTAGTAAACAATCACGGAGAAAACAATTCAAGATAAACATTGTGTGTATTTTCCACCAATTGTTGAAAATAATAAGAAAATAATCGGAACTATTTGACAGGACAATGACCTAGATACGCATTCATTCATCTTCGTCCCCAAGGCGCATCGTATTCCGCTAGGCGCTTCATTGCAATACAAACCGCAAAGCAGTACTGCGATATATTTCAGGAGATACAGTGCAAACGGAATAGATTTTTATAATTGGAACACTTTCATAATCTGTATCTGTATGGGTACGTTGAATTACCAATACTGGCTTGTGATCAACGGAATGAGAGAGCGCATAAACTTACTTAATCGCGCTTCAGGCTGAATCTAAAGCCTTCCACAGTCCTTGACAGCACTTGATGGTTATCCAGTTCGTTCCACTCTGTGACTGTACGTATGAAGAATGAGTTCTTCCTGATGACGGAATTACATGTAGGTATGTTAAAGGAGCGAGTATGGTTTGAGCTATGAACAACGTTCATAATGGTTTTCATTCATGTACTTGGAACACTTGCATATACTTGTTATTATGTATAAAGTTTGCTCGAATTTCCTCTGTCTTAGACTCTCTTAGATGAAGTAATTTACGGACTGATTTCTTGAAGAAACGTCTAATGAGTAATCTCTTCCTCTGGATTTTGAGAATGCATAGGACATTTAATATCTGAAATTCTTGAAAATAAATAATTCCGTTCAGAGTTCCTGAAATCTTCCAATGAAATGTTGGACCACAGAAGCTGTTGTTTTAATAGAGAAAATAAATTATTATTCACAACCTTAAGCCACTGTGTTCGTCATCTTGTATGTATAATATTTCTAAGAGGAATACAGAGGCCTGAGGCTGTGAATAATAAAACATTTTCTCTCATAAAGCGACAGGATCCTGTGTTAAGACATTTGGGAATTTTTATCTGTTCAAATAATAGATACATAATGAGTTTTTATCAGACCAAATAACTTCTTGTCGGAAAATCCAATGCAACCGATACATTTCATGAACTCTCTCCGCTAACAACTTGCCCGTGTAACAGACCTATGATGAGGTAAAACAATTAGTTAACAGTAAATAACGATGTCGTAGGTCTGCTAGTTGGACAAGCTTAACAATTTCATGGGCCTTTTAATTTGTTTCAAACTGCGAAACCTTAGAGAAACCACTTGAGTTGTTGAACAGCGTATGCTGAAATGCGACGCTCCTTCTCGCCTGTTGAAATATGCATAGGCAAGAAGCGTCGCATTTCAGCATATTTACTGAAAATTATTTGTTCAAGTGGCTTCACTGGGTCATGAGGTTTGATACAACATACACTGCTTTTTTGGAAAACAAACTGGCACAATTTCTGCACAACTCACTTGAATTGTTGAATATTGGATCAAAACGATTTTAACTGTACGTTTCATGTATTTGAGATGAAATCAATACTATTCAAAAGCATAATTCATAGATTTTAGTGAATAAAGGCAAAACCGAAAAATCTTTGTTTTTTATGCCCCTGGAATAAAAGATTCGGGAGCATAAAGTTTTTGGCCTGTCCGTCTGTCTGTTTGTCTGTCTGTTTTCCAAAAAAACTTTAACATTGGGCATAACTTTTGAATGGAAGCTGGTGATAGAGGTTTCATATTTCACATGTGTATTTACCAAAATTTTTGACCTCATGACCATAACCTTGACGTTTCACGTACTTCTCAGAAACTTTAACATTGGGCATAACTATTGAATGGTTATAGTGATAGGGCTTTCATATTGTACATGTGTATTCCTTGTGACAAGATCTTTCCATTGATACCAATATTACGCTGACCCTGACCTCTCACATACTTAACAGAAAATGGTGTTTATACTAACAAAGATGCCGCCGGGGGCATTCTCGTTTCACAAACACAGGCTTTATAATTTCTGGCATGCTAGCTATCAATAATGAAAGGTTTTGTGTTCAATTTTAAATAAACTTAATTTGTGAAATCATTTCATTGTTTTATTCTTTTTCTGCTGCACATTTATGTGGAATTTTACAATATGATTTTATTTTTGATGTTGCATAATTGAACTATACTAGCTGGGCATATGACGTTGGACCACTTTATCCGTTTTTTTTTCAAATCAGTAAAAAAGTTATTGTTTTGAAATTTTTTTCTTTTTTTTCTTTTTTGTACCTTTAAAGGTTGTCTGAAAAAAAAACACTTCTCTGCATCCGGCAAAAATCTTTTTAGAAAGGTTGTGGGCTAAAATCCTGGTACTGGCACTATCAGTATTCAATGTCAGTATGTCAGTTAGAGCGTGCATGGGTATCAGGTGAGCGTTGTGCCCCCTGGGGCTCTTGTTTTTTCAAGCAACCTCTTAATTTTTTGTGAAATCTCATCTCTTGAATAGACCATTTTCTGATCTTGTTAGAAAGCACAAAATGTCCGAGTCAACATCTTTTGGCATCGTTATTCATTATGACGTCACTGTTAAAAGACACAATTCCATAGTGACGTAACAATGAAAAAGTGCGCTTAAATTGCCTACCTCGGACATTTCATCATTTCGTCAGACTTCGGCAAGTGGACTATTGGAAACTGCAGTAATGAAGTATAGTATGAAATTTCTTTATACACATGTACAATGTAGTTGTATTGTCTTACAATTTTGAAACAATTTCATACATGTGTTATTATTTTCAGTTGAAACGTACAATCAGAAAGAAACACACCTTACCTAACTACAAGTTCCGTATGAAGCCGTTTTTCCAACCTCCCCCACCAACCACAGATGTTAGAGATATTCATCTGAAGGGTGTAAATCTAGGTCAAGGTAAACTGGAGGTCACCATAAAGAAATGTAGCCAGCTGATGGACCTTCCTGTAGACTCTTCATTGTATTGTACATTGTCAGTAGGTAGGTCAAGGTCATTACCAATGGTATTTATGTCTACAAAGACATGTTTATTTTATACCGTGTAACTAATTCAAATGTAATTTTTAGCACATTTAAATATGAAAATACAATGTACTTTGCCAACTTTTGCAATGCTCAATACATCAATTTTCAATATCCTCTATTTACATATACATGTATTATCATTTAAGGTTTTTGGTTGTTGTGATCAGTTATTCAAATTTCCAGTGCCAGCCTTACTAAAATTTCTTGATCGCCAAATGCCTAACTTTACATCTGCTGGCGGAATTTTTACATTATAACTTTACAATCAATGGTTTGTCTGGTAATGATATGGTGGACTGTGTGATTATGAGTCTATAATGTCTAGCCTGCCAACTAGTGTAATATTGGACATTTGACGATCTCTCAGTTGTGTTAAGTAATTTGTATTAGTAATGTCTCTTAAATCTACTTAAAAAAGACATGCATCTATTTAAGAACAATAAACCTGTATGTATGAGTATGACAACCAAACTATGCATGACATGACATGACATTTCATATTGATTGATAAAAAAATATGAATAGAATGGAAAAACCATTATTTATTCATTTTTGAAATCACCACTTTCATGCACATTTAAGTTACTGTACAATGAAATTTGATCAAATAGAATTAAAAAAATAAATAACAAAAAGAAATTTACTCTTTGTAGACAGTCAACCTTGGTTAGAGCTTGCGGAAGGAAAGAAGAAAATTTGGGTAGTTTATGACTTAGAAATCCTCAAAGGAAACTCTGTATCTATAGGACTAACATTCAGAGACGTAAGTATTTATATAATGAATGTTGATACCTTGTTCCAGGGATTAATCTACCTAAGCGTCCTACGTCTCTGACGCATAAAAATTGCACAGGACCCATTGATTTCAGATCGCTGCGTCCCACTGTGCGCATTGTTCATGTCCGTATAATATGTCCCTTTTAGTTCATGTTTACATTAATTAAACATTCCAAATTGAGAAAGTGCATTTACAGTATTTATTTAGCTGTACAACATGAAAATCTCTTGTTTATATTTTGACAGCTCTTTTAAACGGAAGAGATCTGTGGTATCGTATGAGAAATCATTGCGGAGCAACTTTTTTAATTTTTAAATTAAAAGTAATATGCAGTCCGATGCGTGTCTAACTTCTTGATATCATTCGGATTCAGATGTAAAATATACAATATATTTATGAAAAATTCTTCCATTGTAAACTTAACATGACATGAATGAAAATTTCAGAAATCTATTGAAATTGTTAATTCACACCATAAGAGTACTGTCTTTGGATACCGTATAGAATTGGTTTGTTTGGATAATGTTTTACTATACACATGTACGAAGCATCGCTAACTAAATACTGTAAATTTCTTTATTTTTGTCGGTACCAATTTTCGTCAATTCGTCAAAAATTACTATTTCGTCAATACCTAAATTCGTCATCCAAGGGTCCCTAAAATGAATATTCTTCTGTTCAAATTTAAGCCAACTAAACATTTACATCTGCAGTCAAATCGTCAGATCTGCGGTATAACGTGTTTGTTTTCATTGTTTGTTTAACAATTATCGGTAAACAAACAATTTTAAAAGACAAGTATATCACCCACCTTGCTGTGAAAACATATCATTTAGTTATTAGAAGTACATTATACATGTATATGCGACTTTGTGTTCGTATTTATTTTTCATTGATTTGCCGTTCGCTTGACGTAATAACATTATTTAAAATTGAACATTCAGCTTCTTCCTACTTCCTGTGCAGTGCTCCCAGTATTTATTTAAGTTTACCAAAAGACTGATTCAATTTATCCTTACTACAATTTATTTTTTGTCAGGAGTATTTATATTCATCGGTACATTATTTCGTCAAGGAAGGCACTGACGAAAATGACGAAAATTGGTATCTGACGAATAAAAATCAATTTACAGTAAACAATCAATATACTTAACTTGGCAAAATTAGATTGAAGTTTAAGAGTTAGACGTTTATTTTGTGGTACATATAACTATCTAAAAGACATAAAACGCCACAAGTCGCAGTCAACTCACTCAATTGTATTCACGAACTTAAAACGCTGTGAAAAAAGAAGGTTTGTAGACATTGGGACGCATTAATTTCTGCTGGGACCGGTTGTTTTGGCTGGAGACCCATTGGCAAAGTTTCAGTGGGTCCAGAGGACCCATTAAGATCAAATTGTAGATTAATCTCTGTTGTTCAGTTGATCCAGATATCATTGTTTTGAGGACATTCTATCAAATCTTTGAATTCTTCCTTAATGTGTGATGCAATATGCAGAAAAGTAGTAGCTACATGTATGCTAAGTTTATTGAAATACTGTATGAGCAATTTACATGCTTCTAATCTAGTACATTATGCTGGGGGTGTCAGTCTTTAAAAGTCAGGGAAATTGGTTTCTTTTTCAAGATTAGGGGATTGTTTGGGAATTTCAGAATTTGATAATTGAAAAAATGAAAATCCTCAATTGACCACTTTCCAGTTCCGCTCCGCCTAGCGGCGAAGTGCTGAAAACAGGGTGTCATGGCCGTATAGACGGGCACAGGCATATGCCGCTTCGTTTATTGATGTGTTAATTTCGGGCAGATAGCTCTCTTCTGTCTTAATATTATCGTTTATATATGCCAAGACAATCGCTTTAATATGTCTTGATATATTTCTGACATATAAATATGGTGTTTTTGACAAATTTTAATCATTAATAGCAAAAATTAATCATGTAAAACGGGGCAGTTTCGATAGGTTATGGAAGTTATTTTCTGTCGTCTGAGATTATTTCAAAATACGAGACAAGAAATCATTCATTTTATTAATCTTAATCTCAGTTCTTATTACCGACTCTTATTATACACGTGCACCTCGTGTATATATACACAACCAGTCAACTATGACAGGTGTCATTCAGGTAGATATCAGCGCCTACCTGTGTGGAGTCAGCCATGCGTTCATGCATGCTGACACAATGTCTGGAATGGTCAGATAAAAAATACTAGTATAGAAATATGTTATTATATTCATTTTAGAGCGTTTGTGTATTTATATAAAATTTATATATTACCACGAGAAACACGTACCTTTCGACTTTTTTATTATTATTATTCAGTGTACACGGGGCACTGAGTTTTATACGCAATCCTACCTTCCCCTCTGAGTCTCTCTCCTCATAAGAATTCAATTTTCATCTATAATCATTCTTGTCAAATTTAAAGATGTAAGGAGATCGTTAAGAAAAGAAAGAGATGCCTGATAAACACAATATCACATTTAAAATAAACGGGCCAAATGAAAAGGTGATCCAGTATTTTCTTTTTTTTTCAAATCTCTTTATTTTTCGAACTATAATTTAAACAACGAATCTTAACTTATTCATTTATATACCATGATCATCCAGCCGTAGTTTAGAAAAAAAAAACAGAGTTAGATTCTCCATTATTAGTCCCCTATCGGAAACACCAAAGGGGACTCTTAGTTGTTTTAATTGGGGGGTGGGGGGGAGCTCTTATGCATTTAAAAAGAAATTCTTACTTCACTATTTTTTCATTTATTTTTTTTTTCACAGATGTTTCAACTTTATTTCCTATTGACTCGTTATTTGTTTGTCTTCTTATTTCATTCATTAAAGAAACCTTCTGTGATTCCTTGAGATTTTTTAAAAGAGCTTTTTGAATATGACATTTTTTTAGCTAAGATCTTTAAATCAAAATACATTATCAGATAAAAAAACATTTTTTTGTATCAATTTGAAAAAGGAAGAGAAAAAAAAAAAAGACGAAATAAATAAAAACAAGATGAGGAAAAAGATAGTAATTACCGTACTCTTCCATGTGAACAGGGGGCAATGAGAACGTACACTACACGTGTACGCTGACCGCAGTCTGTGTACATGGAGCAAGTATATATGTTAACATATTCAAAAGTTTACATATCTAAGTATATTTCTAAATGAAATTTTCTCTGTGAAAATAAGAAGATTGGATTTATTATGAAGATATTCTTATTGTCCCTCTCCCATGTTTCCATATATCTTATTTGAAATGGCCGCATGGCCATATCACGCTCTGATGATTTTCACACCTGGCAAGTAATGAATAAACGTACCCTGCACGGTTGATTGGCATGTGTGTACTTGTCAAAACAACGATTTGTTAATTGGGATGATACTTTTTAAGAAAATGGATTAGCGCAATGGACGTAAAATACGAATATATGAAGAAAACCAACGATAATTTGTGATTCATACCACGGAAAAGCTGGTTTTAAATTTACAAATAGATGTTTAAATATGCAGAAAAAATTCATTTATAGCATCTTTTTCTTTCAGCAAACATCTATAAATAATAATAAAACTAATTATAGTCGGGTAATTCAAAAGACAAATAAGAAATATCCATCAAAATATGTTAACTGATATATAACGCGATTGAGGCGTGATGCCCGTCTAAACGGCCATGACACCCAGTTTTCAGCACTTCGCCGCTAGGTGGCGAGGAACTGGAAAGTGGTCAATTTTGTAAAAAGTGAGTGAAAAATTATTTCAGAATTTATTTATTTTAACATAATCATTATATAATTACATGTATTTCTGATTTACTTTGAACACTAAGCATTCTCTTGAAAGAAAATTATGTTTATTATCATTATTGTTGTATTTGATGCTTTTACGTGTATAATTGTGATACTGAAAAATAAATACAATAACTAATTGTGAGATTAGGAGGCTGTTGAATTTTTTTGCGATTTTCATCAGTGAAAAATATGAATTAGTCAAGGAAAAGTACAAAAAAATTTTCACTGAGAGTGTTTGTACAATGTAACCCTTGAACAATATACTTTATCATACAATTTGATCTTATTAACTCTGTTTGTTAACATGTATTTCTCTTGTAGGGTTTTGTTTTAGAGAAGTATGATGATATGGTTATAATAGACAGTATACAAGCTGATTCTCCTGCTTCACAAGTTGATATCAGAAAGGTTGGTTATTCTTGAATTATGTCATTGATAAATTACAAAAAATATTCATTTTACACTTATAAGTTGGCTATACCCGTTTTACCACTCCTTTGACTCTTCGCAGAAAAACTAAATTTGCACCTATAAATTCATAAAATTTATGCCTACAAATCATCAATATACGAACATGTTTTCCCCTAAGTGAAAACGGATATCAAACTTAAACAATAAGGCAATAGAAATATTCCTACTTTTTGTGTCACCTGCCTAGCCTAGAGACACTTATTATGAATATCTGTTCTACATACATGTACATGTATGTACATTGAAATCATTACAAGCATGTACATTGAAATCATATTTAGATATCAGGACAAGTTTTGAAGTTCGAGTATGACATACAGTATTCAACTTTAGGATTGTAGAATGAATCATATGAACCTAGATTTTTGTACTGAATTAGGTCTTAGAACAACAAATAATTAACACAATAGCGATATTTGTGTAACATAGATGTCACTACTTGTATGTAGATATTTTGTTCGTACATGTATATATTTTGTTGATTAACAGGGAGATATATTAGTTAGTATAGGTAACACCAAGGTCACCAACACCAAACAGGCTGCTAAGCTGTTCAAAAACTGTGGTGAGAGGTAGGTTTTCCTGGTATGAAATATCTATAGTATTACATAATGTAATTCCCTTAGATGCAACTATTGAAATGGTATGAGTTACATTTTGCATGAAAATGTGATGTATCAATGTGTGACGTCACAATGCATTAGCTCTACAGAAACATGTTGCGACGGCTGTTGTAATCTGTAAACTGAACCTGTGAACCTGTAAACTGAACCTGTGGTGACCTAAATCTAATGTTTCCTTTTTACCTGTAAAAATTCAATTTCAGATAAAAAGAATGAAACTGACAATTGTGCTTCATATATATAGAATAAATGTCATAATTTTGTGTTTTGTTACTATGCTAACACACATTACATGTACGATAAATTCATTTGCTGTGTGTCATGTGTGTTGCTTACCAGTTACCAAACACAAATTAAAACACTTATTCTATAAATCAAAATATATTTATGAATTCAAAGACCTCTGTAAAGCACCTTTACAAATGTGAGAACAATATCCACCTCTGTAAATACATTATCACTCTTATATGACATCACTGATATAAATGTATCTTCATTATGACTTCCTGAATTTGAATATATTAATTTAGTCAACTTTAAAGTCTTGATTTTTAAAGTAAATTTGTTTATTCATCACATTTCATTAAGTGTCTACATTGTTTTGGGCATGAGTACATATATTGTAAACTTTTCATGATGAATAGTCTCTCTGTTTGATATTTCTTCTGAATTTTTTCTGTGATTAGACTCAAGGTTCGTATAGAGAGATTGAAGAGTAAAGTAGCAGCAGACATACAATATGTGGAGGATTCAGTCAGTCTTAAGGTTTGTGAATAAACTTACCTACATGTATATAGTATAGTACCTGTTCTTCAGTCAGTCTGTCTGTACAACTTAAAAAGTCCAGTACATGTATGTCTAGAATTATCTTCGGTACAGTATGTGGCATTTTTCAGGGTATTTTACTTTGGGTCCAGGGTCCGGTAAAATTGGGAAAAATCGTGGTGTTTTAATGAAATTGGGAATTTCCAACAGTTTAATTTGATTCTTAAGCCCCCGTTCCACTGCAATCCCTCTGTACCTACGTTCATTCCCGACCTCGAAATTTGCCAGGTCGGGAGAGAACGGCTCTTAGTCCTATCTTGGTCTGGTACAGCGTATGTTGGTCCAAAATCGATCGGTATTAGAGCGGGCACGCTTCAGAGGTCGGGAAAAGTTTCCCGTATTCTTTCAGCTGGTTGAAAAAATACGGGAAACTTTCCCGCTCTCTTTGTGGTCGTGAAATAGTCGGCACTGGGTCGGGATAGTCGGGGGTACAGCCTAGGTTAATCGTATCCTGGTCGGAAAAGAGCGTGGCTTGAGCGTGGTCTGATTGGTATTTAACTAAACCCCGCTCTCCTCACGCATAAGACACGCTTTAATTACGCCCTGTTCCCGATCTTTACTCGTCCATTCTACGCTCTTACCTCGATTTATCCAATACAGATTCAATGTTTGCTGATCTTACCAAGACCTTTTCATGATCATCTTTCGACCTATTCACGCTCTATAAGACCAATTTACGACCAAAAGACGCTTCAAATAGGATCTTTGTTTATTTCATTCATTTTCTCGCACTGATTGATTTGTTCAAAATATTTATTATCAAAATGTCGCGGCGACGATTCTAGGCTATCCAATGCCATTTTTGTGTCGCCTGCGAAGGATAGCGACACTTAGGGATCACTTTGTCCGTTGTCCGTCTGTCCGTCCGTCCGTCCGTCCGTCTGTCTGTCTGTCACACTTTGGGTGTCACAGCCCATAACTTTTGATTGGTAAGTGATAGGGCTTTGATATTTCACATGTGTATTCCTTGTGACAAGACCTTCCTACACATACCATAATTTTTGACCTAGTGACCTTGACCTACATATTTGACCTACTTTTCAAAAAAATTACAAATGGATATATCTTTTGATTGGTAAGTGTTAGGACTTTAATATTTCACATGTGCAATCCTTGTGGCAAGACCTTTCAACACATTCCATAATTTTTGACCTTGTGACCTTGACCTCGATATTTGACCTACTTTTCAAAAAAATTACAAATGGATATATCTTTTGATTGGTAAGTGTTAGAACTTTAATATTTCACATGTGCAATCCTTGTGGCAAGACCTTTCAACACATGCCATAATTTTTGACCTTGTGACCTTGACCTTGATATTTGACCTACTTTTGAAAAAAAGATAAGATTCACTATATCTTTTGATTGGTAAGTGATAGGGCTTTGATATTTCACATGTGTATTCCTTGTGACAAGACCTTCCTACACATACCATAATTTTTGACCTTTTGACCTTGATCTATATATTTGATCTACTTTTCAAGAAAAGTAATATTGGCTATATCTTTTGATTGGTAGGTAATAGGGCTTTGATATTTCACATGTATTTTCCTTGTAACAATGCCATTCTACACATACTATAATTTTTTACCTTTTGACCTTGACCTAGCTATTTGACCTTCTTTTCTAAGGTTGTATATATCTTTTAATTGGTAGGTGATAGGTCTTTAATATTTCTTAAGATGAGACCTTTTTGTTACCAATTTTTATGTAGTGACCTTGACCTAGATGATTGACACTCTGTTCTGAAAATTTGAGAATGTCCATAACTTTTAATTTGTAATCAAGAGGTCTGATATTTCAAATGAATTTCATTTGACAAGACTTTCCTACTGATACCAATAATTTGATCCACTTTCTAGAATAATGATCAAACCGCTTCGCAGGCGACACAAGCATTCCTTGGATTGCTATTTTTTTAAGTAAAGAAAATTTTTAATTTTGATCGCGAAACTTTTGGGTAAGGCTAAAAAGGTAGATCAAAACGAGAAATATAGGCTTCTTCTTGGCCGATACGATCATTGGATGACAAATGAGATTAGTTTAAGGTAGAAATTGTGTTTTGAGCGGGAATGCGTTGGGGACAGTCGGTAATAGATCGGAATGGCATCGGGAATAGATCAGGTTTTGGTCGGGAATAGATCGGAGTTTGATCGGATATAACGGGGTTTGGTTGGCAATACGATCGCGAGTAGAGTGGGTAAAGCGTGAGTAAGTCCGCGTTGAAGCGTGAATCTGTCATAAATTGATCGGGAATCAGTCGGGAATAGAGCGTGATGTCAAGAAAAAAATGAAAAGGTCGGGAAAGTTTTACCCGCCCTTGTGAAAATTGCGGTCGGGAATGGTCATAGGTACAGCGGGATTGCAGTGGAACGGTGGTTTTAAGGGGATAAATCATTACACAGAGATATAACTCCTTCTTATTCAAAGTGTATTCAATAAAAGAAACAGTACTAGTAAAGCCATCTATACTTAAGATTGTACTTCAAAGGTCATCAACTTCTAGGATCTGTTCAGAGTCAGAGGAGCTACTTTAATGATCATGATCAATCAGCGTTCAGATTGAAAGTCAGTGTTTGACGTGGGACACTCCCACTGTTCGAGTCTCCCCCATTCTGTTTACTGAACATGAACTACTTTCTGTTGTTTCTTTTGTAGTCACTATCCAAAATCTTATTTTGAAGAACTTATCTATCCTCTACAAAGAAGATGTACTCCCTTTTGTCATTTTTGCTGTTGTGAGATGACATGGTTCTGGGTTCCCAGTACTGGAGATAAGATTTGATGATTAAAAGGATATAAGATACATATGGATTGTTAATGTCGTATTTCTGCTAGGTATTTCAGTCGTCATTATTTTGCTTTTTATTGAAGAACACTTCAAAAAATTTAAAGACAATCACATTGGGAAATTTCAACCATTAATTGGGAAAATACAGGCCACTTTGGCGTTGGGAATGGGTCCGATAATCGGAGCCAAAAAACGGACTTGAAAAATCCCTGTAATTATATTCATGAAACTTTCATAGAAGGTTAAGTCACATAAAGGTCAAAAGAATGAGATTTGTCAAAGATATTGAGACATATTCTTTCCTTTGTTCACTAGCAGAAAAGATTTGATTGTTGGAGAAACTTCTTTTAAAACATGTTTAGGAGCTTTCAAAAAGTACTTTTCATTAGTTGCCATTATTAAAGACATAAAATGAAAAATTACATAAGAAAGTTATGACATACATGTATTTTTATTACAATAAAGGAAGTACTGTCATTTAAAAAATAGGAATATGATAAGTGTTCGTAAAATCAAAATTTTTAATTGTCCACAGGATGTCCAGTCAGATGTGAAAAAAGATGACAAGATGTCAGACATCACAGATGACTTTGTCAACATTAGTATACAGAGAGATTCAGATGCACAAAAGTCCTCAAAACCCAGTGTTAGCGATCAGTCACAAAGTGTTACGAGTAGTCCTCAGAAAAAGGTTATGTCCCTTGTTAATTCTGGTCGAGCCCTTCTACAAAGGAAGACCAGAAGTAAAACTCAATCAGAAGTCCCAGACTCTACGTCCCAAAAGAAAACCCCCGTGCATCAGACAAAATCTCAAGGAAGCCCACAGTCTCAAAGGAAGATGTCCGATGATTCATCAGCAGCCATTGGCTCTCAGTCCAGTAGTCCCAGGCCGATTAGGAAAAATACGTCGGAGAAAGATCTGAAGGACCTCTCAGGATCTCCCAAAAAATCAGACTTTTCCAGTTCTCTTAGAATGCCTTCAAAGAAAGAGGTCATTGCAAGGTCAAGGTCACAAAGTGATACCACCTCCATCAAGGTATGCATTGTTTAACAAATTACTTGCTGTATCAGATTCTCAGCAATATTCAGTTAGCTATCCTTTTCATATAAGAAATTAAAGTTTGGAGCTAAATGTTTTTTAAGAATTATGCAAACTTCCTGGCGTATTGTAAAATATTACTTTGAAGTATAGAGCTACTTTAGTGAATCTAAATTTGTATATATGCAACATGGATTTCACTATTAGACTTAAGAGCTCTACAAATAATTTCTGCTTTGTACTTTTGTAATGTAAGCAAAATGGCTGAACACTTTAGAGGTACATATAATAGATTTGTGTCTAAATAATTGAATACATTAAATTTTCATTTGTCATTCAATTGAGCTGAGAAAGCATGTACACGTTTACAGTATGTCCTATATTTGTAAAGTTCATATATCTCTTCCAATTTGCATGAATAATTAGCATAATGAGAAACCCTTTCTTACCTTTACTTACAGAGTTTCAAATCCGATGATTTTGATCTGGAGTTAAATGAAACAGAAGGGATATCTGAGGAGGAAGAAGAAGATGACAATAGTATGATACGTACTGTAGAAGTCCCTGCTATCCAAGTGAGATACCAGTGTATACATTACATCATATTAGCTCTATTCATGAAATTCATACATGTATTTATTTAAATGTCTTGTAAATCAGGAATATTTTCAAGTTTAATTAAAGATAAATACTCATTGTCTCTTTAGGTATTTGCTATTTGTGCCACTTGTTTTAATTTATTTGAAAATCAATATGGATTTGTGAAATGTTATCAAATCTTTAGGTAATAGCTTTCAATTTTCTTTCTTTGCATTGCATGAAAATGTTGTCAAAAACTGTCTGTAAAATGCATTCCAGTCAACTGATATTTACGTGGGAATTATACACTTGCAACATTGGAATATAACTTGTGATTTAAAATTGTAAATACATGTACATGTATCATAGACTTTGGATACCTCAAGTTAAATGAAAAATCTTACATGAACTTTTTAATTACATGTATGTACATAGCTTTTCTTTGCATAGAATCCCTCCTGGAATGAGAAGTTTACGTTCTCTATGGGAACCCAGGAAAAATTCCTAAATATTTGTGTGTGGTGCAAGATACCTAAAAAAGTAGACAAAAATGAGCGTGTGCTGAAGGCAAGCAAGGACTTTGTTGTAGGACATGTAAGTGCAAATTATTATCTTTATATCATTCCTTATGAAATATAATTTTTCAATGAAAATTCACTGAAAATATTAATAATTTGTAAATTTTAACGAAACAAAATTGTTGTAATAAAAGTTAAAACAAGAAGGCAAAAAAAAAATCTCAATGTACTGATTACACCTTGCAAATAGCTGTTCCAAGTAACCATTCTCCTCACAACATGCATGTATTTGTACCTTAAATTTCCAAACAAAGATCTGATTCTTTATTAATATTAGAGTAAGAAAGTTTACTAGTATTTTATTTTCTGTTTATTATTGTAGGTTTGCCTGTCCTTGGTGGATATAGCTTTAGACTGTTTGATGACCTTACAGGGAGATAATCAACTAACAGTCAAATTGTCTCCCTCAGAAACTAGAGCTGGTGCTAGGTTAGATAATACAACAAATTTATTTTGAATATTTCATCCGGAGAGTTCATGTTCTTTGAAAATACTAAATATTGAGAACATTGTAATCCTCACAAATAAGGCTCATCTGTTCAAAAAAAATTATTTTCAAAAATTTAATTGGAACTTTAACGTAGCAATGCTACTATTGAATTACTAAATGTTAATATAGAGTATTGTATGATATTCATACAAGAAATCAGAATAGAATTATAAAGTCTTTTTATTATACACTTAAAGTCTACATAAAATCTTATTTATGATCCTTTAAACCTCATAAACATACATTTTTCATTTACAGTCGAGCCAAGCTAGCAGCCTACTCATCTCACCCTGGATTTTTCCCTGATCTTTGTCATGGAGACATTAAGCTGGCCTTTGTTTACAAGGCATTAGAGATGTCGGAGGATGAGAGAAAACTATACACCAGGGAGGTACCCAGGGAGAAAGTGTGCACCAAACACAGGGAGTCACCAGAAACTGATGTAGAAAGTACTAGTGAAAAAGAAAAGGAGGCGCAGTAAGTATGGTGGGGTTGTCTTGGGTTGAATTAAGATTCTTTTGTCCAATAAATGAATTGCAAACTTTTGACTACATGTACAATTAACTATCAAAAGTATGAAATCTTGATTTTGGAATATTTTGAGAAATACAAGTACTGTAAGTCTATTTACAGTATTAGGAAGCTATTCATAACTTTGTATATTACATGTATGTGGTAGAACCAGAAAAAAATCATACTCTGAGAATGTACATGTGTATATGGTGTCTTATTATTTGCTTTCAGAGAGGAGGAAGGAAAGCACATATTTGACAGAACCAATTTTGCTACAGCCACATACTGCCATTTCTGTGGAAAGAAGGTACGTAGGGTTCTTTCAATTTGACTTTTGATTATTAACAGATTAAGTATTTGCCTCCATTGAAATATCTTGATGAATGTGAAACATGATAATGTACAACAGGAAATTGTAATTTATGATTTAAGTGACATATTGTGTCATTTTGTTGTAATTATTACTCTTCACTACATGTAATTTGCTTATATTTACATCTCCATACCTTTTCTTTTATATTTGGTTAGAATAATTTTTGACTGCTTTGTAGCGAAATTGATTCACACTTGACCCATATGAGCCCATTTTTGTATTCAGATATGGCTGAAGGCGGCTTTCCAATGTTGTGTATGCTCTATGATCTGTCATAAGAAGTGTGTTATGAGATGTCAGGCAGAAACACTGTGTACTCAGTAAGTATCAAAAAAATTATGAACCTCTAGTAATTAGAATTTTTTGTAAGAGGCTTTTATGCATGCATTTATGGTGCTTTTCGGCTATGTTGTATACATGATTCTAAAAAAAAATAAAATCAAAACTTGCAAGGAAATATAACATTTGAGTAAGTTTTGAGTGAGTTTTGTCATTTTACGTACAAATTACTGAACTTCTCAACTTTCTGATGCTCACAGTCCTTATTATTCTTAAAGTAATGAGAAAATGGAATCTGTAAGATAAGTTACATTTTACTCCAAAAAAGATTAGAAAAGGCCACCAAAAAAAATAAAAAAAATTGTATTTATAGCCAACAACAATTCAGTGAATTAAAGCTAAACTTTACTTGTAGAAATGGCACCCGAAAAAGAGATGATCCCTCAGAACCATGGAAACCACCAGTCAGCCAATCAGAAGAGAGACATCTTAAACAGGAAGTGCAACAAAAGACCACCAGTATCATTAGGAAATTCCGTAGTAATAAACAAGGTATAAAAAGAAATGTATATATATTTCAGTACAGTGCTTTTCTAGTGTATATTTAAAAAGGGTGTTGATTCTTTGAATTTTAATATGATAATATAAATATTCTTCATGTATGTGTAATATCCAAGTGAAATAGGAATGTAGTTTTGAATTTTTCATCAAATGGCTTTAAATTTCAAATAGAAGAATTTTGATGCATTTATTGAAAAGTAAGAAACATAATTTTAGGGCACCGAAGGAAAATAAAGAGGACGCACAGTGGAGAGAAATGGGTTTATATTCCACATGCAATAGCCATGCTACATGTTGATGTATGCTTACAATATTCCCATTTCAAATCTGCACTCTACACCACATTTATTTTACCTTGATATAAAACTCAGTGTGACTTTCTGTGATCAGATGGTCAACAAATCTTCAGGCATGTTAGACTTTCGAAACGATTAACAAATTTTACCATGCCAGAGGTAAAATTCCTAGGGCAATTTAGGGTTATAAGCATTTTACAAAGACTCTGAGGGGTGTGGATTCATTCTCATGATTTTGTAGACAGAAATTTTGCATATTTGAATTCTATTTCTTAGATGCAATTTTCTTTTATCATTCTTATACCATCAAGAGTGAATAGGCCGTCGTCTAGTGATTAAAGTGTCAGGCCAATAACCTGAAGTCTGCTGGTTTGGGCTGTGCTTGCGCCACAGATAGGCCAACATATATACACTTAAGTTTTAGGTGTAAAATACAAAAAGTGTCTGTTGTATCTACATGTCTGTTGTATTTAAAAAAGTAGAGTTGGCCAACATTTATCTTAAATTTCTATTTTAATCTGCTTTTAATTTGCAGTGATAAACCCCAGCACTCAAGATAAATCTGTCCTTCAAAGTAAACCCCTCCCACATCCTGTCTCCTCATCCAATCAGCTGTCTCCATTCCCTAGTCCTGTGTCTAGTAGGCGGAGAAATTCAGCACCAAACACTGAAGCACATCCCTCTATGGACCAATCAGGATCCACCATTCCTCTGCCCCAGACACGTTCTATTAATTCACTTCAGGAGATACTCAGTAAAACAATTCTGAGTAGAGAGAATAGTCGTTCTGGTGAACTTAAGACCAAGGTATATAAAAAGTCTATTGAACTTGTCGGATATCAAGTACAATTATCTATGGAACTAGGATTAATATTATTTCATAGCAATATAGTCTAGCTCAATGAAATTATTTTTTCGAAGTGAAAGAAATTTAATAATATGAATATGCAAGGCATTTTGAAAATATTCAAACTTACTTGTATGTTATTTAATGCTTGAAAGTTTGCATGATATACATGTATTTAAAAAAAAATTTATATTTTTTAAATACACAATGAGAAAAAGGAGAAAAACTCAGCTAACATAATGTGTTCGCTATTTTACAATTTAAGTATATGTATAATAATGTTGAATAACTGATTAGCCAAGATATCTCCACAATTTTGTTAAATAACAATGGACAAAATTATTTTTGAAATTTTAGTTCTTAACAGATATTAACAATAGAATTCTTCATTTTTCAAAATCGTACAGATAATTCAGAGTTATCTGCCCCTTTTGGACAACTGTACATGTATTGAAGACAGAATTATATATATTTTGTGAAACCTTATAATACAGTAATTGAGAGTTATCTGCCCCTTTTGGACAACATTCAAGCTCTGGGCTTAGCACCATAAAACTACTTAAGACAAAAATTCCGTCTTAAATCTAAGAATTTTCTCAAATCAACAAATTCTCAGAAAAAAGTACACCATAAAATACTTGAGACGACTTTTTTGTCTCAATATTCTCAGAATTCTCGAAATTCTTAAGTACAGTTCAAACTAGACTTAAGTCTGATTTTTATTTAAGAATTCCAACATGGCCGCCATAGCAACAGAAAAATACGTAGAAACGGAAGATAAAATAGACCATTTCACGTAAACAAACATCACTTGTGTGTTTATATGCGACGTTTTGACCATATGACGTCATTCCGCGCTATGACGTTATATTTTATCTTTCTTCCAAAGTGAGTCAAATCTTAACGTGAAAGGGTTTCTAAAAGGTCTATAAAGGGGCTCTTCATCCAAGAGAGCCCTCCAATATTAATAAGATATATATTATGCTTGCCGTATCCAACAGTAAATAACTTGATATGTATCGCTTCCGTGGTGTCAGTTGATCGCCATTCGGCCTAGTTTCATTTTTGCAAATTTTCTGATGTAAATTCGCATATAAGGATCTAGGATTATTTGTATCTGTTTTTTTGCTTATTCATGCAAATACATGTATGTATTGTCCGTTATCTCTTTTAGTCAAATCTTTTAATGTACTTGATAAATGTTTCACTAAATTATATTATTTATCATAAACTCAAAGCATATAGCCTATCTAACGAGCAACGCAAAAGTTAGAATCGTCGTAGCAAAATTACCGGCCTCCAGGATCGGGTGGAGCTACTTCAATCAAGCAAATCAAATGATTAAAATAAGCCCTGGCCCGGTGAGGTCAGTTTTGCACAATACATGTATCTTTATCTAAAATGAAAAACAATACATGTAGGTAGAATAATGGTGAGCCAAATTTTTTTACACAGTTATGATATTAAACATTACACAATATACATATACATGTACGTGTGATTGAACTTTTTTTACGTTTGTGGCATCTATTTTAGATCAAATACATGAATTTTTGAAAAAGGGTCAGTTTCCCACTTTTTCAAAACCAAATGGTCATTTTACTTCAATGGTTAGCGAGCGAAGCGAACCGCAAATTATAAGGTGAAAACAGATTTTTCGGTTTGAATTTATCGTTCAAGAGAATATACGAGGTAACTAGTTAGACACGGTCCATTTGATAATAAGAATATCTGAAAGTTTACATTCTCATTTGTATGATATCAAATTTTTAGGGGAATCTGACGCATACATTCGCAGTAAAAGCCGTTTGAAAACTTCATTTTGAATTTGGGGTGTGTAGCTCTAATTCATTCGACTACCGCCACCTACAATGTATTGAATTTTTACAATAGAGGTATATGGAGATTTAATTTCACAATTCCACAATATTATGGTCGTTACTGTATATTTTCAAATAAATTTTTTACGGCTCCTTTTTAGCTCACCTGAGCCAAAGGCTCAAGTGAGCTATTGTCATAGTGTGGCGTCCGGCGTCCGTCGTCCGTCGTCCGTCCGTCCGTCCGTCGTAAACTTTTAACATTTTCAACTTCTTCTCAAGAACGGCTGAAGGGATTTTGATGAAACTTGGTATGCATGAAGTACTAAAGGTCCTCTACCAAGTTTGTTCATTTCGGCTCGATCCCTTCAGGGGTGGATCCAGGGCGGGGTCAAATAGGCCCCGGAGGGTACCCCTCTTCAAAAATCTTCTTCTCCAGTTCCACTGAATGGATTGAAAAACTAATTGTATCTATGTGATCTAGAAGGATGTATGATTCAAGTTTGTTCATTTCGTTAAAATCCGACAACTAATTTTTGACGCGTTTTTGACGTCTTTTCGGACTTAGTCAGAAATGCACATTTTTGCACTTTTTCTTTAAATAACTCAATAAGTGTATGATTTTACACACTCATTTACTACATATTTATCATATTTAACTTACTTAATGCTTTGATATGTATTTTATGCTTAAATTTTATTTTTTTGATTTTTTATGAATTTTTTTCTTATGTAAAAAGGAAGGGGGGGTGATTTTCATACATTTTCTGCTTCTTTTCTATAACCACTCTTCAGATTGTCATGACAATTTGTAGGTATGAGGTACTCATGCATGGTACCCTACAAGTGAAAGAATTTTGTCCAGATATCCACTTTTGGATTTTTAAGGAATATTTTTTAAGATTGTACATAGGTATAATGTATGTTTTCTTACCAAAAAAGAAAAGAAATTCTCAAATTGCACCGGGTTATACACATTGATACTACTTTTGAATGAAGAAATTTTATTTGAATCACAAAAAAAAAAATGCCGTAAAGATTAAAAGTACACAACTTTTTTAATATTTTTTCAAAGCCATGCACCTGGTTCCGGACCGGAATTATTCGAATTTTATGATCTGAGGACCCATTTTCACACGTATTCTTCCACACATGTAGATGTCTCACACACTTTAAAACTATATTCAAAATTTTATTTCATCTATCTAGTAAACAATCACGGGAAGACAATTGAAGATAAACATTGTGTGTATTTTCCACCAATTGTTGAAAATAATAAGAAAATAATCGGAACTATTTGACAGGACAATGACCTAGATATGCATTAATTCATCTTCGTCCCCAAGGCGCATCGTATTCCGCTAGGCGCTTCATTGCAATACAAACCGCAAAGCAGTACTGCGATATATTTCAGGAGATACAGTGCAAACGGAATAGATTTTTATACTTGGAACACTTTCATAATCTGTATCTGTATCTGTATGGGTACGTTGAATTACCAATACTGGCTTGTGATCAACGGAATGAGAGAGCGCATAAACTTACTTAATCGCGCTTCAGGCTGAATCTAAAGCCTTCCACAGTCCTTGACAGCACTTGATGGTTATCCAGTTCGTTCCACTCTGTGACTGTACGTATGAAGAATGAGTTCTTCCTGATGACGGAATTACATGTAGGTATGTTAAAGCAGCGAGTATGGTTTGAGCTATGAACAACGTTCATAATGGTTATCATTCATGTACTTGGAACACTTGCATATACTTGTTATCATGTATAAAGTTTGCTCGAATTTCCTCTGTCTCAGACTCTCTTAGATGAAGTAATTTACGGACTGATTTCTTGAAGAAACGTCTAATGAGTAATCTCTTCCTCTGGATTTTGAGAATGCATAGGACATTTAATATCTGAAATTCTTGAAAATAAATAATTCCGTTCAGAGTTCCTGAAATCTTCCAATGAAATGTTGGACCACAGAAGCTGTTGTTTTAATAGAGAAAATAAATTATTATTCACAACCTTAAGCCACTGTGTTCGTCATCTTGTATGTATAATATTTCTAAGAGGAACACAGAGGCCTGAGGTTGTGAATAATAAACATGATAAAACATTTTCTCTCATAAAACGACAGGATCCTGTGTTAAGACATTTGGGAATTTTTATCTGTTCAAATAATAGATACATAATGAGTTTTTATCAGACCAAATAACTTCTTGTCGGCAAATCCAATGCAACCGATACATTTCATGAACTCTCTCTGCTAACAACTTGCCCGTGTAACAGACCTATGATGAGGTAAAACAATTAGTTAACAGTAAATAACGATGTCGTAGGTCTGCTAGTTGGACAAGCTTAACAATTTCATGGGCCTTTTAATTTGTTTCAAACTGCGAAACCTTAGAGAAACCACTTGAGTTGTTGAACAGCGTATGCTGAAATGCGACGCTCCTTCTCGCCTGTTGAAATATGCATAGGCAAGAAGCGTCGCATTTCAGCATATTTACTTAAAATTATTTGTTCAAGTGGCTTCACTGGGTCATGAGGTTTGATACAACATACACTGCTTTTTTGGAAAACAAACAAACTGGCACAATTTCTGCACAACTCACTTGAATTGATGAATATTGGATCAAAACGATTTTAACTGTACGTTTCATGTATTTGAGATGAAATCAATACTATTCAAAAGCATAATTCATAGATTTCAGTGAATAAAGGCAAACCCGAAAAATCTTAGTTTTTTATGCCCCTGGAATAAAAGATTCGGGAGCATAAAGTTTTTGGCCTGTCCGTCTGTCTGTTTGTCTGTCTGTTTTCCAAAAAACTTTAACATTGGGCATAACTTTTGAATGGAAGCTGGTGATAGAGGTTTCATATTTCACATGTGTATTTACCAAAATTTTTGACCTCATGACCATAACCTTGACCTTTCACGTACTTCTCAAAAACTTTAACATTGGGCATAACTATTGAATGGTTATAGTGATAGGGCTTTCATATTGTACATGTGTATTCCTTGTGACAAGATCTTTCCATTGATACCAATATTACGCTGACCCTGACCTCTCACATACTTAACAGAAAATGGTGTTTATACTAACAAAGATGCCGCCGGGGGCATTCTCGTTTCACAAACACAGGCTTTATAATTTCTGGCATGCTAGCTATCAATAATGAAAGGTTTTGTGTTCAATTTTAAATAAACTTAATTTGTGAAATCATTTCATTGTTTTATTCTTTTTCTGCTGCACATTTATGTGGAATTTTACAATATGATTTTATTTTTGATGTTGCATAATTGAACTATACTAGCTGGGCATATGACGTTGGACCACTTTATCCGTTTATTTTTTCAAATCAGTAAAAAAGTTATTGTTTTGAAATGTGACTATTTTTTTCTTTTTTGTACCTTTAAAGGTTGTCTGAAAAAAAAACACTTCTCTGCATCCGGCAAAAATCTTTTTAGAAAGGTTGTGGGCTAAAATCCTGGTACTGGCACTATCAGTATTCAATGTCAGTATGTCAGTTAGAGCGTGCATGGGTATCAGGTGAGCGTTGTGCCCCCTGGGGCTCTTGTTTTCTCAATCTAGACCCTTCGAAATAAATTTTAGGTTTTCAATAAAACAAAGGATCCCGGACCTTAAGGCCCCTTTTTTATCACTCATAAATCGAGGAATTCAATGTCATTTGTATGACTTTTTACATATAATGAAAAATTGACCATTCGTGTATTAATTAACTATTAAAGTTTCACTTGTATTCAAAGATGTTACTATGTGTGATGTCTGTTTCGTGACAGGGGTATCTTGCAAATCCGGATAAATCGCCATCGATTCCAGCCTTGAATATTGTTTTGTCAATACATATGCATGAGAGGGATCGAACAAATTGTCACATGATCACATATTTTGTGAACACGACCAATCAGGTAAAAATCAATATATGCTAATGAATCGATATTGTCGGTTGCGTGATATTAGAAGTGTGGCTTTATGTTAATCTGTATACTTTTGATGCTACTTTTTTCGTGGGTTTCCTCTGATTTGAACATGAAGGCAAATTAGAATGGCTAATTCCTTCTCATGGAGAATTTGTCAAATAAGTATCTGTCCGTCATTTTTCTGAATTAGCCATTCAAACATGCGTCCATGCCTAATTTTGAAAAAAAATCTATTAGACTACCTGGGTTTTTTGTGTATAGTTCAACCAAAGCTGACGAAGGGTGGGTAGATTTTAGCCGAATTTGCCAGCGTTTCGGGCAATATCTTAACAGTAAGGGGTAAGAAACTTGTTGTTTATACATATTTCAAACAATTTATAAGGTCAGATAAATAAATTATGAAAATTTTGAAAATCGATTTTTATAGCCTTTCCTTAAGATCCGGGATCCAAATTTTCAGGGACACTGTATCTTTAAATTAATAAGTATACAGCGCGTGCAAGATGTCCGTTCTGTACCTACACCTAAACCATTGTTAAAAAAACTTGGGCAACTTTTCTGCCCAATTAAAACAATAAAGAACAACCAAAAAAGTGAGTAAAAACATTCGTATAATCTTGGTTTAGAAGTTTTTGCGACCTTCCGTTTTATGAAAGCGTTTTAACAAGAAATAGCGTCACATCATAAAAAGCGGGAAAAAACATGCATGTCGTCGCGTAACAAGTGCGTCTTGAAGATGATGTCATCATTAGCAACTGCCGTCTCAGCTGAGAAAATTCTTAACTTTGGAGAATATTCTTAAATTTGATCGTGGTGTAAAACTTTCTTAGACTTGAGGCAAATTCTCAGCTGAGAATTTTCTTAAGTCTAAGACAAAATTTTGTCTGAGAATTTTCCGATATTTATGGTGCTAAGCCCTGATTGTTCATGTATTTAAGATAGAATTCTATATATTTTGTTAAACCTTATAATAATTGAGAGTTATCTGCCCCTTTAGGATAAACATTCCAGCTGTGATTCCTCTGACGACTCAGATTTAGAGATGGATGAAATGATTCAGTTGGCCCAGCAACATAGGGTCAAAGGTCAAAATCTGGATGAAATGGTTGTCATGGCAGCAAAAGAAATGGGAAAAGAATTATTCGCTGAATTGTCACATGTTGAAAGAAAAGAGAAGTTAGATTCAATGGTAAATAATGTACATTTTGTAATTTGTATAGAAATATATTTGTCAAAGAAGCATATTGATTCAGGGTTTTGAATCTTGTTTTAGTGACTTAATCATAAGTATCCATTTTCTTTAACTTTGTTTATTCTACTGGTAGAGATTTTACCTTAAAATTCATTAATTATTAAGATCCATGTATTATTAGAGTGTTACATTGCTCTGTGTAATAGAAACATTTTACAGAAAACTTTATTAAAATCGGTTGATCGAGTACAGAGATAAGGAAGTTGAAAGCTTGACGATTGGTGTCAATTTTGTGACACACTTTCCTATTGTATTCAATATAAAACTTCTCATGATGTGGCACCATTCACATTTAATTTGAAGTGGTCAGTCAGCGTACTGAAATAGCTGTAACTTGAATAATCTTACTGCTATTTGAATGATTTGTACGTCGTTTTGTTCGTAAAGACTTCAGCTATTCGTTTTATATTACAATGATAATTTAGTTGTGTTGCCATGGTAACAATTTTAAAACAAAATGACCAACATCGATTAAAATATACAAATTTTGAAAATCTTAAGATTTATAAACTTAATTTTCATGTGTTTGACTTGAAAGATAATCGAAATAATAATTTAAGAAATACAAAAATGTGTGATCATTGTTTTTAAAGCACTTCATTTCGGTTGCCATGGCAAAAAAGAAATGATTTTTCATCTATCTTAATGTCGATAAAGATATACATTTGTTCTTTTCTGTGAAATTAAGCCTAATTTGAAAAAAAAAATATAAAGGAGGAAGAGTAAAAAAAAAGGAAAAAAATTCCAACATGCGATCTAAGAGTCTATCAGTAACAAAGCTTTTGCGTAAATAAGCCCCCCCCCCAAAAAAAAAATCCACAAAGAGCACACACGAGCGAATCCTTTAGAGTACGTACGATAGTTCTGAAAAAAAAAATGTTGATCATTTCATATCATCGTAAATGAAAGTTTCCATTTTACACTTCCCTTTTAAAGTAAATATAAAAGAAATCGAACACTTTCTTGATTAACTTGTGTGAAATCGACATGGATGACACTATCACGCAGTAAATAATCAAGGGGGTCGAGGCGGGAAAATCGGAATGCAGCTATGTAAACCATAATGAAATTTGGTGTTCTTTATATCAAAATAATCGGAAATGTTCAAACTTTTAATACTTAAGTGCGCAAAATAGAAAGGATCACATCAAAAGTAATACATATTCCCCTGAAAACTGAAAAATGTCACAACTTTCGTAATATTTGGAGTTCAACTTTTGCGCAACTTCGGTTATAAATCGGAGAGTCCAATCTATCTAACCATACATGAGTTTAATGTGATAAATATTTATAAATAAGCTGAAATAGCCGCCAAACAGAACGACCCTCAAATTCCCCATTAGCCGTTCCTCGTGCCATAGATATTTGAAGCGAGAGGTGTACAAATTCGTGCGTTGTCGTCCAAAAAATCGATAATTTCACCGCTTCTGTTCATATTTTCATAAAAAATACAATATATATATAAAGAATAAATATCACTCTAAAGTTTAAATATAGAATCATATATTTTTATCAAAAATCATTGTAGAAATCGTAAGGTAAGTTTAGTGCGGTAACCGATTGATCGATTTGTCAGCTTGAAAGATCACGTGACTGAAATCCCTACTACTGGGTTTCAAATGAAGTTGTAAGGATGGTGCTTTATCCAGTACATAACATATTTCCTAGAATACTGGTATTTCTTTTTTTGCAAATGTGATTTTAGAAACTTTAAGAACATTTTGATAAAGGGGTAGGGCCACAAAACCCTAAATCAGCCCTACAATCGTTCTTAGAATTAAGTTCAATGAGAAATACTTGATACATCTAAAAAACAAGATTATGAATGTTTCCTGCTTTTAATTAAAGGATCTTAATACCCCATGAAGCACTGTAGAAAATCTTTTGATGTCATCCATTGACATTATTTTGACGTTTTTTACAAAAGATGGTCAAATATGCTAGAAAATGTGTCTTTAGTGAAGAATTTTGATGTGTCCACATGCATTGACAAACATAAAACTTTTATGACAAGAAGATACATGTATGAAGATTTCATGTTTGTCCGTGCATGTGGCCAATGCTCATTTCAATAAAACATGTAGGTTTTGCAGCAATTCACAGAAAATTTTCTTTTTAAGGATTTTCGGAGGGCTAAAAGCTACTGATAACTGCAATTTTTGAAAAAAAATGTCTTTTGATAATTTAGGAAAGAACTTAACAAAGTATCAAATCAGAAATAAAAAATCAGTGAATTCCAATGATTAAAAAATGAAGCCAATATTGGGCTTCATGGCCCTCCCCCTTTATTTGAAGAGCTACATGCATATAAGTATTGTCTATTTGGAGTTGCATTTAAACAATTAATAAGTTTAATATTTTCTTGAATTTCTTTTCCAGGTTATGAAGCTTCAGAAGGAAATAGATGAAGAATCTGAGAACAAAAATGAGTTAATGAAAGCAAAGGAAGAGACCACAGATCTGAATCACAAGGAGGTTTTAAAACGGCAGATAGCCAAATCTGATGAGAAAGTAGAAGCCATGATGATGATGATGTTACATTACTGCTCTGGTTTACAGTATTGTCTTGGTCAAGAGGAGGAAGAAAAACAGAAGTCACAAGGCTTAGATGGAGCTAGTGACTCACTAAGAACTCATGACTCATTAGGAGCATCCTGTGAAAGTGAGTCAATATCATCATCTTCATCATTAAACGCTGCAGTGAATGGCAGAAACGGTAATATGAGAAACACGGCAAAGTTAAAATCAAAGGAAAAAGGTGAACTTGTTAATGAAGGTAAAGAGGATTTGCTGGACTCTTCACCATATGTAGAAAAAGACCAAAGAAGACATTTCTTGGAATCAGAATCTGATATAGTAAAACCTGTCATACTTGTTGAAGATGTTGGTGATTTTGGCTCTACAGATTCATCTAATAGCAGAGAGAATTTAGCCCACACCTCCTCTGACATTTCAAATACTGAGAAGGTAAAAGCCTACGGAGAAGAATTCCGCTTGAACTCTGATGAGAGTGAGTTAATTGATGACGAATTGGTCGAAGTGTTACAGACAGTGACAGAGATTATTGAGGCATCTGAAGGCGGCAGTGACTCCTCTGATGATGATGATATCGCCATGGTTACCGAAGTGGAAAGTAAAGTAGTATAGTGAAAAAGATGTTCTTGGAGGTTTTTAAAATTATTTTGGGGTATGTTTTTTTGTTTACATTGGTAAAGAGTTGTAATTTATTGCCTGAATACTAACATGTAAAAATTAAGTAGTATTTGATCATTGTTGAGTTTAAATTTTTTATTGTGTAATTGTAACTTTTTTTTCTTGCTAAAAAAAGTTCAATAGATGGTTACATAGGGTAAATTTCATTTTCCTCACTATTGTATTAACATATTTTCATACTTTTTATTTGACAATGTTTCAAAACAATTACAAGGAAATCTACTTATTAATGTTACCCTCATACCTTGTGAATTACAGAGCCTCAAATTGTTTTTACAGGAATAAAAAGTGGGTTTAATGTTGTCATTCTTACTCTGAAAGTAAAATTCAACAAAGATTTATTAAATGATTTTTGTCATCATTATTAGAATCACTCAATAGTGTTGATCATGAATGGATAATACGGAAGATCGCAAATACTTCTGACCAAGACTATACGAATGTTCTTGCACACTCTTTGATTGTTCTCTATTGTTATGATGTCATCAATTTACTTGGGCAGAAAATGTGCCCAAGTTTTGAACAATGGTTTAGGTAGGCGACTAAATGAAAAATCTGAACGGACATGCTGCACGTGCTGCATTTGTGATCTTGCGTATTAATACAATTTGAAATGAAAGTTAATATGTCTTATCTTAACATACAGCTTGTTCAATAGGATTATGATTAAACCTGAGGTAAAAAATGTTTTCTTTTGCTAGGGCCGTAATTTAACAAACAATGTAACATTAATGAGTATTGAACTTCAGTCCATGACATTTTATGAATATTGATTATATCATGTTCAATACTAAAGATAATGTAAAATAGGGCATTGCAAACATATTTCATGTTTGTATGAAATCTATACATACATTCATCCATCCTAGATTTCAGCAAGAACATTTTTTTTTAATTTTGACCCAGAAATTATCACAGCTATAGAGTGAAGTGATACATGTAATATATTTTTAGAATCTTTCAGTTAAAGTGAATTATTGAACAAATAAAAAAATAATACTCATTCTTCACTTCTCTTGAAGTTTTGGTGCTATGTGTAGGTAGATTATGTCATGAGCAGAATAATTTACTTAATATGTTCAATATATTTTAAAATGTGTAATATTAATTGTGAATCTATGTATATTTGTTCAGATTTTGTTTTGTTAGTTGAAGATAAAGTTGTTTAGGATGAATAGAATTCTGCATTGTGATGCTGGAATCACCAAATATCTAAACAACTTTAAGTTACATGATAAAGTAATGTTTTATACATGTATGTAAATGCCTCATAAATCATGAAATAATTTTGATGTCATTGAGAGTAATGTGGTATTTCATGCCCCCAGAATCAAAGATTAAGGGGCATATAGTTTTTTGCTCACCTCGACGAAGTTGAGTGAGCTTATGCTATAACCCCACGTCTGTGTCCGCGTCCGTGACCGCGTCGGCGTCTGGTTAAGAAGTTTGGGTTAGCTCAGTATCTGACAAAGTACTAATGCTACAGTAACCAAACTTGCACAAGTGATTCATCTTTGGGTGCTGAGGTGAACCCATGCATCGGATGCAGCATCTGACCTACATTTTCCGCTTGAGTGACTTGGTTAAGAAGTTTGGGGTAGCTCAGTATCTGACAAAGTACTAATGCTACAGTATCCAAACTGGCACAAGTGATTCATCTTTGGATGCTGAGGTGAACCCATGCATCGTATGCAGCATCTGACCTACATTTTCCGCTTGAGTGACTTGGTTAAGAAGTTTGAGGTAGCTCAGTATCTGACAAAGTACTGATGCTACAGTAACCAAACTTGCACAAGTGATTCATCTTTGGATGCTGAGGTGAACCCATGCATCGGATGCAGCATCTGACCTACATTTTCCGCTTGAGTGACTTGGTTAAGTAGTTTGGGGTAGCTCAGTATCTTACAAAGTACTGATGCTACAGTAACCAAACTTGCACAAGTGATTCATCTTTGGATGCTGAGGTGAACCCATGCATCGGATGCAGCATCTGACCTACATTTTCCGCTTGAGTGATTTGGATAAGAAGTTTTGGGTAGCTCAGTATCTGACAAAGTACTAATGCTTCAGTAACAGAAACTTGCACAAGTGATTCATCTTTGGATGCCGAGATGGACCCATGCATCGGATGCAGCATCTGACCTACTTTTTCCACTTGAGTGAATTCGCTTTTAAAAGCCAATATTGAGCAAAGTATAAGTGCTACATGTACCAAACTTGCATATTGTATGTATCTTTGATCAAACTTTCATAAAATGACCTTGACCTACTTTTTCCGCTTGAGTGATTTTGCCTTTAAAAGCCAATATTGAGCAAAGTATAAGTGCTAGATTTTCCAAACTTGCATATTAGATGTATCTTTGATCAAACTTTCATAAAATGACCTTGACCTACTTTTTCCACTTGAGTGATTTTGCCTTTAAAAGCCAATATTGAGCAAAGTATAAGTGCTACATGTACCAAACTTGCATATTGGATGTATCTTTGATCAATCTTTCATAAAATGACCTTGACCTACTTTTTCCGCTTGAGTGATTTTGTGCTATAAAGCCAATATTGAGCAAAGTATAACTGCTACATGTACCAAACTTGCATATTGGATGTATCTTTGATCAAACTTTCATAAAATGACCTTGACCTACTTTTTCTGCTTGAGTGGTTTTGCCTTTAAAAGCCAATATACATGTACTAAGAAATATGTTTGAATTGAATTTTGCTGTCACGAGGTGAGCTTCGTAATCTGTGATTACCTATGTTTTGTTTGCCTGTTTGTATATATTTGGCAAAAAAATAGAGTATGGCATAACTTTTGATTGGTCAGTGTTTTGCCCATCATATTTGCATATTCCTTATGACAACACCTTTGTTTTGATGCACAATTTTTTGACATTGTGAGATTTACCTTAGAATTTGACCATCTTTTGAAAGAAATTCTAATATCTGTGAGATTGACCTTAGAATTTGACCGTCTTTTGAAAGAAATTTTAACATTTGGCATATTTTTTGTATTTTTTGTTGAGTAATATGACTTTCATGTTTCAAAAATATGTTAAAGTTTTTACCATGTGACCTTGACTTTGGGGTTTGACCATCTTTAAAAAAAAACTAACATTTTGCATGACTTTTGATGGATAAGTGAAAGAGCTTTCAATTATTTCAGATGTATATCCCTTATGAAAGACATTTTCAAGACAAAGAAAATTGGTACCTTGAGCATTGATTTTATAATTTGGTTTCTCTTGTATGGCTTCCAGGGGCATACTTAAAATTAATTTGTTTTAATAACCTTCTTCTATGATATAGATGTAGCTTTTTAAAAGTATTTATATCATTATAAAAATGACTGTTTGCAGATCTCTTCATTACTCTGTTTTCTAGTCCAGTATACTTTAAGTCCCCTTATCCCCCCTGTGCCATGTCCCTTTATTTTACCTTTAGTTTTGCCTCCCACCACCATTTCCCACCCCTATTAGATCTCCTGTTGTGGTATGTATAGTACAATGTCTTGTTTGTTTATTGCATTTAATTCACATTATTGATCTCTTTAAGTCTTACTGAATTCTCACTCATGTAGATTTCCAACTTTTCCATACTAGTGTAGAAAAATGTGTCATGATATACACCGTAATTTGTAAACCGCACACTTAACGCCATTTTTACGTGTATTAGACATAACATAAGTTAAACAGGTTGAACATATGTATTCACAGGTGGATTTTAGTGTTGTGATGTGTTTGTATTGACATATAAACTGTAATACATAATCATGACATTATCATGCTAATTTCTAAAGGCAACAATTAATCATGATGAGAAATTTTATGACATTTGATTTTGTGAAAGACGAAGTCAACTTGAAGCCAAGAGACAGCAGGTTTTTTTTAAACAGTTACGTTTTTGTACATGTATTATACTGTCTCACTCACCATATGTTTACTCTTTGTTTAATATGAGATCATAAACATTAAAAATGTTATAGAGTTTGTTGAAATATTGTATTATGATATAATTGTTGATGTTTTGAAAGATTAATATATTGAATAGTATTACAAAATTTTAATGAAATTTGTTACACTGATCATCATCTGAGTTATGAGGCCAAGATGATCATAAAACTGAGACTGATTTTCCTTTGTGATGTGTAGTAAGACATTAAATCAGCTTTCTTGATATTGTTTGCAAGAAATTATACACAATGTAAAATCTGAACTGTATGCTAGTTTTCTTCATGATATTGTCCCATTGGATTTAGAGCATTTAGCATTTATAGCGGTAATCATTGTAAAAACCACACCCTTTTGACCAAGATACGAGTTTATGATTTAAGTAAGGTAGCCTTTCCATAAATTATATGACTTTTTGGTAAAATTTGAAGGTTGGAAAGATTGTGCTAATTATTTTTATTGAGAGCATAATAATTTTGTTCTCGGGATAGAAAAATCACAAATTTTATGAATAGACAAAAGGAAATGCACAAGGAATGAGATTATTTTGATCTGTTTATACCAAAATGCGTAGGTCTTATAAGCTTAAGTCATTGGTTTTTTTTTCAGAGTTGACTTTCCTTAATTGTGTTGGTATTAGTTACTGTAAAACTTTGATATAGTTTAGCCAACATGGCACATTGATGTTGTTCTACATATTTATTGCCTTTCAAAACCTCAAGTTTTCATGTTGTGCTAGAAGAATTGTTTATGTTGTTTTTTGTTTGTTACAGACATTCCATATCACTTTTGTCAGGTGGGATATTTTCATTATTTTTAAAAATTGCCTTTCTTTGAGAATCAGCTTAATTATGACTCTTTTAAATTGTGCATTATGGCCCTCAATAGAAATATAGAGGAAAAGTACAAACTTTATGAATATGTACAATGGATAGGTAAAATTAAATATCTGATATTTTGGAACAGAATTGTACAAATTTTTACATAAATAATACATAGTGATGTCCCTGCTTTTCTGAATTTTTTTTTTTTTTTATTTTTTTTTTGTAATTAGGATAAAATTATTCTCATCATGGACATATATATACAAAAAATGTATATAAATCTTATTTCTGGTTTTTATCTTATTTCTTTTTTTTCCCCACATTTTTGAAGACTTAGTGTTCAAATATTATTGTGAACAAAAATTTTATTTTTTGTCGGTTTATTCCTTTTCCAAGTAACTTGTATTTTTATAACCTTCTCATTTGTTTGATTTAATGTGGACAAATATGATGTGTAATCATTGCCTCATTTTGCAAATAATACATTATTTAATATCTTTAACTCAAGACTCCGAGAAGTAAATTTGCCCAGATATTTGTTTTTAACAGATTCTTCATATTTTTATTGCAAAGTTTTGTTCTTTTCAAATTACCTCTACAAATAATTTATGTTTACTGTACTAATTTATTACCTCATCTTAATTTTGACATTTTCACTGCATCATGAGTCATACATACTCGTACATTACTGCACACATTACTTATTTTGGCTTGCAAAAGTTGTCCTAATTAGTCTTTTGAAACGAAACATTAGTACTCATTAGACTTTTGAGTTGAATTTCAAAAAACTACAAAATTGTGAAGATTTGGGATCATTAGGAAAACTATCAATCTTATGGACTAGTTGGTCTATTGCAAAACCTCTTGTAGAATGTAAGACCATGGTTGTATGAAACGGTGCTGCAATGGATCATTGTATGGTAAATATACTGTAATTTTATTCGTATTGTCATACTAAAATCATGTTAATAGAAGCTCATTTCATTCAGAACTTTATTTCTTACTTCAGAGGCTTAAAAAAGGGAACTGACCAGCTTATTTTGGAAATAGTTTTTCTATATTTTACTTGTGTAGTGAAAAAAGAATTCAAGGTTACTGAAACATTCGTTATGAAGTGTTATAATGACATTTGTACCATATTAGAAATTTAAGAAAAAGAAAGGAAGTGCTAAGAATTTTTTTTTACCAGAATGTTAATCTAAAAGCGCTATTATGATTCAGTTTTTTTTTAATTTGGGTTTCTGTGGTTGTCTAAAATTAATGTTATATTTTTACTTGATAACAAAGAAGAAGACAAATACTGTGCAATGTAATACTAAAAATATGATTTTTTTTTTAAAATTTAGAATTTAAGCCAGTCTACCATTTGAAAACTATGAAGTCAGGAACTTCCCTAAAATTAATGCAAAGAAATGGAAAGGTGTTCCTCAAAGATTAATGAAAAACAGGAAAAACATGTTCCTGCATTTCTATGATTAAAATTTGAACCAAAATTCATATTAAGAGACAATAATGATACGATACTTTAATGTTTGCCTCAAAGTTTGCTTTAGAATTTTTAAACACCTGCTGTCAGTGCTACATTTAAGGTAGACTCTATTTATGGTTGCCTTTATGAAGCCATATTTTCTTTGCAATATTGTCTGTGATCATTCCATTGTGATATTGAGTATGTAAATCACTTTGTGCAATTGGCTTCTTGGTAAAAGTATTAAAAAGTTTCAAACTGAATCATGTGTTTGCTTTAGTTTGATTTATTGAAAAATATCTACTAGTTTGATTTGTCTGAGAATATGTGTGGCAAGAGTTTTACTATAACGTCTTGGACTGCAGAGGTATGAAGAATTAAAGTCAAAAGTAATTGAAGATCCGAGTAGCTGCAAAATTAGGATAAAACTGTGCAACAAATTTGAGTCAAATAAATGTAAAAGCCAGGCATAAGGGATAAGAAGTATGAAAGTATCGGTGAACTACTGAAAAGAGATATAGACTTTCTATCTGGTAAGGCACCTCAGAGCTTACCCTATCACATCAGTTGCCTGTATTGTTCATAATATTGAGAGCTCATTAATGTTGACCTTTCTTTTTTTGAGTGCTATCTTTAACGAAAATTGTCTACATTTCAATTCTAGTCAACATGTGTCATGAACTTCAACCAAGGTCCGAAGTTAGGTTATAGTACAATGAATTGATGAAACCTGAATTGTCAAGCCCAGAACTTTTTCCCTCTGGATGAATTTCAATTATATTTTATGCATTTGTTGCCAATGACTCGAGGATGTATGATTACATTGGACCAGGGTCACAGGTAAAAGGTCAAGTCAAACTGCACTTACGATCTTAATCTTGTCCAGGCTATTCTCTGCGGAGTTCAATAGTCCATCAAATAAACATTCAAGAAGTACCGATCAGTTATTCAGTCTCAAAGTCAACAAGGCAGGGCAAAATCATTAGATTTTCCATAGGAACAGTTGCGAACCTCGGAATGAATAAAATTCCTAAGTGAGACCGGGCGCCCGGGGAGAGTCAGCGTCTCTCAATTGCACGCAACACCCATCGCAACAGCCATACAGAAACCCGTCAAATTCAAAGAAATGTTACAAAGGACCCAAAGATATGTGCCATGACTTTGAACCAAATACAATGGTCAGGGTCACAGTACACTGACTGATTATAACTTTAAGGTCATTTCTTCTTTTCTCTGCATGGATTTCAATATTTTACAAGATAATGTTTCCCGGGATACAAGATTGTGTCATAAATTTGAAGGAAGGTCATAATCAAAAGGTCAAGGTTTCAGTACACATATCAGGTAAAACCTTGTCAATTCTTGCTTCCCCTCTGAAAAGGATGTACAAAGATATGAATTTAGTGGACCAAGTGTGAATCATTTATGTGCAGTGATGATCAAACCAAAGTTTTGTTTGCAAAGCAAAAAGTAACACCCCCCCCCCCCCCCCAAAGTGCAGAGTGTCATAGCACTTTGTCAATTATCCTCCTGTCGTCCATCATCCGTCCGTCTGTAAACTTTTCACATCTACGGATCGACTGCTCCTTCTGAATCTGTACTCAGAATTTCATTAAACCTTAAAGGTAGCACATTTTCATTTACCATGTTTGTGTTTTTCAAGCCGATCTTTTAACAAACAGCCGCCGAAGATTCTGATTGACTGATACATTTTAAAATTGTCTTAAACTGGTGAACAAACTTTCATGAAACCATATAGGAAGCATTTCTCAAGGTTCTCTAGCAAGTTTATCTTTTTGGAACCGATCCGTTAACAAGCATGAACACAAAGCGCTATTATCGACTGCCTTTTCATCTGTAACCGTTGAAGGTGAGTATATTATTGCTCTATGGGGTCGCTTGTAGCAAAATCTATTCGTGTGGGAGATCCCTGATTATGTTAAAATAATTGACGCTTGGTGAAGTAATCCATAGAACAATTCCTTCCAATGCACAGAACAAATACTGTTTTTAGTTGCGCTTTAGAATAAGGATTCTGTACATGGTGTGAAATTTGATTTTTTTGTTAACTTATTTTATTCCATCTAAAAGGAGACAACACGAACTATGAAGTGCCAATAACCAGTGCAACCGAGGTTACATGCCCCTGCTCCTGACCAAATGCCAGCTTGACGGTGTTGCCTCCATGTTTCACGAAAGCCGTTGGTACGGAATATATATAGACTTCCCAGAGCGAGTCCTCGTGACCTCTCCCAGACAGGAACAATCGATAGTAATTGGTCACACTGTGGTTGTTCACTTTTACTCCGGTCGGTGTAGGATTTCCGAATTTGCCATTTTGTTTTTCTAGGGACACAGCAACCCTAAGTTTGACAAATTGCACGGAAGAGGTTGTCCCATCGACATCAATGTGGGTTTGTACAGAGTCTTCACATCCCTGACATGATAAAATACAAATAGCACAATGACGTTTGACTTCGATCTTCATTTCATGTCCGTAGTAAGTAGATTCATGGATAGTACCCAGATTGTTCAGGTTTGCGTGGGAATTGAAAGTGAATATGCAGCTGGAATCGGGGTGCATATTGACATTGCCGTTTTTCATATGGAGTGGAACGTTTTCAGCAAGGACTGGTTTTCTATGCGAATTCAGATAGAAACAAGTAGATGTGGCCCCATTCGTTGATATAAGGTTATTCATGAAGTGCAAGTTGACATTTGTGCTGGAGAAGGCATAGTTATGCAGCAGAACTGAAACTTTTCCTTTTGTTGGATCAGCCAGGGCTAACGGGGAAATCATTCTATCGTGCTTGTCAAATTGACTCTCTACCCTCAAATATTTGTAATGGTAATTAAAATGTCTCCAAAATTTGTAAGCCATAGCTGCGTTCTTCTCGGTGCCATTTCTGTGGAACAAGCTATAATGCAAGCTTTTCTGACCTAGTGTTTCCCCATGCGACAAAAGAAATCCTATTGCCCTGTCAATAAACCCTCTATAGTTTTGATAAGTGAACATGTGCGCGTTGTGTTGGTTCACGTACGCCCAGTCGAGCCAGTCTGAGGGATGGTATACATCAATGCCGTCTGTTCTTCCAAGACCATACTCACTGAGGATCAGAGGAACCACACGGCTTTTCCTAATGTCAGCATAGTTTTCTACCATGTCCATAAAGGCAACGAATCGGGCTTCATTTGCACCAGCCCAATTATACTTTGTGCCATGTACACTCAGACTATTGTAGGGATGGTAGGAAAAGAAGTCTAAATTATCAAGGGACATATTCATAAACTGCTCGACATTCTGCCAAAGGCGAAAATTCCTTTCATTACTACTTGAAACGGTGCCCGTTTTGGTTGGCCCACCAACTTTGATTTCTGGAAATCTAGCTCTTATCTTTGAAGCTACAATTTTATGAAATTGGATAGCTTGCTCCCAATGAAGGTACGGCCATGCAGAATCAGGCTCATTCATAACTTCGAAATAAGCGGGTAGTTTGCCGTGTGAGCATTTCTTAATGGCATCCAGCAGAAGTATCACAAACTCAGCGCCTGCGTCCAGGTTATTTGGAAACTTTCCACCATGTTGTGATGTGTTCAGCCATTTCGGCCAATACAAGCCTGAGTTAGAATAAAAGATGAAATCGTTTTTAAATGCACAAGACATTTACAACAAGGGAGGAGATCTCCAACAAGACCCCGTTGCAGCATCAACAGCAAAACACCAAAACACCCGATGCAAAAACACAAAAGACGAGTACAGCACGAGACGGAAAAGAGACACACGACATGTAAACATCAAACACAAAAGACTACACATAAACCGACGAGACCAATGGGCAACCGGTGCCGACTTTGGACGGCCATTTGTCACGCAAGTAGCAAATGGTGTGGTTATCCTGGATTACGTGCGCACAACCCTCTCACTTCTCCAATTACCCAGAGGTCTCGAAGAACGTACAATTGTGGTGTAAAACAACCTCCTCACTGTAAGATGACATCACACAAACAAGACCGCGAAACGTAGAGGCCCCAGAGACAGATGAATATGTAAATGGATATAAAAAGAGGGCATGCGTAATACAGTCCGTGCTCTGCCGGCTGTAGCGAGCTCATGTATGTAATCACCCGAGGAGTCCGACTGACATTCAGAGAGGACAGGTGGTCGGGGCCCTGTCTTCTTTAAAGAAGTTTGGACAGGGCCCGTCATGGAGTCCCGTCGTCACAGTCAGTCAGAGTGCAAGTCTCAAGAATGCGCTTGTACAAGACTGTAGATTGGTCAAGTACCAAGCCTAGTGTCCGTCTGGTGACATTAGGATCATATCCACGGTATAAAAGGCGTTTGATGATTCTGACGCATTTTCGATGGTTATGCTGCCTACCTTTGATCCTTTTTATTTTGTTTATCATATCACCATAAAAGACAGGTTGTGTAATACCCATAGTAATGTACTCTGTTGCATGTATAGATCCGAATTTTAAAAGAAGTTGACTGTAATTTTTGTAAAATTTCCAGAAAGTCTTAACTAGTTTATGAAAGCGGAAACCTTGACCTAAAAGTTTTTTTTTTAGTAATTTGTAAATTTCTACTGTGAAAATCCAAAATATCAGTACATGCTCTAGCGTACCGGATGAGCTGTGATATGTAAATACCGTATGACGGTAATCTTGGAACATCACCGTCAAGCCAGGGGAAATTTACTATGTTGAATCCAAAATCATCCCTTTTGTCATATACACTTGTATGAATCTTTCCGTTTACAATTTTGATATTTAGGTCCAAAAACGGTGTTTCTGTATTTGAAAGGTTTGCCTTGTTAAGTGTTAATTCTTGTGGATAAATTTCATTCTTATATAATTCAAAAGCAGGATTGTCAGTGGTAAGAATATCATCCAGATACCGAGAAGTATTATTGAAACATTTCAGATCATCAAATTTTCTTTGCTTTTGAAGATTTTGGATAAATTCTTTTCACAAGTGTATAAAAATAAATCTGCAACAAGAGGCGCACAGTTAGTACCCATAGGAATTCCTACAACCTACTTGTATATACTTTGAAGAAGAAAAATACGGATCTTAGAAGACATATTGCTCAAGAAGTTATTACCTGCCTTTTATTTCCATGCCGATGTCAGATTCCTTGCCAGAGAAGAGATGGTACTGGTTGACATTGTCCACAAACTTATCACATATATTCGCGTCACTTGTAAAATGATTTGGGTCGGGATAGCCATGTCGATGAGGGTCTTGTGGTACCTGAGGTTTAAATGAATCAAATTAATAGTATTCTCCCCAAACAATCCGAAGCCAAATGATTTTTCTATTGAGAAACAAAAATATGAATGTCTTACCCATAAGTGTTTATGAGGTATCTTTAGTTTGTTATGAAAGATATTGAAACTACATGTATATACGTTTAAATGCTATTAAGTGATAGACTAACACTACAAATGAGGCAGTTCTGCAGCCGTTACAAAGAATTCATCAATTTGTATGAAATGTTTGATGGTTTTCTGTCATAGCTCCAAAAAAGACTACTGTCCTGTTCACTAAATCCAGAGCACCCTGTTTTCCCGATTTTCTCTCAAATATGATACTGTCATCTTCCAAAAAGATATCAATTTTATAATACTCCTTTAGTCGTAACAGAAAATGCCATTATTTTGCTTTGACGTCTCTGTTTACTATTGTTGACACGGAGAACAATATGGCGGCGGCTTGACATTAACATGGGAATTTGCCTTCCTTTTATGCGTTATCATTAATGTTTGATGTTTTTGTACGTCTGTTTCTATTGTTTTTTATGATGTTCTAGTGGTTTTTGTCGTGTACGTATTTTTTTGTGGTTTGTAGTTTTGTCTAATGTCATTTGCGTGTCACTTTCTAGGGGTTCGCTTCGCTGGGTGGGTGCAGGGTGGTCATACTGGAGATCATCCCCTTTATTGTTATTTTTGTTTTATATTTAAGTATGTCGGCTTTGCTTGTGGATATGATACTAAAGGCGTTTGATGATTCTGACGCATTTTTCGATAGTGATGTTGAAAGAAACACACACAAATAATTGAATCTGACATTTTGATTGCTTTTGTCATGTTTCATTTCAATTGTGAGCGATGTGGACCATGTTGTTTTAAATTAAACTGATTAAAATCAAAGTAATTCAATGATTTATTCATAAAATCTAAAAGGATGCGATATATATCGATACGCATTTCGTATCGCGATACGAGTACGAATTTATTAGATATCGCAATATATCGATATATTGTTACATCCCTATCTACCATCCGTTGCTATTGCTTCGAATTTTAACCTTAGTCTGTCATATTATCATTTTATATGGCAACTTGTTGGATCATATTAATGCTTGTAACCTACCTTTGGAAATATACTGATATCCCTGTTAAGCCATCTGCCAGTTTCAGTACCTATGACCTTGCACTTGCCTATGAGGTTGGAAGAGTCTAATCCATGATGTCCATCCCATCGGTCACTCTCGTAGTGGACCTTACCGCCTTGTGCTAGATATTCTGGGTAAATGGTTACTTGTACCGAGTGACAGTTCCAAAATAAGTGCACAAGAAGTATGTAGATAGAATATGAAAAGTTCATACTGAAATTTCTGAATACACACAATGCTAAAGTACAGGTGTACAGAATTACTTTCATCTAGCTAAGATTACCGAATTTTAGTGATCCATTTGATAAGAAAAGAATGCAAGACAATATTCATCACGAAAAACCCATATAATCAACTAGGACAAAGTGATTTTCCCTCCACAAGAAAGGATATCCAACAACACCTGGTTGCTCTGCCGGCTGTAGCATGAAAATGTTGTTGTCAATCATCATAAAGGAACAGAACGTGCATTAAACCATACCAAAATGGTATATATCAAATAAATGTGATATGAATGTTTCTTACATAAGTTCCGAAAAAAAGTCACAGAAGAAGCCATTAAAATATGAAAAAGGTCCACATTGACTACTTTTTACTAAAGAAAACAAATCATAGAAACTCAAAACAAACTTTTGAGTAAAAAAAGTTATCTAAGTCAAATTAGTATAATGAGTTTAAGAAGATCCTGACGATAATCTCAACAACACTCACAATAGAGCACAAAACTTACTGAGCATCGACGTACCCTAACAAGCTAAAGGTGGGACCAGATGCCCGGAAGGATTAAGCATCCCCTGTTTGGCTAGCCGCACACGCCGTCAATGTTCATGAATGCACGAAAATGAAAACAATATCTAAAATACATGCACTGTCTGAGGTCATATCTATATAGAAAGTGCTATGGCGATCATGTCAGGGAAAATTGATCAAAACACTTGCTGTCAAACCCCTCGCGGGGAACTAACATCTCCTCCTTTCTTACAAGTGATAGACGTGTAGTTAATATAATTTAACTGAATGTGAATTCTCCTTGTTTTTTATCCTTAGTTTGAGCAAATAAATGAAAACAAGCGTTTCGGAAGCCTAATGACCATTTTTGCTTGGCTGCCGGAAATAATTGCATATCTTGTTAAAGATATTGGTAGGAATGAGGATAATTCGTTTTTTAGACTACCACAAAAAAACGTATTCGAGTATATTTAGTATTTATTCTTTTTGTTTTAGCTCCATTGCAAAGAAAGAAGGGGATCTACAACAACATTCGGTTGCAGCACCCTAAGCAAAACACAAAAACAACCCATGCAAAAACACAGAGATGACACGCACAGCAAGAGACGCAAAACTGATAAGGAACACTATAACAACACAGAATCATCGAGCACAAAAGACCACACATAAACCAACGACTCAAAATTCAGCTTGATTTTGTATTGATTTTCCAGTGGCATTTTCCATAAAGCGATCCCGTTACTGCTGAAATTGGTGACATGGTTCACGTTTTGAACATTCGTCATAAAAGTCAATACAAAAACTGTAAGGTATTGCTCTAGATTAATTTTAAGAGAGCCACTTAACAGTTATCTTGTAAAACAAAGGAGGGGATGCCCAACAACAAACGCTCGTTACGTCATTATTACAATTTGTAAATTTCCTCCAACCCAATTATTAATATTGATGCCTTTATAACCTATAAAATTGTTGAAAAATTTGAATCACTATAGCAATCTATGGTCTGTGGCACTTGGTTTGACCAAACACAAGACAGTTCCATTTACGCTTTAAACGCTACTCTCCATGCGTAGGAAGATTGTGGTTTGTTATCTTTTTGTAGCACTGTCAAGATAATTGAAGGGGAGACAAAATGAATTAAGATGTCAAACGAGAGAATTTGAGACAATCTTTTGCGAAAAACAAATTATTTTTTACGCCACAAGAGCAAAGAATGTTTTCATCCTTTTGTTTTAACCCCCCCCCCGTTTTTGAAAACAAGCAAATATTGCTTTCCTTTCTGAAGTAGTTCATACTGATAACTCCTAAATGAAGGAAGAGAAAAGAGATTTATACCCAGACTTCCTTAAATAATACTGGTATTGTAATACGCTGTTAAATATGACGGCGATATCTTAAAGAATATAACAGGAAATAGTTCATTTTCAGTAAAAATTAATTTGTACATTTTGTATGAGGGAACAATTGACTAACTCTTTTGAATATTACGACATTTCCCACTAATTTAAATAGTTGATTACCTTATAAAACGTTCTTGTGCGCATATGGTCATGACTTAGTTTCTTTGGGGTTTTTTTTTTGTCATTTTTATACATTCTTTCTTTCTTTCTTTCTTAATTTTTCAAATATTAACAAATGTCAACATTTAAATAACAATATATAGCTAAATTTATAAATAGTATTGGCTTCTTGTATAGTATCTTTGTTTCAATTTTTTTTAAATTCATAATTAATCATTCATATATTAATAATTGTGAGTATGTATTGAAAAGAATGCAAATTGGCTAGAAGTAATAGGAAAAATTCTAAACTATTTCTTAGCAGTATATACTAGTATATATCAATATTTCTTAAACTTTATACTTAACTCCGTCAACCTTTCGTATATCACTAAAGTGCACAATATTTGAGAATTAATACGCTCGTTATGAAATCTATTTGTCAGATTCAGAGACGTATACGTCTCTACTAGAGCCAACATACCAGTCGTTGAATGAAATCAAACCCCAAACTCAAAGTAAAAATCAAAAATCACAATCAATATTCATGCAAATTATTGAAAAATATGAAACAGAATGAAAAAAGAAAAAGCGGACAAATAGACGAAGACATTAACGCTGCATAGAAACGCGAAGGACAACGCTTTCTAGAGTTCGGTGCAAAAACAGATTTATTGTAGGTTTCGTTGTGAAATGCACACGCTGTATCAATTATTTATTTCTTCAATCATATAAACAAAGCCATTTAAACAAAATTACACAGGCGGGATTCGAACCCGCGACCCCGTGCACTAAAAGCGAGTACGTTCACAAGTGTGACACGACTCCCTTGACAATGAAGGTGAAAATAAAGAATATAAATAAACATCAAAGAAGTTATTCCGGCTCAAAGTCGAGAAGGCAAGACAAAATAATGAGAATTCCCAATGGAACAGTTGCGAACCTCGGAATGAAGAATATTCCAAAGTGAGACCAGGTGCCCGGGGAGAGTCAGCATCTCCTGATTGCATGCAACATCCGTCGCAACAGCTCCATGGAAACTTGTCAAATTCGGTGATTGTCTTGATCAACGGAAACTCCACAACAAAATTTGTGAATGATCAAAAACATCGAATTTCTACATGGAATGGGGACCCCTTGAATTCAGTTGAACATGTTGCATGATTTTCGTGTAGATTGCGATCTCATTTTATTACAAGTATGCTTCAGCGATGCAATAGAAGCTGTAAAATAAAGTGAAGCTATGACCTTAGTGAAGAACAATGATACGTAACACTTTGGGGTTGAAAACAAATATACAGTAAGATAGCATTCATGAATATCGTTAATTAGAATAGTAAAAATGAATAGACATTTCTTGAATGTTTATCCACTACTGTCCTTCCATACTAGAAAACTTAAGATAAACATGACAAAATCATAGTCAACTGCACACGGACATTTATGTGCAGTATCTGTAACAAATTAAAAAAGGTCATACAGAAATGTATTTGTTAACTCGAATTATAATTAAATACGCTTCTACATGTATTCATTTTCGCTTTAGAGAGCGCTGGTAGCAGATTGGGAACACATTGTTGTAATTTTTTTGTCAGAGAATATGACCAGGAATACCTTCACACAACATTTTGTCTCTGCATGTCATCATTTGAGGTATCTGAAAATTTGATATTCAAAGCACGTGTCTGGTGCATGAAAATTGGTTTGAAATTTTCTTCAAGAAGGTATAGAGTTGGAACCCTTCAGCATTATCAACATCTTCGTTGAATTCATTCAACATCTGCGATAAAGATATTCTACATCTCCATGATATCTATCACCAGAATCCCCCACTACTCTTTCACCACGTGATCGCAGGATGCTAAAAACCAGGATGGTTATGTAAATTATTGCCGCGTTTTTTATTTTCGTCTTCAGAGTAAATGCTAGTGAAGTTCTGAAACACTCATATGCTTCCTTGTAATTTCCGTGTAGATAGTGACAATTCCCTAATATGTTCAAGTGCGTGTAGAAATAGGGGGTTTGTTTTGTGGCATCCACTGCTGTCTCCAATGAGTAAATGTAGGATGTGTCTGTAGATGACACAGAGGCTAAATAATACATATATACTAAGGGGTGGACGAACACCCCTCTTTCCATTATACATTCAAGTTTTAAAGCATATGGTACAAAAGAAACATTTTCCTTGCTAAAAATGACGTCGTGGGCCGTGCATAAATAATCTGTGTCGTCTTTTATTCGAGAATCTGGGGGTAGTCCTATTGATCTTGCGTTTCCATTTGAAATTTCAATACCATGATGTGTTGAACAAACACCTGCATAGATCAAACTTCTCGGCCCCGAGTCCAAGAATTCTTGAATGAGTGTTAATGCACCCTTGACATTTTCAGTACCATAAAAGAATGTAGCTAGATATAGTTTCCCTGACATTGCATCGATGTCCATATTCTTCTGAAGGAATAGACGTAGTTTTTCTAACTTCTCTGCGCTTACAGCGGACTTGGTAACTCCATTAAACAGTATAACAGCTGATCGTATGTTTATGAATTTCAATACATTTCGACTAAAGTTGGGATCAATCTCGCAGCTTGGTTGCCCTTCTTGATAATCTTCATGATAGAGCGCCAATGTTTTAAAATCATTGAGCGCAAGTTCCATACTGACGCCAAATGCAACGTTACTCATGTGATAAAGCTTTAAAGCAGTTTTATACTCCTCAAAGCTAATGGTCAACCGTCTGTCTTTGGTTTCCATGCAAATTTGGATAAATTCATCTGCATTGCTTTCACAATCTAACCACGGGGAGAGAAGATCCACTCCGTCAACGCTGCTTAAAATGTGTGGTATAACATTTTGAAGAATTTCATCCAGTCCTTGTATAATTCTGTTTCTTGTGGCTGGCTCTGTCAGCTTTCCAAACAGGAGATTTATCCTTCGGTCTATGAAGTGCTCTAAATGCAAGTTATCAATGCACATCTTGAGCTTGAGCAAGCAATTTTGTACACGGCTGATAAGATACTTTTGCTGCCAACCATCTGATGATATCTTTTCTGATTCCCATAATACGATATTTTTCATATGATAGGAGCTGAGTTGATCGGGAGCAAGAGGATCAATGTACTGTTTGAAAAGCCTTTTCATCAGGATATAACAATGTAATTGAATGTCGTTCAAACTCCACATCAACTCCCTTTCTGGCAACAAATAAGACACTCTCCATTCGGTGGAAGATGAAGGTGAGGTCTTATCTCCAACCGGAACAACATGACATTTCAGATTTTTAATTTTTTCTATAGTTTCTTTAGTTGGCCAATTGTTAATTCTTTTTCTCGCGAACCATTCATTTACCTCAGATGGCCAGTCGTCGAACGCTATCGAATAGGCAAAATCTTGCTCTATGTTTGTCCCGATTCCCTTGTAATGACCATGCGTATCCTCGCTGACCGCTGTAGCACTTGGACCGTGACGAAACTCTGGTGTTGGTGCTGACGTGTTTCTTTCAGACAAAAAATTAACCCAAAAGGCAACTATCCGTTCACTCGATAGTAATATCTCACCTCTGCCATTCTCAACCAACATGTCGCTTAATGTTTTACCATGGTCTTCAAAAAAAGTGGGCAGGTTTGGAACAAGCTTAAATGGCCGTAGTTTCGAATATCCTGGATGGCAACCATTTGTGTCGGATATGAAAACATGGCTTTTTGTATTTCGAGCAACTACTGAATTTCTGCAGACTGTGATATTGGCAGCTTCTATCATCTTATCTACGTCACTATCGAAGATAGCTGTCCCTTCCGCGGAACTCCCTCCGAAATACCGGCGTATCACCCCTTTGTTTCTTATGCTGTACAGACGCTCAACAGTCAGAATTTGATTTCTTTGAGCACGTGATTTGTAATGACTGCCCATGGTGAAGAACATCGCCTTAGAAACGACTGTAGATACCTTCTCCATTTCACCATCAGTATTCTGTAAGTAAATGTTACAAAGCTTTTTTTAAAGACGAAAGCACAAAGCGTAGTATTTCTTTCTGTAGAATAAATATATCAATTACAATATAAGAGTTTCTAAAAAACCGTTATCTTTTATTTCTGAGTCACACCAGTGGTCAACTATTGTAACTTTTTGAGAAAATAAAAACACAATTTCTACCTCAAAAATTCAAAAAAGTTTCCTCGTAAACGCGTATAACTAATCTAATCAATAGCACAATGTTATTTTTGTATTTCTCTTTGTGATCTTCAACTTTCGCTTTCGACTACTTAAGCGTCAATAGAAAGGTTCCTCAATTACATCATTATGCAGTGAGTACCGAATTTGGATTAGATGTCGTGTGGCAAAAAAGCGCAAGCAATTCATTCCCCATAAAATTTCCATACGGGGCAAGATATCTATTTGTAAATTCATATGTGTAACATGTATCATAAATTAAGTGAGGTTCAAAACATGCTCAGTATATGCTGACAGAATAAGAAAAGATGGTTTTCGAAATTTTCCTTATAGAAATGGGAGGGTTGTGCGTAATCCGACTGACCACATCATTTGCAACTTACGTGACAGATGACCCTCTTAGGTCGGCTCCGGTTGCACATGAAGCTCTCGCCTGTTTAGATAATTGTCTTTTGCGTATAGTGTTTCGATATATATATCGTCTTTGGTCTTCCTCGTCCCTTTGATGTAATAATTCTTGTTCTGTTTTTTTTTTTCTTGTGTTTTCCCTTTTGGGTGTTTTGCTGTAAGTACTGCAACCCCGAGTCCTGTTGGAGACACCTTCCTTTATCTTATACACACAGTGCCAAATGTAATCAGTAGAAACTTGTGTATTTTCCAAAACAGCTCCCTGGTTATTTCCACTTTAATACGACAAAAAATATTCATTCCTACCTTTTATGATTTGTGTTTATACATGTATCATCCATTTAATGTAAAATCAAAATAATAGCTAATAAGTACAGAATAATTGATATTTACCATCATGTAAGTTACCCTTCTTAATACTCGTTGAACGTTCTGCTTTCGGTTTGTATTCAAATTTAAATGTTTTAAAAAATTACAGGTATGCGTTAACGAGCTGTTCAATGCACTACACATTGCTATCTACATGTAAATACTATCTTGATATGTTTTATGCATTTGCTTTACAATGGTTTGCAGTATAATAATTTCAGATTGGAGGAAAAACCTCTGCACTAACATATAAAAGCCAAAGATAAAAATATTGAACGGTTCGTTATCCTCAATGTCTTGCCCCTCTTGCTTACGTTGGCTCTGGTCAAAAATATTGCCCCAACCCACGGCTTGCTAAGGTACTATGTACTAGTCTTTCCTAACATGCATACATATCACTAGGCGAATTGTACTTTTTCCACTGTGCAACCTCTTTCTCCCTTCACTTGCTAATCCAAGAAACCTTGTGTAAACAAATGGTGCTTTTCATTCGCAAAACAATATTTCATTTTTATGCTGGAACACATTGCTCACCATTTATTCCCCGTTTGGGTTATCTTTTTTCTTCTGTGTGCCTGGAGTGGAACTTTGAGCTGGCCTATATTCCTCAGGCTAATGGGTCATAATGTTAGCAAAACCTTCAACATGTTCAAGACGATAGGCCCTACATCAACGTAACACGTGGATATTGTGAGATTCACCTCTCTACTTTCATTTCTTTCTAGTCTATAAGGATCATGTTTACAATTGTATGTTCCCTTGCAAAACGAGCTAACGGTTTTCAACAAATGCCGATTCTTTTCTTTCGTTTTTTGAAAGATGAGCATAGTAGACGTTTATATTCTCAAAGGTATGGAGAAAGAACTTAAAGGTATACTTAGAAACTGCACTATTATTTACAAGACAAGTTTTAACTGTTCTCATTATGATAGAATACAAAACTAGGTACTACTAGGTTTCTCCGCTGATGGATATTTTAGTCCCATAGGATATCGTTCGCCTCGTTTCACAGTGTTTTGGAACTTGCTTGCAATATATCTTTAAAAATTCTTCGTCACAAAATTTATTGAAAATGTTCTGAAACTAAGGGATTTCTCCCTGATTGCATAGCTCTGTCCTTAGCAGGTTCTTTGGTAGAAATGTCAGACATTTGCTAATTGTAAATTCCAAGTCGCACAATTTTATAATTTTCTTCTTAAAATGCGCATATGGTGCACTGAAATTTTATAACAGAATATATATTTAAATATTGATAATATCACACTTGCTATGGTAAAAAATCGATTTTTTCCTTCAGACTTATATAAATTTATGTGGCGAAAGTTTGTCGTTTCTCAACTAAGGAATATTTCTCAAACGCATATATTTATGTTTGTCATGCATTTAAGAAAGGAGGGGATCTCCAACCACTCTCTGTTGCAGCATCCACAGCAAAACTCAAAACACCCAATGCAAAAACACAGACCAGACCCGCACAGAAAGAGACACAAAAGGGACAAGGAACACCAAATTCCATCATAGAAACTGACTACACATACACCAACGAGACCAACTTTGGCTGGATCTCTCTACGATATGTCCTGTTAAAATTGATAAATGTTCCATATAGAAGGACATGGATAATAACTTTTTCAACTACTGTTCTACCCATTGATACATGCATATATAACAGTTATTGAAAAATATGACTTTCATTTCATAAATAGATATCTGATATTTTTATGACAACATTATCTATGATGTACCAATAACCAGTGCAACCGATGTAACATGCCCCTGCTCCTGACTAAAGGCTAGCTTGACGGTGTTGCCACCATGTTTTACGAAAGAAGTGGGAACGGAATACACGTAAACTTCCCACAGCGAGTCCTCTTGACCTCTCCCGGACAGGAACATTCGGTAGTAATTAGTAACTTGGTGATTGTTCACTTTTACTCCAGTCGGCGTTGGGTTTCCGAATTTGCCATTTTGTTTTTCCAGTGACACAGCAACCCTTAGTTTGGCATATTGCATGGAAGAGGTTGTCCCATCGACGTCAATGTGGGTTTGTACCGAGTCCTCGCATCCCTGGCATGATAAGATACAAATAGCACAGTGACGTTTGATTGGGATCTCCATGTCATGTCCGTAGTAAGTTGATTCATGAATGGTACCCAGGCTGTTCAGGTTTGTGTGGGCATTGAAAGTGAAAATGCAGCTGGAATCTGGGTGCATATTAACATTGCCGTTTTTCATATGGAGTGGAACATTTTCGGCAAGAACAGGTTTTCTGTTTGAATTCAGATAGAAACAAGTATATATGGCCCCATTCGTTGATATTAGATTATTCATGAAGTGCAAGTTTACATTTGTGCTTGAGAAGGCATAGTTGTGCAGAAGAACCGAGACTTTTCCTTTTGTAGGATCTGCAAGAGCTAATGGGGATATCATTCTATCATGTTTGTCAAATTGGCTCTCTACCCTCAAATATTTGTAATTGTAGTTGAGATGTCTCCAAAATTTGTAAGCCATAGCTGCGTTCTTCTCGGTGCCATTTCTGTAAAACAAGCTATAGTGCAAGCTTTTCTGACCTAGGTGTTCCTCGTGTGCTAATATGAATCCTATTGCTCTGTCGATAAAGCCTCTATAATTTTGATAGGTGAACATGTGCGCATTGTGTTGGTTGATATAAGCCCAGTCAAGCCAGTCTGAGGGATGATATGCATCGATGCCACTAAGTCTACCAAGACCGTACTCACTTAGGATTAGGGGAACTGCACGACCTTTTCTTATGTCAGCGTAGTTCTCTACCATGTCCATAAAAGCAACGAATCGGGCTTCATTTGCACCGGCCCAACTATACTTTGTACTATGTACACTCAGACTATTGTAGGGGTGATAGGAGAAAAAATCAAGGTTATCAAGGGACATGTTCATGAACTGCTCGACCATCTGCCAAATGCGAAAGTTTTTTTCATTACTGGTAGATACGGTGCCCGTTTTAGTTGGTCCACCGATCTTCATTCCTGGGAATTTTGCTTTTATCTTTTTGGCAACTATTTTATGAAACTGGATTACTTGTTCCCAATGAAGGTTTGGCCATGCAGCATCAGGTTCATTCATTACTTCAAAATAAGAGGGAACTCTACCATGCGAACACTTCTTAATGGCATCTAACAGGAGAATTATAAACTCAGCGCCTGCATCCAGATTGTTTGGAAATTGTCCACCATGCTGTGAGGTGTCCAACCATGATGGCCAAAACAAACCTTGTTGAGATAGAAAAGATAAGTCAAATTAACACAATTTGAAAGGGATATGATTCGTTAAGAATTGATAATACACTACAAGTAGCAACATTATCATATTGATCATTTGGAAATCCTCACTCCGGTCAAAAAATGGACAATAATAACAACACTTAATGAAGACAAAAGATTTACATATTTATGATTTTACAACCAATGTAAGTATTTTGATGAAGAAAGTTTGGTTGACCGAAAAGTTTAGACTTGCCTTTTATTTCCATAACAATGTCCGAATCCTTTCCAGAGAACAGGTGATACTGGTTGATATTGTCCACATATTTGTCACAGATGTTAGGGTCACTTGTAAAATGATTAGGATCGGGATAGCCATGGCGATGAGGATCTTGAGGTACCTGGGAATAACATGAGAAATGTCTCTCTATTTTTTGAATGGTACATTAGAGTGTAATGTGATATAGCAATTGCTATGGGTAAGGATGTTGTGTAAAGCGAAATTTTCATCACTTATTTCAGTATTACTTCATCATTATAAAAACATTGCGATAAGCGGGGGGATGTGAAAATCCTTTTCTTGGTATTAAAAAACTGCTCCTCTGTTGATTCGGTCAAAATCATATATTTCTATTTCGGCTCATCAGACTTGACATACTTTGACTGGCCGATCCTCAATTGAGTATTCCATGCTTTAAGTTATGTTATTCTCCGATATTAGTGGTATATTTTCAGTGCCATAACGGCATTTTGCAGAAAATTTAAAGTTTAATTATGAATATTTAATTTCTTTGTTTGACATTTCGTTTTTCTTTCGAAACAAACTACATGTATGTTAATTTCCGTGATTACTAGCCTATCTAGCTAGGATTCCAGTTGTCATTTCAGCAGGGGATGCTCACTCTTCTCAGGCACCTACTCGTAAACCCGTTATGTAAGTTTGTTTTTTTGTTAACAAAGCAAAATTTCCGGGTTTTAGTCGAATGCGATTCCATGATTTCGGATAGAAGACTAAGATTTTAATATCCATATTAGGTCATTTGATAAAAAAAACTGCCGTGGTTCGATGTACAGCAACGTACAGCAACATCATTTTACAGCATGCTTGATTTTAGCAGTAGATTTATGTAATCCTCATATTGAAATTAATTTGTGCTATAAAAGAAGAAGAAGAAAATTATGATAATGGGATTGCACTCTCTCCTTTTCATGTACAAACATTGCATAATTATCACCTCCTGCATATATATGATGTCTTCAGTAGTCTTTTTGTGTACAATTATAACTTTCTGTGGGTCAGAAATTAGGAATTTGTTTTCCTCAATCGTTATCCAAGATAATAACAATTACAGTCTCTTGACTGGATGTTTAAAGTGTAATTATTACTTCTTTCCAGCTCTGTCGCATGAGAGAAGCTTTGTTTTTGCCCTTTATTAATTTGACATCATATGTTATTTTGCTATTTCGGAAACTTGTAATTTCATCCAAAACTACTATCGAAATTAAAGGAGGTTGACATCCTAGCACCATATACTTCCAATGGTATTTTGGATATATGCTATTGAATCGACCCTACAGGAAATTTGGAGCCGCGTGTAGGAAATTTGGAGTCTCGCACTCATACTCGTAAAATGCATAAATTGAAATTCAAATAAAAAAAAAAAGAAATCAAACAAGAGGGTGCTACTGAAATAAATTTTGGCTATGTCTGAAAATCATTTTGGCTGGAAGCATCACTGATGAGGATTTAATATCCGAACCACGTGTCTGGTGCATAAAAAATTGGTTTGAAATTTCTTCAAGAAGGTGCACAAAGAGTTAGAACAGTTTTGTATTGTATATTGGCATCATTAATATACAGTCGATGGCAAATCAATCAGTTACATAATCTATGTGTATGTCTGGCGCTTATATGAGATGAAATTAAGTTAGTAAACGGTTTACAAACGGTTACATGCAATGAACATTTTAATCCTACCTTTGGGAATACATTTATGTCCTTATTTAGCCAACGTCCACTCTCAGTGCCGATGGCCTTGCAGTTGTCTATGAGGCCCGAAGAGTCCAAACCATTATGCCCATCCCATCGGTCCCCTTCGAAGTGGACCCTTCCTGCTTGTGCTAAGTATTTAGGATATATGGTTACTTGCACGGAATGGCAATGCCAAAGTAAATGTACAAGGAGTATGTAGACAGATAATACAGAGTCCATTCTGAAATGTCCTGGTCACAACAATGACATAGGTACAGGTGTACAGAATTATTTTATAGTTCAGTTAACGATTCATGCCAAATGATAAGGAAATTATGTAATAGGCATCTAAATCTGAATACTAGGCGGTTAGTACAAGATTTAAAACCCGAAGCACGAGTTTGAGTTTGTAAGTCGGTGTGCAGGAGTTACTAAGTCGTGCACACGATTTACAAAGTCGTGCATACAAGTTACTAAGTCGTGCACACGAGTTACTAAGTCGTGCACACGAGTTACTAAGTCGTGCACACGAGTTACTAAGTCGTACACACGATTTACAAAGTCGTGCACACGAGTTACTAAGTCGTGCACACGAGTTACTAATTCGTACACACGAGTTACAAAGTCGTGCATACAAGTTACTAAGTCGTGCACACGAGTTACTAAGTCGTACACACGATTTACAAAGTCGTGCATACAAGTTACTAAGTCGTGCACACGAGTTACCAAGTCGTGCACACAAGCTACAAAGTCGTGTGCAAGAGTTACAAAGTCGTGCTCACGAGATATGTTCTTCTCACCATGTCCCTTCTATGCTTTCGTAAATATGAGTAGAATTCTGACAGAAATTGCTCATTGAAAGTAAAAAAAAAAAACAACAACCAGACAAAATTCAGACAACATGGCATAGTGTAAGCAAGACCTCGACTAACATAAGTAAAATAGATGTCTTCAAACAAACCAAAGACTTGTACTTCCATCTTGATTACAATTCCTAGGAAAAACAACCTGATTCAAGTATCTTCCCTCGACTCTTTTGACGAGGTTTAAAACTATCCAATACGAAACAAAAGTAGCTATTCTGTCAATCAGCTGTTGCTTGAAATCCAGTAAAGAGTGAAGGCAAACAACATGCTGGAAATCCTCTCTCCCCAAGAACTGACTGTTACTGCTGAACAGTGTGGAAGCAGATACATTACTGACATATTTCTGAGGAATTACATTGATCATAAAAGTAACAAATCTATGGGCACCTTCTTTGAACTGTAATGAAGCATCAGGAGTATTGCAAACATGAAGCGAGATATCATTCTTTGCTCTGCCATAGTAAAGATTCATTCAGCATCTTAATTGCCAAAAGTTTTAGCATGTGAAACAGAATGTGACCTTGACCTATGCCCCTGAAAATCAATAGAATCTTCTTCTTATCCTTTGTGGATAGCATTAACTTTTTCTCCAGACTACTCCATAAATGTCTGTTACTAAACAATTCCATACATGTGTCAACACTTTCTCTTACTTTTTTGGTTGTTTTTTTTTCAATGATCTTTATTCACATACTTAGTCTCATAATACGAATAAATAAATGAAATTTATTGTTGATCTAAGGATCAATGATACCCCCGTCAGGCATATTTTACATATAAGCATTATGTATAAAAAGTTTGAAGGGGCACAATTCAACACAAAATTGAGGAACATGACCCTTCATTTGAAGTTGACCTGTATTTCTCTATGTAAAGCTATATTAAAGAAAAAAATATATTCCCTGTGACAATTTTCATTAAAATGTCAGGAAAGCACAAATTATTGATTTTTTGAAGGTGCACAACTCTGCACAAAATTGAGCGACATGACCCATATTAAAACCTAACCGGTAATTTTTGGTATAATAGCTACATTCAACAAATGAATTGATTATCTGTAAGGGACATGGCCCATATTCATACTTGACCTGTATTTCTCAGTGTAAAAACTATATGCAAGAAAAGAATTGATTATCTGAAACAGTTTTCCTTCAAATATCCGAAAACCACAAAATTTTGAATTTTTCTCAGTTTGAAGGGGCATAACTCTGCACGTAATTGAAAGACATGACACATATTCGAACTTGACCTGTATATCTTGGTGTAAAAGCTGTATGCAAGAAATAAATTGATTATCTGTAATGGTTTGCCTTAAAATGTCCGGAAACCACAGGTGGGACAGACGCACACACACACACCCACGGACAGACATGTGGATCACTATATACCCCCACCATTTTATGGTGGGGTATGGCAATAAATAAATGCAAAATTTATTTTAAGAATGATGAAAACAAACACAAGTCCTACTTACATAAAATCATATGACTTTATTCCTGTGCTTCTCTATTTTGAAATCAATTCAATGGTGACCATGAGCAAAGTCTTAAATGTTTACAATAATATGAAATTTGTTGCTAAATCTATAATGCATTGCTGTATAAATGTTTACTGTATTCATTTAATGAATTCTGGGATAAAACATTATGAATGAATGAGTCTGAATACTCAAAAGACAACCGTGCACAAGTATGATGTAACAATAATCCTAACTAAGCAAAAGCATTATCACATTAGAAGCTTCAATGATGTTTTTTTTTTCAATAGTGATTTTGGTTATCAAAATATTTCCCAATGACAGTGTCTAGATGATTCATTCTCAAAATAATACAACACTTTGTAGTAAAGACTGTATGCAGGTAAAAAGACTAATGAGCAATCTATTTGGATACTTCTACATTGAATATTTGACTGAGCTTTTGTTCTGAAATGAAAGTAAGGAAATGCACATTATTTATAAAGAATAAAAATCTTTAGAGACATACATTATATATCCATAAAACATACCTATTTATACAACAGATCTGGAGTGCCATAGATGACACTTTCGAGCATATTATACATACATGTACATGCAATATTTCAATAACCTTCTATGGATCACAATGGTTGAGAAAAAAAACTTATACATTCTATCAAATATTCTAGCTGATTTTCATCAAAATTTTAAATTCTTTTAAAACATTTCTAGGACAAATTCATAGTGTTTTCACATTACTTTCCCTTCTTTTCAACATCTGCAAAAAAAGATGCCTATTATAATAGCAAAATGTTTTATAAACCGCTTTATAGATTACATGTAACTTCATAAATCAGTGAGTTTTTTAACCTTTAGAAGGATTTTTAAAAAAATATATATGTACTGTATCTCTCATGATAAATCCAAACATACATAAGGCAGATCTTTATCTCCATAAATAAATGGTCAGGCATAACTACTCGTTTAAATTCAAAATGTCTTGTGTAAGGATGTAACAGGTAACATTTATCAATAAATAATTTTTAAGAAAAAAAGTCCAAAATGACCTATTTTATGAAGGAGTAGAATATTTTACCAAGAAAGTTCTTCTAATCTTCATCATAAGACTTTACAATGAAAGTTTTTTTTTCTAATCTTAAGCATAAAAGAACAGTTGATAACTATTTCAATAGCACTGACCCGAAAATTTTCACAAAATACCTATATTTTGGCCCATTTTCAGTGTAAATCGGCAAAATTCACCCATTGACCCCCCGGCAAAGGAGGTGCTGGATCCGCCACTGCTAATAGTAATATTAATCTTTTTTTAGCAAAGACATATTGGCTTTTCTAGCATCCTGGTCATATTCTTATGTGTATGCATAACATAATTCAGATCATAGGTACATGTATTGCACTGGTTAAGTTTTATTTCAATAAATAAATAACAAAATGGCAAGACTGCCAAGAGAAATAGTCATACCTATGATGCATTGCATCCTAATATACATATACATGTATCACATTCAGAAAAAATACAAACTCAAAGTATTTTCTGGTGAACTTTTCTAATACAATCAGTTCTAGTAGTTTAGGAAGAAAATCATCGTCAGAAACCCACGGCATCGTCTTCCAAATTTGATCATAATCTTTTAAAAACTATTTAGTTATATACAACTATTTGTGTGATAAATGTTTTGTAGAAGAAATCTTGAAAGAACATGATTTGCGTACTTTGTGAAGTGTTCATGATGTAATAGCATTAAATATTCATATAATTATACATCGTGTGGACCCCCGCCTCATTGCTCCTTTTCTCACTCTTCAAAGGAGCGATGAGGCGGGGGTCCACACGATGATAATTATACCCATATGTACATTGTAAATTATTCTTACATTCATTTATTACTTCAATATAAATGAATGGAATAATCATAAAAAATAAAGAAGAAATTAATGTCTTCAGGTAGCATTAATGGTCCCATATCATTTCTTCTGCCACATACAAAATCAAACAAACAAATTTGATTTTGTAAACTAAATGTTCACTGTACATCAGTGTTTAAATCCAGTCCCATTACCAAGGTACAATAATATAAAAAAGCAAGTTTTCTATCAAGAGATTAAATTAGAAAGACAAAGACTACCTTTGAGTGACCATATCTAATATAAACACATGTAACGTGTCTGAGAGAAACCAATTTTTTTTCACTTTAACAGAAAAGAAGCAGAGAGATTGGAAAATAACTTCAAATACAGCTAAGTGCCCCCTGTTGAAAATGAAAGAAAGATGCCTTCTAAAACATTCTTATGAACAGTTATCAATACAACCAAGCCAGGTATTTTCGGAGACACTTTACTGTAAAAAAGATAAAATTCAAATCATTCAGCTTTAAACAAAACTTTGCATTGTGATATAGAGATAATATATTCGCTACATTTAAAAATCTATTATTGAAATGACAAAATAATACATGTTTTGTGGATGCGTAAGGCAAACATTTATACACCAAAATACATGTAGATGCTTTGATGTAAAAGTAAAGTTAATATCTTTCAAAAATGCTTAATAAAATTAAGGAATGCAAAGTGCATGAAAAAGGCAGTAAAGATTTTGTTAAAATTATTTGTTCTAAGTAATGTATACATGATAATTTTAAATTGATCAAAGAAGAAATGTCTATAAAGGTGTTAAGAGTATACAATAACAAAATCAAAGGACATAAGAGCAATCTTTCAATTATGAGCAGAAACTATTATGATTTGTGAATTATAAATATATGACTCCTAAGCTTAAACCAAATGAAATCCTCTGTCATTACTGTGTTATAAGCATTGATTCTACAGGCACTCTATAATAATTCTCTGGTTGTGGAGATATACTGTATAGGATAAGCTGATCATATTCAAGACTGAAAAAGGAAATATATTATTTATTATTTAAATTGTAAATCATAATGCATATACATGTATTTTACGTTTTATATAATTGTTACATTTTAAAAATGTCATAAATGATACACGTATAAATTTCGTTTGCTTATTTCAGAATTCTTTATCTTGTATTTTTATCAAAATAATATAATTTAATGTAATTTAATGTTCCAACCGTTAAGGTACATTAACATTCGAAACCAGGTTCGAAGGTTGCAGTTTTGAGTATATGAACAATAGATCCTAAGTCTTTTCCATATGCAGAATGCATACCGGTACAACACTGTTACAGTATAAGGAAAGGTGGATGATTTGTGCATATTTGTGTTTGTTACAAAAAAAACCTTACTGCATATTTTTATCTAAATTGGCAGATTTCTTTTCTAACCACAAACAAGTGAAAGCCAAAAGTTCTATCGTATCAAATCAGGGTTGACACAGGGTTTTTAGGGAATGGGGCCACGGCCTTTCAAATAAGGAACAACGGCAGCATTTTGATAAAACTTGGGAATTTTACAAGCAAAATGAAATATCAAGAATATTCAATTTAACCTTTTATTACGACAAATTAATTCTCTGTTGATTGATAGATGAATGTAATTATTAAACAAAGACCATTTTGAAAATTTCTAGGGCCTTAATTGGAAAAAAAAAATTCTATCTAAATTCCAATGGGAATAAGGTCGTATATCGGCCACAAATTAGGCCTAGTGATGGCCCTACAAATTCATGTTATACAAAATAATTGTTGGCATAAGATTCTTTCATCAAGTCTGATTAAAAGTATAGACCTGCAAAATGAAAATCATAATGTGTCAGTGCATTTTCTTCCGAAAGATGAATCGAAAAGTCTTTATATCGACACGTCCTTTAACAATCTTTGTTTTGTTATGAAATATTGCATTCCAAACATATTTGTGATTCCTGCCAAAATTGGTTTATTTCATCCAAAATTGGTTTATTTGAGCAGAAAATCTAAGTACACATGTAAGTCAGATGAGCAAATATTCTCCATGAATAAATTCATTGACATCAGTACAGATGGAAATTCATGAAATAGAAGCTGTTCCAATTAAAAAGTAAAATGCATCAATGGCTTGGCATATAAATGTTCATTTCAAATGCTTTTTAAAATATGTAGTTCATAAATTCATTGTTGATACTTTGATAAACGCCATGGGTTGAAAATTTTGTATTTGTGTGCTCGAGTATTTCATGATAGAAGGAATAAATTTGGGGTGCTTATACGTTATATACACGTACACTATCTGAAAACCATTCCTCTACTACTGGTACTTGAATGACTCAGAATCTAGAAAATACTTACTGTTCATCCCCTACTGTTTCTTTGTTTCAATGTGGTCTACAGTCTTTCCTGTCTTTTTCAATGTTTCAAGTAATTCATCTAATCCCTTGTCCGAAGTCACAACAACCGTTTTTGCATCAACATCTATTACCACATCTTCAACTTTTAAAAAGAAGATAATTAATCTTCATTTGACTTAACTGATCAGTGCTTCAAAATAAACCAGAAGTCTCTGATGAGACTGAAGCTCTCCTGGTTGTTTGCTTAAATTAATCTAAGTGCCACACTCATTTTCCAAGACCCTGAGATCAGGGGCTCAAACAAAATACAAGACCAGAGAATGATTAATATAATGGAAAAAGAATTTAAAACTCTCTATCAATTTTACTTTCAGAGAATTGGTGTTCACAAGATAACATGATAGAGTTAAACATGCATAGACGAAAATTACCACACCCATTTTCCATGAACCTGGGGGTCAGGGGTTCAAACAATAAAAGGTGCACATCTAGACCACAGACTGAAAATAATGCAAAATTAATTATCTTTCTATCAATTATACTTTCTGAGAATTCATGATGCCAGCAAGATTAAATAGTTATATAGGAGAAAATGACCACGCCGATTTCCAAGATCCAGGGGTCAGGCCCTCAAACAAAATATCAGGTGCACATCTAGATCACAGCCTGAGAATAATGTTAAAAGAATTATCTTTGTATCAATTATACTTTCTGAGAATTAGACAAGATTATTGGGTTGTACAGGAGAAATGACCACATCTATTTTCCAAGACCCTGGGGGTCAGGGGCTCAAACAAAATATCAGGTGCACATCTAGACCACAGACTGAGAGTAATGCAAAAACAACTATTTTTCTATCAATTATACTTTCTGAGAATTGGTACTCACAAGATTAAATAGAGCTATGTAGAAGAAATGACCATACCCATTTTCCAAGACCCTGGGGGTCTGGGGCTCAAACAAAATATCAGGTGCACATCTAGACCACAGACTGAGAATAAAGCAAAAACAATTATCTTTCTATCAGTTATACTTTCTAAGAATTGGTGCTCACAAGGTTACATAGAGTTATATAGGAGAAAATGACCACACCCATTTTCCAAGACCCTGGGGATCAGGGGTTCAAACAAAATATCAGGTGCACATCTAGACCACAGACTGAGAACAAAGCAAAAACAATTATCTTTCTATCAATTATACTTCCTGAGAATTGGTGCTCACAAGATTACATAGAGTTATGTAGGAGAAATGACCACAACCATTTTCCAAGACCCTGGGGGTCTGGGGCTCAAACAAAATATCAGGTGCACATCTAGACCACAGACTGAGAATAATGCAAAATCAATTATCTTTCTATCAATTATACTTTCTGAGAATTGGTGCTCACAAGATTAAATAGAGCTATGTAGAAGAAATGACCATACCCATTTTCCAAGACCCTGGGGGTCAGGGGCTCAAACTAAATATCAGGTGCACATCTAGACCACAGACTGAGAATAAAGCAAAAACAATTATCTTTCTATCAGTTATACTTTCTAAGAATTGGTGCTCACAAGATTACATAGTTATATAGGAGAAAATGACCACACCCATTTTCCAAGACCCTGGGGATCAGGGGTTCAAACAAAATATCAGGTGCACATCTAGACCACAGACTGAGAACAAAGCAAAAACAATTATCTTTCTATCAATTATACTTCCTGAGAATTGGTGCTCACAAGATAACATAGAGTTATGTAGGAGAAATGACCACACCCATTTTCCAAGACCCTGGGGGTCTGGGGCTCAAACAAAATATCAGGTGCACATCTAGACCACAGACTGAGAATAATGCAAAATCAATTATCTTTCTATCAATTATACTTTCTGAGAATTGGTGCTCACAAGATTACATAGAGTTATATAGGAGAAAATGACCACACCCATTTTCCAAGACCCTGGGGGTCTGGGGCTCAAACAAAATATCAGGTGCACATCTAGACCACAGACTGAGAATAATGCTAAAAGGATTATTTTTCCATCAATTATACTTTTTGAGAATTGGTGCTCACAGGATTACATAGAGTTATATAGGAGAAAATGACCACGCCCATTTTCCATGACCTTGGGGGTCAGGGGCTCAAACAAAATAGCAGGTGCACAACTAGACCACAGGCCCATTATAATGCAAAAAGAATTTATTTTGTACTATTCACAGATTCAGAGGATTCGCGCTCACAAGAAAAGTTTAACGGACGGACAGACAGACAGACAGACAGACGGCCGGATGCCGGACGCCAGACACAGGGCGATCGCATAAGCTTGACTGGTCTTTGACCAGTAGAGCTTAAAAATATTATTCAGTTTCATGGTTTATCTTCTTATGAATGCAAATGATCTCCAGCATCATCAACACAACACATCATTAATGATGTCAAAAAAAGACCTTGGAAACATATTTTTGTATCGCATGTATTCATAAAATTTATCAATAGTGGATTCACTGGAAATTAACTGCACTGTAAATTGAATAAGATCTATTTCTATATAATTAACATTAAACAGGGTGAGATCTGAATCCTTTAAATAAATTATATCATTAAGAGTATCTCCTTAGAAGTGTTAGACCTAGTGATTCACAAAATTTGCAGAGAACTTATTTTTTTACCTCCAATTTTCCCAAGCACCCTCCTAGCTGCCCCTGCACATCCTTCACATGTCATTCCCATTTTAAATGTATGTACCTGAAATATAGAATTTATTAAATATTGCAACTTTAAAAAAATATTATACCAGTCTATAAAGAATTTATTTTTGTCCATTTCATAATGAATATGACTTAATTCTAAACATATTTGTTTTTGTTGAATTTATCATAGGAATTATAATGTCAATCTGCTAATACAGATGTATATCTAATTCATTTTTTTTCAATGTACTCTGAACACTACCTATACACTTGTAATCTTATTTTGTCCAATTAACATAATTAATAATTAAAAAACTGTATATCACGTCTGTTTACATTTATTAACTTATGTTCAATCTATTATGAACATGCCACATATTGGCAAGATATATAAGTTTTTGACTTTGACCTTGAACCCTGAGCATGAATCTTTATTTTGTTATGGTCAATAGACTATTTTCCAGATAAATGATATGACCGTTCCTAACCTTAATTTTATACACACAGACACCCAACATCACATCATTTGGCAAAATGTTCCATTGTGACGTCACATCTAATCCCACTGTCTTAAGGGACCTTGATGTGTTATCATGCCTTTTTCTTTGACGTCACCATGAAAATATCACGGAATGTTATGTCTGGTGTCTGACTGTCTCATGGAAAATCATCTATTTACAATAGGTAAAATTTTAAAAGTTCCTAGTGTAAATGGCCCTGTCTCCGACTTGTTTACAAGGGGATGGACAGAGACATACACAGGAAGAGGCCTTTATGGAGTCAAAATGTCAAAGGTCAAGGTCAATGTCAGGATACTGAACAGTAAAAATACACCTGTTTATGTTTGGATCAAGGTCACTAATCATTTCATAGATAATGTTGCTGCAAGAGTCAAACTGCTACAGCCAGAGGAGATGTTTTTTTTTACAAACATTTTGTCTTAGTTTTAAAGTTGTAGAACCTGTAATCGTCAAAAATTGGATAAAATTTGATTTGTAGAAAACAATTTGTATTTTTCTAGCATTGCCAAAGTTATTAACTTTCCGTTAATTAAAAAAAATTAGCACCAAAACCCTCCAAAGTATCAAAATATGAAGATAATTTATTGTAAATATTTCTGGCTCACAATATATACAACGAAAATGGAAAATCCTAAAGTTACAGACAGGTCCGGGTGTAATCGGGAAAAAACAAAAAACGCAGTGTATTTATTTCAGGTGTTTTCTACAGGTAAATCAGAAAACACAGTGTTATTGTATTCCCCCTCTGTCACTTTCATCCCCCTCTGTAGCTGCTATATGCCCCTCTGATGGAAGGTGTGAAAATCGCTCAGGTGTGGAAGTTACCTTGACAAAAGGCCAGGTAGTGGCATTTATACTAGAAGGAAATGTTAGATACCATTACATGTATGAAGGCTGTTTTCTGTTAATTTTTCAACACTTAACAAACACTTGAAGTTTTAACATGTATAAAAGAGTATTTTAATTTCATAATTTAAACTTTATAATATCCACTAATTTTATAATAAATTGAAGTTTGTTATTGGACATTCAAAAACTGAAATTAAAACATGCTAAAATATAGGATAAAATTATTTTATAATTATACATTTTTTTTCTTTCTAATATCCACAATTATCTTTTTCTTTTTCTTTTTTTTCACATATTGGACATTCAAAAACTGAAATTAAAACATGCTAAAATATAAGATAAAATTAGTTTATAATTATACATAATTATCTTTTTCTTTTTCTTTTATTTTTTTGTTTATTTTTTTTTTTTTTTTTACATATGGATATCTGAAAGAAAACAATATACATAAAAACAAAACAATGATTATAAAAAAAATTATTGTACTTTGTAATTATACAAAATTTCATTCAATTAAAGAAAAGCTTTTTAAGAATTGAAACATATTTTTCAAACATGTCAAAGAATCGATTTCAGGGTCGGTGTACCCCCCCCCCCCTTCTCATGAATTTGTCCAATACTTTCAGCCGGTAACGCTGCCTGTGCAAACAACATATACCCCTGCGTTAATCCGATTATCTGTTTAGCTTAGGTGACTTCTCCGGACAATGATTTCCCACGCCTCAGATTATGAACTAGATAAAACACGGGAATTATAAATTTTAGAGTCCTCACAATTATGGCCGGGGTATTGGAGTTTGATATATATTTTATGTCGTTTAAACAGTCATAAAGTGTTTGTATATCAAGTTCTCCCAGATTTTAAGTAAAAAACGTCACGATTTTTTTTCATAAATACTAAAGATGGGTAAATTATTTTGCGCTCCTGTAACAGTCAGATTTTTTTTTTTTTTTTTTTTTTTTTTTTTTTGACTGACAACAGCATTTATATCGTTACGCGATAAACTTATGACACGTGACGGTACGACGTGAATCAAGCAATACATGTAAACGTTTTCTCGTAGCGCGGGATATGTCAATATGTCAATATGCAATGTACATATGTATTTTGATAATGTAACACGTTTCATCACACATTTAATGAAGGAAAATTACGGCCTACATGTTTAAAGTACGACGGAAAATGAGATTAACGTACGTGCGTAGTACAGGTAGAAGCCACAAAAGCCGTTTCTCTGGTAAATACAAGCTTGCTGTGGACTACAAGACATTTAACACCTGGAACCAGGTATAAATCAATAAACACAGCGCGGTATTTATGTCTTTTAAACAATCTTATTAGTTTTACAAGATTGGTCCCTAGAGAAACGACACCGTAGACTTTATCATCTTTTAATTTCCCGTCTAAATAGGACCTTTAATATAATATATTGATCTTTGAAATTTACCATCACGGACATTTCACTGACGTTCAATCGTGTACTTATCCCACAGACTAGGAATTTACAGCATGGAGTACATCGGATACAAAAGCGGGGGGGGGGGGGGGGGGGGGAAGGGTTGTACCAATACTATGTTCTCAAAACCTGGCAAGTCGGGCGACTACGAGAGTTACGTGAAATGTATTTGCGGCATCTAAATATTTCTGCAATTACATTTTTTTTTCATAATATTTTTTTATAATAAAATAGCGAATATTACGTCGGCGCTTCGGGCCGGTAATTTTGTTTTTTTCGATATATTTTTTATAATTTAAGAACAAAGTCGCAGTCTACCTTCCCTCCAAAAAAAAGTAAGAAGGTGGCGGAGTCGAGGAATGGCCAGGCCTAAAACGGCGGAATAGTAAAAATTTTTTTTAGTGTTGTAAATGTAGAAGCAGAGTTCGTGAAATGTATTGGTTTTAGCGGATTTGCTGATAAAAAAAAATTTGGGTCCGATAAAATCGCACGTTATATCTTTTATTTGGACAGATAAAAATCCCTAAATGTCCGACATTTTATTGGAAGATTTCAAGAACTCTGCAAAACTCTACAAAAGACTACAAGACTCTACAAAATTAAACGATTAGGTCCTAAGATGGGGGGGGGGGGGGGCCTATTCGGACCAAATAGTTTAATTTTGTTGTCTTTCTCAAAGTACATAGATAACAGCGATTACCAAATTATTTCCATTACCGCACGTAGACCTGAACACCCTTATTCAAAAGCAATTGTAAACTTAGCTACCCCCCCCCCCCCCTTTTTTTTGTTAGTCCCCTACCGACAATGCCGTAGGGGGCTTTTTTTCTAATTAATTTTAAAGACATATATAAAATGATCAAAACAGTAAAGCAAAGGACAGTCGTTATACTCTGCGCAGTCAGCCAAAAAGGTGTGAAAAACAAGTTGATTGTCAACCCCTCTGCCAGAAGATAGAAGATTACTGTACCTGCATACCTGTAAAATATAATCGCATTACCGCGCCCGCACGACCCCCCCCCCCCTTTTTTTTTTAAAGAAAATCAATGGGTGGGATATTTACCGTTTTTAGAATTATAATACAGTAGACAGTGTTGTGAGTCGGGGATATCTTTGGTTTTTTTTTTTTTTTTGGTATGGAATAAGTCATTACTATTGGGGATATTTTAATGTCAATTTTGATGATATGGCATTCCGTATAGTTCACTCTCTCCCCCTCTGTCTCTCTCTCTCTCTTAATATTCATTCTCTTAATTTTTAAATTTCAACTTATTTGGGGTACGACGAATAAAAAAGGAATAAATAAAGACAAAGTAAAACGAATAGGATAGAGGACGGAAAAGAAAAGTGATTAGTAACTTTTCATAAAAAGTAAATAAAAATGTATTGCGCACGCGAACAGAGCCTTTTACATGTAATTTTCATCTTTTCACCGACAAGTGGCCAATAGCTCGAGCTGAATTGTCAACGTGAACAATATCTTTAGAATTCCTTAGAATATTATTTACAGTCCGTGAATAAGAAAGCATTCTATTCTATCGTACACCTTATACTCGCAGATTAGACGTTGCCGTAAAATGACTTGTCACGATTGTACGTTGGAACATTTTTTATTTTAAAGACGGATTTACAGGACAATGTTATTTCCTTAGATAAATAGATAGATAGATAGTAACATGCGATCGGAAATTAACCAGCGATCGTAAACTAGGCATGACGGAATTTTTTTCTCATAAAAACGTACGTCTCGTCGGTGAAAAATTATAGCGTGTGGTGGTGTCTGGGAAACAACGAATGAATTTTATATGGCCAGGCCTAAATAAAATAAATATGATAAATTAGAGAAACAAGAGGAGCTCAAATACCGACTTCTTTGAAAATTAGGAGGTCGGAGTCAATGGCCGAACATAAATCACAAATATTTCTTTCAATAAAAATGTTTAAACCTAGAATTTTAAAGTCCGTAGGAAAGATGCCAGGCACCAAACACGTATGCAAAGACGGAGTTGATCTATAAACTTTCTGTATATAGTCAGATAGTTAAATTGGTAAACTGTAAACAAATCAAAATGATTTATATGTATATGTAAGAATGAAATTTTTGTTCTATTTCCAGTTACTCTATGGTTTTTTCTTCTTTTTAAAGAAATTTATATATAAAATCAAAATGATAAGTTTGTAAATATATGATTTTTATTTTATTTCTACTTACCCATACACTTTTTATTTAATTTAGAAAATCATGAATAAGGATAACTTTAATTCGAATAATATAATAAATATGAATATAATTTTTAAAAATATGAATAATAAAATAATAAAAATTGGGATCACTTAAATTCAAAATATGAACAAAAAAATGATAACTCTTTTTTTTTTTTTTTTTTTTTTGTTCAAAATATGAAACAAAAATGATAACTTGGTTTTTTTGTTTGTTTGTTTGTTTTTTTAATTTCTACTGAATGCATGAATTACTTTTTAACAATAAAAATTCTTCCTTAGAAAGGTGACAATACATCTGTATGTCCTATATAGGTGAGGGGAGTTGTTAATTAGCTAAGGTAATAAACATCCCCAATAACACCCTACTACAGGTAAAGTCGCTCTAGGATGGCTCAGGTAAAAACACCTGAAAAACACTGCGTATTCTGATTTTTTCTGCACTGTGTTTTTTGTTTTTTCCCGATTACACCCGGACCTGTCTGTACGCATGCGCATTACCATGATTACAAATTTGAAATAATAACGACATATATTATTCAACTTAATATAGGGTAATATGGGTATATTTTCACAGATTATGTAGTAATTTAAGTATTTAACAAACTTTCAAACCTTTCAAGATTGATGACTAAGAAAGCTTCGTGAGATAAAGCTCACCTTTTATGACATGATTTTATTTATAAATGTTGTGTTAGTAAACATTGTCAATTCCCGTGAATAAAATATGCTATGTTTATATAACAAGTGAACGTTTTGTATGTTTCTTTACCCTGAATAAAACCAAAATGATAAAATTAGATAATATTCTCTATTTTCTAGAAGATACAGGGTATACATCTTTCAACAAAACTCCTACTCTTTATTCCACACCATGTCCTTATGCAAAATTAATATTGTCGATATATTCATCACCATGATCTAGATATATGTACATGCACTTGCATTTTAAATTTTAAACAAATAGTAACCATACAAATACACAAAACTTCAGTACATGTTCGTGCATGTTGAGATAAAATAATGATATTCTGTATTAAGGCCATAAATCAACCAATCTGTTTTATCTTTTAACTGTAAATTTCATAATTTTTAACAGCACACAACATGAATTTCACCAATTTTTAACAATACACTGATGCGCACGCTGCACATAATACTCGTAAGAAGATGATGCAGTATGAAGAGATAGATAGATATCTACATTACAACAACAAATATATGCCGCAGACATTGGGATTATGTTTTTAAAAAGTTTTATCATTAAATGAACATTTTGATTCATATTTATAACCCTCAATGCTTCATGTGTATTAACCATTTGGTCTTTTCAAAATACAGTTACTTCCCATTTGTTCTGAGGTATCTTATGTCATCGCATAATGTGACGTCATCAAATTCTATGGAAACCAGCATGAAACACTGGGTTACATAAGTGATGTTTTCAAAGGACTTAAATGACGTCACAATTGCTTTTAAGTTAGATACCTGTACAAATCGAACGTAGGAGTTTGTAAAATCAAATAGACAGAATTGCAAAACATACAATATTTTGAAGGACTACATGCACTCATCAGTAATTATAAGAGGGTTTCAATAAATTTGATAGAATCCAATTTGATGATGTCAAAATTACAGAAATAAATGGTCTGCATCAGACAATATCAATATGGGAAGTAACTCTGGATATCTAAAATACCAAATATGTATAGTTCAATCTATTAGACCTGAGACTAGTGAATTAAATAAGTCATTTTTTTTACATAATACAATAAGTAATTAATAAATAATTAAGCTGTGTACTTGTCGGGTACATATTATCGACGGGCACATATTATCGCCACTTCATTTATATATCTCTGCATATTGTTGATGTAGAAATTTAATTTTTTTCACCTTAATAACATCTCTGAAATATGAAACAGTATACAAAATTTCAATAATTCCATAACCTGCAAATACTGAATTTTATGATAGAAAGTCGGTAAATTTGAATGTATTTCCCTCACCTCTCTGGGGAAAGGGTAGGTCTCTTTATCTTCCTATGATTCTCTTTGGTTTTTGAATTTTTTTGTACGAATTTTTCATGCACAGACGAAAAGAAGAAAGTTCAAAGATTCAAATAATGTGAACTTTGTTGAAAAAGTTTGGGATTTTCAGCAAGAACAGGTAGAGGTGGTGATAATATGTACTCTCCCTTCTTTCAAACTTGGTGCAACCCTTAAGTCCACTGAGCACCGGTAAACAAGAACCAATCATCAAATTTTCATGAAAATTGAAAGAAATGTGTATCAAGAGTTCCTCCCTTCTTTTCAAATTTCATAAAATTTCATAAAGAAATAAAGATTTTAGAGCAAAAAATTTTGAAAAAAGTGGCGACAATATGTGCCCAACCAGTAGCGCTTTTGAATTATTAAACTAGGACGTGTAGTTGTACCCCAGGAAAAGAAAGCACAGGCACTAGAATCAAAATATTTATCTTATTTCACTAATTGATCGCCAGTAGCATTCTGCCCATTTTGATTCTAGTGCCTGTGATCATGTGAAAGCAGGAAAGAACGCTGTAACATACTGAATCAAAAGAAAACTGTAAAACAGGTCAGACTGTGGCAGAAGGATAAACCTTCTGTTTCTCTGTTTTATTGAGAAAAAAAAATATGTGATGATGTATACCGAGCTCATGGTGACAGAATCTCAAATTATCCAACTGCCAACTCCAGATGTAAACCGAAAGCTGTATGATACTGTACCGGAAATTGGTGTTCTCGTGACATCAGTCATCATTTCTACTTTCACTTTGAAGATGTTTGGACAGGTTTTGACACTTCTAGTGCCTACTCTGTTCATATCTGTCTTTGGATCAGGACCACCAGGTGTAAGTCAGACATTTGTTCATTTGAAGCTGACACTGACATTTTTTTAGTTTTTTTTTTCTTTTTCACTGTGAGAGGAGTCAGAGGAAACTCGGGGGATATGACTGTATCGTTTTTCTGAAAAACTTAAGATTTTAGTATAGAAAACAGTTGTCAGGCTTATAGGAAAGGGTTAAATGATAGTACCTTGATGTATATGTAGACACAGGTCACACTAAAGTCTTGATTTAATATTGTAGTATGTATGAAATAGTCATGGATTGTTTCAGAGCGTTAATTGTAGACAATTATTGGCACCTTTACGTTTCACCTTGCCTAGTGGCTGGTGCGTCTTATTTATTATTTTATCGACTATACCATGTGTAGGGGGATTTTTTTTTTATCGACCTTGACCACCATCTCTATATAGCACAAATGTAGCCCACCCCTAATGATAAAACGGTTCTTGTGAGTCAACTTTTGTTCAGTGTTATCGGCATATGTCCAGTATTATCGTCACCCTCGGGTCATGAAAATGGGAAATAAATTGGAAGGAGTAAAAGGCAGGCAAGTTCTTCATAAAAATAATCGAAAAATATGATATAAGAAAGAGGAATCCACTATGCAATTGTGAATCTGAAAAGAATTACAAAAACCAACTTCAAATTCTATGAAACACTGACTCAAAAAAGGAAGTTATTTATTTGTTATGATAAAGACGGTGTTTTGACCCTACTATTGTTTTCATCCTTTTTACAAGACAGTGGTAGGCACCATATTTATTAGGTATATGATGGACTGAAGTTCATTAAATCGTTTCTAATATACTGTTGCTTCTACCTGTATAACAAAAGTACAACAAACACATCAATATTCTCGTTTGTTATAGGCGATAAATGAAGATGCATATAATTGTACCCTGCCGATAATAGTCAACAGCGCTCTATTATTTTATCACTCCTAAATAATTCATTGAATTGTTTAGAAATTTACAGATAATAATTTACATTCTGTTTCATCTTTGTTCCATTACATGACATTGTTTATTTTCATTAATTATTAGTTTCTGTTTTTATTCCTCATGACATTTCACCGAGTTACTTTTAACATCTTTTTCAGTTCAATGAAACCTGTGTAGAGAACACTTATCCACCTAGCAAAAAGTAAGTACATCGACATGCAATATTTAATGATACATGTAGTATGAAGGGTATTGTATAAACATTGTAGGTGAAATCCTTTTACTGACCTAATAAATAGGTCATGTATTTACCAGGAAGCTCTTTTAAGGTTTCTTTACATGTATGTATGATTGCGACCATTCATTGTACATGTATTCAGTATTTAAAGATGTTTAGGAAATATTAATCTTTTTCAAAGTTTTTTTATCTGAGTAAAAATGCATAAGTTAATGGGTCATTTTTATTTTCTCTTGGAAATCAACTGTCACAGATTTTAGATGATTTTTCCAATGTGTATTTTATCATAGACTCAAGATCAAACAAACACCAGAACACAAAAATATGAACATGTACAATGTATATATAAACTGAATACATTGTATCACTTTCACTTTATCTCTTTTTATCACCCCTTATCTGTAGGGATCTAGATTAAGTTTAAACATAAATGGGTTATCAACTCATGTGACATCATACAGAAGGGCAAAGATTTTTAGTAAGTTGGTTTAAGGATCACACAATGCTATTGTTTGTATTTTTAGCCGAGTTGCAAAACTCGGCTCTTAATTTGATGTGAGACGGGCGGGCGTCTGGGCGGGCGGGCGGGCGGGAGGGCGTCAACAATTGGTTTCCGGACTATAAGTTAACTACGAAAGAGGCTATAACAATGAAACTTCATACACTTACTCACCATTAGTCAAGGATGAGCCCTATTGATTTTGGGGTCAAAAGGTCAAAGGTCAAGGTCACAGGACTCGGATGATTGAAAATGGTTTCCGGACCATATTTCAGCCTGTATTGCACCTATTATCATGAAACTTGCCAGAAATGTTTCCCTTGAATCAAGGATGAGGCCTATTGATTTTGGGGTCAAAATGTCAAAGGTCAAGGTCACAGGACTCAGATGATTGAAAATGGTTTCCGGACCATATTTCAGCCTGTATTGCACCTATAATCATGAAACTTGCCAGAAATGTTTCCCTTGAATCAAGGATGAGGCCTATTGATTTTGGGGTCAAAGGTCAAGGTCACAGGACTCAGATGATTGAAAATGGTTTCCGGACCATATTTCAGCCTGTATTGCACCTATTATCATGAAACTTGCCAGAAATGTTTCCCTTGAATCAAGGATGAGGCCTATTGATTTTGGGGTCAAAAGGTCAAAGGTCAAGGTCACAGGACTCTGTTGATTGAAATTGGTTTTCGGACCATATTTCAGCCTGTATTGCACCTATAATCATGTAACTTGCCAGAAATGTTTCCTGTGAATAGAAAATGACCACTTTTAATTTTGGGGTCAAAAGGTCAAAGGTCAAGGTCACAGGACTCTGATGATTGAAAATGGTTTCCTGGCCATATTTTAGCCTGTATTGCACCTAAAGTCATGAAACTTGCCAATAATGATTCCCATGAATCAAGAATGACCCCTATTGATTTTGGGGTCAAAAGGTCAAAGGTCAAGGTCACAGGACTCCGATGATTGAAAGTGGTTTCTGGACCATATTTCAGCCTGTATTGCAATTATAATCATGAAGCTTGCCAGAAATGTTTCCCATGGATCAAGGATGACCACTATCAATTTTGGGGTTAAAAGGTCAAAGGTCAAGGTCACAGGACTAAGATGATTAAAAATGGTTTCCCGACTGAATTTGAGCCTGTATTGCACCTATAATCATGTAACTTGCCAGAAATGTTTCAAGTGAATAGAAAATGACCACTTTTGATTTAGGGGTCAAAGGGTCAAAGATCAAGGTCACAGGACTTAGGTAATTGAAAATGGTTTCCAGACCATTTTTGAGCCTGTATTGCACCTATAATCATGAAACTTGCCATTAATTTTTGGGTCAAAAGGTCAAAGATCAAGGTCACAGGACTCAGATGATTGAAAATGTTTTCCCAACCATATTTGAGCCTGTATTGCACCTATAATCATGAAACTTGCCAGAAATGTTTCCCGTGATTTAAGATATGAATTGTACCTTATTCTGTATCTTTAGAGTGTGCTTTGTTAAATCATATTGTACATACAAATACATAAAGTATTCTGTATGATGAGATTGAAAATCTGTATCCTGGAAAATATATTACGCGCTGATATAGAATAAAGAGAAGACCATTACTTGATCCAGAAATTTTCATTTAGGACCAATAAATGTTGTTACAAACCATACACATTTCATGTTAGTCTGCATATTCATACTTACATTCCAGTTTTGCAACTCGGCATTTTGCATCTTCGATGCATTTTGAGCTTATTTGAAAATTGATATCATCGAAAATTTTGTACATATACATACATGTACATTGTTTTACCTCCTGTCATCTTAATTCTATATTTTTAACTTCTGTTACCTGAGAGTGAGTGAGTCTATTAAAGGATATCAACTATCATTTCTTTGACTAAATTCTTGTACTAAAAATTTTGCTGCTCTGATCTTTCTCATTAGATTTGTTACATGACATGTATTTTGCAATTTTGTCAATCTTGATGATAATTAGCTTATCTTTATTAGATTTATTTTTACTTTACTTAAAGACATACACGGGTGATGCTTTGCTGTCACCTCTACACTGAAGAGTTTTTAAATGCAGGGATTAAAAATATATTACTCCTCACTAACGTAAATCCTCGACAGCTCAGTCGGTAAAGGTTCTGCCTCATATCCCTAAGGTCGCGAGTTCGAATCCTAACGGTATCTTGTTTTTCTCTCGCTTTAGACATGTTAGATAACTGAAGATAACATATTGAATCTTTCCAATTTTACCATGCCTTTTTCTATAAAAAATATCCATGGGTTCATATATTTTACTAATGCCAAAATGTTTATTATGTGAAAGCTAGGTTGCTTTAATGCAAAAATTTGCAGAAGTTAACCCTTTTTCCTAATTACCCAGCTATGACCTTAAATTATTATTAAAAACATCCTTGAACCAAATCATTTGAAAACTTTGGCCTGGGCTAGGTGACAATCATATTTATGAAAGTCTATTGTGAATGTGTTGATAAAAAATTAGTGTATCACTTCAAAATAAACTCATGGGTTAAAATGAGTTCAGTTATATATACTTAAAGCATGCTTATAACTGTGTACATTCAATCTTATAATTCTTAGAAAATCTACTTTTATGAAATGCAGCAATAACACTTCATGTATACATGTATTTTTATACCCATTGAATAAAATTTCAGAAGAGGGGATATTCTGCTTATTGGGATAAAAAAAAACATTGGCTTGAAGTAAATATGTTGTGTATTGAATTTGATGCTTTGAACAGAACTATGACTGTAAAGTGCATGTGTATTTATGGCACACATCCTGTCCATCTGTCAGTCCATTTACATGTATCTGGAAAAAACCATTAAAATAGGGCATTTATAACTTTTGAATGGCATGTGACAGGTCTGAATGCTTGGAATTGTACTACTATCATGGTGAAATTAATCTGTATCTCATGTATTCATTTACGTGGAATCAGTGCCTAATTAAGAACATATTTATTATCATTATAGTTTTTGGCCTGTCCCTCTGTGTGTTTGTCTGTTAATCTGTTTGTTTTTCTGCAAAAACTTTAACCTTCAAAATGACTTTTTAATGGTAAGAGATAGGGCTTTAATATTTCACATGTGTATTTCTTGTGACAGGGCCTTTCCATGAATACCAAATTTATTTTAACTTGTGACCTTGAAGTTTGACCTACTTTTGAAAAACTTTAACCTTGACTATAACTTTTCAAGTAATGGTGGTAGGGCTTTTATATTTCATACGTGTACTTTGTGACAGGACCTTTCCGTGGATACCATTTTTTCCTTTGTGACCTTTACCTTGGAGTTTTACCTACTTTAAAAAAAAAACTTTAACCTTAGCCATAACTTTTGAATGGTTTTTGATTGGGCTTTTGTACTTGACATGTATATTCCTTGTGACAGGGCCTTTCCATTGATACCAAAATTTTTACTTTGTGACCTTGACCTTGGAATTTGACCTACTTTTGAAAAAACTTCAACCTTTGCCATAACTTTTGAAGGGAAAGTGAAAGAACTTTCATATTTCACATGTGTATTCCTTGTGACAAAACCTTTCCATGGATACTTAATAGTGTTGTATAATCGGAAAATTAATTTTACTATCGATTATCGGAAACTGTCGGAGGAGTACAATCGATAGCACAATCGGAATAATCAGACTTTTTACTTGTTTAAAATTGTTGTATGTTTTCTATCTTTTCAGAAATAGAATACTCGGTGCTTGTGATTAAGAATCTGATTTTTATTTAAAATCATGGAAATAAATTAAATGTTGAACATTCCTTGTTCTTAATAACAAAATATCGAGGCTTGCTTTAGAAGGAGAGCATTCCTTTTACTTTCTAAAGCCAAAATGGTCCCGCACGGCGTACCCAAAACGCCCAGGATATACTGGTCCTCCAGCGACAATCAATTTCAAAACCATTATCGATAGTCGGCGACTTTCAATTAAGTTTCAGCGACGATAGCGGTGACATCGGCGACTATCGTTTCAATACTAATACTTAAGGTTTGGACTTTATGACGTTGAACTTTGAGTTTGACGTACTTTTGAAAAAAAGATAACCTTAGCCATAACTTTTGAAAGATGGGTGATTTGGCTTTCATATTTCAAATGTACATTTCTTTTGTTATGACCTTCGTATTGATAAAAATTAGACTTTGTTACATTCAACATTACAGCTATTTTACTGACAAAAATATGCCTATAGGGGCATTCATGTTTAACAAACACATTTTTTTTTATTTGAAAGATGATTTGTGTTTAATTTTCATTTTTTTCTCTTCTTTCTGTTTAGTAATTCGGTTCCATGGTACACTATAAACCTTGACCTGCCTGGAAGTCAACGATGGGTGCAACTTACAGCAGACAAAAAAGTGGAGGTAAAGTAATAATTAGAACATTGATATAGGTTTAACAATGGGATGACTGTAATTAACACACAAAGCATACAACGGGAATATGCTAGACTTGTGTTATTAAAGCATATAATTGAGGGATCACCAAATGTCTGATAATGCACCTGTTGGCAGACTTTTACATTATGACTTCATATCTATTGGCCGGAGAAAAAATACTTTGACTGGCCATTCAATTATATGTCATAATGCATAAGTCAGACAACCGGTGTGATGTTGGAATTCTAATTTTTAAGATAATATTGATTCTTACATTTTGTGACATTTTCATCATAATCTTAACTGGAAATTGAGATGATTATTTGGGATATCAAAATATATAGGAATATTTCAAAATACCATACAGAAAGCTTTGGGGATGGACATATTCTGAGCTATATAATGCCAAATCAAGACGATATTTGGTCATAGGTCAAAGGTCAAGGTCATTATTGTTACCATTAGTAAAACCTTGTTTGGGGCATTACTCCTTCCACTGTACATGCGTTTCACTAATATTTCACACAAATGTTCCCTAGGACCTAAGGCTGTTGCAAGGTCAAAGGTCAAGGTCACAATAGACACCATAGGTAAAACCTTGTCCATGTATTAAGGGACATTTTAATCCCATTAGGGGAAAAGACTGATCTAGTATTTATTGGGTTTGTTGCTGCAGATTTGTAGGAGTGTCATCATTTAAAACAAAAACTCAGTAAACATCAATCTGGTGTTATTTTTATAAAGTTTAACAATTTGCAAATTCATTATCTTTATATCTCTGATCTCAAGTGAAAAACATCGAGCTGTCTTTCATTATGATTTTACTGCATACATCTATTTTGTTTTTAGATCAAAGCTTTGGTGAAAGAGTTCTTAGCTTTTGCGGAGTCTTGGAGTACAAAGAATGCTACAGGAAAAATAGTAGATTATGTCGTTAAAGAAGCTGTGAGTACTTACCATATGATCTATTATGGCAATTATATGTTAACTGCTTATTACAGTTTTAAATTATCCCTTTTATGACAGTTCAAATTAATAAACTTGAATGGATAATATATATATGAGTGTTGATGATGTATGCAGAATGTACCATTTAAATTTTATTTGAAAAATTGAAGTAGATTTAAGAAGAAATGGTGTGTTAGAAATTTCTGATATGAACTACATGTATCTTCACAAACACCGTAGTATTTGTTTTCATATAAATGTTCTTCATGTACATGTATTCAGGCTCTTAATAGCAATTCTCTGTAAGGACCAAAATAATTTCAATAGCACGTGGAAACAGCATGTCTCCAATTTTGGAGATTTTTGGTGTGGAAGGTGTATATGATGTACTGAGACAAAAATAAACTTTCTTTTAACGAATAAAGATTTCGTTGCCATGGAAACCAAGTTTGAAATTTCACGCATCAGTAGAGTACTTGTAACATGGCATTTTCACAAGGTTCGTTTCCATGGTAACAGCTATTGTAGTCAACTGAAATTTCCTTAATTTTTCTCTTTATATCTTTAATAGTATAAATATTACACAAGAAATATGTTTCTGCCCGCTATTCTCTTTGTCAATATGCTCAAAATGTAGGCAAAAACCTGTTTTGAAGAGGCCCTTTTTAAGACAAAAAAAGCTCCTAATTTAACATGATTTTGCTCAAATTTAAGGGCAAATAATCAGAAATGTCAGGCTAACTTGATTTCTACTGCCAATTATCTTTAAAGGTTAATCCTCGATCTTTAAGAAAATGTTAAAATTTGAGTGGGACCTCTTCACAATTTTATTCAAAAGGGTATAAAAATGGTTACCATGGTGACATTCTGTTCAGTGCTATAACACATAGAGTAATTTACTGGTAAATTTTCAGCTGTCCGTTATATATTTTTAAGCATTTTTTATCAGTGCATATAAAAGAGCATTATTGATTAAAAAATACCTTAAAAGTTTTCAAGGTCACAGGACCCAATGTCAAGGTCATCTTGAATGCAATTCACAAAATTTGGCAAAATTCTGTGATTTTTCAAAAATATGAGAGGCAGTTACTAATATATCATGCGGTATTGAGTAAAACAAACACATACATAGTGATTTTGGATATATCCCCTATTTATTGACCAAAGTTGCTAAAAATCTCAAAATCAATGACATCCTTGATTTTGAGCTAATTATTCATACATACATATAAAAAAATGTGAGATTATCATGATTTTTGTCTGGGGCTTATTTTTTTTTAGGAGAAATGTTCTGAACTAAAAATTGTAATGTTTTTCCATCTATTGGTCCTTATTTTAGATAGAAGTATTTTTGATACAAATATATGACAGTCAAGCCTAAATTAAGTAACAATAAATACAACAAAAATGCAAATTTTATTGAAATTGGAACCTATATTTTGAATTGACCTTGAACTTAGAGTCAATGACCTTGAAAAATTTTTGAAGTGCTCAAACAAAGAATAATTTCTTCTGTTGTCCCTACATAAAGCTTAAACAATATAAGTTATTTAAACCATGCTAAAAATTAATTTGAAAAGATATAGTCATCATGTGTCAAATGAAAAGTTGCCATGGCAACCATTTTTGACCTCAAAATGTTGGAAAACAAAACAAGGTCCCACTTATTTTTTCCAGTGATTATATTTGTCACATGAAATCTATTTTGTTCTGACAACAGTGATGGTGTTATCAGCCTGACATTTTGTGTTATTTTTGTTTAAAAATTGTAAAAATTGGAAAAAAATAGGCCTTGATTTTGACCTTATTTAATGGCAATTTTTGACTGATTTTGATTTGATAGGATCCGGCTAATTGAAAGAAATGTCAAAATTTTGTTATTTTTTCTAAAAATAGAGGTTTTAAAGATTATAAGTTGTTAATACCAAATAACTCTGACAATGGTTTCCATGGCAACATAAAAACCAAAGAAGACTTATTTTACCTACTTTTTAGTGCTATAAATAGACAGACCTCGCTTCCATGGCAACCGGAATATTTATTCTTTAAAAATTGTTATTTTTGTATTCAGGGCATTATACATACCATTTATAGAGAAAATCATGAAAATCCATGACATGCTGTTTCCAAAATATTTTGGTCCTTACAGAGAATTGATATTAAATCCTACGAAGGATAGTCCCTGGCACCCACTATTGCCTGCAATAAGTATAGTTCTTGGAAATATTTAGAAATTTAGAAAATTATCAAATTTTTTTAGTTTATTTAGGTGACTGTACAAAAGTCTATTTAACTTTAGGAAGACAGCATTATTCACTTAATAAGTTTCCCTCAATTTATGGTGTTTATACAATGTACCTGGATCAACTAAAAATATTACTGTACAATGGTTACATATCATTGCAAATCTACATTTTATACTTTTTGATATGTTTATTCCATGTTTATTCCTAGATTTGAAATTTCATTGCTTATGATTTTGTCCCTATTTTGTACTTCTGATCATTTGATACATATTATCTTGTTAATTTTAAACCATGCTTGCTGCAATTATACAATGCTGGAATCAGCTTGGAATGTCCTTTGTGTCTATCTCGTCTCTCGATGAAAGCTTGTCATTGCATCTCATTATTTGGATGGATTTTAATGAAACTTCACATAAGGAATTAAGCTCACAATATAGTATATGTATATGAAGAAATGCTTATTCCTCAAAATATCTAAATTCCCTTGACGTAGACATTTTTATGTATTTTCCTTTTACCAACTTGTCTTCCATTCAATTTTTTATTGATCTGCATCAGGATCTGTACATTGAGTGGCCTTTCAGCATAAACTCAATAGAGGAGAGAGCGTGGAAAGCTTAGTCCTGCTGATGGATGGCTGTACGGAAACAGCCAAGTGTCTTAGTATAGTTAATAATACGAGATTAATCGTTTTGTAGGCAAACTTAGATGACACCATTCCACAACCATACGCTGATGAACTAAGAGGGATTGCTAATGCTACTGGTTTACCTCTAGGTATCTATTCTAAAAGTATATTTATCATATGCTAGTCAGGCTACATTTATCTCAAAATTGAAATGGTCAAAGCTAAGAACCTTTTTGTTTCACTGCAGTAATTTGAAATTTAATGCTTTGTTTGTGTTAATGCCAGTGTCCTGTATATTTTTAAAGAAATAAAAGCATGCTATTTAGAAAAGCATCTGTTTCACAAATCGACATCTACATGACTAGTAGACCTTTTCACATATCTGCAATACTAAGGTGACAGAAATTTAATTTTTAGTTTAACAGATTTTATTTTTTCAAAATAGGGTAGGTGGAGGGAATAAAAATAAAATAAAAACTAGTAAAGTTCAACATTTCATGTTTTGTGCTGCGATCACGATCTTAATTCAGCTTGTTTATCATTTTTCAAAGCTGCATTCTCTTTAACACTTGCACAATTCAGATTAAGTGAGAATGAAAAGTAATAACAAGTAATTCGAATGAGTGGAAGAAAAAAATGTACTATCAGTTCATTTTATTTTTTTTTCCAATTGTGGTTATATTAGGGTGGGCAGATCTGTAAAACTAAGAATTATATTTCTGTGGCCTAAACTCGGAACTCATTTCTGGGGACAAACAATATACGTGTATTGTCCATGCACCGTTGATGTCATTTAATTGTTAAAAGACATTTTATGTGGAATCCTGTTTCACTTACCCTAATCAAATACCTGCATAAGTAATCTATCACTTGTCCCCAACACCTGAACTTCAAATAAAGTACTGCAGATAATGTGAAAGTGTCTACTTACATGTTCTTTGTAGGGAATAATGTAAAAGCTGTGAACTCTTTGGTCTTTCTAGAATTGATTTTCAAGGTGTATTATGATTGTATTTTATTTTGTACCGTGTGTATATTACAGGTGAGGTGGTTATCTATAACCTTTTCTATGAGCTGTTTACAGTGTGTACCTCTATCGTGGCACAGGATCCTAATGGTAAAGTCTTTAGACATTCTTTACGATAGAATTTGTAAAATAATAAAGCGAATGTTCCTGACATGAATTGAATTTTAAACTGCATAAATGATGTCTTTTGAAGTATCAAATTTTGTTTCAGTTTCAGTTTAGAAACAAACTGAAATGTATTAAGGAAATTTTGCTATCATAAAAATGTTATGTAGAAATGTTAATTTTATAGGAAAACTGTATCATGCAAGAAATTTGGACTTTGGGTTGTTTTTAGGGTATGTATAAAATTTACATCATTATTTACTGCTAATATATTTAATTGAATATATATAAAATGTAGGAAACACTAAGCTGGGTTTGTTTGTCTATATATCTGCCTGGTTGTCTGGTAATGTCACCTTTTCTTATGCATGACTACACCTTACTTAAATAAGAACTGACTGTTCAATATTGACAGTTTATTGGAGTATGAACTTTGGTTTGTTGCATCACAAATTGTGTAAAACCGCCGAAGCTTCGCTACGCGGTTTTACACAATTTGTGATGCGACAAACCAAAGTTCATACTCCAATAAACTGTCAAAATTGAACAGTCAATTTTTATAATTTCCAAACCCCAATTTATACAAAATTTCACAAATATACTCAATAAATTAGTAATTTAGTACATTGCGTAAGAAAATATCAACTCTGTAGGGCCCGTAAGCGAATTAGTTCCCAAACGAAATAGAAATAATGCATACGTGGCTAGTTGAAAGCGATTAATGTGTCAAAAATATTTGTTCCCCGTCTGGAGCCCCATTTTACCAGTTCATTACATCATCAGATGTTATGACGTAGCTGTTTGATGATGCGTTCTGCAGTTCAAGGTCACCGACATGGCAGTTATGTGTTTGGATTGTACACGCAGGAACTGGGAGTTTATACAGACATATTCTCTGTACTTATAGATCTAATACTTGCAGAAAACAGCATGATTATGATTTATTAGTATCAGAATATCTTCCTAGGATTCAGTTATTTCATCAAGTGACCAGTTATTTGTGAAAATTCATGACGATACTGTATCTTAATCGAGGCGAGGTTGGTCGCCGTCTTTTGATCTCTCATTTTCTGTTCACTGATAATATTTTGTTCTAAATTCTTCATCTCGGAGAATGTACATCACTAGAAAAGTTTCTAGTTTCAATAATTCTTAGGTTCAGAACGATTGTATCTCATAGAAATTGTTTGAGACAGTGATCTTCTGTCCTTTTCATTCAAAACTTTTGCACACTGACAGTCGTCAGCCATTGGAAAATTTCAAACGTGGGATGCTCGACCCAAAAACTGTTACGATAGGATTGTAATTTAGAAGAAAATAGATGGGAGATTCTGTTCCTCTAGTGATTTTCCTGCGTTTTCTGTCTATCGTCAAATTTAAGGACAGGGAATGGTTTAAGGAGCTTCAAAAACAGGCGCATAGCAACCGAAAAACGCTGTCAGAACCACGTACACTGGTACATCATCGAAATTGTCATACAATTTTCATTAATTCTGATATCGCATTTATATCTAAGGACTGCTGTTAACAGAAATATATTTATATTTTTGCATTTTTATCATTCGAAAGCCGATCTTAGCAACATTTAATGATTTTGATGAAAGTAGTTCCGGCTCATCCGGTATTTTATCGTGTTCATTGGGTTATGAGCGTGTATTTTGGACCAATCAAAATGCGTAGATTTTTGTAAACAAGCATATTTGGAAATTATTAGGCATTATACTTTTTTAAAAACTTTCAAGGATGATCAAGTAAAATGAGATTCAACATCCTCAAGGTCAATAAAGGTCGTATGTAAAGGATCAAATATTGTAAGGCTATGTACTTATTCGTGAAGATGTCAAGTTCCTCGCTTATAATGTCAGAGACTTCAAGTTCAAATTTAATATATATTTTTTTCAATTGAATTAGAAATGCTGCATGCATTAGACTAGATCAATTTGAATTATTAATCTTTAAATACATGGATAATAGATGGAATACCAAGACACATCAGTGGATGGTCACAGATTTACTCCGACCCCTGATTGTCAACCTCGACTTCCAGAAAGGTGGTAAAACAGTGTACAAGTCTGTCAACTTCGCTGGATATGTAGGAATACTCACTGCCATCAAACCGGTGAGTAAACAGCATTAATCAAGCACTTTTAAATGTTTCCTTGGATCACACATAGAATTGTTAAAATGAATATTTTTACTATCAATTTTTTAATTGTTTGGTCTAAGGCTGACGTAGCACTATTGGCTAATGCTAATCATAGTAGGATACCAACCTCCTGATGAAATACTTAAACTTCAAATATACTAGATTTTGAAAGTAAAATTATGGGATTTATTCAGAGAAAAGCAAAACAGAATGGAAGATTTTTTTTCTTTTTTTAGCATTTAATGTTATTTTTTTCAGAAACTGTTTACTTTGTCCATGAATGAGAGATTCAAGCTTGATGGGGGTGAAATAGGTAAAATAATTATCATTAAATTATTCAGCAACTGTTAAAATGAAAAAAGTCCAGGAAAAAGATATTTATCTGTTGATTTCAAACTTTAAGGATTCTTATGAAATCTCAATCAGGATTGAAATGATGTGTACGTGTCCAGCCACATTTTATTCAAAATCTCTCTTTGTTGCAGTTTTGATATGAAGAAAATCAATAAACTGCAATACCTGAAATGTTTCCTCACAAATCAGATTTCACTGTCTTAGAGAGCATTAATTGTTTCATGATTAGAAAAAGAAAACATTCATACATGTACTAAGTATTTAGTGTTTGTAGCATGAAAAGTGTGTATTTCTGCTCAATACTTCACTTCATGTATTTACTTTTTTTTTCAGGTATCAAAATCGGTCAGATATATACAATAATTTGATATATCCATGCATAGATGACAATCTATTTTAGAAAACTTGTTTATCAAAATTTGTGGAGAAAATAATTCCTATCCAAAAAATGTGAAGTATAGAGTACTTCTTTTTCCATTTTCCAAAATATGAAATGAAAGTACAAGTTCAGATTTTCATAATGTTATAATTTTTATTTCTGCCTGGACCAATAACCGGTACTGTGAAGATTAAAATTGAACTCTATTTCTTCTGAAACTTGATTGATTTTCATTTCCTTGTATCTTACAAATTCCATCTTATTTAAATCCAGGTATTATAGAGTGGATTCTAGGCATACGGACAGGGAAGTGGATGGGCTTTCTAACCAGAGAGACAATGGAAAATGCAGGATCATTTGACCAGGCCATGAGTATGTTGTCCAACACAGAGATGCTGGCACCAGCTTACTTCATACTGGGTGGAAATACAACCGGACAGGTATTGTCCTCGATGTATTGTACCTGAATATTGGGTTAGTCTGAGACCAGGCCAAAATTGTTTTCTTTCGTCATTTTCAAATTAACTCATGAAAATGAGTTTGGAATGTTCTCAGTTTAATATATTATGTATGGTTTGAAAAGGTTGTAAAAATACAAAAATTACAAAATGCTTTCACCAACTATTACTTACAATACTTAAGGAGTCGCAGCCCCATAACAATCCTTAAAAGTTTTTTTTTTAGATCCTTTTGAAGTACATGCCAAAATCTTTTAAAACACAAGAAAGATTTTGCATCTTAAGTTGACACAATCCAAGATAAAGATTTCAACCTTAGATAATTTTAGTTCTAGTTCATTTATTTTAGGGTGCTGTAATCACAAGATCACGTGAGAAAACAGACGATGTTTGGAACATGAAGGATGCAGGTGGTTGGTACATACTGGAAACTAACTACGACCACTGGGATGCACCGCTATTTTTAGATGACAGGAGAACACCAGCAAATAATTGTATGCAGAAAATGAAGCATGAGGTATTCAGTTGTATAAACTTTACAAATGGATCTTACTGCTTTTTAGAGCACATGCACTTACATATAGAAAACCACAAACTTTTGACACAGAAAAATTAACCTTTTCACAGTAAGCTTATTTTCTTTTTTATAATTTATCATTTGGGTGTTTTGTGGTCTTTTTTGTTTCAAATGAAATGATTATTTCTTTATCTTTTTACAGAATGTGAAACTTCCAAGAATATTTGATGTGCTGTCATCAAGACCTGTTCTGAATAAGGTAGAAATCCCATTATTTTTTAAGTTAGATTATAAAAATTAATTTCATTTTGCATTCATATGTTTTAAGACAATTTCTATCAGTATTGTCTCACTGTTATTGCATCTTAACCAAATAAATGCACAATGTTGCTTTATTTCACATCAAATATTGTTCATAGTGCTGTACAAATGTGCTTGTCATTCAGTATTTCAATCAAACTTCTATAGTGATTTTCAAGGCCATTTTAGGCTGATTATTTACTCACAATGCAGATAAATAACCTATTTTTCCCGAAATGTGATCTAAATTTTTTGTAACAGGAAAGTACATATTTTATTGTTCATCTGAAAGAGCAATTATTAAATAAATTTATCATGCCTCTAAATCATTTATAGCATTTAGATACCTTTTGAGGCATGTAATTAAAAAAATAAATCCCAAAGTTTTTACTGTCTAATAATCATAAGTATTAAATTTTTATGCCCCTGTAATCGGAGATTCAGGGGCATATAGTTTTTGGTCTGTCCGTCTTTCTATCTGTTTGTCTGTGTCTCTGTTTGTCCGTAAAAAATTAAACCTTGGACATAACTTTTGAAGATTAAGTGATAGGGCTTTCATATTTCACATGTGTATTCCTTTCCATGGATACCAAATTTAACTTTGACCTCAAAATGTGAAACTACTTTTCAGCTGTTTTACTGTCAAAGATGCCAACAGGGGCATTCGTGTTTCACAAACACAGATTCTATTTAGTTCTATTATCTGTTATAAGCTGTTATAAAGCTATAAAACTACTGTTATAATTTTTACCTTTTCTTGTTTTAGCTGACCACATACACAGCATTGATGCAGGTGGATGAGGGTCACCTTGAGAGTTGGCTCCAGTACTGTCCTGACCCCTGCTGGCCGTTCTAGGAAAACCGTGCAATAATCCTAGTCAACCCATACTTCTTAACAAAGAGTCCCATCCATGAAATTTCAAGTGCCAAATATTGGAATTGATGACATCTAAATTTACATTCCATGCTGTTAATATTTCTAATGATTTTGTTGAATATTTTGTGACAAATTTTCACTGACACTGAAAAATATTTACATGTTTATGATTGATATAATATTGTATAATCTTCTCTTATTCTGAGATAATAGGACATGATTATGCCTCTGTGTTTTTCTTATGCAAAGAACCAAGTACATATCATGATTTTTGTGTAATCTTTAGCACCCTATGTATAGTCTATATCGAGATCACTTATGGTGTAAAAGCCTGCATGTTTTCACATTTAAATTTCTGAAATTCAAATATTCTTATGTCCGTCAAAAATTATAAGAATTCTTGAGATTGAATCAGCTACAGTCAATGTAGATGCCACCTGTCTTTCTCCACATTTTTGATATTCTTTCTCTCAGTATTCTGATGAAAATACTCAGGAACTATGTGTACTCACTTTACTTGTTTTTGTACAAAATCCTCATTTTTCTATCTATGGATATCTTAAAATTGTGTGCAGCTGCTCTTTTGCAGTTTATTACATACATTGTATTGTGGGTCTGTTTTTGTTTGTTTGTTCCTTAGCTGTAATGAATTTAAAACTTTTGCCCCCAGTGTCAAAGATTCAGTAAATATACATATATCTGTATAACTTCAACCTTGAGTACATGTATGGCGGTTGAATGGTAAATGGCTTCCATATTTCACATGTGTATTACTTCTGATAAGACCTTAATTTTTATCAAAGGTTAGCTGTTGTGACTTTCACCTAGGAATTTAACTTCAAGCTTAAAAATACTTTCTCATCTGCTGTAAAGGAATGTTTCATGTACACAAGTATTTTGCTCTTGACAATATTTTTCCTATGACACTGATGTTTTTCCACTTTTTAAAATAAATTTCAGCTGTGTCTGTTTTTGCATCAGTGTTTCATCAACACATCTTGTTAAGAGTGCAATGTACAATGCAGATATTTTTTTTTTTTCAAAATTTTAGTTTCATGTAACCTTGAAATAGTACTTTTTGGTATGCTTGTATTCATGTAATCTTGAAATAGTCCCTTTCATTAGATTTTGCAATGTATGATTATCTTTGATTGATAATGTAATGGTGGACTGCACGGATGATTTTTAAAAGTCATACTGTAAAACAAACTTCAAAGTCAATCAACTCACAATTTAAGCAAGTATGGCAATAATAGCTTCATTTCGTGATATAAAGTAAAAGTGACCTTTTCGATTGATGACAATCACAAAACTTTGAATTAAGAAATGCATTGTTATTATTTGCTCTTTTACATATATTATGTAAACATAAACTGAAAGATTGATTTTGTGCCTTGTAACTCACAAACTTATGTGTTATGAATTGTTTCATTTTCTTTAATATTGCAATTATCATCCTAGTATTTTGATTCCATACATGTATATATTAATAAAATGTAATGCTTAATTATATAATTTCAACTATTTGCCTATATGAATGTTCGTTTTGTTCCACTGCATCAGAGATTGTGATCAATAATTTGTTAAATTTTTATCAAATTTAAGGATGTTGCTGCACAAGATTTACAGAAATATTTTGACTCTGACCCATGATCAAATGTTAAGGATTAGTGTAAATTGCATGGGGTAGAGGGAAAAAATTAACTTAATCATTATTGTTTCATTCATAATTATTCTGTATCAATGCATTGTTGTTAATTTATTACATGTATTTATTTTGCAGTAAATGATACCTTCCAATGAAATTTGAATAAATATGCAAATGAAGAGATTTGTAGCATTATTTAAGTACTTGCACAGCCCATTTCATCTTACATTCAAAACATGTTTTACTAGCTTTATTCATAACATTTCTTCATATATTTGTGAATTTGGATCAATATTTATAATGTAATTATACTTGTATAAAGGATTCCACATTGACATGTTGGATATTTTATGGACCAACATTTTTTGTTTATTTGCTGCCTTGTCTGTTCAGAAAAATCCATCTATTCTGTTCATATACATATCTGTCTGCCAACACTATAGCTTCAAACAATGTGATTAGTTTCATAAGGTAACAGTGTTGTCCTACAAATATTTTGAAGTCAAGGGTCAAGGCCATATTCTTTACCTGTATAAAGTTCTAAGCTTAAGACTTAGAGTTAAGGTAATAACTTAATTTGATAAAATGTTGATGACATATGGAAGAACCCTATTGATTTTCAAGGTGAAAGGTCAAGGTCATCGTTTGGAATTCTTACACATGCACTCTAGAGGCATCTTTAGAGCCGTATTTTTTAGGGATTTCGGTCAAACTTTGTACGTTCATTGCTTATGTCACTAGAAAGAACCCTACTGATTTTCAAAGGTCAAGGGCACAGACTTTAATTGGTCCCTTTTATAGACTCTAGAGATGAAATTTTTGAGTGGATCATGGTCAAATTTTATACACTCATTGCCGAAGGAAGAAACCCTTCTGATTTTGAGGTTATAGGTCAAGGTCACAAATTGGAGTAGGTCAAAATCCTTACAAGTATTCACTATGATAGAGGTGGCATTACTTAATGGATCTTGATCAAAATTTGTATATGTATTATTCCTTTGCATTAGGAATAACCTCATTGCTTTCCAATTTCATAGATTAAAAGTCAAGGTTACAGATTGAAATTGGTTACTATCCTTTTATACATCAACAAATCTTTGTCAAATTAGGTATGTATATAGAAGTAATTAATATTTATGCCGTGCGAGGAGATGCTACGCCTTGTGTTGGTTTGTTTAATTTTTTAACTCACCTGAGCGAAGCTCAAGTGAACTATTGTCATAGCGTGCCGTCCGTCGTAAACTTTTCGACTTTTCCAGAACGGCTGAAGGGATTTTGGTTAAACTTGCTAGGTATGAAGAACTAACGATTCCCTACAAGTGTTCTTGTTTGTCGTCCGGATCCGTCAACAGGTGACGCCACCACAGGCAAAAGAAGGTCACAGGGGTACCCTCCTTTGACAAACTTCTTCAGAACCGAAGCATGTATCCACAATCCGAAAGCATCAGGATGATCTAGAGAGATGTCATACGAAGTGTTGTTCCACTCCGAAGTCTTGAAACTTGGTAGGTACATGAATGAGGTACTCATTGTCCCCTACAAGTGTTTTATGCTTTTCGTACGGATCCGTCAACAGGTGGCAACACCACAGGCAAAAGTAGGTCACGGGGGGGGGGGGGGGGCTAGCCTCCTTTGACAAACTGCTTCTTCAGAACCGAAGCAAACCGTCAAACCGAAAGCATCAGGATGATCAAGAGAGATGTCTTTGGAAGTGTTGTTGTTTTTTGGTTCCACTCCGAAGTAAAGTTTTTTTCCTTTGACAAACTTCTTGTTTAATAAGCTTAGTTAACGTTGTTTTCATGTAAGCGATTTTGGGCCTTTTGTTAAATACCAAGCACTACTTGTTACCGTCAGTCATGACTGACGGTATACTGTAATCATTCGTAACCTACTTGCACGGATAGAATACCTCTTGGCAATATGATTGGTTGACAATTGCATAAAATGCAAATTTCCGTCTAGGTTATTCAGAACCTGTGTATAAGATTCTCTCACCAGGTCGGCTTAAGAGTCTAGATGACCTGACAAATGAAAGTCATATCGCATCAGTGTATTTTCTTCCGAAATTTGCATCGAAAAGTCTTTAAACCGATACGTTCTATAATAATCGCAGATTTTCGGAAATTTCCGTCACTTGAATCGGAAAAACGCGGAAAAGCCCGGAAATGTACGATTGGTAAATGCATTTTCTAACTAGAATTTTACAAAATTTACAGTCAGCTAACTGACGGCAAGCTTTTTGTAAAAGCTAATACTTGTCGCAACAGATGTCATTGCTTCAAATATGGGCTCTTTCGTGCCATCAGCGATGAAGACAACAATTTTCAAAGTGCACAGCTGCATCAATTGTGTCATACTGTACATAGATCTACATATCATTATACTTATGAATAAAATATTTTTACTGCAAATCGATAGAAAATATTTGACATGTAAATTCCTACAGCTAGTTTGCTGATCAGTGCAAAGCCGTGGAAGAACACGGCGAGTCGTTAGCTTATCATAATGATAAAATAAATGTATAAATACACCTGTGGTATGCATCAACTAGATGAAAATCTACAAAAATAAATTTACTTTACGTGTGAATTAAGGACATGCGCATATCTATAGTGGCAGGGATAAGCCCCCTCTCCTTTCATGATTTTCTTTCAAATGTTTTTTTTTTTTTTCAAACTAAGGCAGATCCCATCCATTTATTCTTGATAAGCGCGTGAAAGCAACATATAAATTCCAAAACAGCGCTTGCTTGTACCAGAAAGGAACGAAAGATACCCGACTAAAACGTCACCTTCTAGTTCAATATGACCTTTTACATGTTCGGGTTTTGATACCAGTTTGATATACACAAGAGCATTTGTACGAGGATTATCCTCTCCAAATATTTACTGTGCAAAACTCAAAACAGCAGACATCAAATGTCATCGGGGTAAAAGTTTCTCTTGTTCGGCGCCCCAAGATCTTATTTCTACCCTAAAGGAATTAAATGAGAAATTAGTCAGGCGTTTGAAAATTGATTTTGCTTGTTAATTCCTTTTAATTTATACTTTTCACTGTTACATGAGAAATTGAAATATTTTCTGTACAGAATCATGGCTGTATTAACGGCAGTAAATTCGCGGCAGGAAAGAGGGAATTGATTTTTTATTTACATCGAAAAACATCGCACCATGATGCCTTTTGCCAATAAGACGGACAATGGGCGTATCTAGACATTTTTTTCCGGGGCTCCAAGTCGGATGGAAGATTGGTTCCACCTTTGGTTTAAAACAAAATATATCCGTAAAGACGACAAAAAATCAGCGTTTTGGACAATTTCCGGAGGTGGAGGTTCTGACGCCCTAGCCCCCAACCCATCTCCTAGATCCGCGCTTGCGGCCCTACCTAGATTTTGATTCTAGCGCTCTCTCTTCGCACGTTTGGAATTTCTTTATTCATCTCTTATTACATTTAATATATGGGTATTTGTTCATTGAAAAATGACACAAAACTCAAATAAGCACCAAAATTCTGTTGACGAAAGTACACACATTAAATTAAACAGTTAATATTGCACACAGTAGATTCCCCTAAGCTTTACCTTTTTTGAGTGGACCTCGTTTAAATAACCCCGCAAATGGTTATATCCCAATGTAAATACAAACTGAACTCCGACGGATGAAAGTATTGCATTTTCACGTCTTGAAGAACAGTTCTTTTTCTATACAATAGATCCATAGCATTGTGGCCATTTTCCTGTACCTTTTGACAAATAAAACACGACAAAATTTACCCGGAAATAAAAGCAATCAGGAAACGTTTTCGTGAGAATGGAATACTAGTATCTGTATTCATAATGAAAGAACAAAATTATTCTCTCATCAAAAATTGGAAGAAATCATTACAGAAAGCTAATTAAGGAAGTAATTTTTCGCGGGGGACGTCACGTATTACTTACCTTTATTTACGTACATGTGGAATTTCATCTATGACGTCACTGTTACACCGGAAACATTGTTCGTTGTTGGGGAAAATCAGGGAAAGAACAGGGCGGTAAGGTAAGTCCGTGTTTTGACAGCTTGTTGTAGCCAATTTAGGGATGTTCTTTTATGATTTCTTAGGATATACATTTTGATTTCTTCCAAGAAGCGAATACTTGATCTGGAATTTCAGGAAATTTAAACAGAATTTCTGGGAGAGGAATCCAACTAAGTTAGAGAACTTGTTTCCAATCCCTTTGATGTTATTTACATCAATAAAATATGTTTAATCTAAAATCTAAATCAGAATTTCTTAACTCGCCAAAATATCTATGATGGATATAATCATTTGAAGAGCTTTGAAAAGGCAAAGATTGACATAATATTTTAAACTAGATTAAATTACATTTTAAAAATGTTTGCGGTGTTGTGATTTAGAGGAAGGGCACACTCCATCATCAATTTAATATGAATCAAGGCAAAGCCTTTTTGTGCGAGCGGAGAGAAAATAGATATGATTATATAAAATAAAAAAAGATCTTTCTTTTTTATTTTGACTATGATGGTTAATCTTATCTTACAAAACTTTCTGTTTGATGATTGTCAAAAAAGGTAGTATAAGGCGAGTGGAAACACGGAAGCATTTGTAAAATTGAATTAGACCAGCAGATGAACATTTTAAGGGGGGCTTAAAATATGGTTCCTTAAAAATATGGTTCTTTATAATTCATTTTTATTTTGTAAGAATAATGTTTAGGCTAGCTGAAAATAAATTACTTAAGAACAAAAGAAAAAACAAACATATTCCGACTTCTGACAGTACGAAACCACCCGAGACGAGAAAAGCACTCAGAGCGAAACGTCTCGTTTAAAACCGGAAATGTTGGATTTCCCGTGGTAACGCCGTCTTGTTGATGCTTTATCGTTACCTGATTTACGAAAAATGTTTTCAATAAATTTAACTTATAAACAAAAATTGAGTATAACATATACGTATACTTTGAGTCGTAAAAAAATTTAAATGGCAATATCCAGCATCTCCGCAGCAACTCTGTCTGCGAGGGGACGAAAATTTTTGAAAGCATAGTAGTACATTCTCATTCTTTGATTCAGCATATTTTCTCAATAAGAAATGTGTATACGCGTTACCATAAGGGCTCGCTATTAACCGGCGCGACATGATTAAAAAAGCCCCCCCCCCCCCCCCCCCCGAAAAAGAAATAAAAATCAGAATAGAAAACCACAGTCAAAAACAGAGAAGCAACATTAATGAATGAACTAAAATAGGTAAAAAATAAAAACACAAACACTCAAATACACGACCCCTTGGCCTTTATCAAGTGTAAAAACTACGATCTATTAAAATTCTAAGTAAAATCAATCCTTGCATCTCTGGCGTTCATTGCAATGAAGAGATGCAATTAAAATTTGAATAGTACTAAAAGAGAAATTTAAATAAGCTTTAAGCTTCCTTTTTGGTAAGTACTACATACTCGTGTGGTATAAATGTACTACTAAATTAACACGGCACCTCGTTTAAAGCGCCACCTGCAATGCGCATTCCGTTCTTGCACAGTTCATTAGATAAAGTTGTCCTTCGTGTTTCTATGAAGCTGTGTTAATATTGTCTCCGTCTGTTCGTCCTATCTTCTTTTCTCGTGAGGAAGTTCTGATACATGTATAATATTTTGTCAAGACATTGTAAGCCTTCTGATTGTGATTTTTGGATTCTGATTGTGATTTTTGGATTCTGATTGTGATTTTTGGAATCTGATTGTGATTTTTGGAATCTGATTGAGGGTTTTGTGTTCGACTAAGTCACTTTCATTCACTTATCTTAAGGGTCTGCTAAAGTTGACATTACGTTTATTCTGTGTACCTTCTCTTTTGCCCCTTTTTTATTTCTTGCTTTATTGTATTTATGCAAATGATCTAAGCAGAAGCAATATGTCCAACATTCTGATTTGTTACATTTTCGTCTGTGAGAAATGAGCAGATGTGTTGTAAAATGCATATTTTTTCAATTTTCCTCTGGATAGGAAAATTATAACTTTAGTTAGCGGAGAAGGGGAATATAACAATTATCCCAATCCAGAAAATATGATAGAAGAAACAAACTTTTAGCTTTCATATGTTCTATACCCTCTTAAAGTATCAATACCTTTATTGTCAGAATGAAGGTGTAAATTAGTTCAGGTAAACGATGGAAGACATATCAAAATCTTTTAACCTGATTTAAACTTTAGGGGGAATCTTTATTATGTTTCGATATCTTTCGAAACATAGCGACGCAATTACTCTGTTTCTATGTATGTCCGTCTGTCAAACATTGGTGCCAAGATGTCGTTATATGACATCGATTTGCCTCATTTTTGAGTGTTTTGGGAGAAAAAGTCCATATAAGGTCATGATTGCCGTTAAAGTTGTAAAGGACTTCAAACGTTTCAATTATGCAGACAAGTTTACGATGATTTTTTAAAACTTGAATTATGAACTGAAAATATTTCAGCGAAAATTTACACCTCCGCGTTTGTTTGGCCATAAAAGTAATTATTTTGTTTGCATATGCGCAACTTGTTTACTCGGGTTGCGCCACGATTTTTCGAGAGCCTGGATTATGTGCATGTTTATGATCTCAAACGCAATACGTCACACTACAAAACATATCATGAAGAACAGTGTGAAGTACTGGGTACCTAGGAGTCATAGGATATTTTAAAAGCTCCGTACTTTACTTATGATTTAGAATTTGACAAGCTCCTTGTCAGTGTCATTTTACTTCGTTAACAACTCTATCTGCAGTTAATCGAAAGGAGAATCACAATTTTCATTGTCGCAGACATCGTTGAAAATGATTTATTTTCGCAAATAAAGTATGTTTGTTCTGATTCGGAAGGGTTACAAATCGCAGTCTTTTTCAAACATACTTAAATTTTAAACCCCATGAGTTTTCTCTCTTCAGCATAGTGAAACACACGGTTAATCTCGCGTCCAGAACATATTCATGAAGGACTTTTATTGAATTAACAGTGAATGGAGGAAATGTTGACACTTTCAAATTTTTGAAAAGGCCATCTAGCCAGTAAGTAAACGTTTTAGGTACTCGTGTATGTAAAGAATAAAGATGGAAAAGTTTGTTGTTATAGAAATACTCGTATGGTATTGTAACAGTTAAACCGGTTATGGCTGTTAAAAACGATTTTCAAATTTCAATGAAAAAAAAAACCAACTTTATTTCAATTAAGTAATAATAAATCAGATTTTAAAGTACATGTATAATTATAAAATCAAATACTCATTAGATGAACTATCTTCTTATGGTCTGAAATCTAATTTTCTTTATCCTTTTGTCCCCAAAAAATCGTTTGTATGTTTTATCAGAAAAATATTTCGTTTGCATTTTACTTGGCATCTAGTTTTGAATTTAATTCATTTATACCTATAACCCTTTCTTGTGCACTGCATATGTTCATGATGCATTAAGTTCACTTCCCATTTCACGTAAGGCAAACAACATAAAAACCATTCCTCAATACAATAAATTATTGAAAATCTTTAAACAGAGAAGACATTTGGATTCCCACAAACTTAGTGTAATGACGAAGTTACGAATTAAGGTGGAATACACTATCTAAAAACTATTTATCTACCTGTGACGGTATTTTGTTTCCGGACTTGAGTTGGATGAAATTCTTAGGTAAAAGTTAATAAAGAATTGCTCTTCGGTTTATGGTATCATTTACTATGTGGAGATAAAGCCAATCACCCAGAATGTCATCCTGGTAAAATATAAAGAATGTGTGTCAGTATACCTCGGTGTACTTTATTATGAAGTGTCAGGATTAGTAGAGGATTGAATAATAATGATTTTTGACAGTGTGAAAATTAATAAACGATACACCACATTTTTTTGCTTGGGTACCGTTGCAGGGAAGAAACTTTCATTTTAGCTGGCAGCCTCTAATTTGAATTTCCTCTATTGCATTTTACAAGGAATATACAAAGGTTAGCTTTAATGAACCTTTGATTTTTTTTTAAGTTCAAAATCTTTTCCATCAAATTTAATATACCTTTCTATTCCCAAGAGGAATATGATTGGTTTTTTTTTTTATAATAAATAATTTCATTGTAAAGTTGACTTTTGCTAAAGTTAAAAAAATTGAAACGAGTATTCAAGTCATTATATTTTGCAAATTATCAATATTGTGATAAAGGTTGTGAAAGTCGTATTGTTTCTCTTCGTATCAAGTCGGTGTAACTCTAAACTAGTACATTTATACTTTTAACAACAATTCAATAAAAGCTATAAAGTTTGTATAAAATTGATAAAAAGTCATTTGAAAACATTAATAGGTTCATCCTCATTAATAATAGATTATTTTTGTTGCTTCGATTTGAGCTAGCCTCAAAAGATAGATTTGCACGGTGTATTTGTAAATATCAATATAGCATTTTGCGGATGACTGAAGAGAATTCATTAATAAAAATTTTACAAGGATATTGATAACACGAACTAAATACGAAAACATGTTCAGTTCGGAATTACCGAAAAAAAAATTCTTTAAGAGTTTGTTATGCTCATTTCGTCAAATGTATTTATTACATGTACATGTGTAAAATACTGCTTTATGCAATTCAAATATTCTCCTCTCTCTGCATGGGTATTTCCAAAGTAAACTTACACCTTTAGTTAGTACAGTTAAGTTATTAAAGTTTGTATATATACACATGATTGATGTACCACTATGTAAAGACAAACATGGCATGTTGATTTAGTTTCGATCAAGACTCCTCTACATTTGATTGATCAGTATTTGATTTATTCAAGAAATCAGGATTTTCAATTTAAATCATTGGAAATGAATTGTTTATTATCAAACAAAAAGAGCATGTCGTTTCCTTAAGACGTAAATTGAACTTCATAAATACATATCGAGTATAGCCTATCTTGATGTTCTCTATCCGAATCTGTATCAAACAAACATAATGTATCCATTTTTTGCGTGTTCTTTTACTTAGGTTCTGAGGCTTCCAAATAGTATAAATAAAATGGAAACATTTTTTATTTAAATATGTTATATTGAGAAGGTTATTTATTCTCAATAAATAATCATCTGAAAAAAGATACCACACTTAATATAACTAGAACGTTTTCGTTTTAGTTCTGTTTTTTTTTTTTTTTTTTTTATTCGAAGAATCGGGACAATTTCTTTCTTTTTTTTTCTATACTAAACATGCTGTCTGAGCAACGTACAGCGCATATCTTTAAAGGAGAATTTGACCTTTTGACCAAAATTCACATAGGATAATATCCTAGATCCTTGCATTTCTTTCAATAGGATAAATCAAAACAGCCATTTCCATTAATAATCCTGGCAGATTGTTATTACCAATCTTTCCGGGTGATTTACTGTTTAGTAGCACCCGATCAATAGTAACTCTCCCTCTTGAAATGTAATGGTAAAACACTATAAAGGGTGTGTTTATAGCTCTTTATAGACTCCCTTATCTCGAGATGGCCTGTTGAGAGGGTATATTCACCCTATTTCATCCTATTTTTATGGCCTGAGCACATGGTATGGTTCTTGAACTGACATCGGACAAGGTGCCTACCGTGATACATGTCGTATGGCCGTCGTCTGGCAATATATAATATTTTTAAAACTGGAATTGGTTCAAAGAGACAAGACAAAATTCATGCGCATGGCCTCTGCTACATTCAGATGTGAATGATATTAAAATATTGCCAAATTCGTTAGAACGACAATTAAATTGAAAGTCAGAAATAAGACTGTTTTAATGAATCGCAGCAAGATTAAATTTTTCTTCACATTGCAACAGACATACTAGTAGTCAAAAGCATACTTATATATGAAATAATTTACTTATTGTTCCTCATCCTTATTCAGTATACAATGTAGCTAAAAGTTTGTAGCATAAATACAAACTTAGAGTGTAATTATGATGAAATTACAATTTACAAATGAATCGTTTCTAAAGTGATATGCTTTCCTTTATTTTCAGTAGTTCCAATGGGATTAAAAATTCATAAGGTGTAGGGATACAAAAAAAAAACAAAAAAATGAGTGAACCGCCGGAAACAGATCTTGATTTCTACTCTAGGCCGGAAAACTACACCGGCGGAAATCTTCAAGCGATACAAAAATTTAATTTTGCGAAACAGAAACAAGAACGGGAAGTGCAACAAGTAGAGGTGGTGAAGAAGAAAAAAAGTGGTTTTGATTTATTTGCCCGATATAAACACTTACTTAAGGGGTATGTCGACGAAGAAGAGGAGGAAAATGAGGAAGAAGAAGAAGACGATGACGTATCTCAGAAAATAACTAACATCGCCACGGCCGTAGAGGCAATGCTTCATAAATCTGAGGAAGAGGACAAAGTAGAGGAGAAAACCAGAAAAATTAGCACAGATAGTGGGGTCGAATCACCAACCACTACTAGAAAAACTGATACAGGAAGTCCGCTTTCTTTAGACAGTCCACTTCCGCCGGATAAATTCGACGTAGAAAGTAGATCCTCTTTCAATGAATCCAAACTCGGTTCTTCTCCAACTCCCAGAAAACAAAGTTCTGCAATGTCTACCAAAGACGGGCGATCGTCTGTCTCACTAAGGATGACACAGAAAATTCAAATTTCCAAAGAACTTAGACGACAAGAGGTATTTCAAAGTTTTAAGATACCTTCTATTTCCGTATGGTATACTTGCTTTTGGATCGAATATTGTTTTCGGTTTTTTTTTGTCTGTATATCCATGCATTAATTTATGAGACGTTCACTTACAGATTTTTTTTATCCTGAAGCTTCCCTTTAATTGCTTGCAGCATACGCTAAAATGCATTCGAATGATAATGTGAATTGAAATACAACGAATTGGTATTGTTATAAGGAAAACATAAACAAATCACCATAGTTTATAGAAAAGCTTAACGTGCTATTAAATCAAAATACTAGATCCTTTTCTTTTGATTTCAGTTAAGGGAGAAGTTCAGAAAGGCAGTGAAAATGATAAAGAATGTGCTTCTTTTGTCACACGCCGCTGATGGGGCGTAAGTAAAATCTACCTCTTCTTTAAAGTTTTCAGAAATTTTAGTACAAACGATGGTTTTATTGATCATTTTGATAAAAACTTATGCACAGAAAAAACTTTAATGTCGTCTAAATTTTATTTTGGTATTTATACCGGGTAATTTAACAATTATATCTATGCTAGGGTAATTATGCTTCAGTTCATTGATAATTTCGGATCTTGTTCTTAAAACTATTGTTTGATAAGGATAAAATATGCACCAAACATTTCAGGAACTGATGTTTTCGAAGAAAAAAAAAAACCTTAACGAAAATTTTTCCTCTTTTAAATTCATAATGTCACGTAAATTCCAAACGGACAAAATTTGAAATAAGAACGAGAATCTTACATGAAAAACCCTGAACATAAATAGAAAAAAGAACCAAAATATTGACGATATCATGAAATGAATATCATGAACCACCAGAAATAGAAACAGAAAAAAAAAAACAAACAAACAAAACAAAATGTACTTAGATTGTGAAAGATGTCCATCTTTGACGTTCTTATAGTAAATGATATACTTATGACAGTGATTCTGGCGGAGGAATGAAGACGTTTATGGACATAGCTACAGAGACAGAGCAATCAACCACGCTGAAGAACTCAGGGCTTTCTTTTGATCCATCTTACTTCAAAGCGAAAAAGGAGGTAAGACTTTACACCTGGTACACCAAAAGAAAATTTATATAACCTCCGTTTCCATTTTCCCTGAAACGAAACATCAAACAAAACTGATAATAAACCTATAGGAAAGCTTCCATATCCTCTGTTAACATCGTCCATGAGATGAAAAATCAAACACACACAAAAAATTAAGTAATCTATAAAGTATGATGATTTCAGGAAATTAAAAAATCACCAAGTTGTATGAACATGAGGGTTTGTCCGATAGCGGCACCGATGCTTTAATACATTGTGTGTAAATCAATTTCAGTGTCCTAGCTTACATCGTAGAAATAGGACGATGGAAAAATAGATGAACACGAAATATAATATTCTCCTTACGGAACATTTAAGGGATTTTATCCCTTTAGCTATAAATATATATATGCCAACTAACAGTGCTTATTGGACAGTCGTCACAATCTTGTCAAAATCATGCAGACCTCGCTTTGGTTAGGATTTGGATGTACTTCGTTCGAGGTCAAGCTATTTTACATGTCTACATCGGAAGAATCAATGTTTGATTCGAAGCGAAGAAAGCAAAGTTAACTGACCTCAGACGGGGTATATTCAGGTACTTTTCGAAAACTAGCGCCATGCTTGATTTTCGGTTGGTTTTGCGTGGATGTTGTTGTGTGTCTCGTTTTCCGTTGTTGCATCTTGTGAATGTGTTCTGATGTGGCCAATACAGTGGGGTCTTGCTGGATATCTTTTCAAAAATCTTAGATTTAGATATCTATATCTTCTTAAGTTATCAGTTCGGCTGGTTCGTCTTCGTCTTTTGTACCGCTGAGCGAATTGCAACAGTTCAGCACACTTCTATAATACCTCGGACACTTTGCATGATCACCATTCAATGTTTTGGAATGGCGGTTCTTCTTATTTTGGTAGGGGAACCCCCCAAAAATTACATAATCGTTTTGTTTTTTACATAAATGGTAAAAAAAAAAAGAATTTTAGTGACTTTGTCGACGTGAATATTTCTGTGTTATTCTATACACTTTTGTTGTCGCTTGCTGAACATAAACATGGAAAATTCAATTTCTCTTTAATAATTTCATTTTCAATATTACAATGGAAGTTACAGTAGCTCTCAGTAGTAACCCACTCTATGTAAAAGTTTACATAAAAGAAGTTACCGAAAACTATCTTCAAAGAAAGACATGCAATTTTTAGTTTTTGTGTTCTAAGAAATAAAGAATCAATTGCGCTTTCTATTTGATGTGAACTTTCCTTTATTTTCGTTGAGTGCAATTTTTGCGAATTCTGAGAAAACGCAATGTTGAAGGGAACAAAATTTCGCCTTCTAATTTTTTTTTTATTATTGAATATATATACAAAATATAAAAATTTGATATTTACAACATAAAAGACGCCTTCTAATTTTGGTTGGTCTTAAAGATATAACTCTTTTTTTAACTGAAACCATGTAGTTATTTTTGTTTGTGACCTAAAGGGCAGTATGAAAATCAGATTTAGTATATGAGACTTGTTAATTAAGATAATTTTCCTTTTTCAGATTAATATCAGCAATGAAGTGAAGCAGATTTTAAGTCTTCCGTCAGAACAACGAAGTCCAGAACAAGTCCAAACGGTATGTCTGATTAATTAGCCTTATTTATTATGTGGCCTGGAACGCAAGAACTACATATAGGGATTAGTCTGTCCGGCATTCTGTCTGTCTGTCTGTCTGTCTGTCTGTCCTTCCGTCAGTCTTATAGTTAAGCTATAAAATAAGTGTCTGTAATTTCAATGGACTTACATGCTATGACTTGCATGAATGGTTAAGCATGGGAATCGACATGCAATAAGAGTTCAGCAAGGTCACCTTAAGGTCAAGGTCAAATAACAGTGCCATTTTTACAAAACAGTTGTTACTTTTGTAGATGTATTTGATTGTAGGTGTCGCCACTTTGAAAGCAAAATCGAAACGATCGCGGATTATTTTGATTATCTCCACAGAATAAAGCAAAGGAAGATGATTGTCGGTTCATGTCATGGCTTTATTTGAAATAGATATTCAATATTCAATAGTTCAATAGGATTCTTTTGGCACAAAATTCTGCATGCTCATAGATAATGGTAAACCCTGTATTTATTCTTTTTGATGAATTAACATCTTATCACTACCATCTAGAATATAATTTTTAACCCGTTACAAGACGTGATACTTTTTGGTAAAAATGTGTAATGACTAATGAACGTAGAAACAATTAAAGGAAATGCTACTTGAGAGAAGATATTTATTGTTTCTTTTGAGAAATTTTCATAACCATTGATAGAAATGATAAAAAATGCAATTCCGAACTTTCTGTCGACCGTGCGCAAGAATTTATGAAATGTTTGTATTGGTTCCACTATGTCCACCGTCCGTCTGTCTGTCTATTTTAGTCAAACTTTCACATGAATAGCTATAACTTAATTCATATGAAGGAATGGTCAAGTGTGATGAGACTCAAAACACAATGAGGAACGTACTAGATCACTTGCAAGGTCAAGGTCACATATTAAGGGTCAAATATACGGCAGTGCTATATTTATTTCACATTTAGAATTTTATTTTATTTTATTTTTTTAATTTTTTTTTTTTTTTTTTTTTTTTGGATAAGAAGTTTAGAATTTTATCTTAAACATTTCCAACTTACAATTACTTTAGTCTTTTTCATTTCATTCCAGGCGATGTTTGGTCTACAGATCATGAGGTCCTTTGCCGAGTACCCTCTCCACATGCAAGAAAAGCTGGCAAAAGTTGCCTGGTTTGAAGTGTATGTAACATTTCTTTTCTATGAAATATGGATAAAATTATGAAATTATATATAACCAAATTAAAGCTAGTCCGAGAAAAAACCCAGACTTACATGTAAATAGAAAATCAAAAGTCAAACGTATGAAAAGACGTGAATTCCAGATATGTTTCCTAGATGGTCAAGCTTCTTCTGTCTGCATAGATCTACATGAAGCTCTACAACCGTTTCCGATGGGAATTCTCACGATTTGGCCTTGCCTTCTCGACTTTGAGACTGAATGACTGTTGGGTACTTCCTTGATGTTTAATTTATCTACAGAAAAATAGTCACTTCACGAGTTCCGACGATTTGGCAGACTTTCTTCTTGCTCTTTTTTCCATCTGTAATCATTATGACAACTTTTTAGAAGTTCAAAACACTTGACAATGTCTGTTTATACAACATACATGTTGCCATCCAGGACCACGTGACACAGTCATGATCAAATTCTGTCCCAGCAATGCCAACAGAACGTTCTACTTTTGACGTGTATCAATTTACAAAATGAGCCAAGAATTTTATTCAAGCTCAGTGTATTCGTCACTATGAACATAATATTTCTATATGCACTTTTTATAGTTTTATCTGAACAAAGTATCCCTTTCAAATCTTATAGACATAATACTCTCTTATTTTTATAGACATAATACTCTCTTATTTCATTTCTTAATGGCAATGAGAGTAATCCATGGATCCATAAATTTTTGAAGAGAAAACTAAAGGGGGTGGGGGGGGGGATTGCTGTCTGGTTATTAATCTTATTTAGAAGTACATAATAATAGATATATGAGATTTAATTGGTAGTTTTTGACCGAAAATTGATGTTTCTGTGTCACGTTCTATGCTATTTTTAGAAATATCATATATATTATGTTCATATCAATTTTACAAAGAAAATGTAAATTTCAGAGTCCCACCTAAAAGAATAATAATACGACAGGGTCACATTGCTGAGAATTTCTACTTTGTATTATCCGGACAAGGTAAATATTTGTTACCTACGTTACTAAAACAATTGGTGAATTGTGACAAAAATAGATTAAATTAATTTTCGAAGAAATGGCAAATGACAAGGTGAAAAATGCACGAAATTTTTGAATGCTTACCTTGTATGTAGTGCGAAGACCTTAAAAGAAGGTAGAAATCGTATGACGAAACAGACAAGCAGCTAAAACAACAAATTAGGTTAATTGATGAGGGTACATGAACTGATAAAAAAAACTATGGTATGACATTTCGGTAAATTGGTCGACTGATGCGGATTCATTTTAACATTTTAGAAAATTAAATATTATAAATGTAGTTCAACATGGATATTAATTTATTTTTTCAGGTTACCGAATCAAGTAAATATAATTGATAGTATTACTTGTATCAAGAGGATGGTTTCGCACGAAATAATTACTTACAACTCACTATAATTTATTTTGCTAATATTCTTGTTTTTGTGCGTAATAATTCGTCTTATTTTTCGTATAGCGGTGGTAACGTTGATGCTTCGTGACCCTAAGACGGGCGCCACATTTGTCAAGACGGCCACCATCATGCGACGGGGAATGAGTTTTGGGGTGAGAAATTGTATTTTGTGCATATCTTCAGTACACAAAATATGAAACAGCTTATTTTTTCTTCATTTTTATGAATTCATTTGTTCATTCACTCCTTGTTCATTCCGTGGAAGTTCACTCGTTCGTTTCATTGTTTTTCCTTTTGTTTTTAGCCTTAGAGGGTCTTCTGTTTTTTAAGGGGTAACGAGTGGCTGGTAAGCGAGCTAACTCGCACAGTCAATAACTTCGTTTCAATCCGTGTTTAACTGTTTTCCCGTTAAAGTCAGAGTCAAATTTTACAAATTATCGGAACTCTTTAACAAAGAGTTACATAAAAAGTTAGCGGTTTGATCCTCACCAAAAAGTTTTCGCACTGGAAATATTCGCATTTGACAACCCTTAACTAGTCCAACGCGGGAATGCACGCACAACTTTTTAAAACATTGAGGATAAAATCCAAATGACTTGATCGCTAAATAATGGGAACATTCACTCAAAATTTTACGGTTAAACGAAAAGACTAGGACATCTATTTTTGATATAGCATAGTATTTATCAGGTCTGGTGCTCTGGATCAGTGGAAATCGTCAGGACTTATTCTTTTTCCCGATGATTGCCTCAAAATCGTATTCCCATTACCTTAAATTTAATCTTATTTGGCTGATTTTTCTCGTCTTTATAGTTATAAATTTTATAACAACAATAGGTTAGAGAACACCCCCCCCCCCCCTCATTTGCTTGGAACTCCCCCCCCCCCCTCGCCTAGGAAAAAATCTAATTACGTTCATTTAGAAAGTCTAAATAATTCTTAAGAGGATCAGGTTTTTATTCGAAAATGAGAAGAAAATGACATGTCGTGTGATTGCCTTTACTTCACAAGAATATACTATACAGGAAAGATAACTCTAGCAACTTTTGTATTTGAAACTTTGAAGCTGATCAGATTTGCCAAGCTATAACATAAAAGTATTGATGGATACCTCAGTGTTTAATGCTTTTTTCTACTTTTTATGTCCCAGTACATGAGTATTACATAAGTTGCATCCCCCCAAAAATATTCTATTACAGTAATTTTTTGAGATTTCTATTAGGTGTACAAATTTTGTGCATTGTCTCATGAGACTGTCACCATCTTCAATATCAGTTTCTGATGAAGTATTGATGGAAAGGTGTATCAAAATTACTGTCATATGCTTCAAAACCACTCATATTTTCAGTAAATAATAACAAATAACTGAAAAAAATTATTCAGATTTTTAATTTTTTCTGTCATTTATACAAGCAGACACTCGTTACCCCTTAATAGTGTCTGTGTGTGTTTTTTTTTTTTTTTTTTTTTTTTTTTTTTTCGAACGAGATATTCTTCAGTCGTCTTCTAGAATTGTTTACCTACCATCTGATAGACTCTGAGCAAAATCTCCTTTGAATAATGAATCGTACATGTAACTACACATTCACGTACATGAATGTATAAGACAAGGGCAATAACGCTGGCATACATGGACCTTTGGAAGGTAGAAAAGGGGGAGGAGGAGGGGACGGGGTTCTTGTCTTGCCAGACGTCCAGTCAATTATCCCGTTGGTCCTTTATGGTCGTGACTATCCCCTCCTAGATGTGTGCATTGAAAAAAAAATGCATACTCTAACTCTTAAAAACAAAGACTCGGGACTATATAGCTGAATTACGAGAAAATATAACTACTTTTTATGTCCCAGTACATGAGTATTACATAAGTTGCATCCCCCCAAAAATATTCTATTACAGTAATTTTTTGAGATTTCTATTAGGTGTACAAATTTTGTGCATTGTCTCATGAGACTGTCACCATCTTCAATATCAGTTTCTGATGAAGTATTGATGGAAAGGTGTATCAAAATTACTGTCATATGCTTCAAAACCACTCATATTTTCAGTAAATAATAACAAATAACTGAAAAAAATTATTCAGATTTTTAATTTTTTCTGTCATTTATACAAGCAGACACTCGTTACCCCTTAATAGTGTCTGTGTGTGTTTTTTTTTTTTTTTTTTTTTTTTTTTTTTTTTTTTCGAACGAGATATTCTTCAGTCGTCTTCTAGAATTGTTTACCTACCATCTGATAGACTCTGAGCAAAATCTCCTTTGAATAATGAATCGTACATGTAACTACACATTCACGTACATGAATGTATAAGACAAGGGCAATAACGCTGGCATACATGGACCTTTGGAAGGTAGAAAAGGGGGAGGAGGAGGGGACGGGGTTCTTGTCTTGCCAGACGTCCAGTCAATTATCCCGTTGGTCCTTTATGGTCGTGACTATCCCCTCCTAGATGTGTGCATTGAAAAAAAAATGCATACTCTAACTCTTAAAAACAAAGACTCGGGACTATATAGCTGAATTACGAGAAAATATAACTACTTTTTATGTCCCAGTACATGAGTATTACATAAGTTGCATCCCCCCAAAAATATTCTATTACAGTAATTTTTTGAGATTTCTATTAGGTGTACAAATTTTGTGCATTGTCTCATGAGACTGTCACCATCTTCAATATCAGTTTCTGATGAAGTATTGATGGAAAGGTGTATCAAAATTACTGTCATATGCTTCAAAACCACTCATATTTTCAGTAAATAATAACAAATAACTGAAAAAAATTATTCAGATTTTTAATTTTTTCTGTCATTTATACAAGCAGACACTCGTTACCCCTTAATAGTGTCTGTGTGTTTTTTTTTTTTTTTTTTTTTTTTTTTTTTTTTTTTTCGAACGAGATATTCTTCAGTCGTCTTCTAGAATTGTTTACCTACCATCTGATAGACTCTGAGCAAAATCTCCTTTGAATAATGAATCGTACATGTAACTACACATTCACGTACATGAATGTATAAGACAAGGGCAATAACGCTGGCATACATGGACCTTTGGAAGGTAGAAAAGGGGGAGGAGGAGGGGACGGGGTTCTTGTCTTGCCAGACGTCCAGTCAATTATCCCGTTGGTCCTTTATGGTCGTGACTATCCCCTCCTAGATGTGTGCATTGAAAAAAAAATGCATACTCTAACTCTTAAAAACAAAGACTCGGGACTATATAGCTGAATTACGAGAAAATATAACACGTAGATGAGAATAGAAAATTTGTATACATGCTTTCAAAAGAAATTGTATGAGGAGAAAGATTGATTAACATGATTAATTGGGGTACGTATCATTGATTCAGTATCAGTATGTCCTCTCTTGATTCTAATTGTTATAAGCCCATTTATTCAAGAGCTGTAAATAGAATTAAGAAGATGGCAAGTGGACCGCTTAGAATAAAAAATTAAAAGAACATAAATTAAGACGATCTATAAAGCTAAAAATGGTAACATATTGACAAATGAATCAAATGTATTTCAATGAATTTTTTTTGTTGCCACTTAATGCTTCTGACATTCTAAACATGTCAACCTAATTAAGTTTCTTTGATTAAAGTAGTGCTTGATTTTACACTCATCGTTTCTATTTCTGTCAATTAATTCGAAGTATAACGAGAAAATGAAACTTCTCGGTTACTTTAATTAAATACCCAAATTATTTTCAAGACTGTTGTAACAATTTGGAATCCATTCTACAATGAGATGGTACTATTATAGAGCCGTTCCCCCCCCCCCCCCCCCCGAGCAGATTTTCCCACCGGGGGGAAGGGGGGGGGGGGAGATTCTACTATGAGGTAACGCCACCCCCCATCCCCCGATTTCACCGTCCTCACTCTGGATTTTATTTTCATTACAAGTAACGTAGCCGATGGTTAAAGGGGGGAGGGGGGGGGGGGGGGGTAACCCGCTATATAAATAGTAGGATGTACCCGGAAAAACTGCTATGGGGGAAAAACGGCTCTATAACAGTATAATGATTTTAATTTTTATATATACATTTTTTTGTCAGGAGCTTGCGTTGCTACATCACTCCCGCCGAACTGCCACAGTGACCAGTCAGGACACTGTCCAGCTACTGTCCATTGGCCGAGAGGATTTTTTTGACATATTTATGGCCGGGGCAGGGCCTGACCAACTGCCAGAACATGTCAAATTTATCAGGTAAATATATAGTCGTATGCAGTATGTCTTATGCTGACGTCAGTACAAAAAAGTTAATTGTATTGCAGGTGTTCGACCTCTTTGTACACGGTGACTTCACCACTTGGATATAAACAATGTAGATACTATAGATAAAACAGTAAAATAAAAAGGCAAGTCAGCAATTATGTTCTATAATTATTTTATTGAGTGAAATTAAGAAAAATTTGAAAGCAACAACACCGCTACCACAAACTAACAAAAACGAAAAAGGAATTTAACCTCCTTCACCCCCTCCCCCAAAAACCCAAAACAAAAACAAAACAAAAAAATCCCCAACCAAACAAAACCAAAACCTAAGAAAAAGGACACAAAGAAATAGTAATAAGCAAAAGCAAAGTAACTTGAACAAAAGCAATTCTCCGGGAAAAATGAAAAAAAAATAATTCTCAGAAGAAACAACGACTTGTTTCATAAGTAACACAAGCTTTTTTATGCTGCTGACGCACCGTAGTCTGGAAGCTAGAACTAAAGTAACCTAATTTTGTTCTTATTGATAAATTGATATTTATACTTGTTAATAAAACTGACGGAACTTTTTTTTTCTTTTTTTCTTTAAAATTTGTAAACAATGTAAAGTGACCGTTCTAGGCTACTAGATATGTTTACAAAAACTTGGTAAGAGACAATTACATGTGATTTATTAGGTTGTTTACGTGTAGATACGTTAAGTAGAAGACACTTGTAAGTGTAAGTTACATAAATGATTTACTAAACAAATACACGACCTTAAATGCATACTCTGTATATAATGTATACCTACATCAGGTGTCTGAAAATGCAGCACTGCGTGATATAAAATGTCAAAATTTGTCCCAATTACTATTGCCGCACTGGAAGAAAAGATTAAAGTTGAACTTTTAAAGAGTTTTTCAGTTTCAAAACCACGTAATTACAGCCTTGATATACATATCAATAATTCTTAAACAATATTTTTATATTTGTATAATACGAAAAACGTTATGACAGAAAACAACAAAACAGTACGATGACAGTGGTAGATTTTTTTTATCTTTGGTAAAATACGAAGGTTCTACATTTCAATTTCATTAATCTTTTATTTTTTTTAGCGAGTGTAAGTTCATGAAGAATTGGCCTATAGAACTTCTTTTAGAGCACCCTGAGCACTGCCTACTTCATTTCTTCAAGTAAGTTTCAAATCAAGGAGTTTCTTTCTTTTGTTCTACGTGCTGATATAGAATGTTTTTCTGGAGAAGGCTATTACATGTAGTATGAGCTGCCCGGCCAAATTAAAAAAAAAAGGGGGGGGGGGGGGGGCAGCTTACATGTATGACTGCGGTGAAATTTAAAAAAAAAGTGCATTTTGACAAATGTCAAGGAGGAGTATAGGGTGTTGTGATCCTCAAAATCTGCGAATTTCTTTCTTTTCTAGATTATTTATTACACACAAGCTGTTACACTGTAAATGGTCACTGACTGTATGTTAAAAAGAAATTAATTTTTCTCTCAAATAAGTATAAATTTCATATAGAAAGCTTGATTATATCCTATCACGACATGCATTTTATTTCAGACGCAATGTTGTAATAGTCAAGGACAGTACCGCTTCAGAGTGGATTTATGTCGTCAAATCGGTAAATAGAAAAGGGGAGCAAATCTGAATAAGTTTCTTGATGTCAATACTCAATTTACAAAGGAAATCTGTTCTGAAAATTTTTAATTCCGTGTGTCTTGAAGTGTAATATGTAATAGAATGAAGAAGGTGATGACGTCAAAGATACGTTCGCTTACTTTTTCAGATATTTTACATTGTTCCTCTTTTCCTGTCAACTTTTTTTTAAGATAAACATAAACTGAAGTATCTCTTATTGCCTTTGTAGGGGTCTTGTGAGGTACTCAAACAATTAAAAGGAGTGAAAGCCCGGATTGGTTGGGGTGGATCGTCGCAAGATGACGCCGTTATGAAACTTCCAAAAGACACGTCACTTCCGGGTAACTGTTTGGCTTTTACATTTGCCAAGATTGAAAAAAATGGAGAACGATCTGCTAGACCAAAAATGTTCTTTTCTACAGTCAAAAACTTCAATGTTTGTATTGCTTCTCAAATCCCTTTTTTCAATTTCCTTCCTGTTTTCTACATGTAATTACAGGACCTAAAGTTGATACAGGTATTCGAAAAAGACGAAAAGTGAAATCTGCGGGTGATGTCAGCACAAAACAGGTATGGCTAACATCTTCATATTATACATGTTGGTTGTCCTTCTGATATCATTATGTGAAAGAGCTATTACTTTACGTGATCATCTTCACGCTCAAATGGGGGTTTTGATTGCATTGCTTCGATTTTTATAGTTTGCAGAAAACCAAGAGAATGTAGCGCCGGACAGTGCTAAGGTGAAAAAATCTGAAGAAAGAGACAAAAAATTCTCTAAGGCTGAATACTCTAAATTTCCAATCACTCAGAAAGCCCATTTGGTAAGTATATAGAATATATAAACTGTTTATGTTTATCCAAACAACGATGATCTTACTGTCTTACCAATTACCTACAATTATTAAATTTTCGCTGTTATTCAAAATTCTTTGATGTCCTTATTTTACACCAGTTGCACCTAATATCCAGAAAATAAAAATAATTGCTTTCTGATGACATTGTATCAGACATCTCGGTAGAGATATACAACACGACTTACCAAGTAGATTTAGGTGGTTTAATATGTAGAAGCCCCTTTGTTTCTTGAATCTTCTGTAAAAACGTAAAATCTTATTTTTAGGAAATATACTCATTGGGTTTACAAGCATATAAACCCTCTCTGTTCAGCATTTTCTTTAATTCCACAGGTGCCTCTGAGAAATCACAGTAAATCCAAGAAGCCATATGAGGTACCAGATCGATGTAAACCTCCTAAACCTCCAGAACCTCCCAAGGATCCACCAGGAACGAAACCTCCTCCTGTGTTTGTAGCCGTGGAATCACTCAAACCTAAAGATGCATTTGTAAGTTCATGACAACATGTGGTGTAGCTCTGTTTTAGGTTTTCTTGTTTTGTCATTTTTATCCTTTTTTCTAAGTTTTGGTGACGGCTTTTTATCAAGATTTTTTCAAAGTTTTGGTGACGAGATGTCTGGTCAAGTCGTCACCTGGTTACGAATTGACCAGACAACTCGTCACCAAAATAGTCAGGTTACGAGATGTCTTTTTTTGGTTAGGAGTTGTCTTGTTACGAGTTGTCTTGGTGACGAAGTGTCCAGCAATCCTTGACCCTTGACCTTAAAAAATCAATAAGTTACCGTTATTCACCATTTGCAGATTGCCAATTTGGGTGCATGATTCAGAACATTACAAGTAATATACTAGAATATGTCTACGAGGTATTTCAAGTATAATCAGCAGTATAATCGTTTAACATTCAACATGCTGAAGGTGACCAGTTGACGGAAGAAGAGCTGTTATCCATCGTTTGGACCCCTGCCTCATTGCCCCCCCCCCCCCCCCCCCCCCTCAATCTTCGAGAAGGAGCGATGAGGCGGGGTCCACACGATGGTTGTGATCTTGAACATCCTCTCAATATTATCAGCTCAAATGCAAATTTAATCATTTGCTATTCTCCAAAGGTGGCTCTACTTTATTCCCCTGACAGATTGAGATTGTTGTATGTAAAAGAAACGAAGAGGATGATATGTTCATCTGATTTAATGAGGTTACATATTTTTTGTGTGAGTTCGTGAAAAATCGTAGTGAAATATCTCCCATCTTCTTTCAGGGTTTAGATACTATACAATTCGAAGATTCAATAGAGAACCCCCAAACTGTAGTTACTCTGGTATGTATGATGATGATTTTCTTTTAAATATCCGAATCCGCTTTTGGACTTTTATCTAAAATTTTGACGAGGACGAATTATGTTGCCACTGTATCGTTTATATCAAATGGCATCAAACTTTATTCTAACATCGTAACAATATATGATTGATTATATTAATTTGGTTCATTTGCGCTATTACGCAAATTAATAATCGCAATTTTCGCCTATTCAGTATTGCCCCACGTACATTCTTCCACGATTTGTAATTCACTTACACTGTTCTACTTTCAGGTTTCAAGAGGTGCTGAATGCATTATGTTGAATAAAGCATACTTTGCAAAGCATGCAAATGAACATGTTAAGAAGTTAGTACGAGAACAGATTCGTCCGTATCCGGGAGAGGCGACGTTCCAGGATAATCTACAGATTAAAGCCAATTGGGAACTCTATAAGTCTAGTCTAATAGAAGACCTGACCAGTCAATATTTTAGCTGATATGTAATTTGCTCATTATCATGTTCTCATCTTTCATTAAGTTGTGGTTGCAATCAATAAATGAAATGTTTATAATATCGTTACATACCAAATTTGTTATCATTCTTATTTTTAGAAATGCACTCTTACTGACTTGGCCTTGTCCAAACCTCGTCAGAGAAGACATGGCCCTGACCATCTATTCTCTCTGAATGTCGGTCGGAATCGCTCCAGCCGGCCACGGGCTGTTTCATACGTACGTCCTAGGTTTTTGATATCAATTCCCATTCTCATCTGTTTGTTATTTGGGCCCCTGCGTATTGCTGTCTTTTTGCATTGCAATTTAACAGTGAGGAGGTTGTTATACACAACAAGTATGCGTTTTTCGAGACTACTTGGTAACTGAAATAGTGAGAGGATTGTTGTGCGTTCCTAATTCGGATCACTACACCATTTGGTACTAACAACGTACGTGGTTCCTAAGTCGGCGCTAATTGTACATCGGTCGCGTTGGTTAAGGCTGTCGTATTTAGTGTTTATTGTTCATTTTGCGTCTGAGGCTGAGCCAGAATTTTTTTTCCTCACAATTTGGGGAGGGGATCAGGGCCCTTACGTAGGGGAAATTGACCAAAAAAAAACTCTATTAGAATGGTTTTAAAAACAACCATATTTTACTTTTCTGGTTCATTTTAATTGAATTTTACACAGTTTAATTGGAAATGTTTAGTCTTTTATATGGGGAAATTTCTCAGGGAATATATACTCCAGGTAAGGAGGGTTTGGTCCGAATATCGACCAAGTTTTTGCACAAAAAAAAAACCGGCTGGTCTGTTGTTGTGCTCGTCTTCTCTGTGTTGTCGTGGATGTTGTGACCGAGTCTGTAATCCTCTATGTAATATGGTATGGATGCATTGTGAAGGAAAAGTTACACAAGAAGAAGCGGGAATTAGTTTCAGGTCAAAGTTAATCTCAGTGAATGCTCTTGAATACCATCATTGTCTGTATGATCATCAATATCTTGAGAATAGATCATAATCTGGTATAATTTATAACTAAATAAATAATGCGTGAAATAGAATTGTCCTTTACTTGAACCTATCTGCTGGTCCTTATTTGATCTTATTCCCCAAACAAAATGAATAAACTCTAGCAAGATCATAACTATTCAATTGTAAATTATATAATCAATGAAAATTTATGAGAGAGGCGACAGAAATTAAAATTGTAAATCAAAATAGCTTTGCTACCTTATAGATCTACAAAGGTATTATAAATCTATCAAAGCTCTTTATGTGCATCTATCAATCTGACGTTGATATCATCGATGTACAGCTGTGAACGTTACGTGGTTCATGCACGTGTGAGCATTATGTAATGTAAGCGTTACTGGCTGTATTGATATCGTATGAATATAATAATCAAATGGCCATAATCTATAGTGTCTTTTCATATGGATCGTACGGAACATGTTTTTTATGGATGGAAGAAAGGCTTGCGTTGTAAGTGTGCATTGATATCCAGTAAGTTTTCGTTTAATGGGTCTTCAAATAAGTAAACAAAATACGAAACTGCTTCCCATGTTTGGCATTATCATGAGACAATAATGATCAAGGACAAATTAAGATCATAAAAAGATATGACATGTTGTGTCATCCATAGAAATACACGTTTCTAGAATTTATTTTTTCTTTCTTCCTTACTAAAAGGTTAGAGGATGATTCTTTTAAATGTCAATGAGGTATTAAGGTGGATTTAGGAATGTGGGAGATGTGAGATTTCAGCTAAGTGACACAGTTTTTTTTTTTACCTTGTGTGAGGAGTTAAATTTACGTGGAAGGTCTGACAACATAGACTGATACTAGTATTTATCTAGTTAACAAATGACCATGTCATAACCTAAATACACAATCAACACGGCGTGAAAGGTACATCGTCCTCAGGACTGAATGGACATTGGATTGTAGTGCATGAGTGACGGAGGAATTCTTGGTATAAAAAGGATAGAGGAAATTTATTTACTTACTTTGGAATAATAGTCCGAATTTCAATGTGTTAGGAAACGTTATGCTAGTACATGCATGCTATGATTTTGCCCCTGATAAACGCATCCGTCCATCCTTTTTCAGAGGAAGGCTACGAGGTTTACAAAAGCATCCATGATGTGTCGCACAGCAGGTCCGTAGTGGTCAGCGTCTTGACCTGTGTGATACTCGTGCCATTGGTCAGCAATGGACTCGTGTTGTTTACTTACCATAAATACAAGTGCTTGAGGACGTTACACGACAAACTTCTAATCCATTTAGCAATTTTGAATATAACTATGCTTTTCGGTGTACCCCTGTACACATCGACAATTTTGTTTCCTGAGGAAGCTCTAACCAGTAAATTTCTCTGCCTTTTTCATGTGTCCATTCTATGGGGAGGAATGTTGTCGTCCATTTTGCTATATTTGGGTCTAGCATTGGAAAGGTACATCTGTATTCTCCATCCAATTAAACACCGGAAACTAAAAACACGACATATCGAATCATGGTTTATTGCGTCTGTAGTGACCGGGCATATGTTTTATATGCTACCCGTTATGGGATGGAACAATTGGGACGAGCATAGGATTTGTTCGCGCCATGTATTTTCGGACGGCTTCACTGTGGTAAGCGAAACTTTGATATTTCTACCTCTTCTTGCAAACATAACAGTGCATATAATAGTGCTAAACGTTGCCAGGATTCAATCAAAGAAAATCTCTTTGCTAGTGGGTAGCGTAAGAGAACGGCATCATAATCCCAAGTTCAACAAATCTTACAAAGCGTACGTCACAGTGTTTGTAACAGCAGTATTGTCGACACTGTGTTGGACCCCGCAGCTGATTCTTAACCTTGTCATACACAGATCCAGCATGGACGTGTTAACACAACGCACTCTGATAGAGGCCTCGTACGTTCCTGTGGTGATAAACTCTGCATTAAGTCCCTTGATTTTCGGGTTGAGACACCGACACTTTAAATGCGCTTTATACGGAGTCTTGTTTAAACATCAACACCATTGTATTCACTGAATTAAAATACCTCAATGCCTGATGACCGAAATTTTTCGCGAAGTATCAATTTTTGCTATTTTCATGAGTAATTTGAAACTCAAGAAATCATTCTGGCGAAAAACATTTTTGGATGACTTTGGATAACGAATGGCATTTTCAATTCCTTACAAGTAAACTTTGTAGATTTGTAGATTTGTTTTGTTGGAAATTAATACAAAATAACGAAAAAAAGGTATATTATGATATACATACAATGTACATGTAATACCTTATCATTTACATACTCTTTACTTTCTTTTCAAACTGCAAAAAAAATAATAATAATAATAATCACACACAGAAAATAAAGGCAGTGTGAAGCTGTCTAGCCCTAAGAACGCAAAATCTGATGAACGTGAAAAGTTCTGGTCAAACGGTAAATATTTTGAATTTTACTTTTTTAACAAATAACAATGAACACTCTATATCCACAGTTTTGTGGATATAGAGTTTTCATTGTTATTCATTATATTACAAGTTATATCAAGTAAGTTATATTAACAGTTTTGTGGATATAGAGTGTTCATTGTTATTAATTATATTAAACTTCCCTACGGAGGACACTACTTCATTCTTTACATTTTTTACATCGTTTGTATTCAAATTAAAAACCAATTTCTTTGAAGTCGATAGTTTTGTTGTAAATGGCAGTACATTTGTATATTGTAAATTGTGTTTGGTTAAAAACAAAACCCCGGTACAAGAACACGAGACACTCACGAACACGAACAACCAACTAACAGAAACCCTGATTACAAACGACTTTTTTTCGATAACGATGTGGACGTTGTACGCCTAGCTACGCCCTTGTTTTCTGCCACATAATTCTTTATATATACATGTAATTGCATCCTATATATATGGAGCAATTAATACTTTCTGATACTGGTTTTCATCGTATTGATGCAAATTCACATTAAGTTATATCAGCAATTTCAAGCAATTAAAACATTTAAGTTTATGTCGAAGAAAATATGACCTAATTTTACAGGATATATGGAAAAATTGATTTTTCATGTATCCCTTAAGGCCTCCTATTATAGAAGGTGTTTGAAGTATAATGCCCGTCCTCGTTCATTTTTTACTTATTTGACAAATGAAAATGATACAAGAATGATACAATTATGGAAAGAGGAAATTATAATGATAAAGAAAGTATGAATACAAAAGTATTTGCTCACAAAGACATTGACAAATGGTCAGTCATGAGGGCCTATTTACATACCAGTTGTTTCGTTATTATTCAACATGATTTAGGGAATCTAATTCATTATACTTTATATAAGGAAAATATAACAAATACAAAAAACCCTTGCAAACAAACAATAAAAATGATAGTTGAAAACAAAACAAATAGATATATACAAGCTTACCAACGATTCAACTACAAAACAAAAAACAAAAAACAAAAAACAAAAAAATAAAAACGAAAATAAATACAAAAACAAAACAAAACCAAAAACAAAAACAAAAACAAAAACAAAAACAATTCAACAATTATGACTACATCGGAACTAACAGGTCACGACAACGTGACGTGGAGACAGTGGATATACATTTCAAAACATATGATTGAAATATATCTTACAACGTATCTCTTGATTATTGCAATTTTATGTGCGTTTTGTGATAGTATAGAAGAAAGGAGGGGATCTCTAACAACACTCGGTTGCACGACCGACATTGAAACACCAAACACCTAATGTAAAAACACAGAGCAGACATACACAGCAAGAGACACAAAATGGAGAAGGAATACCAACACACAACATAAAAACAATACACATAGTCCCACGTGACCAATGCTGAACTGGTGCCGACTTATGACAACCATCTGTCGCGCCAGTAGCAAATGGTGTGTTATCCGGAATACGTGCGCACAACCCTTCCACATTTCCGGTTACATCGAAGTCTCGAAGAACGTATATATATCACTGTATTAATCTGGATTACACTCTTCCTAGCAAGCAGGATTAGAAGGGATGCCTCAGAAAGAAAACTATAATTACATCAGCTATGTACAGTCATTATCAGTCCATAAATATATAGTTGTAAGACCTTCGTTAATCCTCTGTAAGGTTGACGACTGGTTTTAGCAGTCTTTATCTTTGAATTTAGTTACTGTAATACCGGATTCAATGGGTTTATTTCTCTTCCAATACATATGCATATTGTGATAACAAAGTAATCTTACCGGTCAGAGGACGGACCGGTCAAGTCGCTTTGACATGTTGACCTGTAAAATGTCCTTCACCAGGAACCTTTTTACAGCCTAGGGAACGAAGTGCCCTTATATATGATTATTCCTATCAATCAGAGAACTGGGCAGCACTGCCATATCCTAGTCCATATACGTGTATTATGACATAGAAATACTTTGTTTCAGGGCTAGCCTCTAAGACAGTTAAACAAGAAAAAAAAAAAAACAAACAAAACAAAACAAATAAAACTATACAAGTATCTGGCTGTTCTGAAACTTGGATGATACTCTGTATTCCTATCCGCGAAGCTCACATTAGAAATTGAAACATATATATAATGATAACTAGATGAAATAAAAAAGATATAACTGTCACCTTTGTCTGACTTCATCGTATACAGTTTGATACACCTTAAAAGGATTCATATCCAAAACACGGATATATGTTTCAACGCAATTAGAAATGTTTATCCAGGACTACTCCATGGGAACATAGATTTCTTCATGTGACGTATATATGCTCCGAGTAAAAAATAAGAAAAAAAAATCGTGGGAATGAAATAAAATTTTCGTGGAAACGAAATAATATTTCGTGGGAAGGTTTAACATTTGTGGGAATGAAATAATTTATCTCAACGCATGCGTACACCTGTCATATTTTAAGATATCAAAATGGAAGACGTCGATATTAGAAAGTCTACTATAAAGGAATTATTTGAGGAATTATTTGAAATAGTGTTTGTTTTTCAAAGATCCGAAATCGAAATTTATGGGGCAAATCGGAATCGCCCTATCTAATTAAGAAGTTTTTAAAAAAAAGTCTTCTTTCATTCTATGAAAGGCAGTACTGTCATATGATAATAAAGGATCAAGCTAAAGTTAAAGCCCAAATTAAGGTCAATACTGGTAGATAAGAATTTATGGTTAAAATGTTGTTCTCTTAATTTGGAATGTGTTAATAAATACGAAGAGTATGAAAGAAATCTGTTGTCATCTATATTATCTAAATACTATAAACAAGGTCAATATCGAAAGGTCACTTGGTCAACAGAAACATATTCACGAGATGTCGTACTTCTAACTTATGAAACAACTGTCTTTCATAAATGAAAGAAGTCTTTTTTCAAACTTCTTAACCAGGCAGGGTGATATTACGATGGGCGTAAAGGTCATGTGAAAAATAAAGATTATTTCGTTGGACGAAATAATATTTCGTGGTAACGAAATATTATTGGAACGAAATATTATTTGGAGGGAACGAAATAATTTATGCTTCTACAAATGCATATACCTGTCATATTTTAAGATATCAAAATGGAAGACGTCGAAATTAGGAATTATTTGAAATACTAGTAGTGGTTGCTTTTCAATTTATAATATTTCGTCCCCTCGAAACAATATTTCGTTCCCATGAAATATTATTTCGTTCTCTCAAATAATCATTTCGTTCCCTCGAAATAATATTTCGTTCCCTCGAAATAATTTTTCGTTCCAACGAATTGATATTTCGTTCCACGAAAGATTATTTCGTTCCCTATTTTTATTATTATTATATTCTATTATTATTTTTTACTCAGCCCTTTACGGCCAACGTATGATTCCGATATGCCCCACAAACTTCCATTTCGAATCTTTTAAAAACAACCACTATTTTAAAAAAAATCCTAAATTTTTAGTTTTGACGTCTTCCATTTTGTTATCTTAAAATTTGAAAGGTGTACGCATGCATACAGGCATAAATTATTTCGTTCCTACGAAATCATTTTTTTTTCGTTCCCTCGAAATAATATTTCGTTCCCATGTGACGGATTACGGATATCAAAATCTGGATATATATGAGCCCAAGAATTCTACGCGACCTTATATGAGAAGTAGTGCACGAAGAAATTAAAGCTTACATTTTTCATAATAATTTGAGTTGGTTTGTAAAATGCCAATCCAATGTAATCAAAATAGAGGAAGTAAACGACGCTTCTGTGTCCAAAATGTTCGTTTCTCCAACATAAACGTTGCATGGAAGGTCGCTCAGTATAGGTACAGTACGTTGTGCAACGTCTGTCATGTAGTATTTATCTAAAGCTTGAAAAAAGTTTTAATTCAATTTCCATTCGCCTGCGATTAGATGTGAACGCATTTTAATGTTGAGTTATCGCTGTGTAGCAGCACGTGTCTTAAGTTGATGAAACCACGAATAGATAAAAAGCTCAGTTGGAGGAAAGAAAACAGAAACTGCAATAATTGCATTGATTAAATTTCATATTTTCATAGCCTATATCCTTGTCTAAATTGATACTTTTACAATCATTGGCTCGTTAGTAAGTAAAACGTCATTATATTTACAACATATCACAAAAGCTGTCGATATTTGCGTGGAAACAACCACACATTGTGTTTAACATATTTTTACCACGACATTCCTTTTGTCAGAATGTTTGTAAAAATTACAATGGTTTCTTGATTAAAATCAAAATATCATATTTTACAAGGACATCGGCTATGAAAAGATAAAATTGAATCAAAATAACCATCAGAATACCTGTTTTCTTTCCTCCAAACGAGCGGTATGCCTCCATTTTGTGACTCAAGTCACGTGATGCTACACAGTGGTTTCTACTCGACAGCTATTTATAGGATATATTAATTCTTAGGAATCCCCATATCCAAGAAAACCTATACAAAAGAAATTGGTTTTTAGGTAACCGATCTCGGGTAGAAGTTTGATTACAGCTATTCATTAAAAGATACATGGAGTTAATTGAAATTTAGTAATTGAAAGATCAAAAGGGGGACTCTGCAATATTGCAATATTAAAATGATATCTGAACAGAAATATTCGTGTCTTTCGATTTCTTTCCAATTTATCCTAGCAGAAATAACCTCATCCTCTCATTGTCTTTGATGTGAAAAGTTATGGAATATTGCAAGAAATGAGTCATCAATGCCCAATTAACCAACTATGTTAAAGAAGCCTGTGAAAACTATGGGGTCAATTGAAAGTATGTCAAACAAACATCTAATCTGCATAATGTTATGCGTCTTAGAATTCATAACACTCACAATATTTAGAATATTAAGAATACTAAACTTTGCCAAAAGTAATAACGTTAAATTTTTTTTCTTTTCGCGAGTATGAAATTTCGCGACTGTTATATAAAATATTGGGTCTTTAGGAGAGTACAAATTTCGCGAAAGCAAAAAATGTAATTTGTAAGTTTCTCCTATGGAAATCCAAAACATTAGTATATGCTCTAGATAGCATACCGGATAAGCTGTGAAATGTAGATACTGTATGACGGTAATCTAGGAACATAACCGTCAAGCCATGGAAAATTTACCATGTTGAATCCAAAATCATCTCTTTTGCTATACACACTTATATGAATCTCTCCATTAACGATTCTGAGATTAAGGTCAAAACATGGTGTTTACTTGTTTAGAGTCAATTCTTGTGGATAGATACTATAAATTACCGATCAGTTATTCAGTCTCAAAGTCGAGAAGGCAAGACGAAATGCGAACCTCGGAATGAATAAAATTCCGAAGTGAGACCAGTTTCACGGAGAGAGTCAGCGTCTCCTGATTGCATGCAACACCCGTCGCAACATTTCCATGGAAACTTGTCAAATTCGATGATTGTCTCGATGTACCTTTTGGTGTAAACATCAGGTAAGTCTGGTGTAAGTTTGGTGGTGATGACCACCATTCAATCACAATCCAGAATGTAACTGATCATTCTGGAAAGGGGGATCTGATATGTTTTTATTATATCCCCGTAGCGACCAAAGACCTTCCTCAAAGATGATTTCAGCCGTTGTGCAATTATAAGCCTGAACGAGTAGCTTACTTGTAAATTTACCTGCTCTAAATGATGCTAATGAATCTGAAGACGCTTAGCATTTGGTGGACCAAGAGTCCCCGTAGGCACATGTAGCAAAGTTCGATCAATTTCGGGTGGTCGTTTCTTCAAACGCATTTGAAAATTTCTGTTTACAAAATTTTCTCAAATTTCTAAAACATGGGTCTTGTAGCATCATATCCCAGCCATTTTGCTATGTCTTTCGGTATATTTAGGACATAATTTTCACAGATTTTGGTCATATTACATTGTTCAGATTGAGGATCCCTGACTAGGGTTTATTGCCCGAAACGTGCATGTCTGGTCCATGCTGTAAATTTATCTGCTCTTAAATGATGCTAATGAATTTGAAGACGTTAAGCATTACTTGCAAGTCGTCTGGCTCTAACGATAAAATCTTCATATTAAGAACATGCTCTGGCGTATGTGAACACTATAAATTAATGCATTTAATACCAATCCTTATCATTCTTTCTATCATTATGATAAGTTTAAATGTATTCTATCATATTTTTTTTATTTTCAAAGTATCAATTAAGTTGTGTATTTGAATGTTAACTTCCACGAAAATTTATTTCTAAGCCATCAGATCACTCACCAAAGTAGCGAAAAAAGTACATCGCTAGTATATGTTTATACGTAGGCCTTTCACGGTTACTCGTACACGAGATTTGAAAATTCGCGTAAATCGGAACCTTTTGTACTTCATTACAAAAATGGTAACATTCTGTATAATTTCTCAAAATGTTACCATACTGAAGACAATGAAAGAATAGAGAAAGGTAGTTTATCCTTGCACATCCGATAATTATACTGAGTAATTTACATTTCCATGTTGTACTTTTTGGAAAGGAGGGTGCTCATTAACAATATATATTTCTTAATTTAAGCACATATCTCGATTTTCGATGAGATAACTCAAAATAATCTAACCATGTTTATGTCGAAATGAACAGTTTTAATCACTTTCATTCTTAAGCAAATTTTATTTAGAATTCGGTGATTATTCTTTCTTTCTTTCTTTCTTTCTTTCATTCTTTAACGAGCATGTCTTTCTCAGTTTAAAGCTCATTATAAACGATGTGTTAGGACTTTATTACCAGGGAGCAGCCGTCTGAATATAAAATTCCCAAAGGCTTTTACCAGAAATACTCATCAATTATACTTCAAGCCAAATGATTTATTCTCGCCCTCTCGTTTCAGTTCTTATCTCAAGTAGCCATATTTTGTAAAAAAAAAAAAATATGAGCGGCTCCGATTTCCCTGTAAGATCTATGCAGTAGCGTAATCAAATTAAAATTATGCGCTGCAAAAATCTTTGGAGGAATGGTGCGAAATTGTTGACAACCTATCATATAAGAACTCAAAATGAAAAAAAAAAACAGAATACATTTTGTAATTTCATGTTTTCAAATAGGTGAGATATATTAGGAAATAAAGAATTGACAAATAAAACAATTTGAACACTCAATTATGGGGAACTGTGTTAATAGCTCCACATAGCAAATAAAATTGAATGAATTAGAAAACAAAGTTCCCCAGCATGAGTGTCATTAAGCCCATATCTTTCTTCTGGAAAATCATGAGGACAATACAAAAAAATGCTGATGATGAAAGTTACAGTTGTAAGTCACCACATCATCCTTTCTTGTTTAACATTTAGTAATAGAAAATAACCATAACTACATAAAGCTCTGAACCACAACGACCCACCATGTAAAATGAAAGGAGGGGATCTCTAAAAAGACACCTACAGCAAGTGTGAAAATACAGAGATGACTTACGCAACAAGAGACGCAAAAGCAACAAGGAACACCAAATACATCAAAACATCAAATATAAAAGTCCACACATAAACCATCAAGACAATTGGGCAATCGGTGCCTACTTAGGACGGCTATCTATCATCAAGTAAGTAGCGATGGTGTGGTTATCCGGATTACATGCGCACAACCCTCCCACTTTTCCGGTTTCTCAGAGGTCTCGTAGAAGGCACATTTGTTGTGTATACCGGTAATCACCTCCTCACTGTAAGAATAACACAAAAAAAGACAGCAAGACGCAGGGACCAAAGCAACGCACATTAATTTGTTAATGTATATAAAAAGCAAAGGGCATACGAAAAATAGTTTGTGCTTTTATTAATAATTCTTAAGAATGCCCTGGCGTAAGACTGTACATTGGTCAGGTACCATGCCAAGTGTCCGTTTGGTGACAGCTGAATCATATCGTTTAATGATCTAACGCATTTTCGATGGAAATTCTGTCCACCCTTAATCCTTCTAATTTTGTTTATTTTGCCTCGGACTTGTTAGAACCAATCAGGGTAACAAACCTAATAACTAATACTATTATGTCGCCATACAAGGCTGGTCGTGAAATTACCAAAGAAATATGCTCTGTTGCATGTAAATGTCCGAATTTCAAAGGAAACGTGCAACAATGCAAAAACATAGAGCAGACACTCACATAAAGAGACGTAAAAGGAACAAGGAACACCGATTTACATCATAAAAGGATTGAACACTAAAGACCACACATAAACCAACGAGACCAATGGGCAACCGCTGCCAACTTAGGACGGCCATCTGCCCCACCAGTAGCAGACGGTGTCGTTATGCGGATTACGTGCGCATAACCCTCCACTTTTCCGATTACTCAGAGGTCTCAGAGAACGCACAATTGTATACAATTATTGACTTTTGATGAGGTCTACTCGTGACTATACAGACCTGGTCAGGTATTTGTTGACCGAGGCCGAAGGCCGAGGTTAACCAATGCCTTACCAGGCCTGTATAGTCACGAGTAGACCGAAATCAAAAGTCAATAACTGCTTTATTAAACTATCAGGATTTGATTAACATTTGCATTGTCATTGTAATGATCAATACGCGAAGTCAAAGAAATCAACGCACGCGCTGGTACCGAACGCGCTAATCCCGAATAGACCGCTTTTGAGCGTTAGCGGTCATCCCACTCTGAGGTACACTCTATCAAACGGCGTCTCCGCCAATCAGAAATAAGCAAAATCGGCAATAATTCCTGATCATTTAATAATGGTGTAAAATGACCTCACTATAAGATGAACATACAAACAGACATCATGGCACAGGGGCCCGAGAAACACACTGATGTATATAAAAACAGATGGCATACGAAATATAATCCATGCTCTGCCAGCTGTAGCGAGCTCATGCATGTGATCAGCTTAGGAGTCCGACTGACATTCAGAGAGGACAGGTGATCGGGCCCTGTCTTCTTTAAATAGATTTGAATAGGGTCCGTCATGGAATCCAGTCGTCACGTTCAGTCAGAATGTGCTGGTACAAGGCTGAAGATTGGTCCAGTACCAAGCCAAGTCTCCGTCAGATCATATTCACGGTATAGAAGGTGTCTGATGATTTTAACACAACTTCTTTGGTAAATCTGTCTTGATCCTTCTTATTTTGATATTTATTGATTATGTCACTATAAAATGCAGGTTGTGAAATACCAAAGTAATATACTCTGTTCTTTGAATTGGTCCGAATTTCAAAACAAGTTGATAATAATTTTTGTAAAATTTCCAGAAAGTTACTAGTTTGTGAAATAGAAAACCTTGACCAATAAGTTTCTTCGTAAATTGTAAGTTTGGAAATCCAAAACATCAGTACATGCTCTAGCATACCGAATGAGCTATGAAATGTCGATACCGTATGACGGTTATCTAGGAACATAATCATCAAGCCATAGAAAATTTACTATGTTGAATCCAAAATCATCTCTCCATTAACGATTCTGAGATTTAGGTCAAAACATGGTGTTTCGCCTTGTTTAGAGTAAATTCTTGTGGATAGATAATATAAACATTAAAGAAGTACCGATCAGTTATTCAGTCTCAAAGTCGAGAAGGAAAGGCGAAATGCGAACCTCGGAATGAATGAAATTCCGAAGTGAGACCAGGTGCCCGGAGAGAGTCAGCGTCTCCAGATTGCATGCAACATCCGTCGCAACAGCTCCATGGAAACTTGTCAAATTTGTTGATTGACTTGATGTACCTATTGGTGAATCAAATCAGGTAAGTCTTGTTTGGTGATGATGACCGCCATTCAATCACAATCCAGAACGTAACTGATCAATATGGAAAGGGGGATCTAATATGGTTTTATTATATCCCCGTAGCGACAGAAAAACTTCCTCAAAGATGTTTTCTCAAACGCCTTTTATACCGTGGATATGATCCTAATGTCACCAGACGGACACTAGGCTTGGTACTTGACCAATCTACAGTCTTGTACAAGCGCATCCTTGAGACTTGCACTCTGACTGACTGTGACGACGGAATTCAATGACGGGCATGCGTAATACAGTCCGTGCTCTGCCGGCTGTAGCGAGCTCATGTATGTAATCACCCGAGGAGTCCGACTGACATTCAGAGAGGACAGGTGGTCGGGGCCCTGTCTTCTCTAAAGAGGTCCTTTACCTTTAGAAGAATCCTTTACCGACATTGACGGATGAAGCATTGTAAAATTATCGTAAAACATTTATTTCAAATGAGTTAAAGAAGATCCTGACGATAATCTCAACAACACTCACAATAGAGCACAAAATTAAGCATCGACGGACCCCTAGCAAGCTGGAGGTGGGACCAGATGCCCGGGAGCAGTAAGCATCCCCTGTTGGCTAGCCGCACCCGCCGTCGATGATTAAGCACGAAAATGAAAATAATATCTTAATTTCATGCACATTCTGACGTTTTCTCTATATAGAAAGTCCTGTGGCGACAATGTCAGGGAAATATATTCAAAGCACTTACTGTCAAAGAATTTTATAGTACATTTATAGAAATAGATAGGCACAAACATGCCTTGAAATAATGTATACTTAAATTATTCATAAATGATTGAAAGATGGAGATCTGTACAAGATTTAATATAAAATGCAATTCATTTATTTTTCTCAGGTTATCTCGGAAATTGGTAGATGCAAAATAATGATTACACAAAATTATGCATCATAATTGCAGAATTCGAAAATCGCGAAAAAAAGAAAAACATGATTACTGTAAAATGTTCGTGGATTCGTGAGATTCAGTATTTTTGTGGTGATGTAATTTCGTGGATGCCACCGTTCACAGAAAGAAAACTCGATTATGTTACATCCATGTTTAAGCCCTTCCATGCCAATAGGCTCATTACCACTCACACCAAGATGTCAACGAAATGTGACCTAATTAAACGGGGGTTTCACAAGATTGGCTATGGCATTATACACTTGTAAAACAGTGTTGAAGAACATTTAAAAGCAATTAAAAGCAATTAACGTATGTGTCCACGTTATTGGAAGGTGTTTATACGTCAATCACCCGTATCTATATGCATGCTTGTTACATCATTAACCCTCTGGCTGCGGTAGGGGTCTTATGTGTCCTTTTACCGCTCGCTGCGGTAGGGGTCATATGTGTCCTTCTTTAGTTTTCGGCATTAAAACTCCTCTAATTCGCTTGTTTCTTGACGGATTTTGACAAATTTGGTATCAATGGAAGCAGAAAACTATCATCTACAATTTGATGGTAATAAATACCTAGTAAGATTTATCGTTAAATTTATATATGCAAAAATATCCCATAAATGAGACACCCTGACTACCGCCGTAACGTTTCGTATTTTTAACGTCATCATCGCAAATTCAACCGCGTGTTGCTTGGTAATAAAATCAAGTAGAAACATTTTAGTTAAATGATCAAGCAGGATATTTCTTTGAGATTTTAGCCATATAATAGATAAAATATTTCAATTTTGCTATCTCTAATTATCTAAGGTAATACGAATTTTTCTACAATTTTGTCAACTATTGTACTTTGCAACGAAATTTTATCGAATGAAGTTTCTCTATTTGAAAACTTTGAGCGAGTGAATTTTAGTTTTAACCTTCCTTTAGTCAAAGATTTATCTATTTTATAAATAACTGCACGCATGATCGAGAACGAGGGAGATGAATGACGCCATTTTATTGACTGCAACGTCAAAATGTTTAAAAACGGTTACGTATAATTTTTTCCTTTTCTCTTCTTCATATTCCCTTATCTCTAAATAGATTTATGGAACCAGATATGAAATTTTGCACAAAACATGATATTTTTTTAAACTTTGACTTGAACTGACAACATTTTTTGCAAAACGATGACAGATGAGTCTATAACAGAAAAGGACGAATAATGATTGGCCAGGGATATTTAGAATAACACATGTTACTTGTTTATTTTTTCAACATATTTTACACTTGTTTATTTTTATTTTATTTCCATGATAATCTGTAAAATGAACATAGTTGTGTAAGGGAGAAAATCATTCATGATAGCATTCTTCCTTGTACCAGATTGTAGAAACTTCCGCCGAATGTTAGGCGGAAAGAATAATCTCCACTCAAAGTCTATTTAGGGGGGGGGGGGGGGGGGTTGTCATGCAACCGTTAAATTTTCTTAGTTTGCATACATGTAAATCAGAAATTCAGAATTTATGAGAGATGCATGGGGACAGATCAAGACTCTCTCAATTCTCTGTGGTATGTTTTCCTTTTTTGCTTAGATAGTTTATTAACCTTTTATAAAGACAATTTTTATTTCAGCCTCATGATATTTTGAATAACAACCAAATATTGCATAGATAGAACATTGATAATTTTAGAATAACTTACCCCCAATCCAATTTCAATTTCTTTTGGAAATAAAATGGTTAAACTACATTTGTGCATGTACTCGTACATGTAATACAATTATGCATATTTAGATGAAGGAGCTCTCCTATCTTTGGTAACCGAATACCAAATAACGCACGAAAATGGATGATATTCAAACTAAAGAAACTTGTAACAAATAGAGAATAAGTGTCTTAATTTGTGTTTTGTTACGGGTATACAACACACAGCAAGTGCATTTATCGTACATGTAATGTGCGTTAGCGCATTTCATGCGATAAATGCACTTGCTGTGTGTTGTATACCCGTAACAAAACACAAATTATGACATTTATTCTATATATATACACCATAGCTGCCTATTTCATTCTTGTTTTCTGAAATTGCTTTTTCTAGGTAAAAGGGTTACGTTAAAATTCATCTCACCGCGGGTTCAGTTTGCAGGTTAGAACAGCCGTCGCGGCATGTTTCTTTAGATCTTATGCATTGTGACGTCACGAGTGTTAATACACGATTTGCAGCACGTTTCTTACAATAGTAACATCTCAGGGAATAACATTGGTTGTGCATATATATAAATTTGTTCATACCGACATTATTGTTTTAATTAATTTACATTCCATGTTATGAAAAAACCAACATGAATAACATTGTAAGTCCGTTTATTTGCGAATTTATATGAATTTGTGAAGACGGAGATTTTGGCGAAATCTTGTACAGATCATATATAGGATCAGGGAAAATAAGGCAAAAGGAGGAAAGGCATCTTTAGATAAAATACCCCCTAATCCGGGTCAGCAAGAGCGATAACTTTTTCCCCATTAGATGTATAAAGAATAAGGTTATCATGTTTAGAATTAGAGCAAGTCAGAAATCTCTCTCTGAGACTCTCTCTCTCTCTCTCTCTCTCTCTCTCTGAAACCTCTCTCAGAAATTTGCAGTTTATCTTTTCTACATGTATTTACTTTTTTCGAAATATTGCTTATACGCGAATGTGTAATAGTCTTCCTTCTCCCTTGACCTTTAGAATTGTCTTCGAATTTTGTTTTGATTTTTTTAGTCATATATTGTAGCAGGAGTCTAATATACATGGATAATATAAATACCCGTCCATATCCTCATCACTTCTAGTCTTGCCAGTCATCCCAGCAAAAGTTGCACGTGCACTCGATAGTTGAGTCTCTGGATATGCTCCTGAATCTGACTTGGACATGTTCCTGATTCTCCAGTTTAGTCATAGAAAATTCTGTCTTCCTAATTCTGCAACGTATTTGATTAACCCCCCCCGCCCAATTATTAGCCGACAACATGCGATTTGTCTCTACATCCTTTACAAGCCGCTTATTTCTCGTTGTAAAGCATTAAAAAATCACTATATCTAGAGATTTCACCTTCTTTGTAACTTCTTTCAGAAGGTCCCCCTTTTTAAACATCATTGAGAACCATGTCCCCTCCCTCAACAAAAAAAAAAATCCCAGGATAAAAAATCTTACATCTAAATTCTAAGTCTGACAGTTGGCATCTGCAATGGTACGCGTATACTGACAGCAGCATGACATGAGAAACATTAAGAGAGGGGAAGGGAAAGTGTTAAAATGTAAAAAAAAATGTTTTAGTACACATAAATGATTAAAAACAAGACGAAAATTCGACATGATTGTGTTTCTAAATCACAGTCCTGAGCTCGATGTCTACAATCGCATCTTCCTTTATTAAAGGAGCTCGAAGAAGCGTACATAATTGAGGGTTGTTTTATTTATTTATTTCCTTTATTTATACAGGAAAGCACATTAATATTTAGCTACAAAATTAACAAGTTTACAATGTGGTCCTATGTTGGTGTCTAGCTCCTGTGGTTCTGAGTGAGTGTAATGAATAAAAAAAGATAAAAATAATGCAATTCAATTATGCAATCTTAAATCATACATTGTATAATTTATGTACAATGTAATAAGTTTTGCAAAGTATGTTTGGTTACCCATAAATTTTGTCTGCATCAAAATTTCAATTTTGTTTCATTTTGAAATGATAGTAGAGTTTGTATAGTAGATGATTTATACATACAAAGTGGCTGGGACAGGGCTGTGAATTAGTCCGAACTAGTCCGTAATAGGTATTAATGTACATGTATTCATCATTTGAATTCTTTTCTTTTAAGATTCCTGACCCCTTCTTTGCATTTCAAATCGCTATTTACGTTTTTGTACTGGATAAAATCAGCAAGAAAAAAGGTAATTTCAGACGTTCTTACGGAAAGATTTGTCGAAAATAAAAAACTATAGGATACTAGAAAACAACGGTATACATATATCACACCGGGTAAACGGATTTTACGAACCGGGCAGGATTTTACGAATCGGGCAAGGATTTTACGAATCGGGCAGATAAAGTAGCTGATATGCGAAGTTGAAACTGTTGGGGAGATAGTATTAAAGGGCAAAAGTAAGCAATTGAGGCAATGCCTACCAAGATTAATGATCTATCCATATTTCTATTATCAGTTGAAGTATCCATGGCTTGATATTATCGCACATCTTCGATTTTTAACCAGAATTTCTTTTCTTTCGCTAATCTTTTATCACAAAAATGCAATTTTCTTTTGAATCAAAATGATGCCTCGTGATTTCTACGGTTCACAATCTAGAAAAAATATTTATAGATATATTTCGAACTGATGGATTGTTCTGTTTATCAGGATCATGCAGATAATTAATTAGCAAGTGTGATGGGGTACAATGAAAAGGATTTTACGAACCCGGGCATTGGATTTTACGAACACGGGCACTTGTCAAACATTGGATTTTACGAACACAATCTGTATAACTCAATTAATTCGATACATAATGGTTCCTATGGGTTTTAATTTATGAATTAAAACTTAACAAATAACTTTATTTACTCTCTATGAATCTTAGACAAACTATATTATGTATAATATGTATATTATGTTTCATACCTATATAGAAATATACAATTTGGTACAGAACGCTGACATTCCATCGCGGACGAATTTCAGTACCCAGTAAAAGTATTATTTGAATGTAAAGCCTATTTTGAAATATCACTCCGTAAGTTGCATGTATAATAGCTTAGTAGCCGTTTTTAAGCATCAAGGAAACACTAGAATACGTTCGTATTTTTAATAGTAACGGTCAAATTTATATTCGGGGAGGAGTTGCTCCTTGTTAGAAAATTTTATCTTTATCCTTTTCACTGAAGAGTTGAATTTTGTATACTGTAAATTTATATAGTATTATATCTTACGCATCATTGTTCAGTTCTAAATATTGTTCTAAAATACAAGTATATGCACAACGAATGTAACTGCATTTCGAATGTTAACACTCATGACGTCACAATGCATAAGATCTAAAGGAACATGCGCATTACATGTACGATAAATGCACTTGCTGTGTGTTGCATACCCGTAACAAAACACAAATTAAGACACTTATTCTTTATATGAAATACTATGTGAAATTACTAACTTTAAGCTCACCTGAGCGAAGCTCAAGTGAGCTATTGTCATAACGCCCCGTCCGTGTCCGACCGTCCGTCTATCGTAAACGTTCAACATTTTCATCATCATCATCACAGACATCAGGGTATATTTTCAATTCTAACATGACTTGAGATTTTTCTCCCTACTACATGTACTATAGAACTCGCCTGGTGTAAAATATCCATTTTCATAAGACTCTGGAGCAATTCGTAAAAAAGAAAAATCTTATAAATTTTCCCTTCGTAGAGTCACGTGTTGACAGATTTAATATCTAAGTCATCAATCTTTTAAAGCAGAAGTGTCTGGCTAGACCGAAACCCTCTTGGTCGTTTTGTTGAAGGATCTTGAAGAGGATTATTTCAAGATTCGAGAATATTTCGACAGTAACTGATGATAATAATAACTTAAGTTATGCTGTCAGGTTGGATCTCAATTGGAAATTGAATTTTTATTTTCAACATTGAACACCCTCGCCCCCCCCCCCCCCCCCCCCCCCCCACCTTACACACACGAGATTCAGAATATCATTTTAACCAAGTGCATGTATCAATAATATAACTTTTTTTACTCCAAGTGGCGTTCTGGTGTCGTACAAGCAAGGACTTATCTGTTTATAAGTCCTTGGTACAAGTCATTCAAAATCAGTTAAGTTGCGCCAATACGCAAAACTGTGTCACAATACATTTTAGAAAGAAACATTGAATCATTGACAGATTTTTTTGCTTTAACATTTTACGTGCATTAGTTGCTATTCCTCCATATGCCTCATGATTACATTTACCTTTGAACTCGATGTGTGAGGATTTTTCTGTATTTGACAAAAAATACACGTCACAAACTGAGTTGTATGATAAAATGGGTAATCTGTGACGCGAAAATGTATTAGATTCAAAATATTTAGCACATATTTTAATAAAAGTAATATCAGTATTTTCAAAAATCTAGATCATTCCATACGCTTTGTAGTATTTTACTCTGAATTATACTAAACTCGATTGTCACAAGCTTTACGGTGAATTACGTTACAAAATCTTTAAAGATCTAGGATGAGTTAAAATTAGAATTATATAATATCATAACATTACTTTTCTAACTTATAATAGACCAAACTTTAATTGATTGAAATATTTCTTCCAGAGGGAAGGGATGATAACATATAAAACACAAACACTCAAATATAAAAAATGTGTATTTGAGTGTTTGTGTTTTATTTGCAAACTTAAATAGTTTTTCATTGAATGATTTACATTCGTTTCATTTTCAGAAAAAATCCTTTTATTTCTTATTTTCTGAAAGATTCACTGATTTTGTGAATTACGTTACGCTGCTTTTACTGTGATAAGAATCGCAGAGTGCATTTCTATGGTCATGTCGTAATCGGGTGCTTATGCCTTTATATAAAGACAATCACAATTTGATTAAAATCAAGCTCCCTTACGTTCGGAGAGGCAGATAATAAACACAGATAAAAAACATGACCGTGAATTCTGTAACGGTGAATTACGTTACGTAGTAGATACTAAATTCAGAGAAATATCTATTCCTGAGGTGATGGGATTTATCTTCATAATTATTTTACTTTCACACATGCTAGCTAGTGATAATACTTAATCTGTGGGCAGAAACACCATTTAAAATGTCAAATATGTACAATTTAACAAATTCTCACGATTTGGCCTTGCCCTCTCGACTTTGAGACTGCATAATTGTTAGGCACTTCTTTGATTAGCTAGTAGGCATTCTTTTTAATCACAATATTCTTCATTTTGCAGGTTATTTGATAAAGTTTGTGGTTGCAACATTTGAATGTATCTCATACGTATGTGTACTGAGAACAATAGTAATCAGATAATGCTGAAGTTTCCAAAACAGACGAGAATTCCTACCATAACGTAATTCACACTCTGTAACGTAATTCACTTTTGGGTAATACTATCTTTATTGATTACAGAGGACAATGATTGCACTGAGTAATACTGAATCACACATATGTATACAAGAGATGATATTGAAGATAGAAAGAAAGAAATACACTAATATAAAGCAGCTATATGTATAAAATCACTTTGCTTTCCTTGTCTGTAAGATGTTCTATTTCAAGTATGTTAAAACGTGCCAGATGATTCAAGTTTGTGATATAAATTGATCTAGCATAGATTCAGATCCTGTTTGAAGGTCTACAGAGCAATGGATCGGCAAGGAAGTGTAAAGTTAAACATAATTATTTCATGGACAATAAAACTTTTTAAAAAAAATTGTGAATCACGTTACGGCACTCTCAGGTATGAAAATTCTAAAAATTGGAAACTAAACATAATAATTTTTGGGGTCTTCTGTTAAAGTTTTTATGAATTGGGACTGTGGTTGTCAAAATATGTCAGTGTAAAAATGAATTTGAAAAGCTAAATACATGTGAACACTCTTAATCATAATACACTGCATGACAATGTTTGAGACCATTTGGCTTTTAAATGCAATATTTTTTTTATTTTTTCAAGTACTATTCGTGTCATCTTGCTATAAAATTCTATCAGAGATAAAACAAGTGAAATCTTGCTTAAAAGATGGCAGCATTTCTCGATTCGAAAATTACGTTACGAGGTACTTTCAATGTATGTCTTTATTTTCTTGCCATTCCCTCTGAGTTATTGTAGATTTTGTAGTTTATATGTTTTCACTATTAACTAAAAGCAAAATCTGGTATGGGGAATATGTGTTACTCTGTTCTCCCTTAAATTAAACTATCATAATTGCAAAACATCAATAACTTAAAGTCCGTGATTAATTTGCACGAATAGGTTTACGCTACTATTTATTATAGCTGCTCTCCTTCACGAATATCTGAAAATCTATATTTAAGGGGTAACGAGTGTCTGCTCGTATAAATGACAGAAGAAATAAAAAATCTGAATAGATTTTTTTTAATTTACTGAAATTTGAAGTATGACAGTAATTTTGATACACCTTTCCATCAATAATAGAAAGAGTTCCGATAATTGTAAAATTTTACTCGAACTTTAATAACTGGAAAACGGTTAAACACGGAATGAAACGAAGGAATTGACTATGCGAGTTAGCTCGCTTACCAGCCGCTCGTTACCCCTTAATGCATTCGTTGACCACCATAATGACTAAAGTTACAAATAAAGCAAAATACTGAACACGTACGACGTGTTTCATTGTCAGAAAATTGTATTATCAACATATGCCCTCATATGTAACGTAATTCACATACAATTACTCAGCTGTCTACATCTAAGTAAATTTCTGGCTAAAATTTTCCTATAGCCTTTTCAAGTGTGGATGGGAGAGGCGGCAATGTCCTTCGGGCAAAAATCCTAGGAGGGATGAGAGATATGGTAGGAATCAATCTTTATTTCTAGAGCGAAAAAAATATTGTAGATCGAAGTTGGCAATTTTTTTGGGGGGTTGGGATAGAAAATTATTATATTACCAGCGATTTGAAAATATTTGGGGCGGGAGGGTGGAAGGGGCGAAAGCCCCTTTCGCCAACCTCTCCACTGACATGGCCTTCACAAGAACTATTCCCGGTATTTCGTACATATTCATAAAAAACATCTATTTGATATTCTCACGGTTTATAAGTCCTTGATATTCTCGAAAATAAAAATTGGAAAAGGCGTTGTCGGGAAAAGAAAATAATACCTTCCAAAAAAAGGCAATAAACAGAAAGCCATCGGCGGGATAAACTCGTTATTCAATGTAGACTCGTCAAGTTTCATCATCGACCATCTTGAAATATATATGCATTTCTGTATCGCTTGCATTTTTTACGATCTGTTTCTGGTGGCTTGAAGACCATTTTATTTCATCAATGTAACAGATATAATACACGACAAACTATAATACTGCCTTTTAAAAAAAAATTATCTATTATCTTTATTTATTTATTTATTTTTTTTGTTGTTGGTATTTTTGTATTATATGCAGTTAAACAATACATAGACAATACATCAGACATCAACACTCATACACCATTCACACGTCTTGCATACTTTTATATTAATCTAATACACTGCTCAAAATAATTAAGGGAGCAAGGTCTCTAATTTCATATCACACACGTTTGCAGCTGCTTATTCTATATAATGAACATAAATGTATTAAGACATATTTCATAGTCATTTCTTTATTACCAATGTCTGTATTGAACAGATTAACCTTATACACATGATAAAACGTGATGATTTAGCCTTGCTTATCCCAAAAGATTTTACAAGCTATGTACCATTATATTACAATGGGAAAACCGCTCCTTTAATTTTTTTGAGCAGTGTAGTATGGAGAGTTTTCCCCATTTCTCTGAAAACATTTCATTTTTCATATTTTTCTTAAAGATATACTTTTCAATTTTAAGATAAGATATTATATCAATTTTTTTGCACCTTCTAGAGAGGGATGGCATTTTAGATTAGAGTTTTTTGTCTAAAAATGTACTTTTTCACTAGATTAATTATGACGTTGATATTGCTATTATTATCATTTACTATCCCAAACATTAATATGCTTTTTACATCTAAGTTTTTATCTATGTTGCAGATATCATGTAGCCAAATGTTAAGATCAAGCCAAAGTTGTTGTGAATGAGAGCAAAAGCAAAATATATGTGAAATGGTTTCAGGAAATGTGTTACAAAAGGAGCACATGTATGATAGTATCGCTTATTCCAATCTTAAATAAAAGAGTATTCGTTCCTAATATGCGATGTGATATTATATTTATACTATATAAAGTATTAAAGTAAATTATATTGTCTTTTTTTTTTTCAAAAGATTATCATGATCATCAGACTCTCAAACCCAAATTTTCGCTTTGCTGTTTTGAAAGCTTTCCTGTTGATCTCTTCTTTTCCTATGCATTAAGTTATACGTGTAAGTCATGTGTAGAATGCTATTTTCCCTTTCACTACAGTAAAAATGGGAAATTATGTGTTTTGTAAAGCGTGTTCGTAAAATCCAGTGCCCGCGTTCGTAAAATCCATTTTCCTTACTTGCCCGCATTCGTAAAATCCATTTTCGAATACCCCTGTCCTGTAGAATGCCGTTTAACTCGTGAATACTTCGTTGCCCATGATATATTTTTACGATTCAGATTTACAGATGTCCCGTCTTGAAATTCCATTTATAATATGAATTGCAAAAGAACCCTGCTCGGAAATATTTCATGTTTATGTGAAAATGTAGAAGGAAAAATATTTCATCTCGTCATTACGCAAAAATTTCAAAATGTAAAAAGAAACGCAAAAGACACATTATAAAGAAATATGTGTACTCGAAGAATCTAGTCTTCGCATCGATACAAGCTGTGTAAGAAAAGAGATATACTAGTACTTTTGACGGCACCCCTTATTCGTCAAGAACGAATTTGCCCGATTCGTAAAATCCTGCCCGGTTCGTAAAATCCGTTTACCCGGTGTGTATATGACGACTTAAAAAAGAAGTTCCATTATTTAATCGAGTATCAGTGTATCCATAAAAGAGACGAAAAAAGTGTGTACGATTTGACACTAATTGTGTGTCAGTGATTCAAAGCATAATAGAATCATACAAACAGGCTAATTCAAAATTGACCAGATAGAGTTTAAAAACATTTCCCAAACTGAAATTTATTAGACAAAGATAAGGCGGAACTATAAAGATTAAGAAGTACGAGACGATTTTTCCCTTCACTTTCATTTCGACAGAAATAGAAATTGGGCAAATGATAGCATACAAACGATCTAGTTTTTCTAAAAAAGAAGTGTCATTTATTTATCATTCAAATTGTGTGTATTAGATAGAACTTCACACAAACTGCAAAAAAATTCAGGAAGTTTTGTTACTTTCGTCTTAGATAGAAAACCTTAAAGACACAATGTATAAAGTCTTCTGCTGTCTGTATTTTCTCTCCCCCTCCCTCTTTTTGTCTTTGTTTTTTTTTTTCCTGTTTACAAATTATTTTTTTAAAAAAGACATAAACACAGCATACACATAATAATCGGAAATCTAGAGATGAATTGACGTGAATTGAAGTTTTAATAGTATTAAAATAGGACGAAGTGATGAAAAATGTGAGATCTTTTTTACAAAATCTAGTAAGAAAAGATTCAAAGATTAATTGTACCAAAATTCTGCCATCGTCTTCTGTTAGAAAGATATGAAATACATGTACTATAGTATGATTCAAAGATGAATTATTTGACTCGGCTTAATTTGAGATTGCAGATACAGTTCCTTTTTACATATTTCGTTCCGTTTCAGATGCTTTTGACATCTCTCGGGAAATCTTTTCCCGTTTCATTTCCCATTGTAAATCCAAATATATTCGTCAACAACATTGTATGTATCAAATTTATCTTCTGCATTTATGGAACTTAAAAGAAAAAATCGATTTGTTAATTCTGCATCCCTGTCCTGCAGCGTAACACCTCTTTTAAACCTGGCGGGAAGGACGAACGTTGTTTTTGCTGCGTGACGTCAAAATTTCTTGCAGTGACGTAACGTTATTTGAACAAGTTTGTCGCAGCCAGAGGGTTAAAAGGTGTTTCAATTTCTCGCTTTATGAAAAATTATTCGTTGGGGATGTAAATTCGAGAATGAGGCTATCCATGAAAACCACACAAATGTAGCCCCCACGAAATATATAGATTTCACAGTAAAAGAAATACTGGCAAGGCTTCTAATGCTAAGTGTGTTCTTAATCGACCGCATAGTTAGCACAGTGTCTTTTACACACTTCAAGGTGAAAGGGCAATGCTAAATTATTTCATGCAATATTTCATAACTTCTTCACATCAAAGAAAATGAAAGAATGAGGTGATTTCTGTGAGATAAATTGAAAATATATCGATGGGTAACGACTAATTACTGTTGCCATATTATTTTGATATTGCAATATTGCAATTCCCCGCTTTTTGATCTTTCAATCACTATATTTCAATTAATTCCATGTCATTTGTGATGAAGATTTGTGATATTGAAAATTTAACTATAAAAGGAGAAGGGATTTTCAGGTAGTGTCATTTTATCTATTCTTGAGGTTACTGCAGCAAAGGTCTTACAGGAGATCCTTTCTTTATTGTTGAAGATTGAAAAGGCAAAGTTAAGGTAAGAAAAAAATATCCAACTCTGCTGTAAGTCAGTTCAACGACTTTGACAATGATAATGCAGTGTCAAATTCGAGAAGGCAAGGCAAACTAGCTTTTCCTTTGGAACAGTTGCGAATAAACAGTATTCCAAAGTTATATAAGATAAACTTCAAACATTCTGCAAATTTTCCAGACAAAAAACTAAACATCTTTTCAAGAGTTGCACTATGACCAAACGTGACGATAAGACTTAAGAACGGGAATTTTGAAATGAGTTAAAGAAGATCCTTATGATAATCTCAACAGCACTCACAATAGAGCACCAAGTTGAGCATCGACGGAGCCCTAGCAAGCTAGAGGCGGGACCAGGTGCCCATGAGGTGTAAGCATCCCCTGTTGGCTAGCCGCACCCGCCGTCGATGCTCATGCACGAAAATAAAAACAATATATAAAATACATGCATTGCACTGTCGTATGTTATATCTATATAGAAAGTGCTATGATGACCATATCAGGGAAAATATTCAAAACACTGTCAAACCCCTCGCGGGGAACTTTTTTACGAGCTCCACACAGCAAAGGGCATAAGTGTGACACAAATGAGTTAAAGAAGATCCTGACGATAATCTCAACAGCACTCACAATAGAGCACCAAGCTGAGCATCGACGGACCCCTAGCAAGCTAGAGGTGGGACCAGGTGCCCGGGAGGAGTAAGCATCCCCTGTTGGCTAGCCGCATCCGCCGTCGATGTTCATGCACAAAATAAAAACAATATACAAAAATGTATAAAATACATGCATTGCACTGTCGTAGGTTATATCTATATAGAAAGTGCTTTGGCGACCATGTCAGGGAAAATATTCAAAAAATATTGAAAGTATCATGAAAGAGGACGTGGTTTTTATTTCTTGTTTTATCTGAAGGCAAGCCAATTTTCCCGGATGGCTGTGAATATTTTTGATTTCGTCATCAGTGCACGTAATCTACTTCATATTCCCAATGTCATTGAGATTCGTTTGCAGTCTTTTTAACTACTTACTATCTTCTTAGTAATGTCAACTCTACATTTCTTTGGATCTTTAAATCGTTATTGTTTATAGTATCACCTTAAGCACAGGATTCATGATCAGAAACATGTCATTCACGTACAAAATATTTGAAATTTTCATTACGGAAATGTTCTCTGCCAGCAGATGTTGAATATTTCATTTCTCTCAATCATAGCGAGAAGACATCATGTTTCAATATAGGGTTATATAGGAAACGTTTTTGTATCTGAATAAGTGCAAACGGTTTGTTCATGTAATCCGAATATCAACATCATTTGCTCTTAACATAGAAAATGAACTTCCGATTACCTAATGGTCTTATTGATTTATGTTTCTATGTCCTTTTTGATGTTCCTTTTCTCTTTTACGTCTCTTGTTGTGCTCTTCTACTCTGTGTTATTGCATTGGATGTTTTAGCGCTTTGCTGTGGGTGTTTCAACCAAGTCTTGTTGGACATCATCTCCTTTGTTTTCCATTTAGTGGATCCAAGTGCACCTTGTTGGAAGCATCACTGAAGAGGATTTTGTATCCGACACACGTGTCTGGTGCATTAAAATTTGCTTGATATTTTCCTCAAGAAGGTAAAGAGTTAGAAGTTCTGTGTATTATTGTTCTCCCCTTTTTTTCTATACTGTCCTTGACGTTTCAATGGTGTCTTCTCATAGTTTTTTTTTCTTACTCTTGTTGTATTTGACGCGAGTATTCTCGCTGTCTAAGAGCGAATGATTGTTGATGTGGTTATGTAGAGGGTGACCACTGCAACTCTGGTTTTATAAATTTTCTTAATATCGTGTGACTGTATGATTGATATTGTTATAAAAGGATTGGTCAATGTAAAGTGTTTCTTTCTACAGTCACATGAAGGTAATAATAAAATAGATGAGCCCAAAGGATTTAAATTTGTTCAAAGATGCAATAAACACACACAACACAAAGGCATTTGAACAACCGGTTAAAAGGAATAATCACCGCATTGTCACACCGCATACTTTAAGATTTAATGAGTTAAAGAAGATCCTGACGACAATCTCAACAGCACTTACAATAGAGCACCATATTGAGCATCGACGGACCCCTAGCAAGCTAGAGGTGGGACAAGGTGCCCGGGAGGAGTAAGCATCCCCTGTTGGCTTGCCGCACCCGCCGTCGATGTTCATCAAAAACACGGAAAACGAATGGCATGTTCAACTAGTAGCACAATGACTGCACGAAAATGTCTCATCACAAATACGGAAAAAATATCCCTATCAAGAAATCCAATCAATATCTATATTATGATCCTGAAATCAGCATGAGAGAAGGGCGTTAAAATTTTGACCTTTTATTTCTCTTTGAAGTCCTATGTATCTTTAAATCTATTCTCACAAAGTTTTATCACAATTCTTTTGAGATGCAAGATAAATATGTCACTTCACATTATTTATGCCGATATCATAATCATTAACATGTATGTTAGGTTATGTCCACCTGCAGAATTAAACGGGAACTTGAAAAAACAATTGAAATGATTTCAACATGAAAAATGACCTATATATTAATGTCATATCTAGCGTGCCGGATAGTACATTTAAACTAAAGCAAATAAGTAGTAGAAACATTAGAAAATTAATGAAAAGCTGACCCCAATATTTTCTCTCTTGAGCTTTAAAATGCATGAAAATTTACAACATATTGTTTGCATTATTCATCTTTATACAAAAATGGAAGAAATTGTATCATATTTTTGGATTTTTTTTTTCTGTCAAAAATTGACACTTTTATGGAAAATGGTAAAAATTTATAAAACAAAAATTTAGCCAGGAAATTTATCTGAAAGATAGCAGTATGATTATTCTTCAGATTTTGAAACAATAGAAGAAAAATCTCTCATTTTGTGAAAATTAGGTGGGTAAAAAAAAGAAGATGGGTAGTGTATATCTGAATGTTATACATTGCAATTGTCTCAAATGTACACATATCGGTAAGATGCATATTTCCCCCTCCTGAGCTGAAAGTAGATGAAAGTGAAACGACTAAAACCTAACCGAGGTTCAAACAGGGTACCTTCGGCATGACAGCCCAACGCTTTAACAAATTCAGCTATTAGCACGCGCTTATAAAACGCAAACCGTTCTCGATTTAATCCATATTCGAGGAAATAAAAACATTGATTATTAATTAAACAAAGCACAAATGAGGAAGAAAACATAAACTCGTTCTAGATAACCAAATATTTATCACATATAAAGATCAATCTACTCGAGCTCTTTGCCAATGGAACTGGCTAACAAAAAACTCTTTATCTATTTAGTGGTATAGATAACTCTATCATAGAAAATGTGCAGGTTTATCCATAAAAGAAAGGAGGGGATCTCCAACAACACTCGGTTGCAGCACCCACAGCCAAACCCCAAAACACCCAATGCTAAAATCACAGAACAGACACGCACAGAACAGACACGCACAGATAGAGACATAAAAGGAACAAGCAACGTCAAATAAAAAAAAACATAAAAAATGACGACACATAAACCAACGAGACAAGTCGGCAATCGGTGCTGACGTAGGACGGTCATTTGCCACACAAGTACTAGACGATGTAGTTATCCGGATTACTTGTGCATAACCCTCCCACTTTTCCGATTACAAAGAGGTTTCGAACAACGTATTAATGTGGTGTAAAATAACCTACTCACTGTAAGATAACCATACAGCATAACGCAGGGGCCCAAAATCACACAGATGAAAATGTAAATGGATATAAAAACGGATACGAAACACAGTCCGTGCTCTGCCGGCTGTAGCGAGCTCATGCATGTTATCACCCGAGGAATCCGATTGAGATTCAGAGAGGTCAGGTGGTCGGGGCCCTGTATTCTCTAAAGAGGTTTGGACAGGACCCTGCGTGGAGTTGTGTCGTCATAGTCAGTCAGAGTACACATTTTAAGAATGCGATGGTACAAGGCTGTAGATTGTTCAAGTACCAAACAAAGTGTCCGTCTGGTGACAGAACGATCATATCCATGGTATAAAAGGCGTTTGATGGTAATTTCGATGGTAATTCTGTTTACCTTTGACCCTTCTTATTTTGTTAATTATATCACCATAAAGTGCAGGTTGCGAAATACACAAAGTAATATACTCTGTTGCTAGAAAAGGGGATGATCTCCAGCATGACCACCCTGCACTCACCCAGCGAAACAAAAGATAATATGGGTCCGAATTTCAAAAGAAGTCGACAATATTTTGCATAAAAATTCCAAAACCTTATTTGTGAAAGCGAAAACCTTGACCTAAAAGTTTCTTCGTTATTTCTTAATTTCTACTATGAAAATTCAAAACATCAGTACATGCTCTAGCATACAGTATGAAAGGGAAATGTAGATACCGTTAGGCAGTAATCTAGGAACATCACCGTCAAGCCAGGGAAAAGGGCAAAATAAGTTTTGGTGTCATATTTCATTATAATATATAAGTAGGGCTATGTTTACACTTTTTGATTCATACCTTCGGCCATTTGAAAGCGATGAACGAATTGCTTGTTTCAAAATAAGATTATTCTATTGTTAATTGCAGAGAATTCATCCGAGATGTCTAGTGCGGAAGAGGATCAAGCACTTGCTCCAAATAATACATATTTCTATGATACAATACTGACGGATGGATTTTCCCGGTATATGATGGCACAAGAAACCGAATTTGAGTATTTATACATTCCTATTATATCAGGGCTATCAATAATATCATCGATCATTATTTCAAGTATTTTCCTTAAGAAAACTATGATATCTCCAACGAGCATACTTTTAATTGGGATAGCTATTTCAAGATCCGTAAACGGCTTTATTGCATCGGGAACCAATATTTTTAAGTATTTGGCATATTCCGACGATGTTGTTTATTCTTTACCATACCCTTTCTGTATAATATATTTTGCAATCGCACGACTGAAAAATACACTAGGCGATTTTGCCCGCTGTCTAGTATTTTTTGTTGCACTTCAACGCCTCCTAGTTGTACGATGGCCCTTTGAAAGCAGAATGTTCCTCACAAATCGTGTTTCGCTTCTTGTGCTTCTGGTGAGTGGTGTGATTTCTATCGGCTACAACCTCCCGGAAATTATCGCTACAGGATCAGACTTTACAACGTTCAAATCATATGTAGAAGGGAAAGGGCTAGACGTTGATAATTACATTTCACATGAATACTACTACTACTACTACTATTACTACTATGATGATGACGTTAAGGAGACCAGTACCAACTATGACAACACCATATATGATGTCACAACCATGCCCCCTCTGGAAAGTTCCTCGAGTATCCTTCGGTCAACTCTTTGGCCCCCAGTTGTCACAAGTTCCAGTCCGGGTACGAGCTATGATTACAAGGAAGCCTGGATGACGGAAGCCCAAAAGGAAATGCTTTACAATGAGTGTATATATAGACAGGATACAACTGCTGGAGAAGCAAAGCGACTATATCACGTAATATTTTTTGTTATATATTTGATTTCTATTGCAACTTTTACTATTTTTCTTATCCTTCATCTGAGAAATAGAGGTTTGGCTGACAGTAGACACGAGGCAAAAGGTAGAGTAAAGAAAATGATGATTTTGAATATAAGTGTGGTCATGTTGTTGGTCTTGGAATTCATAAGAGGAGTATTTACTAATTCACTTCTGTTTATAACGTATTTGGTTTATGTAGGTGTATATGAGCTTCCATCAACTAGAGAGGGTTTGGATGCTTTTGTTTATGTCTTTACTGCCCGTGATATCATCGTTGCACTTAGCTCATTTATTACCATGTGGATTTACATTGTCTCGTGTAGTCAGTTCCGCATGGAACTAAAGAAATTATTCCTTTGTGCTTTTTGCCAAACAAAAAAGAAGTTCCCTATACTAACAAAAGAAACAAAATCAACGTAAATCTTGCAGCATATTGTAACCAAATCTTATTTATACCTTGTCAGTTTACTATGCATAAACAGACCATGCAAATTGACCGTTTCTTTAATTAAGATACAAAGTCGAAAATCATGTAAAAGAAATATTTTTCTATTGTTAATATCATAATAAGCTCTAATGGGTATCTTGTCTTGCTTCTAGCATTAATGAATCTTTCTTTCAATGCTTCCTTGAGAAGTTTTAATGACAAATATGGATAATGACCATATCCTTGTATAGAGCAAAAAATCGAAGATTCAGAAAATCAAAATCCGAAGGCATACAAAATTAGGATAAAACGGGAACCAAAGCAAACAATCAAAAAACTCCACCATATGAAAAAAGCGAACTCTAATATAAACATTTCACAATACGACCATTCTACAAAGATTCATAATCAGACTTACTTGGTAACACCATGTTTGACTTCGATATCAAAATAAAACTAGAAGAGTTTAGCCCTAGAATTAATTTCGATATCACAAACTTTCTGCAATCTTTATTGAAATTCTTCTTTTTCCAATCCAATCTTCAAAGTATGAAAGAAAGGATGGAATCTATAACAAGACTCGGTTGCAGCACCAACAGCAACACACCAAACACCCCAAGTGAAAACACAGAGAAGGCACACACAACAAGAAATAAGGAACAACATGAGAGACATCAAACATCTAACATAAAAGACAACACATAAACCAAAAAGACCCGTGGGCAATCGGTGCCGACTTAGGACGGCAATCAGCTACGTTAGTAGCAGACGGTATGGTCATCCTGGATTACGTGCGCATAATTCTCCCACTTTTCCGATTACACAGAGGTCTCGCAGAACGCACAATTGCGAAACTCTCACCCTTATCCGAACAGGAAAGGGTCTTCCGATACATTAAACTGATGTATTTACAAAAAAAAACCATTCTCGATGTAATGTGCATTCCAAAATAGATAGTAATAGTTATCATGACAAAAAAGATAGTGATACCCGGTCTTACTTCGGAATGTTGTTCATTCCGGGGTTCGCAACCGTTCCGATGGGAATCCTCACGATTTGGCCTTGCCTTCTCGACTTTGGGACTGGATGACTGTTGGGTGCTTCTTTGATTTTTATTATCATTAAAAGCCCTTACGTCATATACTGCACATATGCTAAATAAATAGATATCAAATACAAAAAACGGTCCATGCTCTTCTGGCTTAAGCAAGCTCATGATTAATCACCCCAACATTTCGAATTATTATGTTTAGACAGGATATAGGATCATGATCCGTATGTTGATAAGCATAAGCTCTCTTTTACATAGAATATAAGCTCAGCTGTCGGCACCAGGTTCAGCTTGGTCTTTCTCTGTTTTATTTTTTGTATTGCCATGCGTTGTATTGTTTGATTGTTTGTAGGACAGTTCGTTATAGGTATTGATTGATGAAGTTGTTTTGTCTGATGTTGTTGTTTATTTATCGTGTGGGTGTATTCCGCTGTGATCAGAACAGGGAAGTCTTAACCGAGATCCCTTCTTTGTTCTTTTGATTTGATGTGAATAAAACCTACCAATCGGACTGCTCGTAAAGCGAAAGTAATACGGTAGTTAATAGAATAGAAAAGAAACCAGATACGTGACCTTCATACTTATTCGTTTGTGATATTCTTCTAAAACGATTTGCTAGATGTAAATGAATTTAGAATAGTGGAAATCTGATGTTATGATTTGTTTAAACTATTTAAAGTTTATGGGTATCTAAATATCTGTAATCATATTCAAAATTATTTTCTGAACTTAGAGCTGGTTACACGACCTCTTACATGTAATATGAATTATGTCATATAATGCAAAACGTTACAATGAAAACAATCTTCAGGAAAATATTATCAATTTTCGTAACCACCAAAAATCACAATTATTTTGAGTGTAAAAGCCCCATTATTAGTCTTTTTACAAACCCTTCCAAACCAAATACACTGTGGACACTGTGGAAACTGTACAGTATCATCGTTATAATAGAAGGAAGTCGTAATGCGAATGTAAGGCCTAACTTCAACAGAATCCTGTTTAAGTGAGTCAGTATTCATTCACTAAATGCCCAATTGTCAACGAGCGTCTTGATAAGGTATCCTTAGAAATTTAATTTTAGTGAAAGTGATGGATGAAATGATATCATTGCTTCCTTATATAATGTCACAAAAGAACCTACCATTGGAAAGTTTTTAACGTAGATCCGTACAATTTATTTACAAGTATGACTAAACATACAATGTACATTTATAGTCGTTTTCATTGCTTCAAAATTTGGTATTCAAATTTTGTAAATTACACCAATTCTTTTGTGTTCGATGTTTCTGCGTTATTTTTTGATATTCCTTGTCCCTTTTGCGTGTCTTGCTGTGCGTGTCATCTCTGTGTTTTGCATGGGTTGTTTTGGTGTTTAGCTATGGGTGCTGGAACAGAGTGTTGTTGGAGATCCCCTCCCTTCCTTTTTTGGCAAATTGAAGATTTTTCCTATGCATGTAAGTTATTTGTTCTCTCCGGCTGTCTTTTTTTACGTATTGTTAGTAGTGATATAAATCTGTTTCTACGATCGAAAAGACAACTATTGCTGTCATGTTCATTCTTATGTCTTATATTATGTATCATTTTTTCGGTAAATATATTTGATACTGACATAACAGATTTATAATATTTTACTGTTTCAAAAACAATAGATATATTGTTATAAACAGCTTCAACATATCACATGGAGTTTTATTACAATTTAAACACTGTATGTATGTGTTATTCACAGTTTGATTTGAACATAACATATATATTGTTTACTACTGTTTCAACTCAATCGATGTATTGTTATCAACGATTTCAACATAAAAGATTGATTGTTATATTCAGTATCAATATTTTAGAAATTTTGTACGGAACATAATGTCGGTTTTAAATCTTAATCGATATATTATATATTATACGTGTTACTATAAATAATAGCTTTTCGCCCCAAACAAAGTAGTCTTTAATAAAAACAAGGAAAATGTACAATATTATCCATTTATCGAAGCTATCGACATTAAGACGAAAAATACTTAAAACAATAAATGAATATAAGAATCAACATTATATTTAAAACAAATTTGGCAAATTGTTCCTAGATTAATTCTACTTTGATAGCAGTTGAAAATAGCTTCTTCCATTCATCTGAAATGGTATTTGTGATATTTCTGTGCATGAATATTTTTAAAACCATTCTGTATATATTCGCTGATGTTTTAAATTATATTCTTAAATAAATGTGCTTTAAATGTATATTTTTCTTGTTGAGTTCATATTGAAATAATCTCAGTGTCTCGTTCCTTCACATTGGATGGTGTTTTGGCCATATTACATTGTTTAGACTGAGGATCACTGACGAGGGTTAAGTACTCGAAACGTTCATGTCTGGTCCATGCTGCAAATTTACCTGGTTTTAAATGATGCTATTGAATTTGAAGACGTTTAACGGTATAACACAAATAATGGGTTATAATGAAGATAAGGGGTAAAAACGTTAAAACAATGAAAAGATAAGAAGATAAAGACAATCGAATTTAGCGACAGGAAAAAGTCCAACACTTGTGTTCGTTTGCTAATGAGTATTAAAAAAATATACTTTGAATCCAAAATCATCGTCAATAGACCCTAGTACAATAACAAATGCATGACAAATAAGAATTAAAGCAAACAAAACAAACAAACACAAAGCAAACAAAAAAACAAAACAAAACCAAGATAAAGCATTCCGGAGCAAAAGTATGAGATATGCAAGGGACCTATATTAGCAAGAGTCTCCTTGAAACATCAATTACTTCACCTTTAAAAAATCCTTAGAAAAGAGAAGAAGTACGAATTCTTGTTCAGGACTCAAGGGGAATATGGCAGGACCAGGTGCTTGGGAGGAGTGAGCGTCATCTGACTGCATGAAGGATGGGGATCTCCAACCAGACCTGGTTGCAGTACAAACAACAAAATACCAAAACACCCGAAGCGCAAACACAGAAGATGAGTACAGCAAGAGACGAAAATGAGACACACGACATAAAAACAATAATCACAAAAGACTATACATAAACCAACGAGACCAATGGGCAACCGGTGCCGACTTAGGACGGCCATCGGCTACGCAGGTAACAAATGGTGTGGTTATCCTGGATTACGTGCGCACAACCCTCCCACTTTTCCGATTCCCCAGAGATCTCGAAGAACGTACAATTGTGGTGTAACACAACCTCCTCACTGTCAGATGACCACACACAAACAAGACCGAAAAACGCAGAGGCCCAAGCAACAGAGAAGAATATGTAAATGGATATAAAAAGAGGACATGCGTACGTAATACAATCCGTGATCTGCCGGCTGTAGTGAGCTCATGTTTGTTATCAACCGAGGAGTCCGACTGACATTCAGAGAAGACAGGTGGTCGAGACCCCGTCTTCTCTAAAGAGGTTTGGACAGGGCCCGTCATGGAGTCCCGTCGTTACAGTCAGTCAGAGTGAAAGTTCTAAGAATGCGCTGGTACAAGACTGTAGATTGGTCAAGTATCAAGTCTAGTGTCCGTCTGGTGACATGAGGATCATATCCACGGAATAAAATGCGTTTGATGATTCCGACGCATTTTCGATAGTAATGCTGTCTACCTTTGATCCTTCTAATCTTGTTTATCATATCATCATAAAATGCATGTACCATCCGCCGCGACTACCAAATAGAAACTTGTAAAATGTGGTGGAAAGTCGGAGATTTGAGATGGTTTTCAAAGAAAACGTTCCCCTACGGGATTTACAACACAGTAAAACACAGAAACAAACAAATGCGAACACGAAGAGTGGACAAGCAGAATAAAATTCACGAAGGGATAGGGAGGACCAAATGTCAAAGGCGACATCAAAACATATAACAAAAAGACTAAGCATAAACCAACAAAACCAATGGACAATCCGTGGGGCTTCGGAGGGCAATCTGTCACGTTAGTAGCAAATTGTGGGGTTACCTGGATTACGCATTTACAAAGCATCCACTTGTCCGGATACCCGGCGGTATTGAAGAATTCACAAACAAGACAGCTAAACACAGGGGTATAAGAAAAAAAACCAGATTAGTAATTGAATTGATATCAAAAGTATGAGGACCTGCGAACAACAGTCCGTGCCCCACAGGTTGAAACGAGCTGATACTTTAGGGCCATGTCTGCTCTGACGAGGTTTCGGTAGAAATACTACAGATACGCGCAGCCCGACGGTGCAATTAGTTTATCTTCAACATGACGGCGTTTAAGTGACCAAAACAGACCACACCACACATGGCTTGGATATAAAGAGCCAGAGACAAACGATTCATTTAGCTTGAAACCGCAAAAAGAGTACTTTATTAATATTAGGTTAATGACTGACCTACTATTGAATTATAGGGATAAGTTATTATCATGGTGGGGGAGTTGGAGGCGACGTGCAAGCCTCGTCTTGGATTGTAAATCTTTTACATTCCGATGAGATTCCCCTGTCTCAGTCTGAACGTCGTGATAGATTCTATTAGTCTCTAGCTCTTTACTGACGTGTTATAATACATTCCTTTGTTTCCAAGTCATGTGTCAGTGTTTTGTTGCGGCCACTGAAAAGTCGTTATGTATGAGATCTCCTAATCCCATTGTCGAGTTGCGCGTATTTGTACTATTTCTAACAAGATCTCGTCAGAGCAGAAAAGATCCTGACCATCTGCCTGCTCTTAAAGTTAGTCGAACTTTTACGCATAAGCTTGTTGAATCCTGCAGAGAAAGGTTTGTTTTTGTAAGAGATAATTTTTTGCACATCAATGTTTGTTACTTGGGTCCTTGCATTAAGATGTCTGTAGCATCGTATCCCACCCATCATGCTACGTCTTTCGGTACAATTTGGACATAATAACCTTCACACTCTTTGGTCATATTACATCGTTTAGATTGAGGATCACTGACGAGGGCTAAGTACCTGAAATATGCATGTCCTGTCCATGCTGCAAATTTATCTGATTCTAAATTATGCTATGGAATTTGAAGATGTTTAACATTGTTTGTGTCAGCATCTTACAGTGGATTTGCTATTCTACACATAGAATTTGCGTTCCTTGAGACCGCAGTGTTACCGATCAAATGGGACGGTAATCTGGATAACCATACCTTTTGCAACCTACTTGGCAGATGGCTGTCGGGTATCTTCTTGTGTTTTTTAACTTTCTGTTCTCGCATTGCGTGTTTTGCAAGAGGACGCTAGTGAAATTAATTTGGACTGCTTATGAAAAGCACTTTGGCTGGAAGCATCACTGATGAGAATTTAATATTTGAAACACGTGTCTGGTGCCGAAAATTGGTTTGAAAGTTTCCTCAAGACGGTATAGAGTTAGAACCCTTCCGCATTATTTGGTTTGTCTTTCTTTATCTTTTGTCTTTTTTGCTGTTGGTCCTGCAAACGAGTCTGGTTCGATATCCTCTACTACTTTCTTTCTATTAGAAGTTTTCCAATCAGAAACGGTTGTCATCCTACGAACTTCATGCATACGAAACCAAACTCAAAATCAAAGTGAAAAATCGCTTAGATTTATTAAATATTCAGTTAAACATACTTTGACAGTAAGAATGAAGAGGTTTGAATGCCTCATGTTTGCTAGAAATAAAACATCATCTATTTTTTTTTTTTTATATTAAATTACTACATGTAATGCTTGTTTTCCATCATGATAGATACGGTCCCCAGTATGAGTAAGTTACGTTTGGTTTCGTATGAACGAGCTTCGATGCGGACCAACGGTTTATTATTGGTAAAGCTCTATCGAAATAGAGAAATAGAGAAATAGAGAAATCTATTGCAGGTGCGTTCATTAAACAGGACATCTTTGCTCTTTCAGGGAGCAAGTCTCAATTATTTGCTCCGGAACGTTTTGTCTTTCTTTTCGCTCTTTGTTTTTCTTCTCTTTTTTGTTGTGTTTTGTTTTGCACTTTATATGGTTTTTGACCTATTGATGACAATTTTGTATTTACAGTTTGTCTTTCGCTCATTCATTAGCCAAAAAATAAGATTTTTACTTCTTAGCTTCAATAATGTTTACGCTATATGTCGGCGCCGTGGTCTGGTAGTAAGGGCGTCGGACCAATGACCGAAAGATTGCTGGTTCGAGCCCCATTAGTATTACGGGGCTGCCGACATATACTTATCTATGTTCTGTGTTATATACTTAGAATGTCATTGTCGGTGAATTGTATGAATGTCTAGTGTTTCAAAAAACTGTTTACGCTTAATGGTTGGTAATGTTATTTTGTGTACTTCGAGGACCATCCAATACGAAGAAACAAGACATTAAGTTCATTTGAATATAAAATCAACAAGAAAAATATACGTTTAAAGCACATTTATTTAAGAATTACAACATCAGCGAATATAAACAGACTTGATAAACGTTAATGAATAGAGATATTTTTTTAAAGAATCATTTGAGATGAATGGAAGAAGCTAATTTCAAAAATATACATACATGTAATGAAGTATCTACGAATGATTTACAAAGTTTTAAAATTCGATATAAATTGTTATCTTCATTTATTGTTATTGGTATTTTTTTGTCTTCATGTCGATAGATTCGATAAAGGATAATCATATGTATTTGTCTTGTTGATCAAAATTTTGCTTCTAGAAAAAAAATTCTGGTGAAGTTGTTACTTTAATAGCTTAAAGTTTAAAATGTGAACTCGACATTTTGTATACCCTTTTCCGTACCTCTGAAATGTTGAAACTGAATCAAATACTGGTTAAGTTGTTGCTAATACTTAAAAATCTTAACCCGACATTTTATTCACTATTTTCCGTAATTATTTCTAAAATTTCAAAGCTGAATATAACTATCCATGTGTTATGTCGAAACTGTTAATAACAATACATCTGTTATGTTGAAAAATGTATAAACAATATATCTGTTGTGTACAAACTGTTAATAAAGATATATTTGTTATACTGAACTTGTTAAAAGTGACAATATGTCTGGTTTAAATTAACAATACATGCTATGCTGAAGTTGTAAATAAGAATCCACCTGAAATGTTAAAATTTGGCATAACAATAAATATATAGTTTTGTAACAGACAGAAATAACAGATATGTTTTATCCCTATCAAATATATGTAACAAAAATATCATATCATATTTACCTGTAAAAGTTATCTTTTTTTGTTCGTACAATATACACAGTAATTGTTTGTTCATTACACATTTACATGTCACTTGTGAATAAGGAGACATAAGACGACGGCGATAGTTATCTTTTTTGTTCGTACAAATAATGTTTGTTCATTAAACATTTCCTCTAGCAATATGACAATTCAGTGATCACAGAACACGCATCCACAAAGAGGGCCAATGCGTAAAAATATCAGAGAAAACATAAACTTTTATTACTCAAGCAAAGAAAATACATGTATATGAAAATATTCAATGTGACGAAAATCAATATTGAGTTAATGAAGATCGTAACCATTATCTCAACAGCACCCACAAAAGAGCACGAAATTGAGCATCCACGGACAGCTAGCAAGCTAGAGGTGGGACCAGGTGCCCGGAAGTAGTAAGCCTCCCCTATTGGCTAGCCGCACCCGCCGTCGATGTGTTGAGAGCAATTCACAATATTTGTATCTCAAATATTGTAATAATGATTTGTTGCACGGTCTACGTTGTAGACGGTAATTAACACCTTTCCAGGCAGTGCAATATTTTTCATTGTGAAACAATGATTGAATTAATGATTGAACTCATCATTGAATGATCAACTGAGCCGTTTAACTGTCCTTAACTGACCTGACTTGTATTGCCACCCGTTTAGAAAATACAACACAACAAAAAAAAAGGGGGGGGGGAATGTTCGCTTTAGCATTTCTAAAATGGCATTTCATAATAGGAATTAAGAAAAAAAAAAACGCCATTTACAGGTTGAAATACTTTTTTCTATGTCACGGGCGGACCTAGATTTTTCCCTATAAGGTTGATTCAGCGTTAGGGAAAGGGGTCCAGCCTATGATTTTGAAAGAAAATACATAAAAATGGGAAATCATGTTGTTGTTTTTTTTTACTAATCCCATAGGGGGGGGGGTCCTGACTCCAGCCCGCTCTAGATCCGCTCTATGTCAAATGTTTCAATATGCATAGGATCAACTACCAGAGAAAACTCGCAAGATTTCGATTGAATAATGTACTGACTGGTACCCTTGAATACTTTTGAAAAGAAACAAAGATATAATAGTATCATAAAAGCGGAGTATTCCCGTAGTTTTGAATATTTGTTGGAAAACTTGTGTGTGCTCACTTTTAATGATTCAGAATTGAAAGTTAGAAAAGGACACTTGCACACAATCCTTAATCGCATCTCGTAAAATCCGCTTCCTACATGTATGTACTCTAATCACACTGTAGTTTGAAAAAATCAAATATCAGTTTCCCTTTATTTTATTAATCTTAATTCCCCTAATTTAACAACAAATACTGGACCAGATTTTTTTACCGTTGTTTTCTTTGAAATCTACATTTAAAAATGCGTGAAATTCTTAACTGTTTACCGACCATGAGTAGTTTTATCCTACTCGGAATGACGACTTATAATTACTCAATCAACGGTGATAATTGTTTGATGGCATAACAATTGCCGTGCAACAAGTGGGTTATTCAACTGCTCCTCGGGCTACGCCCTCGGAGACAGTAGAATAACCCTTACTTAATTTGCAGCATGGACCAGACATACACGTCAGTGTTCCTTAATCTAAATACTGCAATATTACCAAAGAGTGTAAAAGTTATTATGTCCAAAAATGCAATGAAAGACGTAGCAGAATGGGTGGGATATGATGCTACAGGTCCCACGTTTCTGAAATTTCAAGAAATTTCGATATCAAAAGGTCAGATGTCTCGTTTCTCTTCGATCCGTATTACTTTCACTTGGACAAGCAAGTCCAACTGGCAGGGTTTTCCATGTCATATCAAGAGAATAAGGAAGGGAATTTCCAGCAGAACAACCCTGTATCGATCACAGCGGAACACACTTACAAGATGCATTAAACAACGGCATCATACACAAAAAATGCATTAATTAACAGGGGACAACGCACTACAAAATAATACCTACAACACAGTCCAGTAAACAATTATACAAAACATCGAAGGACATAATATAAACTGATAAAGACCAATGTGAATCCGACGGGGGTCATATTCTTCATAAAACCGAAAGGTGTGATTTTCAGGATAATATGCACAAATTATCATCCTTATCCGGGCACAAAGAGGTCTTCCGAGACATAAACTGATGTATTAACAAAAATCACTCTTACTGTAGCAAGATAATAATACGTAAGGGCCCTATGTGAGACACAAGCTATGTAGATTCTGGCTGAAGCGGGCTCATGATCTACACCCGAGAATTCCGTTAACTTTTAAAGAACAAGGGACTAGGAACCAGTCTACTTTGACAAAATCTGGACAGCGACCATCAAGGTGTCATGTTGTTACGCTTAATTGATGTGCCTGATGGATAAGATGCTGGTACATGTACATATCCGTAGATAGGTCGAGTACCATGTTTAGCATTCTTTTTTACCTTAATGATTATATTTACTACAGCCGATTGATTGTTTATTTAAGAAATGATTGTTATTCAGATGGTTGTTATGGGGAATTTATATTACCATCTGGATTTTGATAAATTCAGATGCCCGGTAGGGCATCATGATAAATTTATCAAAATTCAGATGGTAACATAAATTCCCCATAACAACCATCTGAATAACATTCATTTCTTATATTTGCATTCCTCATTTGTCGTTTTTATCAGTAATAATATGCCTATCAAGTTTGAATTTCCCGCTGTCTTTGAGAGCGTTACTAGGAAGGCGTAACTAGGGAAGTGGCTAACTGTGTCAAGAAATAGTGCCATTATACGAGACGTAGTTTCACTAATGAGTTTTCAGAAAATTCGCATTTATTTTTTTTGAGAAAATTGTTTTCTTAATAAACGAGCCTTACGATGTAAACTATTTCCTATTTCGTCTCCAATCGTCAATTTCTTCGCGTGCATGAGTGCATGCATATCGAAGGTGTCAAAAATGGTTCGCCAGGTGATCGTAGTTTACAGGCGCCAGTCTCTAAAGGTTAGTGATTGAATTCCGTGATGACAAAACCTTGTCATTGAGTTAAAAGTGCATTCAAATGATATCCCGATTCTCATCGGTGGGTTCTAAGGAAGATACGAGGAGACGAGAGACGTAAACATCGACATTTTCACTTTGTCCAAGATTCCGTCACACGCACATGTATGCATTCGCGGCACTCGTGCACAGGAGCTCAAAGAAATTTTGTTACAACTTCTTACATAAGTTAAACGCAGGGCTAAATGTAACATCTTCGAGTACAAATGTAGATTGCTACAGGCGTTCACAGTAAGTACAATAACATACAAAAATTGAGTTTGTATCTGCACAGCATTGAATCAAACGTGGTTGTTTTGAAATTGAGATTTGTAATGATCCGTTTGATTTGATGTTTAAAGGACTGTTTTGACCTGGCCTGTGCAGTTAAATTATTCAGCGTCCTAGAATAAAACTTCTCTACAGGGCTCATGCATAGCTAAAAAGAAGTTCGCCGTTCAGGTTTTTCATGACGCAAAGAAAAATTAGTTTCGATTCATTAGGAACAAGACACCAAAATGAATACCGCACTACAGCTTTTGACTACTATTTCTTTGAAAAAAATCTTTGTATTACACTTCATTTTATCAATCATCAATAATCAGTTTAAAATTTTGATGCCTTAGCAACCGACATGGGGGCTGCCATTTTGTTTATAAATACGATGATTATTTTTTTTGTATTACGACGCAAGCCATTTGATTGGACCAGCAGATGGTAATATAATTTTGCAGATGGTAATTTATGGGCAAATATCAACCATCTGCTTAACATTGCAGCCTATAAGGAGTAAAATTCAGAATGTAAATATTCACATTTAGATTTAACTTTGATCAGGTCACCGTAGAAATGGCAAAGAAAATCTTAATAATAATGAATCTGAAATTGCCCTTTTTTCGAAATAATTCCCAACACGAACTTTTGCGTCTGTTACACGTTAGTAGTGATTCCTTCCAGTCTTTAATACGATTAGTCAAGTTCGCACTATGACCTGCTCAAAGTTTTTACTACGACGGAGACGTCTGTGTTACGATTTTAGAGCGCTCATTCTACGTTCTTGAAGGCATTACTGCGTTCGTGCTACGATCATGACACGTTCAAGACGCAAATTGTTTGGACAAGGTCTGTTTTGACTTTTTTCGAGCCATTAAACCGAGAACGGGTTGAAAACGGCAGAGATGTCACTGTCTCCATATGATTATATGTAAAAGTTTTGTAGTCCGTACTACGATCCTACAATGTTCGCGACACGTTTCTAATACGTCAATGAAGTTCTCAATACATTCGCAAGTAGTCCTTAACACGTTCTGTCACCAGCGCGTTCTCAGCATGACTGTTTTGAATAGTTCAAGTAGGACCTGTTGACACGGCTTACGGGCAAGATCGTTGTCGTTCTTACTAGGAACTCAATACGTTTCAGCGAGTTCAAACTTTTAATTTCTATAAAGTGAAAGTGACAAATTTAATAAAGGCTTCAATTTTTAGATTGATTTTGTTTCTTTTGTTAGTTTAGGATGCTTCACTATTGTCTGGCAAGAAGCACAAACGAATATCCTCTTGAGTTCCATACGGAACTGACTACATGAGACTATGTAAATCCACATGGTAATAAAAGAGCTAATTTCCCGCTGTCTTTGAGAGCGTTACTAGGAAGGCGTAACTAGGGAAGTGGCTAACTGTGTCAAGAAATAGTGCCATTATGCGAGACGTAGTTTCACTAATGAGTTTTCAGAAAATTCGCATTTATTTTTTTTGAGAAAATTGTTTTCTTAATAAACAAGCCTTACGATGTAAACTATTTCCTATTTCGTCTCCAATCGTCAATTTCTTCGCGTTCATGAGTGCATGCATATCGAAGGTGTCAAAAATGGTTCGCCAGGTGATCGTAGTTTACAGGCGCCAGTCTCTAAAGGTTAGTGATTGAATTCCGTGATGACAAAACCTTGTCATTGAGTTAAAAGTGCATTCAAATGATATCCCGATTCTCATCGGTGGGTTCTAAGGAAGATACGAGGAGACGAGAGACGTAAACATCGACACGTCAAAAGTTCGCCGTTCAGGTTTTTCATGACGCAAAGAAAAATTAGTTTCGATTCATTAGGAACAAGACACCAAAATGAATACCGCACAACAGCTTTTGACTACTATTTCTTTGAAAAAAATCTTTGTATTACACTTCATTTTATCAATCATCAATAATCAGTTTAAAATTTTGATGCCTTAGCAACCGACATGGGGGCTGCCATTTTGTTTATAAATACGATGATTATTTTTTTTGTATTACGACGCAAGCCATTTGATTGGACCAGCAGATGGTAATATAATTTTGCAGATGGCAATTTATGGGCAAATATCAACCATCTGCTTAACATTGCAGCCTATAAGGAGTAAAATTCAGAATGTAGATATTCACATTTAGATTTAACTTTGATCAGGTCACCGTAGAAATGGCAAAGAAAATCTTAATAATAATGAATCTGAAATTGCCCTTTTTTCGAAATAATTCCCAACACGAACTTTTGCGTCTGTTACACGTTAGTAGTGATTCCTTCCAGTCTTTAATACGATTAGTCAAGTTCGCACTATGACCTGCTCAAAGTTTTTACTACGACGGAGACGTCTGTGTTACGATTTTAGAGCGCTCATTCTACGTTCTTGAAGGCATTACTGCGTTCGTGCTACGATCATGACACGTTCAAGACGCAAATTGTTTGGACAAGGTCTGTTTTGACTTTTTTCGAGCCATTAAACCGAGAACGGGTTGAAAACGGCAGAGATGTCACTGTCTCCATATGATTATATGTAAAAGTTTTGTAGTCCGTACTACGATCCTACAATGTTCGCGACACGTTTCTAATACGTCAATGAAGTTCTCAATACATTCGCAAGTAGTCCTTAACACGTTCTGTCATCAGCGCGTTCTCTGTCATCAGCGCGTTCTCAGCATTGAATAGTTCAAGTAGGACCTGTTGACACGGCTTACGGGCAAGATCGTTGTCGTTCTTACTAGGAACTCAATACGTTTCAGCGAGTTCAAACTTTTAATTTCTATAGTGCATTTATATAAAGTGAAAGTGACAAATTTAATAAAGGCTTCAATTTTTAGATTGATTTTGTTTCTTTTGTTAGTTTAGGATGCTTCACTATTGTCTGACAAGAAGCACAAACGAATATCCTCTTGAGTTCCATACGGAACTGACTACATGAGACTATGTAAATCCACATGGTAATAAAAGAGCTAAGTGCCGCAATGATATCACGGATCCTTATGACATAAATAAAAGTATCTAAACCCTCTCTACTTGATGGAAGCTCATATACACCCACATAAACCAAATACGTTATAAATAGAGGGGAACAATAAAATACCCCTCTTACGAATTCCAAGACCAACAACATGACTATACTTATATTCAGAATCATCATTTTTTTAACTCTATCTTTTGTCTCGTGTCTACTTTCAGCCAAACCTCTATTCCTCAAAAGAAAAATCAGGTAAATAGTTAGAGCTGCAATAAGAATCAAATATAAAAAATAAAATATCACGTGATATAGCCTCTTTGCCTCTCCAGCAGTTGTTTTCTGTCTATATATACACTCATTGTAAAGCATTTCCTTTTGGGCTTCCGTCATCCAGGCTTCTTCGTATTCAGTGCTCGGACCTGGACTGGAACTCGTTACAACTCGGGGCCAAAGAGTCGACGGAAGGATACCGGAAGAAGTATCCAGAGGTGGTATGGTTGTGACATCATACATGATGTTGTCATAGTTGGTACTGATCTCCATAACGTCATCATCATAGTAGTAATAGTAGTAGTAGTAGTATTCATGTGAAATGTAATTATCAACATCTAGCCCTTTCCCTTCTACGTATGATTTGAACGTCATAAAGTCTGTTCCCGTAGCAATAATTTCCGGAAGGTTGTAGCCGATAGAAATCACACTACTCACCAAAACCACAAGAAGCGATATGCGATTTGTGAGGAACATTCTGCTTTCAAAGGGCCATCGTACAACAAGGAGGCGTTGAAATGCAACAAAACAGATCAGACAGCGGGCAAAGTCACCCAGTATATTGTTTAGTCTCATTATTGAATGATATATAGCGCAGAAAGGGTATGGTACAGAATAAACATCATCTTTGGAATAGACCAAATGCATATAAATGTTTGTTCCGGCGACGAAAAAGCTGTATACGGATCTTGACATAGCTATCCCAATTAATAGTATGCTCGTTGGAGAAATCATTGTTTTTTTAACGAAAATACTTGAAATTATGATTGATGATACAATAGATAGCCCCGAGATAATAGGGATGTATAAATACTCAAATTCGGTTTCTTTGACTCGTTGTAAGCGAGAAAATCCATCCGTTAATATCGTATCATATACATATGTATCATTTGGAGCAATAACTTGATCCTCATCCGCACTGGACATTTTGGAAAACTCTCTGAAATGAGCAAAAGAATGATATTGTTTAGATTTCAACAAACAATGTTCTTGTCTTTCAGTTGGTCGAAGGTTAAAACTAATTGTGATTTTTGAGCGACTGACTTTGTCGTAGCAATTATTTAAGACGATACAATGAAGAAATGAAACATTGCAAAAATCCCGTTGTCCTTTCAATGTTTGAAATGAACCCATCCCTTACCCTACGTTGCTAAAAAGAATAGTAAAGAATGCTCGACTATCCATGAAACGGTCTATACCATTAAAACTAGTATTTGCAATGATCCCTGTGTATTTTTAACGGAATCGGACAAGATTTTCGAATTTTATGAGGATTAATTCATGATACTGATGATTAAACAACAAACAAATTGTGACGTCAGAGTTCTCTACGGAGCACCGGACAGCCATTCAGTTTTTAATTTTGGTTGAAAAAAAAGCAGACAGAGACATTACAGCTATTGATACATCTTGATATGGGAAAATGCATAATAATTAATACTGTAAAAATAGAAAAAAGTGTTTCTTCGACGCCGATTGCGAATTGGAGTTTATTTGTGTGTAGTCTTTTGTGTTTCAAGTTTCTATGTCGTATGTCTCTTTTACATCTCCTGCTGTGCTTGTCTACTCTGTGTTTTCACATCAAGTGTTTTTGTGGTTTTCTATTAGTATTGCAAACGAGTCTGGCTGAAGATCCCTTCTTTTTTCTATTTCTGAGCTCGGCGATTTTATTGTTATCTTGATGTAGCTGTAGTAAAAATAATTTTCATTGATCTTTCCATTAGAGTTGTAAACCCTATATTCTACAGTAAATAGAAAATAATTGAAATTTATTATATTTCATTTGTTAAAGTAATAAGGAAGTGTTCCAACTCTATACCTTCAAACCCATTTTTGAGCACCAGATAAGTGTTTCAGATATTAAATCATCATGAGTGATCCTTCCTGCCAAATGGATTTTCACAAACCGCCTAAATTCATTTCAGTCGCGCCCTCTGGTTTATTTTTTGAATTTAAATTCTTGCATTTACTTCACAGAGAGTGCGCGACTCCAAATTGCCTGTAGGGTCGATTCAGTAGCATATCCAAATGATATCTATGTTCAAAATAGCATTGGAGGGTAAAGAGACATAAAAAACATTAACTTTTCATTGATGTACAATTCCGAAATGTGCATATTTACATGAATTGACGCATTTGATTGGTCAATTGATCTTTCAAAATACACGTTCTGTTACTGTTTTTATGTTCGTTAGACCATTCGCTGTTGTTTAATCTTGATGAACTAGAGAAAATGCATTCAAAGCATAAAAAAAAACATAACAAACGTATTGTTCTCCATTAATGAGGAATTTTCATCGAAGTACAGTACAATTGTTATAGTTGCTGGGTTTAAAATTTTCTGTTTGACGACTTTCAACATCAACGATATTTTTAGTAATGAATATTCACTTAGATGATCCATTTAGAATTGTCAATAATGAAATATATGTTCTTTATGAAATTTCAGTGTACCACATGCCATTTCAACAAGTTATGTCTCATCAGCGATGATTGAAGCCGAATTAGGAAACCAAACTAATATTAATCTATGATAAGCAAAAGTATAAACTTGACCTAAATTTTCTGCCAAAGAACCTGCTTAGGACAGAGCTATGTCATAAGGAGATACCCCTTAGTATTAGATATTGTGAGGGAAAATTTACAATATATTTTAAGTCATGCGCTAAAACACTGTTCAACTAGGCGCACATTATCCTCGAGACTAAACAATCCACCAGTAGAGATACCAACCTATTGTGATAAATTGTAAAAAAAATGGAATGTATGACAAATGTGCTATTATAAGATTTCAGTACACCAAAATAAATCAAAAACATTATCAGCGAACAGAAAATCAGAATTCAAAAGACGGTGGACAGATATCGTTCAAGATAACGTCATTAATTTTCACAATTAACTTAAAAATACGGAAGTGTTTCGGCTCTATACCTTCTTGAAGAACATTCCAAACCAATTAATTATGCACCAGACACGTGTTTGGGATATTAAATCCTCATCAGTGATGCTTCCAACAGATACCTCTGTGTATCCGGATAAGTGGGAGGGTTGCGCACACGTAATCTGGATAACCACACCATTTGCTAATAACAGATGGTCGTTCGAAGTCGGCACCGGGTGCACATTGGTTCTTCGTTTTATGTCTTGTCATGAATGTTTGATGTTTCTGTACGTTTTGAAGAATTGTATGAGTGAATATTGTTCTGTCTTTTTGTGGTTTGTAGTTTTGTCTGATGTCATTTATGTGTCGCTTTCTTGTGGGTTTGTTTCGCTTGGTGAGTGCAGGGTTGTCATGCTGGAGATTCTTTTCCAGCCAACGTGATTTTCAGAAGCCACCAAAATTCATTTCAGTTTCGCCCTCTAGGGTATATTTTTTTAATTTTGAGGTCAGGTGCTGGGGAAAGTCAGCGTCTCCTGATTGCATGCATCATCCGTCGCAACAGCTCTATGAAAACTTGTCAAATTTGGTTATTGTCTCGATGTACATATTGATGTACATATAAGGTAAATATTTCTTGTTGGGTGATGATGACGGCCATTTAATCGCAATCTAGAATGTCACTGCTCATTCTGGAAAGGGGGATCTGATATGGTTTTAAGCACACCTGAGCGAAGCTAAAGTGAGCTATTGTCATAGCGTGGCGTCCGGCTTTCGTCCGTCGTACGTCCATCGTAAACTTTTCACATTTTCAACTGCTTCTCAGGAACCACTATAGGGATGTAGATGAAACTTGATAGGAATGAAGTACTCATAGCCGCCCCCCTCCCTTACAAGTATTTATATTTTTATACCGAATGCGGCAACAGTTGGGGACACCACAGAAAAAAGTAGGTCATTAGGGGTATCCACCTTTGACAAACTTCTTCAGAACCGAAGCACATATGGACAAAACGAAAGCATCTGGATGATTTGAAGGATGTCTTAACAAATGTTCTGGTTCCAGTCCGAAGTCAAATGAGTGACGCTTTTTAGCTCACCTGAGCCATAGGCTCAAGTGAGCTATTGTCATAGTGTTGCGTCTGTCGTCCGTCGTCGTCGTAAACTTTTCACATTTTCAACTTCTTCTCCAGAACGGCTGAAGGGATTTTGATGAAACTTGGTAGGTATGAAGTACTCATGGTCCCCTACAAGTGGTGTTGTTTTTCGTCCGGATCTGTCAACAGGTGGCGCCACCACAGCCAAAAGTAGGTCACGGGGGTACCCTCCTTTGACAAACTTCTTCTTCAGAACCGAAGCATGTTTCGACAAACCGAAAGCATCAGGATGAATTAAGAAGTGTTGTTATTTTCGGTTCCACTTCGAAGTCAAATTTTTGACGCGTTTTTGACGTCTTTTCGGACTTGGTCAGAAATGCACATTTTTGCACTATTTCTTTAAATAACTCAATAAGTGTATGATTTCAAACACTCATTTACTACATATTTATCATATTTAACTTACTTAATCCTTTGATATGTATTTTATGCTTAAATTTTATTTTTTTTGATTTTTATGAATTGTTTTCTTATGTAAAAAGGAAGGGGGGGGGGTGATTTTCATAAATTTTCTGCTTCTTTTCTATAACCACTCTTCAGATTGTCATGACAATTTAAAGGTATGAGGTACTCATGCATGGTACCCTACAAGTGAAAGAATTTTGTCAAGATATCCACTTTTGGATTTTTAAGGAATATTTTTTAAGATTGTGCATAGGTATAATGTATGTTTTCCATGACCAAATGGACCCATGGGGAGTGGCTTCAAACCCCGGCGGGACCCCAACAAAATTTTTTTCCCTTTTTAGCTCACCTGAGCCATAGGCTCAGTGAGCTATTGTCATAGTGTTGCGTCTGTCGTCCGTCGTCGTCGTCGTCCGTCGTCGTAAACTTTTCACATTTTCAACTTCTTCTCCAGAACGGCTGAAGGGATTTTGATGAAACTTGGTAGGTATGAAGTACTCATGGTCCCCTCCAAGTGTTGTTGTTTTTCGTCCGGATCTGTCAACAGGTGGCGCCACCACAGCCAAAAGTAGATCACGGGGGTACCCTCATTTGACAAACTTCTTCAGAACCGAAGCATGTATCGACAAACCGAAAGCATCAGGATGATCTAGAGAGATGTCTTAAGAAGTGTTGTTATTTTTGGTTCCACTTCGAAGTCAAATTTTTGACGCGTTTTTGACGTCTTTTCGGACTTAGTCAGAAATGCACATTTTTGCACTATTTCTTTAAATAACTCAATAAGTGTATGATTTCACACACTCATTTACTACATATTTATCATATTCAACCTACTTAATGCTTTGATATGTATTTTATGCTTAAATTTTATTTTTTTGATTTTTTTATGAATTTTTTCTTATGTAAAAAGGAAGGGGGGGGTTTCATACATTTTCTGCTTCTTTTCTATAACCACTCTTCAGATTGTCATGACAATTTGTAGGTATGAGATACTCATGCATGGTACCCTACAAGTGAAAGAATTTTGTCAAGATATCCAATTTTTGATTTTTAAGGAATATTTTTTAAGATTGTACATAGGTATAATGTATGTTTTCCATGCCCAATGGACCCATGGGGAGTGGCTTCAAACCCCGGCGGGACCCCAACAAATTTTTTTCCCCTTTTTAGCTCACCTGAGCCATAGGCTCAGTGAGCTATTGTCATAGTGTTGCGTCTGTCGTCCGTCGTCGTCGTCGTCGTCCGTCGTCGTAAACTTTTCACATTTTCAACTTCTTCTCCAGAACGGCTGAAGGGATTTTGATGAAACTTGGTAGGTATGAAGAACTCATGGTCCCCTACAAGTGTTGTTGTTTTTCGTCCGGATCTGTCAACAGGTGGCGCCACCACAGCCAAAAGTAGATCACGGGGGGTACCCTCCTTTGACAAACTTCTTCAGAACCGAAGCATGTATCGACAAACCGAAAGCATCAGGATGACCTAGAGAGATGTCTTAAGAAGTGTTGTTATTTTTGGTTCCACTTCGAAGTCAAATTTTTGACGCGTTTTTGACGTCTTTTCGGACTTAGTCAGAAATGCACATTTTTGCACTATTTCTTTAAATAACTCAATAAGTGTATGATTTCACACACTCATTTACTACATATTTATCATATTTAACTTACTTAATCCTTTGATATGTATTTTATGCTTAAATTTTTTTTTTTTTTTTTTTTTTTTTTATGAATTTTTTCTTATGTAAAAAGGAAGGGGGGGGGTGATTTTCATACATTTTCTGCTTCTTTTCTATAACCACTCTTCAGATTGTCATGACAATTTGTAGGTATGAGATACTCATGCAGGGTACCCTACAAGTGAAAGAATTTTGTCAAGATATCCACTTTTGGATTTTTAAGGAATATTTTTTAAGATTGTACATAGGTATAATGTATGTTTTCCATGCCCAATGGACCCATGGGGAGTGGCTTCAAACCCCGGCGGGACCCCAACAAATTTTTTTCCCTTTTTAGCTCACCTGAGCAAAGCTAAAGTGAGCTATTGTCATAGCGCACCGTCCGGTGTCCGTCGTCTGTCGTCCGTCGTCTGTCCGTCGTCCGTCGTAAACTTCACTGACGAGGGTTAAATACCCGAAACGTGCATGTCTGGTCCACGTTGCCAATTTATCTGTTCTTAAATGATGCTATTCAATTTGAAGACGTTTACATTTATACCACTTGGTGAGTGTCACTGCTGGTGGACCAGGAGTCCCCGAGGGCACATGTAGCCAAGTTCGATCAATTTCGGTTGATCGTTTCTTCAACGCATTCTAAATTTCTGTTATCAAAATTTCTTGAAATTTCTAAAAAGTGGGTCCTGTAGCATCATATCCCACCCATCCCTCTACATCTTTCGATACGCTTTTTCGACATAGTAACTTTTCATACTTTTTTGGCATATTACATTGTTTAGATTTGAGGATCACTGACGAGGGTTAAATACCCGAAACATGCATGTCTGGTCCACGTTGCCAATTTATCTGTTCTTAAATGATCCTATTCAATTTGAAGACGTTTACATTTCAACATTTTCGACTTCTTCTCCAGAACCACTGAACACATTTTCATGAAACTTGGTAGGAATGAAGTACTCATGGTCCCCTACAAGTGTTGTTGTTTTTCGTCCGGATCAATCAATAGGTGGCGCCACCACAGGCAAAAGTAGGTCACAGGGGATACCCTCCTTTGACAAACTTCTTCTTCAGAACAGAAGTACGCATCGACAAACCGAAAGCATCAGGATGATCTAGGGAGATGTCTTAAGAAGTGTTGTTATTTTTGGTTCCACTCGGAAGTCAAATTTTTGACGCGTTTTTGACGCCTTTTCAGACTTTGTCAGAAATGCACATTTTTGCACTATTTCTTTAAATAACTCAATAAGTGTATGATTTTACACATTCATTTACTGCATATTTATCATATTTAAGTTACTTAATGCTTTTTAAGTATTTTATTCTAAAATTTTAATTTTTTGATTTTTTTTGAATTTTTTTCTTATGTGAAAAGGAAAGGGGGGGGTTGATTTTCATACATATTCAACTTCTTCTCCAGAACCACTGAACAGATTTGCATGAAACTTGGTAGGAATGAAGAAGTACTCATGGTCCCCTACAAGTGTTGTTATTTTTCGTCCGGATCCAGCAACAGTCTTTTAAGACTTTGTCAGAAATGCACATTTTTGCACTATTTCTTTAAATAACTCAATATGTGTATGATTTTACACATTCATTTACTGCACATTTATCACATTTAAGTTACTAAATGCTTTGATATGTATTTTATACTAAAATTTAAATTTTTTGATTACTTATGAATTTTTTTTCTGATGTGAAAAGGAAAGGGGGGGGGGGGGTGATTTTCATACATATTCAACTTCTTCTCCAGAACTGCTGAACAGATTTTTATGAGTAATTTTTCAATCATGAATAGATATGTTTACTGTGCACGTGGACCCAAGGCTTGTGGGTTCAAGTTCTGGTACTTCTTTTATCTATATCAGGAATTTTAACCCTGGTACCCTGGTCACTTTAGTTTCGTATAAGAGGGGAGAACTCATATAGTTGGTACATGTATAACAGCAGAACTCATGTATGCAAGAGTTGTCTTTCTTTGATATTGATATATGTTTTTGAGGTTTTAATTCTTGGATTATCGATTCATTTGAATGTTATATATTTTAAATTATTAAATAAGTATGCAAAAGGAAACTAAATAATTCAAAAAAGATGAATAAGTATTTTCAAATTCATCTTGTGAAGACTTAGATATATAACTTTGAAATTAAAATATTGAGAGCAGCTCAAAATATTAATGTAAAAACATGCAGAACTCTACATTTACATAATGTAGTGAAAGGAGGGGGAGAAGGCTGTAATTTATTAGCAGGATTTTGCTTTAGCTTCTGTATAACTGTCTCTCTCAGGTTACTTAGATTACTCAAGAAGAAGGGGGGAGATGATATTCATACATATTCAACTTCTTCTCCAGAACCGCTGAACAGAATTTCATGAAACTTGGTAGGAATGAAGTAATCATGGTCCCCTACAAGTATTCTTGTTTTTTGTCCGGATCTGTCAATAGGTGGCACCACCACAGGCAAAAATAGGTCATGGGAAGTACCCTCATTTGACAAACTTCTTCTTCAGAACGGAAGCACTTATCCACATACCAAAAGCATCAGGATTATCTAGAGAGATGTCTTAAGAAGTGTTGTTAATTTTTGTTCCACTCTGAAGTCTGGTTATTTTCCTCTTACAAACTTCTTTTTGTTTGATATGCTTAGTTTACGTAGTTGTCAGGTGAGCGTTGTGGCCCCTGGGCCTCTTGTTTGTTTTATTTTTCTTTTCTTTTTTCACTTGTCAGAAATGCTCATTTTTTTTCACTGTTTCTTTGAATAACTTTTAGATTATGTGGTTTTAAGACCCCAATTACTACATATTTGTTCTATTTATGGCATTCAGTTGTTTTATCATGACTTTGGCTGATGATTTTACTTTAATAATTTTTCATGAGTTTTTTTCTTATGTTGAAAAGGAAGGGGGGGTATTTTTATACATATAAAACATCTTCTCCAGAACCACTGAAAGGATTTAATAAAATTCGGTGGAAAGGAAGTTTCTATGGTCCCATACAAGTATTGTTTTTCGTCCGGTTCCGTATATAGGTGGCGCCACCAGAGGCAAAAGTAAGTCAGTGGGACACTCCTTTGACAAACTTCTCCAGAAGCGAAGCACACATCGACAAAGCATCTGGATGATCTAGAAGGATCTCTTCATAAGTGTTGTTGTTTTTGGTTCCAGTTCGAAGTCAAATTTTTGACATGTTTATGACATCTTTTCGGACTTTGTCATACATGTTCACTTTTGAACTTTTTCTTTTTCACTAACTCAATAAATGTGTAGTTTTGTGCACTTATTAAGTGCATGTTTGTCATAGTTAACAAAGAAGGGAATCTCCAAAACACTAGCTGGCAGCACCTACAGCACAATTCCAAAACACCCAATACAAAAACACAGAACAGACAGGTACAGAAAGAGACACAAAAGGGAAAAGGAACACCAACTCACACCATAGAAACATCAAACACAAAAGACCACAAATAAACCAACGTGGCAACCGTTGCCAACTATGGACGGGCATCTTCCACACCATTTAATGAGTTTGTACAATCGATCATTTATTTTGTCTTAAGGTAGCGTACATATTAGACATTTTTCATGATCGTTTCGCACTTCGGACTTCGCACTTGGAAGGGACTGCGAAAAATATAGATAATTACTATATCCCTGTATACAACATAAAACCGATAATTCAGAAAATCAGAAACCGAAGGTAAACAAAATCAGGATAAAACAGAACCAAAGCAAACAAACTAAAACTTCCTTAATATGAAAAGAAGCGAAATACCGATATGGGAATGAGACCAGGTGCCCAGGAAGAGTAAGCATCTCCTGCTTGCATGCAACACCCGTCGCTTCAATTCGGTAGAACTGTCACATCCGGTTACTTCCATTTCGGAAGATATAGAGTACAATACTTTGTTGGATGGTACAAATGGTCTATGACAGAAAATCATTCACCATTCTGGAGAGTGGGACATAATAGTGTAAAACGAGCTCCCCATATCGATGAACTAAGAATACTTTCTGTGAAGAATTTATATGTATTAATGTTTGAAACACATTTTAAGCTCTCTCCGGTATTATTTTGCCCATTTACTGGTCAGATTTTACTTTTCTAAATACACCTGATTTCTTTTATATGACCCCTTAAGTACGAAGTCCGGAGTGCGAAGTCCGAAGTACGTCAACATGAAAAATTGTCCATCAGGAAAGTCGTATGAAGAAATTGTATTCGCTTGAAAATTACTTGATTTCATTTTATCAATCACGCCCCTGAATTTTTAATAGACCAAACCAAGTTTACACAATTCCTGTTTAGAATAGTGTCACATTATTTTCCCACGTTTTCCTTTATAGCCGTGCTTAAGTCAGATTTCTGGATAAACTCGATTTTAGCAGTTGCTAGAATAGGCAATGTATCGAAATTTTAAAGGAAACTTGTGCAGTATATTATAGGCAGATCCAATTTAAAAATAGGGATGTTGAATGAAGAAATTTCACTGTTATGTTTCCTCAAAATGTTTGGGACACTTTCATTGCTTTCGATAAAAGTAATTGTTAACGAAAGTTCCGAAAAGAAAGATGATATGTAGTACGTTTTCAAATGATTATGGTGTAGTTGGCTGCTTTATCTGCAGGTGCAAAGCCATATTTTTCATGTAAATTACGTAACTTGGATTTGAAATATCTTTCAGATTTAGAACTTGGATTTTCAAAAAAAGATGAGGATTTTTGTGGAAGGTATCTATTCGAATATCAGTAATATTCAAAATGAGTTTTTTCCAGTCATTCAGAGCATGCGATTCGACTCCTTCCGATTTTCACAATCGTTTGGTATTGTTATCTAAGGCTTCCCTTGGCACTTCGCGACATTTAATAAAATCTACCTTGTAAGACAAATATGGAATGGTATTTTGGATGGTATTCTATACTGAGGTCCTTTTGAAGAAGACAACGGAGCCGCTTGTCTTGGATACGGTAATTGAAAAGTTACCTGTAACAATATGACCAGCTTGTTTATTTAGACTTTGCACATTCTCTAAAAGGAGGACATGATTTAAGTATTTTAGGATCTGATGTAACTTTGTTGTGGTCAAAAACGAAATTTCGAATAGGTCTCTTAATATTTGTAACAAATAAGAGGATGTTCTTAATTCTCAAAATAGGGGAATGGTACGCAATGATCCCGAAAAATATAAGATATGTTAAGAAGATCAGAACCTTTGTTTATAAATGGAATTTCTATGAAACGTCTTGAAGGGGAGGTGTTTTTAATAACAGGATATAGTTTATTCTGTGCAAATGCAACAATGATGTTTAGTCTGAATAAATCAGTGTTTCTTAAGATTGCAACCTGCGCTCCGTTCAAGATAGATTTCAATTGAACTGCTGGAACCGATGAACCGTGTCTGCCGCTATTGCATGCTATTATCGGTAGATCTCTGATGGAGCGATGTACTCTAGCTTTTTTTCTGAGTTTTTGGTTTCATCTCTTACCGTGAGACCTATGCTTCCGTTAAGTGTTATGGCGAATTGAAAAGACATTTATATTTGGGAAAGTCGAGGAAATGTTTCCTTGTCCATAAATTTGATTAGCCAGGTAAGTTCAGCTTGTAGGCGGCGTTATTTAATTTCAGTTTACTTTGAGTTTTGAGTTTCTGAAAAGACTGAACTGAGTAATAGTTATATCCGAAATTGAATGGTTATATTAAAAGAAGTGATTGTATAGTAACTTAAATATGACTAACATAAGTCCCCCTATCCGCCGATAAACATTTGAGTCTTTTTGAAACCCGTGCCAGCCGCCATTTCTCTAGACCGTGGGAACATCTGCTTTCTTTCGTGACGTATCATCCCTTATTCGGAAATCGTAGTAAATTCCATACTAAGACTTGTTTGTTACGATTCCCAATTAAGGAACTCATCTTTGCAATTAGTTGCAGGCGACAAATAGCGTCGTGTAACGCAGCTTAAAACTAATCGCATACAACTTTCAAAACTTGCATGCATTTTGTTTCAGATTAGAACATGTTCTATCCCTTGCAATTAGTTGCACGCAACTTTTAGCGTCAGTCAATCAAAATGCTGGGTATTCCCTATTATTCCAACCTTTATTTGACGATTTTTGTTTTGGTCATTTCAATAACACTGACAATAAAATGACGTCTTTTCTCACAGAGGATAACAGTATGCTTACTCTAAGGTTTTCTTTGGTCAAAATGGTGATTTCTACCCTATCTTCGCCGAAGACGTGATGCGAATGCTATGATAATAAAAATTGTAAATACATATTGTCTTTTGATAACACATTTTATTCGCAAAATTAAGACGGGAAAGGTGTGAATTTTGCACAAAATATATGCACTGTCACAGTGCGAGTCGCTGCAATTCGCCCGGACCGTTAAATCTCTGCAATGAGTTGCATGCAACTATTCATGTCGTCTGAAAGGCCTTTACTTCCCGTGACTGAGATTTTGATATTTCTATCAATTCATTGCCTTCAAACGCTGGTGCCAAATTACTTGTACATCTTTATATCCAACCATGGAAGATAAAGCCCTTGCACTAGCCCTCAAATGAATTGGCCACATTTTGCATTTAATTCTGTCTCTGAATAGACCTTATACAGAATTTAGAACCACTTGAAGAAAAAGGTATTTTTAATTATAAAATTGACAAGTATGTGCAACGTTAAATAAAGTTAAACATCTTCAAATAATTTCAGCTAGAAATTCTACTGATAAGAGTCGATTTATTGAAACATGTAAGCTTTTCATGTGCACCGATTTTGACACCTTTCAGTTAAGAAAGCTGCACCATGGCAGCAGAGTTGCAACTTTTATTTTTCTTACCTCGAATTTGTTTGTCAAACTTCGACAATATGGAGAGGATCGTCTGTAAGACGAAGTCACAGTGACCACAAGGATAGGCAAAGTCACAGTTACCACAAGGATAGACGAAGTCACACTAATGTATTCTCTTTTTATAGCTTAATCTTTAATATTACAACTGTTAATTAAAAGTGACAAGGAAGTTATTAAAATTTTGTGATTGAAAGATCAAACAGGAACATTTCGCAATATTCCAATATTAAAATGATATGTCAACAAAAATTAGTTGTTTTCCTTCAACATCTTTCAAATTAGCCCTTACGGAAGGAAATTATCTCAACCTTTCAATTATCTCAACCATTCAAGGGCTTTGATGAGAAAAAGTTATGAAAAAACTCGAGAAATTTTCATAATTGTCCTATCACCCTGCAGGATGTGACAGTGTGCAAGATATAAATAACCATCGCCTTAACACCCTGCAGTGTAACAGAAGTCTGTGCTAACTATGAGGTCGATTTAGTACCAATTTCCGCTATTGGAAATGAAGATATGAATATGAACAATGAAGGTATTGCATTTTATATCAAACTTAATACATCTCTTGTCCTTCTTCTTATCAATCATGAGGACTTTACGTGCATTCCATCCTAAGCCTTTTTAATGTATAACGTTAGTTATTTTTCATATCTATTACATTTAGTAAGAACATAAAATGTTTGAAAATCATCATTTTTTACCACATAATACACAGAAATCTAAATACAAGTTATTTTCAAGTCCTATCACATGCGGAAGTAATTAGGAAATTATCTCGCAAACATCTAAATAACCAAACGATTTGATATTATATAGCAGAAGGCTATCACAAATTGACGCCGAATACACACTGGTACTGGTCTTCTTCAATGTTTCTTCATTCGTTTTCTTCTTTATGTGAATGTCTGCTAAGATTGTTTATTGGGCCGATTAATATGAGTGTTGTTGTGTGTCTCTTTGTCCCCTCTTCGTTGAAGTTGTTTTGTCTGAAGTTCGTTTTATGATTTTTCTATTTTTGACAAAACCTGTGAGTGTGTTCCGCTGTGGCAAATGCAGCGTTGTCTTGCTGGAGATTTCCGCAATATTCCTCTCAACAATCTTTTCGTCAACGCCTGAGTGACGTATGCTTCGTTCGTTTGATACATCTGCTTTGAAGATATCAGCATCCATCAAAGTGAACTGGAGTCGCAAGACGTACCAACGGGTAATCCTTATTAGGCTACTTAGATACCCCAACATCATTTCTTTAAAGCTGTAAATCAAAACTTGAGAAGAGTAATAGGGGTAAAACGGACCAATCAGGGATTAGTGAGAAAATGGGGAAATTTTACCTATTCGCTTAGGTATTCCCCATTGGACCTTTAATGTCAAAGATTACAATTCTGTATGGTATGGCTGACTTGATGTTCATTCATTGTAAGATCGTGCCTATCAGTTTTATTATAAGGTCTTGCCAGACATCATTTCCTTTTTTAATTATTGGTCTCTTTGTAGAATTTCTGTCGAACTTTTCCTTCTTCTTGATTTTTCTGCAGTGATTTTTATGTTGCAATGTATAGTAAGTACATGTGCAAGAGTTCGCAGGGATTGTTTCATTTATATTTTAGATATGCACTTTCTGTTTATTCTACATTAACTGCAAATTGTCAGTTTAAAGTCATAGCTGTGCTCGTTTATTTCATTTGACATTTCCCATAATTCTTGTCACCTCCGAATACAATTTCAAACTCATATCATTTCCATTTCCGCTACGCTGCTATGTTAAACGTCTTAGCGATAGCATCATTGTAGAACAGATTAATTTGCCGCATGGACCAGACATGCACGTTTCGGGTACTTCCTCGATCTAAACAATGTTACATAGAGTGTGGAAATTATTATCTCCAAAATTATTACCGAAAGAGGTTGCAGGATTGGTGAAATATGATGCTACACGACCCACGTTTTAGAAATTTCAAGAAATTTTGATATCAGAAAATTTCGAATGTGTTGATGACACTCTTTGGTTTACATTGTTTAGATTAAGGATCACTGACAATGGTTAAGTACCCAAAACGTGCATGTCTGGCCAATGCTGCACATTTATCTGTTCTTAAATGATGCTATCGAATTTGAAGACGTTTAACATTTGTACCACGTGGTGAGTGTCATTGCTGGTGGACCAGGGGTCCCTGAGGGCATATGTAGTAAAGTTCAATCAAATTCAGTTGAAATCTATTTTGGATGAAGCACTGGTTGCATTTTACAGAAACACTGATTGATTCAGGCTAAACATCATTGTTGCATTCGTACAAAATAAGCTACGTCCTTTGGTTAAAAACACCTCCCCTAAAATGTAAACGTCTTCATATTGAATAGCATCATTTAAGAACAGGTAAATTGGCAACATGGACCAGACATGCACGTTTCGGGTACTTAACCCTCGTCAGTGATCCTCAAATCTAAACATTGTAATAAGCCAAAAAAGTGTGAAAGTTACTATGTCGAAAAATCGTACCGCAAGACGTAGCAGAATGGGTGGGATATGATGCTACAGGACCCACGTTTTAGAAATTTCAAGAAATTTTGATGACAAATGTTAGAATGCGTTGAAGCCTATGAAAAGACGATTCATAAAAAAATCCATTTATAAACAAAGGTTTTGAACTTTTGAACATCTCTAATATTTTTCGGGATCATCGCGTACAAAGTGACATTCCTCAATATTTTGAAAATTAAGAACCTACTCTTATTTGTTACAATTGTGAAAGACCTATTCGAAATTTCGTTTTTAACTACATCAAAGTTACATCAGATCCTAAAATACTTTAATCATGTCCTGCTTCTTGAGAATGTGCAACGTCTGAATATCTATATAAACTAGCTGGTTGTATATTTACAGGTGCCTTTTCAATTATTCAAGACAGGCAGCTCCATGGTCTTCTAAAAAAGGACATTAGTATAGAATCTCATCCAAGATAGATTTTATTAAATGTCGCAAAGTGCTAAAGGAAGCTTTAGATAACTATACCAAACGATGGTGTAAATCGGAAGGAGTCGTATCGCATGCTCTGAATGACTGGAAAAACCTTATTTCGGATATTACTGATATTCGAATAGATAACTACCACAAAAATCCTCATCTTTTTGATAATCCAAGTTCTAAATCTGAAAGATATATCAAATCCTAGTTACGTAATTTACATGAAAAATATGTCTTCGCGCCTGCAGATAAAGCAGCCAACAACACCATAATTATTTGAAAACGCTACTGCATATCAACTTAAGTTTCAGAACTTTCCTCTACTAAAACTTATATCGAAATCAATGAAATGTTAAACGTCTTCAACTTCAATAGCATCATTTAAGACCTGATAAATTTACAGCATGGACCAGACATACACGTTTAGGGAAAACCCTCGTCAATGATCCTCAGTCTAAGCAATGTAAAATGACCAAAAAGTATGAAAATTAATATGTCCAAAAATGTACCAAAAGACGTAGCAGAATGGGTGGGATATGATGCTACAGGACCCACGTATTAGAAATTTCAAGAAATTTTGTAACAGAAAATTTCAAATGCGTTTAAGAGACAGACGATCAACCGAAGTTGATCGTCGTGTTCCCAATATTTTGAGCAAACATAACAAAGAAATTTCTTCTTTTAACATCCCTATTTCTAAGTTAGATCTCCATTCAATATACTGCATACCAAAAACTGCACAAGTCTCCTTAGAAGTTTCGATATACATTGCTAATTCTAGCAACTGCTCAACTACAATTTCGTCTAGAAGTCTGGCGTCGGGACTCACGGCTGCAAAGGAACACGTGGCCAAATGCTGTGAAGCTGTCATGAAGGGGAATGGTGTAAACTTCTTTTCGTCTATAAAAAATGCAGGGGGTGTGATTGACAACATGAAATCAAGGAATTTTGAAGCAGATACGATTTCTTCATACGACTTTTCTAATATGTACACCACGCTTCCTCACGACAAAATAAATGATCGACTGTCCAAACTCATTAAATTGTTTCTTAATCGAGAAAACTGATATTTGTATATCTGAATCGAAGGGTTTCTTTTCCGCCACAGGTAACAAATCATACAAATCATGGACATGTGGTGACCTGTGTATTGCCTTGTCCTTCCTTTTGGACAATATTGATTTAAAGTTTGGTGAGAAACTCTACAAGCAAATTGTAGGGATTCCTATGGGTACTATTTGTGCGCCTCTTGATGCAGATTTATTATTATACAGGTATGAAATGAATTTATCCGAAATCTTCAAAAGCAAAGAAAAAATGATGATGTGAAATGTTCATTGGTACCTCTTGGTATCTGGATGATATTCTTACTATCGACAAACCTGTTTTTGAAAAGTGTAAAAATGTTATTTATCCACAAGAATTGATTCTAAACAAGGCAAACGCTAAAAACACAGAAACACCATTTTTGGACCTAAATATCAAATTCATAAAAGTGTGTATGACAAAAGAGACGATTTATGATTTAACATAGTAAATATCCCCTGGACTGACGGTGACCTTCCTATGTTATCTACAGTTCACAGCTCATTCGGTATGCTAGAGCATGTACTGATGTTTTGGATTTTCATAGTAGAAATGTACAAATTACCAAAAAACTTTGAGGACAAGGTTTTCGCTATCACAAACTAGTAAAGACTTTCTGGAAATTTTACAAAAATTATCATCAACTTCTTTTGAAATTCGGACCAATAAGGTAACACAGTATATTACCTTGGGTATTTCACAACCTGCATTTTATGGTGACATAATTAACAAGATAAGAAGGATCAAATATTTACTACATAACTATCGAAAATGCGTCAGAATCATCAAACGCCTTTTATACCGTGGGTATGATCCTAATGTCACCAAACGGACAATAGGCTTGGTATTTGACCAATCTGCAGTCTTGTACCAGCCATTCTTAAAACTTGCACTCTGACTGACTGTGACGACGGGACTCCATGACGCGCCCTGTCCAAATCTCTTTAAAGAAGACAGGGCCCCGACCACCTGTCCTCTCTGAATGTCAGTCGGACTCCTCGGGTGATAACATATATGAGCTGGCTACAGCCGGCAGAGCACGGACTGTATAACGCACGTCCTCCTTTTATATCCATTTACATATTCATCTGTGTTGCTTGGACCCCTGCGTTTTACGGTCTTGTTTGTGTGTGGTTGTTTGCTGTGGGTGTTACAACCAAGTCTTGTTGGAGATCATCTCCTTTGTTTTCCATTTAGTGGTTCCATGTGCCCCTTGTTGGAAGCATCACTGAAGAGGTTTTAGTATCCGAAACACATGTCTGCTGGTGCATCAAAATATGCTTGATATTTTCTTCAAGAAGGTGAAGAGTTTGAGCACTTTTTGAATGCTGTCCTTGTCGTTTCAATGGTGTTTTCTAATATTTTTTTTTTACTCTTGTTGTATTTGACGCGAGTATTCTCGATGTCTAAGAGCGAATGATTGTTATGTGGTTATGTGGTGTGCGCACGTAATCTAGGATAACCACACCTTCTGCTATTTCCAGATGGCCGTCCTAAGTCGGCACCCGTTGCTTATTGGTCTCGTTGGTTTATGTGTAGTCCTTTGTGTTTGATGTTTCTGTGTTGTGCGTTGACGTTCCTTGTCCCTTTAGCGTCTATTTCTGTGCTTGTCTGCTCTGTGTTTTTGCATTTTGTGTTTTGGGGTTTTGCTGTGACTGCTGCAACCTGATGTTGTTGGAGAACCCCTCCTTTGTTTTACCGCAATAGAATACAAATTATGTAACTCATGGAATGTAGTGACCCGAGTAATGCCTTGTCCTTCCTCTTGGACAAAATTTATGTTACATTTGCTGAGAATCTCTACAAGTGAGTTAAAGGGATCCCTATATGTACTAACTGTGTTCAACTTTTGCAGATTTATTGTTATACACGTATAAAAAAGAATTTATCTTCAAAAGCAAAGACAATATAATAATTTGAAATGTTTCAATGGTACTTCTAGGTACCTGGATGATATTCCCATTATTGGCAATCCTGTTTTTGAAAAATAAAAGAATGAGATAAAGAAGATTCTGACGACAATCTCAACAGCACTCACAATAGAGCATCAAATGGAGAATCGACGGGAGGAGTAATCATCGCCTGTTTGGCTAGCTGCATCCGCCGCCGATGTTCACGCACGAAATGAAATCAATATCTAAAATACATGCACTGTCTGAGGTTATGTCTATGGTGGGCGCGGCTTGCAAAAAAGGGGATGCTCACTACTCCCGGGCCCCTGTTTCCACCTCAAAGCTTGCTAGGGGACCGTTGATCCTCAATTTGGTACTCTATTGTGAGTGCTGTTGAGATTGTCGTCAGGATCTCCCTTATCTCATTTGGGTCACACTTATGCCCTTTGTCGTGTGGAGCTCGTAAAAAGGTTCCTCGCGAGGGATTTGACAGTGTTTTAAATATTTCCCTGACATGGTCGCCATAGCACTTTCTATAAAGACATAACCTAAGACAGTGCATGTTTTGTAGATATTGTTTTCATTTTCGAGCGTGAACATCGACGGTGGGTGCGGCTAGCCAATCTGGGGGTTCTCACTCCTCTCGGGCACCTGGTCCCACCTCTAGTTTGCTAGGGGTCCGTCGATGTTCAATTTTGTACTCTATTGTGAGTGCTGTTGAGATTGTTGTCAAAATCTTCTTTATCTCATTAATATAATCTGTTCCTATAAAATGCAAAATGACTGAATAAATAACAGTAGTATGCTCACTCCTCCCGGGCACCTGGTCCCACCTCTGGCTTGCTAGGGGTCCGTCGATGCTTAATTTTGTACTCTATTGTGAGTGCTGTTGAGATTATCGTCAGGATCTTCTTTAACTCATTAACATTAAAACAAATGGAGTCAACAAAAAGATGTCATGAACGAAGACAATCCAAAATTTCATTTTCCTGAGGTCAAATAAAAATCCTTCAACAAGTGATGAGTTTGGTTTTTGAACAGTATTTCGTAAAACTGAAGAGCTCAAATAAATACATTCAAAGTGACCAATAGGTCTTCCTGGTTTATACCCTAGAACTATATTGATTATAAGTTACATTTTCAAAATGTTTTGAAATGAATAGACGTCATGATTTTTTTTCGGTCATTTCACTTCTTTAATTCTTGTATGGTGCCGATTCTTTTAAGTATTGCAATCTTTGAAAATTTTGTTTTAACAGGAGACTCTGGAGCTTTTTGATAAAGGTTAATAGAAACTATCACCAGATGTGATCAGGGACAATGGAATCCAACCAGATTATCAAGGATCTTCTTGTACCATGTCTAGCAGCCAGCAGTTTCCACTGGACAATTGCTAAAGGAAAGAAGAGTTTTTATAATGGTTCTTAGTGGTCGGGATTTGAATGAAACTTTGGGTGTTACAACCGAATCTGGTTTGAGATCCCTACTTTCTTGCTTTTAATGGACGTATAAATTGTATATGCACAGCTGTGACAATTGCAGTGTCGTCCTGTTCAAAAGTAATTCTAATCTACTGTCGAAAAGGGAAGGAACTCCAGTATGACCACCAGTGGAACGTATTTGTACTTTTTTAAAGTGTTTTCTCTATGAACAATCGATAATTGAAATGTCAGGTGTTTCCATGAAGCAGGAGGTGCTTGCTTTCCCATGGCATCTTATCTCATCACTATTGCGTATAAATGTTGGATCCTATGAGTTTTGAGTATTTTGTTTGCAATTTTCATTGGTTTGAAGCCATTTGATTATTACCTTTAAATATTTATGTTTTGCTTAGAAATTGCCTTCCATTTACTCTTTCTAACAGGCACTAGATATATTACACTTCAAGTACAGGTCCACGTAAGAATCAGGAAGATGATGATCCTTAAAATGTTTGCAGAACTTTTTTCTCTTGAAATGTGTTCAGATCAGTCTCCATTTGAATGTTCTGAAGGAGTTTTCCTCATAGAGAAGAAAGTTAAAGGGGTTGAAAATTTCACTGAATTATATAGAGAAACCTTTCCTGCCATTTTTGTACTTCATAATCCTTTATAAATTATAAGGTGGATATCTCGCTTCACCATCGCTACCTTAAGAAATGAATATCATTTGTTTGATTTCTACATGTACCACATATATGTCTCAAAATAGAAATAAAAAGTTTTGCAAAACATTTTCACGAAGTACCCCTGCCTGATTCTTACGTGGACCTATACTTAACTGTACTTGTTGCACTTGTTATCATGGTCGCATATTGTGCCCTTTACATAAATTTGATTTCCATTCTATCTCCATGTTTATACATTGGTTATTTTCCCATCTGTGTCACACTTATGCCCATCGCAGTGAGGTTCACCGCGATGGGTTTGGCAGTAAGTGTTTTAAATGTTTTTACCCTGACATGGTCGCCATAGCGCTTTCCATATAGACATAACCTCAGACAGTGCATGTTTTGTAGATATTGCTTTCATTTTCGTGTGTGAATATCGACAATGGGTGTGGCTAGCCAAAAAGGGGATACTTACTCCTCCCGAACACTTGATCCCACCTCTAGCTTGCTTGGGGATCGTCTGTGCTCGATTTGGTGCTCCATGGCGAGTGCTGTTGAGATTGTCGTCAGGATCTTCTTCATCTCATTTATTTTGTCTATCTATTCATTATACTTAAACTCCATCCAAAGTCCCAGTAATGTCAATTAAACATACAAAAGAACTGGATATTTACTTCCTTAATGAACTAAACAAGAAAATATGCGGGTAAAGCAAATTTATTTTATTATTTTGTAGCATCAGTAATAATAAACCATGAAATACAGATTACATAAATATTCATTCATAGATATACAGTATTTCGAAAACCATGTTCAGAAACATTGAACCAGATTCACAACTTGTCTATCAATGTAAAACATACATGTACATAAGTGTTTATCTGCAAATGATTTTTAATTCAATATCTGATCATTCTTATCTTCATTGATTGTGATGAGTATCGGTAAATGTGACTAGCTTATTCGACAGACCACAAAGACGACCTCGAAGTCATGGCACTCGTAAATATGATAGGCCTGAGATACATAGTTTCTCCTTCGATGGTTTGGTTCCATTTTTGAATGGGACTCTAGGCCTGCATCATATTCGTATCAAATTATACTCTGTTCCTTCACGGAAGTTTCACGAAATTTACGAATATACTAAGGACCTCACATTTACCGATACACGTTCTCCAGAATACAGACTACAAGGAGTCATCATGGACATTTCTATTTTTCGTTTATTTCAAGCAGTTAGATCAGATAAATCAGAAGAAAAAACAAACCGTCCTTTCATTAAAGTAAGATTTGCAAACAAAGTTATTGATAAATTGAATCTTGGTCAAATTTTGAATCACAAAACTGTCATGTAAAAAATCCCACCATATTTCAAGAGATAAGAAACTCCTCGTATTTCCTAAAGCTACAAACCAACAGTTACATAAAAAATTTACAATTACAAATGATTCCTGCAGTGTATCAATTTCAGTAATCCCTCAATACATCCACTTCCTTGCGAATGTTCTTAATCGAATTTGAATTACTCTCCTTGTGGACACAATATTACTGGTGACCTTAGTATAGTCAAGAACGGCAGGTTGAGAGAATTGTTTAAAAAAGGGTCCCACATACAGAGAAAGTAAATACTTTACATGGAACCAAAATTTCTAAATTATCATGGACTCTTGTGAGGAATAAACAAGACGTTTGGCAAAGGAAGAGGATGTACAGATCGACACTCTTTCCGAATGGATAAAATCCACCAGAGGGTTACTTTTATCCAGAATTTACCGATTAAAATAAACTTTGAACTCCAGAGTCCATCTTTAAAGACCCTGAGGTTATCACAGAGCTTACCTACCTACAAGAACATTATATCATCACACCAGCAGACAAAGCCTTAAATGATTACACATTTACTTGCAAAAAGTACTATTTCGACAGTCTTCATGTCTGGTCCATGCTGTAAATTTATCAGGTTTTAAATGATGCTATTGAATTTAAAGACGTTTAACATTGTTAAAGAGTTGGTTTTAAATTCGACACCTGGAAATCCAACCTACACCCCAATAAACCTTTCTGCCTCTGAAATAATAGATAACCACATATCAGCTCTCGCTTCCTTTGGATTCGACACAAACAATTTAGATTTAGATTTACCATACTTATACTGCATACCTAAAATGCACAAGAATCCGTACAAATGTAAACGTCTTCATATTGAATAGCATCATTTAAGAACAGATAAATTGGCAACGTGGACCAGACATGCACGTTTCGGGTACTTAACCCTCGTCAGTGATCCTCAAATCTAAACAATGTAATATGCCAAAAAGTATGAAAGTTACTATGTCGAAAAAGCGTATCGAAAGACGTAGCAGAATGGGTGGGATATGATGCTACAGGACCCACGTTTTAGAAATTTCAAGAAATTTTGATGACAGAAATTTTAGAATGCGTTGAAGAAACGATCAACCGAAATTGATCGAACTTGGCTACATGTGCCCTCGGGGACTCCTTGTCCACCAGCAGTGACACTCACCAAGTGGTATAAATGTAAACGTCTTCATATTGAATAGCATCATTTAAGAACAGATAAATTGGCAACATGGACCAGACATGCACGTTTCGGGTACTTAACCCTCGTCAGTGATCCTCAAATCTAAACAATGTAATATGCCAAAAAGTATGAAAGTTACTATGTCGAATAAGCGTATCGAAAGACGTAGCAGAATGGGTGGGATATGATGCTACAGGACCCACGTTTTAGAAATTTCAAGAAATTTTGATGACAGAAATTTTAGAATGCGTTGAAGAAACGATCAACCGAAATTGATCGAACTTGGCTACATGTGCCCTCGGGGACTCCTTGTCCACCAGCAGTGACACTCACCAAGTGGTATAAATGTAAACGTCTTCATATTGAATAGCATCATTTAAGAACAGATAAATTGGCAACATGGACCAGACATGCACGTTTCGGGTACTTAACCCTCGTCAGTGATCCTCAAATCTAAACAATGTAATATGCCAAAAAGTATGAAAGTTACTATGTCGAAAAAGCGTATCGAAAGACGTAGCAGAATGGGTGGGATATGATGCTACAGGACCCACGTTTTAGAAATTTCAAGAAATTTTGATGACAGAAATTTTAGAATGCGTTGAAGAAACGATCAACCGAAATTGATCGAACTTGGCTACATGTGCCCTCGGGGACTCCTTGTCCACCAGCAGTGACACTCACCAAGTGGTATAAATGTAAACGTCTTCATATTGAATAGCATCATTTAAGAACAGATAAATTGGCAACATGGACCAGACATGCACGTTTCGGGTACTTAACCCTCGTCAGTGATCCTCAAATCTAAACAATGTAATATGCCAAAAAGTATGAAAGTTACTATGTCGAATAAGCGTATCGAAAGACGTAGCAGAATGGGTGGGATATGATGCTACAGGACCCACGTTTTAGAAATTTCAAGAAATTTTGATGACAGAAATTTTAGAATGCGTTGAAGAAACGATCAACCGAAATTGATCGAACTTGGCTACATGTGCCCTCGGGGACTCCTTGTCCACCAGCAGTGACACTCACCAAGTGGTATAAATGTAAACGTCTTCATATTGAATAGCATCATTTAAGAACAGATAAATTGGCAACATGGACCAGACATGCACGTTTCGGGTACTTAACCCTCGTCAGTGATCCTCAAATCTAAACAATGTAATATGCCAAAAAGTATGAAAGTTACTATGTCGAAAAAGCGTATCGAAAGACGTAGCAGAATGGGTGGGATATGATGCTACAGGACCCACGTTTTAGAAATTTCAAGAAATTTTGATGACAGAAATTTTAGAATGCGTTGAAGAAACGATCAACCGAAATTGATCGAACTTGGCTACATGTGCCCTCGTTTCATCGCTGGTTCCTCAAAATGTTCTACCAAATCTATATCGATCTAACTCACCAAAGTTTTATCTAAAGTCAAATCTGGACTTCAAAAATATTGTTCGACAGTATATTCCCGTAGCGGTATCAACCAAATGTTGATTTTAAAGAATTCGAAGAAACTTTCAGAACATCTTAAATCCACTCATTTTAGTGATTTTTCGACACTTTACACTGCAATCCCACATTCTAAATTGAAAGAAAGACTTGCAAAAATAATAAGTAAACAAGTTTACAAGCAAGAACGGCAATCGCAAATACAAATATATTGTTGTTAACTATGACAAAACCTACTTTGTAAAAGAAAAGTCCGATTCTGAAAATAAGTATACTGAAACAGATGTTAAACTTTCTGATCGACGACATTTTTGTGGTATTCGGAGGAAAGATTTTCCAGCAGATTGTCAGAATTCCAATAGGGACTAATTCTCCACTCCTTGCCGACATTTTTCTTTACTCGTACGAAGCTGAATTCATTCAATTTTTGTCACTGAAGAGATACTTAGCTTTTGACTTCAACTTCACTTACATATACATAGACGATGTGTTGTCCATGAATAATCCAAAATTCACGGATTACCTCAGCAGAATCTATCATTCGGATCTTGAAATCAAAGAACCTTCAGAGACAAATAATTCAGCATCCTATTTGGACATAAAGTTGTCCTACGACACTGCTGGTCACATGAACACCTCACTCTATATCAAACGTGACGACTTCAATTTCATCATCACAAACTTTCCTTTTTCTGATTAGCAACATCCCCTCATCGCCTGCCTATGACGTGTTCATATCTCAGTTGATACGTTATGCCAGAGCAAGTAACAAATATACAGATTTTATTCTGAGAACTAGGCGTCTTTCAGATTAGCTTCTCAGTCAGGGATACGTTTGTGACCGACTACCATCGTCACTGAGAAGTTCTACGGTCGATATGGGGAACTCGTCATACACTATGATGTCTCACTGTCCATAATGGTGAATGATATTCGTCATAGACCATTTGTACCGTCCAACGACAGATTATACTTTATATCTTCCAAAATGGAAGTAACCGGATGTGACAATTCTACCGAATTGAAGCGATGGGTGTTGCATGCAAGCAGGAGATACTGACTCTTCCTGGGCACCTGGTCTCATTTCCATTTCGGGAGTTCACTTCTTTTCATGTGGTGGAGGGTTTTTTTTTTTTTTTTTTTTTTTGCTTTGGTTCCTGTTTTATCCCGAAACGTGCATGTCTGGTCTAGCTGCCACTTGGTGAGTGTCACTGCTGGTTGACCAGGAGTACCCGAGGGCACATGTAGCCAATTTCGATCGATTTCGGTTGATAGTTCCATCAACGCAGTTTTAAATTTCTGTTCTCAAAATTTCTAGAAATTTCAAAAATTTGGGTCCTGTAGCATCATATCCCACCCATCCTGTTACGTCTTTTGGTACGTTTTTGGACATGCGTATTTTCACACTTTTGGGCATACTACATTGTTTAGATTTGAGGATCACAGACGAGGGTTAAGTACCCTAAACGTGCATGTCTGGTCCATGCTGCTAATTTATCTGTTCTTAAATGATGCTATTCAATTTGAAGACGTTTAACATTTCTATGCCTTCGGTTTATGATTTTCTGAATTATCGATTTAGGGATATGATCATTATCCATATTTGCCATACTAAAACATTATTCTTATTTTCTTCGGTAATATTACAGATAATCAACTGAAATTTGGTGTATAAATACATATTAGTTTGATACAGATCAAGTTTGAGTTTAGGTTTGACTTATTTAATGTTAATTCTGTTCTGGTGAGTAGAATTGGATTTTGTAAATAGTCGAAAATTGGCTTATCTTTTTCTAAATATGATCAAGAAACATTCTTAAACATAATAACCAAAATAAACTTTTGACAATTTCATCTGATATGAACAATGGATGGATATTTCTTTGACGTCAAGTTTGCTTTCCTCATTTATCTCTAAAAGTTCATCTTTTGCGTCCGGTTTTGTAAAGTGTAACTGGCAAAGATAAAAATCAGAACTGACTAACTATAAAATGGTAGCTTTACGATGACTTCGTCTCTTTGGGTGGTGCCATTGGCTTCTTTTTTATCGGGCAAAAAGCACAAATAAATACTCTTTTGAGTTCCTTGCGGAATTGACTACACGAGACTATGTAAATCCACATGGTAATAAATGTGGTAAGTGAACTAATGACTTCACGTGCCTTAATGACATTTACGAAAATATCAAGACCCTCTCTAGTTGATGGAAGCTCATATACTCCCACATAAACCAAATACGATATAAAAAGAAGTGAACCAAAAAACGCTCCTTTAATGAACTCCATGATTAACAGCATGACCACACTTATATTCAAAATCATCATTTTCTTTACTCTACCCTTTGCTTCGTGTCTACTATCAGCCAAACTTCTATTCCTCAAAAGTAAAATCAGGGAAATAGTTAGAGCTGCAATAGAAATCAAATATATAACATAAAATATTACATGATATAGCCTCCTTGCATCTCCAACAGGGGTATCCTCTCTATATATACACTCATTGTAAAGCATTTCCTTTTGGGCTTCCGTCATCCACGCTTCCTCGTATTCATAGTTCTGGGCTGAACTAGAACTCGTGAGAACTGGAGGCCAAAGAGTCGACGGAAGGCTACCAGAAGAAGTATCCAAAGGGGGTATGGTTGTGACATCATACATGGTGTTGTCATAGTTGGTACTGGTCTCCATAACGTCATCATAGTAGTAATAATAGTAGTAGTAGTAGTAGTATTCATGTGAAATGTAATTATCAACGTCTAGCCCTTTCCCTTCTACATATGATTTGAACGTTGTAAAGTCTGTTCCCGTGGCGATAATTTCCGGGAGGTTGTAGCCGATAGAAATCACACCACTCACCAGAAGCACAAGAAGCGAAACACGATTTGTGAGGAACATTCTGCTCTCAAAGGGCCAACGTACGACTAGGAGGCGTTGAAGTGCAACAAAAAATACTAGACAGCGGGCAAAATCGTAAACTGTATTGGTAAGTGTAACAATTATATAATATACTATACAGAAAGGATATGGTAAATTATAACCAACATCTTCGGAATACGCCATGTACATATAAATCCTTGTTCCGGATCTGATGAAATAAATGATGGAATTTGACAAAGATATACCAACTAATAGGATGGTAGTTGGAGAGATCATAGACTTCTTTAGGAAAATACATGAAATAATAATAGATGATATAAGAGATAACCCCGCAATAATCGGAACGTACAAATACTCGAATTCGGTTTCTTCCGCTATTGAGTAGCGGGAAAATCCATCCGTCAATATTGTATCGTAGATATATGTATCATTTGGAGCATTATATTGATCCTCTTCGGCACCGGACATTTTGGATGAACTCTCTGAAATAAACAACAGAATCTAAGGTAAGCACTAACAATTAAGTATTATCCCCTATTATTTATAATCATGAAATATTTTATCAATACCAATTTGCAAACTTCAAAATAACATTTATTCTCGTTTACCCCATTTTATATCTCATCTATTGAAAATATATACAATAAGGAAATGTGAACCAAAGATGTATTCCCAAATTCTGATTGACCTCACCAGGGTACACAATATTTTTAATTTCGAATCCTTTTCATTCAAACTAAATTATGAATGGCAAAATTATAATATTTCTTGTTTCAATATGTGTCAGCTCAAATAGTAGCTGATTCTTTAACTTATTATCTCATGGCCACGACTTATCATATCGTGGCCACGTGATAATTATCTCGTAGCCTCGAGATATTTATCTCGTGGCCACGACTTAGTATCTCGTGACCACGACTTATTATCTCGTGGCCGCAACTTATTATCTCGTTGCCATGACTTACTATCTCGTGGATACGACATTATTTCGTGGCCACGACTGAATATCTCGTGGCCACGAGATACTATCTCGTGGAAACGACATAATTCTTCGTATCTATTGGTTGATTATCTCGTGCGCACGACTTACTAAGTTATGGCCAAGAAATAATTATGTACATGATGTGTATACTTAAGACTGATTTTCATATATTTATACACTTTTGTGGTTTTATTGTTTCTCTTTGCTTAACTGAACAAATATTCAGAGCGTCATTGTTATACCTATCACGTGTGCTACATGTAGCTCAAAATTTTAAACTTGATCTTACATTTTTAGTTCTGTAAATTTATTGCTCTTTTGTCAACGTTTCGGCCGAAGCCTTTTTCAGGACAACAAACTACAACTCGAGTACATCTTTAAAGTACTATGCATATAATTGCAATTGTTAAATAAGAAGTCCAACGTTAAAATTCAAAGTTGGCCTTCTTATCTATCAATTACAGATTATTCGATCGAACGGACGCGGTTATAAATATGCATTATTAACAGAAAACGGTGTGTCTATCCGGAACTTGTGAGCACAACCAACTGTTCATCTGATTCATATTGGTCTCTTTTAGTCTAACATGTTTTAACATAGGAACCTTTCAAATAAGCTCAAATTTCATCTGAATACAGACATTAAAACAAATATAAATACATGTGGTGATTTTTTGTCACAAACAAGGTTTGCAAAATAAGGTTTCATATGAAAGTAGAGTTTCTGTCATGACAGAATCCCTAAAAAGTTAGTAAAACTCTGTTTGAATGTTGAAGAAATATACAAAAGCCAGAAAAAAACACGAAAAAGCCAGGAAATAAAAACACGAAAAAGCCTGGAACAAGCGCAAAAAAATTTAGGATATTTAACTCTGTTTTAAAATTTTGGTCTTTCCGCTTTGTTTTGCCGTTTCTTTTTTCTCGAGAAAAATATGAACGAGAACATGAAATTTTATCATCAAAAGAGTGGAAATCTCTCAATTAAATGAAAAGCAGACATTCAGTCTAATAATGGATTAACAATGTGTAATACAAAGACACGTATCTCACGATGATCTACACGTCCGTTAATTTAAAAAAAAATGAAAATTTGCAGATTTCGCAAGGAACAAACACAAAAAAATCCAGGACAAACACGAAAATTCCAGGACAATTACAATGTTACACAAGAAAGCACTCGTCGTTAGGTTACCTAAATATCTAAACGTCAGTCACTGTCCTAAATGTAAACTACATGTACAGACTTCTATTGGTTAATCATTTCGTGGCCACGATTTAGTAAGTCGTGCGCACGAGTTAATCAACCAATAGGAACGAAGGATTATGTCCTGGCCACGAGATAGTAACTCCTGGCCACGAGATAATTCTGTCGTGGTCACGAGATAATAAGTCGTGGTCACGAGATAATAATGTCGTGGCCACGAGATATTAAGTCGTAGCCACGAGTTATTAAGTCGTAGCCACGACTTATTATCTCGTGACCACGACATAATAAAAAAAATTGCACACGGCCCCTCGTTGCTTCCGTAAATACATGTATTCTTAGATATGAAATATATTGAATTTGAAGACTTTTAACTTTTGTACCACTTGGTGAGTTTCACTGCTAGTGGACCAGGAGTACCCGAGGGCAATGTAATCAAGTTCATTCAACTTCGATTGATCGTCTCTTCGAAAATTTCTGATATCAAAATTTCTTAAATTTTCTAATACGTTGGTCCATTAGCATCATGTTCCACCCATCCTACTACGTCTTTTGGTACATATTTGGACATAATAACTTTCATTCTCTTTGGCCAAATTTCATTTTTTAAATTGAGGATCACTGGCGAGAAGTTCCGGAAGTGTGCATGCCTGGTCCATTCTGCAAATTTATCTGTTCTTAAATGATGCTTTTCATGATCAATTGGGCATCCCTCAGGTTACATGATTCCATTATAAATTATGTTTTTCAGTAGCTTTGTATTATCTTCAATGTACATAATGTGGAGTTCAGTTTGTTTACATCATGCTTGTATGTATTGTGTTTATAACACTTTTCATCCCAAAACTCCCAGGGCGACAAATATCTAGCATCCTAGTAATCTATCCTTGATAATGATACACATTAAAGAAGTAACTATCAGTTATTCAGTCTCAAAGTCGAGAAGGCAAGGCAAAATCATGAACCGTTGCGAAACTAGGAATGGATAACATTCCAAATAAGACCAGGTGCCCGGTGAGAGTCAGCGTCTCCTGAGATAAACTAACTCGTACTTAACATATTTAATGTTAATAAATTGGTTATTTTACTTCATTTATCAAAAACTTTAGACATTTGTTTCTCTCTCCACTCTCCGAACGTGTTTTATAACGATGTATCTGATTGGCAAGACGGCGAAACTTTTGCGGGACGACTCACGTGTAGCCTAAGTCGTAACTATAAATGGCGACTGTTTGCAACAGTCGACGAATTCGGCCAGAGAGTACAACTCCCATAACAAAGAAAGGAGGGGATCTCCAACAACACTCGGTTGCAACACTCACAGTACCCAAAACACCCAATGCTAAAAAATACAGAACAGACATGCATAAAAAGAGACACAAAAGAGAAAAGGAACGCCGAATCACAAACCTCAAACATAAATGACTACACATAGAGCAACGAGATCAATGGACAATCGGTGTCGACTAAGCACGGCCATCTGCCATGCTATTAGCAGACGTTTTGGTTATCCGGAATACGTACGCACAACCCTCCCACTTTTCCGATTACCCAGAGGTCTCGAAGAATGTACAATTGTGGTGTAAATAACCTCCTCACCTCGCATGCAAACAGACAGCATAACGCAGGGGCCCAAGAAACACACAGATGGATATATAAATGGATATAAAAACCAGAAGGCGCACGAAATACAGTCCGTGCTCTGCCTGCTGTATCGAGCTCATGCAACAAGAGCTCTCACCCATGACATAATCACTCTCCCATTATCTAGAATGGTAAGTTGGGAAAATTCCACAATCAGTTGAGTTGCTTGACACAGCATCCCTGCCAACCAGGCTGCAGAGAGCACTTGGGAAAGTTGGGAGCCAATGGGAAACTTGGGAGCCATTAGGGAAACTTGGGAAACCGTTAGGGAAACATTATTTTTTACTATATTATCTTTATTAACATTAGAACAGTGTTATAACATTAAGAAATCAGTCAAAACTTGCTAAAATACTTCTTATAGGAAATGAAGACCCACAACGCTTCTGTTGTGACCATGATCTGGTCCCCAAGTTGGCTAGTTGAACCTGGGGGCAAAAGAGGGATAATCACACCCTGGCAGAAGCGCAACAATGCTATTGAATTTTAAGACGTTTAACATTTGTACCACTTGGTGAGTGTCATTGCTGATAGACAAGGAGTTCCCGAGGACACATGTAGCTAAGTTCGATCAACTTCTTTTCTTAAACGCATTCGAACATTTTTCAAAATTTATCAAAATGTCTTTAATTTCAATACGTTGGTCCTGTAGCATCATATCCCACCCATCCTGCTATGTCGTGTGGTACATTTTTGGCTATAATAACTTTCACACTCTTTTGCTATATTACATTGTTTAGATTAAAGATCACTGACGAGGGTAAAGTACCTGCAACGTGCATGTCTGGTCCATGCTGAAAATTTATCCGTTCTTAAATGATGCTATTGAATTTGAAAACGTTTCACATTATCGAACCTGACCTCAAAGGGAATTAGCCGTAAAACGCATGCGTTCATTCTCAAATAATTCAAAATGTAGGAATAGAGTTATATGAAAAACGCCATTTTTACATCCATTGACACGCTTCAATATGACGTAACGGAAAACATCGATTTATTCGTATATATATCATTGGTTGAGTGATTTACCTTGGAACTGTAAGGAGGGATTTCAATAATGAGAAAAATGAATACGTAATGTTACGCATTAGGCGTTCAACCAGATCATAAACCATATGGTTGTAGAAAGATTACAGAAAGGAGTTTTTGCAATCTTCTCGATATATCACTAAATATTCTCGGCACAATGATATATACCCTTAAAACCAATTGTTATACCAATTAGTTGTGGGGTAATGTATAAACGAATGGCTTTATTTAAAAGCGAATTTTGCGATGCCGCGCTGTGACAAACCCCAAAGGTCCCTTAGGATAAGTAAATACTTGGTTAAGTTTGACAATCGATCATAACAATAATTTTTCTCCCTAGACAACGGATATAATCTTAAAAGCGGCCGGTATATTTTTGAAAAAGGTATGTGACTTGACTTGGGGATATTGTACCGCGCTTTATACCAAATACCAACTGATATATTTATTTATCTTGAAAAGAGTAGATCAACGCTTCCATAAAACGGAAAGATCGGAAGTCCCAATGCCAATATAGAGTAAAGATGGTGCAATTGATACGTTTAGTTACACAATTGCAACTACATAATTCATGATTGTCACTGTACTTTCGGGAAGATTTAGAGCCATACAGTATCTTTAAATTTTGGTGTCAAATGAAATAATGACCTCTTATATGAAAAGAATACTTACTTTCAGATAGAGTTTAAAGCGATATTACTTAGCTTAGAACAGCTGACAAATAGAACCGTCACAGAAATGACGGACTGATGTCAGTTTGCTCCTTTTATAGTTTACATCAAATTTCGCAACGTTAAATAATTGTAACACGTGACATTTTGTAAGAGGTTTTAGGCCAGACGATTGCAATTTTGATAATCAGACATTCAAAATTATTACCATGATTTTCATCGTTTGATATTAATCTAAACCGCAATTCGTGTCTAAATTGCAATTTTTCCCACTTTTAATGAAAACTTTCGAAATGATGATTTTTCTGGCACTTATTGAAAGACAGACATTAGAAAGTTGGAAGTAATATTGGAGTGAAAAGTAATAGAAATGCTTGAAAGAGAGTTACAGAAATATATGAAAAACGTGAGAGAGAAAAAGGATGAAAAAAGATAAATAAGCATTAGAAATTTACACATCCATAAAAGACAAGGGGAATTTCAACAACACTCGGCTGCAGCACCCACGGCATAATCACAAAGCACGCCATGCAGAAAGCACACAGCAGACTCGCACAGAATGAGACGCAAAAGGGACAGTGAACGCCAACTCATATCATAGAAACATGGAACACAAAAGACCACACATAAACCAACGAGACCAATGGGCAAGTAGCAGACGATGTGGTTATCCGGTTTTTTTGTGCACAACCCTCCCGCTTTTCCGATTACCCATAGGTCGCGAAGAACGCACAACTGCGGTGTTAAGTAACCTAATCATTTAAAGATAAACATATAAACAGACAGCATAACACAAGGGCCCAATGAGCACACAGATGGATATGTAAATTGATATAAAAAACAGAGGGCATACGAAATACAGTCCGAGCTCTGCCGCCTGTAGCGAGTTCATGGATGTGATCACTCGAGGAGTCCGACTGACATTCAGGGAGGACAGGTGGTAGAAGCTCTGTTTTATCTAAAGAGGTTTGGACGGGGCCCGTCATGGAGTCCTGTCATCACAATCAGTCCGAGTGCAATTCTTAATCATGCGCTGGTTCAAGGCTGTAGATTGCTCCATGTGTCCGACTGGTGACAGAAGGATCATATCCACGATGTAAAAGGCGTTTGATTATTCTTACACAATTGCGATGGTAATTAGCTTTAGCTTTAATAATTGGACCAAACTTGAAACGGAATCAACAGACAATTTCATAACAGTAAACCAAACATTGGTGTTTAAATGGCACAAGCAATTAACTGAAAGTTAGACTGATGATTTTCAGAGCGGACGACTGAAGAAATAAACAACGCAAAAACCATGAGGAACATAAAAGAGTCGTTGACAAAGATTGACATTAAGCCATTCGGGAAGTGTTTGATAGGTTATAGATTAGTTAATATGCAGTACATTCCGACAAGCTTCATGCAAAGAATGTATGCAGGAGTGTGTCTACAAGAGTGTTTGCAAGACACAGGAGTTTTAGAGTTGGTCTGCAAGAGAGTGTCTTCAGGACAAATGCAAAGAGTATCTGCAAGAAAGGTACCACGACTACTTACAGATGAAGAAATGATAAGTTTTTTTTTATTTGAGTTCGGAGAATTATATGCGTACGACATTAAATGACCCTTCATCAATGATTATTGTGACAAAAGTTAAGGATATCAATATACTGATTATATAAAGAGCAAACTATTCAATTTTCTTATGCACTTTATCAACCATTGTTACAACCACGCAGTGTAGGAGGAAGGGAGGTGGTTTTGGTCACGTGGGATTACAGGGGGGTGGGGTGTTGAATTCTCTTTCTTTCAAGTTTCGACATTGGTTTCGGATTGCAAAAATGTATTGGTCTTATTTGTCATATGGTAAACACCCTCGCACAATCATTGCAAACTGTCTGACATTTTTGTTAAAATTCCAAAGGTAAGATAGAGTGTGCCGCTTAAATGCTTTTGCTTTACTATTTTAACCCGTAAGGATCCCGGACCTTATGGCCCCTTTTTATCACTCATAAATCGTAGAATTAATTGCAACTTGCGTTACTTTTTACATAAAATGACAACTTGATCTTTTGTGTATCAAGTAACTGGTTAAATATGTTACTCAATGACTATTTACGTTCCTCGTGTTTTTTACGTTGTTTCTTTCTTCAGTCGTCCGCTCAAAATGCATTCTTTTGATATTTTTCAAATATGAAATTTGTCATCATTGAGGATCACTTACGAGGGTTAAGTACCCGAAACGTACATGTCTAGTCCGTGCTTTTTGATACAAATATTGTGAATTGCACTCAATATTGATTTTCGTCACATTAAATATTTTCATATACATGTATTTTCTTTGTTTGAGTAATTAAAGCTCATGTTTTCTCTGATATTTTTACGCATTGTCCCTCTTGAAATAAAGTATAAAATAAAGAAAAAAAAAACCGAAACACGCAATGCGAGAAAAGAAAGTTAACAAGCACAAGAAGATACTCGACGGCCATCGGCTAAGTAAGTAGCAAATGGTTATGGTTAACATTGTTTAGATTTAGGATCACTGATGAGGGTTAAGTACCCGAAACGTGCATGTCTGGTCCACGTTGCCAATTTATGTGTTCTTAAATGATGCTATTCAATTTGAAGACGTTTACATTTATACCACTTGGTGAGTGTCACTGCTGGTAGACCAGGAGTCCCCGAGGGCACATGTAGCCAAGTTCGATCAATTTCGGTTGATCGTTTCTTCAATGCATTCTAAATTTCTGTTATCAAAAAAGTGGGTTCTGTAGCATTATATCCCACCCATCCTGCTACGTCTTTCGGTACACTTTTTCGACATCGTAATTTTCATACGTTTTTGGCATATAACATTGTTTAGATTTAGGATCACTGATGAGGGTTAAGTACCCGAAACGTGCATGTCTGGTCCACGTTGCCAATTTATCTGTTCTGAAATGATGCTATTCAATTTGAAGACGTTTACATCCAGATTACGTGCCCACTACCGTCCCATTTGATCGGTAACCCCGTGGTCTCGATGAACGCACATTCGTTGTGTAGAATATCCCATTCATTGTTAGCAAACAATGTTAAGCGTCTTCAATTCCAATAGCATCATTCAAAACAGATAAATTGCAGCATGGACCAGACATGCACGTTTCGGATTCTTAATTCACCGTCGTCAGTAATCCTTCATCTAAACAATGTAATATGGCCAAAGAGTGTGAAGGTTATTATGTCCAAAAATGTATCGAACGACGTAGCAGGATGGGTTGGATAAGATGCTAGACAGCTTAATGCAAGGGTTCAAGTAACAAACAGATGAATATGTTTATTGATATGCAAAAATTTAGGTCTTACAAAATCAAACCTTTCTCTGCAGGCTTCAGCAAGTACATGCGTATAGTCACCCGAGGAGTTCGACTAACATTCAGAACAGAAAGGTGGTCATTGCCTTTTCTGCTCTGACGAGGTGTTGCTAGAAATAGTACAACTACGCGCATCTCGACAATGGGATGAGGAAATCTCAACACAGCGTTTCAGTGGCCTCATCAGAACACAGACACATGACTTGGAAACAAAGGAAAGTAATAAAGAGCCAAAGACAACGACATCTTATAGCTTGAAGGCTGAAAAATAGAATAGCCATGAATGCTTGACCTTTGATAAAAACCATACTATGTGCAAACGACTAATTTGTTTTGTAATGATACAACAACAACAAAATCAGGTACAGCTATTTGAAATAGCATACTAGTAATGCGTAGAAATAGATACATCAATAGAACTCAATAAAGATGAAATGAGAAAACCTCAACAACAGACATCCTGGATATTCCAAGAGCATAATTTAAAAAAGCATCCATCCCCTTAAAGGAGAAAGAGTTGAATTAGGGAAAAAGTACTAATTCTGCCACCAGAGAGCAGTCCACTGGATTTAAGGACGTTGGGTTCTCATAATACGAGTGATGTCATAAACTTAAAATTGTTATTTTTCTTAACTGTAATAATGGAACATTGCTCTCATGTAAAATTAAGTTTTGGTTGTCAGAAGTATTTTAAGGTAAATAGCTTACAAAGTAGGCACCTTAATCCACTGTCAAATACAGTACTCAGATAACTATAAGTGGTGCTATAATTTAAAGCTGTACAGAAAATTATTCAATTTGTTTATTAATTTATTTTTTCACTTTTTTTAAAGCATGGGGTGGTAAGAAAACAAAATAATATAAAAGGGGAGAAAATCTTAATTTTTGTCATACTTAAGGACCCTTAAAAGTAGCATCTCATAAATGTAAAATATGGCTTTTAGCATACCGTGTAGGGTGAATAATTGTCAAAATATGTGCGACAAGGAGTGATGTCACTTTCAAAGTAATAACTAACCCATGATTGATGTCTTTAGTACATTATATTTTTTTTTAAAAAATTATAAGGTTGCCTCGCAAAAAGAGAAGATATGGACAGAGTTTCCTCTGACTTCAAGGTTTTTTTACCAAAGTTTTGGCCTTTTCCAATAATAAAAAGATGAATAAGAATTAAATTTGCTCTGACATTCATTATTTATGTTCCCTCTTATAAGGCATATTGACTGCAATGAAAATAGTCTAGGCTTACCACCCAGAACATGAAATACAGATAGAATTTCCTCTGACTGCCCCTTTATCTACCTAGATTTCAGTAATTCTTTTCGATTTTGACATGTTTGCTACATATTTTTCTATCTTTTAATCCTAATTATCATAAGATTAATTATAGGTACACTGATAATTAACAATTGACAGGAAAGTATATTTGACATAATGCATCCGTTTACTTTTTTTTTGTTGATCAGTGCCAACTTTAAACGTTGACAAAGGGCTGCGTAGCATCTGTACCAACAATGCTGGTCATGCATGTTATATACCGATTTTGTCATTGATTCAAGCTATATACGAAACTCAATAAAACTTCAGCAAAACCTGCTCTTTTTCACGCTATTTGCGTTACAAGGTACCCTGCACATGATTTTCAAATACCTCCCCCCCCCCCCCCTTCCATCTCCTCCAGCGGATCGGCATCCGATCATCGAAGCGGATTATATTTTGTTTGTGTATCGGTTTTTGTCAATACATCGATTGACAGATTATTACTATAGTCATTGCTTATGATTTAATTAATAACTATTTAGGTATCTGGTTTACTTTGCAATTGACGAAATTAAAGCATTGTTGATGTTCAATTTCAAAACTGGCGACGTAATATTTGAATAGGGCCCCACGTTAATGACGTCATAACGTTTGTATAGGCGTAATACAGACACTATATGGAAACAATTAAATTAATAATATTTGCGTACCTCTAAATAGATTCAAGGAACGAGATATGAACATTTGCACAAAAGATTTTTTTTCTTGACAAATACTGACACCAACAAAACATGACAGGTGGATCTGTAATAATGCTTGACCAGGGACATTTACATTGATCATTTACTTTTTTAAAACACATTATTTTGTAAACGTGTACATGTATATTTTAATTTCATTTCGTCGTTAATGACGGGAAAAAATCAAGAGTAATAAGTGATTACAGAATCACGAGCGCATTCCTCCTTGTACCGCATGCAGTCTCTTATTTCTATTTTTTTTTTTTTTTTTTTTTTTTTTTTGCGGTTTCCTTTCTTTCTTTTTTTACGCATCCGTTTGTATTCTTAATAAAAGTATACATGTATAAACATGAAGTTCGGAATAAATGAGAAATGAGGACGGACCAAGGATACATATATATATATATACAAACAGAATTATGTAAAGGAGCTCTCTGATCACAGAGCTGAGTTACTTTCTTCGGTAACCGAATACCAAAAGTCGATCGAAAATGGATGATATATACTTGTTACAAGTATATTTTTTTTCATTCCGACACTATTGTGTCATTCACATTCGATGTTACAGATAAAAAGAATGTCAAAAAATAAAACATATAATTTGTCATTTGCAAATTTATATGAAGATGGAGGATTTGTTGATGTCTTGTACAGATGATAAAAAGACACGATAAGAGTGTAAATGAGGTGAACTTGAGACGCGTCAACAAAAGATACTTTTTTTTTACCACATCATATTCAAAATTTAAGCGAATTAACGAAAAAAATAAATATTTTTATGTGATCTCTCCCTCTCTCTCAACTTCCTGCGGAGCCCCTCTCATAACAAAAAAACAGAAAACAAAACAAACAAGAAACAAAAAAGAAAACCCAAACAAACCAAAAAAAAATAAAATGTAATGATCGCTGAGCGATATAGTCCCCTACCGGCGGCATATATTTATGTCCTGCAACTCTGCCTATGAATTACTCTTCAATTAAACATATATGATTTTAAATTAAACTTACTGTCTGCCCAGCTCAGTTCTGAGGTTTTATCTGCTTTATCGATTCGAAAAAGAGGTCAAGCGTGACGAAAGTTGAACTTGCTCTGTAACTATCCAAGACTAAGCTGAGAATCAAATTTCACCTGAATATCTCTATTTGTTGCAGAAAAAAGTCTGGAAAACTGACAAAAACTGAATATTCCAAGTCATAAAGGGGCATAACTCCTCGAAAAATAGGTCAAGCGTGACGAAAGTCACACTTGCTCTGTAACTATCCAAGACCAAGCTGTGTATCAAATTTCATCTGAATATCTCCATCCGTTGCAGAAAAAAGTCCGGAAAACTGACAAAAACTGAATTTTCCAAGTCATCAAGGGGCATAACTCCTCGAAAAATTGGTCAAGCGTGATGAAAGTCAAACTTGCTCTGTTACTATCCAAGACCAAGCTGTGTATCAAATTTCATCTGAATATCTCCATCCATTGCAGAAAAAAGTCCGGAAAACTTATATTCGGACAGACGGAGGGACAGACGGACGGCCGGACAGACAGACCGAGAGGAAACTAAGAGTCCCCTTCGGCGTTGCCGGTAGGGGACTAAAAAATAATAATAAAATAACGATCATAATCACTTGCAGTTTCGACAGTTTCCCAGCTCCCTCTCATTTTTCAAAATATTGGTTACGCGAATGCGTAATGAAGATTTCTTCGAAGTTTGCTGTGCTTTCTTTTTTCATTTCTTCGAAGTTTGATTTTATCTGTATCAAATTTTCAAATTTGTGTCATTTCATACTATTGACTCCATATTCGTTTGCTGAAATACGGCGTACAATCTTACAAGAGAACTTCGAGAACAAGATATCATAGCTGAGACGATAAAGCGCCGGACATGCATCAAGACGTTCATTCTGAATAGTCTACGTTCGGACTCGTATAAGGCGGATTTTCTTAGAGGGGAATCATCTTCTTGCTCTGGACAACATTTTTTTGGCTCGGTCTGAGTAGACTCCCTAATAGCATAAATAGTATGAAATATGCATATTCTTTTATACTCAATGCATTTTCTAATGTTATATATTTTCCATGACGTTTTCCATCGGCTCAATGTCAAAATTAGATGCGCACACTTTCTCATATTTCATTTTTGACACTTTTATTTACTTTTCACATTGTGTTTTAAAAAAGTTCATGAGCTTTACTTTAATTCTTCCAAAAATGTTACTAAGGAAACATTGGTGGATCCATCTCTTGAGTTGGGGAAGGGGGGGGCGTAACATTTGCGAGGGGTCTGGGGACCGCCGAGGTCCAGGGCGGAGCCCTATTAGGGGAACTACGGCCCCCCCATCCCCCCTTCCGAAACTCTTGCATTTCAGCCATTTAGAACCAATTTTCGTGACTGTAATTTGAATGGAAATTGATGCATTTGACAATAATATATGAACTAAGAGGTAGTAAATATTTCATTACACATGTATGCATCTTTTTTGGGTAGATATTTATAGTTTTATACCTATGATTTGCAAATCTTAGGATTTGGGTGGGGGCGTATAATCCGTCACTGGGAAAAGGTTTGTCAAATATTGGCTACTTTCCGCTCAAATCACTTCGGAAACTGAATACCGATTTCAATCACTTTTTCATGCAAAAATATATGAAATAGATCGAACTTGCGTAGTCGTAAATTCGTTTGTTTTTGATTCTGACATATTGAGATGACGGTCCGTAATTGGATGGAAATCATATTATTTCAAATTCATTTCATATAAATCTGAACAGAATTTCTCTGTACAAGTACCAGTCTGCATACGTGAGTCATACATGGTGCATTAATGTTAATCTTTTCCGCGCTAGCGCGGGTTCTTTTCTAGTGCAGATTCGTTGCGTTTTAGATGATTTGGCGTCTCTCGGGGTATCTTTTCCAGTTTTTATTGAACACTTAAAATCCAAATATACTCATTAAAAGCCGGCATATGTATCAAATTTTAAATTACCTTCCGAATTGACAGGGCCTACAGAAAAATAAAATAGATCATGAAGCAATCCAAGTTCTGCAGCGTAACAGCTCATTTACACTTAGCGGGAAGGACGAACATTATTTTTACCGCGTGACGTCAAAAATTCTCACTGTGACGTAACGTTATTTGAACAAGGTTGTCGCAGCCAGCGGGTTTACAGCAACAAAAATTGATTCATTTTGTATCATTATGTTTTTCTTTTTGTTATTTGATTAAACATATATAATTTTTTATTTTGTAAGCCCCCTGTTCATGTTTCTTACATTTTACGTCATTCCGACCGGTATACGATAGTTCGCGTTGGGCAGTGAATTCAAAATCGTCAGGAGCCAACTGCATCTTGGTGCACCAAGGGTTTCATCGCATTCCGCCAGACGCTTCATTACAAAGTACCCTTGGATTCAGGGGTCCCCAGTTTCGACAGGATTTCTGTCGGCGGCCCTATTATGACGTCACGTCATTGTAGTTTAATGACGTCGGAAAACAACAAATGCGAATACTTTTAATTTTTGGCGCCATAATTTAGAACAGTTATTTTAACTTTATCCCTATCTTCAATCTGAATTTATGTAAATTTCCTTTTTAATTAATTTGAAAAATACATGGGACCTAAGGGGTGAAGGCAAGGTCATATTGAGAGTGGAAAGTAGTGGAAGGAACCTATGACGTTGCAGTGGAAGACGGAGCCAACTGCTTTAATTGACAAAATACAGTGCACAAATACATACATGTTTTGGATATTGAATCCTCGGAGCATTCAGTCTGGAAACTCTATTCTTTGTAAGGTTTCGTAAGAAGCGTAATAAATGAAAGCATAACAACGTCATAGGTTCCCTCTACTTCGTTTATCATGTTCACAATAAAATATTGTAGTCAGGGATATTTCTATTCATTTGAAAATTGGAACGGTTTCAACATCAAAGTATCTTATATAAGAAAGTTCTATGCCTGATTGATCCCTGACTTGAAAAAAAAACAAGAGGGGATAGTTTTAAAAAAAATTAAACTTGAATCGATACTGTCAAAATTCTATCGTTTGCCAAAAGATCACGTATATGTGCAGTAAAAAAATTGTATAACCGTATAGCCTGTAGGATAATAGCTTGCATATGGTGCATAAGGTTCATCAAAATCTTATAATAGAACATGCGATTTATTTCAATATTGACAATTTCAACCAATAGTTTTTTCTGCTGATGGATCGTTCAGTCCCAAATGATATCGTTTGCCTAGTTTCACAGTGTTTCGGCACTAGACTTCATTACTTATTATTTTATAGTTTGTTTCTATTTCCACTCTCATTGACCGAAAGCTGTCACGTGACGAGTCATTGTCACATCATATTGACCTGTGAGCGGCGATTTCATTGAATATCGCTACCGCGAAAACTCTTGCTTCCGGTTTACAATGAAATATCGAAAACGCGCGAAAATCATATCTGTGACGTCATAAATGTCATGAAGCTGAGCTCAAATTCTTGAATTCTGAGCCTATCTACGGATTTTGACTGAAATAATCTTCATTTGACTCATTGAATGAATTCTATCACGTTCAGGATAATTCAGCGACAGAAAATGCTGATATTAACACGTCTTGAAACATTTTCAAAGAAAAGTCGATGTCAGCCATTTCGAAACGGTACCTTTATAAATACTGATTAAGTCCACTATATAATAAATATATGTACTATTATAGAATTTTAGTGTACCATATCAACAATTTAACAAGTCATGCATCATCATTGATGCACGAAGCAGAAAAAGAGGAATCCAATAATATTATACAACTAGATGGCTACTGTTGCAAGCAACAGACGGATTCCTCCTTTATTAGACCTTCCTTGGAACTGAAGTGTTAAAATCCGAATAAAGAAGATGGAAAAAAGAATAGTTGCTTTAGTACCATATTAACTTCAGCAAATGAGTCAAAAGAGCTTATGTCTAATTTGGGACTCTTATTTATTTATCAACAAAATAGAAGAAAAAAATAATAAATACCTTTCATGTTTACGAAAGCTTTAAACTCCATGCACAATCAATATCTAATCCTTTACAATGACTTTCTCAAAAAAGAATTGCACAATGATTTTGCAATGAGATAATTCCTATTAATAGAAAATGACAACAACATGAAACTACTGATATGTAATGCTACTAAGAATAAAAAAGAAAGAAACAGAGAACAAGAATAAAAGAGTTATCTATCTTACTATGTAAAGTTAAATTAAGAAGTACTACTTGTGTGAAGCATAAATAGTTCAGGGCAAAATCCTGTGAATTCTACAAGAGTAAATGTTTGTTATGACCTTGAAAAAGTTAATTTGACCTTTAACCAATGTCATGGATAAAAGATAAGCATTTGAATTTATTCTCATCAAGAGTCCTCTTAATCTAATCAAAGCTCAATATTTTATCAACAAAAGTCTGTTGTGACGTTGAAATCGAACAAATGACCTTGGGTCAATGTCAAGGTGAAAGGACTTGATGCAAGGAATATTTGCGCCAAGTTTGAACTCTAAAGGTCAAATGGTCTTTGTTCTATAGGCAAAAGTTTGTTGTGACCTTGAGAATCAAAATTTGACCTTGGGCCAAGGTCAAGGTGAAAGGACTTGGATCAATGATTGTATTTATGAAGTTTGAACTGTCAAGGTCAAATAGTCTTTGTTCTATAGGCAAAAGTTTGTTGTGACCTTGAGTATCATAATGTGACCTTGAAACTAGGTCATCATCAATGACTACCTATAAGTAGCCTACCATCCAAGTTTCAACTCAAAATCTCAAAAACTGTAGAAATTGGCACTTTGCCAATTTAAAGTTCCATTTTCAACTCGGAATAGCGCGAAAACCGTAAATATTTTATCGAGCATGTAAGCGTATAAAAGTTTGCAAATTTTCCAAAGAACATTTTAAAACAAATTTCGTTCAAATCGCACGGTTAGTTTAGGAGTTATAAGTGTTTAAAGATTTGACCTTTGATGACCTCTAGTGGGGGCATACGTGAACTTTTCGACGACAAAATTTTTTTACCTCTAGATCTTTATATGCTCTTTCACATGATACTTCTTGTTTTATCATAAGAAGTGGCACTTTTTTGTACAGTCACTGGAACGATCTGGGGGTAAGAATAATAATAATAAGAATAATAATAAGAATAAAGAAAAGACAATACAATAACAGAAAGGATTCCGACGGAATAGTCGGAATCCTTAATTATGGACTTTTCACTCGGTGAATATGGTGTGATATTTTCTGAATTTGTCGCCTGGTCAATATTTTCAAATTCAGTAAATATCACACCATATTCACCGAGTGAAAAGTCCATAATTAAGGATTCCGATTTCCGTCGGAATCCTTTCTGTTATTGTATTGTCTTTTCTTTATTCTTATTAAGGATTCCGATTTCCGTCGGAATCCTTTCTGTTATTGTATTGTCTTTTCTTTATTAAGGATTCCGACTATTCCGTCGGAATCCTATCTGTTATTGTATTGTCTTTTCTTTATTCTTATTATTATTCTTATTATTATTATTATTATTATTCTTACCCCCAGATCGTTCCGGTCACTGTACAAAAAAGTATCACTTCTTATGATAAAACGAAAAGGATCATGTGAAAGAGCATATAAAGATCTTGAGGTAAAAAAATTTTATCGTCGAAAAGATCACATATGCCCCCGCTAGAGGTCATCAAAATTCAAATCTTTAAACTCTTATAACTCCTAAGCTAACCGTACGATTTGAACGAAATTTGTTTTAAAATGTTCTTTGGGAAATTTGTAAACTTTTATACGTTTACATGCTCGATAAAATATTTACGGTTTTCGCGCTATTCCAAGTTGAAAATGGAACTTTAAATTGGCACAGTGCCAATTTCTACAGTTTTTGAGATTTTGAGTTGAAACTTGGATACTAGGTTACTTATAGGTAATCATTTAATGTTGACCTAGTTTCAAGGTCAAATTTTGATTCTCAAGGTCACAACAAACTTTTGCCTCTAGAACAAAGACTATTTGACCTTCAGAGTTCAAACTTCATACATAATATCGTTAAACTAAGCTCTTTCACACTGACCTTGACCCAAGGTCAAATTTTGATTCTCAAGGTCACAACAAATTTTTGCCTATAGAAAAAAGACTTTTAGACCTGCTGAGTTCAAACTTCATACATAATATCATTAAACCAAGCTCTTTCACCTTGACCTTGACCCAAGGTCAAATTCTGATTCTCAAGGTCACAACAAACATTTGCCTATAGAACAAAGACTATTAGACATTCAAAGTTCAAACTTCATACATAATATCATTAAACCAAGCTCTTTCACCTTGACCTTGACCCAAGGTCAAATTCTCATTCTCAAGGTCACAACAAAATTTTCCCTATAGAATGAAGACTATACGACCTTCAGAGTTTAAACTTCATACAAATAATTGTTCAGTCGAGCTCTTTCACTTTGACCTTGACCCAAGGTCAAATTCTCTTTTGACCCATTTTCTGAAGTGAATAAGGTACTTAAGAAACTTTTCTTTTTTCCATCTTCTTTTTTCGGATTTTAACACATCAGTTCCGAGAAAGGTCTACGAAAGGAGGAATCCATCTGTTGCTTGCAACAGTAGCCATCTAGTTCTTATTATTCTTCTTATTATTATTATTATTCTTACCCCCAAGCCATTCCAGAGACTTTACAACAAAGTACCGCATCATAGGATAAAATGGAAAGTATCAAGAGAAAGAGCATATGAAGATCTACATTTAAAAATTTTTTCTTGTCGAAAAGTTCATATATGCCCCCGCTAGAGGTCATCAAAGGCGAAAATTTTAAAACCTTATAACTCCTAAAGTAACCGTACGATTTGAACGAAATTTGTTTTATATTGTTCTTTGGGAAATTTGCAAACTTTTATACGCTTACATGCTCGATAAAATATTTACGGTTTTCGTGTTATTTTGAGTTGAAAATGGAACTTTAAATTGGCACAGTGCCAATTTCTACAGTTTTTGAGATTTTGAGTTGAAACTTGGATGGTAGGTTACTAAGAGGTAGTCATTGATGATGACCTAGTTTCAAGGTCACATTATGATTCTCAAGGTCACAACAAACTTTTGCCTATAGAACAAAGACTATTTGACCTTGACAGTTCAAACTTCATAAATACAATCATTGAGCCAAGCGCTTTCACCTTGACCTTGGTCCAAGGTCACATTTTCATTCTCAAGGTCACAACAAACTTTTGCCTATAGAACAAAGACCATTTGACCTTGAGAGTTCAAACTTGGCGCAAATATTCCTTACATCAAGTCCTTTCACCTTGACCTTGACCCAAGGTCATTTGTTCGATTTCATGGTCATAACAGACTTTTGTTAATAAAATATTGAGCTTTGATTATATTAAGAGGACTCTTAATGAGAATAAACTCAAATGCTTATCTTTTATCCATGACCTTGGTTAAAGGTCAAATAAACTTTTTCAAGGTCGTAACAAACATTTACTCTTGTAGAATTCACAGGATTTTTGTCCTTAACTATTTATTCTTCACACAAGTAGTACTTCTTATTTGAACTTTACATAGTAAGATAGATAACTCTTCTATTCTTGTTCTCTGTTTCTTTCTTTTTTTATTCTTAGTAGCATTACATATCAGTAGTTTCATGTTGTTGTCATTTTCTATTAATAGAAATTATCTCATTGCATAATCATTGTGCAATTCTTTTTTGAGAAAGTCATTGTAAAGGATTAGATGTTGATTGAGCATGGAGTTTAAAGCTTTCGTAAACATGAAAGGTTTTTTTTTTCTTCTGTTTTGTTGATAGATAATTAAGAGTCCCAAATTAGACATAAGCTCTTTTGACTCTTTTGCTGAAGTTAATATGGTACTAAAGCAACTATTCTTTTTTCATCTTCTTTATTCGGATTTTAGCACTTCATTTCCGAGGAAGGTCTAATTAAGGAGGAATCCGTCTGTTGCTTGCGACAGTAGCCATCTAGTTAAGGATTCCGACTATTCCGTCGGAATCCTTTCTGTTATTGTATTGTCTTTTCTTTATTAAGGATTCCGACTATTCCGTCGGAATCCTTTCTGTTATTGTATTGTCTTTTCTTTATTCTTATTATTATTCTTATTAAGGATTCCGACTATTCCGTCGGAATCCTTTCTGTTATTGTATTGTCTTTTCTTTATTCTTATTATTATTCTTATTATTATTATTATTATTATTATTATTCTTACCCCCAGATCGTTCCAGTCACTGTACAAAAAAGTACATCTTCTTATGATAAAACGAAAAGGATAATGTGAAAGAGCATATAAAGATCTTGAGGTAAAAAATTTTTGTCGTCGAAAAGTTCACATATGCCCCCGCTAGAGGTCATCAAAGTTCAAATCTTTAAACACTTATAACTCCTAAACTAACCGTACGATTTGAACGAAATTTGTTTTAAAATGTTCTTTGGGAAATTTGTAAACTTTTATACGCTTACATGCTCGATAAAATATTTACGGTTTTCGCGCTATTACGAGTTGAAAATGGAACTTTAAATTGGCACAGTGCCAATTTCTACAGTTTTTCAAGGTCAATTTTTCATTCTCAAGGTCACAACAAACTTTTACCTGTAGAACAAAGACTATTTGACCTTCAGAGTTCAAACTTCATACATACTATCGTTAAGCCAAGCTCTTTCACACTGACCTTGACCCAAGGTCAAATTTTGATTCTCAAGGTCACAACAAACTTTTGCCTACAGAACAAAGACTATTAGACCTGCAGAGTTCAAACTTCATACATAATATCATTAAACCAAGCTCTTTCACCTTGACCTTGGCCCAAGGTCAAATTCTGATTCTCAAGGTCACAACATACTTTTGCTTATAGAACAAAGACTATTAGACATTCAAAGTTCAAACTTCATACATAATATCATTAAACCAAGCTCTTTCACCTTGACCTTGAGCCAATTCATTTTTCCATCTTCTTTATTCGGATTTTAACACTTCAGTTCCAAGGAAGGTCTTATAAAGGAGGAATCCGTCTGTTGCTTGCAACAGTAGCCATCTAGTTATTATTATTATTGTTATTATTATTCTTACCCCCAGATTGTTCCAGTCACTGTACAAAAAAGTACAACTTCTTATGATAAAACGAAAAGTATCATGTGAAAGAGCATATAAAGATCTTGGGGTAAAAAAAATTTGTTGTCGAAAAGTTCACATATGCCCCCGCTAGAGGTCATCAAATGTCAAATCTTTAAACTCTTATAACTCCTAAACTAACCGTACGATTTGAACGAAATTTGTTTCAAAATGTTCTTTGGGAAATTTGTAAACTTTTATACGCTTACATGCTCGATAAAATATTTACGGTTTTCGCGCTATTCCGAGTTGAAAATGGAACTTTAAATTGGCACAGTGCCAATTTCTACAGTTTTTGAGATTTTGAGTTGAAACTTGGATACTAGGTTACTTATAGGTAGTCATTTAATGTTGACCTACTTTCAAGGTCAAATTTTCATTCTCAAGGTCACAACAAACTTTTGCCTATAGAACAAAGACTATTTGACCTTCAGAGTTCAAACTTCATTCATAATATCATTAAACCAAGCTCTTTCACCTTGACCTTGACCCAAGGTCAAATTTTGATTCTCAAGGTCACAACAAACTTTTGCCTATAGAACAAAGACTATTAGACATTCAAAGTTCAATCTTCATACATAATATCATTAAACCAAGCTCTTTCACCTTGACCTTGACCCAAGGTCAAATTCTGATTCTCAAGGTCAAAACAAACTTTTGCCTATAGAACAAAGACTATTTGTCCTTAAGAGTTTAAACTTCATACAAATAATTGTTCAGTCATGCTCTTTCACTTTGACCTTGACCCAAGGTCAAATTCTCATTCTCAAGGTCACAGCAACTTTTCCCTACAAAACAAAGACTATTTGACCTTCAGAGTTCATACTTTATACATATCATGCTTGGGGCCAGCTCTTTCACCTTGACCTTGACCCAAGGTCAAATTCTGATGTTCAAGGTCACAACAAACTTTAGTCTATAAAACAAAGACTGTTTGACTTTGACAGTTCAAACTTTACACAGATATTCCTTGCATCAAACTCTATCATCATGACATTGACCCAAGGTCATTTGTTTGATTTCCAGGTCACAACTGACTTTGGTTGATTAGATATTGAGCTTTGCTCAGATTAAGATCAATCGTGATGAGAATAATCACAATACTTAGCTTTCATCCATGACATTGGTTTAAGGCCAAATAATCATTCTAAAGGTCTTAACAATCATTTACTCCCTTAGAATTTACACTTTTTGTCCTATACTATTTATTCTTCACACAAGTAGTCCTTCTTATTTGAACTTAACATAGTATAAGAAAGATAACTCTTTTATTCTTGTTCTCTGTTTCTTTTTTTTTTTTTCTTAGTAGCATTACATATCTGTACTTTCATGTTGTTGTCATTTTCTATTAATAGAAGTTATCTCATTGCAAAATCATTGTGCAATTCTGTTTTGAGAAAGTAATTGTAAAGGATTTGATATTGATAGAGCATGGAGTTTAAAGCTTTCGTAAAGATGAAAGGTACTTAATTTTTTTTTCTTCTATTTTGTTGATAAATAAATAAGAGTCCCAAGTTAGACATAAGCTCTTTTGACCCATTTGCTGAAGTGAATAAGGTTCTTAAGCAACTTTTCTTTTTTCTATCTTCTTTATTCGGATTTTAACACTTCAGTTCCGAGGAAGGTCTAATAAAGGAGGAATCCGTCTGTTGCTTGCAACAGTAGCCATCTAGTTCTTATTATTATTCTTATTATTATTATTATTATTATTATTATTATTCTTACCCCCAGATCGTTCCAGTGACTGTACAAAAAAGTACACCTTCTTATGATAAAACGAAAAGGATCATGTGAAAGAGCATATAAAGATCTTGAGGTAAAAAATTTTTGTCGTCGAAAAGTTCACATATGCCCCCGCTAGAGGTCATCAAAGTTCAAATCTTTAAACTCTTATAACTCCTAAACTAACCGTGCGATTTGAACGAAATTTGTTTTAAAATGTTCTTTGGGAAATTTGTAAACTTTTATACGCTTACATGCTCGATAAAATATTTACGGTTTTCGCGCTATTACGAGTTCAAAATGGAACTTTAAATTGGCACAGTGCCAATTTCTACAGTTTTTGAGATTTTGAGTTGAAACTTGGAAACTAGATTACTTATAGGTAGTCATTTAATGTTGACCTACTTTCAAGGTCAAATTTTCATTCTCAAGGTCACAACAAACTTTTACCTGTAGAACAAAGACTATTTGACCTTCACAGTTCAAACTTCATACATACCATCGTTAAACCAAGCTCTTTCACACTGACCTTGACCCAAGGTCAAATTTTGATTCTCAAGGTCACAACAGACTTTTGCCTATAGAACAAAGACTGTTAGACCTGCAGAGTTCAAACTTCATGCATAATATCATTAAACCACGCTCTTTCACCTTGACCTTGACCCAAGGTCAAATTCTGATTCTCAAGGTCACAACAAACTTTTGCCTATAGAACAAAGACTATTTGACCTTCAGAGTTTAAACTTCATACAAATAATTGTTCAGTCATGCTCTTTCACTTTGACCTTGACCCAAGGTCAAATTCTCATTTTCAAGGTCACAACAAACTTTTCCCTACAAAACAAAGACTATTTGACCTTCAGAGTTCATACTTTATACATATCATGCTTGGGCCCAGCTCTTTCACCTTGACCTTGACCCAAGGTCAAATTCTGATTTTCAAGGTCACAACAAACTTAAGTCTATAAAACAAAGACTGTTTGACCTTGAGAGTTCAAACTTTACACAAATATTCCTTGCATCAAACTCCTTCATCATGACCATGACTCACGGTCATTAGTTTGATTTCAAGGTCACAACTGACTTTGGTTGATTAGATATTGAGCTTTGCTCAGATTAAGATCAATCGTGATGAGAATAATCACAGTACTTAGCGTTCATTCATGACATTGGTTAAAGGCCAAATAATCATTCTCAAGGTCTTAACAATCATTTCCTCTTGTAGAATTTACACTTTTTGTCCTATACTATTTATTCTTCACACAAGTAGTCCTTCTTATTTGAACTTAACATAGTATAAGAAAGATAACTCTTTTATTCTTGTTCTCTGTTCTCTTGCTTTTTTTTTTCTTAGTAGCATTACAGATCTGTCCTTTCATGTTGTTGTCATTTTCTATTAATAGAAATTATCTCATTGTAAAATCATTGTGCAATTCTGTTTTGAGAAAGTAATTGTAAAGGATTTGATATCCATAGAGCATGGAGTTTAAATCTTTCGAAAACATGAAAGGTATTTATCATCTTTTTCTTCTTTTTTGCCAATAAATAGATAAGAGTCCCAAGTTAGACATAAGCTCTTTTGACTCATTTGCTGAAGTGAATAAAGTACTAAAGCAACTTTTCTTTTTTCATCTTCTTTATTCGAATTTTAACACTTCAGTTCCGAGGAAGGTCTAATAAAGGAGGAATCCGTCTGTTGCTTGCAACAGTAGTTCACATATGCCCCCGCTGGAGGTCATCAAAGGTAAAATCTTCAAAACCTTATAACTCCTAAACTAACCGTGCGATTTGAACGAAATTTATTTTATATTGTTTTTTGGGAAATTCGCAAACTTTTATACGCTTACATGCTCGATAAAATAGTTACGGTTTTCGCGCTATTTTGAGTTGAAAATGGAACTTTAAATTGGCACAGTGCCAATTTCTACAGTTTTTGAGATTTTGAGTTGAAACTTGGATGGTAGGTTACTTATAGGTAGTCATTGATGATGACCTAGTTTCAAGGTCAAATTATGATTCTCAAGGTCACAACAAACTTTTGCCTATAGAACAAAGACTATTTGACCTTGACAGTTCAAACTTCAAAATTACAATCATTGATCCAAGCCCTTTCATCTTGACCTTGACCCAAGGCCAAATTTTCATTCTCAAGGTCACAACAAACTTTTTCCTATAGAACAAAGACCATTTGACCTTGAGAGTTCAAACTTGACGCAAATATTCCTTGCATCAAGTCCTTTCACCTTGACCTTGACCCAAGGTCATTTGTTCGATTTCAAGGTCACAACAGACTTTTGTTGATAAAATATTGAGCTTTGAATAGATGAAATGTAATCTTGATAAGAATAAACTAAAATGCTAATTTTTCATCAATGACCTTGGTTCAAGGCCAAATAAACTTTTTCAAGGTCATAACAAACATTTACTCTTATAGGATTGATAGGATTTGTTCTTAAATATTTATTCTTCACACAAGTAGTACTTCTTATTTGAACTTTACATAGTAAGATAGATAACTCTTTTATTCTTGTTCTCTGTTTCTTTCTTTTTTATTATTAGTAGCTTTACATATCATTAGTTTCATGTTGTTGTCATTTTCTATTAATAGAAATTATCTCATTGCAAAATCATTGTGCAATTCTGTTTTTGAGAAAGTCATTGTAAAGGATTAGATATTGATTGAGCATGGAGTTTAAAGCTTTCGTAAACATGAAAGGTATTTAATATTTTTTTCTTCTATTTTGTTGATAAATAAATAAGAGTCCCAAATTAGACATAAGCTCTTTTGACTCATTTGCTGAAGTTAATATGGTACTGATGCAACTATTCTTTTTATATCTTTTTTATTTGGATTTTAGCAATTCAGTTCCGAGGAAGGTCTAATAAAGGAGGAATCCGTCTGTTGCTTGCAACAGTAGCCATCTAGTTATTATTATTATTCTTATTATTATTATTATTAAGGATTCCGATTTCCGTCGGAATCCTTTCTGTTATTGTATTGTCTTTTCTTTATTCTTATTATTCTTATTATTATTATTATTACAAGCTAATCGGTTCCATAATAATAATATGGTGATTTTAAAAAATCTAGCCAAAAAGTATCTGAAACCAGGAAACAATGACATCCCCTAAAATGCCTATATTCCATTTTAGTGGTTTATACTTTTCAATCGTGTGATCCATGGTGATCATGGTTTAAACTTTCCTATCTCAAATCACCATATTATTAATTATGGAACCAATTAACTTGCGGTACATGTAATATTAGTACATATATACTACATAGGTAATACTTGTATGTTATTTCAGTATTTTCAAAGTAATGCACTGGCATCATCCAAATGGAATATAAGGTCAGTCAAGCAAAATCTAATCTGTGACCTTTCCCAATAAACAATTGTGGGATACATGATGAAATACTCATAAGCAGCCTATATATATACATTCGCCTGGAGATATGTGTAACAACCATCCCCTCCCCCTTTGCAACAAAATTTCTCATCAACTCAATGAAAAATCTCAAAAGAGATTTCTAGTTTACATTTTTCTATCATTATTCAAAATTTCAGATCATTTGGACAAGTTCACACTGATTTTATATGAATTTAAAAGTTTTTATTGCACAAGAAATATACTTTCACAAAAAATATAATTTTTAGCCTGTAATAATTTAGACCTTTGATAATTGACCTTAAGTACCTTTGCCCCAGAGGATCTATCCTAATGAACATTAATATTAAATATGAACAAATTCTGATGTAGGGTTTAGAAGATTTGAGCTTAGACAGACAGACAGTATGGTGACTTTATGCTACTCCATCATGTCCATATGTGAAAGGTTTTCTATCTGGTCATCATACAGTCAATAAACATGGTAAATTGAAGAAATTTCTATAGGGCTAGGTGTTTGGTCAGTATCTTATCAGCTGTGGCACACAGAAAAGGAGGTGGACAGAGATACAAACATCCAGATACTGTGATATTTATGTCTAAATATTGGTGTGTCATAATACTTAGTGATAAATCAGATTTCGTTTTTCAAAACTGTCACCTTTAAATCAATGTGCAATGAATTGAAATGAATTTCAAACTGATTCTGAGTGAATATGTACAGATAATGGAATACCTGTTAAGAATGTTTTGTTTTCCACTTAGCCAAGAATTGTGAAGGGAATCAGACAACATGAACAACATGTATAATTTGTTATGGCCTGGCGTTGAACTTCACTTACCTTCATTTAGCAGCACAGTCACATTAAATTTGATGAAATTATCTATCATATCAAATAGGTAACAAATGCTGATTTTGAGAATTTTCATCAATCAGACAAATGTTGCCCTTCATTATTTCACTTGACATGAAAGAAAAATTTGACAACAGGTTGCATCTGTTGAGTCACATTTGGAAATTGTGAGTGGAAGCGCATCAAATGTCATTCAGTTTCCAAGTTTACTGAAAATAGAAAAAATATGTATATGATAAAAGAAGGGATGAATTCAGAAAGTCAACTCAGAAGGGAATACTTGATGTATAGGTTAATACCAACACATTGATTTTAAAAGTGTGCACATATTATTAAGTCATATGAAGCACAGGTATATGACACATGCCTTATGAACCAATAAATGTCTCCATCATTTCGAATAAAGCCTTATATATATGCTAACACAGTAAATTATGCCTGTCAGAATTGATTTTAACAAACCAAACAAATTTCAGAGCCATATCTCTGTAACACAATATTAGGTGAACATGAAAATAGAAAGGCAGCATCCTCTCTACATTCTGATCGCTGCAGTGTATAAATTAATATCAGGCATACTCAAAAATATTATGATCCCTGAGCGATTTAAGTCCCCTACCCGCAGCATAAATTTTACGTGGGTCAGTCGGTTAACGGCAAACAAACTTAATTCTATTTTAGGCCTTGTGTACTAACAGTTCGCTAAGCTCTGCCCCTTCACGTGCTATAAAGTTTGTGCAGAACAATATTTGAACAGAAATAACAACTAGCAAGCTGTGATTTGTTGTCTAGTAATTCCCCTTGTCACATGAACCAATCAAATTATCAACTCGCCAGAGATTAATCTACAATTTGATCTAAATGGGTCCTTTGGACCCAATGAAATTTGACCAATGGGTCAGCAGAATTTTATGGGTCCCAAGTACTATAAAGCCTACGCTCACGCAGCAAGATACGCCTGTTGAGTTTTTTTTTACAACACCAAAATATCTAAGTCCCATAACTCCATAAGGACAAATCAGTGTACATTAAAATCGAAAGGCGGCTTCCTCTTCAAAGTCTGATCACAATGTACAAATATCATGAAAATCTGTTCCATGCACCTACATTTTGTCCTTAGCTTAACATGTATGTGCATATAACCCCCCCCCCCCCCCCCCCATTACACAATTTCCCGGTTATGCCACAAAAAATTAAAAACCCGAAACATATGTCAAAGAACATCCTTTCTACTTGAAGTATACAAAATTTCAAAACATTTCGACCAGAAATAGATTTTTAAAGAATTTTTAACTATTTTAGTATATTATCACTGTATTTTAAAAATCTAAGTCCCATAACTCTGTAATGTCAAATCAGATGAACCTGAAAATCAAAAGGCGGCTTCCTCTCCACAGTCCAATCAAAATGTATGAATATCATGAAAATCCGTTGACGCATATTCAAGTTATTGCGTTCCATAGGCGGATGGACGGACAGACAGACGGACGGACGGACTTCGCCATACCATAATACGACTCGTCAAATGACGGGCGTATAAAAACCCGTTACATATGTCAAAGAACATCCTTTCTACTTGAAGTATACAAAATTTCAAAACATTTCAACCAAATAGAATTTTAAAGAATTTTAAACTATTTTAGTATATTTTCACAGTATGTTAAAATTCCAAGTCCCATAACTCCGTAACGACAAATTGGATGAACCTAAAAATAAAAAGGCAGCTTCCTCTCCATAGTCTGATCACAATGTACAAATATTATAAAAATCTGTTGACACAAATTCAATTAATTGCATTCCTTAAGCGGACGGACAGACGGACGGACTTCGCCATACCATAATACGTCCCGTCAAATGACGGGCGTATAATAAAGAATCTTTTCTTCGCTGCGTCTTAAACTCGAGAATAGAAGTGATATGAATGGCTTGCGGCGTTTTATGTCCACGAGATCATCATATTCCAGAAAAAAATAGAAATAAAACATGTATCTCACAAAATTCCATCTAAAAGTAAAATTTGCCAAATTAAGTAATTTGTTGTTTATTTAGTTGCTTCATTTATGCATGCGAGGCTTCGTACATGTACTGTATAGTACAAACCAATTATATATGGTGTACGAAGCCGGTACTTTCTACACTTAGGTGTGAATTAAACAATTTTAATTTGTTGATTCATATTATCCTGCAAAGTTTACCACGGCATGGAAGAATTTTTGCGTTACATGTATCTCTGAATCCGAATGATAAGAATGTAAACGTCTTCATATTGAATAGCATCATTTAAGAGCAGATAAATTGGCAACATGGACCAGACATGCACGTTTCGGGTACTTAACCCTCGTCAGTGATCCTCAAATCTAAACAATGTACGTAATATGCAAAAAAAGTATGAAAGTTACAATGTCAAATAAAGCCTACGCTCACGCAGCAAGATACGCCCGTTGGGATTTTTTTCACAACACCAAAATATCTAAGTCCCATAACTCCATAAGGACAAATTGGATGAACCTAGCTTAAAATCGAAAGGCGGCTTCCTCTTCAAAGTCTGATCAAAATGTACAAATATCATGAAAATCTGTTGACACATATTCAAGTTACTGCGTTCCATGCACCTATATTTTGCCCTTAGCTTAACATGTATGTGCATATAACCCCCCCCCCCCCCCATTACACATAATTTCTGGATTATGTGACAAAAAATTCAAGAACCCCTTATATATGTGAAAGAACATCCTTTCTACTTGAAGTATACAAAATTTCAAAACATTTCAACCAGAAATACATTTTTAAATAATTTTTAACTATTTTAGTATATTTTCACTGTATTTTAAAATATCCAAGTCCCATAACTCTGTAACGACATATTGAATGAACCTGAAAATCGAAAGGCGGCTTCCTCTCCACAGTCCAATCAAAATGTATGAATATCATGAAAATCCGTTGATGCATATTCAAGTTATTGCGTTCCATGAGCCTATATTTTGCCCATAGCTTAACATGTATGTGCATATAACCCCCCCCCCCTTCCTATTACACACAATATCTCGCTTATGCGACCAAAAAATTAAAAACCCGTTACATATGTCAAAGAGCATCCTTTCTACCTTAAGTATACAAAATTTCAAAACATTTCGACCAGAAATAGATTTTTAAATAATTTTTAACTATTTTAGTATATTTTCACTGTATTTTAAAATGTCTAAGTCCCATAACTCTGTAACGACATATCGAATGAACCTGAAAATCGAAAGGCGGCTTCCTCTCCACAGTCCAATCAAAATGTATGAATGTCATGAAAATCTGTTGACACATACTCAAGTTATCGCGTTCCATGCGCCTATATTTTGCCCTTAGCTTAAAATGTATGTGCATATAACCCCCCCCCCCCCTTCCCATTACACACAATATCTCGGTTATGCGACAAAAAAATTAAAAACCCGTTACATATGTCAAAGAACATCCTTTCTACTTGAAGTATACCAAATTTCAAAACATTTCGACCAGAAATACATTTTTAAATAATTTTTAAATATTTTAGTATATTTTCACTGTATTTTAAAAATCTAAGTCCCATAACTCTGTAACGACAAATCGGATGAACCTGAAAATCGAAAGGCGGCTTCCTCTCCACAGTCTGATCACTAAGTATAAATTTCATAAAAATCCGTTGACGCGTATTCAAGTTATTGCGTTCCATAGGCGGACGGACAGACGGACGGACTTCGCCATACCATAATACGTCCCGTCAAATGACGGGCGTATAAAAAGCGTAACGAAAGACGTAGCAGAACAGGTAGGAATCATGATGCTACAGGACCCACGTTTTAGAAATTTCAAGAAATATTGATAACAGAAATTTTAGAATGCGTGGAAGAAACGATCAACCGCAATTGATCGTTAGACTCACATCGGACTGCATATAACTTTTATATCCAAACATTTTGATGCGCAACAATTAATGTCTCTTACAATACCATGGACATGATCAACCTTCTGTAAGGTTTAAATGACCACACAAAATATAAACACAAGACAGTAATTTTACATAAAACTTTCAATGTCAAGAACGATGAACTAAAGGGGGACACACGTACTGTACAAAAATGAATAATGGGTACGGTGGGACGCACGATCTGGAATCAATGGGTCCTGGGGAATTTTTATGCGTCAGTAACGCAGGACGCAGAAGAAGATTAATCCCTAGCCTCGCTGCTTTGCGGCTCAGTGATAATTTGTTTGGTTCATGCAACTGGGGGAATTCCTGGACAACAATCTATGGCTAGCTAGTTGTTATTTCTTAAGCAATAGCTTCATTTTGGCAGATGCAATATGCATTTATCTGCCATTCCATAATTTTTCTCGAATTTCAATCAAGCCTGTACTGATTTCAATGCCTAATAATCATAACAATTTACATGTTCTGAATATATAGTTACGTATTATATTCATCATAAAATATCTTAATAATTTCAAGCAGTCTTTCCAATAACTCACCAGCCCAACTCCAGAGTTCATAAAATGTATCGGTTTTATCAGATTTGCCGATAAAAAATTATTTGGTTCAATGAAAACTCACATTGTGTCTAAAAATTATATTTGAACCAATAAAAACCTCATTTTCTACTCATTATTTGGACCATTAAAAACTCTAAAATATCCAACATTTCATGTGAAGATTTCAAGATCTCTGTGACGCCTGAGGCTACCAATTTTTTTCTGGGCTGGTAGAAATCCTTTAAGAAACTATACAAAAAACTAGTAAAATTTATCTTCGGGCTTGTGGTTTAAAAAAGTTTTCGGAGAGACTGAATAATTTCAGGTCACTGATTTGAAAAAAATAATTTAGGTCAATTTATCAAGAGAAAATAGCAGATAATATATATAATATTGGCTAATAAAGGGATGAAGAAAACACGGACTGGGCCAGTGGGACGACTCTTTGGCTCATTCGGTAGAGCATCGGACTTAACATCAGAAGTTTGCGAGTTCGATCCGAGGCGGGGGTATAAGTCTCGTGTTTTCTACACTGGCGCCCAACGTAAATCCCACGAGAGATGGTGGTTAGGAGGGTTGTCGAGGAGGGGTAGGGAGGCCAAAAATTGAAAGGGGAGAGTAGTGTACCGTCCGCACAGCTCACTTCAGAAATCGGAAAATTGAAGTTTTCTCTACTTCATCGGCATATTTTCCGATTAAAATTTTTATAAGGGGATAGATCTCGAACTCTCATAAATAACGGTGTAAGATATTTGTCTGTACAACCAATACTACGCTCACAGTGAAAGAAAATAGTTTTAGATGGGGAGATCTCTATGTTACTGTCCGCGCGGCTCACTTCGGAAACTGGATAAACGAAATTTTGATAACTTTGTGATGCATCAATTAAAATAAAATCTATATCATTGAATAGACCTCGCTTAGTCGTAAATTTTGGTATATGTTACATGGTTGAGGGTTTATCCAATCATATTATACAGACAAAATAAGTTTTAGATAGGGCGTTTTCAATGTTAAATTTTAGTGGGACGTTGATGATTTTAACATTGAGCCTATGGAGAGCGTCGCGACATCATGGGAAAAATTAGCATGGGAAATGGCCCATCTAAAACTTGTCTTGTCTATATTGTTTAATTGGGTGTACGTACTCACTATCATATACCAAAATTTATGACTAAGTGAGATCTATTGAATGGTGTCAACTTCATTTAAATTTTTGCATCATAAGGTAGTCAAAATTGTGTTTATTCAGTTTCCGAAGTGAGCCGCGCGGACAGTTATTTTAGCGCGACATCGTCGACGTTCTCCATAGATTCAGTGTTAAAGATCGCCGACTTCGTACTAATTAAAATGAACATAGAAAACTCCCTATCTAAAACTATTTTCTTTCACTGTGAGCGTAATATTGGTCGTACAGACATATATCATACACCATTAGTTATGAGAGTTGGAGATCTATCTCCCTATAAAATTTTAAACGCAAAAATTGACGACAAAGTAAAGAAAACTTCAATTTTCCGATTTCAGAAGTGAGCTGCGCGGACACTCACAGTAGTAAACTGCCACCTGTACTAGACTAGACTGTGGGACATCTCTTTGGCACATTCGGTAGAGCATCAGACTTAACATCAGAACCTTACTAGTCTGATCCCAGGTGGGGGTAGTCTCGTGTTTTCTACAAAACTTCCAACTCGGCACTTTGGGCCTCGGAAGTGTTTCCCATCAAAAATTGTATGTGCCCCCCCCCCCCCCCCCATGCAGCTGGGGGTCCCTGAGCAAATATTAGTAGCCCGAGGAAATTTTTGGTAGTCAGGGCAGTTGGGCTAGTGAGTTTTCGCGATGACTGTGAAAACTTTTACTCGCACCTGTCAGCCTGCAGACGATCATTGAGTTTGACCCGTTATGTCTTGCACCGTCTACCTCGGCTTACAGTTTCTGTTATGCTCCAATGAAATCAAATAAATAACTTCCCTTTAAGTAGCTTACCTAATTGAAATGAATTAAATCAGCATATAGAAGGTTATATTCAGCTCCATTTTCAGCGTCGCGCGGAAAATGCAACCTCGGCGTCCATCTTGTTTTCCTTGGAGATTTAGCTCGCCTGGCTCGCTTGGGTCCGCGAATTTCCTCTACATAGTTGAAAATGAATTTCTAGATTTCAACATGCTAAATCAAAGTTTCAGTGCTTATAATCAAATGCTAATAATTTTTAAAGATGGAAAATAATTATTTTCTGCACAAGCTATATTCATACTAACTGTAATAAGGGGTTATCAAAACAGGTTAGGGTCGCTTATGTGCATGTTAATAATCGGAATCGGGTCCCGATTTCGATTAATTCCTTTTTACTATATAATCATGCTAAATCGTTATTATTTGTCTTTACATAAGCGGGCCTAAAAACGTAGTATTATTATTATTATTATGGTTAATTAAGGATTCCGACTTCCGTCGGAATCCTTTCTGTTATTGTATTGTCTTTTCTTTATTCTTATTATTCTTATTATTATTATTATTCTTACCCCCAAGCCATTCCAGAGACTTTTTAACAAAGTACCGCATCATATGATAAAATGGAAAGTATCATGTGAAAGAGCAAATAAAGATCTTCATTTAAATTTTTTTTCTTGTCGAAAAGTTCACATATGCCCCCGCTAGAGGTGATCAAAGGTCAAATCTTTAAAACCTTATAACTCCTAAACTAACCGTGCGATTTCAATAAAATTTGTTTTATATTGTTCTTTGGGAAATTTGCAAACTTTTATACGCTTACATGCTCGATAAAATATTTACGGTTTTTGCGCTATATTGAGTTGAAAATGGAACTTTAAATTGGCACAGTGCCAATTTCTACAGTTTTTGAGATTTTGAGTTGAAACTTGGATGGTAGGTTACTTATAGGTAGTCATTGATGATGACCTAGTTTCAAGGTCAAATTATGATTCTCAAGGTCACAACAAACTTTTGCCTATAGAACAAAGACTATTTGACCTTGACAGTTCAAACTTCATAAATACAATCATTGTTCCAAGCCCTTTCACCTTGACCTTGACCCAAGGTTAAATTCTCATTCTCAAGGTCAGAACAAAATTTTTCCTATAGAACAAAGACCATTTGACCCTGAGAGTTCAAACTTGGTGCAAATATTCCTTGCATCAAGTCCTTTCACTTTGACCTTGACACAAGGTCATTTGTTCGATTTCAAGGTCACAACAGATTTTTGTTGATAAAATATTGAGCTTTGAATACGTGAAAAGTAATCTTGATGAGAATAAACTAAAATGCTTATCTTTCATCCATGACCTTGGTTCAAGGTCAAATAAACTTTTTCAAGGTCATAACAAACATTTACTCTTGTAGGATTGATAGGATTTTGTTCTTTAATATTTATTCTTCACACAAGTGGTACTTCTTATTTGAACTTTACATAGTAAGATAGATAACTCTTTTATTCTTGTTCTCTGTTTCCTTTGTTTTTTTTTTTTTTATCTTAGTAGCATTACTTGTCTGTACTTTCATGCTGTTGTCATTCTCTATTTATAGAAATTTTCTCATTGCTAATTCATTGTGCAATTCTTTTTGGGATAGTAATTTAAAAGGATTCAAAATGGATGGAATAGGTCTAGGAGTTTAAAGCCTTCCTAAACTTGAAAGGTATTTATCATCTTTTTCTTCTTTTTTGTCGATAAATAGATAAGAGTCCCAAGTTAGTCATAAGCTCTTTTGACTCATTTGCTGTAGTGAATAAGGTACTTAAGCAACTATTTTTTCATCTTTATTATCATCTTAATAATAATTATGTACTTTTTAAGTAATTGAAATCATATTCTGTTAAAAGTAGCATATATGTGTAAGAGTATGAATGGGAATGGATGAGGTATGAATGGGAATGTGCTGAAGGGTATGCTACTCATCTCTTGAATGTAAGTTGTATGCATGTATAAAATTGAAAATGGAATAAAAATATATTAAAAAAAAAAACTTAAGCAACTATTCTTTTTTCCATCTTCTTTATTCGGATTTAATCACTTCAGTTCCGAGGAAGGTCTAATAAAGGAGGAATCCTTCTGTTGCTTGCAACAGTAGCCATCTAGTTATTATTATTATTATTCTTACCCCCAAGCCAATCCAGTGACGTTACATCAAAGTACCGCATCATATGATAAAATGGAAAGTATCATGTAAAAGAGCAAATAAAGATCTTAATTTAATATTTTTTTCTTGTCGAAAAGTTCACATATGCCCCCGCTTGAGGTCATCAGCGGTCAAATCTTTAAACTCTTATAACTCCTTTACTAACCGTACGATTTGAACAAAATTTGTTTTATATTGTTCTTTGAGAAATTTGCAAACTTTTATACGCTTACATGCTCCATAAAATATTTACAGTTTTCAAGCTATTTCAAGTTGAAAATGGAACCTTAAATTGGCAAGGTGCCAATTTCTACAATTTTTGAGACTTTGAGTTGAAACTTGGATGTTAGGTCACTTATAGATAGTCATTTAATGTTGACCCTCTTTTCAAGGTCAAATTTTTATTCTCAAGGTCACATGAAACTTTTGCTTATAGAACAAAGACTATTTGACCTTCAGAGTTCAAACTTCATACATATAATTGTTAAGCCAAGCTCTTTCACCTTGACCTTGATCCAAGGTCAAATTCTCATTCTCAAGGTCACAATAGCATTTTTGCCTATAAAACAAAGACTGTTTGACCTTGAGAGTGCCAACTGGGTACAAATATTCCTTGCAGTAAGTCCTGTCACATTGACCTTGACCAAAGGTCATTCGTTCGATTTCAAGGTCATAACAGTCTTTTGTTGATAGAATATTGAGCTTTATTCAATTTCATATATATTTTGAAGAAAATGATATTCTATACTCATCTTTTTTCCTTGACCTTGGTTCAAGGTGAAAATTTCATTCTCAATGTCATAACAACATTTACTTGTTAAATACACAGTGTTTGTCCCACACTACTTCTACTTCACAAACGAGGTCCTTCTTATATGAACTTTACATGATCTAAGAAAGATAAATCTTTTATTTCTATTTCTCTTCGTACCATGACTTGTCTGTACTTTCATGCTGTTGTCATTTTCTAATTGAATGTTTTAAAAATGTCTTAAAATTGAATAGCATCATTTAAATTAACTGGTAAATTTGCAGCATGGACCAGACAGACAGACTGACAGTGTAAGATAGACAGTGTTAGATAGACTGACAACGATAGAAGAACGAACAGACATACGAACAGATAGAGAGAGTACTAGACAGAAACGCAGACGATCGGCGAAAAAAAAAACAAACAAAAAACGTCCAGACTGGGGATCGAACCCGGTACCCTTGGGCCAGCAGTCCAACGCCCTATCCACATAGCCATTGGAGTTCCTGAATGTTAGTGGTTTTTATTTTTGATATACAGACGGAGAAATACAAATGGCTGATTCAGCATTACAAGAATTATCGATCGTTCATGCAACAAGTCAGTCCTATTCATAGCTTTTTATTCAGAAGAAAAACATATTTCATATTGCGCATATTTATTTCAATGTCATTGACTTCAACGTGTATATATGGCCACCTTAGGCCTCTTTTTTTTCATTCGTCAATCTTTGAAACAACTGTACAAGACCTTTGACGGAGCAATGTGGCCCCCTTGGGCTTCTTGGTTTTTTTTTTTTTTTTTTTTTTTTGTTTTGTTTGTATGTTTTGGTTTTTTTTAATTCGTCAATCTTTGAAACAACTGTACAAGACCTTTGACGGAGCAATGTGGCCCCCTTGGGCCTCTTGTTTGTTTTGTTTTGTTTTGTTTTTTTTTTTCATTTGTTTTGCTTGTTTGTTTGTTTTTTTTTTTTTTTCTTTTTTGATTCGGCAATCTTTGAAACAACAGTACAAGACTTTTGACTGAGCAATATGGCTCCCTTGGGCCTCTTGTTTTTTTTTTTTTTTTTTTTTTTTTTTTTTTTTTTTTGTTTGTTTGTTTGTTTGTCTTTTTCTTATTAAATTCCTTAATATTTGAAACAACTGTACAAGACCTTTGACGGAGCAATGTGGCCCCCTTGGGCATTTTTTTTCTCGTTTGTTTGTCTGTTTCTTTTTGAATTCGTCAATCTTTGAAATAACTGTACAAGATCTTTGACGGTTTGTTTATCCAATGACATAGGCTAGTCCTTCGAAAGGGGGAGGTTGATAAGTTTTTGCCCCCCCCCCCCCCCCTCCGACTTACATGTTACATAGGTGTACATACCTGTTTTCACCTACCCTGTCTAGATCCGCCCTTGCAAAAGAAGCAAACACAATTTATTGATTCATAATTTTATTCTCTACATACATGGTCAATGAAAGTCAAATAAAAAAATACATTTTATGAAATTCTGTGTTGTTTACTCCTGAATACAAACCTGTAAATAGAATCGATCGATAAAGATTTATCATTCGGAACATGCTCGACATGTTGAGTCATATCATAGTCGCAAGATTTCATCCTTCTAAAGACTTTTGATGCAAAGTTTTGTCAGTTCTGCAATAGCTCAGCGGTAGAGCGTCAGACTTCGAATCGGAGGGTCCGGGGTTCGATACCGGCCTCGGCCATTTTTTCCCCTCATTTTTTTTTCATTCGTAAGCAAACATTAAGTACAGTGCTTCAACATTGTTTTCATTTCAAAATTTATACGAGTATGTATTAGTTCAAAATGTTTTCTAACAGAATCAAGAAATATCGAATACATGTACCAGTTTGAAAACACTTGCTATATTGTCATGATTCATTGGAAAATCCCTCACATAATTAATATGCATGACCCAGGATGTGTTACAAATTTCATTGGTCAATTCAACCATGTGACCTGACATTACATGTACAAGATACGATGGGGCCTACCTTGGTGAAGGTACCTGGTTCGAGTCCAGCTGCGGCCAGTCATTTTCGCATTTTTTCAATTTTCATTTCTGTTCTTAACAAGATGAAAATGAGAGGAATCCGTCTGCTATGTCCACAGGAACCTCCATCCTTCCATTTATTAAGGATTCCGATTTCCGTCGGAATCCTTTCTGTTATTGTATTGTCTTTTCTTTATTCTTATTATTAAGGATTCCGACTATTCCGTCGGAATCCTTTCTGTTATTGTATTGTCTTTTCTTTCTTCTTATTATTATTCTTATTATTATTCTTACCTCCTTATCGTTCCGGACACTTTACAAAAAAGTACCACATCATACGATAAACTGAATAGTACCATGTGAAAGAGCATACAAAGATCTCAATTGAAATTTTTTTTGTTGTCCAAAAGTTCACATATGCCCCCGCTAGAGGTCACCAAAGGTCAAATCTTTAAACTCTTATAACTTCTAAACTAAACGTACGATTTTAACGAAATTTGTTTTGAATTGTTCTTTGGGAAATTTGCAAACTTTTATACGCTTACATGCTCGATAAAATATTTACGGTTTTCGCGCTATATCGAGTTAAAAATGGAACTTTAAATTGGCACAGTGCCAATTTCTAAAGTTTTTGAGATTTTAAGTTGAAACTTGGATGGTAGGTTACTTATAGGTAGTCATTTAATGTTGACCTACTTTCAAGGTCAAATTTTGATTCTCAAGGTCACAACAAATTTTGGCCTATAGACCAAAGACTATTTAACCTTCAGAGTTCAAACTTCATACATATTATCGCTAAGCCAAGCTCTTTCACCTTGACCTTGACCCAAGGTCAAATTTTGATTCTCAAGGTCACAACATACTTTTGCCTATAGAACAAAGACTATTTGACCTTCAGCGTTCCAACTTCATACATACTATCGTTAAGCCAAGCTCTTTCACACTGACCCTGACCCAAGGTCAAATTTTGATTCGCAAGGTCAAAACAAAGTTTTGCCTATAGAATAAAGACTATTTGACCTTCAGAGTTCAAACTTCATACATATTATCGTTAAGCCACGCCATTTCACCTTGACCTTGACCCAAGGTCAAATTTTGATTCCCAAGGTCACAACAAACTTTTGCCTATAGAACAAAGACTATTTGACCTTAAGAGTTCAAACTTAACACAAATATTCCTCGCATCAAGCCCTTTTACCTTGACCTTGACCGTCATTTGTTCGATTTCAAGGTCACACCATACTTTAGTTGATAAAATATTGAGCTTTGATCAGATTAAGATCAATCTTGAAAAGAATAACCTCAAATACTTATCTTTTTTCCGTGACCTTTATTCACGGTCAAATGATCATTCTCAGAGTCATAACAAACTTACTCTTGTAGAATTAGCAGTTTTTGTCCTACGTTATTTATTCTTCACTCAAGTAGTCTTTCTTATTTGAACATAACATAGTATAAGAAACATAACTCTTTTACTCTTGGTCTCTGTTTTTTTTTTTTCTTAGTAGCATTACTTGGCTGTATTTTGATTCTATTGTCATTTTCTATTTATAGAAATGCTCTCATTGCAAAATCATTGTGCAATTCTGTTTTGAGGTAGTACTTTTAAAGGATTTAGAATTGATAGATCATGGAGTATAAAGCTTTCGTAAACATGAAAGGTATTTATTATCTTTTTGTTCTATTTTGTTGATAAATAAATGAGAGTCCCAAATTAGACTAAAGCTCTTAAGACTCATTAGCTGAAGTGAATAAGGTACAAAAGCAACTATTCATTTTTCCATCTTCTTTATTCGGATTTTAACACTTCAGTTCCAAGGAAGGTCTAATAAAGGAGGAATCCGTCTGTTGCTTGCAACAGTAGCCATCTAGTTAAGGATTCCGACTTCCGTCGGAATCCTTTCTGTTATTGTATTGTCTTTTCTTTATTCTTATTATTCTTATTATTATTCTTACCCCCAAACGTTCCAGACACTTTACAAAAAAGTACCGCAATATATGATAAAGTGGAAAGTACCATGTGAAAGAGGATATGAAGATCTCAATTCAAATTTTTTTTCTTGTCGAAAAGTTTACATATGCCCCCGCTAGAGGTCATCAAAGGTCAAATCTTTAAACTCATATAACTCCTAAACTAAACGTACGATTTGAACGAAATTTGTTTCATATTGTTCTTTGGGAAATTTGCAAACTTTTATATGCTTACATGCTCTATGAAATATTTACGATTTTCGCGCTATTACGAGTTGAAAATGGAATTTGAAATTGGCATGGTGCCAATTTCTACAGTTTTTGAGATTTTGAGTTGAAACTTGGATGGTAGGTCACTTATAGGTAGTCATTTAATGTTGACCTAGTTTCAAGGTCAAATTTTGATTCTCAAGGTCACAACAAACTTTTGCTTATAGAACAAAGACGGTTTGACCTAGAGAGTTCAAACTTCATACATATAATCATTGAGACAAGCCCTTTCACCTTGACCTTGACACAAGGTCAAATTCTCCTTCTCAAGGTCACAACAAATTTTTGCCTGTAAAACAAAGACTGTTTGACGTTGAGAGTTCAAACGTTACACAAATACTCCTTGCATTAAGCCCTCTCACCTTGACCTTGACCCGAGGTCATTTGTTCGATTTCAAGCTCACAACATACCTAAGTTGATAAAATATTGAAATTTGATCAGTTTAAGATCAATTTTGATGAGAATGACCTCCAATACTGATCTTTTATCTGTGACCTTGGTTCAAGGTCAAATAATCATTCTCAATGTCATAACAAACATTTACTCCTGTAGAATTCACAGTTCTGGTCCTATACTATTTATTCTTCACACAAGTAGTCCTTCTTATTTGAACTTAACAAATCCAAGAAAGATAACTCTTTTATTCTTGTTTTCTGTTTCTCTTTTTTTTTCATTAGTAGCATTACATATCTGTACTTTCATGTTGTTGTCATTTTCTATTAATAGAAATCATCTCATTGCAAAATCATTGTGCAATTCTGTTTTGAGAAAGTAATTGTAAAGGATTTGATATTGATAGAGCATTGAAATTAAAGATTTCGTAAAAATGAAAGGTATTTATTATTTTTTTCTTCTATTTTGTTGATAAATAAATAAGAGTCCCAAATTAGACATAAGCTCTTTTGATTCATTTGCTAATGTGAATAAGGGACTAAAAGACTGTCTTTTCCCCATCTTCTTTATTCGGATTTTAACACTTCAGTTCCGAGGAAGATCTAATAAAGGAGGAATCCGTCTGTTGCTTGCAACAGTAGCCATCTAGTTATTATTATTATTCTTACCCCCAGATCGTTCCAGTCACTGTACAAAAAAGTACCACTTCTTATGATAAAACGAAAACGATCATGTGAAAGAGCATATAAAGATCTTGAGGTAAAAAAAAATTGTCGTCGAAAAGTTCACATATGCCCCCGCTAGAGGTCATCAAAGGTCAAATCTTTAAATTCTTATAACTCCTAAACTAACCGTACGATTTGAACGAAATTTGTTTTAAAATGTTCTTTGGGAAATTTGTAAACTTTTATACGCTTACATGCTCGATAAAATATTTACGGTTTTCGCGCTATTCCGACTTGAAAATGGAACTTTAAATTGGCACAGTGCCAATTTCTACAGTTTTTGAGATTTTGAGTTGAAACTTTGATACTAGGTTACTTATAGGTAGTCATTTAATGATGACCTACTTTCAAGGTCAAATTTTCATTCTCAAGGTCACAACAAACTTTTGTCTGTAGAACAAAGACTATTTGACCTTCAGAGTTCAAACTTCATACATAATATCGTTAAACCAAGCTCTTTCACATTGACCTTGACCCAAGGTCAAATTTTGATTCTCAAGGTCATAACAAACTTTTGCCTACAGAACAAAGACTATTAGACCTGCAGAGTTCAAACTTCATACATAATATCATTAAACCAAGCTCTTTCACCTTGACCTTGACCCAAGGTCAAATTTTGATTCTCAAGGTCACAACAAACTTTTGCCTATAGAACAAAGAGTATTAGACATTCAAAGTTCAAACTTCATACATGATATCATTAAACCAAGCTCTTTCACCTTGACATTGACCCAAGGTCAAATTTTGATTCTCAAGGTCACAACAAACTTTTGCCAATAGAACAAAGACTATTTGACCTTAAGAGTTTCAACTTCATACAAATAATTGTTCAGTCATGCTCTTTCACTTTGACCTTGACCCAAAGTCAAATTCTCATTCTCAAGGTCACAGCAACTTTTCCCTACAAAACAAAGACTATTTGACCTTCAGAGATCATACTTTATACATATCATGCTTGGGCCCAGCTCTTTCACCTTGACCTTGACCCAAGGTCAAATTCTGATTTTCAAGGTCACAACAAACTTTAGTCTATAAAACAAAGACTGTTTGACCTTGAGAATTCAAACTTTACACAAATATTCCTTGCATCAAACTCTTTCATCATGACCTTGACCCAAGGTCATTTGTTTGATTTCAAGGTCATAACTGACTTTGGTTGATTAGATATTGAGCTTTGCTCAGATTAAGATCAATCGTGATGAGAATAATCACAATACTTAGATTTCATCCATGACATTGGTTAAAGGCCAAATAATCCTTCTCAAGGTCTTAACAATTATTTACTCTTGTATAATTTACATTTTTATCCTATATTATTTATTCCTCACACAAGTAGTCCTTCTTATTTGAACTTAACATAGAATAAGAAAGATAACTCTTTTATTCTTGTTTTCTGTTTCTTTTTTTTTTTTCTTAGTAGCATCACATATCTGTACTTTCATGTTGTTGTCATTTTCTATAAATAGAAATTATCTCATTGCAAAATCATTGTGCAATTCTGTTTTGAGAAAGTAATTGTAAAGGATTTGATATCCATAGAGCATGGGGTTTAAAGCTTCCGTAAAGATGAAAGGTACTTAATATTTTTTCTTCTATTTTGTTGATAAATAAATAAGAGTCCCAAATAAGACATAAGCTCTTTTGACCCATTTGCTGAAGTGAATAAGGTATTTAAGCAACTATTCTTCTTTCCATCTCCTTTCTTCGGATTTTAACACTTCAGGTCCAACGAAGGTCTAAGAGAGGAGGAATCCGTCTGTTGCTAGCAACAGTAGCCATCTAGTTATTCTTATTAAGGATTCCGACTATTCCGTCGGAATCCTTTCTGTTATTGTATTGTCTTTTCTTTATTCTTATTATTATTCTTATTATTATTATTCTTACCCCCAGATCGTTCCAGTCACTGTTCAAAAAAGTACCACTTCTTATGATAAAACGAAAAGTATCATGTGAAAGAGCATATCAAGATCTTGAGGTAGAAAAATTTTGTCGTCGAGAAGTTCACATATGCCTCCGCAAGATGTCATCAAAGGTCAAATCTTTTAACTCTTATAACTCCTAAACTAACCGTACGATTTGAACAAAATTTGTTTTATATTGTTCTTTGAGAAATTTGCAAACTTTTATACTTTTACATGCTCCATAAAATATTTACAGTTTTCAAGCTATTTCAAGTTGAAAATGGAATCTTAAATTGGCAAGGTGCCAATTTCTACAGTTTTTGAGATTTTCAGTTGAAACTTGGACAGTAGGTTACTTGTGGCTAGAGATTTTATGTTGACCTGGTTTCAAGGTCAAATTCCTTTTCTCAAGGTCACAACAAACTTTTAACTATAACACAAAGACTGTTTGACCTTGGGAATTCAAGCTTTACACAATCATTCATTGCATCAAGCTCTTTTACATTGACCTTGACCCAAGGTTATATGCAAGATTTCAAGGTCACAGCAGACTTTTGTTGATAAGATATTGAGCTTTCTTCAATTTCAGATATATTTTGATGAAAATAATATTCTATACTTATCCTTTTCCTTGACCTTGGTTTAAGGTCAAAATTCCATTCTCAATGTCATAACAATATTTACTTGTTAAATACACAGTGTTTGTCCTATACTATTTATACTTCATAAAAGAGGCCCTTCTTATATGAACTTTTCATGATCTAAGAAAGATAAATCTTTTATTCTTAATGCTCTTCGTATCATGACTTGTCTCTACTATCATGCTGTTGTCATTTCTAATCAGAGACAGTCAGACTGACAGTGTAAGATAGACAGTGTTGGATAGACTGACAACGATGGACGGACGAAGGGACGGACAGACATACGAACAGATAGATAGAGTACTAGATAAAAATGAAGGCGATCGGCGAAAAAAAAAAAAAGATTATCCAGACTGGGGATCGAACCCAGTACCTCTGGGTCAGCAGTCCAACGCTCTATCCACCTGACCATTGGAGTTCTTGGATTTTAGTGGTTTTGATTTTTGATATACAGATGAAAAAATACAAATATCTGATTCAGCATTACCAGAATTATCGATCTTTCATGTCACAAATCAGTCCTATTTATAGGTTTTGATTCAGAAGAAAAACGCATTTCATATAGTGCATATTTATTTTACTGTCATTGACTTCAACATGTACATTGAGAAAAAAAACTTGGAAGTAAAAAAAAAATGTTTCTTCATTCATTTGATTATTTAGAGCAGATCTAGACAGGTATGTGTACAAGTGTATGTTGGGGAGGGGGGGGGTCAAGACCCCTTCCCCCATAATCGCTTGAAAATATTTTTTATCTTCCCCGTTTCACGTATCTGCTACTCCTCCGAAATCATAGACAGGAAACGCTCTATCCCTCTTTTTAAAGTCTTTGAAATAATATGTACAAGACCCTTTGCGTTTGTAATTTGTTTTTTCCAAAGAGTGGTTTCATTCTAGCCCTTCTAAGAGGAGTAGGGGGTCCTGTCTATGAATTTTGACACCCCCTCCCCTCCCCGACTTACATACACATACCTGCCTTCACGTTGCTTGTTCAGATCCGTCCTTGAAAAAATAAGCAAACATATTCGATTGATTCTTCACAATTTTATTATCAATATGCATTGTAACATAGAGTAAAAGAAAAACATTTTATGAAAATCCTTGTTGTTTATTTCTGAATACAAACCTCTAAATATAATCGATCGATAAAATTCATCATTCGGAACATACTCGAAACATTGAATCATATCATAGTTGCAAGTATTCATCTTTCTAAAGACTTTTGATACAATGATTGTTTAGTCCTGCAATAGCTCAGTTGGTTGAGCGTGATGCTGCAGATCGGAAGGCCCCGGGATCGAAACTCGCTGAAGACACTTTTTTCTTCTCACCATTTTTTTTTCAGTCATAAACAAACATAGATTACAATGCTTAAACATTGTTTATCGTTTCAAATGTTTTACGAATATGTGTTAGTTCAAAAAATATCTTCTGAATTAAGAATCAAGAAATATCGAATACCAATTCGAAACACTTGCTTTTGTCTTGATTCATTGGAAAATCCCTGACATGATTAATATGCATGACCCAAGGTGTGTTACAATTTCCATTGGTCAATTCAACCACGTGACCTGAGATTACCATACACTACATTACAAGCTACAATGGAGGCCTACCTTGGTGAAGGTACCTGGTTCGAGCCCAGCTGCGGCCAATCTTTTTGGAGTTTTTTCAGTTCTCATTTCTGCTATGAACAAGTTGAATATAAGAGGAATCCATCTGCGACGTCCGCAGGAACCTCCATGCTTCTATTTAAGGATTCCGACTATTCCGTCGGAATCCTTTCTGTTATTGTATTGTCTTTTCTTTATTAAGGATTCCGACTATTCCGTCGGAATCCTTTCTGTTATTGTATTGTCTTTTCTTTATTCTTATTATTATTCTTATTATTATTAAGGATTCCGACTATTCCGTCGGAATCCTTTCTGTTATTGTATTGTCTTTTCTTTATTCTTATTATTATTCTTATTATTATTATTATTATTATTATTCTTACCCCCAGATCGTTCCAGTCACTGTACAAAAAAGTACAACTTCTTATGATAAAACGAAAAGGATCATGTGAAAGAGCATATTATGATCTTGAGGTAAAAAAATTTTGTCGTCGAAAAGTTCACATATGCCCCCGCTAGAGGTCATCAAAGTTCAAATCTTTAAACTCTTATAACTCCTAAACTAACCGTACGATTTGAACGAAACTTGTTTTAAAATGTCCTTTGGGAAATTTGTAAACTTTTATACGCTTACATGCTCGATAAAATATTTACGGTTTTCGTGCTATTACGAGTTGAATATGGAATTTTAAATTGGCACAGTGCCAATTTCTACAGTTTTTTGAGATTTTGAGTTGAAACCTGGATACTAGGTTACTTATAGGTAGTCATTTAATGTTGACCTACTTTCAAGGTCAAATTTTCATTCTCAAGGTCACAACAAACTTTTACCTGTAGAACAAAGACTATTTGACCTTCACAGTTCAAACTTCATACATACTATCGTTAAACCAAGCTCTTTCACACTGACCTTGACCCAAGGTCAAATTTTGATTCTCAAGGTCACAACAAACTTTTGCCTATAGAACAAAGACTATTAGACCTGCAGAGTTCAAACTTCATACATAATATCATTAAACCATGCTCTTTCACCTTGACCTTGGCCAAAGGTCAAATTTTGATTCTCAAGGTCACAACATACTTTTGCCTATAGAACAAAGACTATTAGACATTCAAAGTTCAAACTTCATACATAATATCATTAAACCAAGCTCTTTCACCTTGACCTTGACCCAAGGTCAAATTCAGATTCTCAAGGTCACAACAAACTTTTGCCTATAGAACAAAGACTATTTGACCTTTAGAGTTTAAACTTCATACAAATAATTGTTCAGTCATGCTCTTTTACTTTGACCTTGACTCAAGGTCAAATTCTCATTTTCAAGGTCACAGCAACTTTTCCCTACAAAAACAAAGACTATTTGACCTTGAGAGTTCATACTTTATACATATCATGCTTGGGCCCAGCTCTTTCACCTTGACCTTGACCCAAGGTCAAATTCTTTTTTTCAAGGTCACAACAAACTTAAGTCTATAAAACAAAGACTGTTTGACATTGAGAGTTCAAACTTTACACAAATATTCCTTGCATCAAACTCTTTCATCATGACCTTGACCAACGGTCATTAGTTTGATTTCAAGGTCACAACTGACTTTGGTTGATTAGATATTGAGCTTTGCTCAGATTAAGATCAATCGTGATGGGATAATCACAGTACTTTGCTTTCATTAATGACATTGGTTAAAGGCCAAATAATCATCCTCAAGGTCTTAACAATCATTAACTTTTGTAGAATTTACACTTTTTGTCCTATACTATTTATTCTTCACACAAGTAGTCCTTCTTATTTGAACTTAACATTGTATAAGAAAGATAACTCTTTTATTCTTGTTCTGTGTTCTCTTTCTTTTTTTTTTTTTCTTAGTAGCATTACAGATCTGTCCTTTCATGTTGTTGTCATTTTCTATTAATAGAAATTATCTCATTGCAAAATCATTGTGCAATTCTGTTTTGAGAAAGTAATTGTAAATGATTTGATATCCATAAAGCATGGAGTTTAAATCTTTCGAAAACATGAAAGGTATTTATCATCTTTTTCTTCTTTTTTTGTCAATAAATAGATAAGAGTCCCAAGTTAGACATAAGCTCTTTTGACTCGTTTGCTGAAGTGAATAAAGTACTAAAGCAACTATTCTTTTTTCATCTTCTTTATTCGAATTTTAACACTTCAGTTCCGAGGATGGTCTAATAAAGGAGGAATCCGTCTGTTGCTTGCAACAGTAGCCATCTAGTTATTATTATTATTCTTACCCACAAACCGTTCCGGTCACTTTACAAAAAAGTACAGCATCATATGAAAAAACGGAAAGTACCATGTGAAAGAGCATATGAAGATCTAAATTCAAATTTTTTTTCTTGTCGAAAAGTTCACATATGCCCCTGCTAGAGGTCATCAAAGGTAAAATCTTTAAAACCTTATAACTCCTAAACTAACCGCGCGATTTTAACGAAATTTGTTTTATATTGTTCTTTGGGAAATTTGCAAACTTTTATACGCTTGCATGCTCGATAAAATATTTACGGTTTTCGCGCTATTTTGAGTTGAAAATGGAACTTTAAATTGGCACAGTGCCAATTTCTACAGTTTTTGAGATTTTGAGTTGAAATTTGGATGGTAGGTTACTTATAGGTAGTCATTGATGATGACCTAGTTTCAAGGTCAAATTATGATTCTCAAGGTCACAACAAACTTTTGCCTATAGAACAAAGACTATTTGACCTTGACAGTTCAAACTTCACAAATACAATCATTGATCCAAGCCCTTTCACCTTGACCTTGACCCAAGGTCAAATTCTCATTCTCAAGGTCACAACAAATTTTTTTCTATAGAACAAAGGCCATTTGACATTGAGAGTTAAAACTTGACGCAAATATTCCTTGCATCAAGTCCTTTCACCATGACCTTGACCCAAGGTCATTTGTTCGATTTCAAGGTCACAACAGACTTTTGTTGATAAAATATTGAGCTTTGAATAGATAAAAAGAAATCTTGATGAGAATTAACTAAAATGCTTATCTTTCATCCATGACCTTGGTTCAAGGTCAAATAAACTTTTTCAAGGTCATAACAAACATTTACTCTTGTAGGATTGATAGGATTTTGTTCTTAAATATTTATTCTTCACAGAAGTAGTACTTCTTATTTGAACTTTACATAGTAAGATAGATAACTCTTTTATTTTTGTTCTCTGTTTCCTTTTTTATCTTAGTAGCATTACTTGTCTGTACTTTCATGCTGTTGTCATTCTCTATTTATAGAAATTTTCTCATTGCTAATTCATTGTGCAATTCTTTTTGGGATAGTAATTTAAAAGGATTCAAAATGGATAGAATAGATATAGGAGTTTAAACCCTTCCTAAGCTTGAAAGGTATTTATCGTCTTTTTCTTCTTTTTTGTCGATAAATAGATAAGAGTCCCAAGTTAGACTTAAGCTCTTTTGACTCATTTGCTGAAGTGAATAAGGTACTTAAGCAACTATTCTTTTTTCATCATCTTTATTCGGATTTCAACACTTCAGTTCCGAGGAAGGTCTAATAAAGGAGGAATCCGTCTGTTGCTTGCAACAGTAGCCATCTAGTTGTATAATATTATTGGATTCCTCTTTTTCTGCTTCGTGCATCAATGATGATGCATGGCTTGTTTAAATGTTCATATGGTACACTAAAATTCTATAATAGTACAGATATTTCAATACTGACAATCTTAACTTTAATATTCAGAACCCTATAGTTTCAAATAACGCATAACTCGTCGTAAATTTCAATCAATTGCTTATTTTAATGACTAGTTCTGAAATTAGTATACATATATAGTCATGTTCCCTCTCACAAAGAAGTAGCTAAAGAAATATCTTCTAATTGTGACAGACCTAAGAAAGAAAAAAACTCCAATAAGACGTTAATCCATCAGTTGTTCAGTCTAAAATTCGAAGAAGGTTAGGCAACATCATAAGAATTTCCACTGGAACAGTTGCGAACCCAGGAAAAAACAATGTTCCAAAATGATACCAGGTTCCCGGGGAGAGTCAGCGTCTCCTGTTTGCAATATCGATTTATTAGCACGTATTGATTTTCACTTAAATCGCCGTGTTCACATAATTTGAGATCATGTGACAGTTTGCTGTTCCTCTCTAATGCATGTAAATAGAAAACAGATTCGAGACCGAAATCCGTGGCGATTTATCCTAATATGCCTATTAGCCTTCTTGAAACAGACATGACAAAATGACATCTTTGAATACAGGTGGAATTTCAATATATATAAAGAAGACAGGGCCCCGACCACCTGTCCTCTCTGAATGTCAGTCGGACTCCTCAGGTGATTACATACATGAGCTCGCTACAGCTGGCAGAGCACGGACTGTATTACGCATGCCCTCTTTTTATATCCATTTACATATTCATCTGTGTTTCTGGGGCCTCTACGTTTCGCGATCTTGTTTGTGTGGGGTCATCTTACAGTGAGGAGGTTGTTTTACACCACAATTGTACGTTCTTCTAGACCTCTGGGTAACTGGAGAAGTGAGAGGGTTGTGCGCACGTAATCCAGGATAACCACACCATTTGCTACTTGCGTTACAAATGGCCGTCCAAAGTCGGCACCGGTTGCCCATTGGTCTCGTCGGTTTATGTGTAGTCTTTTGTGTTTGAAGTTTACATGTCGTGTGTCTCTTTTCCGTCTCGTGCTGTACTTGTCTTTTGTGTTTTTGCATCGGGTGTTTTGGAGTTTTGCTGTTGGTGCTGCAACGGGGTCTTGTTGGAGATCTCCTCCCTTCTTCAGTATATATAAAAGTACATGTAAGGTCCCTTTGTCATTTGATGAAAAAAGTAAAATGAATTGATTCGCATTAAAGTTAGATGAATTACACTGAATTCTTCGATTTATGAGATATCAAATTAAGGTCTGGCTTCCTATAAGGGGATATAATCTTCAAGAAAAGGTAGAGAAAATAGGGGGTAAGTTATTATCATAGTAGGGCTCGCTTCAAACTCCCCTACCATGATAACAACTTACCCCCATAATTCAACAGCAGGTCAGACAGTTTTGGACATAATAAAATTCACACTTTTTGGCCAAATTACATTGTTTAGATTGAGAATCACTGACGAGGGTTAAGTACCCGAAACGTGCATGTCTGTCTGGTCCATGCTGTAAATTTATCTGTTCGTAAATGATGCTATCGAATTTGAAGACGTTTAACCACTTGGCGAGTGTCACTGCTGGTGGACCAGGAGTCCCTGAGGGCACAGTAACTCATCACAACAGGGGATGCTTACTCCTCCCGGGCACCTGGTCCCACTTCTAGCTTGCTAGGGGTCCGTCGATGCTCAATTTGGTGCTCTATTTTGAGTGTTGTAGAGATTATCGTCAGGATCTTCTTTAACTCATTTGTGTCACACTTATGCCCTTTGCCGTGTGGAGCTCGTAAAAAAGTTCCCCGCGAGGGGTTTGACAGTAAGTGTTTTGAATATTTTCCCTGACATGGTCGCTATAACACTTTCTATACAGATATAACCTCAGACAGTGCAATGCATGTATTTAATATATTGTTTTATTTTCGTGCATGAACATCGACGTCAGGTGCGGCCAGCCAACAGGGGATGCTTACTCCTTCCGGGCACCTGGTCCCACCACTAGCTTGCTAGGGGTCCGTCGATGCTCAATTTGGTGCTCTAAATCTATTGTGAGTGTTGTTTAGATTATCGTCAGGATTTTCATTAACTCGTCATACACTACGATGTCCCTCTCTCCATAATGGTGGATGGTATTCTGGTATAGACCAGTTGTACCATCCAACCAAAGATTTTACTTTATATCTTCCAAAATGGAAGTAACCGGATGTGACAATTCTACCAAATTGAAGCGACGGGTGTTGCATGTAAACAAGAGAGACTGACTCTTCCTTGGCACCTGGTCTCACTCCCAGGTGTTTTGGGATTTTGCTGTGGGTGCTGCAACCTAGTGTTGTTGGAGATCCCCTCCTTTCTTTCCCATATCGGGAGTTCGCTTCTTTTAATGTGGTGAATATTTTTGTTTGCTTTGGTTCCTGTTTTATCCTGATTTTGTATGCCTTCGGTTTATGATTTTCTGAATCATCGATTTTGTGCTGTATATAGGGATATGGTCATTATCTATACTTTTTATTTGAGTGATCGTTTCTTCAACGCATTCGAAATTTTCTGTTATTAACATTTCTAAAACGTGGGTCTTGTAGCATCATATCCCATCCATCTTGCTACGTCTTTCGGAACATTTTTGGACATAATAGATTTCACACTTTTTGGCCAAATTACATTGTTTGAATCGAGGATCACTGACAAGGGTTAAGTATCCGAAAAGTGCATGTCTGGTCCATGCTGCAAATTTATCTTTTCTTAAATGATGCTATTGAATTTGAAGACGTTAAACATTTACCTCATATAACAATAATGTACTCTTTTTTTTTTCTTTTTTTTTTTTGCGGCTTCAAGCTAAAAATATTTCGTTTGTCTGTGGGTCTTTATATCCAAGTCATGTTTGGGTGTAGTCTGTTGTGGTCACTTGAACGTCATCATGTTGGAGATAATCTTATTGCATTGTCGGGTTGCGCGTATTTGTAGTATTTCTAACGAAACCTCGCCAGATGAGACAAGGCCCTGGCCACCTGTCCTCTCTAAAAATTGGTCGGACTCCTTGGCTAATTGCAGGGCACGGCCTTTTTTTGTACGTCCTCATACTTTTGATATCAATTTAAGTATCTGTTTTGTTTTGTTTTTTCACTCGGGCCCCTGTTGCCTTGTTTGTGAATCCTTTGATTCCGCTAGATAGCCGTACAAGTGGGTGCGTTGTAAATACGTCATCGGAGTAAGCTCACAATTTGCTGCTGACGTGACAGATGGCCGTCCTATGCCCCACGGATTGCCCATTGGTTTTGTTGGTTTATGTGTATCTTGTAGTCTTTTTTATGTTTAGATGTCGGCTTCGATATTTGGTTCTCCTTGTACCCTTCGTGTATTTTATTATGCTTGTCCACTCTTCGCATTTGTTTGTTTCTGTGTATTGCTTTAGGTGTTGCAAATCACTTTAGGGAACGTCTTCTTTGAAGTCCATCTCAAACCTCCGACGAGGACCATTTCAGATATCCGACTTTCAACCACATTTGACACGTTTCTATTTGGTACTCACGGCGGATGTTGCATGCAGTCAGATGACGCTCACTCCTCCCGGGCACCTGGTCCTGCCTCCATACGGAGATTGTGCCTTGTTTATGGAGACTTACACAATTATGCCATATTCCCCTGAACAGGAATAAGTACTTCTCCTCTGGTGTACTTTTTTCTTAGTACTTTTTATCTATTGAAACATAGTTTACAGATGAAGTAACTGATGCTTCTATTAAACAGGAGACTCTTGCTAATATAGGCCACATGCATATATCATACTTTTGCTCCAGAATGCTTTGTCTCGGTTTTGTTTTCTTTTTGTTTTTGCTTCGTGTTTGTTTGTTTGTTTTCTTTGCTTTAATTCTTATTTGTTATGCATTTGTTATTTAACATTATTGTTATTGGGCCAATTGATGATGATTTTTTATTCAAAGATTGACTTTCGCTAACTCATTAGCAAACGAACACAAGAGATTGACTTTTCCCTGTCACCAAATTCGATGGTCTTTATCTTCTTATCTTTTCGTTGCTTTAAAGTTTGTTCTCCTTATCTTCATTATTACCCATTAGTTGTGTTATGCAGTCTACTTCCAACACCATTCAAGGCGAAAGAACTAGACACTGAGATTATTTTCAATATGAATCAACAAGGAAAATATACATTTAAAGCACATTTATTTAAGAATTTGAAACATCAACGAATATATATACAAAATGGTTAAATATCCATGCACAGAAATAACACAATTACCATTTCAGATGACGGAAGAAGCTATTTTCAACTGCTATCAAAGTAAAATCAATCTACGAACAATTTGCCAGATTTGTTTTAAATATAATGTTGATTCTTATATTCATTTATTGTTTTAAGTATTTTTGTCTTAATGTCGATAGATTCGATAAATGGATAATAATGTACATCTTTCTTGTTTTTATGAAACATTTTTGGGGGAAAGCTGTTATTTATAGTAACACTTATAATCTTTAAGATTTAAAGCGGACATTATATTCTGTACAAAAATTCTAAGGTATTGATACTGAATATAACAATCCATCTTTCATGTTGAAATCTTTGATAACAATACATCGGTTGAATTCTAAAATATTGATACTGAATATAACAATCCATTTTTCATGTTGAAATCGTTGATAACAATACATCGGTCGAGTTGAAACAGTAGTAAACAATATATATGTTCTGTTCACATCAAACTATGAATAGCAAATACATACAATGTTTAAATTGTAATAAGAATGAGTTGAAACAGTAGTAAACAATATATATGTTCTGTTCAAATCAAACTGTAAATAGCAAATACATACAATGTTTAAATTGTAATAAGAATGAGTTGAAACAGTAGTAAACAATATATATGTTCTGTTCACATCAAACTATGAATAGCAAATACATACAATGTTTAAATTGTAATAAGAATGAGTTGAAACAGTAGTAAACAATATATATGTTCTGTTCAAATCAAACTGTAAATAGCAAATACATACAATGTTTAAATTGTAATAAGAATGAGTTGAAACAGTAGTAAACAATATATATGTTATGTTCAAATCAAACCGTGAATAGCAAATACATACAATGTTTAAATTGTAATAAGAATGAGTTGAAACAGTAGTAAACAATATATATGTTATGTTCAAATCAAACTGTAAATAGCAAATACATACAATGTTTAAATTGTAATAAGAATGAGTTGAAACAGTAGTAAACAATATATATGTTATGTTCAAATCAAACTGTAAATAGCAAATACATACAATGTTTAAATTGTAATAAGAATGAGTTGAAACAGTAGTAAACAATATAAATGTTCTGTTCAAATCAAACCGTGAATAGCAAATACATACAATGTTTAAATTGTAATAAGAATGAGTTGAAACAGTAGTAAACAATATATATGTTCTGTTCACATCAAACCGTGAATGGCAAATACATACTATGTTTAAATTGTAATAAGAATGAGTTGAAACAGTAGTAAACAATATATGTTATGTTCAAATCAAAATGTGAATAGCAAATACATACAATGTTTAAATTATGATAAGAATAAGTTGAATCAGTAGTAAACAATATATATGTTATGTTCAAATCAAACTGTGAATAGCAAATACATACAATGTTTGAATTGTAATAAGAATCCATGTGATATGTTGAAGCTGTTTATAACAATATATCTATTCTTTTGAAACAGTAAAATATTAAATACATGTATAAATCTGTTATGTCTGTATCAAATATATTTACCAAAAAATAATACAATAACAGTAATATGAGTCATAAGAATGAACATGACAGCAATAGTTGTCTTTTCGATCATAGGAACAGATTTATATCACTACAAAATAATAATACGTAAAAAGACAGTCGGAGAGAACAAAGAAATTACATGCATAGGAAAATCTTCAATTTGACAAAAAGGAAAGGAGGAGATCTCCAACAACACTCTGTTCCAGCACCCAGAGCAAAACACCAAAACAATCCATGCAAAACACAGAGATGACACGCACAGCAAGACACGCAAAAGGGACAAGGAATATAAAAAATAACACAGAAATGTCGAACACAAAAGAATGGGTGAAATTTACAAAATTTGAATACCAAATTTTGATGCAATGAAAATGACTACAAATGTACATTGTATGTTTAGCCATACTTGTAAATAAATTGTACGGATCTACGTTAAAAAAATTCCAATTGTAGGTTATTTTGTGAAATTATATAAGGAAAAAAATGATATCATTTCAACCATCAAGTACTCCTTTCAATAAAATTAAATATCTAGACGTTCGTTGACGGCTGCGCATTTAGCGACTGAAAACTAACTCACTTGAACAGAATTTTGTTGAAGCATAAAGCGACCCCTTTTCTAGGGCTTGCATTCGCATAACGACTTCCTTCTATTATAACGATTATACTGTACAGTTTCCCGGTTACCACGGTGTATTTAATTTGGAAGGGTTTGTAGAAAGACTAATAATGGGGCCTTTACACTCAAAATAATTGTGATCTTTGCTGGTTACGAAAATTGATATTTTCCTGAAGATTGTTTTCATTGTAATTTTGTGCATTATTCGACAAAATTCAAATTATGGGAGTCGTGTGACCAACTCTAAGTTCAGCAAATAATTTTTGAATACAATAACAGATATTAAGATATCCATTAACTTTAAATAGTTTACACAAACGAGTAAGTATGAAAGTTATGTATCTGGTTTCTTTTCTATCCTATTAACTACCCTATCACTTTCACTTTACCGATTGACAGGTTTTGTTCACATCATATCAAAAGAACAAAGAAGGGATCTCTGTTAAGACTACCATGTACTGATCACAGCGGAACACACCCACAAGATACAATTAACAACAACATCAGACAAAACAACTGCATCAATTGATACCTATAACTAACTGTCCTACAAACAATCAGACAATACAACGCATGGCAATACAAACAATCCAAGGTGTACCTCGTGCCGACAGTTGAGCTTATATTCTGTGTAAAAGCGAATGGTGTGCTTATCAGGATAATATGCACGAAGCTCTCACTCTTACCCGAACACAAAATCGTCTTTCGAGACATTAAACTTATGTATTTACAAAAAAAATACATTTTCGATGTAATATGCAAAACAGAAAAAGATAGTTATACTTAAAAGCCCTTACGTCACGTTGCGACATATATGCTAAGCAAATAGATATCAAATACAAAATTAGTCCATGCTCTTCTGGCTGGAGCAAGGTCTTGACTTATCACCCCAGAATTTCGAATTCTAATGTTTAGATAGGACATAGGATTAAGATCCGTATGTCGATACGGTTAATCAATATGCCTGAGGGAGAAGATGCTTTTACGAAACTGTAGATTGTCCAGTGCAATGCTTAACATTCTTTTGACGATTTCAAGATAATACGATAGGCGATTTATTGTATATTTACTTTGATTGATATGTTATCAACCTTTTATCCGTTTAGTTTGCTGATCAAGTCCAGGTAAAAAATGAAAAGAAATTCAAACTGATACATACTTTAATGCTGGAAATGTTTCTATTTCGAAAGGAATGCAGAATAATTCTTATAACAATCATACAATATCTTAGTTTGTTGATCAAGTCACCGTTAAATATGGCAAAGAAATTCTAAATGATACATACTTTGAAGATGGAATAGTCCCACTTTGGAAAGAGAAGAAGAATAATTTCTATAAAGATTGCAGAAAGTTTGTGATATCGAAATTCTAGGGCTAAACTCTTCTAGTTATGTTTTGATATCGAAGTCAAAACATGGTGTTGCCAAGTCAGTCTGATTACGAATATTTTTAGAATGGTCGCAGTGTGAAATGTTTATATGATAAATATCATTAAAACTTCTCAAGAAAGCATTGAAAGAAAGATTTATTAATGCTAGTTTCAAGACAAGATACCTGTAAGAGCTTTATATGATATTAATAATAGATAAATATTCTTTTACGCAATTTTCGACTTTGTATCTGAATTAAACAAACGGTCAATTTGTATGGTCTGTTTATGTGTAGTGAAACTGACAAGATATACATAAGATTTGGTTTACAATATGATGCAAGATTTACGTTGATTTTGTTTCTTTTGTCGGTGTAGGGAGCTTCTTTTTTGTTTCGCAAAAAGCACAAAGGAATAATTTCTTTAGTTCCATGCGGAACTGACTACACGAGACAATGTAAATCCACATGGTAATAAATGAGCTAAATGCAAGGACGATATCACGGGCAATAAAGGCACGAAGAAAAGCATCTAAACCCTCTCTAGTTGATGGAAGCTGATATACACCCACATAAACCAAATACGTTATAAACATAAGTGAATTTGTAAATATTCCTCTTATGAATTCCACGACCAACAACATGACCACACTTATATTCAAAATCATCATTTTCTTTACTCTACCTTTTGCCTCGTGTCTACTGTCAGCCAAACCTCTATTCCTCAGATGAAGAATAAGAAAAATAGTAAAAGTTGCAATAGAAATCAAATATATAACAAAAAATATAACGTGATACAGTCTTTTTGCCTCTCCAACAGGGGTATCCTGTCTATATATACACTCATTGTAAAGCATTTCCTTTTGGGCTTCCGTCATCCAGGCTTCTCCGTATTCATAGCTAGTATCCGGACTGGAACTCGTAACAACTGGAGGCCAAGGAGTTGAGCGAAGGATACTCGAGGAACTATCCAGAGGTGGCATGGTTGTGACATCATACATGGTGTTGTCATAGTTGGTACTGGTCTGCATAACGTCATCATCATCATAGTAGTAATAGTAGTAGTAGTAGTAGTAGTTTTCATGTGAAATGTAATTATCAACGTCAAGCCCTTTCCCTTCTACATATGATTTGAACGTTGTAAAGTCTGTTCCCGTAGCGATAATTTCCGGGAGGTTGTAGCCGATAGAAATCACACCACTCACCAGAAGCACAAGAAGCGAAACACGATTTGTGAGGAACATTCTGCTTTCAAAGGGCCATCGTACAACTAGGAGGCGTTGGAATGCAACAAAAAATACTAGACAACGAGCAAAATCGCTAAGTATGTTGGCAAGTCGAATAACTGCATAATATATTATGCAGAAAGGGTATGGTAGAGCATACGCTACCTCTTCTGAATATGTCATATACATGTAAATCCTTATTCCGGATGTAATGAAGGCTACTATCGACCTTGAAATAGCTATCCCAACTAATAGTATTGTGGTTGGAGAGATCATAGATTTCTTTAAGAAAATACTTGAAATTATGATCGATGATAAAATGGATAGCCCCCCAATAATTGGAATATACAAATACACAAATTCAGTTTCTTCTGCTATTTGGATGCGGGAAAACCCATCCGTCAATATCGTATCATATACATATGTATCATTTGGAACAATAACTTGATCCTCTTCCGCACTGGACATTTTGTATGAACTCTCTGAAAAGAACAATAGAATGAGGTTATCTTAAACTCAACACACTGGAATGCAGTTCCGTTCAGCTCAGTTAATTTATTTCTTAATTCCAACTGACATATCAAACTTGTTATGATACAAAATATGAAGCATTCGTTCTTCCCTTTAAGAGGCAAGAGCTAAGAATTGAGTAGTAAAAATAAGCCCCTTTTCATTTTCATGAAATATGCCATCAACAGTAATCTACAAACTTGCAAGAAGGACCGTGAAAGATAAGGTCAATAGGGTCATTTTAAACGTCTTCAAATTCAATAGCATCATTTAAAGAAGTTCTCTAGTCGTGGAGATTTTCATGTATATTACAGTTCATATCAAACTAAATTCAAACAAGAAATATTCCCATTATATAATCTCTTTCAGAGCTGATATGAACCAATTTATATTTTACCACCTTTTCCAATTTCTTAAAATAGCTGTTGTCACACCGGAAGTACGTCAGAAGTGTGTAAAAGGGAACCACGTTTCATAACGCTATATATATAGAAATGTACATGCATGTTGTGGATACATGTACTAATGTACTCTTATAAATGCCAAAATAAAGGACATATCAAATGAGAGTGTATGAGTGATGAATATGATAAAAGAGCATTAAATAATGAAACCTAAATATTTACATTAAAACTGTAAGGTAAATATTTATAAGCTCAACTAATGATTTCGCCGCATTTTTCGTATATTTTCTAGGAATTTTCAACACTTGGTGACCGACTCAATAATTGCTTTTGCTAAAGTTTAATTTAACTCCATTCTCGACCGAACTACTACAAAAACGATTTATTTTATTCATTTCATTGTTTCCTTATAAAACGTGAAAATATTTCATTTCCATGTTTTCGGGGATGACCATATTTCGCCGTTTTTGCTAATAAGTATCCATTTTGCACACAAAACGGACAAAATTGTGATTTTCTATTCAGGAAATCTTTCGTCGCCACTACTTCTACGAGATGGTGCAAAATAAAATGTTTTCTTTGTTCGGTTTTTGTAAAAATTTAGATGTTTACGTGTAAAATTTTGTGATTTCAACAATTTGTCCTCATTTTGTGGTATTTTTTTCGTCATATTTGAGTGCAGGAGAATGTCATAATATATCACAACATGCATGCTACGGTCATATTTGATAGGATGTAGTAAAATAAACTTGACAAACAATTCCCATAACCAACGAGAAGCAATTAACTATGAAACGGCGAAATATGGTCACCGGCGAAATACGGTTCCTTGCTCTACGTACGTACATGTGTTGATATATTTTAAATGACTTTCTCATGGGAATCTATCCTTCCTTTCCCCCAGAAAGAAAAGGGGGGAGTCGTCTATTTGGGGAAAAAATACATACTAGTAAAACAAAGAAAAAATCTGCATTTTTGGCAAATCCAAGGGGATCTGACGTCCTAACCGTCTAGATTACGCTTGTAGATGGTTTTGTTCGGGTGGAGGGTATCCTATTTACAAAATCCTATAATTTCCCTGGCATATAAGTCATCGACATGCTCAATGGACCATGATGTACATGTACTTATTTTTTTGAGCGGGATAAAAAAGAAAGAAGGAAAAATACAAGCTAGATTTTTTTACATATATACAGGCCCCAAGTGCCGACAAAAAAGTAAGTATGCAACAACTGAAAAACTGAAAAATATTAACATCCCCCCTCCCGGTTTTAATTTCCAGACATAACTCTCGTCTCCAGACGCCCCCCCCCCCCCCCTCCATAAATAACGATACGATGTATGATGATTGTTGATGTGTTAAACAAAATTTCTAATGAGTTAAAGAAGATCCTGACGATAATCTCAACAGCATTTACAATAGAGCACAAAATTAAACATCGACGGACCCATAGCAAGCTAGAGGTGGGATCAGGTGCCCGGGAGGAGTAAGCATCCCCTGTTGGCTAGCCGCACCCGCCGTCGATGTTAATGAATCATGGAAATGAAAATATATAAAAATCATGCACTATCTGACGTTATGTCTATATAGAAAGTGCTATGGCGACAATGTCAGGGAAGTATATTCAAAACACTTACTGTCAAACCCCTCGCGGGGAACTTTTTTACGAGCTCCACACGGCAAAGGGCATAAGTGTGACACAAATGAGTTAAAGAAGATCCTGACGATAATCTCAACAGCACTCACAATAGAGCACAAAATTAAACATCGACGGATGTTTATAAATGAATATAAACAAATAAATGTCCATCAAATGTTTCATCAAACGGATCCGTGTACGTGGAACATCGAAATACGCAAGAAGTTCAGTTTTCAATATGCAGAGCATGACCTATTACATGTTTAGAAATTTTTCGATATATTGGGATGAGAACGTATATTTTAACTGCGGAAGGAGTTGCGACTTAATTTCGAAAAAAAAACCATATTTGATAATCATAAACAAGATATCATATCAAATACTTGTATATGTATTCCGGGTATCTATTTTTTATTGTTCTGGGCAACACGGTGATCATATTCTTTTGGAGCGGAGATAGTATTATTAATAAAGAAAGTCTGTCTTGAATTCTTGTAATGTACCTCGGAAATGAAAATGTATCTCTCTCTCTCGTACTGAGATACTCGATCATTTAATGTTGATGAAGAACGTTCGTTACTTTCCGTTTAATTTTGAGACGATTAGAATTTCATTTTATTCGATATTCATTACATGATCACTTCTCCCGGTATTGAATTTCAAGAAAGTCAGTTTTTTCCCTGAATCCGCGTTGAGCGGAGCTAGCAGACAACTTTTCAGGCCATATATCAATTATTTTTTTGTCGACCCATATCATTTTATTTTTTTACCTTCGCAACTTTATATAACATCAGAAAATAAATTTAATATTACCTGAAACGGCAAAAAAAAAATGTGTCGTCAATTTAATGACATTAATTTTCATTTCATTTAAAATTCACCCTCTTCCTTATACATTTGCGCCCCCCCCCCCCCCCCATTTCTCTAAGCTGATTAGAATATCAATTTGAGATCCCATCTAGACAGCTAGGAAAGGTTTTACTTTGGATTTCATATCCTTTAAAGTGTCGATCTCTCATCCTCTCTTCATTATTTAATATTTTCCGTGTTCATGTAAGTCTTACCAGGAATTTGGAAGAACCCCCCTCCCCCTCCCTCCACCTGGATGGATCCGCCAATGAATTTGTACAGGTCTTTTAAAACACTGATGTCTAATTTACTTTGAAAATGGTTAAATCGAAAAATAATTATAAATGTACAATAATATAAACAAGGAGACAGGTGTACTATATTTTACATTACGTCATCGTGTGAATGACAAATATGGATAATGACCATATCCCTGTTTACAGTACAAAATCGATTATTCAGAAAATCAGAAACCGAGGCATACGAAATCAGGATAAAACAGGAACAAAAGCAAACAAACAAAAACCTCCACCATATGAAAAGAAGCGAACTCCCGATATGAGAGTGAGACCAGGTGTCCAGGAAGAGTAAGCATCTCCTGCAACACCCGCCGCTTCAATTCGGTAGAACTGTCACATTCGGTAACTTGGATGGTTCAAATGGTCTACGACAGAATATCACCCATCATTCTGGAGAGTGGGACATCATAGTGTATGACGAGTTCCCCATATCGACCGTAAAACTTCCTCAGTGACGATGTTAGTCGGTCACAAGCATATCCCTGACTGAGAAGCTTATCTGAAAGACGCCTAGCTCTCAGAACAAAATCCGTATATTTCGTACTTGCTCTGGCATAGCGTATCAACTGAGATATGAACACGCCATAAGCAGGCGATGAAGGAATGTTGCTACTCAGAAAAGGAAAGTTTGTAATGCTGAAATTGAAGTCGTCACGTTTGTCATAGAGTGAGGTGTTCATGTGACCATCAGTGTCGTAGGACAACACTATGTCCAAATAGGATGCTGAATTATTTGTCTCTGTAGTTTCTTTGACTTCAAGCTCTGAAGGATAGATACTGCTCAGGAAATCCGCGAATTTTGGATTATTGATGGACAACACATCGTCTATGTATCTGTAAGTGAAGTTGAAGTCAGAAGCTAAGTATCTTTTCCCTTCAGAGACCAGAGATTGAATGTGTAGTGTATACCCACTTCTGACGTCACGAATTTGTACTTTCAATTTCAGAATGTGTAGTGTATACACACTTCTGACGTCACGAATTTGTACTTTCAATTTCGGCGGAAGTTGCAGACTAGTTCTGTGTTAAATAGATAGCCTGTGGATATGGGCTTGTAAATCGCTGTTTCATGGATAAACAAGACAATATATTTCTATGGAACTACCAATACTTTGTTATTTGAGTTTGTCCGAGTAAATGTAAGTGAAAATACCCACGAGTAGAGAACTTCTTTAAGAACAGGTAAATTTTTAGCATGGACCAGGCATGTACGTTTCGGCTACTAAACCTTCGTCAATGATCCTCAATGTAAAGAATGTAATATGGCCAAAGAGTGTGAAAGTTTTTATGTCCAAAAATGTACCGAAAGACGTAGCAGGATGGCTGGGATATGATGCTACAGGACCCATGTTATAGAAATTTCAAGTAATGTTAATAACAGAAATTTTTGAATGTGTTGTGGAGTTCGTAAAAAAGTTCCCCGCGAGGGGTTTGGCAGTAAGTGTTTTGAATATATTTACCTGACAATGTCGCCATAGCACTTTCTATATAGACATAACGTCAGACAGTGCATGAAGCTTATATAGTTTTCATTTTCGTGCTTAAACATCGACGATGGGTGCGGCTAGCCAACAGGGGATGCTCGCTCCTCCCGGGCACCTGATCCCACCTCTAGCTTGCTGGGGGTCCGTCGATGCTTAATTTTGTGCTCTGTTGTGAGTGCTGTTGGGATTGTCGTCAGGATCTTCTTTGACTCATTTGAAGAAACGATAAACCAAAGTTGATCGAACTTGGCTATATGTGCTCTCGTGGACTCCTGGTCCACCAGCAGTGACATCTAATATCTTTTCTTTTCTATGAAATACTCCCAGAACTCTAAGGCTAATGTCGAAAGAAGTAGCCGGTACCAAGATGGGAAAACTTATTTTATCGATAAAAAATGTAAAAGTATTTCAATTTGAAATAAAATGCTATCTGTAAGACATCAAATATGTCTACATATTATATCATATATAGAGTTTAATCGGTAAATTATAAGATCAGGAACTTGATATTCGATTTAATCTTGTAATGAATGGCAATTGTGCTTTTTATCGCGAAATACACATTGGCGAAGAATTAAATAAAGATCACACTTGTTTATTTCGTTCCCGGTTCTTGTATATTTCATTCGGTCATAATTAGAACAGATTTGTAACAGAAAGGAGAATAGTCGAACTTAACATATTCTATGGTCAGAAAAAGCACCACTTCCTTGATTTGGCTTTTCGTCGCTGGGACCCCCCCCCCCCCCCGTCGAGATACAGAACCCTACATTGTAAAAACATTTGTATTATATATATATATATATATTTATATACACCTGTAGTATAAGTGGCGTTCTGTATCTCAATGGAGACAATTTTCTTGAAAACTTTTCCGCTTTCTATTCATTTCTTTTGGAAAAAGGCTCGTTTTATTAAAATATAAGTAATGTAATGCAGACCAGTTCTCGAATAATTTCAAATTCGATTCTGATGGGATCCGGTATAGTTGCCAAGTTTTTGAAATAAAAAACTCGAGAAATTTCCATACTTCGACTTTTCAGGACTGATTCAACAAGAGACTTTCAAAATCCACATTGATAACGACATCTACTTCTCAGATCAAACATCTCATCTACGCGATGATTTGAAACGCCGGAGGATGTGACGCCCAATATTGTGTTGAAACAGGTCAGTTTATATAATCTTGTTTTCGGAATAATTCATTTATGATAAGAAATCTACATCAGAAAAAGCACAGATATCTAAGTAAAACTAAAATTTAGAAAATCACCAAACTCCAAATGAGCATGTCTATCGACATGGAAACATTTCCTAAGCCTCCACAAATGTTTAGTACCCGAAACGTGCATGTCTGGTCCATGCTGCAAATTTATCTGTTATATGCTATTGAATTTGTAAACGTTTAACATCTTTGTCTTTTCAATAACCTTTAACGCTAGACGGAAATACAAGAAGGGAAGAGATCTCCAACAAGACCCCGTTGCAGCATCAACAGCAAAACACCAAAACACCCGATGCAAAAACACAAAAGACGAGTACAGCACGAGGCGGAAAATAGACACGCAACATGTAAACATCAAATACAAAAGACTACACATAAACCGACGAGACCAATGGACAACCGGTGCCGACTTTGGACGGCCATTTGTCACGCAAGTAGCAAATGGTGTGGGTATCCTGTATCTTCTAAACAAACCGCCTGTGGTTACAAGTGACACGGGAAAAGACGTAATTGAAAACTATGATCTAGAGTCCCTCGTACCCTTGACGATCTACTTGTTATACCATGCAACGGTGACATCCAAGAACTGTTACATGTTCTGTTGTCTATTCCAGTAGTTCTACTGAAAGCTATCTTGGATTAACCACAAGTTGCATTCTTGGGAATTTCCCATAGGCGAAATTATTCCTGATGCATTCTGACAATGGTACTGACATTTATACCGCGATTATTTCCCCCAAAGCGATGGTAAAATAGTAAAATATTGGCCCTATGAAAATAATCACGTTTACAGTACATTATATATTCGGCACGTTTTTCAGACAATTCTATGCTTCCGCGTCGTCTCTCCCAAACAAACTGCCATGTCTTAGTTTATGTATTGCTTGTCGGCCAGTTGACATCTCGTACTCTATTATTTAAATACTTTCGGATTGACAATACCAGATAATTAGTTCGGCAGCATTTCATTTTTTAATTTGGATATATTCTAACAACTTTCATTTTTAAACGGCGCTGCACAAATATTGAGTGGCGCCACCTACGACGTCTTTACACTATTCTGTCGAGATTGTTCATTGTTCTTTTATTTCTATGTGTGTGGTGCTATTGTCTCCGTCTGTTTGTCCACTTTTCCTCGTCACGTGAGACTATGCTCCGCTGTTTTGGTTCTCCTCCCTATCTTACTTTTGTTTTATATTTTATAAAACTATTCTCAAATTTTAGAGCCTTTACGAAACGGGAAAACAAAATGCATCCCTTTGGTTTTATCCTTTCTTGCTTTAAATGTCATTTGTCATCGTTCTGTATTCTCCTTTTATGGCCAATGTCTGAATATTATAATTATTGACTCGAAATGATTAAAAGAGGCGTTGATAACATTGATTTTGAACTTGACTCGATAATGAAAGTAAAATACAACATAGACAAGATCGGGAGATGCCCAAAATGACGGCGTTTTAATGACCACAGCAACACACACACACAAGAAAAAAAAGAACGACAGCAAAGGAAACGGAAATACTGACGAACATGAGTAAAAATATTCCGCTTCTCCTACAAGCTAAGATATTTTTTAAAGTGATGAAGGTAGGAAGGTCAAATTGCAGTGACTACAACAGAATACACATTTTCAAGAAAAGGACATGCAATTGACATAACGCCAAGCAATTACTTAAGTAGTACGTCAATGACCAAGGAATATTAAAAAAAGAGGACCAATGAACGAAACCATAATGAACGATACCAATTCAATGTAGTGAGCCAATTTTGACAGGAGTACTTCATGATCAACAAGATCTTGTTTGTTAAAAAAGATCATTCATCTGAAGATTGCGATGTGTTAGTAGTCGAGAACACGTTTAAGGCTGAGATAGAAGGCGATCGGCGCCTCTTTAGAAGGTCGCTAAAATCTATGGTTTTCACTACAGGATCGGTCTTGACGTAACCCAGCCCGACCCCCCCCCCCCCCTCCAAATAACCGTCAAGGCAACATACAGCTATAATCCCAAAACGTGGATCCTGGAGCTTCATATCCCATCCATATATCCTTCCCTAAAACGTGGGTCCTGTAGTATCATATCTCACCTATCCAGCTACATCTTTCGGTACATTTTAGACAATATCACTTTCTCACTCTTTTTTTATATTTAGGATCATGGACGAAGATTAAGTACACGAAACGTGCCAGTCTGGTCCATGCTGCAAATTCATCTGTTCTTAAATGATGCTATTGAATTTGAAGACGTTTAACATAAAGCTTAAACTTTGTAAAGGGATATTAATCGAATTTGGCATACAAAAACAGTTCATATACTGCTCGCTAAACTCAACCGGATAACAACCAATTTGGTTGTTAAAAGGTAACAGAAGGAAAAAGGATGACCTCAATAATTCATAGTATATTCTCGGTACAATAAATATAGGATCTCAAATGAATTTTCATTTCATACGATGTATTATGAAACGAGTTGCGTGTTTTATATCCCCGAGCCTTGGCGGAAGACCTATTGTTTTCGTAACCGTGGAAAATTGGATCAGCGATTTCTCAAGAACCCTGTAAGCTAGGACAATGAAAGTTCTCCAACGTTACGTTTGGAGTAAAAGCTAGATTGGTCTTTTTTATTTTTGGTCTCTGTTATTTTTTTTATCATGTTTTTTAGTAGATTCAAATATTTGACGGGAGCGTCGAATTACTCAAAAGGACCGAAAATTTCATGTTTTGCTATTTGTAAGCTTAAATATCTCGTATTTTGCTATCTACAATTTCCATTCTTTTTGAAAGTCGACAGCCATGCAAGATATGAAATGCTAGATGCACACTGTAACGATTTATTACGATGACGTCCTTCACCGTCCTTCATATTTCCAAATTCAGAAGTTCATAGGAGGAAGACACTTTTTTGCTTATAATAGTAAACAAAAATTAAGCTTATTAAGTTTCCTAAAAATTTCAATATTATTATTTTTTATCCATATATCTGTCTTAATTAGTCTTTCTGATTTTTCCTATCTCTTACTGTTGAAAAGATATGAGCATCGAAATTTTGAGTTGGGTATTTCGATACACCTTCACGCCAACAGATCGGGCGCACACTAAAATTGGTAGTCCGAGTCCGACTCGAGAAAAGCAGTGTTGAGATTTTCAAATTCCGATTTCACGGCAATGATGAATATGCATTTCATAAATACATTTCGATATACACAATTTGATTTTAAAACAGTTGATTAATTTAGAAGAGATCAGCTACAAACCAGAATTTACACACAAAAAGTGGTAGTTTGATTCCGATTTCTAACCTACAAACCTGTTTCTAAACTTCAATAACTATATTTTGAACATCAAGTTTAATTTCTAATTCTAGCAAACGTTCGAACATAATTTTCGGTTGGTTTATTTACAAATTGATGAACAATTTCTCCAACATTCTTCCCTCCCCTCGTTTTTCGAAAACAGTTCTGTTTATATTGAACGATGTCGCCATGATGGAAATTCAAAATAAACTTTCAAAAAAGGGAAAGGGGGGGGGGTCCAAATTTGAACCTGCACAGCGAGAACCTCATGGTATTTATATATATATATTGAACGTAACTTGTTATTTCCATTTCTCTTCTCAATAAAATTGGTTCTACAGCTACGAGCTCGCCTTTTTATGGGGGAAGGGGGCAGGAAGAATTTGCAAAAAAAAAAAAATCCCGGCTCTGAAAAATGCTGAAAAAAATATTCCGGCCCAAAGGGTCGGCAAATTTTTTTTCCCGGACCATGCAAAAGTAAGGAAACATTGCATGATATGGAAATTTTTGCTGGCCCTTTGTGCCAGACAATTTAAAGTCAAAAAATTAATTAATATAAATTCAAACTGTTCACATAGCTGTATCTACCAGAGACCTAATACGCATAGGCACAGAAATCTAGAAAAGGTTCTATTTAAACATCATACAATCTGTCTGAAATTCGCTAATTGCAAAGAGACATCTGAAGGAACGGTTATTAACTCATACTCTGTAACAGCGGGGAGTTTAACTTACACAGACATTCACAACATTAGACAATATTTTTCTCCGACTCTGGTAATGGCTGAAAAAAATGGCCTGCTCAGAAAATTGCTGAAAAAATTTTACCGGCTGGCAATAGAATACCTGCCCCCCCCCCCCCCCCCCCCCAAAAAAAAAATCAAATGGTTGCTCACCAACAATTATCGGTTTGAAAATTTAATGTTACTGCTATTTGAAAACTTAAATATATAATATAAATACATGTAATGTGACGTCCTTCATATTTCCAAACCAAAAATTGTATAGGAGGAAGACACTCTTGTTGCAACCGCAACAAGAAACCTCTCTAGTTATCACATGAAATTGCCTAAAAATGTGTATTTCTAACGTGAAATCAACGTTTCCGAGAACTATAGAGGCGAACCACGCCGTGATTTAGAAGTCGTCTGCTACGCCATGAGAAGTAGTGTCCCCATCGTATTCGATATTCTGTGCGTAAGAGAAAAGTATTTCAAATTTGAATAGTATTTTAATGCAAGAATTATTTAACAACAACAATTTTAATCATTGATATTGACTCTGGGTCTGAATTTAACAGTTGACCGATATTTGAAAGGTCACATTTGTCAAGGTTTATGTGATTAGGTTCCAACCTTGACCAATCGCATTCAAGCAGAGCGATATGTAACGTGTTATCATATCATATATTTATGAAATGGCTTTATGAAACTGCATAACAGGTGTATCATGTGATAATAATATTTATATCATGTATTTACCCGTAACAGTTGATTATGGGATAATGCAAGAGCAAACTGCATCTGAATCATTAAAAGGCGAAATTTTGCGATACCGCTGAGGATGGAACTTCATAGACCGCTGATGACAAATACTTCGAATTTGCGATCTAAAATTCAGTTAACTAATAGATCATATCAATATTTCCTCTAGAAAACGGCTATTCCCTCAGTAGCAGCAAGGTATTCTTCAAATATGGCATTTGGCCGGACATAGGGTTATGGTTACCGTCATGACTGACGGTATACTGTAATCATTCGTAACCTACTTGCACGGATATAATACTTCTTGGCAATATGATTGGTTGACAATTGCATAAAATGCAAATATCCGTCTAGGTTATTCAGAAGCTATGTATAAGATTCTCTCACCAGGTCGGCTTAAGAGTGTAGATGACCTGACAAATGAAAGTCATATCGCATCAGTGTATTTTCTTCCGAAATATGCATCGAAAAGTCTTTGTACCGATACGTCCTATAACAATCGCAGATTATCGGAAATTTCCGTCACTTGAATCGGTAAAAACGCGGAAAAAGCCGGAAATGTTCGATTAGTAAATTTTCTTCCAAATTTTTACAACATTTACAAGCTTTTTGTAAAAGCTTATACTTGTACTACATCTTATATCAAATTTGAAAAGAGGGTTTTGAATTAACTCTTTATCGAAGGTCTAAAGGCTAATACATGATAAGTTTTGTCACATTATTGCAACTTCTCGATATGTAATTGTACGTTCGGCAAGATTTAGAAGCATGCATACTCTTTAAAGTTTTGACTAAAATGTGGTGTTATATGAAATACTGACCTTTTCTAAAAAGAATACCAGTACTTACTTTCAGTTTGCGTTTAAATAAATACTACTCAGGTTAGAACAGCTGACAAAGAAAACCGTCAAACTTATGAATGACTGAGGTCTGGTTCGTTCTTTTATAGTTAACATCCAATTTCGCAACGTTAAATAATTATGAAAACTGACATTTAGGACAGACAATTGCAATACTGAAAATTAACAATGCCAAAATATTTCCTTGATAACCCTTTTCATTTTAACGTATACCGTGATTAAAACTTGTTCCAACTGAAATGACAACTTTCGAAATGAAAAATCCGTCTGGCATTTATTGGCAAACAAATATTAGAAACTATGGGTAATATTGGAAGGAAAAGTCATAGAAAGTTTGAAACACAAATCACAATAGAAATAAATGAAAAACGTGAGAAAAAAGGGAAGACGAATTAAAAATTCAAATGGCAACTCTAATAACGAAGAGACAAATTAGTAGAGACTACTTAATCTCCAAACCGTCATTTATTGCCTTATTGGAAAATACAAAATATACAGTCATGATTTTCTCTTTCCGACATACTGGATATTAAAAACCAGTTTCCGATCATCAAGTGCGAAATGTTGATATGTGTAAATGCACTACCAGAAAATTTGAGAAATTCAGAATCCAGCATCCAGGGATTCGGCATATTTTTTTCGGTCATGTTTAGAATTAAGCTCCTTGCGCCTACCCTCCAACGATTTTGGCCATATTTTTCACTTAAATACGCTTCTGAATAAATCCTACACAAAGTTTGGAGCCGCTCATTTAGGCAAGAAGAAAGTAAAGCTCTGTATCGTAGATGGCGCCAGGAAAATTCATAAACTGTTTGACATAGGATCTTAAAAATAATTTGGAAGATTTAAAATTATGTAATGAGTTCCAGCCCAGTCCAGTCGTCTTAGAACTGGTTTTTACGAATTTACGTGTACTATGTATAGCTAAAATATCACACTTGTTCAACTAGCAATCAAATGTAAAATTCGTTTGTACATAGAATAGAGGGAAGATGTCTAACATGACAAAGTTTCAGGGAAACTGTGATACAGTCACACGCAAAAAATCTTCAACACCAAACACAACTATCACACTTATTCAGGGATCGAGGCAAAAAAGATGATTTTTAAATTATACGGAGAAAGGTATTAAAATCAGCTTCCTTTATTGTCCTCCTTACTAAGATTGTCAATATTAATATTTATTATATAGTCTGTTTATATTCCCACTCTCATTGGCTGAGAACTATCACGTGACGAGTCATTGTCTCACCATATTGACCTGTAAGAGGCGATTTCAGTAAATATCGCTACCACGAAAACTCTTGCTTCCGGTTTACCATGAAATATCGAATACGCGCGAAATTTATATCTGTGACGTCATTAACGTCATTTCGTAAACAGCAGCAAGGACCCTGACAGCTAAGCTCAAATTCTTGAATTTTGAGCCTATCTACGGATTTCGACTCTGAAATATTCTTCATTTGACTCATTGAATGAATTCCATTACGTTCAGGATAATTCAGCGACAGAAAATGCTGATATTAACACGTCTTGAAATATTTTCAAAGAAAAATCGATGTCAGCCATTTCGAAAAGGTACCTTATAAATACTGATTAAGTCCACTATATAATATGAACTATGGCAAAGCCATGAAGGGGACGTAGCACTGATAGAAAAGTTAAAAGAAAGGAGGGGATCTCCAACAACACTAGGTTGCAGCACCCACAGCAAAACCCCAAAACACCCAATGCAAATAAAAACAAAACAAAAAACAAAACAAAACAAAACAAAAAAAAAAAAAAAACAGAACAGACACCCACTGAAAAGACGCAAAAGCGACACCAAATCACACCATAGAAAAATTAAATATAAAAGACCACACATAAACCAACGAGACCAATGGTCAACCGGTGCCCAGTGGCGGATTAAGGGGGGGGGGCAGGGGGCCCGGCCCCCCCCCCCCCTTTTTCACCCAAAGTTATTGATTCAGAGTACTCTTTTTATGCTAATCTCTTTACTTTTGGGGAAATTTTCGGCTCGCTTCGCTCGCCGCACTAAATTTTTCATTAGCTGTTCATTTTTTCGTCTTCACTTTGTTTTCATCTTTCTTTGTCATCGTGTTTGAACGGATTCATTTGTCATAAACAAAATATATACAAAATTCAAAATCAAATTAACACTTGAATAATTACCAAATGCTTCATTTTCATGGGTCGATCTAACCAGGTTGTGGAGTTGTAATGCCCTAATCCTCCCAACCTTCCCAAATTGGTCAAACAAAAATGGAGCATGGAAAATGAGAGAGAGATTGTATTCTTATAACAAAATGTAACCATTTAAATGTAAACGCTCCGCTCGCCAATATAGAATAAAGTTGTTTATATACATGTACGGATGACTTAATTTAAAAACAAATGAAAACTTCATATCTCTAAAAAAAATTTCTGGCTCGCTACGCTCGCCAGTTCACCTATAAACTAAAGTAAATGAATCAACTCCCCTCCCCTTCCCACCCCATTTCTTAATTAGATCAGTAGTCTTGAGGTTCACGTTTTTCGTCTCGACCTTTTTTTTTTTTTTTTTTTTTTTGCTTGTCAGTTTTTCCGTGTACAATTTTCTTCGAGCTGAAACCTTGCCCCCCCCCCCCTTTTATGAAATCCTAAATCCGCCACTGGTGCCGACTTAGGACGGCCATCTGCCACATTAGTAGCAGACGGTGTGGTTATCCTCGATTAAGTGCGCACAACCTTCCCACTATTTCGATTTCCCAGAGTTCTCGAAGAAAGTACAATTATGGTGTAAAACAACCTCCTCACTGTTACATTGTACAATGACCACACACAAACAAGACCGTAATTTTTAAAACGCAGGGGTCCAAGAAACACAGATGAATATGTACATGTAAATGGATATTTTTTGGTCACCATTGGGATTACTTATCAATAAATTTAACACACAGTGGCGGATTCAAGGGGGTACGGAGGGGGCTTCCCCTCCCCGGCACTGTCACAAAAATTTCCAAAAAAAAAATGTATATATTTTGGCCGATTTTCAGTAAATAATCGGCAAAATTTGCCCCTTGACCCATGGCAAAGGGGGCGCTAGATCTGCCACTAACACAGGTGATTTAGCCAGAGCGAAATAATATTATAATTTCTACCACATAGACAAAACAGCATGATGACATGAAGCTCTTACTAGCCTCCTGAAAAGCGAAATGTAAATCTAAGTAAATAAAATGACCGACTTGAGATTTCTCATCAAATCATAGTAAGAACCCCCCCCCCCCCCCCAAAAAAAATCCCAAGAACAGAAACAGATTAAAGGGCTGACGAAATACTTTGCCGAATCATGCTTAAGAATTAATTAACACCCCCCCCCCCCCCCCCACACACACACACACACACCTTCCATGGGAAAATGAAATAATAGTAGATCCAGCATGAAATTAAGTACGATTTGACATGTCATTCCGAAAAAATGTTTTCAATCAATATTTGTAGCTCTATAGATAAATAAATAATAGACAAATAAATAAAAATGATATATAAAAAGTAAATATCCCCCCTTTTCAAGAAAAATGATAATGATAATAAATCCAGCTCGAAATAAATGACGACTTGCGTGTCATTCCAAACCGAAAAAAAAATTGTTTGCAATCAATATTTGGAGATAAAGAGCTGTTCAACAATAAAGTAGAAACCACAGGTTGCCGATGTTTAAATATGTATTTCAAAATAAAAATCAACCCTTTCAGCCTTTGTTCTTATTTATCATACGTACAGGGGAAAAAGATCCACAAGGAATTTAAATTGTCAATTTGATCGATGTACTATATCTTTGTCGATTCCCCATTTCTCCTAGTGGTTGCATGACATAATTATGAGTACACGTGTACACTGTGTGAGTGACCTAAATGTCAATGTGACGTAGTCAGTGACGCGCCATGCCAGACGAAGTTCAAGGACTGGCTGTGTATGCAACGACGCTGTGTACAGTGTGTACAGCACTTGTGGGTACCCATGGATTCCATTAGTTTTTAGGATGTATACTTTCATATTCGGGTATTAGTGGATCAGACTTATTCAAAATTTAGGTTGAATGTTTGATCTACTTTTGTCATTTATCTTCACCAGTGAAATGTTATGTCGAGGTAGGTTGTGATTATCACACGTTTCTAACTGTAGTTTCGACTGAAATCGATCTGTTACATGTTGCGCGTAATTGCGTGCGGTTCGGCACTACGATCTTACGATGAAATATTTCATTTCATGTTTAAATCTCTGTTCAAAAGCGTCTTCCCTCTTTATTTTTTACTTGTTAATGTATACGGTACACAAAACTTCACGCGCATTTACGTTTCAAAAAACGACGTCATAATGAATATCACAAGCTGCCGATGTTTATCTATTTAAAAAATAAATAAAAAATAAAAGCTGACCGTTTGTTGTTCTTCTTTCCCTGTATGTGCGATAAAAAACAACAAAAGGTTGGTTTCTATTTTTTGATAGATAAATATCGGCAGCCTGTGATGTGCATTTCCATTCGTAACCTTTCTGTCTTCTCTAACGTTCGCCGTTTCCGCATGTACCGTGCACACAAATTTTGAATCGAAGGTAATGGTAAGAAAAACGGGAAAATGCATGCTTTTTGCTTATTCATGTACACACGTCTATCTTGATGGCGACTTCGTCGGCGCTTCGCGCCGACTACGTCCCCTAATAAAACAATTGTGGACTTTTCACTCGGTGAATATGGTGTGATATTTTCTGAATTTGAAAATATTGACCGAGGCGACATTTTCAAATTCAGAAAATACCACACCATATTCATCTCGTAAAAAGTCCATAATTGTATAGTATGTTCTATAGTACCAATTTTGTTGTACTAGGCTAGCAGCGGAAACGGTCAACAAAACTTCGCTATTTGGTTGGTTGTGGTGTGTTGGCCTATTGGCATTTGATAAATAAGAAACCGAAAATTAGGATATGGCCGGCACGAATCGGCGAATTTTCCAGGGGATAACTGACCGTGTCTGACTCAAATCAAGCACAACTAAACGATCGGCAATTACATTTAACGTATCCAATGTACAAATGGAGATCTCGCGGACGTCTCGTCCATTTAAGGTCGTTCGGTACAGGCGTCATATCGACATTACGTTTTCCGTAAAACGAGTACATTTTGATATGATTTATACATATTCTAAAAGCTTACTTTAAATACATTATGTTGTGCTAATTAAACCCATTTATGAAGTTGGTTTTCCTTAGTAATAACGTCACAAAGTAGGTATAGAACGCTATCTACATGGCATATATTTGCGCCGTTCGTATGCGCTAAACTGCATAATAACAACGTCATATTAGACAAAATATACAACGAATGTTGACAAAATGCCCTAAAATGGATTTCTGAGTGCTTAATCTTTTTAATAGTGAGTTTAAAATAACATTTTCTTGTAATGTGTAAAATAAACGTTGCAATTCATATTTTAACGGCTTTTTTCGACTTTTGATTTTTTATTTTCATATACTTTTAACAAACATTCAAAATCTAGTCGACAAATCTCCTTATGAAAATTAAAATCCTATATACTAGATGTACTGTTCATGTTGATATAATAAAATCATCCAAAAGATCTCCTAGTTTTTCCGCTATTCTCACTCATATTTGCGTCGATGATTCTATAAACGTTAACGAAAATGGGACTTTCATCTTGCCGTTGTAGTAATAAAGATACAATACGCACTTGTACATTTGGCAAGCTAATTTTCTTAAAATCATGTCATTCAAAGAAAATAATACATTGATAAGGAAAATATATAAATTCTGTGCATAAATCCACAAAATATTGTCAATTACATGGATAATCTGTATGTTTTTGCATATTATTCTCTTTCATTTTGTCACATTAAGGTTAGAAAAAAATTTCCTTTTTTGTCCTTTATCGTTATTATTAAAAAACGAGTCGAGAAAGATTCATAAAAACAGCAAAAAAATGCTTATGTTTAGATTGTATGGCCAAATTTCCATAGCAACCATTAATAATTTGAAAGTTTTTTCTATTCTTTTTTATAGAGGCTTGCTTGGTCTTTATTAATTTTGAATTTGACCTTCCTGTGATTCAAAATTACTGTTTTATAAAAATAATAAAAATTGTTGCCACAGTAACGTATGTTCCCAATAACTTTTACATTTGAAAGAGATCTTTGTGTTGGATATATTCCAACTATTTTCATCTGTTCATCATGATGATTTTTTTTTTCTAATAAATCTGAAGTTGCGAAATTAGTAATATCATAGACCATATTTACCGTTGCCAAGGTAATTTATGTACATAGAAACAAGTGGGTTTATCTTAAATTTGCTCATCCATTTCATTATCATATACCCATCAAGAGAGAAGGAAAATTGGAAAATACAAACAGCATTTGGAAATCAATGTATTAAATTAAGCTAATTATGTTGTCATGGTAACCAGCCGTTTTGACAATATAAATCACTTCCAGTCAATTTCTCAACTTTAAAGGCCCTTGCCATGGTAATCAGATGACCTAGAAATAACATTTTTGGTTACAGAGAATTGCTATTAATTTCCTCTTACCAAAAAATGAGCGGCTCCAAATTTGTGTAGGGTGTATTCATAACAGCCGGAACGCCAGTCGGCACTTGTCTTTGAAGTTTAAAAACGAAGTCACGTGACAAATGTTTTGAATATGACGACATTGTACCACGTCATCAAAAACGCGTCATACTGACTGTGCTGCATGTGTAAACAAGAATGGCACAGGGGATTTTGATGGCAATAGAGATACCGTTTCAAGTCATAACACTTAATCAGGTAAATTTTGTGGCATTTTGAAATAAATCGGGCGTTGTCAAGGGCAGTTTTTCGCCAACGATCTGTTTACCTGCATTTTATTGCTTATTTTCTTTTAAAATCCCGGCTGGGAATGATTGGGAACAATCTGAATGTAAACTTCATATATCACCGAAGTCACCAAAACCAAAAATAGTATGCCGATCTTTGCCTTAAGGGGTTTGTGTCACCTTTCAATCTTCGATATAATGTTCGGGCGTCCATCTTCCATGTCAACGTATGGAAACTCGTTTGTAAACAGAGAGTACACGGGTACACATGTACCCAAGTCGGTGCTGCGAAGTGGTTAGATTTGCCAAAATGAAACATGACATTGGCACAAAATCATCTACAAGGTATCAAACCATCAAACAAATATTAAAAATACCATTGACACTTGAATTTGGTGTATTCTGAGTCCGTAATGATGAATTTTAATTAAAATCTGGTCCTCGTTATAGCGTTTTTTATTCCTATTTATAGAGAACTTACTGACTAAAATTCTATATAGGTATCATAATTGGGATTCTGTTGAAAAGATTATCATTGAACTTTGACCAGAAGTGCAAAGGGGAGCATTTGTGTCAGCTTTTAAAACCAACGGTGTATGCACAATTTTCGTTGGATCTTTAGCAGTGCTGAAACATATCAAAAATCCCTTTCAGAGGAATTTCAGTTATATGTAGTGAATTATACCTGAGTATTATTTGTTTATAATAATATTTAAAATTTGAGATGAACAATCAAGGTCGTTTAGCCCAATTTATTCTTATTCCGCTACTTTGTGTGTCAAGAGTTATCCGCCCCTTTCAGAAACAATGCTTCCAACCGTCAAAGTAGGGATTGGCGTTCCGGCTGATAAGCGTATTTTTAAAAGTAAAAAAATGGCCATATAAAATCGTTGGACGTCTTCAAATTCAAAAGCATAATTTAAGAACAGATAAAATTGCAGCATGGACCAGACATGCTCGTTTCGGGTACTTAAGCCTCGTCAGTGATCATTTAATCTAAACAATGTTATATGGCAAAAGAGTGTGAAAATTATTATGTCAAAAAATGTACAGAAAGACATAACAGGATGGGTGGGATATTATGATACAGGAGGCACGTTTTAGAAATTTCAAGAAATTTTGATAACAGAAATTTTTGAATGCGTTGAAGAAACGATCAACCGAAGTTGATCGAACTTGGTAACATGTACCCTCGGGGACTTCTGGTCCACCAGAAGTGACACTCACCAAGTGGTAAAAATGTTAAACGTCTTCAAATTCAATAGCATCATTTAAGAATAGTTAATTTGCAGCATGGTCCTAACATGCACGTTAGTTATCCTTTAATCTGAACAATGTAATGAATAAGCGCAAGGAGCTTAATTTTAAACATGACCAAAAAAAATTATGCCGAAACCCCAGCTAAGGACAGAGCTATGCAATGAAGGAGATCCCCCTTAATTTTAGAAATTTAGAAACTATATTTGCATTAGATATGAAACATTATTTAAGCGATATTTGAATATGTTAAAAATTTGAAAATTAGCACGTCGCGCTTTAAAAGCGCCGCCTACATTCTGTATTCCACATTTGCATTGGGCTCTGGAGATGGTTCGTTAGATAAAGTTGTCCTTCGTGTTTCTATGGAGCCAAGACATTGTCTCCTGTTTGTTCGAATTTTCTTTTCGTGTGAGAAAGTTCTGTTGCGTTTATGGGTTTTTTTTCCAAAAATAGTATATGCCTTTCGATTGTGATTTTCGAAACCTGATTTCTGCTTTTGTGTATGACTTTCATTCACTGATTACAAAGGTTAGACCAATGTACTAATAGCCGAGCAACAACAACATGAAACGTGAATGATAACAAGTAAAAGGTACTTGACTATCATAAACTCTACAAGGGTGCAGTTATCCAGATAACAGGCGCATAATGTCTCATCCGTGCCTAACATAAGTCCATTTCTGCGACGTTTATAAAGGAGAAAAGACACTAACTCCTTATACGGCCTAGTAAAATTTACAAAAATAAAGTAGTTCATTGGAGACTTTATGCATGAGAATTTTATTTAGGAAGATTTTATGTTGAAAAATCCATTAACCTGGATCGCTATCGGAAACTACATTTAGTGCAGTACATGACGGAACCTTTTATGATCCTACGATTCCGGCATTTTTCTGCAATTTTCCATCATAAAACACATAAATTTACTATGAACAGAAAGTGGACCCAACACAAAACATACTTGATAAGTAGTTCACAAGAGAAAAATCGTGATGGGTCATCATTCTGTTCATTATTTCCGAAGACGATATATAATGCACAGAGAACAACGAAATATACACCGTGAGGACACGTCCATGGCAACGAGACGCATGTATAGCAGCTATGCATGCTAGATAAGGCAAAACAAATAAAAATATGTAAAGCAAGATTCCCTTTTTGATAAAAAAAAAATAATAACCATCTGAAAAAGAACATTATAAATAGAGAAGAGAGCAGAGCAATCATTGAAAATATCAATAAATGAGCGAAATTTCGATAGAAATTTATGAAATGAAGTATCGATCCAGGCCTTGCCAATGATAATTTTTGTACCAATCGATGGATTTCTGATCGGCCTTTTAATTTGCATGAAAAACATCGTGGGCGAGGCCTGGATCATAGATGAATTTTGAAGATTTGCATGTAAAAGACGATGATTTTTCGTTTGTTTTGCGTCATTCAGGGTAAATGACGTCAGAACATGACGTCATACATCACGTGCGTGACGTTACGAGGGCTCAGATTTATGACGCCGTATTTTCTCAAACATTCAACATTGCAAAAAGTGATAATTTATTGTTCGTTTATCAAAAGCATTTTTCGTCGAAATTATAGGGCCAATGTAAAGGGTTAGCGCACCTAGTCCTTTCGAGGTTTATAACACAAGGACATAATTTTCATTTTAATTCAATTAATTAATAATACTTTAATTAATTATTATTATACAATTATTGACTGGGAATGAGGGCAATATATGATTTGTTGGACCTGAAGATAAAATATTGCCCGAGGCCGAAGGCCGAGGGCTATATTTTGTCTGAAGGTCCAACAAATCATATATTGCCCGAATTCCCAGTCAATAATTGTTTTGTTATACCTTACATCAATACTGCAGTAACGAACCGATTAGCCCGACATGTTTACGTTCATTTTCATCTATAAGAGAAAGAGCGCGGTAAAATAGGTAGAGCTTATAGCGTCATCAATGACGTGACGTCACAAACGATGTACCGTTTATCGGTCAATATTTTTTGAAATATTGCCCTAGGGCCAACATTGATGTAAATATTGACCGCTTGGTCAAATATTCGAATGTATAGGCATTTTTCCTATGGGGATTTTATATAGAGATACTGATAAGGGTATAACAAAATTTTATATTAATTATAATTTTCATACATAGATGTAAGGTTTGACTTTTCTTCTGTAGCTGTTTAGAATTCGTTTTCAATATTTGGGGAAAAGATCTAGAAGACTAAACATGTCTATATTTGACATACTTCACATGAATCCTTTATTTTTATAGTCATCCTACGTTACTCTTTCATTGCACGATATTAAAGGATGTCTTTAATACCCTAACAATCAAAATAGACTTTCTTCTCACGATATGACAGCTCTCGGAGTTTTGTGAACTTTCAATAGCATATGTGAATTCCAAGTTTTCCAAAAAATGACGCGGACACCAATCTTTAATATTTTACATATTTCTTTGTATTTTAGTACGTTAAGACTGTTTGTGTTTCCATTTGATTATCAAAATTTTCATTTAAAAGCACTTGAACTCATAAGTTGTTTATTGATATGAATTGGAGCTTGTATGAACAATTATTCAAATACAATTAAACAAACATAATAAATGTTGTTTATTGATATGAATTAAAACTTGTATGAGCATTTATTTAAATACAATTTGACACAAATATACAAGTTCAAAGTTTAAGTTCAAATAATTTATTATAGTGTCACATGTTATATAAACATTATTATGATTACAAGTATAAGATTCAAATAAAATATTTATAACATCCAGCCTATAAGACTTATGAGACACTTGTCATTATATACAATAAAATCATAAATCACACTTTAAAAGCTCATTAAAGTTTGTGTTAAGTGATATACAAAAATCATACTGAACACTTTTAAAATTTATCATGTAATATTGTGTTTTATCCTATTATGACCAGTGACTTTCAAAATCTATAGAGAATTATTTTTAAAATGTATAACATAAATGAACAAATGACCTTGACTTTCTGTTGTTTTATGATAAGTTTGCATTATCCACACACAATAATTTACATTTCTTTCGTATACATGTATTCAAAATACAAATAACACCTTATTATTTAAGCAGTATATTGAGCATTAACCCAAAAATATCTTTCTACGATTAAACATAAGATATAGCGTCTTTGCAACATCATGTTGTAAACTGATCATTTATTATGATTCATCAAAAAACATAGTTTATCTTTATCTGATAAGGGTTCAAAACTTTCATATATATTAATAGCTTTAGAATACAATTCAAATCTAATATCTGAATAAAGATCACGTTGAAGCAGAAAGTGTTTTTCATCCTCAACCTCATTTTTTTCACAAAATTTACATAATCTTTGATCTAACGGGATAATAGGCTTGACATATCTACATGTTTCAATTGCTAATGGGAGTGAGCCACTTCTAAAGTTTGCATAAATTTTTCTATATAAACGACTATTTACCCATTTTACATAAGGGCTTGTACTCAAGAAAGATTTGTATTCCCTGAATGTTCTTAATTTATTTCCATTTTCTAAATTCTTATCATTATACAACTGATTATACCACTCTAAGCAGTCCTTTTCATAAATAACTTCATTAATTAAACCCATTTTCAATTTTGTACTACAGTTTATGCGAATGATATCCTGGATATTCAAGTCTGCAGCCATTTTCAATACAGTGGAGTCCCATGATCTCTGGAGATTCAATGACGCTGCATGAATTTTAGTTATATATCTATTATCGCTGAAGGATCGAATTCTCAAGAGGAGCCTGAAAGTTTCCAAAATTTGCCTCGAATGAGTACTAATAAATCCCATATCACCTCTAGATGCAGCATTTGATGCATTTTTGCGTAATCCTAGAAAATATCTACACGCCTTATTTTGGACAACACTTATTTCTCTCCATTTATTCAAACCCCAGATACCTGCCCCATAGTATAATACAGGCTCAAACAGGGATCTGTAAAGCTTAGTGAAAACACCATAGGTCATACCACCACAGTACAAGAACTTAGTGTAATGCTGATAGAGCTCTACTTGCAGATTTTCTTACTTCTTTCACTGTAAATCTGTAATCCAAAAATTCATTTAATGACACACCAAGATATCTATAGCTTGAATCATAGTCAATATCCAGATTATCACATTTAAAGGAAAATTTGGATCTCGTATACATGTAAATAAAGTTCACGTAGTTTTTTCTTTGCAGAAGTCTTACATTTTTTCCATTTTCTCTCTGCTTCACATACTTTATCCCACATTTTTTGTAATTCTTGATTCCAAAAAGGTTTGGGTTTATGATGATAATTTACCTTACCCGATTCACTTTTTTCTACAAAATTTGATTCTAATTCATTGGTAATAAGCTTGCAAAAATCTCTATAAACATCATTCACATTTTGTCTCCTTTCAATTTGTAACTTAATTCTGTCAACTGTTTGTAGAACATTATCTCTTATATCTTCAGTTATAAAAACATTTTCAGTAACATCTACATAGAATCGCCTAGGAGCCTTAGATATTGAATCATTGTTAATATAATGATTGTTTATATAATTCTCATTTTCACAAACACTTTCTATTATACATTCTAACAATGAGTGATCAGGCACCGATGTATAGCTCATTAATCCATATTGCGACATAATATCTGTCATTGTATGTACCTTAAAATCTGTAATATCACAAATCTGTTCATGAGGCACAATAATATAATCAACAACTGATTTGCCTCTGGTAGACAAGTGTGTAAAATCTTGTGTTCCCTTTCTTTCATTTACAATGCAATAATTACAATCTACCAAAAAATCTATCAATAAATCACCATTTCTATTTGACCCTTCATCAATGAATTCTCTTGGTATTACATTATCTACACCTTCTATAAAATCAGAATCATTACCAATTCTTGAATTTAAATCTCCAAGTATATACAAATTACCAATATTTTGATACATATACACATGTTCTAAAAGTTGTGTGTAAAAAAGTTGAGCATCACAATACTTAGAGTTTTCTGGAGGTAAATAAGAAGTGCAAACACAAAATGTTTCTTTATCATTTACAAATTTCAACCATAGAATTCCCTCAAGAGAATCATTCAGTACTTCCACTTCATGAAGATTACACAATGCATTTTTTACAAGTACAGCCACCCCTCAAGAGCCTCTCTTACTCTCTGTTTGTAACCCCTTTCTATTTTTTGTAAAACATTTATAACCTTCTATATCAAGTTTTTCATCATTTCTTAAAAAAGTCATTCACATAAGCATAAAATATCAAATTTCATATTTTCTAACACATTGAGACGAAATCTGTGATTGTCGAACTCCTTTTGAAGTGACCACCCTCTAACGTTCCATATATCAAGCTTGATTCCCTAGAAACGACCTCGGCGACCTCCACGTCCCTGATGTTGTTGTCCACGACCACGCCTTTGTCCGCCAGGTCTTCCCCGAAATTCGTTGTTTCCTTGCCTGTTTCGAGAATCACCATTTTTTGCACTATAATACACATTTTCACGATTATATACATGTATATTCGAACACGCGCTTCTCTTCGGTATTCCGTTAATTCAAAAATCCAATGTTTCATTTGCGTCGTCGGATTAACACTATCATTTGGTCAACAGACAATTGTTTTCATAAATGTATTGCTGTTGGTCTAAGTTCTCTCCATATAATAATTTCCTCTTGTCAATAAAATACTGATTATCACTAAAAGAAACTTTCACATATACCTTTTAGGTTTAACTGTCAATTCAGTAAAAGGTACTGCAACAATCTTAGAATACATTAGCAAATTGGCATCCTTTGCAAGTCCTGAACCCAAACCACATTGACTAAAACAAATGAGTGTACACTGTGCACAGCAAAATCAACTGATGAAAAAAATACAACATCAGGAATATGCATATGGTTTATATTCAAAGGGATTAGGAACACTGGTTTCCTGAGGTGTTGAGGTATATTGGGTATTATAATTAGGCATGTAGGCACTCTGTGTGGGTGGATACGCAGGGTCCGAGTACTGATGCATTGGTGGTGCTGAAGGTGGTGGGTACGGCGTAGGTTGCGTCCAAATTTGATGTTGCAGTGGCGGTTGTGCAGGTTGCTGATGAGGTGTCACCACATTTTTCTTTCGCCGTCCGCCAGGTGTCTTGTCCACCTTTTCTTTCAGTGTCATGGTAATTCCTGCTGTAGTTTTCGGGGTGGATACCGTCGGTCTATTTCTAGATGCTCTTATTTTACACACTATAGCAATAACACACACAGTAATTATCACAATAGGAATCATTATAGTGGCGGCTATTGCGCTGTTTTCGGAGTTGTCATATGTGGATTTCTCTGTAGAGATATCAGCATTCCCTGTTCAAGAATATAATTAAGAGCAAAATGCAACAAGAGATTTTATTACATCATGTAGAGAAAAAAATAAAACATGTTATCACGCCCACTGTCAATAGCCATTAGATGTATGAATTGATTTTTGTCATTTTACTTGTCTTCATGACGTAAAAACGAATCTTCTTATACATGTATATACTTTCGGGATTTATTAAAAAAACACACACCTTTATCTTTGTAAAGCTTAATGCAAAAGTAAGTGTCAACGTATAGCAGTATATTTTTTTTTTATTTTATAATGCAATACCATTACGTACCTCGATATTCACCAAGATAGACACTGAATTTAAACCCATTCCGTACAACTGAAGAATCCGTGGAGAATTTCACTAGAGCGTATTTCCCGTAAGTATGCGTGTAATACCCCGTCTTGTGACTACATAACGTATACAGGACACCACTAGCCTCACAAGCACCTTTGTATTGAAAAATAATTTCTTGATTTAATGCTTGTAAATAAAAAAATATTTATATGCGTACAATACATGCATGCGATATCTAGTTAAGTAAAGACCTACCTACCATATTGGAAATTTTAGCTCATTTTTGATAGATACCGTAAATCTGGAAATTTATTTTTTCGGTTTTGAGTAAAAAGCCTATAGATTTATTTTTGTGATTCTAATTTTTGCCAATCTAGACCAAAAAATAAAATTATAGCATACACATGGTATTTTGCTTATTTGTTGTACAATAATCAAAAGTAATAAAAAAAAACAACTGGCCGGACAGTTCTAAAAGAAATGATTCCTATCTTATTGTCTTTATTGGCGGTATGTTTTCCGATTCGGAGCAGCTAAGACCCCCTTCAATTGTCTATTGGCTTATTTTTCAAAGCTTTTCAGCGATTGGCGTAGCATACCTGTATTTCACATGTTCATGTTTTTTATGTTCATGTTTTTTATGTTCATGTTATACGCAAATCATAAACAAACAAAACTGCTTAAAATTAATCGACAGCAAAAATAACCAGATTTACGGTAGTTTCTGTAGAATTTGGCTATTTGGCAGAAGGATTGACGGACGAAAAACTATATACTGTATGTGAGAAGTTCTCCTGCATTTGACAACAGTAGATGCTTACTTTCCCCAGACACTTTTTCTAATCTCCAATGTGGATTCAATTGTGTTCCTTTGTTCCTTTAGGGTTTTTTGGGGGCTGGTGGCTGTTGCTATCACATCATCATTTTTTTCAAATTCTTAAAAAGTTGCTGAAAATAGGTTACTCATATCATAACTTCAAGGACTGAGAAGTTTGAAAATCGTGACATCATGGATACAAATCAAAGTCGTGTTCTATGGATGTAAAATCGTAAAACACACACGTGAAATTTTGTGAAATGACGTCGCTTCGAAGGGATATGTACGAGGGCTGATTGATATGTTGTGAGCCTCGGTTTTCTGGGATGAAGAAGGTATTCTGCTGATAGATAGATTATTTCCAAAAAGGACAAACAATCAACAACACACACTATGCTTCACTACTGACACAGTTACGGGAAAATATTAAACTTAAGCGCCGCGGAAAGGTGTATTGTTCCATCGGAAAAATGTTCCAGTTCATCAGTCTGTCACTGCCATGGCTGCCATTTATGATTGTGGCTTTAATTTGATTGAGCATCCGCCTTATTCATCTGATCTTGCTCCATCAGAATTTCATCTATTCCCAAAACTGAAAGCAGCTATTCCTGGCACCCACTTTCAGTCCGATGACGACGTACGTCGATACTTGCAGTGGATGGCTTTCTAAGGAGTTCTTTATAAGTAATATTGAGGCCCTTGAACACCGGTGGCAAAGTGTATTATAGATACTGAAGGGGATTATGTAGAAAAATAACACAAAATGTCTGATAAAATTCAAATCCATCAATATACGAGGCTCACAGCCTATTTATCAGCCCTCGCGACACGTGTCATGATCATATGAAGAAAAATAAAATCATACGAGAAAATCCTCTGTACATTGCAATGTTATAGAAACATCTGTAGTCAAAATTTGTAGGTTATGCATTATACACACCGTAATAAATTTTAAGGCTATCGTAGTTGCATGTGGATTGCCACTCCAAGCGGAAGTCAATTATGTTGAAAATCAAAGTCTGAGTTTCATCCGTTTTGGTAATTAACCAATATTCTAGGTAATTACTGAAACAAAAATGACGTCATCATGCACTTACAGCCTGATTAGGTCAAGAAATAAGGAAAATATGACATCACGTCAAAATGAAGATAATTTGCATGTACCATGAAAAATCGGAAGATTTTATAACAAATTCTATACATTGTATGCATTCTCGTATACTAAGTGGACGTACTTGCCGTAATTGGATGGATAGTTGGGCGATTGGAAATAGTCAGTGGCTGTACCAACGTTGAGGAATGACGGGGATGGTAAACCAGATACACAGCTAGGTATTGCTGTAATTTGACAAGTGATTCACAATATATCTTAAAGGGTTTGATAACTTTTTATGAGAAATATACATTTTAATGTATATAAAATTATGTTCAAAATACATTTGTTTTTTAATCTATTTCTTTCCTCTCTCTCTCTCTCCTTTTGTTTCTTTTTCTTTTTCGTGTGTTTTGGGGGATTTTTGGTTTTGTTTTGCTTTGGCGAGGTGTTGTGGATGAGGGTTGGAAAAACGAAAGTAAAGTTCTTTACAGTAGTTTTCAATTTTTCTTTTAAAAAAAACGTTCCATACATGCAGCCACGGTCTCCGCCACCATTGTAAATCCCGAGTACACGGTAGAAGCATCCGTCACAAACAGTACGCTCATATACTGCCCTGACGAGTAGTAAGTACGTGGGACGCTAGGTGTGCCACTCAGCGCCTCTAGCTGATAGTCAGAATTACTTCCTACAAAATGAACGTCAGATATTGATATCAAATTCATCATTTATATGATTCGGCTTTTCTTTTAGGAAGATCGACAATGCTTTTGAAAAATATAATAATAGGAAAAATCGGGGGGTTGGTAATTTTAAAATTCCATCGAGGTCCAGACCACCCTACCCCTATTTTCTCTAGAACCGCCCTTGTTTGGTGTCTAAGATTTTAATGACAACTCACTATACTAGGACTTACCGTCATAAATGTATACTGTATCTCTGTAAATCTGAGTGTGAATTGTAAAAACCGTCAGTTTTACTATAAGTGAGCTGGAATCAGTTGATATGTATAGCCAACAGGATAGGTAACTAGGATGAAAACAAGACGGTAATGAAACAATTAAAGCATTAACAATTCGAGGACATGGTTAAGTTATTTTTGTTTAAAATTTGTCAAATTAACAATTTCTATGCAAGTCTTTATTGTTGGCTATAAGTGTTGCCATTTGTGTAAACTACCATATTAGAACATTCTCATTGTAGGCTACAGGTGGCGCCACTTGTGTTTCATTCACTGATTATCTAAAAGGTATGCTTGGAGAATAAATAAAACCAAACATTCCACATTTGATTATGATATATACTGTATGTATGTAGCCTTAATAATCGGAGTGTCGATATCGTATAGAGAACCATCCCCCATAGAGACTCTTCCCCCGAAAGGTCTTCTATGTAGAGAACCTCCCCCCCCCCCCCCCCCCGGAATGTTTTCTATATAGAGAATCATCCCCCACGGAAGGTTTTCTTGATGGAAAATCATCATGATACCGGTAGTACAGGATCGAAATACATTTACGTATTCTTATAAATGTATGAATTTCCCCAAGACTGTTTTCAACAACTTGACTTATAATATTGTCTGTAGACTTACTTGTTGTATGCATATGGCCAGTTAGGAGAGCTGAGGTATTTCCCTCCCACGCTGCCCAGTGTGACAGAGGAACCACAGGACGAGGTGAAACTTTGTATCGTGGTGATGACAGTACTCGGAGCGGGGGTAGGCGTGGAAGTGGCCACATCTATAAGAAAGTATATAGTCATACTAGTACAGAAAAAAATTATTGATAGGGGACGACCAAAGTTTTTGTTTTCTTTTTTTCTTTTTTTTTTTTTTTTGCAGGTTCGGCGTTGCAAATTCCTTTAATAAGCATTTTTGTAAACAAAATGGGAACACCCTTTGGGAATTATTTTTCAGATATTGTGGTGCCTTATAGAAAAAGAAACTAAATCTTTATTTGGATCATTCGTGTTGTAAAATAACTTCACATGCAAAATAAACAAGCTTAATTCTCATATTGTTTCTTCGTTGTATAATAAAAATTATATCCATAGTTTACTTCTTTTCGTCAATCTGAAATCTTACTATATTCGCTGTAATACGTGAGTACAAATCCTGGACGAGTAACGCTGGTATCAGTGTAGAAGTACAGGTACATATAACGCCCACTAGAACGTACGGTGAACGGCGATCTACTTGTCCCAGAGTGTTTCGACAATATCAGAGAGATTCTACTGTCTCCTGAATAGATAATTTAAGTTACTTGTTATTTACATTTATTTATTTATTCATTCATTTATTTGCGTATTTATCTATTAAATGTATAATTTGGCGCTCAGTGACGTCATGTTAGTCTATAAACATCCCACTGATGAAGGCCAATGGCCGAAACTTTTAGAAAGAAAAAAAATTGAACATTTATTTATTTATTTATTTATTTATTTATTTATTTATTTATTCATTTATTCGTTTATTTATTTATCTATTTATTTATTTATTTATTTATTTATTTATTTATTTATTTATTTATTTATTTATTCATCCTTTTTAATTTTTCATTCATTCATTAATTTCAAAAAGATGGAGGAACAGGCAGACATACAGACCATCATAAAATGAGACTGAATCGTGAGTTTCCTCTAGTGACCAGACAAGGACGTCTATGACCACTCTCTCGTTGTTACTCCCAGCATCTATCAACCATCCACACCTCAAATTGCTGTTGAACAAATATAAATATTTAATTTTGAATGATTTATTTCCAGTGATATATTAAACCAATTTTAGTTATGAACCGAAAAAAGAATTTTAAGGGGCGGAGGTAGTGGTCCCACAAGAAAACCAAACTCATCAGAAAGCTTCATTCGTTGCTTTTGGGCCTGCATCTTTGCGATGAGAATGTACATGAAAAAGCTGAAAGGTTCACCTCTTTGTTTTTGGATTCAAAATCAAACAAGAAATAAATTTCATCAACGATAAGTTAATGTCAATTACGTTTTCCTTTTCCAGAAACGTGTGATTTCCGAAACAATAGAAGTTTTCGTTCGAAATTACCTCAACTGGAGTCATTGTAATACTAATAATTAAATACATATCATTAATATATGTGTTTTCATACTATTCTTCTGATTTAAAAAAATGTGTACTTGTAAAGGTTTGTAATTATGATATGAAAACCTCGATGACATGATCTTGCCAATCTTGGCATCATCGAATGACCATGTTCTGATGCACTGTGCTTTTACTTCCCGTTGGCCGATCACTACTTCTGAATTTTCGCTGGAATACATTACAAATTTGTCAAGTACATTGTCTTTTGTAAGACTTATTTATCAACAGCAGAGTTCGAAAGAAATATGACAATGGTACATGTTTGGAAGTTCAGAAGAATATATTTACATCTTAGTGACAATCAATGGCTTATATTCTGACGCTAGCTGCTAAATTTTTCACAATGCATTTCAGCAATTTCCAGTCGTTGTAACTATCGGGAGTAAACGTAGTGCAACCGAACGTGGACACCCGACGATGTGATTTCGGTAATAAAGCAAACACTAGTACCATATCCATAAAAGTCAATATTTATATACTTGTTGTCTAAATTGGCAACTTACTTGTCGTAATCATTGGGGTAGTTTTTTGACAAGATTTGGCGTTGGTTCCTGACATTTGTAGCGACCAAGGAAAGTGCTGTACCACTACATTGTTGTATTGACTCTGGACAAAAAGATAGCAAGCATTTCATATATTTATACAGAATATTATTTTGTAATAAAGAATTTATTTTGTTGAGTTTTACGTTTTTTCTATTATTGATCATTTTGACCTTGACATTTGACCCCTGACCTTGAAAATAGATAGGTATCGTCCTCTAACTATGGTTAACTTGCATGTAAACTTGATAAAAATTCCAAAGAAATCGTGTCCACAATGATTCCATGATTTTCTATTATTGACAACGTTGTCCTTGACCTTTCACTCCGACCAATAGTTGTGGTCCTCATTCCATTGGATAACTTACATGCCAACGTGATGAACATTCAAAATCCTTATTTCATGGTCGTGTCCACAATGATTCCATGATTTTCTATTATTGACAACGTTGACCTTGACCTTTCACTCCGACCTAGAAAATCAATAGTTGTGGTCCTCTTTCCATTGGATAACTTACATGCCAACGTGATGAACATTCAAAATCCTTATTTCATGGTCGTGTCCACAATGATTCCATGATTTTCTATTATTGACAACGTTGACCTTGACCTTTCACCCCGACCTAGAAAATCAATACTTGTGGTCCTCTTTCCATTCGATAACTTACATGCCAACGTGATGACATTCAAAATCCTTATTTCATGGACCCACTCACTCACAAACACTGCATACGTTGGCATTGAATAGTAAATTGTTTAATTGTGGCATTGATAATAATCGATCCATGTATTTAAAAAAAAAACATCAAGAAAAAAGTGTTTTCAAGAAAAAGATGAATACATGTACTCTCAAATGGCATCATTTTTTTTTTTTAAATTAAATTTTGAATGGATAAAGGATTTTCCTTTTTCCAAGAGATTCGATATCAAGAGAAACAGTGTGTACTTTAAGCACAAGTATAAAAAATGTTATTCTTGCAACATTTCTCCATGTACCCTTCTATACTAACACATGTATACCTATGTTGAAAATATGATATATACATTGAAATCCCTCTTTCTCTTAATAACTTTAATTGTAATCAAATCTATAAATAATTTTTGCAGTCTCATTAATTTTTAATTTTCATGAAAAGATTTTTAACATTGTATATATAAATACTTACTTTGTACAAATAGCCACAGAAGACAGCACGTTTTTAGTAAGACCTTATATGGTATACATGTACTCATTCTCTTTGCCAGTGTGCCTGTAAACATGTAGTTATTATTTGATTTGTATGGTGATCAAGGGTGGTTAATTAAGAAGCTGAAATGAGAGGGAAAACTTATGAAAAAAGAGTCCGCCTTGGTTTTGAACAGGCTGATCAATTTATGAACTGCGTTTCTTCGTTTTTCCTCATAAGCTAAGTCATGCCAAAGAATCTCACGTAAAAGCGTAGCTGCACGCAGCAGATACGACCATATACCATCCAAATAGCAAAGTTATTGGTCATTTGTGTGAGCCCTATATGCGCTTCCTAATCTTCCAACATGAGGGGTGGACAGGGTGAAAGGGAGGCGGGAGGAAGGGGAGGGAGAAGGGAGAGAGGGGGAGGAGGGTTGGAAGGGGCAGAAAGGGAAGGGGCGGGAGGAGGGAGGGAGGTAAGGGAAGGGTGAAAATGAGGGGAAAGGAGGAGGAGGTGGGAGGGGGGTTAAGGGTGGGAAGGGAGAGAGGTACCCCCTGTCCGCCCCCTCCCTACATGTACATGTAAGTCCTAATTTGTCCTCTCGGGGAGCTCAACCATTGTATTTGGGCGAGATGAATATTGTTATCGAGGGGAGCTAAGCCATCGTATTTACCTCGGCAAAAGTCAATAATTGTATATTATCCATATTCGGGAGTCAGACTTCCAAACAGACGGTCTGATTGTAGATCTTTCACGTATAAATCGTAGTAGTAATAATAACACTTTGTATTTACTCCACTAAAAGAAAAGCGCTTTATCATTCCACATGTTAAAATTCAAACTCAGCATCATGGAAACAAACATGAGACATCAAATAGTTTATGATTCCATTTCGAAATAACTTTGCACATACAGATAAACCAAGATTCTATTAATCCTAAATGAGATTATTTCATCCACACGCGAAACATTACAAGGGTTTTAAATATCGATCATGTTGTGTATTGATATTTCTATAGTGTATTTGTTTCATTATTACCAAGGTGAAGATGTGCTACTGTAAACATGCATGTTTGTTCTTGATAGGTGTTTTAAACTATATCGAATGATGGTTACCAAAATCATCGTTTACACAGTTCTGAACAGGCCTTTATATTTTAAATCTACCTTATATTTTTAAATACCTTTTTTTTCAATCTGCTATTGACCGATTTTTAAAAAAATAATCGTGCATGAGCGATCGCATAGTTTGAAATCGTTATATAGGACAGCGCAATATTAGAATGACTTCGTTTTCACCAAAAATTTGAAATCTTATTTGAAGTTTTGAAATTTAAAATTTTGAAATCTTATTTTAGAGCCGAAAAAACAGGAAATGCTGTAAATCGGATTAACTTTCCAAAACAGTGCACCTCTACCTAAAGTTATTGAATTAAAGTACAGTCTATACACACTGCAGGTCACAAGTTGGAGAGGTTAATCAAATACCACAGATTTCATACTTTAAAAAATCAAAAAATCTAGATCGTTCACAAGAGAGTAACATGTAGATCAAACTAAGACGGTCCAAAAAACATGATGTTCCGTACTGCTGAATTTCCGAAAGGGGCACTAACGCAGATTGGCAATTTCAAGATTATGTATTTCAGAGGCGTATCCGATGTCAATGTGATATAATATATATAAAAAAAGGATTCATGTGACCATGATCCCCTCCCCCTTTGTTGAATGTTTGATTGATGAGGCAAGCAGTTTACTGCATTCAACTCAAGAGGGATAACTCTTAATTAAATCTTTAAAAAAAAAAAAAGGAATGACATGCATAGCATGAAACAATATAAAAAATATGCAGTGGCGTATCTAGGGCGAAATGAAATGCATGCTTTTCATGATACGTGGGGGTGAAAACTGAGGTCATTCTTATAGCAAAGAAGGAGACTGAATGCGTATAAAGGTTTTGTCTCCGGCAGCTCTGCATTTGAAGTATTCAGAGAAAAGAAAATTAAATTTTATCTTTTAAAATTCAGAAATTTTGGAAGAAAAGTGGATGCTATCGCATATACATATCAATGGTAGCTACGCCATAAATATCTATAAGAAATTCTCAGTGAACATGTTGTTTTTTTTTAAGATTTTCTTAATTTCAATTATGATATCGATGGCTTTTCAGAAACTGAATAGAACAGGTTCCCTTCTTAAAGTTTGAGAAAAAATGCCATATCTACAATGTTACTATCATATTGAGTTAATCCAAATAATTACTACATATATATGATATATGTTTTAGACAATTGTCTTTAATGGTTTTTGTGAAATATGTCAATATGGTGTGTAAGTGCCAGTTGTCACAATTTTATCAATCTTTTATTTTCATCTTTTTTTAAATTTGTCTTTTTTTTTCCTTTCTTTTTCTCTCATTTTTTAAAATTTGTGATTCTCAATTTATGAAATATATCTCAAGGCGTACATGTATTCAAGATTTACATCGACCTAGGACAGTACGGTGGTAAATCTTACACTGGGTTTAGGGGATTAAAGAGATTTTCACATTCATTCATCAAAGCATTTCGGTTAGCTTCAAACAGCAGCGATCGGAATAACTAACTTTGTCACAGACATAGTAATTGAAATCTAGAACAATTATTTTCCTTTTCAGACAGATAATTGTTGTGATCGCGTGCAAAGTTGCTCGAAGATGCCGCGGGTATCACATGCAATTTTCGCCTTCTTCCATTTCGATGTTACTTAGAATGAGGGTGATAATGACCTTAATTCCAATATTGATAATAATTGAATTACACGTTTTTACCTGGCTGCACTTGATAATTGAATTTTGATAATTAGCGTCCCTTTTAAATATAAGAGAACCCCATTACACGATCACTTATACATATGTATACGTTATTGATAAATAGGACATTTCCGTGTATCATATCGATTCCTTGAAAAAAATTATTCAGTGAAAGATAAAACAATTCATTTGACAGAGTTCATATACATGGAGCTTGGAATATAATTACTAATTTACGAGCTTGGTAAGTGACATTGATTCTCTCCATAATAAATCAAATACGAATCGACTCGGTCCTCCTTTTCCCCATGCACGTAATGTATTTGTAAGCTTGCTTTTATTAATCAAATCCACATCAAACATGCCATCCAAGCTTCGTAAGTTTCTTTCCTATAACAGACTCGTTATTGAATTATTTGAATAAACTTTCTGTACATGTCTTTCTTTTTTAATATTAGAAAAAAAAATCATTGATTTATAAGTTACATATATGATTCTATTGGAGTAATAAATTGGTCATTAAAATACTTATTCCGCCTTCAATAGTTTTTTATTTTTTAATTTTTAATTCAGAATATACAAATACGTTATTTATTTATTTATTTATTTATTTATTTATTTATTTATTTATTTATTTATTTATTTATTTATTTATTTATTTATTTATTTATTTATTTTCATGAAAATAGATTAATGATTTCTATGTTTTAAATAAATTGAACGATTTTTTTTCTTTAGTTTTATCCTCATTATTATTATTTCCATATTTTTTTTTAATATAACTTAGTTACAAATATAATAGAGAAAAAATTCTAGACTGTACTGGTAGACAGATGTGCACACATTAGTATTATTGTTAGAGATGAGGTGTCAATTCGTGGATTTATTGTTATGTACATAAGATTTGATATTTTACATCTTACACGGACACCCTTGGACATATTTTGTCGCTAATGTACATTAAGGGAACAATTATTAGGCAATAAAAATATAAATGTTTGATTTGGGAGTCTGTGGTCACCTGCGGACATTTCGGACAAATGTTGACCATACCCGGTCTCTCTTTGCACTTTGTCGGTACAATTTTATTAGAAGAAAGTCTTGATGCATTTATGATATAATTTTGCAAAAGAATTTATAATTCTGATGAGTCAGTGTAGAAAATATATATCATAAAACAACGTTGTTTTGTGTTTTATCATGAGATTTTAATCAAATGAGTGAATGTGGTCGGAAAAAGTTGCTCGGTTAGAAATACAAGGACTTCGTCATTAATTTCAAAAGTAAGTACATTATAGGATATTTTTATGAGAATTTTATGAAAAATCGAAAAATAGATTGAGACTGTTGATGAACATTATTAAGGGTGAAGTATTTACATGTATAACTATTTCATCATTTTTTTTTTTTTTTTTTTTTTTTTTATCTATTATTTTTTCGGTAACTTTTTCAAATTTCCTTTTGAATCTAGATTATGTGTGCGTTAAGGTCTGATTTGAAAAAAATTATGATAACATTTTAAACGTTGTTGTAAAATCTTAATTTCGTATTGGTCTCTATCCCCCCCCCCCCTTTTTTTTTTCATAGTTTGACTTTAAAAGGATTTTTTCACGTTTACGTTTGATGTCAGATAGGAGAGTTTTGTTCCAATAAAATCAAAGTAAAAATCATCAAACCCAATTAAATCGATTAAAGATCAAGAGTAAAAGACTTTAAACAATTTCAGCATCTTTGCAATAAAAGCGTTATGCCATTGTCAAGTTAAAACTAGAATCAAATCTAAATTTTCACACGTACAGAGAAGCACGTGTTAATCGAAATTGAAATTTCACACATCTAAACAAATAATTAGATAATTTTGCCCTTACGGAGGTCAACGCTTAAACGTAGTGTCAAACGTCCCGTAGGCCACGGTAAATAAAACTAAGAAACTTGCAGAAATTAAGTCAATATTTACTTTGTGATCGTGAATAAGATTGTATCATATCGTGTCCGTTTTTTATGAGGATCAAATATTTGGGTGTCAAAGTGTAAAAAGGTTTTTTATCGGACATGTGAAAGTTTTCTTTCAAAGTAAATCATGTACATGCGAGCCCAGTAATGTTCATTTTGTATCGCTCATCATTTGTAGTATACATGGCAATGTAAGTAGGCTGCATTGATTTTTTAAATAAGGTTCTATGGATATTTGTGTAAATTCACTTTTTGTATTTTTTTTTCGGGGGGGGGGGGGGTCATTTTTTTTTTCAAGTATAGATTTCTCAGTCTTATATTTTCATCTACATGCTATTTAATATCTAACAAAAATGTACTAAATTACGATGATTTATATTATTTTGTTGCCCATTTATATCTTTTAATTGATGTATATCTATTTTCTTTTCAGAGAGCCAATACAGAAAACAACTATACCAATAACAAAGATGTTAGCAACAGGGATGCTTTTCCCGACTATAGTTTTGTCCGTCATTTGTGTAACCTTTGTCGGAACTATTTATGCAAATGCACAACTAAGTGCAGAATTCTCAGTGAAGGAAGAATCCCCAAAGTCATTTTTGGTCGGAAACATAGCGAGCGCAAGTGGACTTCAGATCAGCACCTCTCCCGCGGACTTCGCAACATTTCGGTACAATCTCCTAGATTCACCGGACAGCAATTTTCTATTCACAGTAAACAGAAGGAATGGCAACGTTTACACAGCGAAGAAAATCGACAGAGAACGGGAATGTGGATTAAAAGAAACTTGTGCCGTGGACATGAAAGTAGCTGTTTTCTCACCAGCACTGTCAAGATTCGAAGTTGCTTCTGTTAGGATTGTTATAGAGGATGTCAATGATAACACCCCGGTTTTCCCGACAAACAAAATAGATCTGAAAATCCCCGAGTCGGCTGTCGTTGGGACTTCTTACAACATAGACTCTGCAATGGACAGAGATTCATCATCAATGTTCGCTGTAAACAGTTACATTCTTTCTCCTGATAATTCGCCATTTCAACTTAACGTTACACATGGACCGGAGGATTCCTTACTGCCGTCATTGATTCTGAAACATTCCCTGGACAGAGAAATTAAAAGTGACTACAATTTGACAATCACGGCCTACGACGGAGGTAGCCCAAAGAAATCAGGTTCTCTGTCTGTTAGTATCAAAGTTTTAGATGAAAATGATAACGCGCCTGTCTTTAGAAAAAGTACATATGACCTAAGTGTCGCAGAAAATACGATTCCAGGAACGTCACTGATGCGTGTCAGTGCAAAGGATATTGATTCTGGTGACAACGCCGATGTTCGCTACAGATTCGGAAAAAGACAAGAGAGCTTGGACAAAATTCAAAAATATTTTGATTTGGATTCAAAAACCGGTACTCTGACTTTGAAAAAAGAAATTTTGTATCGCAGCGGTGAAACCATTCCTATAGAAGTAGATGCAATTGATAACGGACAACCGCCACGCGTCGGGCAGACAACAATTCTTGTCAAGGTTGCTGACGTAGGAAATAACCCACCAAATGTAGACATTAATTTCCTATCGTCTGCCGAACCAAACGGAGTGACAATATCAGAAACGACTAGTGTCGGGACACTTGTAGCTTTTGTGACAGTAGAAGACCTTGACAGCGGTGATAACGGACTGGTCACTTGTTCTCTAAATGACACGACCTTTGTCCTTCAGAGGCTGGAGAGTGACGGCTACTTGATAGTGACACGGTCTTCTCTAGATAGGGAATCAAATGATATGTATTATGTCACTTTAGAGTGCAAGGATCATGGAACGCCAGAAATGGTGACATTGACCTCGTTTATAGTCAAGGTCAAGGACGAAAACGACAATAAACCAATATTCTCTAAGGACATCTATTACGCTACAGTCATTGAAAATAACAGAATAAGCGAATTCATCACAAAAGTTTCTGCAAAAGATTTTGACATAGATGAGAACGCAAATATAAAATACTCTGTTCATAAAGACGCACAGGGTCATGTTAACATTGATTCTAAAACTGGCATCATCAAGGCTATACGAAAATTTGACAGGGAAATAATAAACCAATACAACTTCTCAATCTATGCAACTGATGGAGGGAAACCAGCTCAGACGGGAAGCGCCACGGTTGTCATGACAATCGGGGACTTGAATGATAACGCACCAGCTTTCAAAGTAGATACTTTCCAATTCTTCGTACTTGAAAACATGGCATCTGGAGTAAAAGTAGGACGCTTGAGTGCCACGGATGCTGATTTTGGTGTTAATCAGAACATTTTATTTACCGCCGTTGAGGGATCGCTCCAGAAACTACCGTTTGCAGTTTACCAAGATGGAACTGTGCGTACAACAGAACAATTGGACAGAGAAATGGTGAACAGCTATTCTTTCCTTGTTAGAGCATTTGATCTAGGCATTCCATCTTTATCAAGCACAGCAACTGTAGTCGTTCGAGTAGCAGACGAGAATGACAACCAGCCAATGATTACTTTTCCCGCCAACTCAAACCAAACGATCATCGTACCTTTTCCAGCTAACCATGGCAATGCCTTACTACATATTCAAGCTTTCGATGTAGATGAAAATGGACCTAACAGTTATTTGACGTACACAATAATGGAAGGAAATGAAATGGATGTCTTTGAAATTAACGAAAACTCTGGAGCGCTTTACTTGAAACAGTCTGTTGATATATTGAAAGACGAAAAATTCAGACTTAAAATTTCTGTAAAGGATAATGGCTACAATCCACATGAAGCAATTATGGACATAATCGTAGTTTTAAAGCGATTCAATGAAACAGAAGCGCAAGTTTCGATGGATGCAGACAGTCGAAATGCAATCGTCGTGACGGCGGTGATAACTTTGATCATCATAGGGTGCGCCACTGTGATCACTATCGTCTGTATCGTGAGAAGAAATGCCCAGAAATTAAAGACACAGAAACAAACGGAGATCGAATCAAACACACAAGAGCTACTAAGACAGAAAAGTTTACCAGCGCCTTTCAAAAATGTATCGTCAACCGGAACTACAACGACCCACAACGAAAAGATGAAATCGAAAGTAAGCTTTGCAGACGACGAGGACCTGAGGAATATGGAATTGTACAATTCAACAGGAACGTCCATGTTTACAGACACTCTGATAGAATCTCAGGTATGTATGTTTTAAGATATTGATTGAATCTTTGATCTGAAAAATTGCAATTAATCTTTGATTATAAGAAATACGCCTTACTTCGTACTGTAAAACAAAACTAAGAAACAACCAAAAACGAACGAACAAAAGATAAAAAGAAAACAAAAAGTGAATGGACAAAATATATATGCACTAAAAAGATAGGAAGCAAGTAAACAACTCATTTTGTTTTTCTTTCCGGCAGAAAATGGTAACATCGGCAGAGGAGGAAAGTTACTCAGATGACTCTGCTGCGCATGACAGTGGAAGAGGCGGAAGTTACCTGGATGTTTATCAGTGCAGTAAGTTGTCTGTTTTTAAGATATGTATTTAGAAAATGCTTGCCCTTTTTCTTGCCTTAAATTAAAGTCTTAATTTATGGATCATAGATATGTAAGATTCTGTTGAAAGTTTACTTTTTTCTTTTTCATTCGTCTTTTTTTCTGGTTTAAAGTAATTTTTTAATTCGATATTTTTCTTAATTAAAAATGGCAATGATTTACTTTCAGATCAAGTAAAGACTTTATGTACATTCGGTCCCAAACCAGTCCAAGGCAACGGATCTGCATTTCCCCATTCATCAACATTACAACACCTGGAGATACTGTGATAGACAGAACAACGTGCTGATGTACTGGTAAAAAGATCTCGTCAGAATGTCCGTCCTCCTCAGGTAAAGTTGGATTCCATTTTATCAATATAATCATATAGTTTCTGTCTTTTCATTGAATCAATAATATATTCCACGACAATGTTTGCGTTAAGATTTGTTTTGAAAGTAATTTTCTGTTCTTTTTCATTTTCAGGTAGTTATAAATGAGCTTCCTTACTGATACGTTACCAGTGGAGAATAGTGCTACAATGACTGTTTTAAATGCAATATTTTGTACATAATTTCTATGTTTGTGCTTTGTCATAATTTCTATGTTTGTGCTTTGTCATAATTTAATATTATGAAAAAAACTCCATAATTCTGATAGGAATTAAATATATATGAAAATCAATATTTCTTCATACTCTTATTCTTCTTATTTTACTTTCTAATTTGCAAGAAAAAACAGCTTCGTAAATTAGGGACTGGTGGATACGTACATGTACATGTATGCTAACCACGGAAAATGATGACCGTCCGTCTATTTGAATATCAGTTCTATTGTGCATACAATTTATATATATGTACTTAATGTGTACTATATAATGTGTACTATTGTACATACAATATATGTGTACTTAATCGGTCAATAACTTGGTCAATACTTTCTTTGGTTTTCATTCGACACAATTCCACGGAATGTACAAACTATCCGACATACAGCTTTTATCTTTAAAATATGTAGAGCAATATCAATGGGGATGTCCTTTGACCAAGGTCAAGATTAGATATACTCGTATATCTTTTGAATAAAAAGAGTTCCATATTTTCGGTGTTCGTATAAAAAGGGAACAACCCATACAGAATCATGGTTACAGTGATTGGGTACATGTAGTAATTTTAAAAGGTCTCTTACACCCGAGTATTTCATAAGAGTATACATTGTACATATTGGTGTTGTGATTCCTCACAGAGGGTTTTGGTTCATTTTCTAAATTAAACTTCACAAAACTGATAAGCCTTTGCAGTAGGGCAATGCCTAACAAATCAATCCATATCATCTAGGCATATGAAAAATAAATAGTTTGTGCAAATACTTCAATGGGAACGTTCTTGATCTATCATTCCTTTTGACGAACTTTTGAAGTATTTGCAAAGAACTGTAGACTTTTCAGATTATATAAACGATATGGACTTACTTATTAGGCATTGTCTTACTGCAAAGTCTCATGATTTTTTTTTTTTTTTTTTTTTTTTTTTTTTTTTTTTGCATTATCACTTGAATGATGAAAAAACAAGCAGTAATTCTGTATTTCTTTTTTCGCATGACATGTTACATGTATGCTACACATAACAAACAACCAAAGAAGGCGACAAAAAATTATATACAAAAAAAATGACGACGACGACAATGATGATGATGATGATTTTCGAATTTATTTGAATAAAATTGTACATCAAAAACCTTATTAACAATTAAGTAGAAATTTCATTATGAATGATTTCATTAAGACAAGACAAATACAGATAACACAGTCGGCGTGAAGAGGACAATAAAATGAACAACAGGGATGAGGTACCATAGCTTAGTCACATACCCTTTCCTATATTTCTCTTTTGTACATGTACACGATCGTGGCTTCAACATCTAGCAATTTGGATTCGATCAGTGCAACTTTTAGGATGGATTTTTGATTTGGGTTTCTTCTTTTTCTTCTGAATATATTCTTCAGATAACCGAACCAAAAATCGTATCAGGGCGGCGGGATTAGCCCGTAAGTTAGAAAGCCACGCTCATGTACAGAGAGAGTGCCCACCCTTGGGTTTTTAGAGACTTGAATTGTAGAGCTTTAGGAAAGGGTTTGTGCGAAGGAAAGGGTTTGTGACTAAGCGCTGTGCATGATACATCGCATCTCTGAAGGAGCGTATGAAAAGAAAAGAAAAAGCAACAATTTTTTTCTCCTGTATAACACTTGTTGCCGAATATCAATATCTTGTCGTTTTGAGTGAAAATTACGGAGCAATATAGACCGACACCCAAGTTCTAGGTCAATTTGCATACAGCAAGTTATTTTTCATGTTGAATATTCCCGCCTCATAATGAACCTCGTTTTGAAGTCTCGATTACGGAAACAACCGAGAAGTACGGTCGGAACAAAACGGAAATTCCCTTTTCTAAATTAAGATTTTACTTTCGCTTTTACAATAAGGAATCCAAAAAATCCTTTACTTTGGACATAATGAATGGTTCGTAATCTCATTTGTAAACAAATGCAAAGATTCATTATATTATATTCAATCTAGATTACATTTTTAAGCAGTTTTACGCCATCATGAAATCATCCTCTTTCAAAAAGTGCTAGTTACTTGAAAGAATCTAGCCATGCAGCTTGCTGTACATGTCTTTATATTTATCACATAAAGTCATAGGGATGAGGTGCCATAGCTTGGTCACAAACCCTTTCCTTAGCTGAACTTCTCCCTGGTATTTTTATACAGACTTGTATAGGAAAGGGTTTGTATTCAGAGGAAAGAGTTTGTGACCCAGCTTCATGTATGATACCTCATCGCAGTCAAGGACATTATAATCTGTTTATAAGTCCTTGTCGCAGTGCACAAAGTCAAAGGGTAATCTTCATCACAGGAGTTTGTGTAAATTGCACTGCGATTCTCAAACTGCCCCTACTCAGATACACCATGAAACATGGAATTCCCTTGGCTTAATTATTCGACAGGAGTTTAATATCTATAATGAGTAATAATTCATTAATTGCACTGCGATGTTGCAAGCAGTCTTTATTTACTAAATGTAGAGCACAAAAGGGGTAAAAACAACCATATTCACTATTCAGTCAATGCTGGATCCATCCAATAAAAGGTGAATACTTGCATGTTTACTACATGTATATAGATATAGGAGAATTAAGGGGCTCAGTTTACAACATTAAATTACTCACTATAGATATCAAACTGACCTAGTGTGCCTTTTTACTAATCTTTGATGCATGTGGTCAAGAACTTACAAAAAACTTGTTTAAATATTGGTCCTTGATTTAGTAATTTTAAACTAAGGAAAATCGCCAGCTGTTTGTGTGAATTGTCCCACATCAATCTCTCAATTTCTAGGTCAAGATTCGTATAGTGGACAAAAACATGGTGCCTGAACAGGGAAAAATTGTATCTTTATATTCACTTTACAATTTTACCCCAACAGTCCAAAAAACCTTAGTCCATTTCCCAACATCTTATTGCCATTTCTGTTGAAGTGTAAATACAAGGGCATACAGTATCATAGCTGGGACAAAATTAAGTGGATGCTTTTTGAGCTGCATTATTAGGCTTTTTGAGTTGCATTATTAGAGGCATGGAGATCCCTTAGAGGTCCAGTGTAACTCAATGTCAATACTCTTGTGGGAGACAAGAGGACTTTGTCACAGGCAGCTCCATGAAAATTCTGTGTAAGCAGAAGTACTTATTTTCGCTATATTCGATACTGAAATGAATACGCAAAAAATTGTTGCGAAAAATTGTATTTCATAAGGCATGGTCCATTTGATATTCAGGGGGGGCTTGGGTTTTTTGTCGGAGCAAGATTATTTTTTTCGCCCTGGACCCGGGGGCAAAATTATTTTTTTTCTGGCAAAGTTGGAGCAAGGAAATTTTTTTTAACAAAGTGATGCGCATATTAAGAATGTTTGTGTTTTATCAATAGAAATTATTTATATTTTTACTCAAAACTCTAAATATTAATATATAAGTTCATTTTTATGCAAGTATTCAATTTACTTTTAAACAGAGAGATAAAAGATTTTTACAATACAATACTCAATATTTTATATAAGGTACATGTATATAACATGTATAATAGGGTCTGAGGGGAAGGTCTCCTAGACAATTTTTAAATGTCACTATTAAAAATCGTACATTGGTGAATAACTGAAGTTCTCCTTCCAAGCTTACAAAAACATGACTCTATGGGATACATGCAACATGTATTAACAGCAATACATAAATATTGATAATATATTTAAGCTTTTAAAGAAGCCCTTTTTTCATTCACATATATGTATAACTTTTGATATCTTCAAATAGTTGAACTTGAAATGCTATTAGTGATTAAATGTTTTGATAGAAAACGATGGCGAGCAAAGCGAGTGAAAAATTTTTGATACAATTTGAAAACTGCGGCGAGCGAAGCGAGCCGGAAAATTTTCAAGAATTTTAGAGAAATTTTATGGTAATTCTTCAAATTCAGATTATTTGTACTTAGAGCAAGATAATTTTTTTCTGTCACACCATAAGCAAATTTATTTTTTTCATCAAAATTGAGAGCGAAATTATTTTTTTCGAAAAAAACCCAAGCCCCCCCAGAATATCAAATGGACTGTGCCTAAGATGCATTATAAATAATATATGTACTTGTTTTTGATATAGTAATCACGAAAAGATTGTACTCGCGAAAATAAAAATACTCATTTTCACTTTGAAGTCGCGAAATTTGATACTCGCGAAATTTTTTTTTAGTGTTATGACAACTTTTGAGCCTTTAGTACAACTTCAGAATTTAGGGATTAAAATGTGCGACCTTGGGTCTTGACCTTTAATGCAGCTGGTCTATTGTTACAATGATAATAATCTATTTCAATATTTTATTTGAATGTTACAGCTCATCACAATGGTCAAGATGATGACGATGATGACACTCCCATTGAAGACCCACCAGGACCCAACTTCGAAGACTTTGTTAACGACCCAGAGATAAGGGAGATGTATGCTGTATGTACTTTTGTATATTAATGTGTATTATATTGGTTCTTTTGTAATTTTTTTTATAATATTTTCATGCAACTTACAATTTTGTTTCTTAAATCAATTTGTATCAAAATTGATACATCAATGCAAACAGACAAATATTAACCTTACATTTTCTGTATTACTCCAGCATTTCAAGGATTGACTTGTACCAGTATGAATTTTTTTTTAATAACAGTACTAATCTCTTGAGACTATTGCATTACAGGATCCCGAAGTGTCCCAAATATTTACAGAAATAGAAAATGATCCTGCTACCATAGCAACACATCATCAAAATCCCAAAATACAGAGGGTACTTCAATTAATACAGAAGAAATTTGACCCATTTCTTCCTGAAAGACCACAGGTATAAATACACGCATACACTTTTGAGGGGGTGGACAGAGTGAAAGGGAGGCGGGAGGAAGGGGGGCGGGAGGAGGGAGAAAGGGGGGAGGGAGGAGGGGGGGGGAAATGGGAGGGAGGAGGGAGAAAGGGGGTTGGAGGGGGAGGTAAGGGAAGGGTGAAAAGGAGGGGAGGGAGGTGGCGGCAGGAGGGGGGAGATAAGGGGGTGGGAGGGGGGAGAGAGGTACCCCCCTGTCTGCCCCCCCACTTTTATAAATTTTTCTTCTTCATCATTTGTCATTAGAGCTGTATATTGATATTGGAATATTGAAGAGTATCGATATTCTGAGATTTTCAATACGTATCGATACACAAATGCTGAGTATCGATTCTCTCAATACATTCGATTAAAAGAAAATAAAATCCTAAACTTTTAATTTATTTTTGGTTCTTATTTTCATATTTCTTCTGAATCTTCTCTGATCACATCAACGTTTAGACATACGAGTTCAAATAGTTTCTGTAGTAATTATATTCCGATAAATTGGGTTGTAGATGTGAGGTCGCGGGAACTTAGGGAAAATTTGCCATCGTTATTATACTTTTGATGTTGTTATTCACTGTGTTTGTGATGTTTGTGCAAAAATAGGATGTCTTATATTAAGAGAAATGTAGATAAATATTAGAAATGACTGTCTTAATTTTGGTGTTCATGGGTGTTTAATTCGCGATTCACGGAATTCTTTGGTAGACAAAGAATCACTTTCCATACCTGCCATTGTCATATTTTTATTCCTTTTTAGCTCACGGGGACAAAAAAGTCCGGAAAGCTAATGCCATTACCCTCGGCTTTGTCGTCATCGTGACGTAGACAAAACTTTAACCTGGGCTATATCTATTGAACTATAAGGGGTAGGGCTTTGATATTTTACATGTAGATACCTTGTGATGAGACCTTTTATTTGAGACCATGACCTTTGACCTAGTGACCTTGACCTTGGACTTTGACCTACTTTTCAAAAACTTAAATCTGGTTTCTGACAAAAACCTGTATAGGCGAGCTATGTAATCTTTGATTACCCTATGTTTTGTTTTTTAAATAATGGAAAACATCCATTTGTTGTTTATTTTTGTTCTGTTTTATAAAGTTTTCTTTGATTAAAACATAAAACTCCATTTATTGCTTCATTATTATGATTTGAGAAAAATGTAGAGGTGCGTATTGTATTCAAAATATTGAGTATTTATTTATTTCAATATACAGCACTGCTTGTCATGTAATATTCTAAATGTTAACCTAGATGGAGATTGTCCCCAGTTTAACGATCAACAAGAGTAAGCTACATGACTGTATTCAAACACTATAAGCATTTCATCATATGTATTCAAAATAGGTCTGTTAGTTCAACAAATATTACTATATAATCTGCAGTAAAAAACTAATATATCTATACATCATTTATTTTTTAGATAATCTATAGTTTTGTTTTTGTTTGTTTGTTTGTTTGTTTTTTTTTCATTATTTTGTTTGCATTGATCTGACAACTTCAGATTTGTATTTTTTTTTTTTTCATTATTTTATTTGTATTGATCTGACCAAATTCAGATTTACTTCATACATGTACTTACGAATCTTATTTTATAATGACAGCTAAGCCCAGAAGAACAAGAGCAGCTACTTCTTCAGCAACAGCAGGGGGCAGGACCAGGTCGTGGGCAATTCATGGGCCTTGGTAGGGGTGCCGGGCAGGGCCTAGGACAGTTTATGGGCCAAGGTGGTGAAAGTGCACAAATGGAAGCCATTATGAACATGTTAGGCCAAAAAGGCCCCAGAAATGGTTAAGAATAAGGGCTTAAAATTTGAAGAATACATGTTGATCACTTGGGTATATCTTTGTACCTGTAATAATTGTGTTTAAATGGACCAATGATTGATAGACAGCTTATAAAATTGAGACTTTAGGTCTTTCTATCTAATCTGTTAAAATATCTAATATGTCCAACTGGCAAGTTTTTATTCTTTGTATATAGTGTGAAAACCGCGCTGGTGACATTTGTGATGTCATAATCATATTTGTGCTTTGTGTCCAATGAGAATGTTCTGAAGTGATGAGTAACGAGCCTCATTTCACACTAAAAACTTAAATGTAAGGTGCATCATGTAGAATGCACCTTGTAGAAAATTTTAATTAAATTTGTTTGCATGGTATTTGTTAAGATGATAATGTGGTATTGTTATCGATCTCCTGGCTACTCCCATACTTTTATTGAGAAGTGTGAGCAACATTTATCCATACATTGTCTTGTAAATTAAGTTACAGATGTATATTTGGTTTTTAGGGTAATTAGATTCTTTATTCTGTATTTTTAAGCATTTGAAAATAAAATTAGTAAAACTTAACAATGCTTAAGGTTTGGTATCAAAATATTAAATACATATCAAGTCTCCTTTTTCATTCATTATACATGTACATGTATATGCATCTACAAGCAGCTTATAGAATTTTACCTTTTAAATTATCCATATAGATATGTATTTAGCTGTGTAAAACCATATGAAAGTTACTTTAATACCATTAACCATATATACAAGTTTTCCAAAACATGGCTCTCAAAGATTAAAACTGTGATAGAGAATATTGCAATATAACTCACGTACCCTATTCCATCTATTCTGCTTGAATCTCTATAATTTGATGTATGCTTACCAGTCACCTACTGGCAAAGTTCCCTATATTTATCTGTTTGCCAAATTTCCTACTGTAGGCTACATTTCTACAGACTTTTCTCTGCATGGAATTATTATATTGTAAACTAATATTATATAAATATCTTGAATTAAATTACTGATCAGGTTTATGATTTGTACTGTATTGTAACAAACTACTTTTGACCGATGTACAGCACGCCGGTAGGGGACTTTGTATTACCTCCAGTATACACAGAACGCTAGCTGATGCCTTTGAAAGTACATGTACATATAGCAATACTCAGTTTATACCCAATATCTTTTGGGGGGTTATGGTAATTATATGTGTATCTACTTAAAATCTTCCTTCACAGTCCAGAAAATGTAAAAATCAAGATAACTACAGTATACAGGGACACATTCATCTATTTTTCTCTTTGAATACAGGGCAAGTTTAGGAAAAGGCAAATGCAATTTTCTTTTTTTGTAGAGGATAATTTTAATCAACCTTGTAATTAGAAATAGTGCACGACAATGCAGTACAGTGCCATCCTTCTTTTAACAAAAAAAAAAAAAAAAGATTTGAGTAAATCAAAAGCAGTATATAATAATTAGCCAAAGTTTTTGCCATATAATGAGGTAAATGTTTACGTATATATGAAAGTATATAAGTCTCCTCTATCTAAATGTATCGGTATATACTATATTACTCATGTGCGACATATGATACCTACATGTATTTTGCATCAAATAGAACAGAAAATATATCTATGTTTTGTAAATATTTTATTATGAGAGTTTTTGACATGATTGTTTGCTGAATAAAATGGCTGATGTGAAATTCAGTTTGTTTTCCATCTGTATAGATTTCAATCAAGTCCTTCATTTTCATTGTTAGAATGCAGAGATGAACGTTGCTGACAAATATGAGTAATGTTTATTGGCACTTCCCTTATATTCCATCATCATGATTAAGGAGTCTACATAACATGAAGTTATATAGCCATATACATGTAAGTGAAATGCCGAGGAAATAATTCTGTACATTGTCATAAATGCATGTATGCATATGACTTTGCTGTCATAAACAATGTCCTCAGTATCTTTTCTTCTTCACAATATCTGGTCTCCAGTTAATGGGGTGAGTTTCTTCAGTCTGAAATAAAGGCAAGCACAGTGAATTAAATATTTTTTAACATACAGATCACGGAAAGTCAGAGAATTTAGAATCAGGTCTTGAAAGTTGAGGAATGTAGTGTACATAGTGAAACTAGTGTACATTTAACAGCTGAGGGACAGAGAGAATGTATGATAACAGAAATTGCAAATGGATTTCAATTTTAGAACTTTGTGGGGGAGAGGTCATAGAAAATGAGTTAAACTTATTGGAAAGTCATGGAATTCTACAACATTTGTTCTATGACAGACAGACTGTACGAAATGTCCAAAGTCGAATACATGTACATTGACAAACTAAAGTAGAACAATAAGCCTCATCTTGTCAAAGTGAACTGTACACATTTTTAATACTACAGTTGAATCATACTACAAATTTCCTATACATGTATTCTGATACAAATTATACAGACTACTACACTTACAGCTGATTCGTCTTCCTTGTATATTTTGATGGTTTTGTCGGCCTCTGCTGTCAACAGTCGACTTCCGCTGACATCAAATGTCATGGCAAATATTCCGGACTCCGAGTCTATAGATCCAGGTTGTGCTGCTGCCTGGACACGCTGGAAGTTATATCCTGTCCTCCAGTCCCACATAAACATGGAACCATTATCAGCTAAAATGGATGAAAAAAAATTTCTTAGCTATGTTTTGGAAACATTTTTAAATTTCACAAATATTGAGTAGTTTCTCTTGCAAATATAAAATGACATCTGTGAAATATTTTATTCCATATACTTCAATTTTCCTAGCTTTCATTAAACATTTTTGCAACTACTCTATTTTCTAGCATTCATGCAGTTATAAGTGTGAATTTTAGTAGTATTATCTTCATAAACATAAGATATAATTCATACAATATACAAGTATCCATACATTTACATTTATATCCAGAAAGTGTGTCAACTTCAGTTTCCATAATAATATAATTGATATTACGACATTCAGAATTGTTATTGCGTAAAGTTCAAAAGTCAAAGTGATGCTCCAAATTTTAAAATCGTCATCAAGACTTTAAAGACTAAAGTCAAGGAGTTGAATTATATTATTCAAAGACTACACTGATGCAGGTTGTGATTTACAAGTATGAAAGTAGCTCAAGTGAGCTACAGCTAAAATCTAAGAGAAAGGTCAATCCATACCTCCAGATACTAGAACACCATCAGGATTGCAGGCAAGGGCATTAATTATAGCATTATGTCCTGACAGATTCTGTATGAAGTTACCATCTGGAAACTTCCATTGTTTTACATTATCAGGAGAAGCTGATGCAAATGTGTACCTGGAAAGTTTAGATGTTATATGTACATATATGTATAAAGATTAAGATACATGTATCATAAGATTTTCTGTGGCAAGACATAACATTTCCTTTCTACATTTTATAAGAATATTTCCAGGTATATTCATCATTTTCTTCATAAATTAGGTTATCATGCTCCTACCTGACCTTGTTATAAAACCAGCACTAACACAAATATATTACAGTAGATTTAGAAAGTCATTACAGTATACATGTACTTACTGTTTTGGATGAAGAGTTAGTGCTCTGACACTCTTTTTATGATTTGTGAGTGTAACACGTGATCTGCCGGCAGCTAAATCCCATAATCTAATGGTACAATCATGACTCCCTGTGATCACCTACAAGTAAAATTCATACATCAATACTGAATAGGTATAATTGGTTGATAACTAAGCTCCGGAATAAATCCATGTATTCAAGAGTAAGTACTTGTTACTTATATTTTTCAATGTTCATGTGTACTGGATCAGTCCACATCTACATTTATATTCTTCTGTCTTCATTATGGTTTATCAATGAATTCTTATAGATGTAGTACAAGAGGTGAACACATTTTCCTTGTCTAAAATCTAATAAAGTTCAATATGAATAGGGTTGAGGAGATTAAGTGCACATTCATCATTATACATGTACATTTGAACAAAGAACAAGGACGTCTTATGCTGATGTATTGAACATTTCATACAGAGCAAACTACCCTACTTTATTTTTTCTGAACATCAAATTTCCCTTTTATGAGTCAGTGGACGAATGAAACACTTTCAATCAAAGATAAGTATAGTAAAAGAAATTATATTAAATATCTGAACAAATACATGTACATGTAAGTGTGACTAGTTTTTTGTGCACATTTTGGGAGGGAAAATCTTGTATGAGTGAGAAAATCATGGAATCAGTTTTCAAAATCTGTGGCCACTCTGCAAGTGTACGACATAGAAAAAGGAAAAGCCCATAAACATTAGTCCTAAATTGACCATGTTATCCATGGTTCTGCTGCCTGACATCTGATTTCAGCCACTTTGTTGTTGTGACCTGTGAGTGAGTGTAAACATGCTTTATGTCCTATGTGTGATGTACCATCATAAGACAGTTTACAATATTAACCTAGTTACCTGTGGTTCTGCTGCCTGACACCTGATCTCAGCCACAGTGTTGTTGTGACCTGTGAGTGTGTGTACACATGCTTTGGTACGTATGTCCCACACGCGTGCTGTACCATCACGTCCACATGTACACAGGACATCTATGGTAGGATGGAGATCTATGGAATAACAAGCACTCAGGTGACCATGATAATGCCTGATAGTCTGAAAAAAAAATCAAAGTTTTATTTAGCAAGATTTCTTTCTGAGGAAATGACATCCTTGTACAGCATCAAAGAAACATGGCATAATTTTTAAGAGTTATTAATGATAGTGTCTAATTAAAAAGGAGAAGATATTGTTTTCAATATTGGAAAACCAGCTAAAATCACATCCATGTACCAGTCCTTATTTCCAAATTCACATACATTATACGTACCAGTCCTTATTTCCAAAGTCATAGATATAAATTTTAATTGAGAGATCAAATTTTAAAAACAAAATACTCACCTTATTATATTCCAGGTCCCAACATCTGACCATTTTATCCTCACCACATGAGAAGAGGTAGGGCTGTCTTGGACTGACTACTACACCCCTTACTGTGCTCACATGACCAGTAAGGGATAACTTCAAGGTACCACTTGCAAGATCCCAGATCTGTATAAAACAAATAATTATTCATCAACAACTGCAATAACACAAATTTTTGTGAGATTCTTTGACAATCTTTTTACTTTGTTGTCTTCTTCATTCAAATTATTCATTTCTTTCAAGCTTGTAGCATTAGAAACTTAAGAAAAGACAGGGTCCGTAGATTAACCCAAAATCACTCAAAATCACCCAAAATCACTCAAAATCACTCAAAATCTGCCTTCTATGATATGTTTGATGCAATAAATGTATCTGGTACAGGAAATATAGCCCATATATACATGTTTGCCATGTAGAATGTACAAGAAAACACATTTCCAATCGTAATAGGTATATAGGGTCCATTATGATACCATTTAAAGTTATGTGGTAATATAGTACATTGTCATTGTAAGTAAAATTGTGGGACAATATCTTGCAATGTAATCTCAAGGATTTGCAAACAGATTTATAAATTTTGGCATTAATGATGTTTCCATATTGACACCCAAACACAAGGTTCAACAACATGAACAGTACTTTCAAAATACAAATAAACGTACTTCAAGGACGAATGGATGTTTCATATTTCTCATAATTAATATGGTTTTATAATTAATGTATACATATGTATGAATGCGATACTGATCAAATCAAATGAAAAGATTTTAAAAATTTTGTTTAATTCACAATTATTTTCATTTATTTTAGCACATTTTAAAATCATTACTCTAACAATACATCACTCTCATCCATCCTTTTATGCAAATATAATGAGATATAAAAATTTGTACCTGTATATAGAATAGTATAGAAATGTATATGTGAGTTTGCATGTATTTTAAGCATGATTCAAATATCATAAAAAAAATTGCCAACGCTTTTTGAATTTTTCACTATTGAGTCACTGAAATAAAGTTAATTCACAATTTTAATCAAGTTATGTACAAGACTAATACAAAATATACACTTCTTTCAACGTATACAATATTATTTTGCTTAATGTACATATAGAAAGCAGAAAACAACAATGCATCATCCATTTTATGTAAACTTCATGTTCGTTTTTTCTGAGCGGGGTCTCCTTCTTTGACCTGGCTTTCTGGCAATGGATCTGGCTTTTGCAGTAATTCTAAAGCGACCGTTTTTAGAAGTGATAATGCTATTTCTATTGGGTCGCTCTTGCAGGCTTCCTTTAAGGAACTTCTGGAACATTTTCTCTCGCTCCTCTTTAGTTTTGCTCTTAAACAGCATTGGGGAAACTTGAAATTTTCTATACGGCCCGGCCAATCTATAATTCCCCTCACCATGAAGAGCACGCTTTAAATCCAGAAAATGAAGTTTGATAACATTTGTGATTTTCTCTATAAGGGACGGCGTATTTTGGGGTTTCCAATTTGTCTCTAGCTTTAAAATGTTGTTAATTGATTCACAGTTGTTGTTTGTCCAAAGATTGTTTTCACTCTTTAAACCTTTATCATAAACATGGTTGAAAAGTTTTGGTTTGAATTGTTTTTCAAAATATTTAACGAATGTTGGGTTTTGTGATGCGGCATCTTTAACATCTTCACACCGGGCTTCAAAGGAATACGGATCGTCGGCATTAACAACACCCGCATCACCAAATATTTTCTCTATGACCGGTCGTCTGCTGCTTGAGGTCATCCCTACTTTGTTTTTTAGATAATCGGATAAATTGTCCTTGAGGTGTTTTGTGCACAGCTTCCTATTTGCATTCGGAAAACAGTCATCTATTGCTTTTGTAAGAGCTTTCTCTGCGTCGCTTCCGATTTCCATTTTTTCTGGAAGTCGAACGTCAATATCTTTTATTCCAATTGCCAACTTCACACGAATATGTGAAAAGAAGGAATGGTAGATCGCATATGTCGCCTCTTTATGAAGTAAGACGGGTCCTAAAAAGATTGGATGATCCTGTGTTTCTTTTTTCACAACTCTGATGTTTTTATATACAATAGTGGTAACGAAAAAATTTCCTAGGTTAAATGTTCTGTCCACGCCAACACGAGGTTCCTTAGAATGAACAAGAAAATGTTTTAGGTCCTCCATTTGGTCCTCGCTATAAAGGATAATAGTCGGTATTTGGTTCTTGGTATGTTCCACTTTCTGTACATAAGGATTGTCATGAAGCATGTCCATGACATTCAAAACCTCATCGGCAATATTGTTTCCAGGGACATGTTTTTCCTTCTTCTGTTGGCGGTACTTTAGGTCACGCAGCTGCTGAAAATTTCTGGGTGCATTAATTGAATCATCCTGTGCCATATCCAGGTACACTTCCCTTGGTTTCTTGGATTTAAGTTTTTCAGCAGCTTGCTCTATAACTTTCGGATCCGATCTGTAATATGGATCCTTCTTTTTGGCATTACCATGTGCTGAAGCGGTGCTGTTTGAAAGGATCCCAGTGTACTCTATTAGTGCTACCTCTCCAAGGGATGTGTCTGTTGAAGATGTGAACCACGAAATTCGCCTTTTGAAATTTTCCTGTCTTTTCAATGTAGTGTAATATCTATGCATCGCTATCACTTTTTCTTCTACAGGCTGAGGTTCTAGAGGTATAAATGTCCGTTTTCCTTGCTGTACCTTTTGAAAACAGTACTTGTCCCGCTTAAGAAATACTGACTTTAAACTATCTTCCTCAACCACATAATGGGTCTTGACAGTTGTGCTTTTTGCCGTGTCCCATACCCCCATATCGTCAGGAAACTGATTTTTCTTCTCCACTTTTTTTCTTTCTGCATTCCTTTTGTTGTCGATCAGCATGTAAACATTATTTTTCTTGCCTCTAGGAATTTCATTCAACACATTTCTTTTCTCCTTTAATGCCATGAAAATATCCTCGGCACTGAGACCAGTTGTTGGTAAAGGAAGAAGCGATAAAATGTTATCAGAAACACTCATATCATCATTGACTTTGGTGGAAGTAGATATGTCCGCAAAAGAAACTGATGCATGGTCATCGTAGTTTGGATTTGAAGAATCTACATCCTGAGCCGACTGATCATTGTAGCTAACACTTAAGCCTTCGCTGTCAGGGGAAACAGAATCAACACTTAAATGTATGACTTCATTGTCGGATTCTTCTGCAGTTGATAAGTCCTTATTGGTTGTCTCCATCGATTCTTCTATGTACCTCTGTATCGATTCCGACCGCGAGTCTTTCCCTTCTGTATCTTCTATCATCAACAAAGGGACGAAGTGATTGGGAGTCCAAACTGACGATCGTTGTCCTATTCTTGTCCACATGATACGAATATCGATGGCTGTTCTGATCATTTCTGGTTGGAAAACAAACTTATTCAAAATGCGATAAGTTTTATCCTTCTGACCATTCACACAAGGGTAAATAGACTGTATAGGAGTTTCAGTTGCATCAGCCGCGGCCATCATTGTCCAGGCAGAGCTGTACACACCAGAAAAAGTACAATCGACGCTGGCTTCCTCATAATCGGGAGATACAACCCAAATGTCTTTCTTTCTAAGATGCTGCCAATACTTCTCCTTGTTCAAAAACATCTTCAAGCATGTTCGTAATCGCAACTCAGTAGAAAAGTGTGTATTTCCAAAGAGGGCGATGGACAGTGCGTGAAAGAAACAGTTTCCATCCGCTAATGTTGACACAGGAACACCGTTTGTGTCCGGAAGGTATCTTTGTAGGATCTTCTGAGCTTCCGTGTCAACTGCTGGTGTTACTTCCTTGTCTGTCTGTCTTATCTTTTTCATTTGCGGCAGGTACAAGGACTCTCGCTTGGCTATGCATGTGGCCGTGTTAAATCCATCCTTTGCTGCCTACAAAATGATAAATCAGAGTTTATATATAAAGGATGTCGGACTAATACAAAATCATACTACATGTAACATGCATGTCCATTGATACCAACATTTTTTAACCCAGTGACCCTGACCTTGACCTTTCACATACGGTACTTAACAGAAATTTTTTTCTCATTTTACTTTTAAGGAGCTGTTAAGATAAGGGCCGTATTTAGCCCTGAATCTCGTGACTTATTTCTTCCGCATGGCGAATCGCATACAGAAATACATGAATCATTATTGAAATATAATGTATTTGCAGACCTTTTACATGTTTTACATTATGTTAAGGAACTCTTAAGGTTGTAAAATTAAGGTCGAAAGAGGTAGGGGTGCTCGGATAGAAAATCCGATAATATCGACAAAAAACGTATAAATGTTTTAATATTTTATCTAAAATGGATAAATATAAGCTAAAGGACATCAAATATGTCTACATTGTGTATCAGAAATAGATTTCGAACGTTCTACCTCCTTTAATCGGTAAATAATGAAATCCGCATAGAACACAATATCTACTTATTTAATGTTTCAAACAAACAACACGGGATATCTTCGTTAATCGTAGTCTCGCAACTCAGAACATTCGACTTTTCTATAATTTCGTGTGATAAAGATTATTTATCACAATAAGGGGAATGTGATGCAGTGTAAGGATGCCATAGCTACGAATTTTATCCAAAATAAGAGAATAATATCTTTTTGTAAAGCTGAACAGACGATCGGCGTGATCCATGTATATGAAAATAAAGTCCTTGATTAAGTAATAAGTAAATATATTTGTGGTTTTCTATTGATCAATAATGGGGAAACACTCGTTTTTCAAGATACGAAATTGTTCTTATAATATTTCTTCCCAATCACAGATTGAGAACTTTATTTTCTATATACACTGTGGTGTATCACGTGATACGCAAATGATATGTTCCACGGGAATCCCCTTTGATTAAACCAAGTAAATACTGATTAAATCTTCTTTATATGATTTTACTTTAGGCCTATCATATGGCCATAATCATCACTGATATGATGGTTATTTATTCTGGTCAAGGATAGACGTGTATTCGGAGAACACTTAAACAGAAATTTTTCAATGCTCACCACATGTTATGATATGGTGCACGGACAAATACAAAATTTTCTGTTTGAGTGTTCTCCAAATATACGTCTATTCTTGACGACCAGAATAAATTAATTACCATCATATATCTAATAATAATGACCATATGATAGGCCAAAAATAAATTCATATAAAGTAGATTTAGACAGTATTTACTTCGTTTAATCAAAGGGGATTCCCGTGGAACATATCATTTGTGTATCACGTGATACGCCACAGTGATATAGTTTATATCAAAACTTATCATGCTAATATACAGATATATGAAAATAATACATGTAATAATGTTTCCTCTTTGGACTATACAGAGGCAGTCTCAGTATGACTGATTATAGGTGACAATTCATTAATAAACCGTAAGGATCAAGCTGTGCTAATTGGAGGGGATCTTAATTGTCTATCATTATCGTACCCATGTCAGATTGTCCGTTATATGTTTGCAAAAGAATATCCCTCCCTTCATTAATTTTCAAATTAGCTGGCATAATAGAAAAAAATCAAAGAAAAAAGAGTGTAGTCATTCTAAAGATATTTAGCTTAGAAAAGATGTCGTGATAAAAGCGTACTTTAAAAAAAAAAGCATATTGTATTGCTTGTCATTCGAAATGCATTGCACTTTAATCTAGAGGTATATTCGAACATTAATTAGTTCAATAAGTTTTCAGATTATGTTTTCTTCGCGACATCTATACGGTTTACCAGTGTCGGATCCAGCGCCCCCTTTGCCGGAGGGTCAAGGGGCGAATTTTGCCGATTTTTACTGAAAATGGGCCAAAATATAGGGGTTCTTTTTTTGGAAAATTTTGGGTCAGTGCCGGGGGGGGGGGGGGGGGGGGGAGCGACACCCCCTCCGCACCCCCTGAATCAGCCACCGGTTTCGTATGATTTTTTCACGCTCATACTCTCTTAAACTATTATTATTATAGATTATAACTAATTTTTGGTATCTATCTTGTCACGCGGTAATATAACCTGATTAATTTTATACGCATATATATAGTGACTTCAGAAAATACATAATCAGCAATTTTATCACCAAATTCTTACCGTGTTCATTCTCATAAGGGCAGCTTCGTAGGAGTAGGTTGTGCCGATCTCTTCTTTTAGACATTCTAGACAGGTGAAAGGGACTCTTGACTTAGACATGGTTTGGAAGTCCTCGGAATCAAGTTGTTCACATTCTGCATGGAACCACGATTTACAAGTATCGCAAAAAATGCAATGAGAAGTACAGTTCCTACGGCAACCTCCACATGCCCAAAAGAGAGATCTCTTTAGATAAGAAATTTTCCGTTTCTTTCCAGGCATTTTTGAAGAATACAAAGGCACAATTTAAGATCCGTTTTCTTTGACTTTCAATTACGTTGTGATTCTATATTTCAAAAATGCATGATACTTACCAGAATACCCCATTCCCGCTATGTTTGACACATTGTGTATTGTGTATTAATTAATAGATATCGACACTATATCATAATGCAGTCTTCGTCCGGTACAGTGCCTAATATGTCTACTGGTGTCAGATCACTACGAGTAATTTTAAAATATGCAAACAACCAAAATTCCAATTTTGTAAATAAAGATTCTTTGTTTGACAGATTAAGATATATTCGTTTGCAAAATATCCATAAAACAGCAAACCCACTGAAGTTCACCAACTGAAGTTAATCTTAAATGACTAACATTTAGTGTGATTATTATATTCAACATTTATTTATATTTTTATTATTGATATTTGAAACATTCATTAGAATAAAAATCAAAACGCTGTAAGTACAATGTACTAAGATTGTGTCGCCATGTCTTTGCCTGATTAGATGGGAGAATTAACAGATGTTAGTAGTCTGCAAATTTTGAAAAAAGACGCTAATTATTAGCAAGTATATACAAAAAAAAATGTAGATTTTGTTTCAAAATGGTGCATTCTGGAGTACATTAAGAAATTTTTACTACGTTTGCAGACGTTTTTTTTTCCGAGTGCTGATGTTACCAAAAAAAAAAAAAAAACTCGGAGACTTGGGGGGGGGTCCGAACCCCCCTAAATCCGCCCTGTGCAATTAAAAACGACAGAAAATGTATGGGACAATGATACGAATATATTCCTATGAATTTAATGAAGGTGAATATATGTGCATTTACAAGTTACAAAGAATTAAAATTTTAAATAATTTGTAGAATCGAAGACCGACAAAAAAGAATTCAGAAAATAAACAAGCCCTATGTTTGTGAAACATAAATGCCTCCGATGACAGCTTTAATTGAGAATATAAAACCAGTTAAGTCAGGTCAAACTTTTGCTAGGTATGGCAATTTAAGGTCATCCCATTAGAGGTTAGACATGTGGTATTGAACACCTGTGGTAGACAAGACATGAGTCGTTGACCGAAACCCATCCTAAAAATGGGGGGGGGGGTTGTAATCTTGGTACTTTCCTTTTATACAGTATGCATTCGGTTAACCGTTTGAAAAAAACCAGAGAGAGAGAGAGAGAGAGATCATAAAAGAATTTAATAATCATTTTACAAAAGCCTTGCGGTACTTTAAGAGTTGGTTCGGTTTCAAGGTACTGTACTAGGTGATAACGAACAAAATACCTTTCAAATACATTGAATTTAGTAAGGACAAGAAGCAGTGGGATGATTATATCCGTCTAACCACACTTCAAACCTACAGCTGCTCTAATTCAAATGATTTTGAGTGATTTTGGGTGATTTTGAGTGATTTTGGGTTAATCTATGGACCGGAAAAGACATAATGAAATTTTTAAGTACTTATATAATACAAAAATGTAGCTTGAAACATTAAATCATGCAAAGATTTCCTCAGGTAAAGAAATCTCAATGGTACATGTACATGTATTTACAAATGTATAATGTCTTGAATAAGTGCACCTAGTCAGATTTATTACATGTACCTTAATAACTCTATCACCAGCACCAGTCACAAACCATTCATTTCCTGGTTCTACAGCTATACATCTAACCCAGCCTAAATGCCCACTTATCACCTGCAAAAAGATGCAAATGTAAATATACTGATGCTGAAATTTTTGCATTTGAAATTTGGTGTGTGAGTAGATGTTTTTTATTTTTATTTAGGCAATTTACAGTTTACAATTTAAATAAGTCTTGAACAAGCTCAGACTTTTTCCACTTTGGAAATGAATTTAAACCTACCCTATATAACTTCCAAGGTGGATGCCATGATGGCTTTGGCATTGTGGGTGCTTTTTTAGGAACAAGTGCTTGTTGTTGACCGATGGTAACAAGAGCCTGTGGGAAAAGAAAGTAATACTTATCAAAACTAAAAGAATATAATATTTTCATGCATTTCCTGAAATAATTTCATTTTACACATATCTGTTAAATAAATCAAATAAATATTGAAATCATAAATTCTGGAAATTTTTTATTCTTTCATGTAAGTCTAAAGAGTAGATATTTGATTTACAGAAAGTTAACAAAATTGCTGTAGATCTTTAACTGATAAAATATAATCATGTCAATAATACATGTATTATAATTCAAAATAAATCTTGAGTATCGAGATGAACATGTAATTGTAATTGAAAATTTTAAATCATAACAAACTTACACTAGATGGATCTACCCTTTCTGACGCTCCAGCATTTTGTCGTATATCATTTACACTTGCTCCTGACGGAATCTCCATGTTCCTGTTAAGGAAAGAAAAGTTTGAGTGTCTATACACAGTCACATCTACAGTGAGTTTATCAGACCAAGCTTTCCTAAATTCTGAATGAGTATCACTGATGTGAAAGAAACAATTACAGTCATTTCTACCATTAATTTAGTCTGTACTTTATCTCCCTTTCTATCCTAACTTTAAAGGGGAAAATTGAAAATCCTGTCCCATTTCGTTTTCCATCTAACGGTAGTTGCAGTAATATCATAGTAGAAATTGCTAAAAGGACTTGACAGTTGTTCCATTCAATATCATACATTTACATACAAACTAAAGTTTTGACATTACCTGCTATGGTCATACAACATCATCTCCATTGCTCCAGCTTGGCTAGGATCTGACTGCATCATGGTACCATCAGAAAGCTGGATACCTAAATATAATACATGTACATACTGGTATACAGAATAACATTAGGTACAAAAGCAAACATGTACATCATACTGGCAGGGTATGTTTTTTGCCATTTCTCAAGAATAGACTCTTTCACAGCAGTATCAAATTCAAAGGTAAGTTTTGGTCTCGTTGGTTTATGTGTGGTCTTTTGTGTTTCATGTTTCTATGGCGTGAGTTGGTGTTCCTTGTCCCTTTTGCATCTCTTTCTGTGGGTGTCTGTTCTGTGTTTTTGTATGGGATGTTGGGGGTGATATTGGAGATCCTCTCCTTTCTTCCAAGGGACAATCAATAAGCTCGTAACATTAATTGAAGATTTTGTGTAGAATTAAGTCTTATTTGTCCCGTGATAAATGTTTTATAACAATCAAAGGATTGTCATTTATTTTATGTGTCTGTGTGTTTACGGTCACTAGACTAATTATTTTACCTCATTTACAAGGAAATTTCACTTGGATTAATAAGATGAAGACTGATAATTTTGTTGTTCAAAACGGAAACTTGACTTTTAAATGATAAGCCAAAAATATTCTTTTTCAAACGTACAAGTAAACAGGAACATTTCTGTGAGCTGTTAATTAAAATAGTCTGTACAAAGAATGTCATAAAATGGGGTAAATGTAAATATTGAGTAGCCTTTCAACTTACCAGGTCCATTAGGATAAGGATGTGTGCCTTGTATAGAGGGATCTTGTGCTAAAAATTAAATTTTCAAATTAAATGATTGAAGATGTGCATTGTACATGACATTGTTCATGCAATCAAAAATTAAAGGGGACTCAAATCTTGGCATAAATGATATCTTTATTTTGAAATTTGTGTAACTTTTACGAGAAACTATTTTTTACAATGCAATTGTACATGTACTTTTTCAAGAGTCAGGGTTAGCATTGGGACTTTAATGATGTCAATGTCTTACATTTTTTTTTCAACAAAAATGTCCATGGGAATTGCAGCAAATGAGTCAATAATCAACATCCTCAAATATACAAAATGCCAAGATTAGGGTTGGCAGATCCATAAAATGACTTTGAAAAAGAAAAAAAAATTTGTTTTAATTATCTCATGAATAAGAAATAACTGTCTCCTGCTAATAACAATTGAAACGTACAAAACAGTCACGTGAGGCTTATGACTGGAATACTTAAAATATCAGTCACTTGTAAAATTAACTCTACAAATTTTGACTAATGCTAAGTATAAAATAGGAAAAATACTGTTTTCAAGTGCTGATTCTGCACATATTCTGTATAACCTAGAGACTCAGTCGTACGGTTTCAGTGCTTTCACCAGAGTCTCTGGGCTTACTCACCCATCCAATAAAAATTTGGAATAGTTCCGGTCTACAAAGATGGAGCACTATTGGCAAACCTGTTTTCAGTCACATTCAGAATGTTAAAATCAACCTCATATATGACTTTACTTACTTGAAATTACATGTAATTTGAAGCCGTTTAATCATACTATCATCTTTGACAAATTACGGCATCTATGATGAGACGTCAATATGCAACGTCAGCATGTCACATCATCATATAGAAGGAATAACATAGTTTTGATGACTATCTGTGTTCATGCATGTAATGTTACCATTTATCCGAACTTTTTATTTCCTAATAAGCCAAAACCAGTCATGAATTCAGCAAATAATAAAGGAGTTTTGGTTTTTGGGTTGGTTTTTTTTTTCTTATAATTTTTTATTCTTTTTTCATCACTTTGAAACTTTTGGGTGGGGTCAGGAAGGGGAGCAATTATATCTGTGAGATAAAAATACAGAAGATTGGATGTAGGGGAGGTTTTTTAGTACAAAAGTTCAACCCCTACCCCTTATGAATTAAAAGGTTGAAATCCCTGTTATGTATATTTTCTCTTTTCATTTCTCCTTCTTTCTTTCTTTCTCTTTTATTCATTTCTATATATAGATATTATCTAATTTATTTATCTATCTATTTTTTCATCTATACAATATTTGCTTTCACTGATTTATTTACATACTCCTTTGTTTGATTAATCGTTTTTTGTGATACTCTTTTTGTCTATACACATGTATCATCCGCCTGCGCCCTCACTATGGCTTTGACAAAATTCATACTAGACTTTAATACGTACCACGCCAGCGTTGGTCTGTGTACGGTTGTATAACATCTGTCTGTTTTTTCCTATGACCCTCCTTTGGCATGTCTTTAACTAGGCCATACTCATCTGCTATCTTAATCTTCCTCTTTAGCTCATCACTAAAATGGTACCAGACATAATCAATGCAGGAAATATAATAAAGATTGTTACATCATTTGGAGTGTCTTCTCAAGATGTATGTAATATCTTACTACCCCTTGTTGGATCTCAAATAAGAAAATTTAAATTTCCCATGATTTTATGAGCGCCACCTAGTGAGCATTCAAAATTTATGTCCCTTGAGATTTCGTCATCACTTGCGAATTAGCGCACATATTCCAATGGTTTGTATTTCGATTTTGATACAAAATCAAGAACCTGACATATCTGATTAAACATAAGAAACATAATCGCTAAAAATTTTACGCCTGTCCCTCTTATTTAAATCGCACTTGCATATTTGAGGTTCCAGAGGCACGGCCATATTGTTTTCAAACCTTCGCTTCATAAGTTAATCAGAACAATTTAGGTTGATTCTCATTGGTCCAGTGAACCTCACTACTGAGCCAATGAAATTGGTGAATTTAAAGAAGCGGGTGATATGTTTGACATCCAACAAGGGGGAGTAAGATATTACGTACACTTGTCTCAAGAAGATGCATTTGGAGATTAAACTTCAAATCTAGCTCAATTTTACTCCTGCAATTATGTTAAATTGACATATATGAAGTAAGATAAATAAAAGAAGATGAAATTCATCTGTATGTTACAAATGTATCTGATCATATAACTTGCTGAACGTTACATGTAAAGACTGTATGCAATAGAGGGATGGCCAAATGTCTCACATTTTACCTGTTGGCAGACTTATATATACATGTGACATCATTATCAAATGGTCTGTCAAAGCAGTGCTTAACAAGCCATTGATTATATGACCTCATAATGTGAAGTCTGCCTACAAGTGGTATGTTGGAGTTGGACATTTGGAAATCCCTAAATGGTTCATTATACAGTAGACACTGTGATGTATGACTACACATAATTTTACAAAGATAACATTCAATCTACATGCAGAGACAAAATATTGATCATACACAACTGTAGGTAATTATCAATTAAATTATTCCGTAAATTTAATGTCTTACCTCCTGGCATCTCGTGAAGGGGGAATTCCTTGTTCTGAGATGAACATATCATGTGTTCTCTTCAGTGAACGGAAAACCAAGGTATGCACCGAGTGCTTCTGCACCTCCTGTGGATAAACGGATGTCGTATAAATTTCATTACAATTCATAAATCTCAATAGCTGATAAATTACATACACTGATACTGGTATCATGACTATTTGAACATGGTAATTTAAAATTAATTAAATCTGGGGTAGGGGGATTTGCACCAGTATCTGTAACATTAGAAACAGGACTGTCACAGGGTAATTTGGGAAAAGGGCTGGGGCCTTTCATTTTCAAATCAGGAAAAACAGCTGCATTTGGATATTTTACCAGTGAAATAAAAATATCAAGAATATTAATCTTAACACTATGATGCTCCTGCAGTAAGTACAAGTTTTGGTAATTGGTGATTTTGTCTATAATTTATCTTGAAAACTTAAAATTATTTTATACATTGCAGGAAAAAAAGAAATTTATGTGGACAGTAAACGAGTAATTCCAATTTGGATGGAATGAACAATCAAGTCCAGTCCAAAGCCAATCAGGCTATATCCCAAAAAAGCCATATGTCCCAATAAGGACATAATTTGTCCCAATCGGGATTTTTTCATCTTTTTGATTTTTATTTTCTAACCAAAAAATTTGCGCATAAAGTTAAATGTTTTTACAAATATGTGAGAGTTAACAACATGTCATCATGGTCATGAAATCAGTTTTTAAAAAATTTTATTGTAGCATTTCAAAGTTTGCATTTTTCTCATCACTCCTAGAACTTTGAAATCAAGAAAATTGATAAAAAATGAGATCATATCAATGACTTATGTGAGGTAAAATTTAGAGAAATAATTCCTATATAAGTAATACTGCCTTCCAATCGGGCTATATATTTATAATCCCATTGGTACATTAGGGCCCGGTCAAACTATTATAGCTCTTTCGACTTCGGACTGGACCTAACAACTTGGTTGGTTGATGATAGAAACCTCCACTTCTTGGAGTACCGTTTCGATTTAAAATGTAAAACTGTATAAACTGACTTAAAACTTAACTTAAATCAGGAGCACCATCCTATTTCTTACTCAATATTTTCAATGAAAAATACACCAATAAAGACTATATGGCAGAATAGCAAAGTAAGTTTTTGTCACTAACTGGGTCAAGGTCACTAAGTCAAATATCATGACATAAATTGAAAGGCCTTGTCAGAGGCAACCTACCTGTATTACATCATGTTTTTAATCTACTGTGTATATAGTTCCTGAGATTTTGCTTAAGCCAGAAACTTTACAAAAATCTTTAATGTCCAAGGTCAAGGTCACCGCAATATTACAGCATCAATTGAAAGGTCTTGTCATGGGCAACCTTCATGTATAATATAAAGTTTCTACTGCATAATGTTCCTCAGATTTTGCTTCAACCAGAAACTTTAACCAAAATCTTTAACTAGGTAAAAGTCTGATGTTACTGCATCAATCATGGGCAAGCTACATGTATAATATAAATTTTCAACTCCATACAGTTCCTTAGATTTTGCTTCAACCAGAAACTGTAACCAAAATCTGTAAGTAGGTCAAAGTTCAAGGTCAAGGTCACTAGGTCAAATGTTAAGGTATAAAATTGAGAGGTCTTGTGATGGGCAAGCTACATGTATACACATAATATAATGTTTCTACTGCATACAGTTCCTTACATGTAGATTTTGCTTCAACCAGAAACTTTAACCAAAATCTGTAAGTAGGTCAACATCCAAGGTCAAGATTACTAGGTCAAATGTTACGGCATAAATTGAGAGGTCTTGTCCTGGGCAAGCTACATGTATAAGATAAAGTTTCTACTGCATACAGTTCCTTAGATTTTGCTTCAACCAGAAACTTTAACCAAAATGTTGATGACAGACAGACAGACAGACAGACATTGTCAATCTATAGACCGTAATACGGTAGATCGCAAATACTTCTAACCAAGACTATACAAATGTTCTCGCGCACTCTTCGATTGTTCTCAATTGTTATGACGTCATCAATTTACTTGGGAAAGAAAAGGTGCCCAAGTTTTCAACAATGGTTTAGGTAGGTGACTTAAATAAAAATCAGAAAGGCACGCTGCACGCACTGCATTTGCGATCTTGCGTATTGCTTTGCAATCTGGCCAAAAAGGTATGAATAATAATTATTTAATATATGATAAAAAGTTTTTAAAGGTAAAAAAAATGATAAGTGCAATGTGAGAACAATTACTAATGATGAACTAATAATAGGATTTCAAAACTGTCGAATGGATGATAGGAGCACCAGGGGAGGAAATAACAAACAAATTTAATTAGATATACACAATTTGATAGAGCATATGTACAATGGAATTATGGATAGTAGCCTGGGGCAAGATAAGATAGATAAGCTTTATTTAGAGTCGGCATGTCACAATAACAGGTACAAAACATAAGCCCTACTGAGCTTTAAGACGGATATTTAGAGGTTTAAGAAATACTGAAATTTCTGAGGGGGGGGGGGGGGGGGGGGAGTAGAATGAGTACATGTGTGTACATGTATGTGTGAGGTGGTGACCACTCAGTATTCCTAAGGCCTAAAAAGACGAAGGTTCAATAATTCAAGGGACTGATAGTTCAAATGTCCGATAGCCCGAAGGCCTGATAGTCCGAAGGTCCTACATGTATAGTTCGAAGGTCCATAACTCTGAAGACCCAATAGTCCGAAGACCCAATAGTCCGAATATCCAATAAAATTCCTAAATTTGCAAGCTTTTTGAATGAATGTGATTTTTATACGCTCGACATAAGACGGGACATATTTTATTATGGCGCTGTCCGTGTGTCCGTGAGAAGTATTATCACTCCGACGTGCGTATTTTGCAGCGTTGGCGTTGCTATTTTTGGAATCTGCTTTCGGGTTGACTTTCATTCACTGTTTTAATAGCGCATACACCTACAGAGGCTATCTTCTTTGCACCTTTGATATTTCTATAAAATCTAGAACATACATCTTAAAAGAAATAAATAAAGCCTACGCTTACGCAGCAAAATACGCCCACTGGATTTTTTTCACAACATCAAAATATATAAGTCACATAACTCCATAAGGACAAATCGGATGAACTTGAAAATCGAAAGGCGGCTTCCTCTTCAAAGTCTTATCACAATGTACAAATTCAAGTTATTGCGTTCCATGCACCTATATTTTGCCCTTAGCTTAACATGTATGTCCATATAACTGAAGGTGAAACTAAAGAAGAAATGGCTAAAATCTTTAATCAGTTTTATGCAAATATTTCTAAGCAAATTGTAACTGAAAACATAAGTCCTGTGTCTACTTTAGAACTCCTTAAAAATTTTATTAAGTCAAAGTTAACAGCAGCAAATATATTTGAAATTCAACCAATACTCGAAGAGGAAGTGCATAGGATGCTAAAGAAACTTCAAATCAATAAATCAGCTGGAATAGACAACGTAGGACCGCGAATACTAAAATTATCTGCTGATATTATAGCAAAACCAATAACTCATTTGCTAAATTTAAGTATCTCAACCTCGAAATTCCCTGATAACTTCAAAGTAGCAAAGATCATTCCAATTTATAAAAAAGGCGATAAGACAGACCCAGGAAATTACAGACCTATCTCATTACTCCCGACAATTTCAAAACTCTTCGAAAAACATGTTACATCCCAAGTATACAACTTCCTTACAGAAAATGATTTACTAATGGATTCTCAATCTGGGTTCCGTAAGCTCCATTCCTGTCAAACAGCTTTGACTAGACTTACAGAAAAATGGATAAAAGAAATTGATGATGGAAATATGACTGGTACTGTATTGTTGGATCTTCGAAAAGCATTTGACCTCGTTAATCACCCACTTTTATTAGAAAAAATGAAGCATTATAACTTTGATACAAATAGCTTACAATGGTTTAAATCATATCTTTCAAACAGGTCACAGGTCGTACAAATAGGTAATACGCAATCAGGTCTAGAATCCATTTACTGTGGGGTTCCACAGGGGTCTGTGTTAGGACCAATTCTGTTCCTGATCTATATTAATGATCTTCCACTCCATGTCAAAAATTCTCTTCTTGATCTTTTCGCTGATGATGCGACTCTACATCACTCCGGACACATAATTGATCAGATTGAAAGTAATTTGAATGATGACATACTCAGTGTTAAGACTTGGTGTGATGAAAACAAAATGGCCATCAATGAAAACAAATCTAAATGCTTGCTAATTGGTTCTCGTCAACGTTTATCACGCCTTGATAAAAAAGAAATTGATATCGAAGTAAATGGAAAACCTCTTCAAAATGTAGAAGCTGATAAGTTACTTGGAGTTACGATTGACAACAACTTACAATTTAACGTAGCTCGCGGGGAAGCTTTCATCACAATCAAATGTGTACGCAGGTTTCACCCTCGAATTTTTTTTATGTGCACATCTACGCTATGACGTCATAAACCTCACTTGATCGTAACGTCATGTTACGTTGCGCGACATATATCGTTAGGGCGCAAATAATGGCTTTCTTTTTAAATACTTATATTTCTAGTAAGCGTAGCGAGCCGAAATTTTTAAACATAAACTTTACATTGTGTCTAAATTCAGTCAATGTATTTAGACACGCTTGCAATGAGAACCGGAAACTTTGAGGGATGTTTGGTTATATTTTGACTATTTCTAGGGAATGATATATGAATGCAATTTTGTCTTCAAATATTACGTTGGAAATTAATGTTCTTTCATCCATCCTCCTCCATCCTTATCTAATTTCTTTATTGTACCATATAGACGGACGGAGAAGGCTTTACTTTTTTTATTGTTTTTATTCACTACAACTTGTATGCTGACATAAAAAATGCACAAATCTTCTATAGATAATGATAACATAATATTGCATATACATGCAAGACATTGCATGAAATATACAAGGTTAAACGGTATTGTATATAATTTGGTTTCATCTCAGGATTATACAAGAGTATAATTATCCTTAATATTTCTATCGTGATAAAAATTATTGAAATTCAAAAGCTGTCGTGATTAGTTTTCAAAAATCAAATTTAAAGTTTCCCATCTGCTTTTAATTCGTTTTCTCTTTTGTTCTGACACAAGGTACAATGAATATTATTCCAAATTTCTGAAGGCTTTACTTTTGATCAGTCTTTTTCTCGCTCTCCTTCTTGCTTGTTTCTCAGTGTGCACAATCAGGAAAGCGAAGGTGGGGGGGAGGGGGTGTCCGACAGAAAAGGAGGAGGGGCTGCCTTATAAAATAAAATTAATCTTCTCTATACTTTTTAAATTATATGCAAAGCGGTGATTTACTTTAAGAATTTAGGAATACATAGTGTCTGAAAGTTCGATTATGACGTAAGACAAAGATTTGTATATATATCAGAAAGCAGAGCGAACCGGAATTGTTTTGTAAGGGGACGACCAATTTGATCCTGAGGGGGGAGGGGGGCTGGCAAAATTTTTCGGGTCAGATTATTTATTTTCAACGCAAGGCCGGCCGGAATATTTATTTTCCAGTAACTAAAGATCAGAATATTTATTTTTAACCTGTAACAATCCTGACAAGCAAAAAAAAAGAAAAAAAAGGTCATACTTAGGAGTCAAGGTCAGTGTTAAAAATAAAAATTTGCCAAAGAGACTACATATGTGCAAGTTGTTTGTTTGTTTGGATTTTCATTTTATATATTTATTCATTTATTTATTAATTTTTTTGTTATCGGAAAAAAAGATACCGTACTGCCTTCTTGAGGAATTCCTGAACTCGGAGAAAAGGAAATTTCATTTTAATAATATATATCACGACAATCGAGGCGGCTGAACGTAATGATAGAAAACGAGCATGAAATGAAAACCAGAAGTCTCTGACGAGACTGTAGCTCTCCTGCTTGATTTGTTTTATTCACTCATTGACAAGTGAATAATAAACATACACATGAATAACAATTTCCATTTTATTTTAAACCGAAGACCATAGGGAGCAGGCACTCCAACAAATTATAAGAAGCACAACAAAACAACATAATCCATTAGACTGCAACTAGAATTACAATTCATTATATCCGAGATAAAGGATTTCAAAAAATGATGCCACACCAATTTTTCAAGATCCTAGGGGTCAGGGGCTGCTATCTCAAATGATCTATCAATAACACAATAATACTACAGATCCATTATATTATGCATAAAGAACAAACTTTTCATCATTAATAGCTTTAGAAGAGTTGAGAGCACAATTATACAAGAGAAAATGACCACACCCATTTTCTAAGACCCTGGGGGGTCAGGGGCTCAAATAAAATATCAGGTGCACAACTAGTCCACGGACCCATCACATTATAAAAAGAATTAAGTCTCCATCATTTATAGTGTAAGAGGAGTTGTGTGCACAAGATTACAAAGAGTTATATAGGTGAAAATGACCACACCTATTTTCTAAGACCCTGAGGGTCAGGGGCTCAAACAAAATATCAGATGCACAACTAGACCACAGACCCATCATATTGCAAAAAGAATTAAGTCTCCATCATTTAAAGTGTCAGAAGAGTTGCAAGCACAAGATTACATAGACTTATATAGGTGAAAATGACCACACCCATTTTCTAAGACCCTGGGGGTCAGGGTCTCAAACAAAATATCAGGTGCACAAGTAGACCACAGACTTATCATATTGCAAAAAGAATTAGGTCTCCATCATTTATAGTGTCAGAGGAGTTGCGAGCACAAGATTACATAGAGTTATATAGGTGAAAATGACCACACCCATTTTCTAAGACCCTGGGGGTCAGGGGCCCAAACAAAATATCAGGTGCACAACTAGACCACAGACCTATCATATTGCAAAAAGAATTAAGTCTCCATCATTTATAGTGTCAGAGGAGTTGCGAGCACAAGATTACATAGAGTTAAATAGGTGAAAATGACCAAACCCGTTTTCTAAGACCCTGGGGGTCAGGGGCTCAAACAAAATATCAGGTGCACAACTAGACCACAGACCTATCATATTGCAAAAAGAATTAGGTCTCCATCATTTATAGTGTCAGAGGAGTTGCGAGCACAAGATTACATAGAGTTAAATAGGTGAAAATGACCACACCCATTTTCTAAGACCCTGGGGGTCAGGGGCTCAAACAAAATATCAGGTGCACAACTAGACCACAGACTCATCATATTGCAAAAAGATTTAGGTCTCCATCATTTATAGTGTCAGAGGAGTTGCGAGCACAAGCTTACATAAAATTTCATAACCACGCCCATTTTCTAAGACCCTGGGGGTCAGGGGCTGAAACAAAATGTCAGGTGCACAACTAGACCACATACCAAGTAGGATGCAAAAAGAATTAACTTTCTATCACCAATGGTTTCAGAGGAGTTGCGAGCACAAGAATTGTTTACGGACGGACGGACGGACGGACGGACAGACGGACAGACGGACGGACGCCGGACGACGGGGTATCGCATAAGCTCGACTGGTCTGAGACCAGTAGAGCTAATCACAATGTATATCTTATATGGACCGCCCCTCCCCAACCCTTATCCGATATTATAAAGTATATGTACATATAAACAAGAGGGATTTTTTTGTATACCCCGCCAAAAGATATCGGATTAAATAGTAATGAGCATGTCTGTCCGTCTGTTCCGTATGATGTTTTCAAATATTTGAAGAAAAAAATGTCATGTACAGAGAATTTTATTTTTACATTAAGATATAAGGTCTAAAGTACTAACAGGATTTTAAGAAAACGGAAATTTCCGTTCTATTTGCAACCGGTAAAATAGAGTCATTGGAAAATTGAAATGGTAATACAGAAGGAAAAGCACTACTCAAAAACCTAGCTTTTTAAACCTTACAAGACATCATTTTTGGTGCACTCATTGGAAAATAGCAATATTTTACGCTTACAAATTGACCAAGTCATTTTTTCTCAACAAGGGTTGAGTATGTTAAAAGTAACAGCAACTCCTATTTATACAGGTAGATATTCACTAATCATTGAGGCATACATCTATTGTGTCGTATTTAGATTATGGCTATTGTATAATTCATACTTGACCATTGTAGGTTTTATGGACTTTGTGCATGAAAAAGACGATTTAACGTGTTATTTACCATGTGTACAGCGAAAACGCAAAAATACTAATTATTCAAAATTTCATTTTCAAACAGTGCTCTATGAATTGAACATTTCCCTCGATATTCATGTGTATCAATCTTAAAGCATTTTCACTTAAAATCCAAATTTCCATTTTCTTAACTCGCTGTTAGTACTTTAGTTCGAATACAGCCCATGTAATTGTTGATTAATTATCTTTAAAAAAAAAAAAGGTTTCTGGATGTTTTAAAGAAGACCGTTACAGAGAATCAAATATTCCGCATAATCCTTAACGTCATGTTGACATATGCGATCTGAACACTCTGTGACTTTGACATTGCGAGTAAAATTGACGCCGAAGCCACGCAAAACAAATTTTCAATCTTAAATTGCAAAAAATCTGCCGAGAAGACCTATCCATGTTTTTATATATTCTAATTCAGCTCATTCTCTACTTTTACGTGTAAGAAGGGCTTTAAGGGCCTCCACAACTTAATGGAGAAAATGATAATGAAGCAAGCCGTGTTTTGCCTTTTGAATGAGTGCGCATTTTTGAATAATAAGTTGCAAAATGGCGATAAAAATTGCAAATTTCCCCTTAGAGACACAATAATCCGTAGAAATACAATACTCAACATGGCAACAATATTTTTTATCTCCCTTTTCACCCTCCTTGGTCAATTCTCTAAATTAAAATTATTTTAGTACAGAAAATGCATATTTTCGAATTAGAACGTCAATGCCGTCTTTGAGGCTTAAAATCTCGAAAAACTTCGTGAAATAGTTACATGAAAATTATATCAAAGATTGATCAAATCTTATATTTCATGTAGACAAATTTTCAGGCTATGTCTTCTCGCAAAATTTTCCGTGCCGTAACGCCGCGATGTACCTTAACAAACATATTAAGGAAGTGTGTCGAAATATATCCTGTAAAATAAGTCTTTTACGGAGAATTAAACGGTATTTGAATAAACATTATAGAAAGCTGTATTTCAATGCTTACATACTACCAAGTATTGACTACTGCCTCACTATTTACGGTAACGCTTCTAAAACACAACTTGATCACGTCCTTAAGTTACAAAAGAGCGCGGCACGTGTAATTATGGATGCCCCGCCTGATTCACCATCCCAACCTTTATTTGATGAGCTAGGTTGGCTAAATATTAATGATAGATGCATGTTTAACAAGGGAATACTTCTTTACAAAATTTTCAATAACCTGGCCCCTCCATATCTCTGCGACCTTTTCTCTAAAAATTCAAACAGCCTTTACACTTTGAGATCTGTAACCGGAAATGATCTACAAGTCCCAAGACACAAGACAGAGTCCTTCAAGCGCAGTTTACAGTACAGTGGAGTCTCCTTATGGAATGAACTTCCATCCAATATAAAAGAAGCATCGTCTTTATTTAGCTTTAAGAATTGCCTTTATAAATATTTTTTTGGAAAAGGAAAGAATAAAGATCCCTTGTAATGTTACATTTATGATTTATCAAACGCCATGATAATCATGATGATTCAGTATTTCTATTTATCACTTATCATGACTTTTACCATGTCTTATGTATATATATATATTGTAAATATGTTATGTGAATTTGTTTGTTTATGAAGGCCTCGAGGAAGAATAGTGTCTCACTAATCGAGTTACCTTCTTAAAATAAAGAATTTATTATTATTATTATTATTATTATTATTATAACCCCCCCCCCCCCCTCATTACACATAATTCTGGATTATGTGAGAAAAAATTTAAGAACCCGTTATATATGAGAACATCCTTTCTACTTGAAGTATACAAAATTTCAAAACATTTCGACCAGAAATAGATTTTTAAAGAATTTTTAACTATTTTAGTATATTTTCATTGTATTTTAAAAATCTAAGTCCAATAACTCTGTAACGACAAATGGGATAAACCTGAAAATCGAAAGGCGGCTTCCTCTTCACAGTCTGATCACAATGTACAAATTTCATGAAAATCCATTGACGGGTATTCAAGTTATTTGGTTCCATAGGTGGACGGACAGACGGACGGACTTCGCCATACCATAATACGTCCCATCAAATGACGGGCGTATCGAAATGTGTGTTTTGCATGTGTTACCGATAAATGGATTCGTATATTTTCAAATTCCAATGACTAAGGACGTCCTTGTCAAATTGTATTTTTTCTTTTGGTTGAACTAGCTAATATTTCCGACGTTCTGATCAATGGCTTTCAGCAGTATAGACATGTCTTTGCCAAATTGTGACAGTTAACTAGATCTTGTTACAAATATTTTTTCACTACTTTCTAAATAACTTAGTTGCTTTTGAGCAGTTTGCGCTGTTGAACTGCCCCCCCCCCCCCCCCCCTCCTTTTTTTTTTACTTACATGCGATTGCAGAGATCAATTTCAAACAACATTGAGTCCTTGTGCTGATATCATTTCTTGATGATTTATCTCGTTACCTTTTTAAAAAAAAATCTGATTTGATAATTGAGTATATAATAGAACCATAGAACCATTAGGCCTTTTTACTATCGGACCTTTAAACCGATGGTCTAATAGACCTTCGAAATATCGGATATTCAATTTTTTAGGTACTTTGGATTATGGATCCTTTTGTATATTTGAATGCAGTACTTTCGGTCTATCGGGCCTTCAGACTATTGGGCCTTCGGATTATCGGGCCGTCAATTTGTCAGACCTTCAGCTTTATGGGCCCTCGAACTATCGAACCTTCGGACTGTCGGAATACTGGGCGGACACTGTGTGTGGGTAGATCTGTCCCAAACAATTTCAGAACATACTGGTTCGACCAATCTGGCTACCGTAGCAGAACCCGAGTCTTCTACCCAACCGACACAGCTCTCCCTAGCAGGACTTCCCTGAAATTGGTGATCGATGTTAAAATAGAAGAAGAGGGAAATTTACAACATGTACAAGACTTCTAAAGACACTTCACTTATAAATATTTTCCCTTATCTAATTCACATAGGAATATCTGAAACGTTTCTGAAAAGAATGTGTGTCACTATCAGAGACTCAGACTGTTGACTCTAGCTCCAGTGACGAAAAAGAAAATTTGCTGGTCAGAGGAAATTCGAAATTTCATTTACACGCTATTAAAAAAACATGCATTAAAAGAAAGGAAAACATTATAAATTTAAATTGTTTACCTCTGTCATGCCTTAATTAATATTTTGTTGCCAAATCAACTCAAAATGACGACAGAAAAACGAAAATATAAGCGTCGATCTTGGTAAAATGTAAAATCTAAAACCCACAGCGGACGGCGATCAGAAGACAGGAGCAGAAGCAGAAGACAGGAGCACGATCGATCTGGGTTAGAGAGAAGATAAAAGACAATTTGTTCAGTTGCATTTTATTATTTTGTTCATTTTTGCCAATAGTACTTTTTGAATTTTATCCATGCATTCCATTCGAACATGATCAGAGAATCCATCATTGGCAAAGTGAGATCATTTGAATAAAAGTAAAATTGTGGCAAGGATTGGGTGATTTGCATTCCTGCAAGAAGTGCATGTACACTTAATGAAAAAAAATGTACAGTGTTAAATAGTTTAAATTCTAAAATTTTATTGATGGAATCTCACAAAATCTGTTTTGAGATACACATAAGATTCTTTATTCTAATATTCAAGAGTTATCTTTCTTTGTCCGCAAAATTTATTTTCTTCAGTGGTATTTATGAAAACTATTTAGCCCAATACCCTGGTCTACTGGGCTTTTATAAATTGTCTGAAAAAATATACAGTCAAGCAGTTAAGAACTTGTCTTCAAGGTACTGGTTTAATATAAAAATTTGTGAAGACTGCCAATGGGATTTGTTTTTATTTTTGCAAAGAAATCATGTTAATGCTGTTGAGAAATTTATTATTACCAATGAATTTGTTAAATTACATGAAATCTTTATATTAACCATAGAATTTTTATTGCTTTTCTGACAGACTCCCTACTTTATTTTCTGATTTAAGAGTTATCTTTCTTTGTCTGCAAAATTAATAAATTTCCTACATCTTAAATCATGACTTTATTTTGATACATGCATCTTTATAGCATCAAAGCTTATCTATCTTTTAAAATGTTTCAATTTTTTCAAATATGCATTTCCTGTTTTGTTTTTGTTTTTTTTTTTAGAGAAAATGTTAGTAATATGCAAAGTTGTACATCAGACAAAAACTTGGATCTTTTGAAGGCTACTGTAGAGTACCTTGATTGTAGCGGAAATTTAAAGAATCTTAAAGATGTTTGCAAAAACTATCATTTAAGGGTAAGATCATACAGCATAGAGTTTATAATGTTGTATACAACCAAAAAATGAAAGACGTGATGTTAAATGCGACATTGCATGTACATGTATGGTACACATTTAATCATGTGAGAAATGGAGGCTCACTGAACTTATTAAATGCTCAACTCTTTCATTTTCTCACATCTGAAAGCATCACAAAAATAAAACTTTATGTAAAGAATTGAGGGATTGCCAAATATCCGACATCAAGCCTGTAGGCATATTTTTTCATAATGACACCAAAAACAATGACCCATCAAACAGTGCTTTGAAGGGTCATCTGACTATGACATCATAATGTACACGACTGCCTACAGGTGCGATGTTAGACATTTGGTGATCCCTTAATTGTGCCCCACTGCTTATTCTTCTGGTTTATTCTTTGAACTTAATTAAATATTAAAATGTTGGTGTATAATGTATTTATAAATGTAAGCTTAGGGAGATACATTACACCTGTTTATTTAAGTATGAATGTTCTTTTACAATTTGTGCTATGTAAATTACCGTAATGAAAAGATCTTTGAAAATGAAAAGTGTATAATTTTGTTTCAAATTAGGTCATAGTTTGACCTTTTTAGAAAAATAAAAACTGAATTATTTCTTCATTCCAGGACATAAAGACGTTGGTATACCCTTTCAGGATTTTCATAGATATAAGTGCCATTTTTGAACTAAATGGTAAGACATTCATGATTTATAAGAGGTATTCCTTAATCCATTTTATTTAGATAGGTGATATCAAGAGAAATAAGATTTACATAATTTTGTATATATGCAAATTGAATTATTATTCAGTAGAAAATAAATATCATGAATCTGAAGTGCATGACAACACATTAGGATGGAATCTGATACTGTTTCACTTTTGATTTTATACTTTTGTACAATGTACTTCAGTTTGTGTGATTATGCAGTTTTGTATGACCATAAAATCAAAGCCAAAATAAAAATTATCCTCAGAGACTACTAATAAAGCATAGAACCGCAATACCATTTGGCATATATTTTCAACTAGAGGGTTCTCTGGTCTTATTCAATCATTATGAAGTATTACAGAATATGAACATTTTATTTCTGGTCTATACATAACTAAGCCAAAATTTGCATGTAGACTCCAATTGATTTTCATTGTCCTTCCTGTAAATTGCTAGAAATTTGAAACATGTTATCATGTAGTTGTTTATTATTTTTGTTTTTTTTTTACATTACATTTAGTTTTCAAAAGCAGGTTGGAAATGAAACTTCCATAGAAAGAAAGTAGTGTGACTGACAGTCACACTTATAAGAAATGATGAGTATTGTCTTATTTTTGCATTTCAGTTTGTTCTCTATTAAAAAAGTCCCTATTTTTTTAACAGCATCTCTTGGCCATCTCTTGATCAAATCACCACCCACAGCAAATGCTCTCTTTCAACAGGTATGAAACTAGATTCTTAGAGTGATACAATTTTGATGAATACTTTATGTTTCCTTTTTTTTTATAACCAATAGTATAATGATGATTAAGAAGAGATCAAATGATTTGAGTGGTGTAAATTTGAAGAAAAAAAATGGATCTTAATGCTTAAGAAAATGTGGAGCCCTCCTGTTTCGATGGACTTCTTATAATGCATTCAGGAGTGAAAGAATGGTTTGGGAAAACATCGAAACCATGACAATCACATTGTCCACTGTAAATTGTTTTCTTTACTGGAACATGTGATCAAGATGCAGATTTCATTCCATTTCTTGACCTCTGCTTACAGGTAATCTATTTAGCTATAGATACATTGGATCTGCTTCCAAGCTTACCCTCTATAACACAGATTTCTGTTCACATCAGACTTACCTCACTGCCAAGACTTAAAGGAATGTAAGTTCACCAATTATGTTAAGTATTTAGATTTGTTGAGGTTGGGGTTGTTAGTGTGATTTAAATCTTGTATGAAAGACTTAGCAAAAAATGTGTATGCCTTAGATAACAAAATTTCTCTTCCTGTGTGTATAAATTTCTACATTGAAAACAGTTTAAGAGCTAGATTTACCATTACATATCTCTTATATGTATATCAAGGACAGTAAGTCAAAGCAAATGACCTCCACTTTGCATTTGTAGTTTTAACTGTATCCAATATGTAGGTTTATTTAATGCACTTGTACGTTTCTAATCCCTTGTTCTTTTTATGTTTGATGCAGAAAAGAGACGACATTGTTTTAAATTGCCAGAACTTCACATTGTGCATCTAATTATAAATTTTCCACATTTACCTGTATTATTATTAAAACTCACCTACTCTCTTCTATGTATTTTGGTCATGAATATTTCAGAAATGTCATCCAATCATTCAAAGATTTGATAAGGTGCCAATCCCAGTGTCAGTATGTCAGTTTTAGCGGCATTGTCATTGGACAGACTGCCATGGCAAAATACACGTAAGTACTGACAAAAACTGATAAAATATTATATATTAAAGAAAATCTTTAGCAGATGCATGTAGTAGTGGATTTCTTTCATTGAAGTTTACTTGATTTCACAATAGGGAGGAGGTTTTATTTCATAAGTTAGAAATGTTGGTTTGGTTTTGGTAAGATAATAGGTCACAAATTTTTTAATTCCGGTAATTTAAAAAAAAATAAAAACATGTACGTGCATTATCACTGAAAGATGTGTTGGAGAGTAAGAAAATGCTCATGACAAAAGATCTAAAATCATGTTTTCATTAAAGTACATTTCAGTAGACACTGATGTGTATATTAATCTGATCATTCATTTATTTACCTTTTTTCTCCACATAGTATTCATGTAATTTTGTATGTGCTTATTCTATGATCAAGTTAAATTTCAAAAGTTAATTGACTATTTGTAAATGAAATATTCATTTTGCTATGCATTTACATAAGAATTCAAGGATAATTTGTATTAAAACATTTCTATAGACCCTTTCACACTAATGTTTATTCGATACACTTTTGTCTCTTCTTACGATGTTTTTGCCCACCAGAACATCCACAGCATTCCATGCTATGTTTTAGAGCGGAATGTCGTCATTTGATTGGTCTGGTGGCCAAAATTGTATCAGAAAGAGACAAAAGTGAACCAAATGAACATAAGTGTGAAAGGGTCTATTCATCTGTCATAAGTAGATATGTGTACCGGTATATTGTATATTTTTGTATACAGACAGGGTACACAATACATTTGTCCTGTTGAGGAATGTGAGGGATATTCAGGAAATCATTTTGTACGTGTACATACACCAGGTGCCTCTGAAGTACAAATCATCAGGTTTGTTACCTACCTTTATATAATACTGATTCTGATAATATGACAAAAAAAAATATGATAAATGCACTGTATACAGCTTTGAATTTGCCCAAACTAATCTTTTACCAATTTAGATAGGAGACGGATTCATCCATTATTGAATTTGCCCACTTACAAATTTTGTTAAGAATCCCTTTAGGTCAAATTTTGTTTGCCCCATCTTAAATTTACCCTCATTGCAGTGGGCAAAAATAAAATGGGTGAATTTTTCCCTGTATACAGTACTTAAACTTCAGATAACGATATTTTCAACTTGTACTTACAAAAACTTTTAATAAACAATCGATGAAACTTGATACTTTCAAAGGAGCTGATAAGATAAGGGCTGTATTTAGCCCTGAATCTCATCAAGTATTTCTTCTACACAATGATCTGTACGCAAGAAAAACCTGATAATTACTAAAATGTAATGTATTTGGAGATTCATCATACAACTTTTATTTTGGTAAGCTTATTTCTAGATACTTAAATCACAGTCTAAAGAGTAGGGGGTAGCCATGTTGAAAAGAAGCTAATATCGACCAAAAAACGTTGAAAATTAAGAATAATATGGATATTACAAACTTTAAAACATAGTTATAGTCTAAACAAGATACTAGAAATTAAATTCAAAAGACTGGTCTCAATTTTTTCCATAAATTTTAAAATCTTGAGTCTGAAATATGGTTTTATTTTGTATTCGTTGACTACAAAGTAGGCATTTTACCGCGAAATACACATTGTGTAGAAATAAACTGCACACTCCTGTTCACTTCGTTCCAAAATCTTGTGCATTTCATGTGAACATGTTTAGAATAAATAAATGAATGACTTTAAAAGGGAAAATAATAAAATTTTGCTTATATTATGGCCTAAAACACAGATTTGTAAAAAGCCCCCCACCCTCCCTTTTTCAGTTTTTTGTCTCTGGAGCATCGTTCCCCCCTTAGCTACAGAACCCCACTTTGTGAAAAGATGTGTATTAGTGATATACACATTCTGTAAAAGTGGCGTTCTGTAGCTGAGGGGGAAACAATGTTTTAAAGAACTTTTCCATTTTCCATTGGTTTCTATAGAAAAAAGACAAATTTTGCCCCAAAATTTAGAAAAACTATGTATGATAAATCTTATGCAAATGCTGATTATGATGAAACCAAGAACTGGCATCAATTTTGTGAAAGAATTTTTTTGGAGTTCCCACTTTGAAAATTCCACTTTTTCAGGGCAGATTTTACGCCTTATCTTATCAGCTCCTTGTCCTATTTCAAGTGTTACAACAATTTACCAGCAGAGTGCAAAGTATATACAAAATGTACACTTCTATATTTTCGTTTAGGAATGATTTTACGTGTACTTTCTGTGGGGAATATCTGAAGGAAGAAAAGTCACAAAGAATTATAGCAGGTACTTTTATTTCATAATAACGCATATTTCATTGTGATAGAATTTAGGAATATATAATATTTAAAAGTCTATTACATGGAATTCATAATTTTTGGATATACGTAAAATGTAGATACATGTGTGTATAATTTACAAAGAATCTTTCGTTAGATAGAGTGCTATGTGAAATAGTGCAGACCAAGTATCTGTGTAATTACCAGTCTTTAAGAGATCAAGCAATTCCTCTTCACGTGAGGGGTGAGTAGTTGTATAATTTGTTACTTCAAAATAAGTTTTAATACTTTTGGTTAGAGTCATAATTCATTGTATGTTTTATTTTTATTCTTATATTATCCCATTTATAATCTGAAAAAATATTATTCTGTCTTGTTGTCTTGTACACCAATCTTAGATTATTGTTACTCAATCAAACTCTGACACAGAAACTTTTAGAAAAAAACCTCATTTATTGTAATGCATGTTTTCTGCAAATGTGCATACCTTTTTGGCATGTAGCATCTCTGCATTCTGTATATATTCAAATAAAGTGAAACTCCGTGCAGGTTTTCTGTCATTTTGATTTTATAGACTTACATGTATGCTCGATTTGTGATGTAAAAACATGGAGAAGGATTATGAAAATTTCATATTTGTATCACAGTTTCCTTGAATCTTATTCCTGGTTACCATGAAATTCTATGATATCTCATTCAGTTAGTTTACATCATATACTGAGTACATTATTCTGATTTCAAAAAGAAAAATTGAATTTTAAAATATGTACTTTGAGTTATCTGTTATGAACGTTCAGAGTGGATACACAGATCGTTTACTGTATGTATACTATTTTATAGATGACTTGGCATCCTTGATGGAATTAGGTCAACATTATGAAGGGATTGGTATCATTAGGACAGATATTAATAGTGACAAAATAGTTAAAACTATAGAGGTACTTATTACTATTGTATGTCAGAAAACTTTTTGGAATTAATAAGTCGAAAATAATCAGAAACATTTTTCAAACTAAGATTGAATAAAGAATCAATTGCAAACATTGTAAGTCTAGATGCTACTTTTTTGTTACAGGTCAACAACATTAAAAAGGTTGGTATTTTGTCAAAGCTTTTTGATACTGTACGTTTTCTCACTAAGCTAAATTTATTTTGAAATATGACATGTTTGGTATTTTAATTACTTCAAAAGTATCAATATTTATTCAAAACAATTTATGATAATGAAATTAATTATATTTTAATAATAAAAATGGAAGTGTTTGTAATTGAAAACCCTTGAGTCAGAGACAAGTTTTTGATGAGCATCATATCTCAATGTAATTGTCAGTTTTATTTGATTTGAAGGTAGGATCACAACAAGTGAAAGAAGTTCCTGAATCAATCTGCTCACTTTTGAAAGGTAAGGGGTTACTTTGTTGTTTTCTATATTAATTTTAGCGCAACGTTGCCGATGTGTTTAACATCAAGTCTATGGAGAGCATCAACGAAGTCATGCTAAAATTAACATAGGAAACTCCACATCTAAAACTATTTTCTTTCACTGTGAATGTACGGACATACTAGTGTGTTTTGTATCATAAGTTACGAGAGTTAAAGATCTATCCCCCAATATGAATTTTACTGACAATCGAGACGTAACTTCAATCTTCCAATTGAATTGAAGTGAGCTGCGTGGACAGTAATTATTTTGTACATGTATAATGTACCACATTTTCCTTTCCATTAATTGATATGTACATTTTACCTTGTATTTAACAGATCATGGCCACATGTTTCCATTTGTAGTGGCATATTTCTTTGGTGGTAAGTACATGTAACTACATGTTCTTAGTCTTGCACAATTATTTCTTATACATTGTATATAAGTTATGTGCAATGTGCATGTGATTGCTGCAGTGGATGCACTGTACAATGAAACTGCTTCAGAATTTTATGAAAAGATAAAAAATAGTGATAGAATTGTAAATGTAGATTTTTATTTTACCTTATAAAAGTTTGCTTCTGAAATTTATATATTCGAATAAGAACATTTTGAAGCTGATTCAATATTTGTGTTCTTTTGAATTCTTGTTTGTTATTAATGTCTTCAAAAATTTATGTATATAAATTTGCTATTTGAAAATGATATGAACTTTTTATACCAGGTCATATTTGCCCACCAGGGACTTACATAAAGCTGAAATTGGCCATAATGCTCAGTCTACTATGTGACACAGAGGAAAAGGTTTGTGCTATGGTTAAAAATATCTATAAATGTCTAAATGTTAAAATCAAGGCTTTTTCTATAGTACAGTCAATACTGTATTAAGCGTCCACTCGAGGGAATGAACAAAAATGGTCGCTAAAGACAGATGGTCGTTTAAAAGAAAACTCTGACAAAAAAAGAATCCAGTTTTAATATACAATTTGTATGAATAAGATAAAAATATTCGCCGATTTATCGAACTCATAAACAGACAACATATGGAATATTTACGAAGAGTCTTTAACTCAATAAAGAATTCTAAATTAGCGTTAAACCAGTTCCTCCGTGAAGCATCAAATCAAAATCGTTAAAAAAAATTCTGATTAATTTTCCGTGTACGATTGCTTACAACAATTTTTTCATATCATTATGGTTAAATAAATCCAAATTGTCATTTGATAATTCGTCCGCGTTGTCGCTGTCACCATCGTTCCCGTCACGAAGTGTGACTGGTACTTTCATAGCGCCTCGATTTAAAATAAATTCTCGCATTTGTATTACAAGAGTTTTGACATTCACAAATACAAGGTCAATATATTAACGGTTAAATAACTTTATTGATAAAATCTGCTGTTGTCACCTATACATCGCCATGTTATGATTCGTCTACATTGATCCATTTAAAGTTATTTTTTCTATTGAGGCATTTCATTTCTTACCTGTTCTACGCCGTTTAAGTTTTTAAAAATCTTCCGATATTTCGGTTTAACGTCCATAGAAGTTGTGAGACCTTCAGGTTTTACTTTCTTTTATTCTTCTATTTTTTAAATTCTTGTTTGTTGGAGTTTTTTTTGTGATTGTTGTTGCATTTACTTTTTTTTTCGTTCGTTTTTTTTTTTGTTTAATTTCTTTTCTTTTTCTTTTTTGACGATACTGTTGGTGCATTATCTTTCGTTTCTCCAAGTTCAAACGCTTCAGTTTCAAATTAAGATTCGTTTTGAATTATCATTAACGAGTTAAAAGAATTGATATCAACAATACTATTCCAAATATCTTTCAGCGGGTCTAAATTGGTGCGCTTATGTTTTGATAACAATTGCGATACGGGAATTACGCGATCAAACAACCCACGTAATTACCTTAATTGGTCGCTTAATACAAATGAATTGACCATATAGGTAACAATAAAGATGGATGCTGGTCGTGTTGGACAGATGTCCGTTTAATCCAGAGGAATTATATAGCAAAAATCGTTGGGAGGATATATTAGACTGGTCGCTGAGGGCAGATGGACGCTTAATACGAGTGGTGCATCTACAGTATTGACTGTATTTTTAATGACTGATGCAACAAATTCTATCATCTATCATTCTGCGTAATTTTAACATTGATCAGAATTACTAGTACACTTTAAAACAAAGAAATAATTTTTGACTCGTAAGCAAAACGGACCAAATTGTCAATAAACATAATTGACTACATAAGATTTAAAGGTGATATCATAGTTGTCCATCATAAACACCTTTTTCATATGAAACATACAACTCAACTCAATAATAAGTAGGTCAACCATGAACATACATGTACTACAACTTTATCTAGCTATCTGAAAGGAAGCGATGTATCAAATTTAAGTTAAATATTTCAAACTGTTGTTATCAAAAACAGAATGATAGACAGATGGAGAGACTGAAAGAAAACAAAATTTCTTTTGGCTTTTCTAGTATGAGTCTTAAGAGAAACAGATTTGTAAAATCAACCTTATAATATTACTGCTATATAATAAAAAGAGTTGGTTTTTTTTTAGATTCAGCTTTAACCATAGTATGAAAATATTTAGTATACATGAATGTCATTTTGATCTGGAGATACATGTATATATTCATCAGAAAAAAAGTCAATTTTAGACTATAAATTGCTTTGTAAATATGATATCCAATGTCCTAGTCTCCTTTATACAGGACAGGCCATTACATATCCTGGTAACTGGAAGGGATACCAACATCATCCATAAACTGCTAACCTATGGTCAGAGATTCACGCAGAGAGCTTATGTCCACACCTGTGGTCAGGCACTGACTGCCAAGGTCACTAATGACCAGTACATAGGAGCTAAATATTTCATTGAAGGTATGTGCCATGAATACTGAATAAAAATTGGAATTTGAGTGAAATGTCACTGTCATAGGGAAATATTTACAATATACATATATGGGGATTTCCAATATGTATCAGGTTTATATTTGCCTCTGATGTTAATGCCCATCAGAGACTTCAAAATAAAACCAAGGAATTCTTTGCAATTAATGTGAAAAAGGTTAATTGAACTCTACAATGTTTCTTTTAAAATATCAATTGGAGATACTGCTTTTGGCTAATTTGTAAATTTGAGCTGGTGTAGGTCTAAAAAATTGTAATATTACAGGAAGATTACATGTACCAAAATTTGGAACAATTAGCAGAAATGGCAACTTTAATCTTACTTGTAAATGGAGAGTCACAATAATCAGAGACGATAAAACATTTTGATTTATGTCTATTTGATTATTGCTTCAAACATTAATATATTCTTTTAATTTAAATAATGCTATTAGTAAGGAATTTCAGTATTAAACATTCACCTTTTTAGGAGGTTCATTATTACTTGCCAGAGAAGGAATTTGTTACATCGGTGAATTGACAAAATTCAAAAAGGCAGCCAGGGATCAACTCAAGTCAGGTATGTATATATTCAAAATATTAGAAGGGACAGAAAAATCCTTTAAATTTTATTTTTCTAGTAAATTTTTTAGGTTTCTTATTAGTTTAAATCTCGTTACTACCGTAGTGAAAATAATAAATGTGTATGAAGATTTATATGCTCACTTATCTAACTCACCTTTTTCTGTTGTATTTTTATATACATGTATTTATCTATTAGTGCCTGTATGGTGCTGCAAATATTTCTCTCTTGTAGTGATAAGTTAAGGAGGCTCAATAATCGTTTGACGTCATCAGATATCGAGTGCAATACTTTTATATGTGGCCTTTTTTAGTTTTCGGCCTTCAAACTCCTCCATAATTCGCTTGTTTCTTGACGGATTTCGACATGTTCGGTATCTATGGAAACAGAAAATTATCATCTACAATCTGAGTGTAATTATTATTTAGTCAAATGTATCGTTTAATTTATATATACAAAAATATCCCGTAAAAGAGAACCCTGGCTAACGCCGTAAACGTATCGTTTTTAGAACGTCATCGGCGGAAATTCAACCGCCTGTTGCCTTTGAACAAATTCAAGAAGGTAAACTTAAGTTAATGATAAAACAAGATATTTCTTGGAGATTTTAGCGATATCATAGATAAGATATTTCAAGTTTGGTTTCTCTAATAATCTTTGGTTTAAGTATTTTTTCTTCAATTTTGTCAACTTTCGTACTTTGCAACAAGATGTTATCGAATAAAGTTTCCCTATTTGAAAAATTTAAGCGAATGAATTTTAGTTTTAAGCCTGCTTTGTTCAAAGATATATCCATTTCACAGATAACTGCACGCATTATCGAGAACGAGGGAGGTGATTGACGTCCACTTATTGACCTTGAACGTCAAAATGTTTAAAAACGCTTCCGTTTACTTTGGTTCTATTTCTTTTATATATATTTCCGTTTCTCTAAATAGATTGATGGAATTAGATATGAAATTGTGAACAAAACATTTTTTTAAACTTTGACTTTTTTTTAACTTTATTTGACAAAACTCATTTAACTGACACTAACAAAACATGAAAGGTGAGTCTATAAAAGAAAAGGTCGAATAACGCTTTGCCAAGGATATTTAGAAGTACACTAGTTACTTTCCTTTTCTTGTTTATTTTTTTCGACAAATCATTTGTAAACTTGTATATTCTTATTTGATTTCGATGAGAAATGATAATTGTGTAAGTATTCTTCCTTGTATCAGAATTTGAAACTTCCACTGAATGTTGGGAAAGAATAATCTCGACTCGAAGTGTCTGATTTTTAGCTCACCTGAGCTATTGTCATAGCGCGCCGTCCGTCCGTCGTCTTTCGTCCGTCCGGCATAAACCAAGTAGATTTTTACAATATGGAAACGAGGTAAAACGGAATGTCTTGTACTTTTGTTAAAAGATTAGAGTCTGATCTTGAAAAATATGTCAATTATAACAGTTTTTAACAAATATTTTCATCGTTATAACGTCAACTAAGGGAACAGGGCATTTTAATTTGACTTGTTGCAAATTGTTACAAAACCGTTACTATGACAACCAAATATTTTAAATCAGAATGAACGATAACATGTACTTTTTTATATTTCTTTTCGAAGAAAAGAGTTTGTCGTTGAGAAATATGTAAAAGAAAATAACTTCTGACAAAGACTTCTTATCACTTTGATGTCAAATAAGGGTACTGAGTACTTTTTTTTAGATTCTCATTTTGGGGTGGGGGGTACCCAAAATGTACTTTTCTGGAACAGTTTTAGCTATTTCACTCTTTGAAAGCATTATCTATAAAGAAATATACATATTTGATGATATTATGGTGAAAATGATCACAAGAATGGTTTCAATCTGGAATTATTATCCATAGATCATGTTTTTATCTATCAAAATTCATTGTTTTGCGACATATCCCGGCGTTGGTTTACATATGTATATTCAGAGGACCACTGGTCAGTCAAATAGTCGATGATATGTAATCTTAAGCACTAATATAAATCATCAGATATCAATGTTGAATAAACAGAATATTTTTTTCTCCTCTGACAAAGAATTCTTGGATTATTGAGCCACCTTAATGAATCCAAAGTTTTGTTGATCCTTATATAATTAGTGCTAAATTTTCCAATATATAACCCATTGCCAAATATATGTTTTCATGTGTTATTTGTTGAAACGTAGCTCACACAGTCAATACATGATTACATTATTGGATGTATATAATATTAATAGAACATGGACATTTAGTCAAAGAATATTTCATATTGTAGTACTAAACAGTGGCAAAATCTCAGTTGACCTGGCCAGTAAGTTTACAGATGGACTGCCTCACACAATGGAGATACCCAATCACAGTCAGATATGGGCGTATACAGAACCCAATCCCCAGGGGAAATCTCAACATTCTGATGATGTCTTCACTGGATGTGATTCAGGGGAAATCTCAAAAGTTCTTTTAGAGTAAGACTGAAATATATTATTTGTCTCTGAAAATGAAAGTTGATTCATACACTCTGTTATATGTGCATGAACATGATTGTGAATTGTTCACTGATTTACAACAATATATTTATTCTTTTATTTACATCATGATTTAAAGATGCAAAACTAAAACAATCTGATGACAATATGTGTTACGTTTTCAGCTTCTTTCAACTTTGTACATATTGATTTTTTTTCCATTTTCATTAGAGGTGTATTGATTACAATAGGGTTTCAAATATTTTTAGAAATCATGGCACTTGAGCTTTGAATTTATCTTAACATGAAGACACCTGTGGTAGAATTTATTTTAAATGTTTTTATCATCTTCATTCATGTAACCTACAGATTTCCAATTGCATTTTAAATACTGAGCATATTACCATATATTTTTTTAACAGTTCCTTCAGTATTCTACAGTACACAGATGTGTGTGATCTGACAACTACAGAGGAGGTAGCATTACACACGGCACACCAAATCCTACAAGATGCTATTATGGACGGGAATCTTATGTCTATGGAAAATGCTTTTAGTTATCAGGATTTGAAGCAGGTACGACATACAGAAGGATTGAAATTTTCCGTCTCTTAGATTCCTGGTATCTGTTTCTTTAAATAACATCTACAATGTATGTACTTGTTGAAACGAGGATGACAAATACTATATCTGACACTCTATATGCTTCATATATGGAAATATGTGAATTAGAGTTTTGTGTATGCACTAGTACTTTACCTTCAACAGCTACATTTATTGGAATTGATGCCTGTTTGTTTTGAATTAACTTTTCATATAAATTTGATGTGCGTTCTTGCCATATCCAGAAATCAATTTTTATGCCCCCGGAGTCACAGATTCTGGGGCATATAGTTTTTGGCCTGTCCGTCTGTTTGTCCGAAAAAACTTTAACATTGGGCATAACTTTTGAATTGAAAGTGATAGGGCTTTCAGATTTCACATATGTGTTCTTTGTGACAAGACCTTTCCAATGATACTAAAATTTTTGACCTTGTGACCTTGACCTTTGACCTACTTTTCATAAACTTTAACATTGGGCATAACTTTTGAATGGTAAGTGATAGGGCTTTCATATTTCACATGTGTGTTCCTTGGGACAAGACCTTTCCATTGATACCAAAGTTGACCTTGACCTTTCACATACTTAACAGAAAATGAAGTTTAAACCAATAAAGATGTCACCAGGGGCATTCATGTTTCACAAACACAGGCTTTATTAGTAAAGCATTTTCAATGATAATTTTTCACATTGTCAGCGCAGGTGTTAATTGCACATAGATTTGTTACTTTCTTTTAAAGATTATAAACATTATGTCAAATTATGCATAGAAAAAGCCCCATTTGAATTTGAACAATTCATACTTGTGAGAATACTGTTATTGGCAAGTATCGCATTGAAAATTAGACTTACATGTATATCAAAAGTTACTATGGAAGAGATCAATCTACATGACATTATACTAATAAATAACTTTTAAGGTATTTATACATTAAGTCACATTTTCTCAAGTCTGAAGTGAGGACTGTATGATTCAACTGTTCAGTTGTGTGTGCGTAATTTTACTTTTAAAAGAATTACTAGTATTTAAGGACTTTCTGCTCATTTGATGCATACACCTTGTTAAATACTTTATATAACAAATAGTCTTCATTTAATGCATGTTATGTTTTGATAATGTATTGGAAAGATTTACCCTTATTTCTTTCCTTTGCAACATATTGTAGTTTATACAGCATGCCAGAACTCTACGACCATCCATGACACCAGAGGCAGACAAACTGATACAGGGCTACTTTATTGCTTCTAGGAAGGCCAGGAGCTCCAACAACTCATCTGTTAGCATGCCCATGTTAGCTCTCCCATCATTGTAAGTACATGTTACCAAGAAACAAGCTTTTGAAATTTAAAAAGTAGCATCTTTAAGTATGAGAGCTTGTTAGATTAACATGTATATGCATATTAAATGCAGTTTCTAATATTGAGATCTAATCTTAATGTAAGACATGTACTGTAAAACGAGAATATTTAGCGCTCGATTTATTTTAGCGCTATTAGCGCAAAGGCATGGTTGCGCTAAATTAAGTAGTGCGCTAAAATTTTCAGATGCAACATTAAATTTCAATAAGAAAAAATTCGACATTTCGACATTTTATTCAAAGTGCATTACACTGTGTCCACAGCACGGTCTATCCGACAACGCTTGTTGTTTTTATTGCTAATTAGATAATTTGATTAACATGATTAACGCTAGCGCTTGGGTAGATAATGATAGTACACGCGCCGTGATTAACATGTACATTTGTAATGGGTAGATCATGATTGTCTACGTATCGTAATAACCAATCATGAAATATAAATAAGAGTCGGACGAGATTATTCTTTACCAAAAAAAGAAAATAATAATAATAATGAAGTTGTATTTAATCGGAACAAATTTTCATTCCAACCAATCAGATTAAAAAAATTGTAGTCGTACCTAAATGCAGGAATAGACGTTCATATGTATTATTTCTAACGAGAAGACTTCTCTCTCGCTTATATTTAGATGGCGTAACATTTGTGTGAAAACACAGTACTTTATAACACAAGTTACATATACATGTACGGTAAAAAAGGAGATCTATAAAGATAAGTTTGCAAACATTAATACAAGCATACGAATAGGTAATCCAACTGTCCAAGACACGTGCCGGCATGCAGTCAACACCTCTATATGTGTATCGCTGTGAACATGTACATTAGATGCGCAGTCTTTAAAAGGATTTATTTACACAACGTGAATAAAATCGGGATGTTAGCGCCGTTGCCGTAAAACGATTCGTTACGCCAAGTTGAACAATTGGGACGATATATATTCATCCATGTTACAGAACAGCGTTATTTTCTTTCATCACTTTGAATAGAATTGATATCATTTCGTATTACCAACGATCGTCCGAACATGAGACGCGACGGATATTTTTTTTCTCTGACGTTACAAAAAAATTACGATTAATCGACGGCAATTTGCTACCGGCGATGTCTGAGAAACAAAGTCCTAAAGTCACTGTGCGCTAATTTTATTGACCACATGGTGTCAATGCGCTAAATTAAGTTTGCGCCAAAAGGTTTTCATCCCTCATTGCGCTAAAATATGTTTGCGCTAAATATTCTCGTTTTACAGTATATCTTATATCGTGTATTTGAATATACTAATAATTGTTTTCAAATTTTCAAATAAGTATGACTAGAATAATAATCCATGAACACCAAGACTCTATTCCAAAATTTTACCCCAATTTAAGTGATTGGACCATAAAGAGGCCTACATGTATCCATCAAGTAGTGAAGAATAAAATCTTTTATGTATGGATTAAGTGTCTAAATTTGTATTTTGTTAAAGGTATGCAACACAAAGCAAGTGTATTTATCTCACATGTAATGTGCTTTCCATGTAAAAAGTTACATAAAAATTGAGGTTACCGTGGGCTCAGTTTGCAAGTTAGAACATTAGTTAGAAATTTGTGACATCACAAGCAGCAACACATTCCATTTCAAGAAATTCATCTTAGCGAATTACATTGGTTGTGCATATAGAACTATCTTATCTCATAGATTATCATCATCAACATGTGTTGCCAAATTCAACTTACATGGGACTGTCACAGAAAGAGATGCCCTAATTGCCATATGGCTGTACGAAGAGTCGATGACTGCAAGATATGGTTAGTCAATAACTTTTGTAATGATATTTTTATTCCCCCGTAATCGAAGATTCGGGGGCATATAGTTTTTGGTCTGTCTGTCTGTCTGTCTGTCTGTCTGTCTGTCTGCCCGCAAAAACTTTGACCTTGGCCATAACTTTTGAATGGTAAGTGATAGGGCTTTCATATTTTACATGTGTATTCCTTGTGACAAGACCTTTCCATGGATACCAAAATTTTGACCTTGTGACCTTGACCTTGGAGTTTGACCTACTTTTGAAAAACTTTAACCTTGGGCAAAAAGAATTATTTTGAGTCTGAGTGGAGAAGCTCATGGATTCATATATCTAGACACCTTTCAATGAAAGTGTAATTATCCAATGCTAATGAGAACTTGAAAGCCAGAAATTTGATTCGCTGAGGGATGGGTGGGGTTCGAGTCCGATCAGGGAGTTAATCAAACCTTTGAATTAAGGGAAAAAAATAAGGAAAATTAAGAAAAAATATTAGTAATCGTTTTAAAAAATCCATGGAGGTACATGACCGGTCGATCTGATGCTGACCGCCAAAGAGAGCAGACGTGTGTTAAGACGCTCCGCTGTACAAACACGAACAACTTAAGCGTGTCACGGTTCTTAACATTTCTATTTCAAAGTTTTACTCTCAATCTAACAAAGGCAAAGGATGATTTAAAAGGACTTAAAGTGAAGTACAATAAGCAGAGTGCGACAATAACATTTGATTCGGACATTTTGGACTTAATCGAAGAAGTGATCAAAGCTGACAATCTTACGCAAAGACGGACGGATCAGAAGAATGGAGAAATATACAAAAACGACGAAGGATCTATTACTGTAACACTATACCGGACAACGAATACAATTCATGTACAAGGACAGGGACACAAATCATGGACTCAAGAATTTATCAAAAGACTGACAGATGACAATGGACCCCATTCAACTGGACATGAAATTAATGTTGATAGCCTGACGGAACCAAAATACACTTCGACACCCCGGAATAAACAATCAACAAGAGGTAGCATAAACGACTTCTCGGACTCTATAAATTTGGATATGTTTGACCCGATGGAAAAATTAAAGGAATTAATGACTGAAATATGGAAATTAAAGGAAAAGATAAATCAAATGGAAAAACAACAACGCGACGCGGAAACACAGACGGAATTCAACAAAACTTTTCGTGAAATGGGAATGATGACAACGGCGGGAAAAACGAGCGAAAACGGTACTATGACATGCGGGATGAAGAAAACCACCACAGACACAGGAACGATGACCTTCGACACGACACATAGGACAAAGATACAGGACAACCAAACACCAACTTCGACACCAAAACCAACAACATACGCGGGAGCCGTTAAGGACGGAGCAAGAAAATCGGACGATAAATTTAATACTTCAACAAAAACACCAATGGCGAAAACCCTAAAGAAAACCCTAATCGTTGGCAGCTCTCTTCTCCAACGGATAAATACCAGAGGTTTAACTAAAGACACGCGCGTAAAAACGATGAGAGGAGCACATGCGAGACACGTGAAACGTGAAATTGAAGAAAAAATGAACGTAACAGAATATAAATCGATTATTTTACAAGTTGGAGGAAATGATGTAGATGCGAGGAGACCACTAGGAGTTATCGAGGAGGACCTAAAACAGACTGTAAACGGCATAAAGAAAAAATCACCGAGGACGGACGTGTACATCGCGGAAATTCTACCGAGGAAAACAACAGACGTGAGTGAAATGAACCGGAAAATAAAATCAATATGCGAGTTGACCGGTGCAAAGCTTATCAAGACGACGGACGTTTTTCGATACGTAAACTACACTCAATATTGGAGCGATTTAACCCATCTTACAGACTCTGGAACCGCGGACCTTCTGAAATGTTACAACGACCATGTTAAAATATTGAATTCTAAGCGTGAGGATCGCGAACAGTGTTGCTTTTACTGCGGGGAAAACGGACACAGCATCAAAAATTGCCATCACGGAGCTCCAGTACAATGTTACGCGTGCGGAGGATACGGACATAAAGCGAAGCTGTGTCTGCAACAAGTGCGCAGACGCTAGGAAATCGGCGAGGGAACGAGGGCCGCGACTAACCTGGTGAATGTTTCAAATAGATTTAACTGTCTACATAATCTTTGTGATGAATGCGAGATGTATGTATGTGCATGTAATCAAATTAGTCCCCTCAAGTCATTCTTTAATACAAATGTAAAAATAAGCCTAAAAGAGCAAAACAAAAGGGTTTTAAAACTTGATAAAAAATCTACATGTAATACCCAAAATCCAACCCTAAATGAAACGAAAGAGACCACTTTAACTAAAACTAGTCATGAAAGTCCAAAATCGAATGATTATCATGAAAATGAAACTTCAAACAATACTTTTGGATTACTGAAAAGAGGATTAAGGATATCAAACATAAATATATGTCATCTCTTAAACAAAATTGATGAAATAAATTTACTTTTGAACGCAAAACAATCAGTTGAAATCTTAGGGATGTGCGAGACATTTTTAAATTCTGAAACGCCTGATGAATTACTACAATTAAATGGATTTAATCTAGAAAGAAGAGATCGTGTTGGGAAAGCAGGGGGAGGTATCGTAGTGTTCATTTCTGAAACAATAAATTATAAACGCCGCAAAGATCTCGAAAGTTGTGACATTGAAACCATATGGCTGGAAATTCTTATCCCGAATTCTAAATCATTTCTCTATTGTTCAGCCTATCGCCCCCCTTCCGCTAACACCTCTTGGGTAGATTTATTTGCAAACGAAATAGATAAAGCCACATGCGGAAATACGGAAGCTATAATTTCCGGGTATTTTAACATCGACTTAACGAAAGAACCCCCACGGTACTGGTCACAGGCACTTGAGGTGTTAAATCTTACGCAAGTTATATCCTCACCGACACGTGTCAGAAAATTCTAGTACCCTTATTGACCATGTCTATACAAACAATCCAGACCATATAATGGAAGTAAACGTACCGAAAATATCAATGTCGGATCATTATCCTGTTTGCATAACGAGATGTACAAAAAACCTTTTCAAAAAGAAAACACATGTTACTATAGAATATAGAGACTACAAAAACTTTGATGAAGCTAAATTTTTACAAGACTTGACCGATATTAACTTTAACGAACTTAAAGATTTTACTGAACCTAACTTAGCCCTTGATCAATTTTACAAACTTTTCGTTTCAGTCCTAGATAAACATGCCAAAATAAAATCAAAACGTGTTAAATGCAAAAACACTCCCAAATGGATTACTACTGAAATCAACGATGCACGACACAAAAGAGACTTTTTTCATAAAAAAAGGCGAAATGGACAATTTCAGGAAATGGCGAAATAAAGTAACAGAACTTATTCGAAATGCTAAAAGAGATTATTACAAGGAATCAATAGAGGAAAACACTCGTACTTCTGACATTTGGAAACATTTAAAAGAATTCACTTCACGCAAAAATGAAACAAGCATTAATTTTATGACCCATAACGGTATTTCATCAGAAGACCCAAATGAAATTGCTAACATGTACAATGATTTCATAACTAATATTTCAAAAACACTCATTGATGAAAATCAAAGAGAAACATTGGAAACTTCGCATATCGTAAACTTTGTACGCTCGAAAAACTCCATGAATATGAAATTCTCATTTAATCACATTTCAGAGGAAGAAGTACTCGATCTCCTTACTAAGCTAAATATTAAAAAATCTGCCGGAACAGACAATATCGGTCCCAAAATACTGAAGATTGCGGCACCAATCATATTTAAACCAATCAGTCATATCATAAACTTGAGCATTGCAACTTGTACGTTTCCTGACAAAATGAAAGAGGCCAAAATAACACCAATTTACAAAAAAGGTGACAAATCTACACCCGGTAATTATAGGCCAATTTCTATTTTACCTACTCTGTCTAAAATATTTGAGAAACATTTGGCATCACAAATACGGAATTATCTCAATGATTTTGATCTTCTAGTAAAGGAGCAATCAGGTTTTCGTGAACATCATTCGTGTATGTCTGCCTTAACCAAAATGACTGAAAACTGGCTATCAGAAATTGACAATGGGAATCTAACTGGTACGGTTTATCTAGATTTTAGTAAGGCGTTTGACTTAGTAAATCATGACATCTTATTACAGAAACTGCAAATGTATCAATTTGATGATTCATCCCTAAATTTGCTCAAATCGTACCTAAAAAACCGTTGCCAGGAAGTCAGGCTGGGAAAATATGTCTCGAATAAAACGGAATTAATTGCAGGAGTTCCCCAGGGATCAGTCCTTGGACCACTCTTATTTATTCTTTTCATAAATGACATGCCATTAATTGTGAAAAAATCCATCATAGATATATTTGCAGATGATGCGACCTTGCAAAACTCATCACAAAAGATAGATGAAATAAATAAAAATCTCCAAACAGACATAGACTATATCCAGGCATGGTGCAAGCAAAATGATATGGTATTGAATGAAACTAAAACAAAAAGTATGGTAATCGGAACAAAACAACGTATCTCAAAAATAGAATCAAATTTACCACTAAGAATAAACAACCAAATTATAGAAAACTCCAAATGTGAGAAATTATTGGGGGTTTTTATTGATCAAAATTTAGACTTTGATAAACATATTGATTTTGTTTGTAAAAACTTATCTTCGAAAATTGGACTCTTAAACAGAATAAAGAACTTTTTACCCTTGCACACGCGAAAACTCTATTACAATGCTTACATTTTACCAGTAATAGATTATTGTCTCACTATCTGGGGATCTGCATCAAAATTCCAGCTTGAAAGAATACATAAATTACAAAAACGTGCAGCAAGAGTCATCTTAGATATGCCACCTGAAACACCATCATTACCTCTCTTTGAACAATTAGATTGGCTTAACATTTATGAAAGACTAGAATATAACAAATATATTCTCTTGTACAAAACCACACAAAATCTCACCCCTGAATACATAAAAGAACTATTTGCTTTCAATACTACTGAAAATTACAGCTCCAGATCATCGTCAAATAATGATATGTATATTAAAAGACATAAAACAAAAATTTTTGAAAAGTCACTTCAGTACAGTGGTCCTAGATTGTGGAATGCACTACCAGTAAATGTAAGGAATTCAAATAATATAAACCAATTCAAGAAAAATGCAGTCGCCCTAATAATTTCTAAAAGAGAGAATCTGTAAGAAAGTGAATGGACGTGAAAATGTTCTTTTTTCAGAAATTCATATATAGGCAGTATTAATCTGATGACTCTAAACACAGTGAATTATACGTATATAGACAGACATTAATTTTTTTTTTTTTTTTTTTTTTTTTTTTTTTTTTTGTTATTGTTGTTGTTGTCATATATTATTGTGTATATTAGTCTACATGAGGGTATGCTTGTGATTGTGTGCTTGTGTGTCGAGTCAGAGAGAGAAAAGAGAGTAGAGAGAGAGAGAGAGAGAGAGAGAGAGAGAGAGAACCTAATATTTCACATGATATTTATTTTTAAGTTTCACATTTCTCTTAATATAATTATATTCTTTTCTTTCAGCTTTGTGACACTTGATTTTACATGATCTAATATATCAGGAAGTATGATAGAAAGAATGAAAGAAAGGCAAAGGGAGAGTCAAAGAGTGATAGATAAACTTAAACATTTCTCATATTTCTCTTTCAGGTTTGTGACATCTCACTTTTATATGATATCTTTATGTTTCACATTTTTCTTGATATATATTCTTTTTCTTTCAGCTAGATGACACTTGATTTTATATATGATCTAATACATCAGGAAGCATGATAGAAAGAATGAAAGAAAGGAAAAGGGAGAGTCAAAGAGTGATTGATAAACTTAAACATTTCTAATATTTCTCTTTCAGGTTTGTGACACTTCACTTTTATATATTTGTAAAAAATGTTTCAGTACGAGAGATTGAAAGAACATGAGAGAGAGAGAGATCTTTCTGTTTCAGATGTGTGCTATTTAACTTATTTTATATCGTTTTAATATGTATACGTACGTGAGATGGACAGAACGTCAGAGGGAGAAAGAGAGAGGCTATTATTTACAAGTTTTTGGTGATATTTAGCAGAGAGAGTGCGCGCTATGCTTTGAGTATTGTAGAATGATGTAGAGAGAGAGAGAAAGAGAGAGAGAGAGCTATACTTTATATATTGTAAAACGATGTATTGGGGAGAGAGCTATGCTTTATATATTGTAGATTGATGTATTAGGGAGAGAGAGAGAGAGAAAGAGAGAGAGAGAGACCTTTGCTTTATACATTGTAGAATATTGTAAAATGCTGCATTGGAGAGAGAGAGAGAGAGCTATGATGATCCTTATTTATTGTAAAATGATGTCTAGAAGGCCCTGGGGAAGAAAAGCAAAATTGCTTATCAGGTTACCTTCTCTAAATAAAGTATTTATTATTATTATTATTATTATTATAACTTTTGAATGGCAAGTGATATGGCTTTCATATTTCACATGTGCATTCATTGTGACAAAACCTTTCCATGGGTACCAATATTTTTGATCTTGTGACCTTTACCTTGGAGTTTGACCTTATATCGAAAATTTAAACATTAGCCATAAGTTTTGAATGGTAAGTGATATGGCTTTCATATTTCACATATGAAGTCCGTTTGGCAAGACTTTTCCACAGATACTAAATTTGACCTTGTGACCTTGACCTCAAATTAGAAACTACTTTTCATCTGTTTCACTGAAAAAGATGCCAACGGGGGCATTCATGTTTCACAAACACAGGTTTTATTTCAACTGTAATGGTATTTTAAACTTTGTGTTTACTTGAATAATTTTTTTCTCATATTATTAATTTCCCTAGTAAAAATGTACGTGTATAATTTTCTTGATCAACTTTTAAGACTTGCACCTAAAATTGCATAATTTTCTACATCTGATCTAAAATGTAAGGGTTTTTTATCCCCTTGTACAACAATATACAATTACATGTAGTAATGCCACCTTTTATGTACTAAGTCATATCAAGAGGTCAAAATTAGATTCAATAATTACTAAGTTTTGCATGCATGTTGGTCATGGTCAGAGAATAAAATGAGTTCATTTTCAAGGTCACAACTCTAAGGTTAAAGCCACAAAATAGGCAATAATATAAGAATATGTATGGACATTATAGAAATAATAGATTGTATTGCACGTGTATCAAATAGCTTTTTAGCTCAAAGTGAGAGGACAATATCTAAATATTCTCAAAATCATAGGGTCAAGATCAAGGCTATGACAGATTTTTAAAAAAAAGTCCTTACTTTTTATATCAAGTCAGGAAATCAAAGAAAAGTATAGTTTCATATTGCTGCTGAAAGAGGACACTTTGCATTGACTTGTTCTATCTCTTAATGTTTATGAGGAGAGAGAGAAGAAAAAAAAAGCCTTGGGTTGAGACATGACATGAAGTTTTTTTTTTTACAAATTTTGATTTTTTTACATGTAAATTTAAAACTTCATGGTTCAAATTGTTGTAATATATTTCAAAACTTTGTGTCGTAGGTCACTCTGTCCTGAGTGTATTACCAGCTCCCCATGTTCCAGCCTTACATATACAACAGTTCTTCTCAGAGGTTTGTTACATTCATATTGTTGTCAGCTATTTTTGGTATGTAGGTTCAGAATGAAGTTATTTTAATTATCTAGGCCGCTGTCTTTAAAACTATTTTGCTTTTTCTCACAAGAGCAAACACGTAGTCTTTGTCCAAGTATTCGTATTTTACCCCTCAGTATAATATTCCATATTACATAATACATACATTTGCTCATCTTGTTTACGTACCTTTTTTGAACAAATTTATATTTTAAAAAACAAGTGAAGGTCAAATTGCACTTACTCATTTCACTCCATGGCTGAGTGCACTCATTCATGTCTATTGCAATTTATGACAGTCAATGAAATTGTACAACAATCTTATCGTCAATCTTTTATCAATCTGACATCAGAGATGTGCTAAATTTTCCAAATTTCTTTGATACAGCACTTTGAATTTTACATAAACTTTGTTTTGAAAATTTTGATGAGTTAAACTATGTACATGCACAGCAGTGACAAATTCTTTATTTTTTATTTTAATTCATATGGTGATTACTAAGTCTATTCCTCATTTCCCTGTTCTAGTTAGAGCAGAGTCTGCAGCGATTCCATGTCAACTTACTGAGATTTTGTACGACCCAGTCGTCCAGGGAGGAATGAAGTCAAATGCCAGTCAGACATCAGTCCTATCAATACAGAGAACATTGCAACACCTTACCACTGGTACTGTGAAATACCACAGGTATGATAGCAGAGCACATAGAGGGCCGATCCATGAAAATCTGGAGACTTTCAGTAATGTAAACTGTGATAATTTATTAACTGTGATACCTCAATCTCTGATCATTCAAAAGTGTGATCATTCAAACTGTGATACTTATTGTAATTTTTTTTTCAGATAATTTATTTTATTTATCTGTGATATAAAATGTTAATATTGTTTGATTGTTATTGTTTCCAAAGTTAAGTTTTTGGCCTTTAGTTTTACAGACCACAAGGATCCATCTAGCACAGGCAATTCGGGAGTTCTGTGTGTTCAGAATCAAACCTAAATTTTCACTTATGTAAAATTTTTCTTCAAACAGAACTATTTATATGGAATAATAAGATGATTGAAAATTAGTTCATATTTCAAAATTACAAACAGTTTTGTGCCATCGAAACTCCCAATACAGGCAACTTGGAACTCCCAAATTGCCTGTCATCATCCTTCTTTCAATGTAAGAGACTTATCGTTGTAAATGTAGATCACTAGATTCATGTATATGCATTTCTTGTAGCCTTTCTATAGGTACCAAGTGTTTGACCTTGTAACAATGACCTTGCCATTTCAACTTCTTTGTTAAAATCTTTCAGATCTTTATAATACCTGCTTGCAGAATAAGTTGTTCAATGCTGCGCATTTTACAGCATATTCTTTTTTAACAAAGTTTTCTCTTAACTGAAGTTTACTTTCCATGATTTAAGGTACCGGTATCCTTTTCCCATGTTCAAACTTTTTGTTCATTTCTGATCACTCTTTCTTATAAGTACATGTAAGTAGTCTGAAAAAATCATAGAATCAAAAGATTTTTTTATAATTTATTTTAAAAGTCATATGTATGTTCATACTATTTTCAAGAACACAATAGAATATAAAGATGTCTGACAACCCTCTAAATATAAAAAAAGTATAGTTTGGATTGTTTAAAACAAACATGTGAGTCTGTGGAAAGTAAATGTATAACAAAAATATAACATCAAATGTTAATTCTTATTTGTACATCAAAATCCTCCAACTACATCTTTTGATATGTGATTACAGAGATAAATTTCTTATTTTTTACATTTAAGCTTTATCGTTATTAAATAGTAATAAAAAAAGCTTGCCAATTTCAAAATATGATAAGTTTATGTCAGTATGTATGGACAAGCTAACGAATATTATAGCATACAATATAAAGAATTTGGTGAAACTGTAGTGTAATGTAGAACTTATAAATGGTTTGCAATACAAAAGAAAGTCATAAGAATATTGAGCAAGATTTTGCAAAGAATTATAAAACTATCAAAGTATTCCAACTATCAGTTAAGGTTATTGTGTAATATAAAAATGTTCATCATTAAAAAATGATATGTATTTTATGTACAGATGTTAGAAAACAGTGTATATGGTAAATATATATATATATAGTAAAAAATATTATAACAACCGTATTTAAAAATGAGTTGATCGTAGATATAAACTCTGTTTAGTATATAGGAAAAATAAGACTTTAACAGTATCACAAGTGATATGAACCATGAAAATTGTAAAGATATGATTTAAAAGAGCATTTTATGAAAATAATCTATGGAAGACATTTTTTAGAGCATGCAATGTTGCCTTGAACTCAAACTTGGTCAAAATCAAATTATATAGTATGCTTTCATTTAGCCTCTACATTTTACCATGATTTTTTTTTTTTTATTACAAATTATAAAATTTTGAATTTACAAAAAATGTAATATGTTATACAAAAAATGAGAAATCAGAGATACCCTTGAAAGGAATCAATTTCATTGCACAAAAGGTATTTTAAAATTTTATATTACGCATTTAGTAACATAGAAATATGTTTGTTATAATGGTTAGAAAATGTAAGATGGTACATTTACTCATCAGTTAAATATAAAAAGAAGTAAATTGCTTTACAACTTGAAAGAACATACATCCCAGTTTGCTGTGATTGTTCCCATATTTTTCCATTGAGAAAACATTTCAATTTTGTTTTCAAACATCTTATTATCTTATACATTAAACCAAAACTAGAGGCCTCAATGGTGTGTTTCAATTATTTGTTTCTTTGTACCTGAACTAATGGCCAAGTTTGGACTTTCAACTTCAATAATCAAACTTTTGTTCGATTTCAATGAAATCCAAATAAATGTGCGCTCGATCACTACACCAATATGGTAGATGTGATAACCATGGAGTTACCATGATGAAAGTCAGGGATCTCTTCTGTACAAGAAATGGATTATTTGATCAGACAGAGAAAAGTTGGGGGGGGGGGGGGGGGATTGAAGGAGCATTATGGCTATATTCTCATCACTACACATATTTCAGTCTCTTCTGCTGTCTACATTTTCTGGTTGTATGAGTTTCCGCTAACCATGTATGGTCCACCTTTCTCTTTTTCCGGTATATATCCCATGTTGGTGGTGCCGTTCTGGATGTCGTCAAACTCCTGACCGTGGATTGGCTGGTACCGCCCTGTTCTGTCCGAGTCAAGGGCAGGGCCCCATGTGGGGTCAGGTTTCATAGCATTCATTATCTAATATAAGAAAGATCAGTATTGGTATGAGGAAAATCAAGTTTTAGGTGAAAAAGCGCAGTAAATAATTTGTGAATTTATGATGATACATGTAATTACATCATTTTCTTAGAAAAAAAACTTGCAAATGAGGCTATAATACCTGATGAAAAAAAAAAATCGTAAATTACATTTAGATCATTTTCACGATTTGTCTTTCATAATGATCAATATGAAACATTGTCTTATATAAACAAAGAGGTGTTTCCCGAAACCACATACTGTGTACATTTACTGTCTTTCATGCACTAAGAGTTACAAATGTTCCATGTTACCACATCAAGGATGTAACATCATCACATAGAAAACATGCATTACAATCACATTTAAATACACATTTTACACTCACTGTCAAATTTTCATTAATTAGTATTTTTCATCGCTAAAACAAACAAGTTTAATAATAATTGCTTACCCCGCCCTTCCTTATGCTCTGTACAATCATACCACCTACAATAAGACAGAGTGGGAGCACCACCATCATCCATCCCAATCCCTCGGCAAATGGCGGGAATTCATACTTCCCATCAAACCTTGTGTAATATGCCGGACTGTAGGTAACGGCAGCCATGATTACAATAAACTACAAATAACCAAGTACACCAACATGCAGAAATATAATCGTCTTCTAAACAATTATATGTTAGTATATATAGGTATACATGTACAGACATATATATTTTCATGCATTATGTTAGTGACAAGATTTTCATATTTTGTTGTACAGATACATATGGGACCTTGCCACTCTATGCCATAACCAAGGAGGACAGAGGACTTTTTACAACATGTCACTTACTCCTCCATATTTAACAGCCTGGAATATCGCTGTACCAATAATAAGTAGCAATGGCAGACAAACCATCATCCAACCTACGCCTTCAGCAAAAGGCGGGAAAGAGTACCGCCCGTCATGGCGATCATAATAGGCGGGGGTATAGAAAACAGCTGCCATAATTACTATGAACTGTAATATAAGGTGACATAATGAAACATCCATCCATGAAAGAAAAAATAAAAGGTTTCATCATTAAAATACTTTACTCATTATGCAGCCAGATTCCAGGCTCCCAAATTGTATGGGAGGCTGCGGGTGATCCTCCAAAGTCGGGAGAGTTGACAGAAATGCAAATATCAAATTTGGGATTGTTATGAAAGATGCTGCAACATCATCACTGTGTACAATTACTATTTCAAATTGTCATATGCTCTGAAATAGATTAAATTGTCAAATATTTCAAGTACATAATGATATCCCAATCAAATTACTTCTAGTAATACATAGGCACTTACAGCGATTGCAATTGGTGTGATGACAACCCATGTAGCATACCAGTAAACCCAGAAGATAGCTGGTTTGCGTCCAATCATCATTTCTACGTCTCTTCTGAAGTTGTTAACCCCTACAATACACAATGCATCAATTTCAATAACATTACACCATACGTTGTGGCAGCATATGATTATAGATAGTAGCCCCTATATTTTACCATCAATCTGTTATAATTATTTTCCGTAAGGATTTTTAAAGTAGAAAAAAAGTATTCTTAAAAGCTTTGATTTAAACTGAGTAAAAAATATTGCAAAGTACATGTATGTACCTCAAATCAGTCAAAATTGATTAAAGAAGACGTTCCAATAACGAAATAGAATTATTTATTCAATTATAAGTGCATGTCGTTTTCTATCTTACCATAGAACCAAGATATAACAATGAGCTCCACAAAACAGACGATCATTAACCCATAACTACCGGAGTACCAATCTATCAGTGTCAGCACGTATATACCACCCTGTAATTTTAGAAACGACAGTGAAATAAATTACAAATTACCAGCATTCTTTTATACGCCTTTCGTCAGATGTGCATATCTAAAAAGGCATAACGCCTTTCTCTATAACGTCTTTTAGCGATCTATTAACCGCAAACTTATTGATGAATTTTCATATTTTCCAAACAGACTTATAAGAGATAAAAGAGGACGATTCCTATCCCTTTCAAAGGCCAAGGTCATTGCCAATTATGATATAAGTTCGTGGGCATGCAGGTTTTATGCTGACTGAATCTTCAATCCTAGGATATTCAAACTAGACAAAAAAGAAGAAACACCATAACGAGATAAAGGACCAGATATGGATTTAAGAAACGCCAAAGGGCAATGGTCAATGTCTCTTAAGAAAACCCATAACGGTTCAAATCGGTTTAGGAATAGAGCATAAAGTAAACATTTTTGCTTACCTTACAGACCATAGGTATTCCCAATACAAAGCCTAACATACACATTGCAAACGTGAACAGAGCCTTGCGGGGTCGCAGAACACGTGGGAAGACGTCCGTGAAACCACTTATTACTGTTTCCATCATGGCGAACTAAAAAAAATATTTTCAAATTTGTAAATATAATAAATAAATTTGCAATTAAATATTTTGAGCGATTTATGATCATGAATTCACGGGAGCAATCAAAAGGAGTTTCATTTTTGCGTACCTGACTGTCCAAACCCAATGTGAAAATCATGAAGAAAAACAGGAAGGCGACAATGGGTGCCCAGTCACCTAGCTTGGCTATTCCTTCTGGGTAAGCCACGAAAGTCAGACCAGGACCTATGTAAAGATAATAATTACATGCAATGGTTTCTGTGGTACAATTAATTATCATTATCATCTAAATCATTTTCTGACTATCACTTAAGTACCATGCATAGGCCGAAAAAATATAGAGAGAGATCTACATAATCGCGGAATACTGGTTGGACGAAACAATAGGAAAGTGGATTGCACGAATTATTTTGTTTTATCCAAAGTGTTACCTGAGTCGGCTACTTCCTCTACAGGTCTGTTGGTGACGAGTGACATGTGACCAAGTAGGGAGAATACGGCAAAGCCCGCGAACACACTGGTTCCACAGTTAATAAACGATACCAACATAGCATCTCTGTCAAAATCAATACAAGAACATGTAAAGCGTACTCATCCTGAGAGTTTATTTTTGCAGCAGCAGCTACAATCATTTAAATGAGGAGTGGCCTTGACCTTTGACAAAAAAAAAAAACACTAATATTTGAACTACAGTGAATTGACTGCAAACAGCAAAGGCGTTTCCCCTCTTGGTGAATATTTGGTTTTGGTCGTGAGTAAGCTTCTAAAGTCCTTCCTGTCTGTGACTTTGGCTTGTTGCTAATAGTTATACTGTATTAACGTGGGAATTTTCACGTGAAAGTAATTTTCGCGTATATTACGAATCAATGGACTTCGCAAAAATTTTCCCAACAAAAATCTTACAAAGGCAGAGACATTTATAATGCGGGTATTTTCCCCAAGTGTGACGTCATGATGTTATTATCTTGAAATTTTCCCCAGAAAAAAATAGCCACGTTTACAGCATACGAAAAGAACTATTCTCCCCCTTCTGATTTGGTTTGGATATATTACAAGGATTTGGAGTTGAAATGTATGACGACATTAGCGGGACAACGTAAAACTTTTATGCAGGCGTCATTCTTTGAAAGAGCTCAAAGAAAAAAAAACTCTAGAATTCTTCTGAAGTTTGAACAAATTGAATGCTAGATGCGTTTCAGTTACTGATACGTACCTGAACGTATTGTTTTTAAACTTATTGTAGCTTGACATGGTTAACAGTCCTCCAAAAGCTGGACCTAACGAGTAGAAGATCTGAGTGGCGGCATCACCCCATACCTATAATAATAAATATCAAAATACAAGATAAAATCTTTCCTCTGATAATCTCTATGTCAATTTGATATTTGCTTAGTTACTGACATTACTTTTCTTGACATTTTTTTTAAATCATAGTGGCTGCCATTTGGTAACAGCATGGTTTCATTTTTTTTAATTCAAATGTGATTGTACCTTTGGATCTTTTAGCAAGTGCCACTTTGGTGTGATATAGAAGTCAATTCCCCTCATGTAGCCCTCTAAAGTCACTCCTCTAATCAACAAAATGACCAATACAACGTATGGGAAGGTAGCGGTGAAGTATACAACCTAAAAAATATAAAGGATTATCGAGTTTTTCTTTTGTTTTTAGTTTAATCATATTTTATTTCAAATAACAGAAAAGGATTGGGCAAAAGTTTTCACAACATTATTTAATGCCCAGCTCTCCTTCTTTTGTTTCGCGTAACATATTATTGGAATGAAACAAAACATGAAATTCTTGAAGAATAAAGTCATTAAAAAGAGATACATGTAACGAAAGTTGATTAGCGTACGATAAACTTGCTAGTATTGGCTATATAATACTTGCCTTACTAAATATTACAACATTCTTCAAAAGAAAAATAAATACATCTACGTACCTTTCCTGATGATTTTACACCCTTCATTAGACAGAAGAAGATGAAGACCCAGGCCACCAACAAGCAGAGTATATTCTTCAGACTGACGTCACCGATGTCGTACAGACGGTCTGGCTCAGCCTCGTGCAAGCGTAAGACGTAACGTCTGCAATCAAACAGTTTCTTTATTCAGATTCTATTGAAATGTCTTACTCAATAAGTGAGAAAAAAGGCAACCCAAATCTTAATTCAAAAATCATTATCATGCATGCAGTGGGCTTACGAAAGTGCAGCACCAAACAGACAATCAAATCAATCTACAAAGGAGCAAAAGTAAATCCCAAACGCTTTTCAAGTTTTCATTTCCCCTGTGAAAAAGATCGGAGTATGATTTGTTTTGTCCTGTCCTGTTACAAATTCAAAACAAACCAACCCCCCCCCCCCCAAAATAGGTACCAAGGCTTGGAGTTGGCTTGTTTTTGTACCAACATTTTTTTTCAGAATATATCGGTTGAAGTCTTCATAAAAACCCATTTATACTTTTCAGGCATAGATTTTCAAGTTTTTTAAACAAATAAGTCAGGCAAGTTCCGCCCTTCATCGATCTAATTGAAGCCATTTCTTGATAAAAATAAAGATTATAAATTCATAAAATGGTTTTTCTTTCATTTACACGTGTTTCGAACTTTTCTCAACTTACGTCCAGTATTCCTCGCTAGCTGTACGGAATTTGATGTCACAAGCTTCGTAATTTTCTAAATAAGTCGAGTTTGAGTAGTACTGAGCAAAACTGTTGAAAGTCATATTGAACTGTGTTGATAATTTGTTGAATGTTGCAGTGGAATTCAAACATGACATGGATTTCAAACCTGTAGTGATTGAAAAGTTTTACGTTCAGTTATGGAATAAAATTTTGAGGCATTGGAAGTTTCTAGACCATCTTGCACAAACTCTGTTGTTCAACGCATTGCCAGTTTGAACATGTAGTTGGCCCTCACTTTGTTCAAGTTATATGGTCCTTAAATTTGTAATGAAATCAAATAACTTGCTTTTGAAGAGTATTCCTTATTTAAAGAAAATTTATGAACATACGAATTACCACAGTTGCTTTCAAAAAAAGAATATTACTAAGTACTTGGACCAATTAAGAAAATCGTATCTCGGATTATTGCTTACTTAAAGTTTATCATGCTTTGTGCTACCTACGTGGTTTCTTCATATTGTCGATCATATTCATATATTCTTTTTTTCGAAATTAACAATGATTTTCATATCATAACGTTACTTGTACTTACTCATCAACATGTCAATCTTTACAGTCTCATTATAAGCGTTCTCGATGTCGGGATACGCCTCCGTCCTGCATTCATCGGTATTCCATGAATTTCCACATGTTTGCCATGGCAACGTGTCGTCAAGGTTAACAAATGACACGAACATGTAGTAGATGGAGTACATGATGATGACGTTGTAGTACATACTGACCATTCCACTGATGGACACCATGCCCCAACCAATTCCTGTGGTCAAGATAAAGAACAACAACGTGAGCATTTGGTCAAGAGGCTTAAGACATTTTGGACGACACAAATATTGTTGTCATGGAAAATGATAAGGAACACTATAGATATGATGATTTTCTTTAAGAAGCAATTTCTAAAATGGGATTTGGACTTTAGTATGTCTTGTAATGTGGAATTTATCTACAACAGATTTGAACCTATGCATTGTAGATTCCTTATTCCAAACTTTATCTTTTCGAATTTGGGTGAAAATTGAGACAATATACTATTGCATATGCGATGCACGGTATGACATTGAAAAAGTGTCTTACCCATAAACAGAGGCTTGACTTTCCATACTGTAATTGGACCTTCAGATGCGAATTGTCCGAGATTCAACTCGAAGAAAAACAACGGTAAGCCAGCAATAATCAACATGATAGCGTAAGGTACCAAGAACGCCCCTATAAAAATAGAATGGATATTGGTGTTGCCTCAAAATATTAAAGATTTCTTTATTTCGTTAATCATAACACTGAATCTTGAACTTTTGCACACATAATGTAGTATGTATAATTTAATGGTTTTTTTTTCGAATTTATTGCAGATCCTAATTATAATATTCAATATTCCAAACTAAAAGTGGTAGAAAATAATGACACATTGCATTGATCTATCATCATTTACCTCCGCCGTTTCTGTAACATAAGTAGGGGAACCTCCATACATTTCCCAACCCCACGGCATACCCAATACATGACAGGATGAAGTCCAGCTTCCCCGTCCAATTACCCCTCTCCATAATCTCTTCATCTTTCTTTCCCTGTAGTAAAGAAGTATATGTTTTATGGAATCCAATCAAATCATAGCATAAACTAAATCCAATCAAATCATCTCGTGAAATCCAATCAAATCATTGCATAAATTAAATCCAATCAAATCATCTCGTGAAATCCAATCAAATCATCTCATGAAATCCAATCAAAATTGTAGACTGGAAGGTCAATCTTATCGTTTCACATATGTTGACCACAATACAATCAGAATCCCGATCATGTGCACGGAATGACTAAGCACATCACTCTTGTAGAAAATACATGTACAATGTCAATTGTAATTAAGGAAGTACGATGCTCTAGTATATTTTATAATCCTTCATGATTTATCCATCAATGATTTTTTAAAGACAAATCTTTAAGTTGCAACACTTTTAATTTTTTCAGACGTAGAGATGAAGCAAATGACCGTGTATTCCTTATGGTACAAATATTCCATGTTTATTTCTCTTTCTCTTTTTGAATCTTTATAAAGTATTTGAATGAAAATTTGGATGAGCAATAAAGAAAAGCAATATACAAGGACCATATATCACGGTGTTACGTAACAAGTAAAGTTCTAAAGCTACCAAAACAAAGTTATCAATGAAAAATGGACACCTCGTCGAACTTGTGCTAAAGATAAATATTCTTCCTGATTGAACAACTTCTTCAAAGACATCGAAAAGTACACATACTCGTATGTGTTGGTTGACAACCAAACCTTAAATGCCAACATTTTATTAATTTCTTCCGCATAAAATAAATTTTCTATCCTTTTTTGGAATGAAGCTCTTTCAAGAAAGTAGGGTATCTTCAACAGGTGCACAGGGTGCAGTACGAGAACAATCGCACACGATTTACAACCACCCTCTATGCTGACAGACCCTCGTGGACATATCAATGCCTCTGTTACTAACTTTTCGTTAATGCGATTTTCAAATCACATTCGACAACTTGATACTGTAGCATGGTTTTGTCCATGGTTCGAAAAATACTTGTATCTTTCTTTTTTTTTTTTTTTTTTTTTTTTTTTTTTCTTTTTTTTTTTTACTTTGAAGATACTTTTGTATGCACCGTATGTCTTCTTTATGCCCAAGAATAAAAGATTCGGAGTCATACATTTTTTTCTGTATGTATTTTCGTTGGGCATGATTTGAATAGTAAGTGAAAGGGCTTTCTATTTCACGTTTGTATTCCTTACTAGTATGACAAGACCTTTCTATAGGTACCTAAAATGTTTGACCATGTAGCCTTGAAACTGGTATTTGGCCTGAACATTTTTGGTAGAACTTTTGATCGGTAAGTGATAATTCACATTCAAGTATATGTATTCTCTGTGACAAGAGCTTTCATTTGAACCAAAATCTTCAAAGGGTCTATAAACTAGAACTAGAGTTTGCACTTTTGAAAAAAAAAAACTTGAACATAGCTAGGGCACAACTGTCGAGTGATCATCGTTCAAAAGACCTCTGTGTAAAAGCAACAAAGATTTTGACATTGCTACCTTGACATTTGAATTTTCAGACTACGGTAGAATTTAACTAGTTGCAATAAGTGTTTTACAAAGCACATTTTGTTTGGAATTTGGAATTTAACAATTTAATATGATTTATACCGGTATAAGTGTACACGTTATACTAGTATGTAACCTTGTATCAAAATATTACTTGCATTATTTGACCTTCGAAGAAATGTTTACGCAACTAAAAGCATTGATTATGAATCAGTCGTAGCATCACACTGATCCCTGTAGAGAATGGGAAAGAAAAAAAGTGATTGAAGTAAAATAAGAGATTTGATTATAGGATAGAGTTAGACAAAACATCTGTTTAGAAAAGAAACTTGACACAGCAATTACTATTACAGGCACATAGATTATACACCTGGGTAAATAAGAATAGAAGTTGAATTCTCTTTATGTTGATATAAATAGTCAGTAAGATGTCGCGTTCGAATTCAATGCAAATGTCCAAATAAATAAACTGGAGACACTTGATCTGAAGAAATGTAAGATTTTTTTACGTTCAATTCAGTCTCATTCTCATCACGTCGCTTGTTTGGCATTTTAGAAAAGCAGTATCGGGAACTTTTAAAGACATTGTTACTCGAACACTCAGTTCTTGGGAATGATAAAATATTACCAAGATATCACGTCCTTCTATCCTGTGTGTAATGTAATCAATACAGAACAAAAATCAACCTACTATCATTTCCACGCAAGACACAATTAAGCCATCAGCATTTTGATCATAATCGAGATTTTTTCACATCTTCACTAATCCATTTCTGTGTATTCCAAAAAAGGTCATTTGTCTATATTGAAGTTTATATATTTTCAGAGCACCATATGCGCATTTCATAATGTCTTATCAAGGAGGCTCAATAATGAAAGAGAGGAAAGGAGAATTATTCATCCAGTTTAATATAAGAAGATTAACATTCATATTTCAAGTCAGTGCATTTTTTTAGAATCAAACTCATTCACTGTCTTTTGATTTGTAACGTTTAGAATAACATTGTTTAAAGTTACCTCAAATACTTTAAAAACGTGAAGAACATTTCTACATAGTGTTTTAGAAATAAGACCATTACATGTACATCTGTCAACACGATGAGTTGCATATTTCAATAAGGAATTTTTATATGTTAGGTATATGCCTTGATTTGTAAATCGCCGTACAAAGAGACTATGCGGCACCATACACATCCTCTAGATATGTGACATTTCCCAGGTTTACAAACGAAAGGTGAGTAGCCCGTAATGTACTTTTTCAAAAAAAAAAGTTCAAAAGGAATCGGTAACTATGGTGACCTACACCATGTACGGGTCAATTTTTTCTATTTATAATTTTTTTACTTCAAGTTCGTGCAATATTTCCATTGAAATCTAGAAAAATAGTGCGTCATCTCTATTCAGTTTCACAAGCCATGCCAAATTTCGTACTTCTCGAATATCGGCGAAATTTCGAAATCACGGTAATTATCAAGTAAATATTGTCTGCTGCTTTCCTTTTTCTTTTTTTTTTTTTTTTTGAATTTAATATGTTTTGCTGATTCTTTAAAGAAAAAGGATTTAGGAAGCGAAAGAGAATTATGTACATACATGTACGTTATATAATTTTTAATTCTTTGGTCAATGAATCTTACTATGACAAATATGGATTATGACCATATCCTATATACAGCACAAAATCGATAATTCAGAAAATCAGAGACCGAAGGCAAACAAAATCAGGATAAAACGGGAACCAAAGCAAACAATCATAAACCTCCACCACATGAGATGAAGCGAACTCCCGATATGGGAGTGAGACCAGGTGCCCAGGAAGAGTCGACATCCCCTGCTTGCATGCAACACCCGTCGCTTCAATTCGGTAGAATTGTCACATCCGGTTACTTCCATTTTGGATATAAAGTATAATCTTTGGTTGGGCGGTACAAATGGTCTACGACAGAATATCATCCACCATTCAGGAGAGTGGGACATCATAATGTATGAAGAGTTCACCCTATCAACCGTAGAACTTCCTCAGTGACGATGTTAGTCGGTCACAAACGTATCCCTGAGTGAGAAGCTTATCTGAAAACGCCTAGCTCTCAGAATAAAATCTGATTATTTGGACTTGCTCTGGCATAGCGTATCAACTGAGATATGAACGCGCCATAAGCAGGCGATGACGGGATATTGCTACTCAGAAAAGGAAAGTTTGTGATGCTGAAATTGAAGTTGTCATAGAGTGAGGTGTTCATGTGACCATCGGTGTCGTAGGACACCATTATATCCAAATAGGATGTTGAATTATTTGTCTCTGTAGTTTCTTTTACTTCAAGCTCCGAAGGATAGATTCTGCTGAGGTAATCCGCGAATTTTGGATTATTGATGGACAACACATCGTCTATGTATCTGTAAGTGAAGTTGAAGTCAGAAGCTAAGTATCTGCGCCCTTCAGAGACCATAGATTGAATGAATTCAGCTTCGTACGAGTAAAGAAAAATGTCGGCAAGAAGTGGGGCACAATTGGTCCCCATTGGAATTCCGACAATGTGCTGGAAGACCTTTCCTCCGAACTTCACAATAATATCTGTTTTAGTGTACTTATTTTCAGAATCGGACTTTTCTTTTACAAAGTAGGTTTTGTCAAAGTTAACAACAATAAATTAGTATTTGAGATTGCCGTTCTTGTTTGTAAACGCATTACTTATAATTTTTGCTAGTCTTTCTTTCCATTTAGAATGTGGGATTGTAGTGTAAAGTGTCGAAAAATCAAATGCTTTGATCGAATGGACTCTACTGAAATGAGTGGATTTCAGATGTTCTAAAAGTTCCTTCGAATTTCTGGTTGATACCGCTACGGGAATATACTGTCGAACAATATTTTTGAATTTCAGATTTGTGACATGATATAATATTATAATATGACATCCAATAGCCATTATTTCTTTATCATATGAAGTGTGACCAAGGAAGATTTTGAATTGAATTCTGAGAACATGTATGTATTAAAGCTGAAACTTAAAGCTCATGTATACCTTCCATAAAAATCGGTGGCCCATATCGGAAGACCTTTTAGAACGAAAACATCGCTTTCATAAGTACCCGAAACGTGCATGTCTGGTCCATGCTGCCATTTTATCTGTTCTTAAATGATGCTATTCAATTTGAAGACGTTTAAAATTTATACCACTTGGTGAGTGTCACTGCTGGTGGACCAAGAGTCCCCGAGGGCACATGTAGCCAAGTTCGATCAACTTCGGTTGATAATTTCTTCAATGCATTCTAAAATTTCTGTTATCAAAATTTCTTGAAATTTCTAAAACGTGGGTCCTGTAGCATCATATCCCACCCATCCTGCTACGTCTTTCGGTACGTTTTTTCGACATATTAACTTTCACACTGTTTTGGCATATTACATTGTTTAGATTTAAGGATCACTGACGAGGGTTAAGTACCCGAAACGTGCATGTCTGGTCCATGCTGCCATTTTATCTGTTCTTAAATGATGCTATTCAATTTGAAGACGTTTAAAATTTATACCACTTGGTGAGTGTCACTGCTGGTGGACCAAGAGTCCCCGAGGGCACATGTAGCCAAGTTCGATCAACTTCGGTTGATAATTTCTTCAATGCATTCTAAAATTTCTGTTATCAAAATTTCTTGAAATTTCTAAAAACGTGGGTCCTGTAGCATCATATCCCACCTATCCTGCTACGTCTTTCGGTACGTTTTTTCGACATATTAACTTTCACACTGTTTTGGCATATTACATTGTTTAGATTTAAGGATCACTGACGAGGGTTAAGTACCCGAAACGTGCATGTCTGGTCCATGCTGCCATTTTATCTGTTCTTAAATGATGCTATTCAATTTGAAGACGTTTAAAATTTATACCACTTGGTAAGTGTCACTGCTGGTGGACCAAGAGTCCCCGAGGGCACATGTAGCCAAGTTCGATCAACTTCGGTTGATAATTTCTTCAATGCATTCTAAAATTTCTGTTATCAAAATTTCTTGAAATTTCTAAAACGTGGGTCCTGTAGCATCATATCCCACCCATCCTGCTACGTCTTTCGGTACGTTTTTTCGACATATTAACTTTCACACTGTTTTGGCATATTACATTGTTTAGATTTAAGGATCACTGACGAGGGTTAAGTACCCGAAACGTGCATGTCTGGTCCATGCTGCCATTTTATCTGTTCTTAAATGATGCTATTCAATTTGAAGACGTTTAAAATTTGACATAGTCACGAAATGTACATGAATATCATATATAATAAACATGCAGGCATTTTTTAGTACAAAGTACAACAATGGTATGTGCCTTTTAAATGAGTTCATGTGACCTTATAACACTTTCTTTTGTTTACTACTTTCTCATCGTGCTGATTTTTCCCGTTTTACGTATTTTTTTTTTCAAAACTATATCCTGGAAGTCCGCCACTCTCCGCAACCCTATCCCATATCCTCCCATCAATAAAGACTATTTTTCTTTATATTCACCCATGTCGTTTATGCTTTTTAATTGGTCAGCGCCTAGGCTCTGAGGCTACAGCGATCTATATTTCATTACCACTGTTTACTTCCTTATGTGAGAAACCATGAAATTTGAAATGGATATGTCTCTTGTTTGTATTGTCGATCTTATGAACTAAAATTGAGTGGAAATTTCCACAGTGAAGGCCAAATATGAAGGTGTTATTTTAAATTTACCTATTCAACGCTACTTGCATATATAGCAAGACAAGGCGGGTATATGGTCTTTAACAAAACGCTCTCGTTTCATTTGAAAACATAATGTAAAAGGACCAAGTCATTGTTACCATAAAATCATTTCATATCTACTGTCAGGTGTAATGTTGCAACGTGACGCAAATCTAGACAGGGCTTCACAAAATGGTCTGTAATCCAGGCGCACTTAGCACAATACACCATTCACAGAGATGAAGATTGCCACGCTCCCAAGCTACCAGTAGCTTCAGCCTAAGACTTGGCTTTGCTTGAATCAAACCTATCAAGTTTAGACTTAATATATGCTCTTCATAATTTCATATTATAAGGATTTCTTGGGGGTTTTGGCCTCGAACATCACTGATGATGATGCTGAAATGGTGCATTGAAATTTTATAATAGAACATATATTTCAATATTGACAACTCTAATGTCGAGTTTTTTATCAACGTCAAATTTGCTTGAGGTTTTTTTTCAGGCGATACCCCATCAAACATATATTACTCAGAATTTGGCCAAAGATTTGAGGTACATGTTATTAAAATTTAATGTGAAAGAGATTTCCAGCAAGACCATCCTGCACTGACCACAGCGGAACATACACGCAGAACGCAACGATCATCAGCCAAAGCAAAGTCAACCGTTACTACAGGGCGAGATACAATAAGAAGATTTGGGGAAAACTCACTTGGAGATGCTTGATACAAGCACATTTGACATTCGGTTCTAACAAGGACCACTTTTAGACATTACACCCGAGTTTACTGCACAACACAGATTCTATCACCAAAATGTAACAGCAGGACTTGTACTATGCTTGATATTTGGGTTAACTTTATTAATGCCATATAGCATACCTTTTACATAATGACATGTGATTCTATTTTACACGTAACGATACAATCGTGGATAAATGCAAATGCAAACTGCTCAAAAATTCTTATTATTTCATACTTTTAAAGATGATTGTTATGCTGAATGATGCTTTTAAAATAGCTAGTAAGGATGGCTGTGATCTAATGTAAATTTTTGTCTTTGATTATGAGTAATTTTGTTCAAGTAAATTTCGAAATGTTAAATCTAGATAATGATCCTTTTTGAATGGACAATTTTGTTAGTCATCGTATAAACGACGGGTGGGTCTTTTTTTAAGTATTCGGGGGATTTTTTGATGTTTTCCTTTATTACCTACTTTGATTCTAACATTGCACAATACCATGCTAAAGTACACAAAGAAAGTTCAACTTATGTATGATCACGTGAATCATTATGCCTTAGTTTTGTTTACAATGGATATTAAGAAAACCTATTTGTATATATTATGCTGTGTTCAATGATTTTAGCTAACAAAAAGTCATTCGCCGTCCCAAGCATGTTATCTGAAGGAACTCTTCTGTAGTCAAATACGGTAAATGGAAGAAAGGAGAACTATTGTCAATAAACATCCAGCAAGGCCATTTGTGAAGAACCACTGCACAATGCTTGCATACAATTAACATAACGTGAATAGGAGATGCAGAAAAGGAAAATTGACAACGTCGCAAGCCATCTTGAAGAATTTTAATACGAATGACACATTATAATCCACAGAGACAAAAGATAAACCACAAAAACCATTTTGAGGATTCTAGATGGTAGTACTATACGATGTTTACAAATGTTTACAGAACTCCCAACTTGCCATGAAACTCTGAGGTACCTGTAAGATAAACAAAGACGCAAAAGGAAAACAAAGGTATCACTGCTGGTGGATTGTTAGTCCGCGAGATTATTGTTCAGACACCCAATTCGAAGACCTAATGTTTTTGCACTCTAACTTGAAATAAATTTGTAATTACTCTGTCGCCATAATTGATATGTTTTTTTTTTCAAGAACCAAAGGATTAACTCCATTAATTTATAGCATTGTCCATTGTACATATATTCCGCATCTTCCGTTCTCTTTGGCATAATTGTATAGGTCATGATTAAAACTTTGCTTTTCATATTTTCCGCAATTCGAACTCGAGCGTCACTGCTGCGATATTTTATTTGATGAAATGGACAAATGGTGCATTGAAGTTATTACCATAATATTGATAGTTTAAGGTATCAAGATTATGAACAGCGTGAGGGCTTACACTAAATAGTACCATATGATAATTAAATTCTAATTTTCTTTAATGACGAATCTGTTCAGTAAACAAGGAAATGATAAAACATCTCATTTGTATTATTTGTATTAAGACGAAGATTTGAACTGAAAATGAATAGCTTTTGAAACTACTCAATAACAATATCATAATCGTATGACAAAGCAGCTAATGTGTAAAAACTCAACCTTCAAAACTCAAGCATTACACACATATAACCGTGACCCCTCCTAGCTTTTGTCAATGCACAAAGCTTTAAACATAACCCGGCCGTCGTGACCACATAAGACACTTACAAAGAACCTTCCGTAAATATTTGAAAAGAAAAACATAAGTACTGAAGAAATCAGACGCTTTAAATCTGAAATCTGACTGTTTAATTCAAATACCCGCAAAACTTCTTTCATTGACTCACAATAGCTAACAACCGTGTACTCAAACTATACAGACCAAAACTATTCTAGTCATATGAAAGAGTGATAGATCTCAAGATAGCAAGGTGTAGATCTATCTACTAGCCTTCACGAATATACAAAATACTCTGTAGAACCTTTCAACAAAAGCAGATGGCTTCATCTGAGAAACAAAAACGACCCATCCCCCTCTTTTCGATAATGTTCTTCCAAGACAGTATCGATTAATTTATCAAATTTGAAAAGTGTAAGAAATGGAATAAGCGATTTTTGGCCTTGTCCGCGCCCTCCCTCTCCTGACTAATTAGTCTGAAATGAAAATGTCCCTCAAAATTATTATTTATTTCCGTACTACCGAAAACATTCCCATAGAAACAATCTAAAAAAATTTTTAAAACAGTATGAAATATGATCTATCATGATATATAAACGTAATTACTTTCTAAGAAGCAAGGACACAATGATTTATTATGTGGCTTGTAATAACACACGTTGACAGGTGGATAACGGATTTACCTTTTCATTTTTGGTGATATATCAAAACAAAATGTTGAAAGTAGCTGTAAAGAAAGAGAAAACTAGTAATCAGCTTTACTGAAAAGTAAGTAAACGGCCATCTATTTTCATTCCCTTTTAATGTATCATAACTCTCTTTTGGGGTAGAAGAGGACTAGAAAAAATAACCTTGATTGGCATTATAAAGAGATTGCGGCGATTGTCATGCATCTCTTTCATATCATTGGAAGATAGTCAAAGGTATAAGTTAATCCCAGGAATATCTTTATTTTTAAATTAAGCTTACAAGAACTACTAGTATTTGTATTTGTTCATCGTGTCTTGTTCCTTTGCATTCGAGTTGTGAGATGAATGTGTTGTCAGTGGTTGCGTGTTTCAGGTCTTGCTGCTGAATCAATGAATAAAAATCAAACACAAAATCATTGTCAATGGAAAAACATATACAAAACTTTAAAAAATACAGAAACAGAACAAAGAAAAAGGAGGGGACATCAGACAGTAAAAATAACAGAAACAGAACAAAGAAAAGGAGGGGACATCCAACAGTTAAAAATATAGAAACAGAACAAAGAAAAGGAGGGGACACCCAACAGTTTAAAATACAGAAACAGAACAAAGAAAAGGAGGGGACACCCAACAGTTAAAGATACAGAAACAGAACAAAGAAAAGGAGGGGACATCCAACAGTTAAAAACACAGAAAAAGAACAAAGAAAAGGAGGGGACATCCAACAGTTAAAAATACAGAAACAGAACAAAGAAAAGGGGGGACACCCAACAGTTAAAAATACAGAAACAGAACAAAGAAAAGGAGGGGACACCCAACAGTTAAAAATACCGAAACAGAACAAAGAAAAGGAGGGGACACCAAACAGTTAAAAATACAGAAACAGACAAAGAAAAGGAGGGGACACCCAACAGTTAAAAATACAGAAACAGAACAAAGAAAAGGAGGGGACACCCAACAGTTAAAGATACAGAAACAGAACAAAGAAAAGGAGGGGACACCCAACAGTTAAAAATACAGAAACAGTACAAAGAAAAGGAGGGGACACCAAACAGTTAAAAATACAGAAACAGAACAAAGAAAAAGGAGGGGACACCCAACAGTTAAAAATACAGAAACAGACAAAGAAAAGGAGAGGACAGCCAACAGTTAAAAATACAGAAACAGAACAAAGCAAAGGAGGGGACACCCAACAGTTAAAAATACAGAAACAGAACAAAGAAAAGGAGGGGACATCCAACAATTAAAAATACAGAAACAGAACAAAGAAAAGGAGGGGACACCCAACAGTTAAAATAACAGAAACAGAACAAAGAAAAGGAGGGGACATCCAACAGTTAAAAATACAGAAACAGAACAAAGAAAAGGAGGGGACATCCAACAGTTAAAGCAGTGAAGAGGACAAAAAGACGGAGACGACAACATCACACAATAGTAACATGAAGGACAACATTGTCGATAAAAATAATCTCCACAGAGTCCAGGGTTAAACAGAAAATATCATAGGTGGCGCCTTTCAAAAGAATTCGATGCCGTACAAACACCAAAGTGTCCAAAATTTATATTTAAATGAATCAAACGCTGCCAAAGTATGGTCATGCAATAGCTGCTATTAAAACAGTTTTAACATAAGCCATCCCTCTTCCAAACCCCTTTCCCAAAGGAAGCATACAATAGTTGAGTGTCCATGGCATTCTTTCTTTTTCAAATTGTCAAATGTATTCGTATTCATATTAAGAATATAGCATAATTTAAAATTCTACAAGATTAGTCCTAATGTAAAGATGTGTAACTATGGTCTTTAAGTGTTTGAGATACATGTATAAAGAGTGTTTACGTCAGACTTACATAACCTGCAGTTGGTTGTCATAACTAAATAATCACACAAGTCATTAACTGGTGCATAGAATTGAAATGCAAAGTTGATGACAAATGTCAAACCGGTTTCCAAAACGTTGAAAGTTTAAAAGAAATAGGGTACTTTTTAGTTAGATACTTTATACTGATAACAAAATACAGTGAATTTTATGAAAAGTACAAAGTCTTCGAAAACAAGCTACCATGGCAGATATTTATTGAACATGTATTTTCTAGTAAAAAAAATGAAAGGTTTGGATAACTATAAAAGAGATTTTTGACAGAACTTTACCAGAAAAGCACGAAAATATAGACATTGAAAATTGATAAATTTCTCTCGTCTACATGCTCTCGAGCAAATAGAATACTTGGAATATGTCTTTGATTTTAAGATAGGCGTTGCAGTAATTCTCATGGATAAATTAACCAGCAGAGGGGAGGGGAACGTGGACGTACCTTGCAAGACCATTCTAGCAAGAAATGGGTCATGGTGAAGAGAGTCGTTTGACTTAAAAGAGAAGTTCTAGTTTCCTGATTGTCAGGCAATAGTTTTTTTTTTTTAAAGCCAATAGAGAAAGATAAAGAAATTACTAAATGGGGCAAACCTTTGACAGTTAATTTTTGTATCACTGTCCCATTGTATTGATTTATGTGCATGTCTGGTCCATGCTGTAAATTTATCAGGTTTTAAATGATGCTATTGAATTTAAAGACGTTTAACATTTGAACTACTTGGTGAGTGTCACTGCTGGTGGACCAAGAGTCCCCGAGGGCACATGTAGCCAAGTTCGATCAACTTTGGTTGATCGTCTGTCTCTTCAACCCATTTGAAATTTTCTGTTACAAAATTTCTTGAAATTTCTAAAACGTGGGTCCTGTAGCATCATATCCCACCCATTCTACTGCGTCTTTTGGTACTTTTTTGGACATAATAACTTTCATACTTTTTGGCCATATTACATTGTTTAGACTGAGGATCACTGACGAGGGTTTAGTACCCGAAACGTGCATGTCTGGTCCATGCTGTAAATTTATTAGGTTTTAAATGATGCTATTGAATTTAAAGACGTTTAACATTTTGGGGCAACCTTTTTTTTGAAATGGTAAGCATAGAAGGATATCTAATGTTCAACTCTTAATGCTATACATACATGGATTTCATTCGCTTGCGTCCTTTGAAAGTTGGAAAAAATACCAGGCAGGCAGGGAGAGAAGGTGCTTTCATATTTTTCTGTACCAGATATTATAATTTTTGAGAAAATGTATTTTTCTTTTTTTTTTCTAGAAAATGTAAAAATAAACAAACCATGTTGAAATCAGTAATATTGACTACATGAATTGATATTGTTGTACACGGTATCTTTGTTTTATTATAATACAATATGAAAGATAAATTTTTCAAGAAATAAATGTTTTCATTGTTCAAAACCTACCTGAGCAAAGAAGTTGAACAAAAAATAATAAATGTATGATCGAACATTTGACTTCTGGTCTTGTGAAATATGTACGAGTTTCTAGATTACCCTTTCGGAAAAGAATATTTTTATTTCTTTTCTCGCATATTGTTCAAGTTTTGACCGTAGGAAGAATTTGCCAACGTTAGGTTACTTTGACGCTATCACATGCAGTACATGCGATGTTCATGCAAATAAGGGTATCCAATATCTAGTACGAATGTAAATAGAAGTAACCTAATTCTTGTTGACCACTTGAAAAATCGCACTGAATTTGCACAGGACCAACCAGAATTATACACCCATGAACACCAAAAGTAACACAGTCATTGCAAGTATTCTGATTTTTTTATTTTGGTATATGTGTCATATTTTTTATTCCATATATGAGAAGAATGTTACGTAATCTTTCCACACATCAATGAATAATCTCAAAAGACAGTAAAAAGTTAACATCGAATAGTTTACAGAAATGTGCACAAAACTTAATATTTACCAGACACTGTCACATGCAGTATAGATCTACGCTAATTAAGCGATGTCCATGAAAAAAAGTTTTCGTGGGTGTATAATTCTAGTTGACCACTTGAAAATTTTCAGAGAATCGCATGGAATTTGCACAGGACCAACCAGAATTAACACCCATGAACACCAAAAGTAAGACAGTCATTTCTTAAGTATTCTGAATGTTTTATTTTGGTATACGTGTCAAGGTTATCATGTTTTGTGTTCCATATGAGACGAATGTTACGTAATCTTTCCATACATCAAAGAATAATCTCAAAAGACTGTAAAAAGTTGACATCGAAGAACTGTGCATGAGACTACCAGACGCAGTCACACGCAGTATGCAGTATACAGTTTTTGCATGGACATCGCTTAATTACTGTATACTGCGTGTATACATTATACAGTATTTTGCATGGACATCGCTTAATTGCTGTATACTGTATACACGCAGTATACAGTAATTAAGCGATGTCCATTCAAAAACGGTGCTCATTGGTGTATCATTCTAGTTGGTCATGTGAAAATTTTCCCATAATCGCACGGAATTTGCAAATGACCAACCAGAATTAAACACCCATGACCACCAAAAGTAGACAGTCATTTCTGAAGTATTCTATATGTTTTATTTTTGCTATATGTGTCAAGGTTATCATGTTTTGTGTCCTATATATGAGACAAAAGTTACGTAATCTTTCCATACATCGAAGAATAATCTCAAAAGACATCGAATAGTTTATAGAATTGTGCACGAAACTTAATATTTACCAGACGCTGTCACATGCAGTATAGATCTACGCTAATTAAGCGATGTCCATGCAAAAAACGGTGTTCGTGGGTGTATAATTCTTGTTGACCACTTGAAAATTTTCAGAGAATCGCACGGAATTTGCACATGACAAACCAGAATTATACACCCATGAACACCAAAAGTAACACAGTCATTTCAAGTATTCTGAATGTTTTATTTTGGTATATGTGTCATATTTTTTGTTCCATATACATGTATGAGACGAAAGTTATGTAATCTTTCCACACATCAAACAATAATCTCAAAAGACAGTAAAAAGTTAACATCGAATAGTTTACAGATTTGTGCACGAAACTTAATAAATACCAGACGCTGTCACATGCAGTATACAGTAATTAAGCGATGTCCATGCAAAAACGGAGTGATTCTGGTTGGTCATGTGAAAATTTTCCAAGAATCGCATGGAATTTGCAAATGACAAATTAGAACACCCATGAACACCAAAAGTAGACAGTCATTTATTAAGTATTCTGAATGTCAAGGTTATCATGTTTTGTGTTCCATATATGAGACGAATGTTACGTAATCTTTCCACACATCAAAGAATAATCTCAAAAGACTGTAAAAGTTTAACATCGAATATTTTACAGAAATGTGCACAAAACTTAATATTTACCAGACGCTGTCACATGCAGTATAGACCTACGCTAATTAAGCGATGTCCATGCAAAAAAACGGTGTTCGTGGGTGTATAATTCTTGTTGACCACTTGAAAATTTTCAGAGAATCGCACGGAATTTGCACATGACCAACCAGAATTAACACCCATGAACACCAAAAGTAAGACAGTCATTTCTTAAGTATTCTGAATGTTTTATTTTGGTATACGTGTCAAGGTTATCATGTTTTGTGTTCCATATATGAGACGAAAGTTACGTAATCTTTCCATACATCAAAGAATAATCTCAAAAGACATCGAATAGTTTATAGAATTGTGCACGAAACTTAATAAATACCAGACAAACAAATATGTAAAACCGGTTTTAAGGACGTCATACATGCGAGTCTTTGAAAGAAATAACTTAGTGCATTTTTTGGCACTGTAGTTATGGAGAGAGAGTATTGGTACCAGTATTATGAAGCTTAAAATTCGATTTAGATGAGATTTCTAATGTAAGAATAGACAGGTTATTTGAGAATACATAATTATGTCAGGAATACACACTTGGGTTTTTTTTTAATTGCATCCGATATAATTATGATTATGTGTTTCTTTCTCATTCATGTCTTTTGGAAATCTTACTTCATATACATCTCAGACACTAGAATAATGAATAATTTGTAATGAATATAAGTTTTCAAACAACAATTTCTTCTTTTAAAAGATCTATCAAATTTTTTCAATCATTTTGTGTTTATTTCTGTCTTTCTTCCCATCATTTGCTTCGCAAAGGGGAGGGAATAGACATAAGGTATAATGGAAAAGCGAAATGAAAATTAAAGAAGACGATGTCTTTTGAAAGGAAAAATAAAACTATGAAAAACAATTATCTTTTTCAAAGGTCAACAAAACCAATGGAATCGATAAAAAAAATGTCATATACTCGGACATATACATATGGAGCTATAATGTGTTTGAAGGAAATATTTTTTTCTCTTATACATAGGACTATTGACACCAGTTTAGAGTTGACTTATCGCAGTTTGTGTATATATTTTGATCAGCTGTAAAAGTGTAAATGCTAATGGTGAAACAATAGGTCAAACTCTGCTGATATGATAAAATAGTGAATTTTATGATTAATGGTAATAACATCAGTGCACCATATGCGCATTTTAACAAATAATGTCTCATCAGTAATGCTCGAGGCTGAAGGAAATCCAAAACGCAAATATATGAAGTGCTTAATTAATTCTGAAATAATTACAAAACAGAAGCCAAACAGCAACCTAAGAACTGAGCTTTTGAGAGAAATGCTCCGTGCGTAGTTTTAGAATGACGCACCAAACTAAGATTAAGAAAATTTGATATATTTCAACACTGTGAAAGTCGATGAACGATATTGGTAATGCATATTTCTCTTAACCTGCAAAGTCAACATAGATAGGTGACTGGATTTCAAAAAGAACGCATTCCTTTGTTCTTAAAGGACATTTTATAGACTTCTGAGTAGATCTATTCAAAACCTGTAACAGATATTGCCATCATTGGTTATGCCGTAAGAGGTATTGCCAAATTCACTTAACGCTCTATATATCGTGTGTCTATGTCCTTGTAACCGTTGTTCAGCGACCTTCTTTCATGAATTAAGTAGATGATTATGTACCATCTTTTATGCATATATGCACTGACATGACCATACTCAAATATTCAACAATTATCAAAGGTATGTATTACGGCACAGACAACCTAGTGTCACAAAGGCAAATGACCCGTCATGTTCTATTCTAGGTACAAGTCATACTAATTTCAATGAAAAACAAGTACGAGTATTGGTTTTCAATAAACCAAAGATATTGTCCAATTACATAAGGCTTTTTTTTTTTACTTTCATACTTTTTGCGTCGTTTCAAAATAAAAACATTACAAGCCAAAAACGAAGTTCCCTTTCATATTATTTACAAGACACATTGTTTAAGTTAACAAATTTTGACAAAACTGCTCAATAAAGAGGAAAATGGTACTGACTAGAACTGTTGAGATCACTGTCAATCTAAATATGATAGAACAAAATGCGTTTAAATTGTAAGGAATTCATGGTTTTCCTTCCATTTGTTTCATGATTTCTGGGTTCTAAACGCGCACATCAGAATGAAAAATGACATGACCTCTGACAATAGAGAAAAAAGGTCTGTCAGTTTCAAGGATTAAACATATCGTGAGCGGATATATATTTATTTTTTCTTGGCCGGGGGTATATTTCATTTTGACTAAGAGACTTTCTAACTTTTGAACTCTGATCGTGTATTACTTAATGGGGGTCCCTCCCTTGGGTACACCCCCTGTATCAACAAAAGTCTTGATTATATAGTAAATATTGGGCTAGTCAGAAAAACCTCTTGTTTACATACATAATGTGCAATGTCTACAACAAAATTTCGATCATGAAATAAGTCTTGAGTGTCCTCAAAAGGAAATAAAAATTGAAATAAATATGAGCGCAGTCATCTGTCATTTTATTTGATTGATAGAGAATTTTAAGTAAAGTTCCTTTTGGAAGGAAATACACAAGAAAGAACACTTACACAGCTATACTGACTTTACTGGGAATCTTCTTACCTATAAACGACAGCAGTAAAGTCTTATCCATTCTCTGAGTCATTATTCTCAGAACTTCCATTTAGTTAGAATATTTCTAGTTTTCCCAGTAAAGTCAAACAGCTTTTGGGTAAACCTCAGATATTAATTAACTAATTGATTGTTATCTATAACAATTCATCTCATTTCAAAGCGTTTAGCAAATACGGATTATCCATTGGTTTACAATCTAATTTTGATTGTTGCCTTTATCATAAAGTTTATGTATGGGAAATCAAACAAGTCTCATGAAAAACTCCAATAGAAGCATCGACCATTTATCTTTAACTCCATTATGACTTTATGTGTACTAACTGTGTCGTCTATTTGATCAGTGAATTAAATAAATTCGAGGAAAAGGGAATCATAAGGGGTGCTTCCCTTGACAGCTAAACGTATAGATCTAGTATAATTTCAGGGGGAAAAATGATGGTTTGCAAGATCCCTGTAAATTACCTTCATGTTATTTGAAATATTTGTAGAATACATAGAAACAGAGTGAAAGCTGTCCTTAATGGTATGCTAAACGTTTAATGCTTACAAGGTGAAATCTTGGACAAATCTGAGATAGTTGAATTTCAGTAACCACGGTGACACACCGTAACAGGTAAACCGATAATTTACCCTATAATCCCATCACCCTACAGGTTCGTGAGAATCCAGGTACTCAAGACCCACGACCTCCTCTGATCTCCATCGAAGCGATCATGATTTAGAAAATATGAGCTGTATCTGTATATTTCATGAGCGGATCTAGAGAGGAGTCAGGGGGCAAGACCCCCCCCCCCCCCCCCTTGGATTTTGCCAAATATACAAATATACCTATTTATCCTTTTTAATGTGTACTTTTCTTCAAAACCAAAATATGCTGGAACCCCCCCCCCCCCCCCGGTCCTGAACGACTTGGGTCCCCTGGAATAATTACAGAATAATTTTCTAGATCCATCCATGTACTTGTGATGAATTCGAATTAGAGTTTAGTAGTTACAGTTAAGTAAACATAGATTTCAATTTCGACAGAATTCTATTGAAAATTGGGGGACCATGACGGTGGTGTTTTCTTTATGCCACGTACATGTATGTAGATCTAAAAAAAAACGCTTTCGTCAATCAAAAAAATTGTTTACAACTTTGAAAATTCTACGTCAAAGATGTGGCGAGGTTATGCACGCATGCACGGTGACGGGGGGAGTGATGTTCATCAAAGTGAAACGATGTAGGATGTATGCTTCCCAAACAAAGACATTTTTATGCCTACACCTTATTTTAAAGGTGGTCATTGTTGTTTATTTGGCATGCTATCCCCCTTATGATTCAGATTTGTATCTGAGGTGTGTCATAGGTGAAAACAACCATAAAGATCGAATCAATTTTAAGTACATATCCGTTTTTTACGTCAACTTTTGATGTATATGAAGACATCGACTTTCCGGTTTCATATTCGAGTTTACTAATCGGCCAATGGAGGGAAATTCCCTTTTAACAATTTTACAGGATGAAAATATATTTTATGGATTTGTACGAATTGCTTTATGACCAACCATATAAAATTTATTACGTATAAAATACCTACATTGTACAATTAAGGTTGTACAAATGATAACGCGTCGCGAGATCAAAATAGAGCAAAGGATCATAACATTTTTTCTTGGCCTAATGATCAACTGTGCCAAGAACACAGAATAGTGTAGCGACATTTTGGTTCCTATTTTAACTACATATATATGTATATCATGTTTCTTGGCATCCTTCCATTTTGATTTTCATAAAAAAAGTTCTCATAAGTGATGACTCTTTTCGTCGGAAAAAAAGTACAGAGAGGAAAATGCAAGGAAGGAAAAAATGAGAAAAGAAATATCCATTTTATCATTAGATCAAGTTTTGCACTTTTGGAAAATATTTTTTAAGTCAACAAAAATTAGCTTTTCTTTGTTTTTTTTTTTTCTATTTTGCTTATTTTCGACATTATAGCCAATATAGGTATAGAAAAATAAATGTTGTAACATTGTTTTCCGTTGGCGTATCATGTTGTATTAACCTCTGTCATGTTCAGACTTCGTAAGTAAGTATCCTTAGACAAGTTATTTCATTTTGCACCAAAGTATACATGTACAAAAGCCTGTTCAAATGCAATATATAAGGTTTATTTAAAGGTCGCATTTAATCCACACTCAATGATGCGTAAAGGTGTATTGAAAACCGGTCCTGCTTTCAATTTTTACACAAACAATGAAACGCATTGACGGCCCCTGAACTTTTATGTCCACAGTAGAAAATTTAATAAAGTTTCTTCGTTAATCTTTAATTGGAACGTGGCATCTTAACCAAATATTAAAAATCGATGACTTCGAAATAGAAAATAATAAGTCTAGGTTCAACAAAATTATCATACAATTTGCATACTAGTATGCCGTTATTTCATATATTTCAACAATTTCGCCATAGAAATAATCAAATAATCCGCCCCATTCGAACTTTTTTCCTTCTTTTTCTTGAATTTTAGACAGTGGAAAATAATGCTTTAAAAGCGAAATAAAACAGAAATCTTACCATCTTGTCTTCTTTTAGTTTTTCATCAAAAACGAAGGTTTATAAATCCGAAAAAAAAATCTATGAATGTTCCCTGCCTAGTCTATGTCAACAAGCATTAAAGACTCTGATCGTATATAAAGTCACGTGATAAAACGCATCGCTGCGTCACTTTAAAAGAACACCTTCACAAATATTTAAACCCTCTTCCTCCTCATATCATAAAGTATGACATTTTCCAAAATTTTATGAAAGGAAAGAAAGATTGTTTCAGAAAAGAAAACACAACAATGATGCTCGTATATAAGTGGCAAAAACAAAATGAAGGATGATCGTTTGTGCGGTTTACTAGCCTCAGGGAAGAATCTGTCAAAACGACCTTCAGTATGTAAAGTATATACGATAATAATATAATGTATGTGTATCCATGGGACGTATCTACCATATATATATATATATATATGTATACCTGTAATATAAGTACTTTTGCAGGGAAGGTGACACCGTGAAGATGCAAAATTCTCAATAAAACTTCATTTTACAGGAATAAATTTACAATACATGTAATTAATGCATGGACCTGTCTGTATCGTTATGTAATATGGACATTCGTACAAAAAAAAAGAAGAAAATGACATTTATCGTATTCATCATCATCATCACCACCACCAACACCATCATCATCATCGTCATTGCGACGTTCTTTACATTGGGTTCAATAGACTCTTTATTCGATTCAAAGAGCAATGTCCCCCATCATCTAGGTTTTCATGTCCTATCCAGGAGTATTTCCAACCTTAATTCGGAGTACCGACATTCAGCTGGTATGACACTGAAGATAGCCAAAACAAACTTACTTATTGCTTGTTTTAACAACCCTAGCTATTGCTCTTGGCTTAGATACATTTTCATAAGTAAACATAAGCTATATTGTACATACAGAGCGAGTCCGAGCAGGAGTCTTACCATACTAACTGACAACGGCTTCATATTCTTATGTTTGACATGACATATAATACGCTCGCCTATGGAGCAATGTGTTATTTAGTGGAATGTCTAGGGATAATCTGGATAAATTTTTGTAAAGCTGATCTCTCACTGATCATTATAGAGTTAAAACTGTTCTTGTGTATGATTTAATTTGATTTCAATATTTCAGATAAGTAATTATGTGTACGAATCAACATGACACTAACATTACATACATCTGACACTTGTTTTTGTTTTTTATTGTTTCTCGTAGTTTGTTGGTTTTTTCTTCTTGAATTCTAGGGATTTTTTTCAAAATGTGTACAGATATCAATCCAATGTTCTTCTTTCAACATATCTTTTGATGAATAAATTATGATCATGAAGAAAGAATATTTTAAAATGGCTCATCAAAGTAAATTTTGGGTCATCGAGAGACGCAATGAATTGGGAGGAGGGATTGAAAATGCCCAATTCTAAAAATAGCGAACCGTTTGGCGAATAAGAAAATCTGCACTTTTGTTCTTGTGCGGAACAGAAGTAAAACGTCTTCAAATTCAATAGCATCCAAGAACAGATAAATTTGCAGCATGTACCAGACATGCACGTTTCGGCTACTCAACCAAGTATATTCAAACAAAAACTGTCATTGACGTCATTTAGAAGAACAGAAATTCCTACGAAACGATGCCTATGACTTGCTGACATTACACCTACTTTTCCTATTTACCACGCCCTACCTATGGGAAACAATAAATATATTCATGTACATATCATTCCTTTTTACTAGAGCATGTCTTTGCTCCTAGCTATTTGATAATTCCTTTTACCTTATGATTTGTATGTGTCATCAAGATCGCTTGAAATGAGTAGGCACAATTTTTTGGATAAAACATCATTAAAAAGTAATTGAGCATATCGAAACGGTTCCTCATCATAGTTTTAATTCAAGATACCCGAAGTCGGTGTACAGGCACATTTCTTTTCTTCAAATCAGATGAGGAAAAGATAGTTACAACTGTACATGGTTTTAATGTGAAATATTTGTATACTGGGAATTGAAGACATGTATTTTCTAAATTAATGTTTTACCAATTTACAAATGTTATATGACGACAGTGGCATCGTTTTGACAATGGAAACGAACATAACGTCCGAAGAAAGTCGCATTCGCACATGCAGTTCCTGTAGTGTAGCTGCAGAAATGTGGACAACGTCACTTTATTTGGATGGTTGTAGTGTGTACACCGTCCAAATAGCGAAGTGTCGTTGACCGTTGCTGCGGCTACATCTGTGCAATATTATGTCGGGCATCACACTCCAGGACCTCTTGAAAATCGTTTTATACATGTAATAAAACATAGTTTGACGAATGTGCCTGAATGCATAAAATACGTCAAGTATTGATACAAATTAATTTTGCACCAATGTAAAAATTAGGATACTATCAATATAAAAATTTGACTTTGTGAATTGTAAATCAAGTCAAAATAAATATTACAATTTTCAATTTCCTCTATAAAGCCTATATCGCAATCACTAAAATCAACTCAACAGTAACTTTGGCTAGAGACAGTTACATGCTCCTTGCTGCTATTCTTATTTAAAGATTTTTTTTTTTTTCTTTTGGTTCATTACAGAAAATATTCAGTCGCTGAATATATTTATAACACTGTTTCTATTCCTTAACTGGCCCATCACTGGCCAAGACAACTTCGTATTGCAATGCAGTGCTGGCTGAAAGATATGCTGTTGTTACGAGGAGTTCTGGCATGATACATAAGGGACCAGCAGATGCACCGGATGTCATCAATATAACATTACTCCAAACTTCACCACCTCAAGTCAAACTTCCACAAAGATCTAGTTTTTGCGAAAGAATCCTTTTATTGGAGATGTGCTTCAATCTGTTTCGTCGACAAGGTTCTCGATTATAAATATTTGGACTACATTTGCAGTAGCATGCAGTATAGCCAAACAATGTTCAAGATAACGTGGGAATTAATATTATGTCAGACATTTTAAAATTGGCTGCACAATGAACCAAACTGAGATTTGAGGATCTTATCGTCTTACATATCCGCGTTTAGATATGTTTGAAGACCCAATAAACTTTTACTGTTCAAACAGACACTATTACAAGACAAAATACAAAATGCATATAAGGGCTTCAAAGCGAATGAACGCTTTGTTGACCCCAATCTCGTTCAGTTTGTTTTCAAACAATTAAAGCTTAACTTTATGGTGTCCATTTCACGAGTTTTTAATGCCCGGGATTTAAATATTGTTCGGACCAATGAACGCAAAGAAAGCCCAGAATGAGTATATGTGTAGATAGAATGGATATAAAACCTTTTGGCCCGTGTCTAATACCATGCTATACAGAGGTTAAAAATGTAATGACCTTGATTACGGCCACCGTCCATGTGACTTTGGTCCTGTATTATGTATGCCCTGGTTGACATACAAGTACAACTATGTACAGTGGAACATCATGACTTCACGTCCATTAATTAATAAATAATATTACCGTCTTACATTCTTCCGTATGTAGTTTCAGGGAGCTATATGCATAGTTTCTATATAGTTTTCATGTAGGTATCAGACCCCAATTATTTTTGCCTATATATTCCTTTGTAAAAAGTATTAATATGACGATTAAATACTCGAATCGCACCACCATTTTTTGCTTGAAACTTTTATATCTGCTAGATAGTATCAAAATAAGGTCAGAAATGGATTCATGCAAAAATCTGTCGCTTAGTAGACTTTTAATATCTTTTTTTAAACCCGAAAGGGGGTATCTGTGGCTCTAATGTTCTACAATCTATCAATTCTAGAGCCTCATAACACATCTGTCATTTCGCGATTACGATGATGCAGTATCATTCAACATGCTAGAATATTTTTTTCAATTCATCTGCGACTCATTGACGTAAAACTCGAATCATCTAGTGTAAGAAGACGAGGGATTGAAATAATCAGGAACTATTTGCGTGGTCAACGAACATTCAAAATTAATTGTGATCTGTAATCTGTAACGACAAAAAAATAAAAAAAGTAGTAATTGTACACAATCCTTTCGGGACAGCACTGCTTAGTGTATATATACAAATAGCATGCACGAAATAGCGAAGTTGGTGCCAAGTCCCCATAAGAACGCCGTAAATATACTTAGATAAATCTTCTCCGAATGTCTAGGGGATATCTAGGGTTAAATAATCTCAACAGCACTCACAATAGAGCACAAAATTGAGCATCGACGGACCCCTAGCAAGCTAGAGGTGGGACCAGATGCCCGGGAGGAGTAGGGGATACAATTCAAGCCGTCAGACGAATTTGCGCAGTCTTGACAAATCTGCTGCTGTTTAATTGTACAGGAAAGTCTGCACATAGACATAAACGAGCCCATGTCCTGATGTCAAATGTCGATTAAGCGACCTGATGTCGTCCTTTTTAAATAAGCGACATTCTTAAATAGTTCCCAAATTCGCATACAAAATAAATAAAAGGCGACATGTACAAGTGACTACAAAAATAGTAATTACATTGTAGGTTGCAATGACGTCACACGCACACAAATTGATGTCTCTATATAGATTTTTAAGTGTGCAATAACTACGTATGAACATCCCCTTCTTCTCCACCACTACCCGACAACAGAGTAAAAACTCAAGCAAATCGGGATACCAGTATATGGGCAATAACTCATACATATTATCATGATTTATGTTCCATGAATCAAAAATTTCTGAAAAGTGGGTCCTGTGGCATCATATCCCACCCATCCTACTACGTCTTTCGGTATTTTTGGACATTTGGCATTATTTCAGTGCTTAGATTGAGGATCACTGATGTCTGGTCTATACATTTGTACTGCAAATTTATCTGTTCTCAAATGATACGCTATGAATTTGAAGACGTGTTGGAATTGGATGACATTCAACTTGAAATTTAGAAATTAAATATTGAGTTCGCTTATAGTACCTCGTTCTGTGAAATTCAATCATTTTTGCTTGCAGTATCACTGATGAGGATCCAGTATCCAGATCATCCATGTCTATTTTTCACTTTGATGTTTTAGTTTTGTTATTCTTTGGTATTTGTTGTTCTGTTTTGTTTAATGTTTGTTTGTTTGTTGTTGTGTTGTTTTTATTTTTTGGTCTTTTTGCGTCATCAAGAAATCAGTGAACATGTTGAAGAATACACTTTCCAAAGTCTATTCGAAAATTTTCCTGTAAATAGAAAAAAATAAAAGTTTGTAAATTCAGAGACAGACAGAAAATAAGTAATTTCATTGAATGTGGCGTCCAGTGTGTTCAGTATGTATTTGACGTAGTCAGTGCAAATTTGTTTTTGCAATCAGGAGACGCTGACTCTCCCCGGGCACCTGGTCTCACTTCGGGGTGTTGTTCATTCTGGGGTTCGCAGCCGTTCCGATGGGAATTCTCACGATTTGGCCATGCCTTCTCGACTTTGAGACGGAATAACTGTACTTCTTTAAAATTGATGTTTATTTTTGCTGGAGATTATTTTTCCATATATCTTCCTTTTAAAAATTGTTGATGATTCTAGATGGTTATGCCTTTTTATGCCGCCATCGCTGTGATGTTTGATCAATATTGAAGTAATATATTGTATTACCATTGCACCATTTCAACAAGTAACGTCCCATTTAAATGAAGAGTGAAATTCTAAACATGACCTACACATTATGTCAAAGAAACAACTAAGGACAGATATATGCCCTCAGGGAGATATAGTTTTAGAATAATTTATCGAAATTGGTGACAGAGAATTTTAAAACAAAATATATATATATATAATTCAAGAGTCAAAATACTTTGAAACTAGGCGAACGTTATCCTCGGGGTTTAATTGCCTGACGTCGACGTCAGGCACACCTAGATTTGAAATGCACATGCTCATGAGTCAAGGTTTTGTTGATGGTGTTTGCATGCAACAACGAAAGCGATGTTTACAAACATTTACAAGATCAGACAAACCCATGTAGATGGTCTATTTCCGCGAAGCACAATTCCCCGCAGAAATTTAGAATATTATGGTCCATAGGGGGTTCACAAAGGATTGTCTTTCTCTTCTCAGAGTTATTGGTCGATTTCAAGAAATCGAACTTATTACGATTTGTAGAAGTTGACGGTCAATTCGATGTTGTTCCGAATCGATTAATATATACATTATAAATGAGTTTATGGTACAAAGTATACTATAGTTATATAGACGCATATATATCGACAGTCAAGATTAACGGATTCTGATTTTTTTACCATGCTCTTCTGCATAATAACTAGGTCAAGCAACAGAGGCGGTCCTGTTTGTTTTATTTTCTCATAGTCCCAATCAAAGCAATATGTAGCGGACTACGGGGTAAGGAGGGTCGTTGAAGTATATAACTTGTGTATGTGAATTTAAAAAAATGAAGACGCTGTTATTTTGTTAAAGTCAGACAAGAGTTTTTGAAAAGCTTATACTTGTATATGTACTTGTGTTATAATTCCATAACACCGTATAAGCATTTTTTAAAACAATTTATTTCTCATCAGTGATAGTCCAGGCCGAAATATTTGTAATCCAGATAATATGAATGTATGAAGAGCGAAAATCTAAATATGGCCTAAACATTATACCAAAGAACCAGCTAAGGGCAGATCTATACCTTCATGGAGATACCCTTAATTTTAGAATCATTTATTTAAAAAATGATGACAGAGAATTTACAAATGTGTTTAAAGTCAAGTACCAAAATACTTTGAAACTATAGGGGACAATATCATTGGGGACAATCAGTCCACCAACAGAGATACAAACCTTGTGGTTGAATTATCAAATATATGTTCTGGTGTAATAACTTCATTACACGTTATGCGCATCTCATGAAGTATGTATCATCAGTGATGCTCTAGGCCTTTATAGAGAAAATCCAGGACTAACGGTCTACTAGCAGATAACACATTTCAACAGTATATATGATCCACTCAATTCCATCCAATTCAATCAAATTGAGAAACGCATACTCTTGTTATTAAAGAGACCTTCTACAACCATAGAAGTTTAAAACATAATGTTTATATATTTATTATATTGTTATAGCTTTACTGAACATTACGTTTCTCCTGATTTCAAATCAAAGTCATACCGTATTTACATATTTCAACTCATCCGGTAGAGCATGTACTAATGTTTTGGATTTTCACAATAGTTTAAGAATTTCAAAGAAACTTTAAGAACCTTCATAAACCAATTAAGACTATCTTGAAATTTTACATAAAGTATTCTCAGCTTCTTTTGAAATTCGGATCTATACAAGACATTAAAACAGAGTATATCATGTTTAGAATTTCTTAACCTACCCTTTATGGTTACATTTTAAACAAAATAAGAAGGATCAAAGGTAGACAGAATATCCACCGAAAATGCATTAGAATCATTAATCGCTTTTTATATATGTATGTGCATATAGTCTGATATCACTAGAAGGTACAAAGTAAATGATACTTGGCCAATCTACAGCTTTAATTGTACCGGTACTGTACATGTATCCTTCATCTTCTCGAGACAAGTGTACGAAATACGTATACATGTACACTTTTCTCTATTATTGCATGCATGCATGAGCTCCGGCGTCGCTTGTTGGTTTATGTGTTGTCTTTTAATTGTGTTCAGTCTTTGGTGTCCTTTTTTCATTTTTCTTTTCTTTTTTCTTTTTTTTTTTTTTTTTTTTTTTCTTTTTTTTTTTTTTTTGCCCCTTCTGCGTCTCTTGTTGCGTTTGTCTAAATTGTGTTCGGTGTTTTTCTGTCGATGCTGCAACCAAGTCCTTTCAGTTTCAACAATTTACAAAGTTGTTATTCTGAATTACCTCTTTCAAAATTTTGGTCGACTCCAGCATCAGAGTATGTATCACTGGGAATTTCATTGCTTTCATTTTACGGTGACCTAATAAACTAAATCAGAAGGATCAAAGGCAGATCAAACTTCAACCACAAGTGTAAGAAAACAGTCGGTCGCCTGCTTTACCTAGAATATGATCCTACAGTCATCACAAATCTACAGTTTTGTACAATGTCTTTCCGAATGTTGCACACTTGCCAACTAAACCCACAGGCACCAGATTCCTAGAGAGAAAATTACAACCCATCTAAAACGCCCTTTCTCTTCTCTTTATCCTTAAGAGAAACGGGAGTTTAAGACGGGGTTTTGATTTTTTTTTTTTTTTTTGCTAGGAATCTGGTGCCTGTGACTAAACCGTGACGACGGGACTCCATGTAGTACGGTGACCAAAGAGCTAAATTTTACAGTTTAGTCGACAGATTAGTACATGGGTAAATTATATGTCAAATGAAACTAGAAGAAATGTACTTTCAAAATATCAATGTCGTCAACAGGTTTGAATGTACAAACATTCCATTTTCAGGGGTCAAAGGTCAAAGGGGTCATTCAACATAGATTACGTATTTCTGGTCTTTTTCACAAAGGAAAGAAATATTGATGAAAACAAAATTGAATTTTCTGTACAAATTGCATCAACAGAATAATATTCCAATCTTATCCTTAACATAAGTAAATCGCGATGACGTAAAATCTGTATTGATGACGTCATTGGTAGCTATTTTTAGAACAAATTAAAAATGTGAATATTATAATTCCTTAAAAATGAAATATTCCTCTCCGTGTACAAACATGGAGGACAAATATTTGTCAATTTTCTCTTCCATCATAGAAAACAAATGTTTGCTAATCATCCCCCGCAGCATAATTGCAGTTGGGTATAATGCGACCGTTTGTGAGGGTGTGTACGAGAGTGCGCAAGGGTGACTGTGTGGGAGAGGGAGGGTGTGTTTGTGCACGTCACGCTCTTTTATACAGCCTAGGAGGCACAATTTTGATTGGATCTTGACCAAACTTCATACACTTATTGCTCATGACAAGAGGAAAAACCCCATCGATTTTCAAGGTCATGGGACAAAGGTCAAGGTCACCGGTTGAAAATGTTATTAATACTTTTATACAGCCCAGGAGGCACAGTTTCTATTGGGTATTGACCAAACTTGATACACTTATTGCTTATCACAAGAGAAAGAACCCTATAGATTTTCAAGGTCATTGGTAAAAGGTCAAGGTCACAAGTTTGAAATGTTAAAAATCATTTTTCTTAGCCTATGTACAGATTTGATTGGATCTGTACTAAACTCCATACATTTATTTCTTATGACAAGTGAAAGAACTCTATTGTTTGTTTTTTTTTAAATATAAGGTCAAGGTGATAGGCTGGAAATGTTTAAAATAATTTCATACAGCCTAGAGGGTGCAGTTTGACGTAAATCTTCACCAAACTCAATACACTTGTTGCTTATGATAGGAGAAAGAACTCTTGACTATTGGTTTTCAAGGTAATGCATCAAAGGTCAAGCTCACAGATTAGAATTTTTAAAATCTTTTAATACAGCCCCGATGATACATTGGAGTTTACCAAACTCCTTACACTTATTGTTTATAACAAGAAGAAGAACCCTTTTGATTTTCTAATGTCAAAGATCAAGGTCACTGAAGGGAAATGCTTAAAATCTTTATATACAAACCAAGAGGGCACAATTTTGACTAGATCTTTCAAATGCCCATTCACTTGTTGCTAATAACAATAGGAAGAAACCCATTATATTATAGGTCAAGGTCGCAGGATTGAATTCGTCAAAATCATTGAAGATCCTCCGTGTCATTCACAAACAGATCTTGGTCAAACTCTTTAAAGTATACATTTAATACAAATGACACAAAGAACATTTTTTCGATTATCAAGGTCAAAGATCAAGATCACAGATATAGAGGAGGCAACTTAAAAATGGGACTTCATCAATGTTGACGCATATTTGCATATGTTGTAAAGAAATTCAAGTTCTATTTTAAGATTACCTACGAAGTGGTTTATATCTTTGTCACGCCTTCACTTGTTTTGGCCAACGCACCAGTATAACGACCTTCAACACGCTGGTAAACGTCGGGGTTTGGTCTGAAAATCATTTATGAAGCAACGTTCTCAACGTGCGCATAGCGACCTTGTAGCGCATGGGGAGCGTCCGCCAAACGACCTCAGCGTCTTCCAAACGCATAAAACAAGGTGACAATTTACCTGTTAACGTTCTATAAAGCGTGCCCAAAGATCTCGCAACGTTCGCCTAACGACTTGTCAACAACCTGGCAGCGACCTTCTCGCGATCTACAACGTTTACAGCAAAACTAAATTTTCAGAAAATATTTCGTTGTCAAGACCTGTTCAAAGCACACGCCAAGGACGTTAGACTGTCGTTGGACACACGTTGAGGACGTTAGACCATCGCTAGAATAGTGTGGCTGTGTACGCGTTAGACTTGCGCTCCTCTGTTGTTACACATTCGTTGCAATTATCGGCGCCCTCTCAACGTTTTTAGCAACGACTGCACAGCGCACGGGAATGCATGCCAAGCGACCTCCTAATGACTCCATAACTTACAATTGGACGCTGGAGAGTCGTCGGCGGTTTCGTGCATTCACAAAATTTTCCGACGACCACATCACACACCAACGTCCTCCAGCGACCACACAGCGACAAGCCAGCGTCCAAACAACGACCTCAACGTTTTGCGACGTGTTGGCAAATTTACTTTGTCGTTACTCGTGCGTTGACCAAAAAAGTGAAAGTGTGATAGGCCATAAAGGCCATTACATATTAGTGTGTGACTGTGAGTACATTGGTATTGATGTCGTGCGAGGGTGCTACGCTTTTCGTTGCTTAGTTTTTATTCTAAATTTGTCGCAGAAAGATATCCATCGTTATGATTAATTCAGCTAGGGTGTACGTACATATACAGCGTTATCCATAAAATTATGTCGATGGGAAGAAAGACCTCTCTCCTCGATAAACCATCACCGAACTCATGAAAAAAAAAAATGCTTTTTAATGGAAAAATTACAGGAAATTGTAAACAGTTTACCATGTATCTCTTCTAGACATAAGCAGTAATAACATAGATTTATACAATTTTCAATGTACTTTCAAGTGAAAAAAGTTTATGTTCAAAATGTTAAGATAAAATGTGTTTCTGTCAGGCAAAACGTTTATTTTTTTTTTTTTGCTTAAAAAATCATGAAATTGTGAAAATTAACCACAAGAGCCGGAATGTTCATTCATTAGCTATTTACATACTCGTCCCTATTCTGTAACTCTCTCTTTCACATTGAGATTTATAAATATCAAGATGATTATATCGGATAATAAACAGAGAAAGGATTCCTTCTTTTAGAGGCAATTCAACTGAGTCATCCTTCTTATCATTTGTAATGATTTGGTTTTTTTTTTTTCGATATTATATATTTATTATGCTTTGTTATGATCACAGGGATTTATCACGCTTCCCGGTTGATAAATGTACTATATAGGTTATAAACCATAGTATATAAAGCCACCGAGAAGCGAGACAAATCCCTTTGATTCTGAAGTTTATCACAAAAAATTATATCCAGTGATAAATTTTTGCCTCTAAATCATAGGGTACACTATATTTCCATTTTTTTCATTGAAAAAGAAGTGCGTTTTCCTTCATTTTAGGGTAACGCGGAAGGAATGTAATATATTCTATTTATCATGAAGAAGGTTTAAAATATTTTGATTATTAACCAGCTGGTATCTATTATCAATAAATGTTCAAATCTTGTATCCCCCCCCCCAAAAAAAATAAAGAAAAATGTACGCATATTTCATAAACTATTTGTGAATTGTAAATCAAAAATAATTTCTTTTTTTTTTTTGGATTTATTTTAAGTCAAAATAAATATTTTTGGTTTACAATTCACAAATATTTTATACTGACACATGCATAGAGAAATAAAAAGGTCCTTCATTTAAAATTCAAATTAAGCAGCCCCCGTCCCCCGTACCCGGAAATTATACTAAAAGTAGGGCAACGGTTACGCTGCAACATACGCCTGTCATGTGATTAATGATGTCAAATGAACTTGACCTTCTTTGACCCGTACCCTAACAATCATGCATTACCGATTTCTCTATCATACAACGAAAGATATTTAACATACAAATTGGAAATTCTTATTTAAGACGGTTTGGTCACCATATCTTGTTACAGCATGTGTGCATGCAACCATCTCCTCTTCCGCATAATTTCTCAAGTGTGCAAAAGGAGGAGATAAAACCTCGTTACATACATAAAAGATCATTTATATTTTATTTATCATGAAGAAGATTTAAAATAGATCGACCCACAATAGATTTAAATGATTTTTTTGAAAAAAATAACCAAAAATCTATTTTTAGCCACAAAATGACCTTGACCCTGACCTTCAAAATCAATAGGGTTTTCAGTCTTTTTAAAGTCAATGTTCATGATAAAAGAGACCTAGCTCAAATGACATTGTATCAATCGTGTTTGCAATTCCTATAGTTTTAATAAATAAATGTGAGTATGACCCCCCCCCCCCCTTCCCTTCAATGTACGCATACACGTAATTTCTCTGTTGATGGAACAACATATATAGAAAGTCCGTTACATATTTGAAAGATCATTAATTTTCCTTTAAGTATGAATAATTCCAAATCATACTGAACCAAAAAGAGAACAACAACAATTATTTCAATGAAATTTTAATCTATTTCTCATAAAAATCTATCTTTAGCCTGAAAATGACCTTGACCTTTCACGCACGACCTTGAAAATAAAATTATCTTACGTTCGTTAAGTTAAATCTACGTGGTAAATATGATGTTACTAGCTTAAACGGTTTTGTCTCTGACTATGTTTTCTAAAAGGTGCAGGACGAACCGGTGCTGCAATACCGATATCCGTAACCCCCCCCCCCCTTCCATAGGATAAAAGACAGGCATAAAAGAACAGCCATAAAAATCCTAATCTTATCCCAGTTTAGAGAATAAAAATAAAATTTTTGCTTGAATTTTGTAATACGATAGAAAAACTATGTTATAACTACTAAAGATTGTAATTTCACTGCAACGATATGATTCTGTGAATTATATAGAAAATATCCAGAAATCCTTGATTTTTGAATGAAAAATACAGCTTTCTCCCAAAAAAACTGAAAATACAAATAATGTGTTTAAAACGTAAGTTATTATGCGAAAGAGCATAAAAGATCAGAATGGAATACATCCTTCAATTATCAAATTCATAAGTGATAAAGATGTTATGATTGATGTATAAAAATAGAAATTAGTATGCAGATTTTTGTAGAAAAACAGCAGTTTTGAACATTTTGCAATAAAATAATTAAATATATTTGATATCAATTGGAAGAGGAAAATGTTCAGATTTAACTTTTTAAAGAACGATCAGAAATCATTTAGTGGATCTCAGAGACGGGAAAAAATAAAATAGAATTTTCACAAAGTAATGCATTTTTTTAGCAAAATAAACTTTTTTAACCCAAAAACGCAAATTTTATGAGAAATTTGAATTAAAACTTATCATATCCGAAAAAGTATTAAATATGTTAGTAATTTTCACCTTTCAATCTTTGATGTTACTTTCCATAGAAAAAATATTCATCGATTCCTTTTTTCAGTGATTTTTCGGTATTTTTTTTTAAACGTTAATGACGTCATTTCAACGTCATTTTTGAAATCGTCCTACAATGAAAATCATTTGACGACATCTTGATTCATGAACCACAGATAAAGAGCTTTCATTTGATACCAATATTTGCCGTGTACTATGCGTGTCGACTAAACTCCTTAAATAAGCCACTTTTGGCGACTTGGTCACCCTACTAATGACGGGCTTTGTTCAAATTTCGTTAGGGAAGACTGTTGTCTTTGATTTTGCAGAGTTTTAGATACATTTTTCTACTTAAACGAAACTTCAAAAATATTTACACTAAATAGGCCTACTTTGCACATTCAAAAAGGAAATATTTTCAAATCAATTAATGGCAGAACGTCACGAGTTGTTGTTGTTGTTGTTGCATACTGTATTTCTATATAGTAATGTTTGTTTGTTTGTTTGTTTGTTTGTTGGCAGATGGCGTCGAGTTCATGATGATTGAAATACTTTATTTACAAAACGCGTATATTCTCGATAAAACGTTGTCATGGACAAAGCAAAATGAAAGAAGAAACTTGATTGGTTCTCCTTATGACGACATAGAATTTCAGCCAGTTGAAATTTAGTTTACATTTCCATTCCCAAGTTGGAAGCAAGTTCGTGCGAGCAGAAGAAAAAACTGTCAACAGGTAAAAAATATACAAAAAACGTGAAGTATTTAATTTTCTTAGACAATATGAAATTTGTAATAGTTTTGAATTTTGGAGCTTCCCTTCAGTTTTTCTATGGAAACTAGATTGTATGGAATTTCCTCTGACTTGTAACATAAAGCTGTTCTTCTCTTCTTCTTCTTCCAAATGAGTTCATAACCGCAAATGGCGTATTTTCGCACTTTTTAGGCTCTACTATCCGCGCGGCTCGTTTAAGAAACTTCATCAACATGATTTTAAACTGATGACTCATCATGAGTACATCAAGACACTTTTCTGGTTAGATTTCTGTCATACCATTACCAAGTCCATCTGTTTTAACATGTTTGAATAAAAATATTTTGGCAGTAGCTGTGGATACGAACATTCGTAGCTGTACTGGTACTGAGTTTAGGAATGAGACCAAAAATCCACAGGACATTTGTCCTTTAGTTTAATGAAATTTCTTTAAATCTACTGGACGAAGCTAAAAATTAGAGCAGTTCCAGCAATTCCGCCATATCACTTACAAACTAGCTCTATTTAAGGGGTACCACTTAAACAAGCCTGCAAAGCCTGCAGACGCCTGCAATAAAAAGTACAAGCCTGCAGGTTTTTGGATGGTCGTATACTATTGATACTTACATTGTTGGATAGGTGATGGTCTCTAGTATTTAGATATATAATTTTTATAATGATTTGATGACATTTCTAGAAGAAACTTGAGTTTAAAGACTGGTTAGTTTTACGCCTGCAGATAAGATTACCTTCACTGTACAAAGTATACATGGACAGTGTTGTTTTCATAACAATTATCATGCCTGCAGATAATATTACCTGTATTGTTTTCATAGCAATTACCAACGATTTGAATTATATTGGGTTGTTTGAATGATTATTTAAAAAAGTAGAACTCTCTGCAATATATCGTACATGTTAATGTATGAATATGTTTCTAGACCCAACGACAAGGACGTGGCTCTACATGTGGGTCCATTTTATTTATTTTCTTTTTTTTTCATTTTTAATGGTTTGATTATAACGCCTTGATATGTCATATTTTCAGAGAGAGAGAGAGAGAGAGAAAGAGATATGGAAAATAGCACACACGATAATCGGATTGTATCCCATAGTTTTACATTCTACATTTCAAATATCGCCGTCTTAAATAAAATATGATTCAAAGATTACAAAATAATTAAAAAGTATAGCGCCCACATGAAATCATACAGCTTTTTCGTCAAAAGTGAGCGGCTTCAAATTTTTAGTAGTATCCGAGAAGTTATCAAATGAAAAATGTGGCCAACTGCTTAGTACCTCCATTTTTTCTGAAAATTCAGAATGAAAAGACAGGCTTTAAAATGACGTGACGGTGTTCAGCGTTTGTGCACTTGACTTTATTTAACTAAACTTCTTCCATGTCTATCAATGAGACGATAATAACCTTGAAAGATGGATTCAAGTCACAACCTAAATTTTTGCAGTTCCTTAATATTAAGAGGAATTTCTTATGAAAATAAAGTCTCAATTGTTTTGATAAATGAAATCCACAAAGTTCCAAACAGGGGTCTAGAATTCCCATTTCCCGTTGCCCGGGGCAAGTGAAAAGTTGGGTCGGGAAAGTGCAAAGTAGGCGTTCACTTGCCCGTGGGCAAGTAGATTAGGCCAAGCAAAAAATAAAAAGTTGGTTCTCAGGCTACATTTTTTTTTCAAATCATATGCGACAGGCAGGTTTTTTTTTCATAAAACATTTTCAGAACAACTACATATTGGAATATAATGACATCCTTTATGCAAGTAATTTGTTTCCTCAGTGTGTGATTGGCATTTCTGTCCAGTTTTATTACTTCAATTTGTACCCATTGAATGACCGCTTGAAATGACATAGAGAAAAATCAATATTTTATCTGAATGAAATAGAACACTTTATTGAACCCTTCGGGTGAACTGAACATAAGAATTTTGCGCTTCTGTATGGCAATGTAAGCTGTCATTTACGCGTTGCTGGTATCGTCACCTTCTCCTTGAACTCCTTGGATCCGCCACTGATGTCCTTGCTGAAGGTCTGGGTCTGTCTGATAATGCTATTGCATCGTAGATGCGATCGGAGAAACGTTAGCTATGTTTTCACCTTCAACGGAGTGCCTGCTCCGTCATGCATCGGCGTCCTTATTCCGTAAATTCTCTTGAATTCGATTCAGATTCAGATTTCTTTTCTATCTCATACTTCTACCGGTAAGACAGGTTTTTGATTTACATGTATTCTGATTTCTGAAGAATCAAGCACTCAATTTTTAGCTAGATATGCTACATTTCAAAATGGCCTTTAAAGTAAGTTGCAGTATACCTTTCCTTCTCTACATGTAATTTTTGATGGGCAAATGATTTTATTGATCGGGCAAGTAAATTTTATGTCATGAGTTGTCCGTGGCAAGTAGATTTTGAAAAAAATTCTAGACCCCTGCCAAACTGAGATTTTACATAGTAATGAGTTTTTATCCAAACCCCGCAGTCATCTACGAAAGATCTCTTGTCAGTCTGTTCGTATTCATGGTCGACAATGAAGAACACATTTTCTTTGTGGCCATTTGGAATTTCTTTCAGATTTTCACCACTGGTACCCTCGATTAAAATTTTCAATGCTTGATTCAAATCTAAAAATTTACCGTTCAAAGAATTAGTATCAGGATTTCTGAAGGGTTTGCACACAAAAATTGGTTCCTCAGAGTCATTGTCTGTTTGTTCGTCCGTGGCATGTGTATCGTCCAATTGATCTAAATTTGTCACATGTACATCGTCAGTCTTGAAGTTGCTATTGTTAAGAACATTTCATTTTGAAGATTTTTCTTAAAGCAAAACAAAATGATTTGGTGTCCAAGTTCCGTTTCCAGAAAAAGAATACTGCTTGACCAAAGAATGGAAATAGGGTTCTTTACATTTTTTTTTTTAGATTCTTGGAGAAAATGTGCGGTTCAAAATACCATAGAGTTGTCAAAAATTCCAATTGCGGGATAAAATGACCAAATAGATCTATCAATAACAGAAGATGCGGCATGAATGGTATAAGCCGAAGAAAAGGAAAAATTTTCAGAACAGGCTCGCACTGTTTCGTCCATTGCATACTTGCCATAATTTTTCGGAGTTTGTAATTGCATAGAGGGACAAATCATCAAAAAGCGGGACGAATATAACACCAATGAGGGACAAAGAGGGACACTTGTAGGAGGTTGAACTCATTGCCCTCTGCAAACGAAAGAACGTCAGAGAAAAAATAAATCTTAATGCGCGCCGTATACGTAGACGGCTCCTATAAGTGGCGCTTCAGCAAACTTGTCTACCCTTTTAAATTTGAACATGTTGAAATGAACTTTCTTAATACACAATCGATAACTTAACGACTCGGGTATTAAAAACGACACTGCGCAAACGTACTTTGATTAGTATTGAGAGTTTTTTATGTATTAATAATAAAGAGCATATTATGATAACTTTAGAGCGTTCCGTGGTTGCCATATTTTCTTCTTTTTTCTTTTTTTTTATCTTGTTTACATGTTCTCATAAAAATGAATTCATATCTTGGCTTATATAAATGGTATCACTCGAACATCGTATACATGTATTTATTGCTTTATTAATTTTGATTCAATGATCGAATTTTTTCGTGAGCAAAAAAATAAAAAAAAAGACCAACAAGATTGTATTTAGGGACATTTGTGGAACAGCCGACCTTTTACCAACCTAATACTATCAAAACATAGATCGATAACGGCTGATTACTGTACATAAAACAATGAAAGTTTAAGAAAAGACGAGACCACACAGAATAATCAATATTACGCCGAATTTTTTTTTTTTTTTTTTTTTTTTTTTTTTTGGATGGAACGTCCAAAAATCGGGATTTTGACCAGGCCGGGACACAATTTTTTTTCGGTCGAAAATGCGGGACAATTTTTTCCCGGGCGGGACTCCGTCGTGTTTGTGTAAAAAGATCGATGTTCAATCATTTCAAGGCAAGTCCTATACCTTAACTCAGATGAAAGATTTTCATCGTTTTGAAGACCGAGAGATAAGGCATTAAAAAAACAATTGCCGTCTCCGGTTGTCTCCACAGCCAAAAAGTCAGAATGTGGGCCTAAAAACTTAGATGCCGTACGATCTTTTTTTTTTTTTTTTTTGGTTACAATTTAATCATGCTAAAATGCATTATTTTCATTTAAAGACTTTAAGCCATATATCTAGAAACGTAACATACAAGACAATTAATCTATTATGTAGAAAACAAGAGTAATAAAAACATACTGGACAGGTGATAATTACTATGTAAACAATGCTTGATCTACCTGTGACATATGTTTGCAGGCGCTGTACAGCAGGCGTTAAAAAGTAGACAACTTTATCATTTATTTTATAATAAAGTATATAAAATATCGGAATGACATTTCACATCTGAATACTAGAGACCATCACCTATCCAACCATGTAAGTATCAATAGTATCCGACCATCCAAAAACCTGCAGGCTTGTACTTTTTTATTGCAGGCCTCTGCAGGCTTTGCAGGCTTGTTTAAGTGTGACCGCTATTTAAGCTTTGCAAAACGGATTTGTGCCAACACACTTGCGCAGTGAGATTATCAAACGGCACTTCGTCTCTAATGGCGGCCGAAACTAGGCGAAAAAAAAACAAAACCCAAGCCAAAAAAATTGAATTATATTTTCTTTTAAAAAGTTAAATGGAAAAAAGAAAAATGAATATTACATGTAAACAAAAACAAAATCGGACTTGGAGAACAATAGTTACGATGCAAAATAAACTAAACACCAAATTATCCTCATTTATTCACACTAGCAGTGATTGGGATAGGCAATCAGGTGAATGTGACAATGAACCCAAACCCTGGAACATCAATGTGCCATATGATGTTACAATATAAATAATTACTCCAATTAAAAATATTGTATTATGCTTTAGATGCAAAATTTATGCTACATGTATCCTGTCTGGTGTATCAATTGATACAAAGAGTAAACGAAATGAACATGATCAATGAAGATTAAAGTGACGAAAGTCGGAAGTGAATATGGTGAAGTTATCACTACGTTGAGTTTTCCACAACTTGTTTAAGAATTGAATGCGCTACATTGGCGCACTCAGTGAAATTTAAATGTGCCATTTTAATATTGAATGTGACTATGGCACAGGGCGCATGCTTATCCTAATCACTGCACTAGATTCAATTTATGATGAGTCTGAGATTGCTGGGTGTCCTGACGGACGCAACCCGATGGATTTCTTGCACTTCAGAACTAGAATAATGTTCAATTTGAGTTACAAAGCCATTTGGGAATTTATTTCATGATCATAGCTTTCAATATTCACCTCGGGAAATAGGTCTGGTCTCAGAGAACCAGAATCGTGCTATTCCCTCAATGGTATACTTTAACTGTATATTGACATGAGAATTACAGTTGCCTATTTTTCCTGAATAGTACTATCCTAGGACTTAATGGGAATCGAAGGAAATTTATGTAGAATTATATTTATTCTGAATAGTACTATCCTAGGACTTAATGGGAATTGAAAGAAATTTATGTAGAAATAAGATTTTTCTGTTTACATGTATATGCCTTTGAAATATGTTACTTGGGAACATTAATGGTACAAAGATACCAAGTATAAATACCTGTCATATCGACTCATATGTAAAAAGCTAATTTCTAAAGATCTATGCCTGCTATCGTTACAAATGTAGATATGTTAAAGACAATTTGATGCTATCATGACCTTTACAAAATTTCTAGGTCATTTGCTCAATTTTAATTATTTTATTCAGGTTGGAGCACTGTCAACAAGTAAAGATGGCACAGAACATTGTAGAGCAGCAGTTGCTGCAGGCAACCAAGATAATGGAGCAGCAAGTTGATGCTGAGATAGAAAGGTTGGAGAAAATGGATGATGATGATTTCGAAAAGCTACGACAGAAGCGAATGGATGCAATGAAGAAAGCTCAGCAGCAAAAGCAGGAGATGTTGTCTGCAGGACACGGAAAATACTACGAGATCGCTACTGAAAAAGATTTCTTTGATGAGTGCAAGAAAAGTAAAAAGGTTGTCTGCCATTTCTACCGAGATAGCACGTTCAGGTGCAAGATCATTGACAAACATTTGAACATTTTAGCACCAAAGCATATTGAGACTAAGTTCATTAAGATTAATGCAGAGAAATGTCCGTTTTTGGTGGAAAGGCTACGTATTGTAGTTTTACCTACCCTATGCGTTGCTATTGATGGAAAAACCACAGACTATGTAGTTGGCTTTGATGATTTAGGTGGCGTAGACGATTTTCCTACGGAGATGTTAGAATGGAGACTTGGAAGAGCTCAAGTTATCAACTACAATGGGGATTTACTGAATCCCCCTGAGTTTGGAGAGAATAAGAAGAAAACTGGGATTCTCGGATACGCTAAAACCAATAAAACAATCAGAGGTAGAGATGATGACGATAGCAGTGATGAGGATGATTGGTAGCGATTAGGTTTTTTAGCTTTAGCGAATTTCAAACAAAACCATAGCTTGCAAGCATTCATTATGGTGTAAGCAAGTAAAGACTTAAGTGAAGCAAAACTATTGAATTGTACATCTGATTTATAATAGTGTGTTCAAATTTAATTAAAAATCAAAGATTTAAGTATTTTGTAAATCCGTCTATCATTTGATCAATTCATCTAGAAGCAGCCCACATGTACAAAATTAAAGCATGACAATGTTCATTTTGCCTAAACAGAGTTTAATGTAAGCTTGTTTGCCGTACTTGCAGTTTGTATAATGCTATATTACAGTTACATATTCAGTTACATGTTAGAACATTTCTGTTCTCTTTTAGTTTATTACTGAACATATATAGAAGTATGTTTACATGGCAATACATTTGAAAATTGCTGCATTTACATGCCTAATGTAACAAATTATAGTCCCTGTTTGACTTAGTCTTCAGCAAGTTGCATGTATCAAGGTCTGCATCATGAGCTTAGTTCTTTGATTATCTGAAATGTTTGTTAAGATAGATGCAATTTTACGGAATACATTGTATTCTGAAATAATTTTGGGAATAGTAATGTAAATAATGTGTGTATTTGTTTTACGTTATTAAATGTATAAGCCTTTAAGAATATTTCATCAAGACTTTACATCTTCCATTAGAAATAAATTTATCAATTCAAATGCTGAAAAATTGTTTCATAACCTTGAGTGAAAATTACATTTGTATATCATTCATTCACTTGACATGATATCATCCACAAAACTTGGCTAGGTAGGTATTTAAAAATCTAGATTTATGACAAAAATCAGAATCATTCGGATGCAATAAAGAAATCTCAACAATATTTTTTTCAGATTGTTTTATTTGATGCAATTCAAAGGTATATAGATATGTAGTTGTCTCTCAAACAGTATGCAAGGCATACCTGCATGTTTTAAACATATTTGACCTAGACTTTTGTACAATCTTCACCCCTTGATACTGTGGTCATTTGAGTATTTTATGACAGTTTAATTCTTTAGCCTTATTGTCTATACTCCGAGTTATAAGTCAGGGTCAAGGTCACAAGGCCAAACTGGGTTGTACTTAGTAACGGTACATGTATCGGAGGAAATTCACATGTAGAACATAAAATTCTTAGCTACGGGTATCACATAATCCAAAAGTGATGTGAAAGATTTTGGTTGTTCAAAAAAACCCATAGGCCAAGGTCACTAGGTCAATAGTTCAGGTATTAAATAAAGGACAGGTCAAGAAGAATTTGAATTTGATTTGGACATTATTGTCGTGTCTTTGCTGTGACTTTCTGTTAAAAAGTCAGCCCATTTTTACCGAAGTAATGTCAAATAAAAAGGTTGGGCAGTTGCTTATCCAAAAAAGCTCCTTTCTGAAGGAATGCAATTAGTGGTACATACATGAACAGAATATGGAAGCCATGTCATACATGTACCATTCAAAGAGTGTACCAACAAGGTCAAAATGAAAAGCCTATAACCTTCCCTTCGAAAGTTGTGTACAATACAGTCAAGGCCAGTTTTGAATGTTAAAATGATGACACTGAAAGAAAGGTCTTTATTGGAACAAAATTCATAGATACGTGTATTGCCAGATCCATTGCAATATTTATGTTTTTTGTTTCGATAAAATATATTTAATCTAAAGGTTTTGGTGGAATGCACATGCCAAATGTCCGAACCCTGTCGCTTCATCGTTCTTTTAAAAGTTTGAAACATGTACTCAAAGTTTCAGACAATCTGGTCAGCAATACAGAACTTCAGATACATGACATCACAAAAGTCAAGGCAACAAATCATGTTCACAGTGGTTTTTAATTCATCATTTTGTTTGAAAGTGGCTGTAATTAAAAGATGTGTCGTAACCTTGACTCAACATCAATCAAGTAGGAGAGAGGGGCTACCAAACACAACTGAACATTTGAAAAGGGTTCAGGGGGAGTAGCTTCTGTTGTATTTCTTTCCTCCTTGATCCCCCTCCCCTAGTTTCAAATTTCGGGCGACAATTCATGATAGTATGAGGAACAAATACAACAGATGCTACTCCCCCTAAACCTTTTCATATTTTACTGGAAGCAAGTACTCTTATGTTTACGATTAACAATAAATGCGATGAACAATATGATGCTGATTTGCAAGGACAATTTCGACTTCGCTGCAACCGCAGATATCAATTCCTGAATTTTTGCATGCATGAAGAAGGGACTCTAGATCCTCTTTTAAAGTTGCTTTTATCGACCCGAGTTCGTAGCCCTATATATGGAGTATACACGCGGAAATTCACAAAACCTTACATGAAGCAGGTGATTTGGTGACATTTTTTAAAACTAATTAGCCGACACCCCTTCCCCTCCCCTTTTAGAAAACGCTACCATTTCACGAAATCATAAAAGGAGCAGATATTAAAGTCGTCTTCGAAAATTATGTTTTTAATTATCCGATCTGTCAACCAAGATTACGACAAGCCAATGTATTTCATTGGCTGTAGCATTTCAGCTTCATTTCCTAAATCATAGCTCAGAATTATACGAAACCAAAAAGGTGGCAATTACAATACTCATTGGACGAGTCAACATCATGTCATCTAACAAAATTGTGTTTTACGATCGTCAGACAAGATGGTGGACAATTTATAAGATAGACTTGACAATAACTTAAAAGTTTTCTATTTATCCCAATTAATTTTTATGGAACCTTTTAAAAAGGCTATACGAAGCTTTGCTTTGTACAGATTTTTAAAAATGACAATCAGAGGTCCAGATTAACACTTTGTTTTACTTATTTGTACTACCGCCATGTGATAAAATTTTTGGTAAATCCCAAAGGAAGTAAGTTATCATACCGTACCTCTCGCGGTCTAGCCTTGCTACATCCCCCTAATTTATGGAGTGTGCATTACTAATGTTGTACTATATTGACTTCACTACGTACTTTACTGAAATAAAACAAGACAAGTGACATCGTCCATTGTGTAACATCAAATTGCATTGATCAAATTTCGCTCCTTTTTTTGAAATCCCGAATGCGCGTCGATATACCTACGGATCACCAGGCACTGACCACAGCGGAACACACCTTCAAGACACACGGACATCCGACAACAACTTCAGCAAACAACGGGAGAAAACGAGACGTAACAACACACAGAACGGTCCGTCAAACTACAGGGGACAACGAGACACAACAACACCCACACAGAACGGTCCAAAAAACAAAAGGAGATAACTAGAAACACAGCAACACTCACACAGAACGGTCCAACAAACAACATGGGACAACTAGACACAACAACACACACACACAACGGTCCGACAAACAATAGGGACAACCAAACACACAACAATACCCACACAGAACGGTCCAACAAACAACAGGGGACAACTAGACACTCAACAACACCCACACAGAACGGTCTAACAAACTACAGGGGACAACGAGACACACAATAATATCCACACAGAACTGTCCGACTTTGCCTATTTTCAAGAAGGAGAATGTGGAAGAGATCTCCTGCACGACCACCAGGCCCTGACCACAGCGAGACACAACGAGAGAAAACGAGACACACATCAACACCCACACATAACGGTCCGACAAATTACAGGGGACGCCGAGACACACAACAACACCCATATAGAACCATCCAACAAACAACAGGGGACACCGAGACACACAATAAAACCCACACAGAACCATCCAACAAACAACAAGGGTCAACAAGAAACACAGCAACACCCACACTGAACGGTCCAACAAACAACAGGGGACAACGAGACACATAACAACATCCACACAGAACGGTCCGACGGTCGGACAAAGAGACACACAACAACACACAAAAACAGAAAGGTCCAAATAACAACAAGGGGCAACGAGACGCACAACAATACCAACACAGAACGGTCCAACAAACAAGGGACAAAGAGAAATACAACAACGTCCACACAGAACGGCGGTCCAACAAACTACAAGGGACAACGAGACACACAACAACACCCACACAGAGTTGTCCGACAAACTACAGGGTACAGCGAGACACACAACAACACACACAGAACGGTCCAACAAACAACGCGACAAAAACGAGACACACAACAATACCCACACAGAACGGTCCAACAAACAATACAAGACAACGAGACACACAACAAAACCCACACAGAGTCTGAGACTTTAGACAGCCATACGCTATTTTTTTAAATAGCGTAGTTATCCGGATTACGATCGAATAACTTTCCCACTTACCCGGCTGCACAGATGTCTTCCGATATATACAGCTTACTGATTTTGACAGGGTCCGTAATTGAGTCCCCACGGTCTGTCACTATGCAATGCAGAGGAGAATGTGGTGTTTCCATTAATACGAAAAGTAAAGTGTAATTGATTGGATCTTGAAGGGATCGAACGATTTCAAGATGAAAAAAATCTGGTATGGTCATAAGATCATGAACAAATGGATATGCATGGACCAATGTCAAACATGAAAAGAACAAAGTAGTCAATAGGAAGGCCATACATGAAGAAAATGTATTGACTGAATGCGTGGACGGATAGACGGACCTAGATAATTTTTCCAGACGAGTGGAAGGGGGGGGGGGGGGTTGTGATCTGGCTCATGATTTTGAAAAAAAAATATATACAAAAATGACAAAATCATTAACTAATCACAGATTTGTTTAAGGTAAATCCTATCTCCCTTTCCTTTTTTAGTGAAAAAATGCTTTCAAATCGGGATACATGTACCTTAAATTTAAAGTGTTGAGAAAAACATACTTTTATTTCCAACTCGTTAAAGCTACAAGAAGCCAATGGGAAAATTCAAACAAACAAAAGAAAAGGTCTTTTCCAGACGATAAAAGGACAGTAATGGTTCTTTAATACTCGATATTGGAAAGTCGGGGTTTTTTTTTTATTTTGTATGTATTACTTTCCTGAATTTAGCTATGACATTGAAATTTTACATAATTTTTATGTTTTAATAGCGTTATCCAAGAACGGAATCTGATTCGTAGTAAGCGGAACCCGAAACAAATACCGTAAATCGGGTATTTTTTGGCGCGGCGTGAATTTTGGCTTTGTTGGCGAATGCATTCGAGTCTGACTTCATTTAGCTAGAGATCTTCCACGGAATCAAATATTGCCTGTTTTTAAAATTTTAATCGTTAACCTATATCTACCTGTACTACATCAGAATAAACTCCGGGCTCTCACGCTACTTTTTGGGACTAGGACCGGAGCCTTTGGAATTGGGACAAATAGCGGCATTTTCTCAAAGATTGGGAAAAATGTTAATACGAAATGAAGTAGAATGCTTCATTTACAAAGACTTCTTTGAACGGATCTCTTGTCAAATTCCACTTTAAACGCATTTATTCAAATTTTCTATGAGGTGTCAAATGGGAAAAAGTGGTCAATAAATTCATTGTTAAAAAAAAAGATACTACCAGTACTAGCATTTTGCATTGGGAATCGGGCCGAATATCGGCCCCAAATCAGGCGATCGAAAGTCATAAAACTTGAAGCCTCATCCTCTGTGAATGAAATCTTTTGTTTGCCATTTCCTTCCTCTTGTACGGTACTATGAAAACGGATACATGTATCATTTCCACTGCATAATTACATGTATTCAGTGCAAAAACTTGAGTAAATTACAAGTACTAATTCTCCGTAAAACAAAGAGAATCTTATACCCATAAATGGGATATCATCACTTCCTTCCGAAACGCCTGTGAAAAACCGTGATAGTAAAGTACATGTAGTGCTCGGAATGGATCCAGCGAGAGGATACGCTCCTTGACATTCTCACCATTCACGTCTGTCATCGTCCTGTTGAAAATAGCTGTAAATGGTATTTGAAATTATAATAGTGAAATTATTTAACAATTTGAACACAAACATGACGGAGGTCGGACGAGCCTGGGGTTTGTTTGTCTGCGTGGTTCTCATCTGTAATATGACCACCATAGACTGGTAAGCCGACTTTTTTTTTCAGGATTCCTCCATTTCTAGGCTTTGGATTTATCCGATGTATTTCCCAAAACATCCGACTTACTTTTTTTAGTAGTTTTAATTCGATTTTTGTTTTGTTTTGTTTGTTTGTTTTGTTTTTTTTGGGGGGGGGGGGGGGATTTATCAAATGTAACAAAATGCCCCAAAACATTCGACTCAGTTTCATAAAATTCGGTTTTTTGTTTTGCTTTTGTTTGTTTTGTTTCTTCAAAATTCTTTGTTTATTGATTTTGTTATGTGTGGAAGTTTAAAATATGGCTTTACAAAGACATACGATTAGTTGAACATTTCTGTGTTACATTATGACTAGCTTATTCAATTTCTCTCTATGTTTTCTATATAGGTAAAACTTGCCAGGTCATTATTCTAAAACACAATCTAGTATCTCTGTAATTTTTAACAATCGTCACCCATTTATGAAAATTACTCCAAAACCGTATCGATCGTCTGCAGTGTTTTGTTGCATCACGTATATGTAACGCCTTACCAGAAATATCACGATACATCAATTTTAGCTCCTTTCACGAAAACTGAAAAATAACTTGTACATCAAGAGATTTTCATTATGGGCATGCTCAGGTACGCAAGTCTTCGTCTGTATTTATTATTTGACAATGTGATTAGTTGAAGATATTAATAGAGAAAAGAATGACAATAGAACTATAGATATAAGGTTCAAACGCTTTTCAATTCGCAAAAAAAGTATACTCGCAAAATGAAGATTTTTTAACATTGAAATTACAAATTTTGCTATTTGCGAAAACAAAACTGGTTGGTTTGCCCTCCTCGCAAAGCTCTCTGTACGTCAATGGAATTATTCAAAGAAAAAAGTATTAACTGGACAATAAACCACGACTGTAAGAAACTTTTAGTCATGAATGCGGTACAACCAGGGAAGGGGAGTAAAACATCAGGACGAAACCAAATTTGAACAAATCTCATGAAAGTAGACGGTTTCTGATTGTGTCTAGGTGTATCAGCCTAACAATCCAGAGAATTTGATATCATAAGAAATCAGCAATGATAAACACGTATGTTTTCCATTTCAATTTTCAGCAAGAAGCAGCGGGTGCCTTTGTTAGAAGAATACACGGGAGAGGGGATTCCCCATGTGGCTGATGCCGACACGGAGTCTGGGTCAGGGGAAGTCGACCGTGACCAAATCTTCCATGTCACTGTGATGGATGATATTATTGATCAGGAAAGCGTCTCGAAAGGTTATGATACAATTATAAACAAGTATTAGCTTTTACAAAAAGCTTGCCGTCAGTTAGCTGACTGTATTGTTGTAAAATTCTAGTTAGAAATGCATTAATTTTACCAATCGCACATTTCCGGGCTTTTCCGCGTTTTATTACGATTCAAGTGACGGAAATTCCCGAAAATCTGCAATTGTTATAGGATTGTTATAGGACGTATCGGTACAAAGACTTTCCGATGCATATTTCGGAAGAAAATACACTGATGCGATATGACTTTTATTTGTCAGGTCATCTAGACTCTTTAGCCGACCTGGTGAGAGAATATTATACAGAGGTTCTGCATAACCTAGACGAAAATTTGCATTTTATGCAATTGTCAACCAATCATATTGCCAAGAGGTATTCTATCCGTGCTAGTAGGTTACGAATGATTACAGTATACCGTCAGTCATGACTGACGGTAATGATAATTTTAAGTCTCATAAATGGATTGACTCTAATTTCGCATATCTACTTAACAGCAATTCTCTGTAAGAACCAAAGAATTTCAAGACATGTTGGCACGGCATGTCATGGATTTTTGAGATTTTTGGTATGGAAGTTCAATATGAAGCACTAGTATGTAAATCAACCCCAGTTTTTCCAAAAAAGTTGTCGTTGCCATGGTAACCGTGTCTGAAGTTTCAAAAATCGGGAAATTCTATAGGACCAGGCATATTTGTAGGCTTCGTTACCATGGAAACAGGTACTTTTTTAATCTGAAATTGCTTTGATTATTTTCTTTTAATCCTTATTATTATGCATATTTGTAAAGTTTTTTACATTCATCTCGGATTTTTTATGTATACAAGATGAAAAATTGGGTCAAAACAGGGTATCAAATGGCTCTGTTTTGGGCACTTAAAGGCCCTTTTTTGCATGTTTTTACTGTTTTGCAAGGTTGAAAATTTCATAAAAGCACCAATTTTTAAAGTCCAAATTCTAGTTATCCAATTAGTATCATCTTTGTACTGTACATGAATACAAAAAATTAATTGGGCTTATTTGACCTTTTATTGCAAAGCAGCATCAAATTTAGTTGCTATGGCAACAATCGGCTGAAAGGTTTTCATACTATGAATTTAAACACAACCTCTACCAAACGATCTACGCATGATATTGGAACAGAAGTTCATGTGTACATCTATCAGAGGCGTTTTGATATAAAAATGACCTTGAAAATATTTCAAGGTCACCCACTGAATTTTCAAGGTCATTAAACTTTAAGTGACCAGATTTGACGAAAAATCCTGATTTTTCATAAAATGAAGGTGTCAATATTTTAAAAACCTTAAAATATTGAACTTAACAGTTATTTGCCATAAAATGATAAATGTATCACTTATTTCTTAGAACTATTGATTACGTTTCTTCACATCATCGAATATCTAAATTCTTGGTGAATATTTTGATAAAAAAGGGACGAAATCTGTATTTTTCTTGTTTTTTGACGGAAAAATATTTTCCTATTGAATTGCTACAATTCAATAAATTCTAAGATTTGTCTTTCTTATATTCATGTGCTTTCATAATATATATAACCTATGAAAATATTTAAATAAAAAAATCACTAAAATCGGTAACAAAAAAATTAAAAAATCAATATTTTATGCAAAATTTGAGTCTCAAAGTATAAATGACCTTGAACATCAAGCCAATGACCTTGAACATTTTAATTGTTCTTATGTATAAGATTTAAGTCATATCTATACATGCATACATTTTGACAATCTTATGTAACTCTAAAGAGGAATAAAATCAATTTCAAAGATAGTATGAAATAAGCAAAAAGGTCTAATGTTGCCATGGCAACGGTCTTTGACGACAGAATTTAGGTAAAACTCTTAAATACCCACTCCAATTTTTCGTTCATTTTATTTGTCAATAAACATACATTTCCATTGATGAAAATCACCAGCCTCCTATTGGTGCCTTTTGTGATATTTAAGATTGAAAATGGTCAAAAACACACTAAATTGGCCCTTATTTTCACCTCTATTTTTCGCTTCATTTTGACTTATTTTGGCTTAATACAATAAGCTTCCTGTAATTAATATCACATATCTAAGTGTACTTAGTAAGAATGGAAGTAAGGAAGAATAGATTATATAGAGATGAACAAGCTGTTACAGTGGTATCCATGGCAACGAAGTCTCCGGAGCTGGCTTATTTCATGGTCCCAAATGTGCTATAAATAGAATGACCTCGTTACCATGGCAACCAGAGGTCACATTGGCCCAAAAGTGTTATTTTCATGGTCAGTACTTAATATATACCCATTATACCGAAAATCATCAAAATCCATGACATGCCGTGCCGAACGATTTTGGTCCTTACAGAGAATGGCTATTAATTCTTTCTGCTTTGTTTTCTATTGTTGCTAGACATTTCGCATCAGCATAGGAACGGTTATGTTCCTCTGCTTGACCATTTCATTACCAAATTTTACCCTTGGACTCTGTTGTTTGCGAACTACAAATGCTATTATAATTCACACATACTTTGATATTATTGTATAGAGTTCGTTATGTACATGTAGATAGAAAACTAGCCGCGGAAACGGCCAACGACACTTGGATATTTGGTTGGTAGCTACCCCTTACCAATTAACCAAATATCCAAGTGCCGTCGGCCGTTTCCGCGGCTAATAGAAAACTTGCATGGATCTCCATTTAGTATACGAAGATGACATGGTAGAGTTTGCTCTATGCTTCGGTGGTTTCTGTAAGACAAAGTGTGGTCTCCCATCACGCACGGTTGTTGTACACACAAAAAGCAAAAGAAAAGGGTCATCTTGATCAATCTAAAGGTAAAGACCCACAACATACTCAACAACATGACACAGGCTACAGAACCAAGAAACGTGATAACAACCAAATCTTAGCTTAGATACGTGCAATTATGACTATGCAAACTCCTTCTCTCCCATTTCTGCTCCGTTTGTAGCATTTTTTTTAAATTTTCACAGTAATAGTAATTAATAAAAGCGGAAGCAGAAATTTTAAGGATTTTACAAGCCAATATAAAGCACATTTTAGTGGTAGAACATGAGCGACACAATACAAAATGAACATACTTGAAAATAAAACCGATTGAAAGACTACAGCTGTTATGTATATCTGGATAAATATGACGATTGTGAGCCCATAATCCGGATAATCACATTGCTTGCTATGAATCTAGCGGATAACCTTCCAAAGTTTGTTCCTGGAACATATTGATCTCCATCCTTTTGTGTGTTGTAGGTGCTTTGCTTGGTTTGTTTGTATGTTAACATAAGTCCATCTGTTGTCCCAAGATGTTTGTTTGTGTAATTGTTTTCCGTGGTAACATTTTTCCCGAATTTTATGTGTGTTTGTGTGTTCCGCTGTGATCATTGCAATACAGCCTCGTTTGAGATTGACTAGATCTCTCCTAAGATGGGAATTACAATGTATATATAACTTGTTGTTGACATAAAAGAGCTTTTAAATATTACAATTTCAGACCTCCCGAAAGAGAGACAGATAGAAGAAAAGGGTAACATACCACTTGTTCTGATTATACTTCCAATATCAGCAGGAGTTGTCGTTATTTCAACAATCGTCATAACCATAGTATTGATGAGAAAGAGGAGTAAGTACTTACTTCCAGTTTGAAGCTTAGTCTTTGATGTAATACATGTATATGTGTACTTAGTCATATTTAAGTTGGTATCAGAAGAGTGCTTGAACTGTATACAAAACAAGCGCGGATCTAAGTATATTAGATCCGTCTATGCAAAAGATGCACCACGATCACAGGTTATGAAGTACATGTGTATACTAGTACATTGCCCAAAGCTCTTGAAACAATTAAAGAAAAGTGGCAATCCACTTAACCAAATAACGAAATATGAGTTTGATGAGAAAGAGGGAGCTTTACCAAATGCATTAAGTGCATTATACATGTTATATGTTGTATGAATAATTTTGGAATGATATTGAGCAACGTTATATTGATGACCCGTATAATATACATTTGACAGCAGTGAAAGTATGATATGATCACAATTTCTTTGGTCAGTCTCACGATACATGTCAGAGAATTTTAAAAGAATACAAATACAAATAACTTCTTTTTATATAGCAATCAATGTATGTGAATATTAGGTATTGGTAATGCAATACACGTAGAACTGTACTGCAAACGATGAAAGAAAATTAAATATTCCAACCTATCTATAAAGACGTCTTCCTTTTTTCAGACAAGAAGAAAGAATCTATGTAAGTTATCTCATTATTCATCTATCATTTACTTCACTGTTCAGGTATAGTAACGTATTTCATAATAAAAGCAATTGTATTGACTTGTTTTAATATACAAAATGTACAGGATTTCATTTTCCTTAGTATTATATTACAGGCGAGCGGAGGAGGCCTGTATCATGACTGTCACCAACACATACTGTGAAATCGCACATGGTTTCCAAGACGACAAATCGACAACTTCTCATGGTAAGTAGAGCCTTTGCTTGTCCATTAAGGTCAACCCTTACATGTTCAGTTTCTCTAATACAATTTGTTTAAATTTTTGAGTTATCTCTCTTGATATACAGAAACAAGAAATCTCTAAATCAGGAGAAAGGAAAGTTTGGCGACTCTAGAGTCTGCTTATGATCTGAAAAGATTTTTTTGATTGGCTATTGATTACCGTATATAGAATCTCTTCGGAGTACATTTTCTAAAAAGGTGCTTAAAAGTTTTTTTGTGTCAGAAACTGTCAGATTGATAAAAAAGAATGTATAAAGAAAAAAATGGGAAGTCCAAATTAAACATATCTTTTAATCTAATTTTTATTCTTACATAGTATACGTTGGTTTTTGCAGGTTACGACGTGCTGAAAAGGGAGTGAAATCTGGGCAGCTTCCCGCCCAGTGTTGTGATAGAAAATTTTTTGTTGTGATATTTGTAAGAAATGTGTTCATGTTATCTACGGTGAAATGTTACTTTTGTGCAAAGAATCACTAAAGTGTCATCCTAAATACTGCCAACCGCATTGTGCCTGAATTGCATGTACATGTATACTGTAAATAAATTCAATTTTGAATTAAATCAATTTCTGAAAACATTTGACTCAAAACTGATACAAGTACGAGTGCTGGTATTTTCTAGAGTAATTACAATGTTACTTTATATATACAACAGACACACATGAGTATCCATGGGTGACGTCATTCTAGAGAAACATAAAAGCTAAATTTAAGAGATCATTCTGTACGATTTTTCGGGTGGTATCATTTTATAGACACACCTGAGAGTTCACTCTGCCACCAGATTCCAAGTGTGACGTCGTTTTAGAGACACAATATGCAAACCAAGAGATAACTCTGCCGTCAGATTCTATCGATGACGTCACTCTAGTGACACAATACACCGGTACACACCTGAGAGATCACTCTGCCGTCAAATTCAACAGTTGACGTCATTAAGAAACACCTGAGAGGTCACTCTACCGTCAGATTCCACAGGTAAAGTCGTTCTAGAGACAAAATAGGCACTCCTAAGATGCACATTCAAGAGATCACTCAGTCGTCATATTACACAGATGACGTCATTCTACATACAATAGACACACATGAGAGATCAGTCTGCCGTCATATTACACAGGTGATGTCATTCTAGCGACACAATATTCACACTCAAGAGATCACTCAGTCGTCATATTACACAGCGAACGTTAACTATAACATCATATTATATAACCATGATGTAACGTCGATTCTGATTGCTGGAGCGCGAGTCATTATTTTCCGATAATGACCGCTGACGGAAGATAATGACTCGGTGTGGTATTTGTCCTGATTTAAGTATTTACTATAAAAATTAAGATAGTTATTCTGTTTAATTCTAAAAGTTTAAATACACTTTTCAGAAAAAAGTGCAATTAATTATTAAGTTCTTAATTAAAGATTATGTGTTTAAATCGATTTGAATCATTATTTAAATCATATGTAGTCTTAAATTCGTTATATAATATAACAAATAAGGACTTGGTCTCGGTCATTATGTCATTATAATGACCCGATGAGATTTGTAATATTGACCTCGGCCTTCGGCCTCGGTCAATATTACAACTCTCGTCGGGTCATTATAATGACATAATGACCTCGACCAAGTCCATATTTGTATAATAATAGCTAGACTGACGCGCTTCGTCACTTCAGTCTTGATCAATAGATGACAGAAAAGTATACAATAATTATTATGTTTGACTTTAATCAGACATAGGGGGAAAATAATCGCCGGATGTGGTCACTGACAAGGAAATCCAACCTTCGTGTCCGTGATTTACTTTTGTCCGTGACTCGACAAGCCTCGTTATGGTACAAGAAAATCCCGGACATTCGGGTTGAAGTTCCTTGTCAATGACCGCACCCGGTGATAGACTCTATTAGACACATTTGAAACGTCATTTGAGAGACACAATAGGCATACATGAGAGGTCGCTCTGTCGTCAGATTACACAGATGACGTCATTCTAGAGACACAGTACTTAGACACTGCTTAGAGAGCACTCTTCCGTTGGATTTCACGGGTGGCGTCATCTCAGAGACACAAATAACACTTCTAAGAGATATCTCTGCCGTCAGATTTATGGGTAACGTCATTTCAGAGACACAATGGAACTTCTGAGAGATCACTCTGCCGTCAGATTAAACGAGTGACGTCATTACAGAAACACAATAGACACACCCGAGAGATCACTCTGCCGTCAGATTTCACGGCTGACGTTAATTCCGGCGACACTTTATGCACTCAAGCGATCATTCTGTCGTCATAATCCACAGATGAATTAAGAGACACAATAGACATACATTAGAGGTCACTCTGTCGTCAGGTTACATAGGTGACGTCATTATAGAGACACAATAGACATACCTGAGAGATAACTCTGCCGTCAGATTATACACAGGTTACGTCATTCTAGCGACACAATATGCACGCTCAACTCGACAAGATATTACTCTACCTATATAATCCACAATAGACACACACGAGATCACTCTGCCGTCAGATAACAAAGATAACGTCATTGTAGCGACACAATAGATATACATGAGAAATCACCCTGCAATCAGATCACAAAGATGACGTCAATGACGAATGATTCCCCATCGACATACAAAGTATATTTTTCTCATCAGTCCATCTAATACTTATTTATGATAACATTTAATATAATTAACATATTAACTTTTTGGCTTTCCCTTATTTCGGTCTTAATCATTACTGATATGACATCATCTGCTAAAATATTTTGCTTTGTTTTTTGTATTGTTCTTAACTTTTTTTAATTTATGTTTGAGCCTCACTGTGAAATATTTTATCAATCCATGCAGATGTAAAGATGAGGTCTTGCGAATCAAGTACACCAAGCGACCTTGGCCTAATTTCTTTGGTCTGCTTCAAGGTCATGACAGGCCTTTGAGTCCTGTGTAACAAGTCTGTGAAATATAAGTGCGGAAGAAGTTATGGTCCAGACAATGTTTTGTCATTGAATCCTTGACCTTGGAAGTACGACCTTGACTTTAGCTCATGAAACAAAGGCATCCAATTAGGATTAACTGTACCAAGTTCAAGTATGATTCTAATTGGATTTTAAAGCATTCAAAAAGTAAGGCCCATATGTAAGTCTCACAGACAGACAGACATATAGATAGCAAACCAAGTCTTACATTTCCATGAATCATGTGACTTGGGGCCATCTTGGTTGAAACATAGAGTGAAAAACATGACGTCTCAATGAGAGTATATTTTTTGTTGTTGAAAACCTAAAATACGTATAACTCTGTAAGTATTATTTTGACTATAGACGATATGGAGAAATAGTAAAAATGACAATTGCTATGACAATACCTCACAGGTGATTGCATACATGAACTCTCTCCAGCCGGCAGAGCACGGACCGTTTTCTGTATGACTTTGCTTTTGTATCCATTTTACATATTCATCTATGTGTCACATGGACCCCTGCCTTTTGCTGTCTTGTTTGTATATAGTCATCTTTTAGTGATGAGGTCATTATAGATAACAATTGTGCATTCTTCAAGAGGGTTATGCACACGTAACCCGTAACACAGATAACTACACCATTTTCAACAACCAACTGCTTATTGGTCTTGTTGGTTTATGTGTGTAGTCTTTTGTGTTTGGCGTTTTATGTCATATTTGGTGTTCCTTCTGCGACTCTTGCTGTGTATGTCTGCTCTGTGTTTTTGCTTGGCCGTTTCAGTGTTTTGCTTTGAGTGCTGCAACCAAGTATTGTTGGAGATCCCCTCCTTTCCCTCTTAAATCTTGTGAGGCCGAATTGACAAACAGTTTTAACACAGCCAAGACAACTAATATGATTATCATCATTGAAAATCCATTCCTTTGCAGTTTCTTCAGATTCTTTTGAGTTTGACCCGGAAACTTTGCTGCAGCTTTTTCATTTGTTCAATTCAGACTATTAGTTTCATTTCAAAATTCATGAAAAATACACGTAAAGCAGAATAAATGATACTGAACCTGCAATGCATTACAGCCATAGGATACATGGGCCAACTCATGATTATTAAAACTGCTTTAATTGACCTTGACATGATGCATCAATTCCTCTATAATCTCATTTCACTCACAATGAATGAAAACCAAGTGACATTACTCTGGTTACCATCAAGGATGTACATTGTAATTTGTAAGTCATTCTACATATGAAATGTTGTCAAAAGAAAGAAAACTTCTTGGGGTTGGGTTGTCCTCCCCTGAGGAAAAATTGAAAATTTGGCGGTGACTGCTGCAACTTCTACCAAATAACAATTTTCATGTAGCTCAAAATCATAGAACTAAATACTTCATAAAATGACCTCAAATATTTTGTGTAAGCTACATACTTTTTGGCTAATGGGTATATGTGCCCCTGCTTCTATTTATTCATAACAAAAAATATGAAAGGTTTTTTTGATTTCTTTATACTTTCAAAACATGTTTAAGGAATGAATGAAAACGATTCACAATACAAGTTAATATAAATAACATAATTATAATATATAATATAATATATATCGTTAATTTATAAGACATAACATGTACTCTGAAAGATATATATACATCTGCAACATATCTGATAAAATTATGATTAAATTCATGACAATGTCATATTATATTACTAGTATTTGTAGAGGACTGAGGATTCTAGTGAAAGAAGTTACTGTGTTGCTTTGTAAGTAATGGAGAATGTACTGTGGTTGTTCTGATGAGGACTGTGTGACTGATGGAGAATATAATGTAATGAAGGAAGGTCAAATGTTCAGTTACTGATGGAGGATTATGTTGTGTTTTGTTACTGATGGAGGATTGTGTGATTTTTGTTACAGATGGAGGATTGTGTGATTTTTGTTACAGATGGAGGATTGTGGGATATTTTGTTAATGATGGAGGATTGTGTGATGTTTCATTACTGATGGAGGATTGTGTGATGTTTTGTTAATGCTGGAAAATTGTGTGATGTTTTGTTACAGATGGAGGATTGTGGGATATTTTGTTAATGATGGAGGATGGTTTGATTTTGTTCAGATGGAGGATTGTGTGAATTTTGTTACAGATGGAGGATTGTGTGATTTTTGCTACAGATGGAGGATTGTGTGATGTTTTATTACTGATGGAGGATTGTATGATGTTTTGTTACTGATGGAGGACTGTGTTGTGTTTTGTTACTGATGGAGGATATATAGTTTGATTTTGTTATAGATGGAGGATTATGTTGTGTTTTGTTACAGATGGAGGATGGTGTGATTTGTGTTACAGATAGAGAATTGTGTGATGTTTTGGTACTGATGGAGGATTGTGTGATGTTTTGTTACTGACGGAGGATTGTGTGATGTTTTGTTACTGATGGAGGATGGTGTGATGTTTTGTTACTGATGGAGGATTGTGTGATGTTTTGTTACTTATTGAGGATTGTGTGATGTTTTGTTACTGATGGAGGATAGTGTGATATCATGTTACTGATGGAGAATTGTGTGATGTCTGTTACTGATGGAGGATTGTTTGATGTCATGTTACTGATGGAGGATTATGTGATGTCTGTTACTGATAGAAGATTGTGTGATGTTTTTATTGATGGAGGATTGTGTGATGTTTTGTTACTGATGGAGGATTGTGTAATGTTTTGTTACTAATAGACGATTGTGTGATGTCATGTTACTGATGGAGGATTGTGTGATGTTTGTTACTGATTGAGGATTGTGTGATGTTTTGTTACTGACGGAGGATTGCGTGATGTCATGTTACTGATGGAGGATTGTGTGATGTTTTGTTACTAATGGAGGATTGTGTGATGTCATGTTACCTATGCAGGATTGTGTGTCGTTTTATTACTGATGGAGAATGGTGTAAAGTTTTTCATCCATACCACATGTTTTACAATATTTAGAACAATTATCCATGTACATATGGTAGGTAACTAAAATTACAAGCAGTTTGAACACATCATAATATTATATATATGGGTACAAATGTATATTAAAACATTCTGAAAAGAATTCAGTGTTTCCTTATTTAAGTCAATTTCAGAGATAAAAAAAACCCTTTGGGTAAAAAAAAAAACTCCCTGAAACTTTCATAGAATTTACTTTTGTCAGTGAAATGTTTTAGAATACATTGCACAAACTCAAAACTCATTATTTGTTTCAATAATTGCATATATACAAATCTTTTTCATTGATATGAAAAAGAATTCATAAAATGTTATTCTCATATGAAAATAAATCTGTAATAGAATAGATAATCTACTGTAGCTTAGCTTGATTGAAATTGTGCTGACTAGAGGTCCTAGTTCTGTTATCTGTCAGGGATATCATTCAATAAGTATATTACTGCTTAATAAAGACTAAATGTTATATTGTATGAGGTAACATCTACTATGTTAATGATTTACATCTACTATGTTAATGATAGAGGTTTGTGTCATGTCACTGATGGAGGATTGTGTGATGTTTTGTTACTGATAGAGGATTGTGTGATGTTTTGTTACTGATGGAGGATTGTGTGATGTTTTGTTAATGATGGAGGATTGTGTGATGTTTTGTTACTGATGGAGGATTGTGTGATATTTTGTTACTGTTTGAGGATTGTGGGATGTTTTGTTACTGTTTGAGGATTGTGATACTCGTATGCCATGTTACTGTTGGAAGATCTTTTTATGTCATGTTTCTAACAGAGAATTGTGTGATGTTTAAGTTACTGTTAAAGGATTTTGTGACTGAGGATTTGTGATGTTTAAATTACAGATAGAGGATGGTGTGATGTTTAAAGTTACTTAAAGAGGCTTTTGAGATGTCAAATTACTGAGGATTTTGTGATGTTATGTTATGATTGAGGATTCAATGATGTAATGTCACTGTCAGAGGATTTTGTGATGTCAATGTTACTGATGGAGGATGTTGTGATGTTATGTTACTGATCGAGGATGTTACGATGTTATGTTACTGATAGAGGATTGTGTGATGTCATTTTAATGATGGAGGATGAGAGGATAATTTGATTTCATGTTACTGATCGAGGATGGTGTGATGTCATGTTATTGTTGGAGCATTGTGTGATGTCATGTTACTGATGGAAAATTTATGATGCCATGTTTATGCATAATTTATGATGTGAAGGCACTGTTGAGGAAATATTGTTGATCTAATGTTAATAATGAAGGTTGGTTTGATGCTGTGTTTCTAATTGAGGACAATGACATGTATCTGATTAATTATGCTGATGTCATGTGAATGATGATTGTCATTGAGGATTTGATTGCTTCAAGATTATACTTTGCTTATTCAAAATTTTAAAAGTTTTTAGCATAAATTTTTCATTCATAAATTATACATGTTTAAGTCACTTGCAGATCAGTCTGGTCTGGTCTGCTATATTACAAAACTTTAAAAAAATGTTACCAAATCATAAATTTATACATGTAAAATTCCCCTAAAGTTCAAATCTATTTACAAATTGGGCAAATGTATATAACCATTGATGATACCATTCACTTTCTATTTAAGTGAAATTGAAAAACTTTATTTAACATAATTTATCAGATGTTGGTGTGTGGAGTCAAAGATTAGGAGGAAACCTGAGTGCCCGGAGAAAAACCTCCTATGACAATCATGATTGATGACCAACTTAACTCTGATATAATTTATTCCAAAATCATGGATTTGACAAAAGAAAAGGGATGAAAGACCAAGGGTTCTCATGAAATAAACCAGTATCATTTAATGGCTTTTTCAATAAAACAAATTAAAAATAAGGATTGTATTGTATTTGCACATATAGTATACCATAGACATATGATCTGCAATGTGACCACAATAGCACAATTTCAATCAAAAACATTTAACTAGGTGTTACAAAGTCACTTGGTTCTAACATTTACATGAACATAAATGTACATTTCAACACCTGTATTGAAATTTATTATTTGCAAAAACAAGTTGACATCTTTCAGTACCATATGCCATTTAGCTTGCATGTGGTGTGCAATGGGAAACTTTGGCTTCATGTTACAATAACCTAGTAACAGGACTTGACCTGAGGAAAATAAATTGGGGAGACTGTATAGAACAACCAGATGAGAGAGGTCCTGACAGATCGATTCAAAAACTTATTTAGCCATGCTTGCTTACATCAGTCTACCACAAGCCACCACAACCAAAAACCTAACCCAAAAGGACCGAGAAAAAAATAAAAACAAAAAAAAAAAAAAAAGAAAGAAAGAAAAGACCTGATGTAATCAAGAATAGTCAAGCAAGTGTTTAAATCAAGCTTTCAGGACATCACATCTGAACTGCTCCACAGTCTCTCAAAATTAGATTCCTCTCTGCAAGTACTGGTACCTATAGTCATTATAACATTTACCTCCCTCCCCCACTCCACATCTCCCACAGATAGTAGTTCTGTGGGAGATTTAAGCTGAGGGCAGGACACAGGCTGGATACAATCCCTAAACTATTCATATATCCCATCACAGTCTGATGAGAACACACCCTTTTCATCATGAATAGTACAGGCTGGACACAGGCTAGGTACAAACACTTGACCCCCTTTTCTACCATGGTTTATAGATGAACCCTTTATATTTGTAAAGAACAGTAGAGGCTGGACGCAGGCTAGATATATTCCCTTAATAACTTCCCTTATTGTGACATAAACAAGCCCTCAGCTTATAACCCTAATTACATAGCCTAAGAAATGTTTCTCTTTATGGAACCCAGTATGTACGGCATACAAAGATAATTCCCAAGATAGGAAGATATTTCAACTAAAGTAAAAATTGTACTTGCATCTAACTAAAATTAACTAATAACATCTACCTTTTATCATGTTATCATGATTATAGATGTATGGTTCCTTCTCATAATAATGTCATGAATTCCTCAAGCTCAAATTTCCACATTTCTTCCACAAGTTCTTGGCACACCAGTTATTTCTACACAACAGTTATTCTACACAATGGTCATTTCGGATGCGCAACAGTTATTTCTGCAGCAAAACGGATATTTCCCATGAATATTGTTTGCTCGCTCTTCCTGTAAATGTGTCCACAAGTTTATTTCTGTCACAATGAATACCTTCTTATTTCTACAGCATACAGCATTATTCCTTGTGTCTATTTCTCTAAGATGATTCTTCCATAGACTGACTGGATCTTTCCATATATTTTCTCTCATAGCTTTATCTTCATGCCTAAAATAGATGAGTTATACAATGTAGATAATATTTTTAAACACAGTAAAAACTAAGGGTTCATTACACCTTTTAGGATATATCAAGTAACTGTACAAGATTGTATGACCATACTGCAAAACTGTAGCTTGTCAGAAATGTCATTTAAGTGGAAATACAAAATGTACAGATAAAGGTTATGAATTATGTTACTAACTAAAAGCCCTGATCATAATATTATGACAAAATCAGTATAGCTGAAGGATTGCTCCCTGAACACAACAATTTTGAAGCCATTTAAGTTTTATTTTATGAGTGTCTTTGACCTTTCAGAGATGACCATAAATGGTATATGTCTTATATGTCTATTGTTAACATTAATAACCTTGACCTTTAACCCATATATAACCTTGAACATATTTGTATGAAAGCCCATATCAAGATTAGACAAATTTTAACATCTTTATGACCTTAGATGAATGACCTTAAGTAACCTTTGTCAAAGTAGGTGCAGTCACATGAATTTGTTTTTTGATTTAGCTCAGAAAATGTTGACTTCTTTCAATTTACCTTCTGAAATTGAATGACATTGGAACTATTTGTCTGACTTGCATCAAATTCTCTAAATCATCAAATCAAAACTGAAATTACATAATTTCTCACCTCTTTTTTCTAAATTGTAAATAACTGCATTCCAAAGACTAAATCTTTGGTTTTCTTCTTTTCAAAACTGAAATATTAAAAACAAAATAAATAGATACAGTTTCATACTGATATTAATTCACCAATTTAAATATAGCTCTTGATGACAGCAACATGCAATATTTTAGCTTAATAAGAATCCATATGGTATAAGACTCGTGATCTTCTGCTCTTATTCATAACTAGCAATTTGTCAGCTAGCCCTCATCTGATATTTATTCATTGAAGTTAAGTTCCCCTAAAACTAGAACTGCCCTAAAGTGGACGAATTATACCCGCCGTGGGACGTTTTTTTTATAAATGGGACCATTTATGATGCAAAGTGAAAAGTCAAGGTCAAGGTCAAAAGGTCAAAAAGTCATGATACCAAACTGTAGTACTCTTTGTGGTGAATGTTTGTATGAAATATCAAAGACCTATCATTTATAGTATGAAAGAAATCTGCTTTCAAATTTCTAAACCTGTCCTAACTTTAACATAAACCAAAAGTTAAGGTCAAGGTCACAAGGTCAAAAGTCATGATACCAAACTGTAGTACTCTTTGTGGTGAATGTGTGTATGAAATATGAAAGGCCTACCATTTATTATATAAAAGAAATCTGCTTTCAAAACATCTTAACATCAAATGTTGTATAGGGTGAAGGTCAAGGTCACAGGGTCAAAAGTCATGGTACCAAAATGTAGTACTCTTTATGGTGAATGTGTGTATGAAATATGAAAGGCCTAACATTAAAAGTGTAAAAGAAAACTGCTTACAAAACTTCTTAATATAACATGTTGTATAGGGTGAAGGTCAAGGTCACAAGGTAAAAAGTCATGGTACCAAAAGGTAGTACTCTTAATGGTGAATGTGCGTATGAAATATGAAAGGCCTACCATTAATTGGGTAAAAGAAATCTGCTTTCAAGACGGACGGACAGACAGACGGACAGGGTGATTCCTATATACCCCCCTAAACTTCATTTGCGGGGGGTATAATAAGTCCAATTTAGTTTTGTGTACTTAAATCATATTCACCTGAAATTCTGACTTGTTCCTGCCACTTATTTAGATAGGCCTCTTCTAACATCTAGCTGTCATCATTTCATAACATAAGCTCTCTTGTTTGTTTCTACGAAGTCTTGATACTGAAAAAATATCGAAGTAAAGTTATATTAAGACAAGAAATAATATCTTTTCCTTTCTGAAACTTCATATCACTTTCGCAACAATAAATTCTTAATGCCTATTTTTCATAGGAATTTATACCAAAAAAAATCATATCTCTAACATTAATAAACATTCAAATATAATTACTCATAATCATAACCAATTAAACAAATCATGTTAAAATATCTCTCAGAATGCCTTCTTACCTTAAGCTATGAGAAAATTTACAGGTTTCCTAAATCTTTCCTTGAACAGTCATTCTGCAGTTCCATTAATCCAGCCATATACAAACAGTGATTGTAGCTCAGAGTGTCCTTTCTGAGCCTACTCCTGGCATGATTCTGCAGTCCCATTAATCCAGCCATACAACAAGCGACTGTAGCTCAGAATGTCCTTTCTGAGCCTACTCCTGGCATGATTCTGCAGTCCCATTAATCCAGCCATAGAAAGAGTGACTGTATCCCAGACTGTCCTTTCTGAGCCTACCCCCATATTATTTTGCAGTCCCATTAATCCAGCAATACACAAGTGAATGTAGCTCAGAGTGTCATTTCCGAGCCTACTCCTGACATCATTTTACAGTCCCATTAATCCAGCCATACAACCAGTGAATGTAGCTCAGAGTGTCCTTTCTGAGCCTTCTCCTAACATCATTTTGCAGTCCCATTAATCCAGCCATACAACTGAGTGACTGCAGCTCAGAGTGTCCTTTGAGAGCCTTCTCCTAACATCATTCTGCAGTCCCATTAATCCAGCCATGCACAACCAGTGACTGTAGCTCAGAGTGTCCTTTCTTAGCTTACTACTGACATCATTCTGCAATCCCATTAATCCAGTCATACAACTAGTGACTGTAGCTCAGAGTGTCCTTTCTGAGCCTACTCCTGGCATCATTTTGCAGTCCCATTAATCCAGCCATACAACCAGTGACTGTAGCTCAGAGTGTCATTTCTGAGCCTACTCCTGATATCATTCTGCAGTGCCATTTATTCAACCATACAACCAGTGATTGCAGCTCAGAGTGTCCTTTCTGAGCCTACTCCTGATATCATTCTGCAGTCCCATTAATCCAGCCATACAACTAGTGACTGTAGCTCAGAATGTCCGTTCTGAGCCTACTCCTGACATCATTCTGCAGTCCCATTAATCCAGCCATACAACCAGTGACTGTAGCTCAGAGTGTCCTTTCTGAGCCTACTCCTGTCATCATTCTGAAGTCCCATTAATCCAGCCATACAACCAGTGACTGTAGCTCAGATTGTCATTTCTTAGCCTACTACTAACATCATACTGCAGTCCCATTAATCCAGCCATACAACCAGTGACTGTAGCTCAGAGTATCCTTTCTGAGCCTACTCCTGATATCATTCTGCAGTCCCATTAATCCAGCCATACAACCAGTGACTGTAGCTCAGAGTGTCCTTTCTGAGCCTACTCCTGACATCATTCTGCAGTCCCATTAATCCAGCCATACAACCAGTGACTGTAGCTCAGAGTATCCTTTCTGAGCCTACTCCTGACATCATTCTGCAGTCCCATTAATCCAGCCATACAACCAGTGACTGTAGCTCAGAGTGTCCTTTCTGAGCCTACTCCTAACATCATTCTGCAGTCCCATTAATCAAGCCATACAACCAGTGAATGTAGCCCAGAGTGTTTTTTTCTTAGCTAGTCTACTCCTGACATCATTTTGTAGTCACCTTTTATCAAGCCATACAACTAGTGACTGTCACCAAGTATGTTTTTTTCTGTGTCTTCATACAGGAGTCCCATTTGTTTTGTCAGTTATCAAGACCCTAAAAAGACATTAAGTAATCTTGAGTTTCCTTTTTTTTAATGTTAAAGTTATAGTGATCCCTTAATGTTACTGGAACATTGCAGGCAACATAAGAAATGTTTTTTTTGTTAATAAACCTTAACGCTCATTAATTACCAATAAGTTTTTCTTGCATTGAAGTGTGATATTTATAAAAAATACTTAGTGTGCTTTTTTTAACCAAAAGACTTGAATTTTACCTTTACATACAGCTGGGCTTATTATTCTAGCATATCTAAACTACTGTCTGTTTTTTATCAATTGACTGTTGCTCTACTCTGGCTGTATTTCTGTCTTGCTTAATACGACTTCATCTTCTGTAAAGAAAAAATGCAACTTTATATTAGAGTCAATCATATTCTGAGAACAGTTAAAAAAATATGTTCCTTAAAATTTGATGCTTCAAAACAGCATAAAACAGTAACAGCTGAATTTTATCAGATAAACAAGTCAAAAGTCAATATAATCTGTATGTTAACATACGCTGTATGTTTAAAATATTTCAAAACTATTGGCAATTTTCAATTATCCAAAATTTAGGCTGAAATTTACTTTTGCAGTTGGGGGATTACCATGAAATAGCCCTGATTAATACACAGCTGAAGTTTATACAGTATAAAAGCGGGACAGAATTACAGACAGACAGACAATCCAAAGTAACTTGAGGATCAATATAAACATTAAAAGAATGAAAGTAAAGAATGTGCTTAACCAATTCTAAAAACATTTGATTTTGAACAGGGAAAGGCAAGGTTACATGTAACAACATCATGACAAACAATTCATAAGCCAGAATTACAATCAACATGATCGAGCAAAAAAGATAAAATCAACAAACCTTGACTTTTGATGAAGTCTTGTTTTCCCCGGTCAAGTATTCAACATTCTTCTCAGTCCACCATTCTTTGTTGTGTCCAGTTGTTACGATGACTTTACAGTTTTTTACTACATCTAAGACTTATATGGTTTCTACTATACATCCTGGGATCCTCTTACAAACTTCATTTTGATTAGCTCATTAGAATGAAATGTTTATGCGCAGTAGATGACACAATGATTTCTGCTTTTTCTGTCTTGATGTTCATGCACTATTTTGTTTCTACATCTCATTTTGGCACAATTCCATCTGGACCGGGGAACATTCAACATGATCAGCTGTCTTATACACTGCAGGTTAATAGGATATTAACCCAGAACCAGGATGTGAGCCCATGACCAGGGAATAGGGAGTAGGGTGTAGGGTGGTGCAGTGCAAGGGAAAGGTGCAGGAAAGGTGAGGGAAAGTTAAAGTGCAGAGTTAGATGGTGGGAGGTTGCAATGTATAATAGACTGACAATGTGAATTGGGCGTCAGCTCACACATCTGGTGGAAGGCATACTATGGACACTGGTTTACATCAGCTTGTTGTCCTCAAATAGGCTGGATGGTAATGTTTCCCACTTATATATGTTCCAGTATATTCAATAAATGCTTTTTATATCCTTCCACCAATTATGGACATCAGTTTTTGTTTATCAGGGCTGGATCTCTTTTTTCTTCATAGCTCAGTTTCCCTCCATAACTGTACCTACATAAATGTATTTCACATTGAGAAATTCCACCTAAATTCAGATATCAGATCAATGCTTTTCTTATATACAATCAATATTCTGTCAACCATGTTATATTTCTATCTTATAGTATGCACAAAGAAAGATATTAACTGGAAGATGAATAGTTACTGCTTTGGTCACTGTTATTAGACAACAGGTAAATAGAGATTGGAATGTAATGCTTTCACAAAATATTTTAAAAAGATATCATAATTGGGTTATTTTCTTGCATTTAACGTAGCTCGCGGGGAAGCTTTCATCACAATCAAATGTGTACGCAGGTTTCACCCTCGAATTTTTTTATGTGCACATCTACGCTATGACGTCATAAACCTTACTTGATCGTAACGTCACGTTACGTTGCGCGACATACATCGTTAGGGCGCAAATAATGGCTTTTTTTTAAATACTTATATTTTCTAGTAAGCGTAGCGAGCCGAAATTTTTAAACATAAACTTTACATTGTGTCTAAATTCAGTCAATGTATTTAGACACGCTTGCAATGAGAACCGGAAACTTTGAGGGATGTTTGGTTATATTTTGACTATTTCTAGGGAATGATATATGAATGCAATTTTTTCTTCAAATATTACGTTGGAAATTAATGTTCTTTCATCCATCCTCCTCCATCCTTATCTAATTTCTTTATTGTACCATATAGACGGACGGAGAAGGCTTTACTTTTTTATTGTTTTTATTCACCACAACTTGTATGCTGACATAAAAAATGCACATATCTTCTATAGATAATGATAACATAATATTGCATATACATGTAAGACATTGCATGAAATATACAAGGTTAAACGGTATTGTATATAATTTGGTTTCATCTCAGGATTATACAAGAGTATAATTATCCTTAATATTTCTATCGTGATAAAAAATTATTGAAATTCAAAAGCTGTCGTGATTAGTTTTCAAAAATTAAATTTAAAGTTTCCCATCTGCTTTTAATTCGTTTTCTCTTTTGTTCTGACACAAGGTACAATGAATATAATTCCAAATTTCTATAGGATCTGGTGAAGGCTTTACTTTTGATCAGTCTTTTTCTCGCTTTCCTTCTTGCTTGTTTCTCATTGTACACAATCGGGGAAAGCGGGGGTGGGGGGTTTGTCAGACAGAAAAGGAGGAGGGGCAGCCTTATAAAATGAAATTAATCTTCTCAATACTTTTTAAATTATATGCAAAGCGGTGATTTACTTTAAGAATTTAGGAATACATAGTGTCTGAAAGTTCGATTATGACGTAAGAAAAAGATTTGTATATATATCAGAAAGCAGAGCGAACCGGAATTGTTTTGTAAAGGGACGAACAATTTGATCCTGAGGGGGGAGGGGGGCTGGCAAATTTTTTCGGGTCAGATTATTTATTTTCAAAGCACGGCCGGCCGGAATATTTATTTTCCAGTAACTAAAGATCAGAATATTTATTTTTAACCTGTAACGATCCTGACAAGCAAAAAAAAAAAAAAAAAAAAATGGTCAGTGTTAAAAATTTGCCAAAGAGACTACATACATGTATGTGCAAGTTGTTTGTTTGTTTGGATTTTCATTTTATTTATTTATTCATTTGTTTATTAATTTTTTTTTTTTTTTTGTTATCGGAAAAAAAGATACCGTACTGCCTTCTTGAGAAATTCTTGAACCCGGAATATTTATTTTCCAGTAACTAGAGATCAGAATATTTATTTTTAACCTGTAACAATGATCCTGACAAGCAAAAAAAAAAAAAATGGTCAGTGTTAAAAATTTGCCAAAGAGACTACATACATGTATGTGCAAGTTGTTTGTTTGTTTGGATTTTCATTTTATTTATTTATTCATTTATTCATTAATTTTTTTTTTTTGTTATCGGAAAAAAAGATACCGTACTGCCTTCTTGAGGAATTCCTGAACTCGGAGAAATGGAAATTTCATTTTAATAATATATATCACGACAATCGAGGCGGCTGAACGTAATGATAGAAAACGAGCATGAAATGAAAACCACAATGTATATCTTATATGGACCGCCCCTCCCCAACCCTTATCCGATATTATAAAGTATATGTACATATAAACAAGAGGGAATTTTTTGTATACCCCGCCAAAAGATATCGGATTAAATAGGAATGAGCATGTCTGTCCGTATGTTCCGTATGATGTTTTCAAATATTTGAAGAAAAAAATGTCATGTACGGAGAATTTTATTTTTACATTAAGATACATGTATAAGGTCTAGTTCGAATACAGCCCATGTAATTGTTGATTAATTATCTTTAAAAAAAAGGTTTCTGGATGTTTCAAAGAAGACCGTTACAGAGAATCAAGTATTCCGCATACTCCTTGACGTCATGTTGACATATGCGATCTGAACACGCTGTGACTTTGACGTTGCGAGTAAAATTGACGTCGAAGCCACTCAAAACAAATTTTCAATCATAAATTGCAAACAAGAGCCCCAGGGGGCACAACGCTCACCTGATACCCATGCACGCTCTAATTGACATACTGCTATTGAATACTGATAGTGCCAGTACCGGGATTTTAGCCCACAACCTTTCTAAAAACATTTTTGCCGGATGCAGAGAAGTTTTTTTTTTTTCAGACAACCTTTAAAAGTACAAACAAGAAAAAATAGTCACATTTCAAAACAATAACTTTTTTTAAGTCATATGCCCAACTAGTATAGTTCAATTATGCAACATCAAAAATAAAATCATATTGTAAAATCCCACTTTAATGCGCAGCAGAAAAAAAATAAAACAATGAAATGATTTCATAAATTAAGTTTATTTAAAACTGAACGACCATACCTTTCATTATTGATAGCTAGCATGCCAGAAATTATAAAGCCTGACAGGCTGTGTTTGTGAAACGAGAATGCCCCTGGCGGCATCTTTGTTAGTATAAACGCCATTTTCTGTTAAGTATGTGAGAGGTCAGGGTCAGCGTAATATTGGTATCTATGGAAATATCTTGTCACAAGGAATACACATGTAAAATATGAAAGCCCTATCACTAACCAATCAAAAGTTATGCGCAATGTTTAAGTTTTTGAGAAGTACGTCAAAGGTCAAGGTTATGGTCACGAGGTCAAAATTTTGGTATCAGTGGAAAGGTATTGTCACAAGGAATACACAAAACCAAGTAAGTATAAAATAATAAGTGACATTAGAAATGTAAATTTTAGTTCAGATCTCTCTGTTCTTATAGAGACAATAAATCTATATTCAATAATAAAATTTGAACTATTTCACCAAATAACTTTGATTTATATCCAAGGATAGCCCATTTAAGCTTTTACAAAGCTTATTTCCAAAGACACTCACTAGGACTTTTAAAATATTTTTTTTTTTGAAGATGAATTAAAATGGAATATTTTCATACACTTGAATCTTTAAGACTTGACTTACCACTGCAATAACTTTTTCCCTTGCAACCCCCTCCAAATCAAATTTTCTGACTATTAATGCAAACAACTCATACCCCCCCCCCCCTCCCCCCCCCCCCCCCCCCCCATTTGCAGATATATCTTTGTATGCAATAGTCGCTCAGAGCGAAATATTACTTATAGTCCTAATATTGAATTTCTATGGGATATTTAACCAAATCAGCATGCAGCAAGTAACATGTCACACTACGTATATGAATACATAGCCATAGGCCTAGATCCAACTCGAAAACATGTTTATACATCAAAATAATTTAAACCTAGGAATTGATTACTTCAAGAACTATACCATCATGTATTTGTTTTAACATAACCGGTGTTACTAATCTAATTTATGTGAAAAATCGCTGACTTACCTTCACGGCGCTTCGTTGTTTCGGTACGTATATTGAAAGTGAAAGTACTTTCTATGCCTCCCGGTGGGGGCGCTGCGGACACGTAAACATATTGTGCTATTTTTAGAGTCGGCGATCCCTCTTGATATACGTCGAAGGTGTAACTACAGTTAATCATTTTAGCAGGGAATCCCTTCCCTTTTGACTGGTGAACCGGGCTGAATAGAAGGTGTCACCTCATTGGACATAACTATTGAAAATTTAAAAATAGCACATAAAATCAATGTATGATTCCCTGCTGTCTGTAGAAATTGAGTTTTGAACATGATTTTGCCTTATATGTAATCAATAGATCGATTTGAAAACATATAAAAATTAGCAAATTTTCAATTCGGAAGGAGGGGTCATTAAACAAGTGAATTTTGCAGAAAAGGTATGCATGACCCCCTTTTTTCTTTCATTTTTATACGTGCCAAAGATGACCTAGGCCAAAAATATTCCTTAAAAATCTAAAAGTGGATATCTTGACAAAATTCTTTCACTTGTAGGGTACCATGCATGAGTACCTCATATCTACAAAATGTCATGACAATCTGAAGAGTGGTTATAGAAAAGAAGCAGAAAATGTATGAAAATCACCCCCCCCCTTCCTTTTTACATAAGAAAAAAATTCATAAAAAATCAAAAAAATAAATTTTAAGCATAAAATGCATATCAAAGCATTAAGTAAGTTAAATATGATAAATATGTAGTAAATGAGTGTGTAAAATCATACACTTATTGAGTTATTTAAAGAAATAGTGCAAAAATGTGCATTTCTGACTAAGTCCGAAAAGACGTCAAAAACGCGTCAAAAATTTGACTTCGAAGTGGAACCAAAAATAACAACACTTCTTAAGACATCTCTCTAGATCATCCTGATGCTTTCGGTTTGTCGATACATGCTTCGGTTCTGAAGAAGAAGTTTGTCAAAGGAGGGTACCCCCCGTGACCTACTTTTTGCTGTGGTGGCGCCACCTGTTGACAGATCCGGACGAAAAACAACAACACTTGTAGGGGACCATGAGTACTTCATACCTACCAAGTTTCATCAAAATCCCTTCAGCCGTTCTGGAGAAGAAGTTTAAAATGTGAAAAGTTTACGACGACGGACGACGACGGACGACGACGACGACGACGCCGACGACGACGCCGGACGACGGACGCAACACTATGACAATAGCTCACTTGAGCCTATGGCTCAGGTGAGCTAAAAAGGGAAAAAAATTTTTGTCGGGATCCCGTCGGGGTTTGAAGCCAATCCCCATGGGTCCATTCGGCATGGAAAACATACATTATACCTATGTACAATCTTAAAAAATACTCCTTAAAAATCTAAAAGTGGATATCTTGACAAAATTCTTTCACTTGTAGGGTACCATGCATGAGTACCTCATATCTACAAAATGTCATGACAATCTGAAGAGTGGTTATAGAAAAGAAGCAGAAAATGTATGAAAATCACCCCCCCCCCCCTTCCTTTTTACATAAGAAAAAAATTCATAAAAAATCAAAAAAATAAATTTTAAGCATAAAATGCATATCAAAGCATTAAGTAAGTTAAATATGATAAATATGTAGTAAATGAGTGTGTAAAATCATACACTTATTGAGTTATTTAAAGAAATAGTGCAAAAATGTGCATTTCTGACTAAGTCCGAAAAGACGTCAAAAACGCGTCAAAAATTTGACTTCGAAGTGGAACCAAAAATAACAACACTTCTTAAGACATCTCTCTAGATCATCCTGATGCTTTCGGTTTGTCGATACATGCTTCGGTTCTGAAGAAGAAGTTTGTCAAAGGAGGGTACCCCCCGTGACCTACTTTTTGCTGTGGTGGCGCCACCTGTTGACAGATCCGGACGAAAAACAACAACACTTGTAGGGGACCATGAGTACTTCATACCTACCAAGTTTCATCAAAATCCCTTCAGCCGTTCTGGAGAAGAAGTTTAAAATGTGAAAAGTTTACGACGACGGACGACGACGGACGACGACGACGACGACGCCGACGACGACGCCGGACACCGGACGACGGACGCAACACTATGACAATAGCTCACTTGAGCCTATGGCTCAGGTGAGCTAAAAAGGGAAAAAAATTTTTGTCGGGATCCCGTCGGGGTTTGAAGCCAATCCCCATGGGTCCATTCGGCATGGAAAACATACATTATACCTATGTACAATCTTAAAAAATATTCCTTAAAAATCTAAAAGTGGATATCTTGACAAAATTCTTTCACTTGTAGGGTACCATGCATGAGTACCTCATATCTACAAAATGTCATGACAATCTGAAGAGTGGTTATAGAAAAGAAGCAGAAAATGTATGAAAATCACCCCCCCCCCTTCCTTTTTACATAAGAAAAAAATTCATAAAAAATCAAAAAAATAAATTTTAAGCATAAAATGCATATCAAAGCATTAAGTAAGTTAAATATGATAAATATGTAGTAAATGAGTGTGTAAAATCATACACTTATTGAGTTATTTAAAGAAATAGTGCAAAAATGTGCATTTCTGACTAAGTCCGAAAAGACGTCAAAAACGCGTCAAAAATTTGACTTCGAAGTGGAACCAAAAATAACAACACTTCTTAAGACATCTCTCTAGATCATCCTGATGCTTTCGGTTTGTCGATACATGCTTCGGTTCTGAAGAAGAAGTTTGTCAAAGGAGGGTACCCCCCGTGACCTACTTTTTGCTGTGGTGGCGCCACCTGTTGACAGATCCGGACGAAAAACAACAACACTTGTAGGGGACCATGAGTACTTCATACCTACCAAGTTTCATCAAAATCCCTTCAGCCGTTCTGGAGAAGAAGTTTAAAATGTGAAAAGTTTACGACGACGGACGACGACGGACGACGACGACGACGACGCCGACGACGACGCCGGACGCCGGACGCCGGACGACGGACGCAACACTATGACAATAGCTCACTTGAGCCTATGGCTCAGGTGAGCTAAAAAGGGAAAAAAATTTTTGTCGGGATCCCGTCGGGGTTTGAAGCCAATCCCCATGGGTCCATTCGGCATGGAAAACATACATTATACCTATGTACAATCTTAAAAAATATTCCTTAAAAATCTAAAAGTGGATATCTTGACAAAATTCTTTCACTTGTAGGGTACCATGCATGAGTACCTCATATCTACAAAATGTCATGACAATCTGAAGAGTGGTTATAGAAAAGAAGCAGAAAATGTATGAAAATCACCCCCCCCCCTTCCTTTTTACATAAGAAAAAAATTCATAAAAAATCAAAAAAATAAATTTTAAGCATAAAATGCATATCAAAGCATTAAGTAAGTTAAATATGATAAATATGTAGTAAATGAGTGTGTAAAATCATACACTTATTGAGTTATTTAAAGAAATAGTGCAAAAATGTGCATTTCTGACTAAGTCCGAAAAGACGTCAAAAACGCGTCAAAAATTTGACTTCGAAGTGGAACCAAAAATAACAACACTTCTTAAGACATCTCTCTAGATCATCCTGATGCTTTCGGTTTGTCGATACATGCTTCGGTTCTGAAGAAGAAGTTTGTCAAAGGAGGGTACCCCCCGTGACCTACTTTTTGCTGTGGTGGCGCCACCTGTTGACAGATCCGGACGAAAAACAACAACACTTGTAGGGGACCATGAGTACTTCATACCTACCAAGTTTCATCAAAATCCCTTCAGCCGTTCTGGAGAAGAAGTTTAAAATGTGAAAAGTTTACGACGACGGACGACGACGGACGACGACGACGACGACGCCGACGACGACGCCGGACACCGGACGACGGACGCAACACTATGACAATAGCTCACTTGAGCCTATGGCTCAGGTGAGCTAAAAAGGGAAAAAAATTTTTGTCGGGATCCCGTCGGGGTTTGAAGCCAATCCCCATGGGTCCATTCGGCATGGAAAACATACATTATACCTATGTACAATCTTAAAAAATATTCCTTAAAAATCTAAAAGTGGATATCTTGACAAAATTCTTTCACTTGTAGGGTACCATGCATGAGTACCTCATATCTACAAAATGTCATGACAATCTGAAGAGTGGTTATAGAAAAGAAGCAGAAAATGTATGAAAATCACCCCCCCCCCTTCCTTTTTACATAAGAAAAAAATTCATAAAAAATCAAAAAAATAAATTTTAAGCATAAAATGCATATCAAAGCATTAAGTAAGTTAAATATGATAAATATGTAGTAAATGAGTGTGTAAAATCATACACTTATTGAGTTATTTAAAGAAATAGTGCAAAAATGTGCATTTCTGACTAAGTCCGAAAAGACGTCAAAAACGCGTCAAAAATTTGACTTCGAAGTGGAACCAAAAATAACAACACTTCTTAAGACATCTCTCTAGATCATCCTGATGCTTTCGGTTTGTCGATACATGCTTCGGTTCTGAAGAAGAAGTTTGTCAAAGGAGGGTACCCCCCGTGACCTACTTTTTGCTGTGGTGGCGCCACCTGTTGACAGATCCGGACGAAAAACAACAACACTTGTAGGGGACCATGAGTACTTCATACCTACCAAGTTTCATCAAAATCCCTTCAGCCGTTCTGGAGAAGAAGTTTAAAATGTGAAAAGTTTACGACGACGGACGACGACGGACGACGCCGACGACGACGCCGACGACGACGCCGGACGCCGGACGACGGACGCAACACTATGACAATAGCTCACTTGAGCCTATGGCTCAGGTGAGCTAAAAAGGGAAAAAATTTTTGTCGGGATCCCGTCGGGGTTTGAAGCCAATCCCCATGGGTCCATTCGGCATGGAAAACATACATTATACCTATGTACAATCTTAAAAAATATTCCTTAAAAATCTAAAAGTGGATATCTTGACAAAATTCTTTCACTTGTAGGGTACCATGCATGAGTACCTCATATCTACAAAATGTCATGACAATCTGAAGAGTGGTTATAGAAAAGAAGCAGAAAATGTATGAAAATCACCCCCCCCCCCCTTCCTTTTTACATAAGAAAAAAATTCATAAAAAATCAAAAAAATAAATTTTAAGCATAAAATGCATATCAAAGCATTAAGTAAGTTAAATATGATAAATATGTAGTAAATGAGTGTGTAAAATCATACACTTATTGAGTTATTTAAAGAAATAGTGCAAAAATGTGCATTTCTGACTAAGTCCGAAAAGACGTCAAAAACGCGTCAAAAATTTGACTTCGAAGTGGAACCAAAAATAACAACACTTCTTAAGACATCTCTCTAGATCATCCTGATGCTTTCGGTTTGTCGATACATGCTTCGGTTCTGAAGAAGAAGTTTGTCAAAGGAGGGTACCCCCCGTGACCTACTTTTTGCTGTGGTGGCGCCACCTGTTGACAGATCCGGACGAAAAACAACAACACTTGTAGGGGACCATGAGTACTTCATACCTACCAAGTTTCATCAAAATCCCTTCAGCCGTTCTGGAGAAGAAGTTTAAAATGTGAAAAGTTTACGACGACGGACGACGACGGACGACGACGACGACGACGCCGACGACGACGCCGGACACCGGACGACGGACGCAACACTATGACAATAGCTCACTTGAGCCTATGGCTCAGGTGAGCTAAAAAGGGAAAAAAATTTTTGTCGGGATCCCGTCGGGGTTTGAAGCCAATCCCCATGGGTCCATTCGGCATGGAAAACATACATTATACCTATGTACAATCTTAAAAAATATTCCTTAAAAATCTAAAAGTGGATATCTTGACAAAATTCTTTCACTTGTAGGGTACCATGCATGAGTACCTCATATCTACAAAATGTCATGACAATCTGAAGAGTGGTTATAGAAAAGAAGCAGAAAATGTATGAAAATCACCCCCCCCCCCCCTTCCTTTTTACATAAGAAAAAAATTCATAAAAAATCAAAAAAATAAATTTTAAGCATAAAATGCATATCAAAGCATTAAGTAAGTTAAATATGATAAATATGTAGTAAATGAGTGTGTAAAATCATACACTTATTGAGTTATTTAAAGAAATAGTGCAAAAATGTGCATTTCTGACTAAGTCCGAAAAGACGTCAAAAACGCGTCAAAAATTTGACTTCGAAGTGGAACCAAAAATAACAACACTTCTTAAGACATCTCTCTAGATCATCCTGATGCTTTCGGTTTGTCGATACATGCTTCGGTTCTGAAGAAGAAGTTTGTCAAAGGAGGGTACCCCCCGTGACCTACTTTTTGCTGTGGTGGCGCCACCTGTTGACAGATCCGGACGAAAAACAACAACACTTGTAGGGGACCATGAGTACTTCATACCTACCAAGTTTCATCAAAATCCCTTCAGCCGTTCTGGAGAAGAAGTTTAAAATGTGAAAAGTTTACGACGACGGACGACGACGGACGACGACGACGACGACGCCGACGACGACGCCGGACGCCGGACGACGGACGCAACACTATGACAATAGCTCACTTGAGCCTATGGCTCAGGTGAGCTAAAAAGGGAAAAAAATTTTTGTCGGGATCCCGTCGGGGTTTGAAGCCAATCCCCATGGGTCCATTCGGCATGGAAAACATACATTATACCTATGTACAATCTTAAAAAATATTCCTTAAAAATCTAAAAGTGGATATCTTGACAAAATTCTTTCACTTGTAGGGTACCATGCATGAGTACCTCATATCTACAAAATGTCATGACAATCTGAAGAGTGGTTATAGAAAAGAAGCAGAAAATGTATGAAAATCACCCCCCCCCCTTCCTTTTTACATAAGAAAAAAATTCATAAAAAATCAAAAAAATAAATTTTAAGCATAAAATGCATATCAAAGCATTAAGTAAGTTAAATATGATAAATATGTAGTAAATGAGTGTGTAAAATCATACACTTATTGAGTTATTTAAAGAAATAGTGCAAAAATGTGCATTTCTGACTAAGTCCGAAAAGACGTCAAAAACGCGTCAAAAATTTGACTTCGAAGTGGAACCAAAAATAACAACACTTCTTAAGACATCTCTCTAGATCATCCTGATGCTTTCGGTTTGTCGATACATGCTTCGGTTCTGAAGAAGAAGTTTGTCAAAGGAGGGTACCCCCCGTGACCTACTTTTTGCTGTGGTGGCGCCACCTGTTGACAGATCCGGACGAAAAACAACAACACTTGTAGGGGACCATGAGTACTTCATACCTACCAAGTTTCATCAAAATCCCTTCAGCCGTTCTGGAGAAGAAGTTTAAAATGTGAAAAGTTTACGACGACGGACGACGACGGACGACGACGCCGACGACGACGCCGGACACCGGACGACGGACGCAACACTATGACAATAGCTCACTTGAGCCTATGGCTCAGGTGAGCTAAAAAGGGAAAAAAATTTTTGTCGGGATCCCGTCGGGGTTTGAAGCCAATCCCCATGGGTCCATTCGGCATGGAAAACATACATTATACCTATGTACAATCTTAAAAAATATTCCTTAAAAATCTAAAAGTGGATATCTTGACAAAATTCTTTCACTTGTAGGGTACCATGCATGAGTACCTCATATCTACAAAATGTCATGACAATCTGAAGAGTGGTTATAGAAAAGAAGCAGAAAATGTATGAAAATCACCCCCCCCCCTTCCTTTTTACATAAGAAAAAAATTCATAAAAAATCAAAAAAATAAATTTTGAGCATAAAATACATATCAAAGCATTAAGTAAGTTAAATATGATAAATATGTAGTAAATGAGTGTGTAAAATCATACACTTATTGAGTTATTTAAAGAAATAGTGCAAAAATGTGCATTTCTGACTAAGTCCGAAAAGACGTCAAAAACGCGTCAAAAATTTGACTTCGAAGTGGAACCAAAAATAACAACACTTCTTAAGACATCTCTCTAGATCATCCTGATGCTTTCGGTTTGTCGATACATGCTTCGGTTCTGAAGAAGAAGTTTGTCAAAGGAGGGTACCCCCCGTGACCTACTTTTTGCTGTGGTGGCGCCACCTGTTGACAGATCCGGACGAAAAACAACAACACTTGTAGGGGACCATGAGTACTTCATACCTACCAAGTTTCATCAAAATCCCTTCAGCCGTTCTGGAGAAGAAGTTTAAAATGTGAAAAGTTTACGACGACGGACGACGACGGACGACGACGACGACGACGCCGACGACGACGCCGGACGCCGGACGACGGACGCAACACTATGACAATAGCTCACTTGAGCCTATGGCTCAGGTGAGCTAAAAAGGGAAAAAAATTTTTGTCGGGATCCCGTCGGGGTTTGAAGCCAATCCCCATGGGTCCATTCGGCATGGAAAACATACATTATACCTATGTACAATCTTAAAAAATATTCCTTAAAAATCTAAAAGTGGATATCTTGACAAAATTCTTTCACTTGTAGGGTACCATGCATGAGTACCTCATATCTACAAAATGTCATGACAATCTGAAGAGTGGTTATAGAAAAGAAGCAGAAAATGTATGAAAATCACCCCCCCCCCCCCCCCCTTCCTTTTTACATAAGAAAAAAATTCATAAAAAATCAAAAAAATAAATTTTAAGCATAAAATGCATATCAAAGCATTAAGTAAGTTAAATATGATAAATATGTAGTAAATGAGTGTGTAAAATCATACACTTATTGAGTTATTTAAAGAAATAGTGCAAAAATGTGCATTTCTGACTAAGTCCGAAAAGACGTCAAAAACGCGTCAAAAATTTGACTTCGAAGTGGAACCAAAAATAACAACACTTCTTAAGACATCTCTCTAGATCATCCTGATGCTTTCGGTTTGTCGATACATGCTTCGGTTCTGAAGAAGAAGTTTGTCAAAGGAGGGTACCCCCCGTGACCTACTTTTTGCTGTGGTGGCGCCACCTGTTGACAGATCCGGACGAAAAACAACAACACTTGTAGGGGACCATGAGTACTTCATACCTACCAAGTTTCATCAAAATCCCTTCAGCCGTTCTGGAGAAGAAGTTTAAAATGTGAAAAGTTTACGACGACGGACGACGACGGACGACGACGACGACGACGCCGACGACGACGCCGGACACCGGACGACGGACGCAACACTATGACAATAGCTCACTTGAGCCTATGGCTCAGGTGAGCTAAAAAGGGAAAAAAATTTTTGTCGGGATCCCGTCGGGGTTTGAAGCCAATCCCCATGGGTCCATTCGGCATGGAAAACATACATTATACCTATGTACAATCTTAAAAAATATTCCTTAAAAATCTAAAAGTGGATATCTTGACAAAATTCTTTCACTTGTAGGGTACCATGCATGAGTACCTCATATCTACAAAATGTCATGACAATCTGAAGAGTGGTTATAGAAAAGAAGCAGAAAATGTATGAAAATCACCCCCCCCCCCCCCTTCCTTTTTACATAAGAAAAAAATTCATAAAAAATCAAAAAAATAAATTTTAAGCATAAAATGCATATCAAAGCATTAAGTAAGTTAAATATGATAAATATGTAGTAAATGAGTGTGTAAAATCATACACTTATTGAGTTATTTAAAGAAATAGTGCAAAAATGTGCATTTCTGACTAAGTCCGAAAAGACGTCAAAAACGCGTCAAAAATTTGACTTCGAAGTGGAACCAAAAATAACAACACTTCTTAAGACATCTCTCTAGATCATCCTGATGCTTTCGGTTTGTCGATACATGCTTCGGTTCTGAAGAAGAAGTTTGTCAAAGGAGGGTACCCCCCGTGACCTACTTTTTGCTGTGGTGGCGCCACCTGTTGACAGATCCGGACGAAAAACAACAACACTTGTAGGGGACCATGAGTACTTCATACCTACCAAGTTTCATCAAAATCCCTTCAGCCGTTCTGGAGAAGAAGTTTAAAATGTGAAAAGTTTACGACGACGGACGACGACGGACGACGACGACGACGACGCCGACGACGACGCCGGACACCGGACGACGGACGCAACACTATGACAATAGCTCACTTGAGCCTATGGCTCAGGTGAGCTAAAAAGGGAAAAAAATTTTTGTCGGGATCCCGTCGGGGTTTGAAGCCAATCCCCATGGGTCCATTCGGCATGGAAAACATACATTATACCTATGTACAATCTTAAAAAATATTCCTTAAAAATCTAAAAGTGGATATCTTGACAAAATTCTTTCACTTGTAGGGTACCATGCATGAGTACCTCATATCTACAAAATGTCATGACAATCTGAAGAGTGGTTATAGAAAAGAAGCAGAAAATGTATGAAAATCACCCCCCCCCCCTTCCTTTTTACATAAGAAAAAAATTCATAAAAAATCAAAAAAATAAATTTTAAGCATAAAATGCATATCAAAGCATTAAGTAAGTTAAATATGATAAATATGTAGTAAATGAGTGTGTAAAATCATACACTTATTGAGTTATTTAAAGAAATAGTGCAAAAATGTGCATTTCTGACTAAGTCCGAAAAGACGTCAAAAACGCGTCAAAAATTTGACTTCGAAGTGGAACCAAAAATAACAACACTTCTTAAGACATCTCTCTAGATCATCCTGATGCTTTCGGTTTGTCGATACATGCTTCGGTTCTGAAGAAGAAGTTTGTCAAAGGAGGGTACCCCCCGTGACCTACTTTTTGCTGTGGTGGCGCCACCTGTTGACAGATCCGGACGAAAAACAACAACACTTGTAGGGGACCATGAGTACTTCATACCTACCAAGTTTCATCAAAATCCCTTCAGCCGTTCTGGAGAAGAAGTTTAAAATGTGAAAAGTTTACGACGACGGACGACGACGGACGACGACGACGACGACGCCGACGACGACGCCGGACGCCGGACGACGGACGCAACACTATGACAATAGCTCACTTGAGCCTATGGCTCAGGTGAGCTAAAAAGGGAAAAAAATTTTTGTCGGGATCCCGTCGGGGTTTGAAGCCAATCCCCATGGGTCCATTCGGCATGGAAAACATACATTATACCTATGTACAATCTTAAAAAATATTCCTTAAAAATCTAAAAGTGGATATCTTGACAAAATTCTTTCACTTGTAGGGTACCATGCATGAGTACCTCATATCTACAAAATGTCATGACAATCTGAAGAGTGGTTATAGAAAAGAAGCAGAAAATGTATGAAAATCACCCCCCCCCCCCCCTTCCTTTTTACATAAGAAAAAAATTCATAAAAAATCAAAAAAATAAATTTTAAGCATAAAATGCATATCAAAGCATTAAGTAAGTTAAATATGATAAATATGTAGTAAATGAGTGTGTAAAATCATACACTTATTGAGTTATTTAAAGAAATAGTGCAAAAATGTGCATTTCTGACTAAGTCCGAAAAGACGTCAAAAACGCGTCAAAAATTTGACTTCGAAGTGGAACCAAAAATAACAACACTTCTTAAGACATCTCTCTAGATCATCCTGATGCTTTCGGTTTGTCGATACATGCTTCGGTTCTGAAGAAGAAGTTTGTCAAAGGAGGGTACCCCCCGTGACCTACTTTTTGCTGTGGTGGCGCCACCTGTTGACAGATCCGGACGAAAAACAACAACACTTGTAGGGGACCATGAGTACTTCATACCTACCAAGTTTCATCAAAATCCCTTCAGCCGTTCTGGAGAAGAAGTTTAAAATGTGAAAAGTTTACGACGACGGACGACGACGACGACGACGCCGACGACGACGCCGGACGCCGGACGACGGACGCAACACTATGACAATAGCTCACTTGAGCCTATGGCTCAGGTGAGCTAAAAAGGGAAAAAAATTTTTGTCGGGATCCCGTCGGGGTTTGAAGCCAATCCCCATGGGTCCATTCGGCATGGAAAACATACATTATACCTATGTACAATCTTAAAAAATATTCCTTAAAAATCTAAAAGTGGATATCTTGACAAAATTCTTTCACTTGTAGGGTACCATGCATGAGTACCTCATATCTACAAAATGTCATGACAATCTGAAGAGTGGTTATAGAAAAGAAGCAGAAAATGTATGAAAATCACCCCCCCCCCCCCTTCCTTTTTACATAAGAAAAAAATTCATAAAAAATCAAAAAAATAAATTTTAAGCATAAAATGCATATCAAAGCATTAAGTAAGTTAAATATGATAAATATGTAGTAAATGAGTGTGTAAAATCATACACTTATTGAGTTATTTAAAGAAATAGTGCAAAAATGTGCATTTCTGACTAAGTCCGAAAAGACGTCAAAAACGCGTCAAAAATTTGACTTCGAAGTGGAACCAAAAATAACAACACTTCTTAAGACATCTCTCTAGATCATCCTGATGCTTTCGGTTTGTCGATACATGCTTCGGTTCTGAAGAAGAAGTTTGTCAAAGGAGGGTACCCCCCGTGACCTACTTTTTGCTGTGGTGGCGCCACCTGTTGACAGATCCGGACGAAAAACAACAACACTTGTAGGGGACCATGAGTACTTCATACCTACCAAGTTTCATCAAAATCCCTTCAGCCGTTCTGGAGAAGAAGTTTAAAATGTGAAAAGTTTACGACGACGGACGACGACGGACGACGACGACGACGACGCCGGACGCCGGACGACGGACGCAACACTATGACAATAGCTCACTTGAGCCTATGGCTCAGGTGAGCTAACAAGAGCCCCAAGGGGCACAACGCTCACCTGATACCCATGCATGCTCTAATTGACATACTGCTATTGAATACTGATAGTGCCAGTACCGGGATTTTAGCCCACAACCTTTCTAAAAACATTTTTGCCGGATGCAGAGAAGTTTTTTTTTTTTCAGACAACCTTTAAAAGTACAAACAAGAAAAAATAGTCACATTTCAAAACAATAACTTTTTTTAAGTCATATGCCCAACTAGTATAGTTCAATTATGCAACATCAAAAATAAAATCATATTGTAAAATCCCACTTTAATGCGCAGCAGAAAAAGAATAAAACAATGAAATGATTTCATAAATTAAGTTTATTTAAAACTGAACGACCATACCTTTCATTATTGATAGCTAGCATGCCAGAAATTATAAAGCCTGACAGGCTGTGTTTGTGAAACGAGAATGCCCCCGGCGGCATCTTTGTTAGTATAAACGCCATTTTCTGTTAAGTATGTGAGAGGTCAGGGTCAGCGTAATATTGGTATCTATGGAAAAATCTTGTCACAAGGAATACACATGTAAAATATGAAAGCCCTATCACTAACCAATCAAAAGTTATGCGCAATGTTTAAGTTTTTGAAAAGTACGTCAAAGGTCAAGGTTATGGTCACGAGGTCAAAATTTTGGTATCAATGGAAAGGTATTGTCACAAGGAATACACAAAACCAAGTAAGTATAAAATAATAAGTGACATTAGAAATGTAAATTTTAGTTCAGATCTCTCTGTTGTTATAGAGACAATAAATCTATATTCAATAATAAAATTTGAACTATTTCACCAAATAACTTTGATTTATATCCAAGGATAGCCCATTTAAGCTTTTACAAAGCTTATTTCCAAAGACACTCACTAGGACTTTTACAATATTTTTTTTTTGAAGATGAATTAAAATGGAATATTTTCATACACTTGAATCTTTAAGACTTGACTTACCACTGCAATAACTTTTTCCCTTGCAACCCCCTCCAAATCAAATTTTCTGACTATTAATGCAAACAACTCATACCCCCCCCCCCCCCCCCCCCCCCCCCGCATTTGCAGAGATATCTTTGTGTAGTGGTTCCGGTAGTAGCAGGTACCAATAGTTCAGTACAAGTTCTAAGACTGGGTTCGATTCCCCAAGTCTGTCTCCTGCGAACTACTTCATTGGCGACGAGGTGAACGGGCCAGCTCGATCTGCAGGAGAGGTCGCAGAACCCTGCCAGGGGTTGGAGAGTGGCCACACAGCGGGGTACATCCTTGGCCCTCAACGGAAAAGGGGGAAGGATGTAGTGGTTCCGGTAGCTCGATCTGCAGGAGAGGTCGCAGAACCCTGCCAGGGGTTGGAGAGTGGCCACACAGCGGGGTACATCCACGGCCCTCAACGGAAAAGGGGGAAGGATGTAGTGGTTCCGGTAGTAGCAGGTACCAATAGTTCAGTACAAGTTCTAAGACTGAGCTATTGGGATGTCCCTTTAGCTCACTCGTCAACGAGTCTATCAACCGGACGGCCGGGGTTCGATTCCCCTAGTCCGTCTCCTGCGAACTACTTCATTTGTATGCAATAGTCGCTCAGAGCGAAATATTACTTATAGTCCTAATATTGAATTTCTATGGGATATTTAACCAAATCAGCATGCAGCAAGTAACATGTCACACTACGTATATGAATACATAGCCATAGGCCTAGATCCAACTCGAAAACATGTTTATACATCAAAATAATTTAAACCTAGGAATTGATTACTTCAAGAACTATACCATCATGTATTTGTTTTAACATAACCGGTGTTACTAATCTAATTTATGTGAAAAATCGCTGACTTACCTTCACGGCGCTTCGTTGTTTCGGTACGTATATTGAAAGTGAAAGTACTTTCTATGCCTCCCGGTGGGGGCGCTGCGGACACGTGAACATATTGTGCTATTTTTAGAGTCGGCGATCCCTCTTGATATACGTCGAAGGTGTAACTACAGTTAATCATTTTAGCAGGGAATCCCTTCCCTTTTGACTGGTGAACCGGGCTGAATAAAAGGTGTCACCTCATTGGACATAACTATTGAAAATTTAAAAATAGCACATAAAATCAATGTATGATTCCCTCCTGTCTGTAGAAATTGAGTTTTGAACATGATTTTGCCTTATATGTAATCAATAGATCGATTTGAAAATATATAAGAATTAGCAAATTTTCAATTCGGAAGGAGGGGTCATTAAACAAGTGAATTTTGCAGAAAAGGTATGCATGACCCCCTTTTTTCTTTCGTTTTTATACGTGCCAAAGATGACCTAGGCCAAAAATATTCCTTAAAAATCTAAAAGTGGATATCTTGACAAAATTCTTTCACTTGTAGGGTACCATGAGTACCTCATACCTACCAAGTTTCATGACAATCTAAGAAAAAAAGGAAGTTAGATATGATAAATATGCAGTAAATGAGTGTGTAAAATCATACACTTATTGAGTTATTTAAAGAAATAGTGCAAAAATTAGCATTTCTGACTAAGTCCGAAGAGACGTCAAAAAAGCGTCAAAAATTTGAGTTCGGAGTGGAACCAAAAATAACAACACTTCTTAAGACATCTCTCTAGATCATCCTGATGCTTTCGGTTTGTCGATACGTGCTTCCGTTCTGAAGAAGAAGTTTGTCAAAGGAGGGTACCCCCCGTGACCTACTTTTGCCTGTGGTGGCGCCACCTGTTGAGGGATCCGGACGAAAAACAACAACACTTGTAGGGGACCATTAGTACTTTATACCTACCAAGTTTCATCAAAATCCCTTTAGCCATTCTTGAGAAGAAGTCGAAAATGTGAAAAGTTTACGACAGACAGACGACAGACGACAGACGACACACGACAGACGACGGACGACGGACGCCGGACAGATCGCTATGACAATAGCTCACTAGAGCCTTTGGCTCAGGTGAGCTAAAAAGGGAAAAAAATTTTTGTCGGGATCCCGTCGGGGTTTGAAGCCAATCCCCATGGGTCCATTCGGCATGGAAAACATACATTATACCTATGTACAATCTTAAAAAATATTCCTTAAAAATCTAAAAGTGGATATCTTGACAAAATTCTTTCACTTGTAGGGTACCATGCATGAGTACCTCATATCTACAAAATGTCATGACAATCTGAAGAGTGGTTATAGAAAAGAAGCAGAAAATGTATGAAAATCACCCCCCCCCCCCCCTTCCTTTTTACATAAGAAAAAAATTCATAAAAAATCAAAAAAATAAATTTTAAGCATAAAATGCATATCAAAGCATTAAGTAAGTTAAATATGATAAATATGTAGTAAATGAGTGTGTAAAATCATACACTTATTGAGTTATTTAAAGAAATAGTGCAAAAATGTGCATTTCTGACTAAGTCCGAAAAGACGTCAAAAACGCGTCAAAAATTTGACTTCGAAGTGGAACCAAAAATAACAACACTTCTTAAGACATCTCTCTAGATCATCCTGATGCTTTCGGTTTGTCGATACATGCTTCGGTTCTGAAGAAGAAGTTTGTCAAAGGAGGGTACCCCCCGTGACCTACTTTTTGCTGTGGTGGCGCCACCTGTTGACAGATCCGGATGAAAAACAACAACACTTGTAGGGGACCATGAGTACTTCATACCTACCAAGTTTCATCAAAATCCCTTCAGCCGTTCTGGAGAAGAAGTTTAAAATGTGAAAAGTTTACGACGACGGACGACGACGGACGACGACGACGACGACGCCGACGACGACGCCGGACGCCGGACGACGGACGCAACACTATGACAATAGCTCACTTGAGCCTATGGCTCAGGTGAGCTAAAAAGGGAAAAAAATTTTTGTCGGGATCCCGTCGGGGTTTGAAGCCAATCCCCATGGGTCCATTCGGCATGGAAAACATACATTATACCTATGTACAATCTTAAAAAATATTCCTTAAAAATCTAAAAGTGGATATCTTGACAAAATTCTTTCACTTGTAGGGTACCATGCATGAGTACCTCATATCTACAAAATGTCATGACAATCTGAAGAGTGGTTATAGAAAAGAAGCAGAAAATGTATGAAAATCACCCCCCCCCCCCCCCTTCCTTTTTACATAAGAAAAAAATTCATAAAAAATCAAAAAAATAAATTTTAAGCATAAAATGCATATCAAAGCATTAAGTAAGTTAAATATGATAAATATGTAGTAAATGAGTGTGTAAAATCATACACTTATTGAGTTATTTAAAGAAATAGTGCAAAAATGTGCATTTCTGACTAAGTCCGAAAAGACGTCAAAAACGCGTCAAAAATTTGACTTCGAAGTGGAACCAAAAATAACAACACTTCTTAAGACATCTCTCTAGATCATCCTGATGCTTTCGGTTTGTCGATACATGCTTCGGTTCTGAAGAAGAAGTTTGTCAAAGGAGGGTACCCCCCGTGACCTACTTTTTGCTGTGGTGGCGCCACCTGTTGACAGATCCGGACGAAAAACAACAACACTTGTAGGGGACCATGAGTACTTCATACCTACCAAGTTTCATCAAAATCCCTTCAGCCGTTCTGGAGAAGAAGTTTAAAATGTGAAAAGTTTACGACGACGGACGACGACGGACGACGACGACGACGACGCCGACGACGACGCCGGACGCCGGACGACGGACGCAACACTATGACAATAGCTCACTTGAGCCTATGGCTCAGGTGAGCTAAAAAGGGAAAAAAATTTTTGTCGGGATCCCGTCGGGGTTTGAAGCCAATCCCCATGGGTCCATTCGGCATGGAAAACATACATTATACCTATGTACAATCTTAAAAAATATTCCTTAAAAATCTAAAAGTGGATATCTTGACAAAATTCTTTCACTTGTAGGGTACCATGCATGAGTACCTCATATCTACAAAATGTCATGACAATCTGAAGAGTGGTTATAGAAAAGAAGCAGAAAATGTATGAAAATCACCCCCCCCCCCCCCTTCCTTTTTACATAAGAAAAAAATTCATAAAAAATCAAAAAAATAAATTTTAAGCATAAAATGCATATCAAAGCATTAAGTAAGTTAAATATGATAAATATGTAGTAAATGAGTGTGTAAAATCATACACTTATTGAGTTATTTAAAGAAATAGTGCAAAAATGTGCATTTCTGACTAAGTCCGAAAAGACGTCAAAAACGCGTCAAAAATTTGACTTCGAAGTGGAACCAAAAATAACAACACTTCTTAAGACATCTCTCTAGATCATCCTGATGCTTTCGGTTTGTCGATACATGCTTCGGTTCTGAAGAAGAAGTTTGTCAAAGGAGGGTACCCCCCGTGACCTACTTTTTGCTGTGGTGGCGCCACCTGTTGACAGATCCGGACGAAAAACAACAACACTTGTAGGGGACCATGAGTACTTCATACCTACCAAGTTTCATCAAAATCCCTTCAGCCGTTCTGGAGAAGAAGTTTAAAATGTGAAAAGTTTACGACGACGGACGACGACGGACGACGACGACGACGACGCCGACGACGACGCCGGACGCCGGACGCAACACTATGACAATAGCTCACTTGAGCCTATGGCTCAGGTGAGCTAACAAGAGCCCCAAGGGGCACAACGCTCACCTGATACCCATGCATGCTCTAATTGACATACTGCTATTGAATACTGATAGTGCCAGTACCGGGATTTTAGCCCACAACCTTTCTAAAAACATTTTTGCCGGATGCAGAGAAGTTTTTTTTTTTTCAGACAACCTTTAAAAGTACAAACAAGAAAAAATAGTCACATTTCAAAACAATAACTTTTTTTAAGTCATATGCCCAACTAGTATAGTTCAATTATGCAACATCAAAAATAAAATCATATTGTAAAATCCCACTTTAATGCGCAGCAGAAAAAGAATAAAACAATGAAATGATTTCATAAATTAAGTTTATTTAAAACTGAACGACCATACCTTTCATTATTGATAGCTAGCATGCCAGAAATTATAAAGCCTGACAGGCTGTGTTTGTGAAACGAGAATGCCCCCGGCGGCATCTTTGTTAGTATAAACGCCATTTTCTGTTAAGTATGTGAGAGGTCAGGGTCAGCGTAATATTGGTATCTATGGAAAAATCTTGTCACAAGGAATACACATGTAAAATATGAAAGCCCTATCACTAACCAATCAAAAGTTATGCGCAATGTTTAAGTTTTTGAAAAGTACGTCAAAGGTCAAGGTTATGGTCACGAGGTCAAAATTTTGGTATCAATGGAAAGGTATTGTCACAAGGAATACACAAAACCAAGTAAGTATAAAATAATAAGTGACATTAGAAATGTAAATTTTAGTTCAGATCTCTCTGTTGTTATAGAGACAATAAATCTATATTCAATAATAAAATTTGAACTATTTCACCAAATAACTTTGATTTATATCCAAGGATAGCCCATTTAAGCTTTTACAAAGCTTATTTCCAAAGACACTCACTAGGACTTTTACAATATTTTTTTTTTGAAGATGAATTAAAATGGAATATTTTCATACACTTGAATCTTTAAGACTTGACTTACCACTGCAATAACTTTTTCCCTTGCAACCCCCTCCAAATCAAATTTTCTGACTATTAATGCAAACAACTCATACCCCCCCCCCCCCCCCCCCGCATTTGCAGAGATATCTTTGTGTAGTGGTTCCGGTAGTAGCAGGTACCAATAGTTCAGTACAAGTTCTAAGACTGGGTTCGATTCCCCAAGTCTGTCTCCTGCGAACTACTTCATTGGCGACGAGGTGAACGGGCCAGCTCGATCTGCAGGAGAGGTCGCAGAACCCTGCCAGGGGTTGGAGAGTGGCCACACAGCGGGGTACATCCTTGGCCCTCAACGGAAAAGGGGGAAGGATGTAGTGGTTCCGGTAGCTCGATCTGCAGGAGAGGTCGCAGAACCCTGCCAGGGGTTGGAGAGTGGCCACACAGCGGGGTACATCCACGGCCCTCAACGGAAAAGGGGGAAGGATGTAGTGGTTCCGGTAGTAGCAGGTACCAATAGTTCAGTACAAGTTCTAAGACTGAGCTATTGGGATGTCCCTTTAGCTCACTCGTCAACGAGTCTATCAACCGGACGGCCGGGGTTCGATTCCCCTAGTCCGTCTCCTGCGAACTACTTCATTTGTATGCAATAGTCGCTCAGAGCGAAATATTACTTATAGTCCTAATATTGAATTTCTATGGGATATTTAACCAAATCAGCATGCAGCAAGTAACATGTCACACTACGTATATGAATACATAGCCATAGGCCTAGATCCAACTCGAAAACATGTTTATACATCAAAATAATTTAAACCTAGGAATTGATTACTTCAAGAACTATACCATCATGTATTTGTTTTAACATAACCGGTGTTACTAATCTAATTTATGTGAAAAATCGCTGACTTACCTTCACGGCGCTTCGTTGTTTCGGTACGTATATTGAAAGTGAAAGTACTTTCTATGCCTCCCGGTGGGGGCGCTGCGGACACGTGAACATATTGTGCTATTTTTAGAGTCGGCGATCCCTCTTGATATACGTCGAAGGTGTAACTACAGTTAATCATTTTAGCAGGGAATCCCTTCCCTTTTGACTGGTGAACCGGGCTGAATAAAAGGTGTCACCTCATTGGACATAACTATTGAAAATTTAAAAATAGCACATAAAATCAATGTATGATTCCCTCCTGTCTGTAGAAATTGAGTTTTGAACATGATTTTGCCTTATATGTAATCAATAGATCGATTTGAAAATATATAAGAATTAGCAAATTTTCAATTCGGAAGGAGGGGTCATTAAACAAGTGAATTTTGCAGAAAAGGTATGCATGACCCCCTTTTTTCTTTCGTTTTTATACGTGCCAAAGATGACCTAGGCCAAAAATATTCCTTAAAAATCTAAAAGTGGATATCTTGACAAAATTCTTTCACTTGTAGGGTACCATGAGTACCTCATACCTACCAAGTTTCATGACAATCTAAGAAAAAAAGGAAGTTAGATATGATAAATATGCAGTAAATGAGTGTGTAAAATCATACACTTATTGAGTTATTTAAAGAAATAGTGCAAAAATTAGCATTTCTGACTAAGTCCGAAGAGACGTCAAAAAAGCGTCAAAAATTTGAGTTCGGAGTGGAACCAAAAATAACAACACTTCTTAAGACATCTCTCTAGATCATCCTGATGCTTTCGGTTTGTCGATACGTGCTTCCGTTCTGAAGAAGAAGTTTGTCAAAGGAGGGTACCCCCCGTGACCTACTTTTGCCTGTGGTGGCGCCACCTGTTGAGGGATCCGGACGAAAAACAACAACACTTGTAGGGGACCATTAGTACTTTATACCTACCAAGTTTCATCAAAATCCCTTTAGCCATTCTTGAGAAGAAGTCGAAAATGTGAAAAGTTTACGACAGACAGACGACAGACGACACACGACACACGACAGACGACGGACGCCGGACAGATCGCTATGACAATAGCTCACTAGAGCCTTTGGCTCAGGTGAGCTAATAAGGGAAGAAAAATTTTTGTTGGGGTCCCGCCGGGGTTTGGAGCCACTCCCCATGGGTCCATTGGGCATGGAAAACATACACTATACCTATGTACAATCTTAAAAAATATTCCTTAAAAATCCAAAAGTGGATATCTTGACAAAATTAATTCTTTCACTTGAAGGGTACCATGCATGAGTACCTCATATCTACAAAATGTCATGACAATCTGAAGAGTGGTTATAGAAAAGAAGCAGAAAATGTATGAAAATCACCCCCCCCCCCCCTTCCTTTTTACATAAGAAAAAAATTCATAAAAAATCAAAAAAATAAAATTTAAGCATAAAATTCATATCAAAGCAAATATTAAGTTAGATATGATAAATATGCAGTAAATGAGTGTGTAAAATCATACACTTATTGAGTTATTTAAAGAAATAGTGCAAAAATTAGCATTTCTGACTAAGTCCGAAGAGACGTCAAAAAAGCGTCAAAAATTTGAGTTCGGAGTGGAACCAAAAATAACAACACTTCTTAAGACATCTCTCTAGATCATCCTGATGCTTTCGGTTTGTCGATACGTGCTTCCGTTCTGAAGAAGAAGTTTGTCAAAGGAGGGTACCCCCCGTGACCTACTTTTGCCTGTGGTGGCGCCACCTGTTGAGGGATCCGGACGAAAAACAACAACACTTGTAGGGGACCATTAGTACTTTATACCTACCAAGTTTCATCAAAATCCCTTTAGCCATTCTTGAGAAGAAGTCGAAAATGTGAAAAGTTTACGACAGACAGACGACAGACGACAGACGACACACGACAGACGACGGACGACGGACGCCGGACAGATCGCTATGACAATAGCTCACTAGAGCCTTTGGCTCAGGTGAGCTAAAAAGGGAAAAAAATTTTTGTCGGGATCCCGTCGGGGTTTGAAGCCAATCCCCATGGGTCCATTCGGCATGGAAAACATACATTATACCTATGTACAATCTTAAAAAATATTCCTTAAAAATCTAAAAGTGGATATCTTGACAAAATTCTTTCACTTGTAGGGTACCATGCATGAGTACCTCATATCTACAAAATGTCATGACAATCTGAAGAGTGGTTATAGAAAAGAAGCAGAAAATGTATGAAAATCACCCCCCCCCCCCTTCCTTTTTACATAAGAAAAAAATTCATAAAAAATCAAAAAAATAAATTTTAAGCATAAAATGCATATCAAAGCATTAAGTAAGTTAAATATGATAAATATGTAGTAAATGAGTGTGTAAAATCATACACTTATTGAGTTATTTAAAGAAATAGTGCAAAAATGTGCATTTCTGACTAAGTCCGAAAAGACGTCAAAAACGCGTCAAAAATTTGACTTCGAAGTGGAACCAAAAATAACAACACTTCTTAAGACATCTCTCTAGATCATCCTGATGCTTTCGGTTTGTCGATACATGCTTCGGTTCTGAAGAAGAAGTTTGTCAAAGGAGGGTACCCCCCGTGACCTACTTTTTGCTGTGGTGGCGCCACCTGTTGACAGATCCGGACGAAAAACAACAACACTTGTAGGGGACCATGAGTACTTCATACCTACCAAGTTTCATCAAAATCCCTTCAGCCGTTCTGGAGAAGAAGTTTAAAATGTGAAAAGTTTACGACGACGGACGACGACGGACGACGACGACGACGACGCCGACGACGACGCCGGACGCCGGACGACGGACGCAACACTATGACAATAGCTCACTTGAGCCTATGGCTCAGGTGAGCTAAAAAGGGAAAAAAATTTTTGTCGGGATCCCGTCGGGGTTTGAAGCCAATCCCCATGGGTCCATTCGGCATGGAAAACATACATTATACCTATGTACAATCTTAAAAAATATTCCTTAAAAATCTAAAAGTGGATATCTTGACAAAATTCTTTCACTTGTAGGGTACCATGCATGAGTACCTCATATCTACAAAATGTCATGACAATCTGAAGAGTGGTTATAGAAAAGAAGCAGAAAATGTATGAAAATCACCCCCCCCCCCTTCCTTTTTACATAAGAAAAAAATTCATAAAAAATCAAAAAAATAAATTTTAAGCATAAAATGCATATCAAAGCATTAAGTAAGTTAAATATGATAAATATGTAGTAAATGAGTGTGTAAAATCATACACTTATTGAGTTATTTAAAGAAATAGTGCAAAAATGTGCATTTCTGACTAAGTCCGAAAAGACGTCAAAAACGCGTCAAAAATTTGACTTCGAAGTGGAACCAAAAATAACAACACTTCTTAAGACATCTCTCTAGATCATCCTGATGCTTTCGGTTTGTCGATACATGCTTCGGTTCTGAAGAAGAAGTTTGTCAAAGGAGGGTACCCCCCGTGACCTACTTTTTGCTGTGGTGGCGCCACCTGTTGACAGATCCGGACGAAAAACAACAACACTTGTAGGGGACCATGAGTACTTCATACCTACCAAGTTTCATCAAAATCCCTTCAGCCGTTCTGGAGAAGAAGTTTAAAATGTGAAAAGTTTACGACGACGGACGACGACGACGACGACGCCGACGACGACGCCGGACGCCGGACGACGGACGCAACACTATGACAATAGCTCACTTGAGCCTATGGCTCAGGTGAGCTAAAAAGGGAAAAAAATTTTTGTCGGGATCCCGTCGGGGTTTGAAGCCAATCCCCATGGGTCCATTCGGCATGGAAAACATACATTATACCTATGTACAATCTTAAAAAATATTCCTTAAAAATCTAAAAGTGGATATCTTGACAAAATTCTTTCACTTGTAGGGTACCATGCATGAGTACCTCATATCTACAAAATGTCATGACAATCTGAAGAGTGGTTATAGAAAAGAAGCAGAAAATGTATGAAAATCACCCCCCCCCTTCCTTTTTACATAAGAAAAAAATTCATAAAAAATCAAAAAAATAAATTTTAAGCATAAAATGCATATCAAAGCATTAAGTAAGTTAAATATGATAAATATGTAGTAAATGAGTGTGTAAAATCATACACTTATTGAGTTATTTAAAGAAATAGTGCAAAAATGTGCATTTCTGACTAAGTCCGAAAAGACGTCAAAAACGCGTCAAAAATTTGACTTCGAAGTGGAACCAAAAATAACAACACTTCTTAAGACATCTCTCTAGATCATCCTGATGCTTTCGGTTTGTCGATACATGCTTCGGTTCTGAAGAAGAAGTTTGTCAAAGGAGGGTACCCCCCGTGACCTACTTTTTGCTGTGGTGGCGCCACCTGTTGACAGATCCGGACGAAAAACAACAACACTTGTAGGGGACCATGAGTACTTCATACCTACCAAGTTTCATCAAAATCCCTTCAGCCGTTCTGGAGAAGAAGTTTAAAATGTGAAAAGTTTACGACGACGGACGACGACGGACGACGACGACGACGACGCCGACGACGACGCCGGACGCCGGACGACGGACGCAACACTATGACAATAGCTCACTTGAGCCTATGGCTCAGGTGAGCTAAAAAGGGAAAAAAATTTTTGTCGGGATCCCGTCGGGGTTTGAAGCCAATCCCCATGGGTCCATTCGGCATGGAAAACATACATTATACCTATGTACAATCTTAAAAAATATTCCTTAAAAATCTAAAAGTGGATATCTTGACAAAATTCTTTCACTTGTAGGGTACCATGCATGAGTACCTCATATCTACAAAATGTCATGACAATCTGAAGAGTGGTTATAGAAAAGAAGCAGAAAATGTATGAAAATCACCCCCCCCCCCCTTCCTTTTTACATAAGAAAAAAATTCATAAAAAATCAAAAAAATAAATTTTAAGCATAAAATGCATATCAAAGCATTAAGTAAGTTAAATATGATAAATATGTAGTAAATGAGTGTGTAAAATCATACACTTATTGAGTTATTTAAAGAAATAGTGCAAAAATGTGCATTTCTGACTAAGTCCGAAAAGACGTCAAAAACGCGTCAAAAATTTGACTTCGAAGTGGAACCAAAAATAACAACACTTCTTAAGACATCTCTCTAGATCATCCTGATGCTTTCGGTTTGTCGATACATGCTTCGGTTCTGAAGAAGAAGTTTGTCAAAGGAGGGTACCCCCCGTGACCTACTTTTTGCTGTGGTGGCGCCACCTGTTGACAGATCCGGACGAAAAACAACAACACTTGTAGGGGACCATGAGTACTTCATACCTACCAAGTTTCATCAAAATCCCTTCAGCCGTTCTGGAGAAGAAGTTTAAAATGTGAAAAGTTTACGACGACGGACGACGACGGACGACGACGACGACGACGCCGGACGCCGGACGCCGGACGCAACACTATGACAATAGCTCACTTGAGCCTATGGCTCAGGTGAGCTAAAAAGGGAAAAAAAATTTTGTCGGGATCCCGTCGGGGTTTGAAGCCAATCCCCATGGGTCCATTCGGCATGGAAAACATACATTATACCTATGTACAATCTTAAAAAATATTCCTTAAAAATCTAAAAGTGGATATCTTGACAAAATTCTTTCACTTGTAGGGTACCATGCATGAGTACCTCATATCTACAAAATGTCATGACAATCTGAAGAGTGGTTATAGAAAAGAAGCAGAAAATGTATGAAAATCACCCCCCCCCCCCCTTCCTTTTTACATAAGAAAAAAATTCATAAAAAATCAAAAAAATAAATTTTAAGCATAAAATGCATATCAAAGCATTAAGTAAGTTAAATATGATAAATATGTAGTAAATGAGTGTGTAAAATCATACACTTATTGAGTTATTTAAAGAAATAGTGCAAAAATGTGCATTTCTGACTAAGTCCGAAAAGACGTCAAAAACGCGTCAAAAATTTGACTTCGAAGTGGAACCAAAAATAACAACACTTCTTAAGACATCTCTCTAGATCATCCTGATGCTTTCGGTTTGTCGATACATGCTTCGGTTCTGAAGAAGAAGTTTGTCAAAGGAGGGTACCCCCCGTGACCTACTTTTTGCTGTGGTGGCGCCACCTGTTGACAGATCCGGACGAAAAACAACAACACTTGTAGGGGACCATGAGTACTTCATACCTACCAAGTTTCATCAAAATCCCTTCAGCCGTTCTGGAGAAGAAGTTTAAAATGTGAAAAGTTTACGACGACGGACGACGACGGACGACGCCGACGACGACGCCGACGACGACGCCGGAAGCCGGACGCAACACTATGACAATAGCTCACTTGAGCCTATGGCTCAGGTGAGCTAAAAAGGGAAAAAAATTTTTGTCGGGATCCCGTCGGGGTTTGAAGCCAATCCCCATGGGTCCATTCGGCATGGAAAACATACATTATACCTATGTACAATCTTAAAAAATATTCCTTAAAAATCTAAAAGTGGATATCTTGACAAAATTCTTTCACTTGTAGGGTACCATGCATGAGTACCTCATATCTACAAAATGTCATGACAATCTGAAGAGTGGTTATAGATAAGAAGCAGAAAATGTATGAAAATCACCCCCCCCCCTTCCTTTTTACATAAGAAAAAAATTCATAAAAAATCAAAAAAATAAATTTTAAGCATAAAATGCATATCAAAGCATTAAGTAAGTTAAATATGATAAATATGTAGTAAATGAGTGTGTAAAATCATACACTTATTGAGTTATTTAAAGAAATAGTGCAAAAATGTGCATTTCTGACTAAGTCCGAAAAGACGTCAAAAACGCGTCAAAAATTTGACTTCGAAGTGGAACCAAAAATAACAACACTTCTTAAGACATCTCTCTAGATCATCCTGATGCTTTCGGTTTGTCGATACATGCTTCGGTTCTGAAGAAGAAGTTTGTCAAAGGAGGGTACCCCCCGTGACCTACTTTTTGCTGTGGTGGCGCCACCTGTTGACAGATCCGGACGAAAAACAACAACACTTGTAGGGGACCATGAGTACTTCATACCTACCAAGTTTCATCAAAATCCCTTCAGCCGTTCTGGAGAAGAAGTTTAAAATGTGAAAAGTTTACGACGACGGACGACGACGGACGACGACGACGCCGACGACGACGCCGGACGCCGGACGACGGACGCAACACTATGACAATAGCTCACTTGAGCCTATGGCTCAGGTGAGCTAAAAAGGGAAAAAAATTTTTGTCGGGATCCCGTCGGGGTTTGAAGCCAATCCCCATGGGTCCATTCGGCATGGAAAACATACATTATACCTATGTACAATCTTAAAAAATATTCCTTAAAAATCTAAAAGTGGATATCTTGACAAAATTCTTTCACTTGTAGGGTACCATGCATGAGTACCTCATATCTACAAAATGTCATGACAATCTGAAGAGTGGTTATAGAAAAGAAGCAGAAAATGTATGAAAATCACCCCCCCCCCCTTCCTTTTTACATAAGAAAAAAATTCATAAAAAATCAAAAAAATAAATTTTAAGCATAAAATGCATATCAAAGCATTAAGTAAGTTAAATATGATAAATATGTAGTAAATGAGTGTGTAAAATCATACACTTATTGAGTTATTTAAAGAAATAGTGCAAAAATGTGCATTTCTGACTAAGTCCGAAAAGACGTCAAAAACGCGTCAAAAATTTGACTTCGAAGTGGAACCAAAAATAACAACACTTCTTAAGACATCTCTCTAGATCATCCTGATGCTTTCGGTTTGTCGATACATGCTTCGGTTCTGAAGAAGAAGTTTGTCAAAGGAGGGTACCCCCCGTGACCTACTTTTTGCTGTGGTGGCGCCACCTGTTGACAGATCCGGACGAAAAACAACAACACTTGTAGGGGACCATGAGTACTTCATACCTACCAAGTTTCATCAAAATCCCTTCAGCCGTTCTGGAGAAGAAGTTTAAAATGTGAAAAGTTTACGACGACGGACGACGACGGACGACGACGACGACGACGACGACGCCGGACGCCGGACGACGGACGCAACACTATGACAATAGCTCACTTGAGCCTATGGCTCAGGTGAGCTAAAAAGGGAAAAAAATTTTTGTCGGGATCCCGTCGGGGTTTGAAGCCAATCCCCATGGGTCCATTCGGCATGGAAAACATACATTATACCTATGTACAATCTTAAAAAATATTCCTTAAAAATCTAAAAGTGGATATCTTGACAAAATTCTTTCACTTGTAGGGTACCATGCATGAGTACCTCATATCTACAAAATGTCATGACAATCTGAAGAGTGGTTATAGAAAAGAAGCAGAAAATGTATGAAAATCACCCCCCCCCCTTCCTTTTTACATAAGAAAAAAATTCATAAAAAATCAAAAAAATAAATTTTAAGCATAAAATGCATATCAAAGCATTAAGTAAGTTAAATATGATAAATATGTAGTAAATGAGTGTGTAAAATCATACACTTATTGAGTTATTTAAAGAAATAGTGCAAAAATGTGCATTTCTGACTAAGTCCGAAAAGACGTCAAAAACGCGTCAAAAATTTGACTTCGAAGTGGAACCAAAAATAACAACACTTCTTAAGACATCTCTCTAGATCATCCTGATGCTTTCGGTTTGTCGATACATGCTTCGGTTCTGAAGAAGAAGTTTGTCAAAGGAGGGTACCCCCCGTGACCTACTTTTTGCTGTGGTGGCGCCACCTGTTGACAGATCCGGACAAAAAACAACAACACTTGTAGGGGACCATGAGTACTTCATACCTACCAAGTTTCATCAAAATCCCTTCAGCCGTTCTGGAGAAGAAGTTTAAAATGTGAAAAGTTTACGACAACGGACGACGACGGACGACGACGACGACGACGACGACGACGACGCCGGACGCCGGACGACGGACGCAACACTATGACAATAGCTCACTTGAGCCTATGGCTCAGGTGAGCTAAAAAGGGAAAAAAATTTTTGTCGGGATCCCGTCGGGGTTTGAAGCCAATCCCCATGGGTCCATTCGGCATGGAAAACATACATTATACCTATGTACAATCTTAAAAAATATTCCTTAAAAATCTAAAAGTGGATATCTTGACAAAATTCTTTCACTTGTAGGGTACCATGCATGAGTACCTCATATCTACAAAATGTCATGACAATCTGAAGAGTGGTTATAGAAAAGAAGCAGAAAATGTATGAAAATCACCCCCCCCCCTTCCTTTTTACATAAGAAAAAAATTCATAAAAAATCAAAAAAATAAATTTTAAGCATAAAATGCATATCAAAGCATTAAGTAAGTTAAATATGATAAATATGTAGTAAATGAGTGTGTAAAATCATACACTTATTGAGTTATTTAAAGAAATAGTGCAAAAATGTGCATTTCTGACTAAGTCCGAAAAGACGTCAAAAACGCGTCAAAAATTTGACTTCGAAGTGGAACCAAAAATAACAACACTTCTTAAGACATCTCTCTAGATCATCCTGATGCTTTCGGTTTGTCGATACATGCTTCGGTTCTGAAGAAGAAGTTTGTCAAAGGAGGGTACCCCCCGTGACCTACTTTTTGCTGTGGTGGCGCCACCTGTTGACAGATCCGGACGAAAAACAACAACACTTGTAGGGGACCATGAGTACTTCATACCTACCAAGTTTCATCAAAATCCCTTCAGCCGTTCTGGAGAAGAAGTTTAAAATGTGAAAAGTTTACGACGACGGACGACGACGGACGACGACGACGACGACGCCGACGACGACGCCGGACGCCGGACGCCGGACGACGGACGCAACACTATGACAATAGCTCACTTGAGCCTATGGCTCAGGTGAGCTAAAAAGGGAAAAAAATTTTTGTCGGGATCCCGTCGGGGTTTGAAGCCAATCCCCATGGGTCCATTCGGCATGGAAAACATACATTATACCTATGTACAATCTTAAAAAATATTCCTTAAAAATCTGAAAGTGGATATCTTGACAAAATTCTTTCACTTGTAGGGTACCATGCATGAGTACCTCATATCTACAAAATGTCATGACAATCTGAAGAGTGGTTATAGAAAAGAAGCAGAAAATGTATGAAAATCACCCCCCCCCCCCTTCCTTTTTACATAAGAAAAAAATTCATAAAAAATCAAAAAAATAAATTTTAAGCATAAAATGCATATCAAAGCATTAAGTAAGTTAAATATGATAAATATGTAGTAAATGAGTGTGTAAAATCATACACTTATTGAGTTATTTAAAGAAATAGTGCAAAAATGTGCATTTCTGACTAAGTCCGAAAAGACGTCAAAAACGCGTCAAAAATTTGACTTCGAAGTGGAACCAAAAATAACAACACTTCTTAAGACATCTCTCTAGATCATCCTGATGCTTTCGGTTTGTCGATACATGCTTCGGTTCTGAAGAAGAAGTTTGTCAAAGGAGGGTACCCCCCGTGACCTACTTTTTGCTGTGGTGGCGCCACCTGTTGACAGATCCGGACGAAAAACAACAACACTTGTAGGGGACCATGAGTACTTCATACCTACCAAGTTTCATCAAAATCCCTTCAGCCGTTCTGGAGAAGAAGTTTAAAATGTGAAAAGTTTACGACGACGGACGACGACGGACGACGACGACGACGACGCCGACGACGACGCCGGACGCCGGACGACGGACGCAACACTATGACAATAGCTCACTTGAGCCTATGGCTCAGGTGAGCTAAAAAGGGAAAAAAATTTTTGTCGGGATCCCGTCGGGGTTTGAAGCCAATCCCCATGGGTCCATTCGGCATGGAAAACATACATTATACCTATGTACAATCTTAAAAAATATTCCTTAAAAATCTAAAAGTGGATATCTTGACAAAATTCTTTCACTTGTAGGGTACCATGCATGAGTACCTCATATCTACAAAATGTCATGACAATCTGAAGAGTGGTTATAGAAAAGAAGCAGAAAATGTATGAAAATCACCCCCCCCCCCCCTTCCTTTTTACATAAGAAAAAAATTCATAAAAAATCAAAAAAATAAATTTTAAGCATAAAATGCATATCAAAGCATTAAGTAAGTTAAATATGATAAATATGTAGTAAATGAGTGTGTAAAATCATACACTTATTGAGTTATTTAAAGAAATAGTGCAAAAATGTGCATTTCTGACTAAGTCCGAAAAGACGTCAAAAACGCGTCAAAAATTTGACTTCGAAGTGGAACCAAAAATAACAACACTTCTTAAGACATCTCTCTAGATCATCCTGATGCTTTCGGTTTGTCGATACATGCTTCGGTTCTGAAGAAGAAGTTTGTCAAAGGAGGGTACCCCCCGTGACCTACTTTTTGCTGTGGTGGCGCCACCTGTTGACAGATCCGGACGAAAAACAACAACACTTGTAGGGGACCATGAGTACTTCATACCTACCAAGTTTCATCAAAATCCCTTCAGCCGTTCTGGAGAAGAAGTTTAAAATGTGAAAAGTTTACGACGACGGACGACGCCGGACGACGACGACGACGACGCCGACGACGACGCCGGACGCCGGACGACGGACGCAACACTATGACAATAGCTCACTTGAGCCTATGGCTCAGGTGAGCTAAAAAGGGAAAAAAATTTTTGTCGGGATCCCGTCGGGGTTTGAAGCCAATCCCCATGGGTCCATTCGGCATGGAAAACATACATTATACCTATGTACAATCTTAAAAAATATTCCTTAAAAATCTAAAAGTGGATATCTTGACAAAATTCTTTCACTTGTAGGGTACCATGCATGAGTACCTCATATCTACAAAATGTCATGACAATCTGAAGAGTGGTTATAGAAAAGAAGCAGAAAATGTATGAAAATCACCCCCCCCCCCCCTTCCTTTTTACATAAGAAAAAAATTCATAAAAAATCAAAAAAATAAATTTTAAGCATAAAATGCATATCAAAGCATTAAGTAAGTTAAATATGATAAATATGTAGTAAATGAGTGTGTAAAATCATACACTTATTGAGTTATTTAAAGAAATAGTGCAAAAATGTGCATTTCTGACTAAGTCCGAAAAGACGTCAAAAACGCGTCAAAAATTTGACTTCGAAGTGGAACCAAAAATAACAACACTTCTTAAGACATCTCTCTAGATCATCCTGATGCTTTCGGTTTGTCGATACATGCTTCGGTTCTGAAGAAGAAGTTTGTCAAAGGAGGGTACCCCCCGTGACCTACTTTTTGCTGTGGTGGCGCCACCTGTTGACAGATCCGGACGAAAAACAACAACACTTGTAGGGGACCATGAGTACTTCATACCTACCAAGTTTCATCAAAATCCCTTCAGCCGTTCTGGAGAAGAAGTTTAAAATGTGAAAAGTTTACGACGACGGACGACGACGGACGACGACGACGCCGACGACGACGCCGGACGCCGGACGACGGACGCAACACTATGACAATAGCTCACTTGAGCCTATGGCTCAGGTGAGCTAAAAAGGGAAAAAAATTTTTGTCGGGATCCCGTCGGGGTTTGAAGCCAATCCCCATGGGTCCATTCGGCATGGAAAACATACATTATACCTATGTACAATCTTAAAAAATATTCCTTAAAAATCTAAAAGTGGATATCTTGACAAAATTCTTTCACTTGTAGGGTACCATGCATGAGTACCTCATATCTACAAAATGTCATGACAATCTGAAGAGTGGTTATAGAAAAGAAGCAGAAAATGTATGAAAATCACCCCCCCCCCCCCCTTCCTTTTTACATAAGAAAAAAATTCATAAAAAATCAAAAAAATAAATTTTAAGCATAAAATGCATATCAAAGCATTAAGTAAGTTAAATATGATAAATATGTAGTAAATGAGTGTGTAAAATCATACACTTATTGAGTTATTTAAAGAAATAGTGCAAAAATGTGCATTTCTGACTAAGTCCGAAAAGACGTCAAAAACGCGTCAAAAATTTGACTTCGAAGTGGAACCAAAAATAACAACACTTCTTAAGACATCTCTCTAGATCATCCTGATGCTTTCGGTTTGTCGATACATGCTTCGGTTCTGAAGAAGAAGTTTGTCAAAGGAGGGTACCCCCCGTGACCTACTTTTTGCTGTGGTGGCGCCACCTGTTGACAGATCCGGACGAAAAACAACAACACTTGTAGGGGACCATGAGTACTTCATACCTACCAAGTTTCATCAAAATCCCTTCAGCCGTTCTGGAGAAGAAGTTTAAAATGTGAAAAGTTTACGACGACGGACGACGACGGACGACGCCGACGACGACGCCGACGACGACGCCGGAAGCCGGACGCAACACTATGACAATAGCTCACTTGAGCCTATGGCTCAGGTGAGCTAAAAAGGGAAAAAAATTTTTGTCGGGATCCCGTCGGGGTTTGAAGCCAATCCCCATGGGTCCATTCGGCATGGAAAACATACATTATACCTATGTACAATCTTAAAAAATATTCCTTAAAAATCTAAAAGTGGATATCTTGACAAAATTCTTTCACTTGTAGGGTACCATGCATGAGTACCTCATATCTACAAAATGTCATGACAATCTGAAGAGTGGTTATAGATAAGAAGCAGAAAATGTATGAAAATCACCCCCCCCCCCCTTCCTTTTTACATAAGAAAAAAATTCATAAAAAATCAAAAAAATAAATTTTAAGCATAAAATGCATATCAAAGCATTAAGTAAGTTAAATATGATAAATATGTAGTAAATGAGTGTGTAAAATCATACACTTATTGAGTTATTTAAAGAAATAGTGCAAAAATGTGCATTTCTGACTAAGTCCGAAAAGACGTCAAAAACGCGTCAAAAATTTGACTTCGAAGTGGAACCAAAAATAACAACACTTCTTAAGACATCTCTCTAGATCATCCTGATGCTTTCGGTTTGTCGATACATGCTTCGGTTCTGAAGAAGAAGTTTGTCAAAGGAGGGTACCCCCCGTGACCTACTTTTTGCTGTGGTGGCGCCACCTGTTGACAGATCCGGACGAAAAACAACAACACTTGTAGGGGACCATGAGTACTTCATACCTACCAAGTTTCATCAAAATCCCTTCAGCCGTTCTGGAGAAGAAGTTTAAAATGTGAAAAGTTTACGACGACGGACGACGACGGACGACGACGACGCCGACGACGACGCCGGACGCCGGACGACGGACGCAACACTATGACAATAGCTCACTTGAGCCTATGGCTCAGGTGAGCTAAAAAGGGAAAAAAATTTTTGTCGGGATCCCGTCGGGGTTTGAAGCCAATCCCCATGGGTCCATTCGGCATGGAAAACATACATTATACCTATGTACAATCTTAAAAAATATTCCTTAAAAATCTAAAAGTGGATATCTTGACAAAATTCTTTCACTTGTAGGGTACCATGCATGAGTACCTCATATCTACAAAATGTCATGACAATCTGAAGAGTGGTTATAGAAAAGAAGCAGAAAATGTATGAAAATCACCCCCCCCCCCCTTCCTTTTTACATAAGAAAAAAATTCATAAAAAATCAAAAAAATAAATTTTAAGCATAAAATGCATATCAAAGCATTAAGTAAGTTAAATATGATAAATATGTAGTAAATGAGTGTGTAAAATCATACACTTATTGAGTTATTTAAAGAAATAGTGCAAAAATGTGCATTTCTGACTAAGTCCGAAAAGACGTCAAAAACGCGTCAAAAATTTGACTTCGAAGTGGAACCAAAAATAACAACACTTCTTAAGACATCTCTCTAGATCATCCTGATGCTTTCGGTTTGTCGATACATGCTTCGGTTCTGAAGAAGAAGTTTGTCAAAGGAGGGTACCCCCCGTGACCTACTTTTTGCTGTGGTGGCGCCACCTGTTGACAGATCCGGACGAAAAACAACAACACTTGTAGGGGACCATGAGTACTTCATACCTACCAAGTTTCATCAAAATCCCTTCAGCCGTTCTGGAGAAGAAGTTTAAAATGTGAAAAGTTTACGACGACGGACGACGACGGACGACGACGACGACGACGACGACGCCGGACGCCGGACGACGGACGCAACACTATGACAATAGCTCACTTGAGCCTATGGCTCAGGTGAGCTAAAAAGGGAAAAAAATTTTTGTCGGGATCCCGTCGGGGTTTGAAGCCAATCCCCATGGGTCCATTCGGCATGGAAAACATACATTATACCTATGTACAATCTTAAAAAATATTCCTTAAAAATCTAAAAGTGGATATCTTGACAAAATTCTTTCACTTGTAGGGTACCATGCATGAGTACCTCATATCTACAAAATGTCATGACAATCTGAAGAGTGGTTATAGAAAAGAAGCAGAAAATGTATGAAAATCACCCCCCCCCCCTTCCTTTTTACATAAGAAAAAAATTCATAAAAAATCAAAAAAATAAATTTTAAGCATAAAATGCATATCAAAGCATTAAGTAAGTTAAATATGATAAATATGTAGTAAATGAGTGTGTAAAATCATACACTTATTGAGTTATTTAAAGAAATAGTGCAAAAATGTGCATTTCTGACTAAGTCCGAAAAGACGTCAAAAACGCGTCAAAAATTTGACTTCGAAGTGGAACCAAAAATAACAACACTTCTTAAGACATCTCTCTAGATCATCCTGATGCTTTCGGTTTGTCGATACATGCTTCGGTTCTGAAGAAGAAGTTTGTCAAAGGAGGGTACCCCCCGTGACCTACTTTTTGCTGTGGTGGCGCCACCTGTTGACAGATCCGGACAAAAAACAACAACACTTGTAGGGGACCATGAGTACTTCATACCTACCAAGTTTCATCAAAATCCCTTCAGCCGTTCTGGAGAAGAAGTTTAAAATGTGAAAAGTTTACGACAACGGACGACGACGGACGACGACGACGACGACGACGACGCCGGACGCCGGACGACGGACGCAACACTATGACAATAGCTCACTTGAGCCTATGGCTCAGGTGAGCTAAAAAGGGAAAAAAATTTTTGTCGGGATCCCGTCGGGGTTTGAAGCCAATCCCCATGGGTCCATTCGGCATGGAAAACATACATTATACCTATGTACAATCTTAAAAAATATTCCTTAAAAATCTAAAAGTGGATATCTTGACAAAATTCTTTCACTTGTAGGGTACCATGCATGAGTACCTCATATCTACAAAATGTCATGACAATCTGAAGAGTGGTTATAGAAAAGAAGCAGAAAATGTATGAAAATCACCCCCCCCCCCTTCCTTTTTACATAAGAAAAAAATTCATAAAAAATCAAAAAAATAAATTTTAAGCATAAAATGCATATCAAAGCATTAAGTAAGTTAAATATGATAAATATGTAGTAAATGAGTGTGTAAAATCATACACTTATTGAGTTATTTAAAGAAATAGTGCAAAAATGTGCATTTCTGACTAAGTCCGAAAAGACGTCAAAAACGCGTCAAAAATTTGACTTCGAAGTGGAACCAAAAATAACAACACTTCTTAAGACATCTCTCTAGATCATCCTGATGCTTTCGGTTTGTCGATACATGCTTCGGTTCTGAAGAAGAAGTTTGTCAAAGGAGGGTACCCCCCGTGACCTACTTTTTGCTGTGGTGGCGCCACCTGTTGACAGATCCGGACGAAAAACAACAACACTTGTAGGGGACCATGAGTACTTCATACCTACCAAGTTTCATCAAAATCCCTTCAGCCGTTCTGGAGAAGAAGTTTAAAATGTGAAAAGTTTACGACGACGGACGACGACGGACGACGACGACGACGACGCCGACGACGACGCCGGACGCCGGACGACGGACGCAACACTATGACAATAGCTCACTTGAGCCTATGGCTCAGGTGAGCTAAAAAGGGAAAAAAATTTTTGTCGGGATCCCGTCGGGGTTTGAAGCCAATCCCCATGGGTCCATTCGGCATGGAAAACATACATTATACCTATGTACAATCTTAAAAAATATTCCTTAAAAATCTGAAAGTGGATATCTTGACAAAATTCTTTCACTTGTAGGGTACCATGCATGAGTACCTCATATCTACAAAATGTCATGACAATCTGAAGAGTGGTTATAGAAAAGAAGCAGAAAATGTATGAAAATCACCCCCCCCCCCCCTTCCTTTTTACATAAGAAAAAAATTCATAAAAAATCAAAAAAATAAATTTTAAGCATAAAATGCATATCAAAGCATTAAGTAAGTTAAATATGATAAATATGTAGTAAATGAGTGTGTAAAATCATACACTTATTGAGTTATTTAAAGAAATAGTGCAAAAATGTGCATTTCTGACTAAGTCCGAAAAGACGTCAAAAACGCGTCAAAAATTTGACTTCGAAGTGGAACCAAAAATAACAACACTTCTTAAGACATCTCTCTAGATCATCCTGATGCTTTCGGTTTGTCGATACATGCTTCGGTTCTGAAGAAGAAGTTTGTCAAAGGAGGGTACCCCCCGTGACCTACTTTTTGCTGTGGTGGCGCCACCTGTTGACAGATCCGGACGAAAAACAACAACACTTGTAGGGGACCATGAGTACTTCATACCTACCAAGTTTCATCAAAATCCCTTCAGCCGTTCTGGAGAAGAAGTTTAAAATGTGAAAAGTTTACGACGACGGACGACGACGGACGACGACGACGACGACGCCGACGACGACGCCGGACGCCGGACGACGGACGCAACACTATGACAATAGCTCACTTGAGCCTATGGCTCAGGTGAGCTAAAAAGGGAAAAAAATTTTTGTCGGGATCCCGTCGGGGTTTGAAGCCAATCCCCATGGGTCCATTCGGCATGGAAAACATACATTATACCTATGTACAATCTTAAAAAATATTCCTTAAAAATCTAAAAGTGGATATCTTGACAAAATTCTTTCACTTGTAGGGTACCATGCATGAGTACCTCATATCTACAAAATGTCATGACAATCTGAAGAGTGGTTATAGAAAAGAAGCAGAAAATGTATGAAAATCACCCCCCCCCCCCTTCCTTTTTACATAAGAAAAAAATTCATAAAAAATCAAAAAAATAAATTTTAAGCATAAAATGCATATCAAAGCATTAAGTAAGTTAAATATGATAAATATGTAGTAAATGAGTGTGTAAAATCATACACTTATTGAGTTATTTAAAGAAATAGTGCAAAAATGTGCATTTCTGACTAAGTCCGAAAAGACGTCAAAAACGCGTCAAAAATTTGACTTCGAAGTGGAACCAAAAATAACAACACTTCTTAAGACATCTCTCTAGATCATCCTGATGCTTTCGGTTTGTCGATACATGCTTCGGTTCTGAAGAAGAAGTTTGTCAAAGGAGGGTACCCCCCGTGACCTACTTTTTGCTGTGGTGGCGCCACCTGTTGACAGATCCGGACGAAAAACAACAACACTTGTAGGGGACCATGAGTACTTCATACCTACCAAGTTTCATCAAAATCCCTTCAGCCGTTCTGGAGAAGAAGTTTAAAATGTGAAAAGTTTACGACGACGGACGACGACGGACGACGACGACGACGACGCCGACGACGACGCCGGACGCCGGACGACGGACGCAACACTATGACAATAGCTCACTTGAGCCTATGGCTCAGGTGAGCTAAAAAGGGAAAAAAATTTTTGTCGGGATCCCGTCGGGGTTTGAAGCCAATCCCCATGGGTCCATTCGGCATGGAAAACATACATTATACCTATGTACAATCTTAAAAAATATTCCTTAAAAATCTAAAAGTGGATATCTTGACAAAATTCTTTCACTTGTAGGGTACCATGCATGAGTACCTCATATCTACAAAATGTCATGACAATCTGAAGAGTGGTTATAGAAAAGAAGCAGAAAATGTATGAAAATCACCCCCCCCCCCCCCTTCCTTTTTACATAAGAAAAAAATTCATAAAAAATCAAAAAAATAAATTTTAAGCATAAAATGCATATCAAAGCATTAAGTAAGTTAAATATGATAAATATGTAGTAAATGAGTGTGTAAAATCATACACTTATTGAGTTATTTAAAGAAATAGTGCAAAAATGTGCATTTCTGACTAAGTCCGAAAAGACGTCAAAAACGCGTCAAAAATTTGACTTCGAAGTGGAACCAAAAATAACAACACTTCTTAAGACATCTCTCTAGATCATCCTGATGCTTTCGGTTTGTCGATACATGCTTCGGTTCTGAAGAAGAAGTTTGTCAAAGGAGGGTACCCCCCGTGACCTACTTTTTGCTGTGGTGGCGCCACCTGTTGACAGATCCGGACGAAAAACAACAACACTTGTAGGGGACCATGAGTACTTCATACCTACCAAGTTTCATCAAAATCCCTTCAGCCGTTCTGGAGAAGAAGTTTAAAATGTGAAAAGTTTACGACGACGGACGACGACGGACGACGACGACGCCGACGACGACGCCGGACGCCGGACGACGGACGCAACACTATGACAATAGCTCACTTGAGCCTATGGCTCAGGTGAGCTAAAAAGGGAAAAAAATTTTTGTCGGGATCCCGTCGGGGTTTGAAGCCAATCCCCATGGGTCCATTCGGCATGGAAAACATACATTATACCTATGTACAATCTTAAAAAATATTCCTTAAAAATCTAAAAGTGGATATCTTGACAAAATTCTTTCACTTGTAGGGTACCATGCATGAGTACCTCATATCTACAAAATGTCATGACAATCTGAAGAGTGGTTATAGAAAAGAAGCAGAAAATGTATGAAAATCACCCCCCCCCCCCCTTCCTTTTTACATAAGAAAAAAATTCATAAAAAATCAAAAAAATAAATTTTAAGCATAAAATGCATATCAAAGCATTAAGTAAGTTAAATATGATAAATATGTAGTAAATGAGTGTGTAAAATCATACACTTATTGAGTTATTTAAAGAAATAGTGCAAAAATGTGCATTTCTGACTAAGTCCGAAAAGACGTCAAAAACGCGTCAAAAATTTGACTTCGAAGTGGAACCAAAAATAACAACACTTCTTAAGACATCTCTCTAGATCATCCTGATGCTTTCGGTTTGTCGATACATGCTTCGGTTCTGAAGAAGAAGTTTGTCAAAGGAGGGTACCCCCCGTGACCTACTTTTTGCTGTGGTGGCGCCACCTGTTGACAGATCCGGACGAAAAACAACAACACTTGTAGGGGACCATGAGTACTTCATACCTACCAAGTTTCATCAAAATCCCTTCAGCCGTTCTGGAGAAGAAGTTTAAAATGTGAAAAGTTTACGACGACGGACGACGACGGACGACGACGACGACGACGCCGACGACGACGCCGGACGACGGACGCAACACTATGACAATAGCTCACTTGAGCCTATGGCTCAGGTGAGCTAAAAATCAAAAAAAATAAAATTTAAGCATAAAATACATATCAAAGCATTAAGTAAGTTAAATATGATAGATATGTAGTAAATGAGTGTGTAAAATCATACACTTATTGAGTTATTTAAAGAAATAGTGCAAAAATGTGCATTTCTGACTAAGTCCGAAAAGACGTCAAAAACGCGTCAACAATTTGACTTCGAAGTGGAACCAAAAATAACAACACTTCTTAAGACATCTCTCTAGATCATCCTGATGCTTTCGGTTTGTCGATACATGCTTCGGTTCTGAAGAAGAAGTTTGTCAAAGGAGGGTACCCCCCGTGACCTACTTTTGGCTGTGGTGGCGCCACCTGTTGACAGATCCGGACGAAAAACAACAACACTTGTAGGGGACCATGAGTACTTCATACCTACCAAGTTTCATCAAAATCCCTTCAGCCGTTCTGGAGAAGAAGTCGAAAATGTGAAAAGTTTACGACGGACGACGGACGGACGGACGGACGCCGGACGGTGCGCTATGACAATAGCTCACTTGAGCTTCGCTCAGGTGAGCTAAAAATCTGCCGAGAAGACCTATCCATGTTTTCATATATTCGAATTCAGCTCATTCTCTACTTTTACGTGTAAGAAGGGCTTTAAGGGCCTCCACAACTTAATGGAGAAAATGATAATGAAGCAAGCCGTGTTTTGCCTTTTGAATGAATGCGGATTTTTGAATAATAAGTTGCAAAATGGCGATAAAAATTGCAAATTTCCCCTTAGAGACACAATAATCCGTAGAAATACAATACTCAAAATGGCAACAATATTTTTGATCTCCCTTTTCACCCTCCTTGGTCAATTTTCTAGATTAAAATTATTTTAGTTAAGAAAATGCATATTTTCGAATTAGAACGTCAGCGCCGTCTTTGAGGCCTAAAATCTCGAAAAACTTCGTGAAATAGTTACATAAAAATTATATCAAAGATTGATCAAATCTTATATTTCATGTAGACAAATTTTCAGGCTATGTCTTCTCGCAAAATTTTCCGTGCCGTAACGCCGCGATGTACCTTAAGATTACAAACATATGAGGAAACCATTATCAATAAAGGCAACGCAAGCGTAGCATCCCCTCGCAACTGCATCCTCTATTCTATCAGCAAAATTATTTTAAAATCAAGTCTATAGTTACCATGAACTTTGACACTTGACCTTGAAAATCAACATGCTTCATCATCTCCCCATGGGGAATATTTGTGGAAAGTTTGATGTTTCTATGATGACTGTTTCATCTTCTATGCTGTTCACAAGGATTCCCAGCCTAAGCATACAGTGACCTTGACCTCGAAAATCAATAGGGTTCATCCTCTCCCCATGGGGAAGTTTGTGGAAGGTTTGATGATTCTATGATTACTTTGTCTTCTATGATGTTCACAAGGATTTTAAGCCTAAGTCTACTGTGACATTGACCTTTGATTCTGACCCTGAAAATCAATTGGGTTCATACTCTCCCCATGGGGAACATTTGTGGTAGGTTTAAAATGTTTCTATGATGATTACTTCGTCTTCTATGATGTTCACAAGAATTTTAAGCCAAAGTCCACTGAGACCTTGAACTATGACACTTGACCTTGAAAATCAATAAGGTTTGTCCTCTCCCCAGGGAGAACATTTGTGGAAGGTTTGATGTTTCTATAATGACTGCTTTGTCTTCTCACTGTTCACAAGGATTTTAAGTCTAAGTTCAATGTGACCTTGACCTTTGACCCTTGACCTTCATCCTCTTCTCAGGGGTAACATTTGTGGAAGGTTTGGTGATCCTATGGTGATTGCTTTGTCTTCTATGTCGTTCACAATGATTTTAAAAATAAATCCACTGTGACCCTGACCTATAACCCTTGACCTTGAAAATCAATAGGGTTCTTCCTCTTCTTAGTGGTAACATTTGTTGAAGGTTTTGTAATCCTATGATGATAAATTTGTCTTCTATGCGGTTCACAAGGATTTTAAGCCTAAGTCCACAGTGACCTTGACCTTTGACCCTTGACCTTGAAGATCAATAGGGTTCATCCTCTCCCCACGGGAAACATTTGTGAAAGGTTTGATGTTTCTATGATGATTACTTTGCTTTCTATGCTGTTCACAAGAATCCTAACATACACAACAACACAAACAAACAATTTTAACACACAGACACACTGCGGCAATGCTATATCCCCTCTACAACAGAGTTGCGAGGGGATTAAACAAGAGATTACAACTTGCTCAAAGAGTAATAATATGATAATAATAAACTAATATCTGCTCATAGCCCTTACACACACACCAAATAATGTGCCATTACAGTGTGTGAAATTGACTTTTAAAGTCTTACAGACATTTGGTCTACAGTAATTTCAGTTCCTATAGACCGCAGAAATGTCCTATAGACCAAAATAAAAAGACCTCTAAAATCTAATCTTTTATGCATTTTATTTTCAATCTCAAATAATTTTTCTGATCATTTCATTATTTTCCTCCATTTTTACTAATGCAATTTTGTGGAATGCTGTTTTAAGTTTACAACACTAATATTTCTAAAAATCATTAAAATGCTCGAATTTCCTATAGACAAATTGGTCTATAGCATTTTTTATCGCTATAGACTGATCCAATTTACTGTAGACATTGGGCCACCGTTAATTTCGTACACTGCCATTATGAATGTCAAAACTGATGTGATGTGCATAAAAGTTTTACAAATGCAGAATTAAAGAAATAGCTCTCATCGCTTGCATATGAGGAAACAAAGTATATTCATATATCACACATACCTAGATACGAGGTGACAGGGCTGTTTGTGCTGATGTCCATTTCTGACTTGCTGGCTTGGTAGGATGACATAGTCTTGATCCACATTTGACACTGTTTTTTCTGTAAAACACAAGGAGTTTTATTATAATGAATTCACCTCACTATTCTTTAATATAGAATTACAAATCATACATTCATAAATAGAAAAAGACAATTCAAGAAAATCAAAGCAATTCTTACGAAAAGACAAGGGTATTTACCTTAGGTGCCATTTAAAACTAATATGTATAAATATTATGATAATTTCTGGGACAATCTTAGTGCTACTTACCTAGTGTCAAGCTGACGTCCGGCTGCTGGCTTAACTGAATGGCTGGATATTCTTCACATACATGTTTCTCAGGTATGCTATGTCCTAGCTTAATGTCTTGGCTAGATGGCTTCATATTTTTAGCTTTTTTAAAAATAATTTGTGCGCTGTCCTTTTTCCTGTTACAATAAAATTAGAAAATGCACACTTTAAATTTTGAATGAAAACTTGTATAACAAGAAGTAATTTATTAGTATTCATGAGTAGGTATCACAAAATAATCTAAAGGTGATGACTCTAAATGTCATCTTATTTCTAAATCTGACAAGCTCACTTATTATTCAAAATTTAACAAACCTTGCCTGCTTAAATATATTTTTTATAAAAATTAATAACATAAATGTACAGAGCACATACCAATTTTAAAACAGGGAGGCTTGGTCTTCTAACGTAAAGTTTCAGGTTTTACATGCCTCTTGACTGGATTTTATTTATTGCCCACATCTGCCTTGTTGGCTTTGTTGAATGGCCTTTCAGCTTTCAGGCCTGGCCTGACCCCAACACATCCACATTTTCTAACTTGTACTTTTGATATGCCTCTTCTTCACTGTAAGCAAAAATTAAAATTATCTTTCATTGCTGATAATTCAGATTAAAATTTACTCAATTCTAATTTGCTTTTTCAAAGAATAATGTACTGTGAAGGCCTGCAATCAGGTTGACCTCTGACATTACAAATTGTTATCCTCTCACGTTTAAAAAAACTGTTATCTTAATGATTTTACAAGTGTCTAGATTAATGATCAAACAATACGAGCAACTAACACAAACTTACGCACATCCATTCAATCATACACACATGAGGGGTTATCATGGTTATGGGGACAGTTGAAGAATGCACATACCTAGTAAGAAAGTCTGGGTTTGCTGTTTGTTGACATCCACTTCAGGTTTGCTGGCTGGATGTTGAGGATGGCTGGGTATTAGCAGTCAATTCAGTTTTTTGAGTGGATGCCCTAAAATACCTCCTTTCTCTGTAAATAACAGAATTCATTAGAAATCTTAAATACAAAGGACATCGGAGAAATGTTTCTAAAAAAAGATCTTGTTTTTCTAAGAGCTCACTCTCTTTCAGAATGCCTTGTTTACATGTATTGTTTAATGTCATAGTACCCTAAATATACGATGTACTACTTTAACCTACTTTTTTAAATGTAAATTACATAAAAACACATACTGATCAACAAGGAGGCGTCCCTTTTTGACTCTGCCTTGGTGACCGTTGTTTTCTGCCCCTGTGGTATCTGCCTTGGTAACTGTTGTAATTGCCTCTGCCTACATGAAAACAAAGAATTTTGATCTTGATAAAAGTAAAAGTTGAACCTACATAACGTTTATTACACTCCCATCATTATGTGTATATTCATTCACTTAAATTAATCCAGCAATGTATGTCTATCATGACCTTGACCTCTAGAGAAAGTAATTCTTTATACAACAAATAGTGAACTTGACCTTTTGACTCAGACTACAGATTAAGATGTGCACATAGCATTAAATATTTTTTTTCATTTAAAATGTTTATTTTCATTCCATGGTTATACATACATTGTGTATTCCATAAAAATTTTTTAACTAGTTTTAAAATAAGCTTACACATCTAGAATAAGTGTCTTAAAGATGTCTTCTCCTAAGATCTCGAATTCAAAAGAATCAAACTTTTTATCTAACCATTATATTTCAATAGTACTTGACCCGATAAGTAACACAGTAATGCATGTTAGCGCATTTCATGCAATTAGTGCACTTGCTGTGTGTTGCATACCCATATTAAACATTAAAACATAAATTATGACATTTATTCTATATATATGCATCAAAATTCTCAGTTTCATTTTTTTTTTTGAAATTGTGTTTTCCAGATGAAAAGGTGACCTTAAAATCCAGGTCACCATGGGTTCTGAGTTTGCAGGTTAGAACAACCATCACAGCATGTTTCTCTAGAGCTCATTCATTGTGACGTCACAAGCATTTACATGCAAAATGCAATATATTCCTTTCAATAATCTCATCTCAGGGAATTACATAGGTTGTGCATACATACATGTACATAGTCATGATATTCTGTAACAATTCATGATATACCTGTCATAGTAAAATCTGTGAGACACTGCTCCATTTTTCCTTAATTTTCTTTGCTGCAGAGGGGTTATATACAGGGAATACTTATCTACTTTCATATTAGTATCATGTAAGATTTACAACAGTCCCATTCAGGTATTCAATTTGTCTGTCTACATAGACAGACAAACAGACAGACATAGTATGAAATATGGTAAGGTATTAAATTAGATCTGTACAAAATTTCTTTGACAAAATTGACATCATGCACAATCCCCTTACCCTATGGACCGTTGGTCTGTTGTTTTCATGCTAATGGAATAGGCCTTCTTCTTGGTTAGTTAACTCCTCCATCTTGGGTTGGTTGTTGAGATCCTCATCTTGGATTGGTTGGTGTGTGACATCTCTTGTGACATCCTTCAGTGGTCCTATGCTCCAAGTGCCAGGGATGGTGTCCACCCTAAAAAATATAGGCTGGGCATCATCTCTGGCTGGACTGCTCCGTGAGGTTGGTGTGTCCCTCATCTTGGATTGGTTGGTGTGCCCCTCATCTTGGATTGGTTGGAGTGCCCCTCATCTTGGATTGGTTGGTGTGCCCCTCATCCTGGATTGGTTGGTGTGCCCCTCATCTTGGATTGGTTGGTGTGTCCCACATCTTGGGTTGGTTGGTCTGCCCCTCATCTTGGATTGGTTGGTGTGCCCCTCATCTTGGATTGGTTGGTGTACCCCTCATCTTTGATTGGTTGGTGTGTCCCACATCTTAGGTTGGTTGGTGTGCCCCTCATCTTCGATTGGTTGGTAGGTATGTTCCTCATCCTCGGTTGGTTGGTCACTGATCCTCATCTTGAGTTGGTTGTTGTGTATCTCATCTTGGGTTGGTAGTGTGCTTCTCATCATGGATTGGTTGTTGTGTTCCTCATCTTGGTTTGATCCTAGTTTTCAGTGAGATTATTAATAAATAAGTGGACTCAAAAGAATATAGCTAGTATTGTGTACGGGAGTTATTTCACACCAACAACACCTTTGGCATGTATGTAATTATAGCTCTTGAAAATGCCACTAAATTTGAAATCCTTCTCAGTCAATTTCAGTGAGAAATGTCAACATAAACAATCTAATGAACTTGTTTCTTTAAAATTATGATTCAACGGTAACAATTTTACTTTTAATTGTGATTTGAAAATATAAAAAAAAAATAACAACCTGACTGGTTCAATCATTGGTTGGTATGTGTGTGTCATCTGTATTCCTCTGTAGGCTTGACCTCTGTTCTAAGTGTACTTGGCTACACAGCTTGGGCTTCATCTCTATAATTGGGGATTCAAATCAGTCTTCTCTGTGTATTTTTTCTCCATCACTGGCTTGACTTCATCTCAGTCTGGTTGGTGTGCTTATTTCCATCATGGACTGGACTTCATCTCAGTCTGGTTGGTGTGCTTTCTCCATCATAGGCTGGGCTTCATCTCAGTCTGGTTGGTGTGTTTATCTCCATCATAGGCTGGGCTTCATCTCAGTCTGGTTGGTGTGCTTATCTCCATCATGGGCTGGGCTTCATCTCAGTCTGGTTGGTGTGCTTATCTCCATCATGGGTTGGGCTTCATCTCAGTCTGGTTGGTGTGCTTATCTCTATCATAGGCTGGGCTTCATCTCAGTCTGGTTGGTGTGCTTATCTCCATCATAGGCTTGGCTTCATCTCAGTCTGGTTGGCATGCTTATCTCCATCATAGGCTGGGCTTCATCTCAGTCTGGTTGGTGTGCTTATCTCCATCATGGGCTGGGCTTCATCTCAGTCTGGTTGGTGTGCTTATCTCCATCATAGTTTGGGCTTCATCTCAGTCTGGTTGGTGTGCTTATCTCCATCCTTGTTTGGGCTTCATCTCAATCTGGTTGGTGTGCTTATCATGGGCTAGATTTAATATCTGTCTGGTTGGTGTGCTAATCTCCATCATAGTTTGGGCTTCATCTCAGTCTGGTTGGTGTGCTTATCTCCATCCTTGTTTGGGCTTTATCTCAATCTGGTTGGTGTGCTTATCATGGGCTAGATTTAATATCCGTCTGGTTGGTGTGCTAATCTCCATCATGGGCTGGGCTTCATCTCAGTCTGGTTGGTGTGCTTCAAAGTTTTTGTAGGCTGTGATTGATCTCTTAATTATTACTTGGTATAAATGTTTCTGTATTTTTCTCCATTGTAGACTTCAGTTTCATATTTTCAAAACGTCATCTCCCTTCATTTGTTCTTCTTATCTGTGAATTTAATTGAGAAATTTAGATTTATTTTAAATGATCACATGGTCAAATCAAAAAAAAGTATCTTGCCTGTCGCATGTTTGACCTTTTAAAAGTATTAGGGGTGTAACAATATATTGATATATATTTAAATAAATTTCTATCGTATCACAATATTAAATGTGTATCGCAATATATCGCGCCCTTATAGATTATATGAATAAATCATCATTGAATCACTTTGATTTTAATCAGATACTAAGTGGATTATGACGAGAGTAATTAAGAGGATTCAATCACCTGTGTGTGTTTCTTACAAGCAAATGACATTGACAATGTGAAATTCAATACCTGCAAGTTTGATAAAGGTAGTTATAGCTTAAGTTCTTTGAGGATATGAGAAACAAACAGACTGACATACTCCAAATAAGTGGTCCCTTTATGCTGCCCTTACCTCTAATAATTACAATAATTTTTTCATTATTTGTTATTGAAGTAATAGTAAAAATGTCTGAAAATTAAAGTGTGAGAAACAAAACAAAAGACTGGTAACTTCTCTCGACTCTAGTTTGGTTAAAGTATATAATTAATCAAGATTTCATACTTGCAGGAAATCAAATATTTTGGACATAAACTAATTAATCTTATAAAGAGACAGACGGGCAAAAAGAATATTCATACAAATCTTTTATATTGGATCACACACAACTGCTTAGTATATTATATTATCACATGATACACCCGTTATGCAGTTTCATAAAGCCATTTCATAAATATATGATATGATAACACGTTACAATATCGCTCTGCTTGAATGCGATTGGTCAAGTTTGGAACCTAATCACATGAACCTTGACAAATGTGACCTTTTAAATATCGGTCAACTGTTAAATTCAGACCGGAGTCAATATCAATGATTAAAATTGTTGTTGTTGAATTAATTCTTGCATTAAAATACAATTCAAAATTGAAATACTTTTCTCTTACGCACAGAATATCTATACGATGGGGAAACTACTTCTCATGGCGTAGCAGACGACCTCTATATCACAGCGTGATTCGCCTCTGTAATTCTCGGAAACGTTGATTTCACGTTAGAAATACACATTTTTTGGCAATATCATGTAATAAAAAGAATCTCAAATGAATTTTCATTTCATACGATGTATTATGAAACTCGTTGTGCGTTTTATATCCCCTCACCAAGGCTCGGGGATATAAAACACACAACTCGTTTCATAATACATCGTATGAAATGAAAATTCATTTGAGATCCTATATATATCAATCATTCAAGATATGAAAGTAAATATATTCACCTTTGAATGACAGTATTTCTCCCTTTCACTGTATAAAGACTAATCTGACTTGCTGTCCTCATTCATACATTGGCAACCTTTGATTTCATAAGTACCTGTTCAATTCACAATAAAAGAAATGTCAATCATTCACTTGTAAGAATTATTAGTATTATAAATTTTAGTATTGTTTCATTATAAGATATCATTTATTATGTTCATTTTTTCATTCTTCATTTTGAATGCTATTTAAAATAAATCTTGATTACCTAATTGTCTTATATACATGTATAGCATAAAAATACCTTAAAGTCTGAGTGAATCATGATGTTCAGCATCATTGCTTATTTTTGGAAGCTCCTCATGCTTTCCCTATTACTCCAGTTATGCTTCATAGGTATTCCTCAAATTAGGCTCAAATTACTTCATTTTCCATATTTTCTGGAACTCGATCTTCACAATAGAATTTTCTGCAAACATATAATGGTCGGTCTGGCTGCATATATGCATATATGTTGATCTGAATCAGGCTGCATGTACATAATCTGTGTTTGCACGGTGACCTATACTTTTTAGTGGGAGGAGACTGGATTATAGTCCTCAACATAATACTGTATATCAATATCTACGTGTTTGGCAAAGTCTTATAATTCACACTTAACTAGCATCACAGCTCTCTTGTGGCATCCTCCCACATTGTGGTATGGAAAAGTTCCCCAAATGTCACATACACCCAGTGATATAAGGCATGAAGAGGGGAATCTTGTAGGTTTGACAGACCATCAATGAAACAGCTCGGACAGGATGAATCTACAGGGGTTCAGAAACTTTCTTAGCCATGTGCATCTCCCTCAGTCTACCAGGCACAACAACCCAAAAATCTTACCAAACTGACCCACCTGGTAAATAAAAAAATAAGAAAGAAAAAAAAACAGACCTGATGAAGACTAGGCAAGAAAGCATCTTAATCTCTATAGATATATCCAGGGGTGTCTGACCTGCTCCTAAGTCTGCCAAACATACATATTCCCCACTCCAGGTCCCAACACTGAATATTTGTCACACCTGGTTCCCTTAATCATACCACTGCACACCAATAATCCACCACTGTATGCCAACAATCCATCAATGGACACCATGTATCCAACCCATTAGCACTGCACTGGGTTTTTCTTAAAGGCAGTGATGATTTCTTTCAAGTATGCACTGTTTTTTTTTTTTTTTTGAGGCAATTTTCAATGTTCATCAAGGCAGAGTAATTTTTTTTCTTCATACACTGGACACTGTTCATCAAGGCAAAGTGGCGGTTTTTCTTTATTCACTTGTCACTGTTTATCAAGGCAGAGTGGTAGTTTTTCTTTGTTTACTGGTCACTGTTCATCAAGGCAGTCAGTGGTGGTTTTTCTTCATTATATATACAGTACTGGTCACTGTTCATCAAGGCAGAGTTGTGGTTTTTATACATACACTGGATACTGTTCATCAAGGCAGAGTGGTAGTTTTTCTTTATTTACTGGTCACTGTTCATCAAGGCAGAGTGGTGATTTTTTCCTTGTACACTGGTCATTGTTCATTAAGGAAGGTTGGTGCATTTTCTTCATACACTGGTCACTGTTCATCAAGGCAGTTTTTTTTTTCATCATACATTTGTCATTTTGGGAGAGCTGTGGTTTTTTCCATGCACTTGACAGGTCACTTAAACATACATGTACATCAATACAGGGTTGTCTACATAGGTCAGACTAGTTATGTAGGTCATTATAATCTCAATACACGTTGCTTCTGTGACTGCATTTTTTTTTGCTCTTTTCTTGTCAATCTGTAATAAACGCAAATATGATAAACAATTTACAAGAGAAATGGTTTTAGAGTTAACATATTGAAATAAATTATTTTAAGGACAGGACGACTCACATGTACATTTATTGCCAAGTTGGGAGGGAGACATGAAAATTTGTTCAACTGAGAAAAAATCATGTTGCCTGAGAGTGATATGATTTTTCTGGGTTATACAAATCTTCATGTCTCCCTCCCAACTGGGCAATAAATAAATAGTTCATTATACTGAAAACTGAAGACCAATCTTGCATACATTTACATGTAGCCTTCAGTAGTCAACGTAACAATTAGGAGAGGCAACTATGTTCAACAACGAATATTCAGGAGTGAGCTTCTATAAGTTCTTCTTGTTGCTCAATTCTTACCCTTTCTGTATGTTAACTTTGACCTGGAGTTATTTCTTAAATAAATATTGTTTAAACCAATTAACATAGAATATGGGGTTATGTGATGCCATGAGACATGACATCTAGAGGGAGACATGATAATTTGTCACTCACCCACTTGACCTCTCAAGACCAAGAATTAAGATTTCTTTATTCATCATATCAATATTATATGAGGCATTATACAATTAAAGTATACCATTGAGGGAGTAAGCATGATTCTGGTTCCCCGAAACCAGACCTATTTCCCGAGGCAAAGCCGAGTGAAATAGGTCTGGTCAAGGGAAACCAGACTCATTCTAACTCTCTCAATGGTATACTTTTTAAACTGTTTTATAATACTGTCACGTGCTGTAGCTCCACCCCATTTCGATGTCGCGCGCTGTAGCTCCGCCCCATTTCGAAGCTATTTCCCTAAAGTAATAGTCTTAGTCTTCTCAACTAACGCACCCTTTGCAGAGAAGGTGAGTTACAGCTAGTTTTAATGAGTATCTTTTTATAAGGAAAAAACAAGTAGAGGCATAATAAAATAATATAACTTACGATGGGGTACAGTCCAGATGACCATGCAGGCTAGAATGAACCATACAGAGTCATTCTAGAAACCAGTGCTATATCCATGTCTTCTTATCTGAAATCAAAGGGGGAAAGTTCTTGCATTTGAAATGATCATTTGAAAAAAAAAATCAAGATGTCTCAGAATAATTCATCAATGATATTCCTAAGACCAACCTATTTGCTGATGATGTAACAATCTGATCTACTTCAAAAAATAATGATAACATTGAACAAAATGTAAAGACAGACTTAAATGAAATTTCAGTTTGGTGTGATACGTGTTTAAAACTAAGTGTCACTTATGGGGACCAAACAAAAACTCTCCAGGATTTCAAAATGATCTGAATTTAAATTCAAATGATAAAGAAATTTAGAATGTTTCTTCACACAAAGTTCTGGGCATTATCATAGATAGCTCCCTTACATGGAACAAACAAATAGATTATTATGAACGAATGACTCTTTCATGGTTTGCTATGAAAGATATATTGGTTCCTGGCAACCTGAGGGGTCTCGAAAATCATGTAAAACCAGAGGCTTGGAAGATTGAAACGAGACCTCAAGTGTGGAACCAATGTATCTTTATGGTCAATCATAAATTGTTTTGTCACTTACTATTACTTACCAAGGCCACACAGGCTAGAATGGCCCGAGTCGAGTAGAGTCATTCTAGGTAACTGTTGACAGCTATATCCATGTCTTCAATTCTGAAATCAAAATGAAAGAAAGATGTATTCATTCTGATTCAATAATTAGGCACCTACCTCCACAATCATAATAAGGTTTCACAAAACATTTGCATCAACTACCCGATTGCCATATTTCTTTACTCTGACATCTGCTATTGGACTTTCACATTATGATCATGATGACACCATAATCATGATAATAAAATGATAGACAGTTGATTATGATATCAGAATGTAAATGTCCGCCAGAAGGTCAATATTGGACATATTGCTATCCCTCAATTACACAGTATGGATAGATATTAAATTAATTATTTGAAATTACACACAATCAATTATGCACTTGCTTTGTGTTGCATATGATACCCAAAACAACACATTTATTCATTATATATATGCATCACAATCATCAGTTTCTATTTTATTCTCTTCTATGTAATATAAAACCCTAAACCACTAAAGACAGTAGGCACAGTGATCGGGATAGGCAATCAGGTGAATGTGAAAATGACCCCATATCCTGGGACATCAATGTGCCATTTACAAAATGAATGTGCCATTGTTGAAAATGAATGTGCCATGAGCAATTTGCACCCCCCCCCAAAAAAAAAAACAAACAAACAAGCAAGAACATATATAGATTTGCATCACCTGCCGCTCCAATTGTCTAGACAGACTTTTCTGTACTTAAACATAAGAAATTGAAAATTTTGTAAAGGCGCGAAGCGCCTGCAATTAAATTAAGATTATATGAGGAAACAGAGGTGAGATATAACAATGCATATGCCTTCATTCTAGCATGTAAGACAGCTATTCAAAGTATCATAAGTGGAAAAATTCAATCACGAGTGAATTTTCCAAGAAGTTCGTGATCAGCATCAGCAACAGCCAATCATCTTCAGATGCATAATTAGCTACTCATAGAACCATGCGGTCTTCAATTCCAAAGCGGCTTTCATTTTAGCCGACAAAAAATAAATAACAATTCATATCAGACAATTGATCATTTATTAATACAAAAGTGAGAATTTTAGAATTACATAGACACGCGACGCGATCTTTCTCCCTGATTCCTGCTGTCGCCTCTATGATCCTGTGACGTCTTCAACTCCCTGCAAAAATAGAAACAATATGTCCTTGAACATAATAACAGATAAATTCCCAAGGGTGGGAGGGTGAGGATTGTTATATCTCACCTCTGTTTCCTCATATAATCTTAATTTAATTGCAGGCGCTTCGCGCCTTTACAAAATTTTCAATTATATTTCGGAAACAGAGGTTTCGATATAACAATGCATGTTTAAAGTGGTATTATTAATCTAACACTACAGAAATAAATGTATTTTTGTTTTCTTCACAATCTTTCTGATAAAATTTCTTAAAAGTAGAAGTGCTCGACCAATCGGCAACCTTCATGATTTCTGCAACTGAAACACCTTTGTTGAAAGCCTTACTACATGATGCTCCCCTTGTAGAGTGAGCTTTAAAGATCGAAGTATCGATACCAGACAAAGACATCACTGTTTTCAACCAACGTGCGACCGTACATGGTTTAACATCGTTATGTGGTTTGACGTAAGACAAGAGAAGAGAATGATTGTTATCAGGTCTTAGAGATTCTGTCCGCCTTAAATATTCCTCCAGACATGCTATGACACAGACTGAGCTATCCTTATCAAATTTTTGAAACGAAACTTGGCAATTTGCTTTACCATTCTTAGACAATGTAGGTAGAATAAAAATTATCTCTTTTTCTGATTTCTGCATAAATCTGATATCTAGTCTAGCTAACTCCCCACATCGCTTAGCAGCAGTTAAGGCCATTAGCATGGCCAATTTCAAGGTCAAGGTCTTAAGGGGAAGAGATGCGTTTTCATCAAGTTTGCCCAAATACGATAATACTTTATTTACTTCCCACGTTTTAGTATATTTCGGTTGTGGAGGCCTAGATCTCCATATTCCCCGCATTAATTTCTTAACAAGGGGATGCTCTCCTACTTGGTGGTTATCTATATGGGCGTGACAAGAAGAAATGGCAGAGCGATACAGATTAATCGTACTATAATTGAGACCTTGGTCATATAAATCTGCAAGAAAGTCTAAGACATTGGCCACAGGGGATTGAAAAGGATCAATTTCCCTTTGATGGCACCAGCTACCCCATTTTTTCCAGGCGCTGTTGTAGCCATTGTTAGTGCCTGAGCTCCAAGATGAGAGTAAAAGGGAGGTAACTCTCTCTGAAAGTCCTCTATCATGGCACTGTTCCCTGATACCAGCCATCCTGCCAAGTGGAGGCTGTTGTTCGATATCAAAGGATGGGGATTCAGGTTCGACTGGGATATCAATAGTTGGTTCGATGTTGGAAGGAGAACTGGGTTCGCTACACTCATTTCCAGTAGCTGAGGGTACCAAGGTTGGGCTTGCCAAAGAGGGGGTCACTATCAACAGAGTTATTCCTTGGTTCCTCACATGTGACAGACATCTGCCTATCAGAGAGAAAGGGGGAAAAGCATATGGTTTCATCCCTACCCAGGGTATTGACAGAGCATCTGTTTCTTCCGCATAGGGGTCTGGTTTCCAGCTTATATATCTCGGAAGTTGAGCATTCAAACGGTTGGCAAATAGATCCACATTGCATGGTTGAAGAGTAATCATCAACTGCTTGAAAATTTTGGGATCTAACTGCCAGTCGCTCGAGTCCTGAATGTGTCTGGACTCCCAATCCGCTATCTGATTTTTTATGCCTGGGATATGTACTGCTAGTACATGTAATTTTCTCTCTAATACCCAATGCCAAAGTTCCTGAGCAATTAAGGTCAGGATTGTAGAATGGGTCCCCCCTTTCCGATTGATGTATGCTACCGCAGTTTTGTTGTCTAACTGCATTAGAATGGTCATGTTTGTTTGATCTTTTACAAGTGATTTCAGAGCAAAGTAAGCTGCTTTGAGTTCTAGGCAATTTATGTGGAGAAGTTTTTCTTGATCTGACCAAATTCCCCCAGTTCTCTTCCCATTCACATGCGCCCCCCAACCCAGGGTCGAGGCGTCTGATTGAATAACCATCTCTGGTTGGGATGTTAACAGTGCTTTCCCGTTCCATTCCTGTAAGTGATCTGTCCACCATCTGATATCCTTCAATGCCTCCAGACTCAAAGTCAGAGAGGTTTCGTAATTCTTCATTTTTGCTAGGGCTATATGTTTGTCCTTCTGTAAGGCCCTGTAGTGCAATGGAGCTGGGAATACTGCTTGCATTGCATCCACTAGACTGCCTATCAGACTCGACAGATTTCTCACAGTAGTTGTGGGATTTTGAAGTAGAGTGGCACATTTGTTTTTGATTTTCTTCAATTTTGCGTTTGGAAGTGTTAACTGCATTGTCTGAGAACAAATTTGAAATCCGAGAAATTCCATTTTCATTTCGGGACAAAGGACCGATTTTTCCAGATTTATCACAAATCCCAAGTTTGTTAGTGTGTGTAATACAAGGGAAAGGTCCTGGAGAATCCCACATTGACCCTGATTCATTATTATCATGTCGTCCAGATAAACAATCATTCTTATCCCATGTCGTCTGAAGAAGCCTATTATTGGCTTTAGGAGTTTTGTAAAAACTCGTGGAGCGCATGCCAGGCCAAAAGGGAGACAAGCAAATTCCCTTGTTATACCTTTCCATTGAAATTGCAGAAATTTCTGATCTTCCTCGTGTATTGGCACAGTGAAATAAGCCTCTTTTAGATCTAGTTTTACAAAGTAATCGTTCTCCTGTACTAATTCCTTTATCATATGAATGCCTTCCATTTTGAAATGTTCGTAAACCACAAAGGAATTTAACTCCCGAAGATTTATGACTGGTCTTTGCCCCCCTCCTTTTTTCTCTACAAGGAAGATGTTGCTCAGAAATCCTGTTTGTAAGTTTGATACATGCACTGCTTGCTTCTCTTCCATACTTATAACCTCCTGATCTACAAGTAATTCCTCCTGTTTTGAAAATTTGATTGGATGAGGGTGTTTTTCCTGCCAAGGAGTCTGAACAAATTGTATTTTGTACCCTTTTACAGTATTTAGAATCCAAGGATCTTGAGTGATTATTTCCCAGTTTTGAAAGAAATATTTTATCCTTCCTGCATGTGGAGGATTTAGAATCACAGGAGGTTTGAATAATGGAAGAGAGGCAGGCTTTGGAAGTTCGCCTAAAACTTGATCTATTGTTCTTACCTTGAGACTTGACTCTACTACTGTCAGTGTGTCGTCTACAGCTACTGGCTGTGTGATTGGGATGCATTCTGGCTTTGGGGGTGTCCTCTCCCCCTTCCTCTGTTCCTCTGGAAGGGTCTGTATCCCCACTGTTGGCCTGACCGGTGGGGTTGACTTGCATGGCCAGGCCTGTACTGAAAAAACTGCTTTGAGTTAGTACTAGATCTCTTATGACTATGTTTTCTCTTATTAAAGTATTGCGAGAGCTTGTCATGCAATTGTGCGTTTTTTAGCACTTTGCTTTGAAATTTTTTACCAAACAAGTGTTTTCCTTTCAAGGAAAACTTGTGGTCTTCAAGAAGATCTAAAGAATCAGGTAAGATTCCAAATAGCACACCTTTGCGTCTTTCATAACTATTTATGTGGTAAGAATTGCCTATTAGTTTAACAGAGGCATCTGTGAGTTCCATAACCCTGTCGGGACTCACCAACATGCCCTCACTGGACGCTTCTCGCACCTCCTGCTGAAGGCGCAAGATGGGACCCAGTGCATCTAAAGATCTAGACATTTGATTCGCTTTATTCTTATCTAGCTTTATGTTGAACTTTCTGTTCTCTATTTTATACAATTTCTTGATGAACGAATCTACTCGCTTAGATTTCAAGAACTTGTTCTTTGGTAGAGGGAACTTTTTGGTAAGTTTTAGTCTCTTTTGCTTAGACAAGCCCTTCAAAGACTTAGAAACAGATTCTACCTCATTCTTATCTAGTCTAAATTTTCGTTTCTTCTTCTTGAGCAAATCGGAAACGAAGCTTTGATTCTGATTCGCATAGGAGAGGTCCAAAACGGACGATCTCGTATTCCCGGCCTCGCTATTATTATCCGGGGCAGAATCAGCCTCAGAGCTATCTGAATCGCTTGACGAAGAATCACTATCGCTACTACTAGAGTTAGAACTTTCAGAGCCACTACTATCACTATCACTATCAGAGCCACTGCTACTACAAGACGTTTCTGAACCCTTACGACTCTTTTTAGACTTCTTCTTTGCACTCTTACTGACTCTTTTACGTTTTCGTTCAACCTTACTAGTAGAACTTTCTCTTTTCTTTACATTTAAGCTTCTTTCCAAGAGAAACTTGTCCCTTCTGGACCTACTATTAGAGGCACTGCGCCCATTTTCATTTCCCACTGCGGGATTTGTTTGTTCTGAAGCTATATCTGCTTCATTCATATCATTGAGACCTAATTCTACCGTCTCATTGTTCCCGGACTGCCCGGGGTTTTCATCCATTGTAAAATAGTATCAAATTTCTAAGAAGATAAAAACACGTCTTACCTCTAGAAAAGCTAAAATGAAAGCCGCTTTGGAATTGAAGACCGCATGGTTCTATGAGTAGCTAATTATGCATCTGAAGATGATTGGCTGTTGCTGATGCTGATCACGAACTTCTTGGAAAATTCACTCGTGATTGAATTTTTCCACTTATGATACTTTGAATAGCTGTCTTACATGCTAGAATGAAGGCATATGCATTGTTATATCGAAACCTCTGTTTCCGAAATATAATAGGGGGACGCATTTGACCAAAACAGTCTCAGAAGATCTTCTTAAATATTCGTTGCATGCTTTAAACCTGAATTTATAATTCAAAATTTGCCTGAACCCCACCCCCTCCACAAAATACGCACTTTGTTGTAAATTGTTGTAAACTACAGTACATCCAAATCCAGTGACAAAATTTTGTATGTTTGCGTTTTTGTTTTGTTAACAAATTAAGTCCATGATTCATCTTAACTGGTGAAGACCATTTGTACGTACATACATGTATAATGTTTTGAAATCGGGATTGTTGCAACAGGAAACGATGGTGTTTTGAATAAATGACACTTTCAAATTGCTGTCTTGTGTATCAATTGATACGAAAAATCGCATGCAGAACTTTAAATAACTGAATATGGTCAAGTTATCACCATGTTGAATAAAAGAACAGAAGATTTCCACAATTTGTTTAAAAATTTAATGCGCCACATTGGCGCACTAAGTAAAATTTAAATGTGACATTTTAGAATTAAATGTGACTATGGCGCAGGGCGCATGCTTATCCCAATCACTGTAGGCAATACAATTTCAAAGCATTACTTTAAGTTGATGTGTATTTTATCATGTTTATCTAAGTTAACCTGTATTGTTAATTAGACTTGTCACTCTCTGTGTAGGTTTTCGATTATAAAAGTATGACCATATTTTTGAAAAAGAGGTCAAACTCCAAGGTCAATAAATCAAGTCATGATATCAAATTTTAAAAAGCTCTTGTCATATGGAATCCACGTCGTTAAGTATGACTATGAGAGCCCTACCCCTCACAGTTGATTTGTGTAGACGAGACTTTTGTAAGCGAAGTCACTAAAAAATCAATCAAGCACAGAATGGAGGCAAATTTGAGAAGAAATGAAGCTGTCAAACAGCAGTATACCTAATTAGGGCAATATCTGATTGCTTTATTAGATTTAGAATGTATCGTCAGAAAATAGATATAATGATTTATTGTATGACTGAAAAATATGTCCATCGCTGATTGGCTGAAAACATGTCTGGAGCTTCTAAATATATCGCTATAACCACCTCCAGAGAGCTAAATTTAGAACAACTCTCATATTTTCCCCTGTATCTTTCTAAAATTAGTATTGTAGTTATGACGTTATAATAGTAGCGGCGTATGCGTATATTTCGTGCCATCAGAGAATACCTATTCATTACTTACAGCAATGGATGCTATCAAACTGATCGTTGTATTTCATGATCATACAATAAAACAAGTAATAACCTTGTGTTCAGTAGATATAGCAGTATAGCGTTCCCTCAGCATATGTTATTCACCTCGGCCTGCGGCCTCGGTGAAGAACATATCCTTCCGGTTGCTATAATGCTATATCTACCTCACACAAGGTAATTAATTGTATAATAATCAAATATTTGAGACATAGATCTACTGGTGTCAGAACAGTTTCCGGACATTCGCCCTTTTCAAGTACTTTGAAGGAAATTATTTTCAAAATTTTGTGACAATTTTGTAGATTTTTAAATGCAGAATTCAAACCACGAATCATATAAACAAAATTTTGCATCTAAGTTGCTTTATCACACCACCTTTTTACCCCTTTCTGTCCTGTTTAATATTGCGCACCGGGGGGAATTTTAATCTACATGATTTGAGAAGTTTCGATTCTATTTTCAAAATTATTTTTATGCAGTCATTTGTAGAAAAGATTGAAGAAAACAATGTCCAAAAATCACCCAGTTTAGGCCGAAATTGATCGAGATTGACAGATTTAAAATCAGGTGTCCGGAAACGGTTCCAGTGATTTGCGAAAAATCGCAAAAATATAGGGTAAAAAAAACGGTCTAGAAAACCATAATTCTTGAGAGATTTAATATTTTCTTTCAACATGAGTATCTGTGGGAAGGGCATGGCATTCTTTGAGAGAAATTAGAATGTGGTTCCTCCCACAGGGATTTATCACGCTAATACCGGTTTCTCTATTTACTATATGTGTTAAAGGGATCTAACTCGGCGTTTAACGGAAAATCGACAAGTCATCGTTAAGTCGTCAGAAATTGGCTAATCAATGTCAAAACCTGTTTTCTGTGGTATATTTCGATAGATTAATTCATACTGAATCTTCATACAAAATTTGAAATCAGTACCTCCCTTAAAAGCCGAGATATGCCCACTACCGCTCTCTTATGAGCGCCGCATTTCTAGGTCGGACAAAAAGGTGTCTGATGATAATCAGGCATCAGTGATCAACTTGAGGCACCGTTTGACCATTTAATGATGCGAACATCTCAAATATACATAACATTGCATGAAATAGTCCCATATATGCTTAGTACAATTTCAAATAAAGTCTTTTTTAATGACTTTGAAATAAGAAAAGCGTCAGATTTAAGTGAGATTGAATTCAACATGTGCAGAGTTATGAATAACATACGCGCATGCAAAGAGGTAACTGTATGAGGGGTTTTCATATACCAACCATGTTTGAGATGGTACAAAGCATGTGAAGAGGAGATATCATGCAGTTGTAATGTCTTTGAAGTGTTTGGACCTTTAAACGATCAAGCAGTAACCAAATTTTGTCTATACTGCATGATTATTACCGGACACCTTTTTGTCCGACCTAGAAATGCGGCGCCCATAAGAGAGCAGTATTGGGCATATCTCGGCTTGTAAGGGAGGTACTAATTTCAAATTTCATATGAAGATTCAGTATGAATTAATCTAACATAATACACCATAGAAAATAGGTTTTGACATTGATTAGCCTATTTCTGACGACTTAACAATGACTTGTCGATTTTTCGTTCAAAGCCGAGTTAGATCCCTTTAACACATATAGTATATATAGAGCAACCGGTATTAATTAACGTGATAAGTCCCTGTGGTTCCTCCGTCCATCAATGGAAAACACAAAATCGCCGGGAAACTGTTCGGACACCAGTTACGAAGTTATCGCGAATAAACCTTCAAAATCGTTCGGTTACTGCTTTGACACCAGTTATTTCTTCAAAGAGACCTTAAATTGTTAAATATGTCAAAAACAATCATTTATCAGAATTGCTTCTAGCTTACTTAGTTTCAAACTTCGAAGTTCGTGCTACTTTCTGTTTTATCCGAACCAGGAGTAAAATCCCTTAGACTTTTTAAACGGATTTTTACGGGAGAATTTCACATTTACACATCTTTCAATTTTCGAATCACTAAGGCGTCGTACTTGAAGTGAATTTAGAATATTAAGTTGGTTTTAACCATGATTTTTAATTTTACTAGTATTTTAGTTTTGCATTACCATAATTATGTCTCAAAATTTCTTTCCGTGGATCTTTGATTTTCCCGCTATTAGAATCACGTCTGCGGTCAATATGCGTTCAAACTTGCGCCGATTCTCGAGAGTCTAACTCTTTGATTTGTACATCATTATCCTGTTTAAAGAATGGAATTGGATTCTATTCTTTTTTATCACTTCTATAGTCAGTGGTTGGTTACTCATACGTCCATGGACGAGTCAATCGAGGATCCATCCCGACTGTTCCAGGCAATCCAGAAAGGAGGGATTTCCAGCCTATGATTTTGAGAAACTTTTGCGTGAAACTGAGGTGGGATCAACACTTAATCACGGCAAATCCGGTGGGTTGAGAATCCCGACTACCCAATCCCCATTATTGTGATCCCGGCCTTATCTTTGTAAAAATGATGTGCCTCTAATAATCCGAAGAAGACCATTTTGTTGGCATGGTAATATAAAGGGACTGAATAGATCAGCGTCAATATTAATCGGAAATGAGATTTTAATTAAGGGTTTTTTTTATCTCCGTGGTGACTTCAGCGAACATGTGTAATATCGTTTTATAGGCACGAAAATTTTCAAGGGTTCATTTTCTGGAAAATCGGGTTACCAAATTATTATTTTTTACTATACTTTTTTTAATGAATACATGAACTGATATTTCTTTTACCTAGGCTATTTTTCAAATGGCCTTGAATTTGACAATGAATGAGAGGTAAAATACACTATCTGTTCTATCTGTACTTGTTAGAAAAGTGAAATAAATTGCCAACAATTTCCTTAGTAATAATATTAATCGAGCAGTGAATAAAAAGTGTAATCGATGGAATTTGTTCTAAGATTTATTTCTGAGAAAATTTCAAGAAATAACAATGATAAATGCATGATCTGGAAAAAAAATGGAAAACTTATACCACTCCATCTCAAGATTTTCAAATATCATGGAAATTAAAAGTATTAAATCACTAGGATAGCATTATCTTGTTTTTGTAGTGTACACTTCTTTCTATATTTATTTATTTATTTATTTATTATTTATTTTAACCTACGTATACAAATGTATCTACATATCTATCTATTTGATCACATAAGCCAGAATGTTCACGAATTCATATCATCGGAACCTCTCATGATTTTCTTTTGCTCACAAACAAAAGATCAATGCTTCGCTGGTCAAGAAATTGTTAGATAATAATTTCATTAATTGTCGCTCTGCTATGTGTGTGTGATTACCACTTAACTTTCCATAATAAAGATTTCTTTTGTTTACAACACAATGCAAAGTTCGTGTACAGGTTTGAAGAAAAAAAACCTTTGACATGCTTTCGCAAATGAATTCGAGTTTCTAGGTTGCTTCATTGACTCACTTGTTTGTGTAGGATAACCCCCCCCCCCCCCACACACACACACACACCAACAAACACACACAAAGTTCCATTCTTGAATTCTCTAATTTATTTTTCGTTTGAAATTGAGTCCAGGTATTTTTAAACTTGTCAGCAAAAAAAAAAATATATATATATATTGAAATATTGAATTCAGGACGACGATATGTTAATAGAATAACACAAGTGAATGGCTAAGAAATTTTCTCACAGCTGAACAATTAGAAAGCCTCTTAATTGAAAGAAACAAAAAATGTTCTACGGGTAACCCCCATCTCAACCCCCCCCCCCCCCAAAAAAACTGCGTTGTATTGATAGGGGATTCAAGCCTTTAAAGCAATGTACATACATAACAGCAGAATGAAAATGGTGTATTTTAGACGAATCCATGTACCCAGGCCTCCTCCCTCCCTCTACACCCCAAAACATGGAATAAAAATATGGTAAATGTTAAAACGAAGGGTAAAATTACTTACGATTGCTGGGAATTGTATAAGCTATAGCTGTATTGTCTTTGAATGCGTTTTAATATATCTTGAAACGTTGAAATCTCTTTGAGTGCCCAAAAATCTATGAGTTTGGAAAAGCGTCTATCTTTGTTCATTGCACTACATTAAAATGTTTAAAAAATTTTCCAGTGGTCGGCCAATGAAATCTTACCAAAGCGACCTCGATGTGATCTGCCAATGAAAATTAATGCAAACACGGTTATGGGACATGTTTTTCGGACGGACAATTTGCGGGAAATTAATTTCTAATGAGATTGATATTGTGAATTCTTCCATATGAACGTGTTTAAGTTAAACTGAAGATAAATTTGATCAGATTGATAAGCAGCTGGGTGATGGTTATTTGATAAAAATGAAGAAATCGAAATATCATGGAACTTTGCGCTCATTTTCATATTTGACACTTAGTCCCTTTTTTTTTTGCATTTTCGGAAAATAAATGACTTGCAATTTTAACAATGCTGCAAAATGTGCACATGTATTCAGTGTACATAGTAAGAAAAATACAGATGTGCGATCAACGTTTTTGGCGGTCAAAGCTGTAGAAAATATCAAGTGATCAAGTGTATATCGAATTCAATCTTTTCTATTGATATCATGGAACATTGAGGAATATATATCATGCTCAATGATGATGTGTCATAGATTTATTGTGAATCCGATAACGAATATTCATGAATATTTTTCTGAACAGTAAAAATTCATTGTATTCAATTTATTGATCACCAATCAAGGCATACATCAACGTACAATAATATTATAGCATATGTACGTATATACTGACAAAATTCACATAGGCAAAAAAACAAAAATACAGACTTAAAGTTAGTAAATGCAGTGTAACAACACTAACATGTCATAGATGGCTATATGAATAAGTTCAGTCAACTTTCAAGTATATCAAAAAATAAATATAATTCTGAAAAACTGGGGGCCTTTATACTTTAAAGTTTTGCCATTTTAGTACACGCTAAGGCTTGGAAAATGAGATCTAGTCAGGTTGCTTCACAGGCCGAAAGATCGCCTAGCAATTACTCGTATGTGCCTTTAGTAGCACATGCGAATACCCGGACGATCTTTCCGCCTATGGGTTGCTTTGGTGTAAAGATTAGAGTCACTACTCTAGCTCCCTTTTTATATATATATATTTCATTTATTCTTTTTTTTTTTTTTTGATATACAGGTTATTTAAAATTCCGGTGTCGGTTCGTTTTGGAATGAATTATTTTAGGGTCGTTTTCTTTTGGAAAATGATAATTTAGGGTCAATCCGTTTTTGCGTAGGGTACTTTGGGAGTTTGGTGCGTGTTGGGGTATTTTGAGTCGGTCCGTCCTGGTAATTAGTCTGTTTTTGTATCGGATATCTTGGGGAACGGTCCGTTTTGTTATTCAGCCATGTTTCAGTGTGAGTGAAGTGCACATAGTTCTTTGGTCCTATAATATATCAGTGGCGAATCTATGATTTCAGAAAGGGGGGGGGGGGGCAAGGTTTCAGCTCGAAGAAAATTGTTCACAGAAAATTTGACATGTCAAAAAAATAAAAAAGGTCGAGGGGGGGGAGTTCATTTCCACTGCATGTACAAGATGTAAAGTTTCTTGATACATTGGTGGACTGGCGAGCGTAGCGAGCCAAAAAATTTTAAGATATGAAGTATTCATTTTGTTATACAACTTTATTCTATATTGGCGAGCGGAGCGAGCTGTAAAATTTTTGTAATAGATGGTTACATTTTGTCTAAGAATAAAATCCCTCTCTAATTTTCCATGCTCTATTTTTGATTGACCAATTGGGGAAGGTTGGGAAGATTAGCGTATTGCAACCCCAGTATCCACCTGTCTAACCTGGTGAGATCGGCCTATGAAAATGAAGCATTTGGTAATTATTCAAGTGTTGATTTGATTTTGAATTTTGTATACGTTTATGACGTATGAATCCGTTCAAACACGATGACAAAGAAAGTTGAAGACAAAGTGAAGACGAAAAAATAGACAGCTAATGAAAACTTAAGTGCGGCGAGCGAAGCGAGCCGAACATTTCCCCCAAAATAAAAGAGATTAAGCATAAAAAGAGTATTCTGTATCAGTAACTTTGGGTGAAAAAGGGGGGCCCGTGCCCCCTGGGTCCCCCCTCTAAATCCGCCACTGCATATTATGTAAGACTTCGACCTTGTTTTTTGGAGGGGCCATATGCTTGCTATAGGACGAATAGTTCTTGCAAATACATGTACACCGTTTCTAATCATTGTGATTTTTTTGTGTGTTTCATAATTCGTAGTATTGGTATTAATTAGCGAAACTTTGACTGGTTCATTTTTATTTGTCTGATGAACAACTGATTCCATCCAGGAGATTTTTCAGACTCATTTGTTGAAAATCATAATAAAAATAAAAATCCCCAACAATTCGACATTGCAGTGATGATCGACTGCATGTGGAACACGCAAGCATACAACGATTTCAGATGTCATGCAAAACGCATACAGTCCATGACAACGTTCAAGACAAAAGCGAACAGTCACATTCTATAATTTACGATGTATGTCATGCGTGATAAAAGAATCTAAAATTATGTTTCTGTTTAAAGGTGGCGCGGGAGCGCACCCCCCCCCCCTTCCTAAAATCGCCGAGTCAAAGTAAGGTATGCTTGTGTAGACTCAATATCTGGCAGTTTTGAGTCGAATTTCCAAAATTTTTCGCTGGCTCGTTACCGTTCGCCATCTTACTTGATTTAGATTAGCGACCTAACATGATTTAGATTAAATTGCACATCAATTTGTAATAAAACTCCAAAGCAAGGCGTTACATAGCCATCTCGTGCAAAAATAACCAATACCGTAATTCTGATATATGCGCAAGCACTGAGAAAGTCATCATACCAATGCATGCTATTTATGGTGTGTAATCCCCACCCCCACCCCCCAAATAGTTAAAAAGTTTCGCTGGCTCTATACGTTCACCGTCACCCCTACAGGACTTCGCCTTGCTTCAATATTTCGCCCGTCTCACACGTTATTTATATTCGGTTATTTTTGTCCCCCGCTTTAGCGAAAGCGCGGGGACATTAAAACCGGTTCGTCTGTCCGTCTGCTCGTCCGTCTGTCCGTCAGTCACAAAAACTTTAACATTGTGCATTACTTGTGCATTACTTTTGAATGGTAAGTGATAGGGCTTTGATATTTCACATGTGTATTCCTTGTGACAAAACCTTTCCTTGATACCAAAATTTTTGACCTTGTGACCTTGACCTTGGACTTTGACCTACTTATCAAAAACTTTAACCTTGACCATAACTTTTGATAGGAAAGTGATAGGACTTTCATATTACACATGTCTATTTCTTGTGGCAAGACCTTTCCATGGATACCAAAATGTTTGACCTTCTGATCTTAACCTTGGACTTTGACCTACTTATCAAAAACTTTAACCTTGACCATAACTTTTGAATGGAAAGTGGTAAGACTTCCATGTTACACATGTTTATTTCTTGTGACAAGACCTTTCCATGGATACCAAAATTTTTGACTTTGTGACCTTGACCTTTGAGTTCGACCTACTTTTCAAAAAACTTTTACCTTGTCCATAATTTTTTAATGGAAAGTGATAGAGATTTGATATTTCACATGTGTATTCCTTGTGAAAAGATCTTTCCAGGGATACCAAATTTTTTTACCTTGACCTTGGAGTTTGTCATACTTTTCAAAAACTTTAACCTTGACCATAACTTTTGAACGGAAAGTGATGGGGCTTTCACATTTCACATGTGTATTCCTTGTGACTTTTCTGTTGGTAACAACATTCTGACATTGTGACCTCGTCCTTGGAGGTTGACCCACATTTAAAAACTTCAACCTCGACCATACGTTCTGGATGGTAATTTAAATGATAGACTTTAATATTTCACATGTGCATACCTTTTCATAAGCCCTGTTCCTTGGTAACAAAAGAAAAGTTTGGACCCTTTGGCCTGTTCTTGGAGTTTAATCTTTCATATTTAGAATGTTGATAATACATGAGATATATTATGAAAACTTAAGAATGGGGGTGGGGGTCTGTAAACATTTCTTTAAAGACAAACACCCAAAAGCGGGGGACCACAATTCCTTGAATTTGATATTTGTGTAGTAATAATAATTTAAATAACTGAATAGAAATAACGTGTGAGACTTCGCCCGGGACCTACCACAGGGGCTACAGTACACAGAGAGTATAAATAGAATAAATACCCCCCCTCCTAATACGTGTGTGTTGTTATGTATTAGACTAGTAGGGGGATTTATTCTTTGTATTTGTGTACTGTAGCCCCTGTGGACCCAGCATGGTGGGGGGGGGGGGGGAGGGATCGAACCGGGGATGCCGCTATATATAGGCGCCGCCCTTTGATATTCACAACCCCCCTTCCAAACTCAAATCCTGTATCCGCCCCTGGGGTATAATTTCAGTTTACGTAATGGAATTTCCTGTATATTATATTTGAGGTATCAGTTCAATATTATATAGGGTCACCCTGTTTATTCATCTGGATAATATGAATCAAGGCAAAGCCTTTTTGTGCGAGCGGAGAGAAAATAAATATGATTTTAGACTATGACGGTTTATCCTATCTTACAAAACTTTCTGTTTGGTGATTGCCAAAATAAAAAAAAAAAGGCAGTATAAGGCGAGTGGAAACACAGAGGCATTTTTAAAATTGGTCTAGACCAGCAGATGAACATTTTAAGGGGGGGGGGGGGTGGGGCTTAAAATATGGTTCTTTGTTCGTTCCTGTTTTGGCCTTGACCGGCAAATATTAGATTAGGTTGAGGAGGGGGGGATTCCAGTCAAATTTACAGAAAAATACGAGCAAACACAAAAGGTGTATGATTTTGAAACTTTATATCAACGATCTAGTTTAAAGAGCTCAGCTAGAACTAGTCAGACCAATGATTTATAAACAGACCTGGTTATATTTCCTACATGTGATATTTTTTATTTCAAGCCATTTTAATTTTGTTATAAAACGGTTAAATGAAAATAAATAACTCATTGCATATCGCCCAAAAGAAAAAAAATCCATTTCGCCGATGTCAGATACAATCGTCCAAAGCCTGTTTCATAACATTTCAATAAAGAAAACCACTTTAATATCGGACATCAAAATTATAATTTTGGAGAAATGTTCGGATGCCTCAAAATATTATCGTAAAATCCGAGAAGTGTTCTGGATTGAGAAACTTAATAACGTGAAGCCATCCGGATTGAACACAAAATCGCCCATGGGAATACTTTGGCCGGTTTATTGACCTTTTTAGAAGCGTTTACGTCAAGCAAAATACGTCCATTAAAGGAAAATCTTACAACGTCAAAGTGACATTAAGAATTTGGCGCGATGACGTCAATGACGTCATAGAAGCACAGTAAACAAAATACTCAAACGAAGATGTCGGCTTTCCTAAAAAGATTCCGCGGTTACGCCGAGTTGTCGATGCTATTTCGTAATCTGCTTTACGAAAAATTATGTCAATAAAGTTAACTTGTAAACAAAAATTGAGTATAACATATACGTATACTCGGAGTCGAAAAAAAAATTAAATGGCAATATTCAGCATCTCCGCAGTAACTCTGTCTGCGAGGGGACGAAAGTTTTTGAAAGCATAGTAGTACATTCTCATTCTTTGATTCAGCATATTTTCTCACTAAGGTAAGTGTATACGCGTTACCATAAGGGCGAGCTTCGCTCGCAAAGGCCTTCGGGCCTTTGCAGCGAGCTCCGCTCGCTATTAAAGTCGGGAAAGTGGAAAGGGGCTGGGTTTTACCAACCTCCTCTTCAAGCCATGAAGTCTTACAACAAATAAATCTTAATAAAGTACAAATAGGGAATCTTCTAATACATTACATTTTTATCCTAACCAATTTTTATAGCGCATGAGAAGTAATTATCGGTGAGTCATATTGAATTTCAGGCCACTAAATCAAGTCCACATTCTAACAGCTGGCAGCTTCTTCGATCATAAATTTGCCAAAATCGTTGTTTTTAGTCGTATTGCAGTAGAGTAAGGACCTCAACAATCTCTTACACTGAGGATGCTCCGCTGTTTAAAGACGGAGATTGGAACTGGAAGTGCAACACTGCGAATTTATCAGGTACGAGTTTATTCAATGCGACATCGATGATTTAGCTATTGGTCAACTCGACCGCAGTCTTTTCAGGATGGTGTAGGTCGTTTTATGAATGTGAAAGATAAAAGCGCTAGTTATGGCTTCCCTGGTGCATGTTTTCTCATTTCATAAGGTAAATTATGATTAATAACATATCAAAAATTACAAAAGATACAAAATAATTTTGAGCTCGGATTTACTCTGACCACTGCCCCTTCGAGCGCGAGTTGCACAGACCGGGAAAATAATAATCGAGTCATTTAAGCTAGAAGAAGCTAGATAGAGTTGTAGGATGAAGCAAAGACAACGTTTAAGATGAATAGAACATCAAACTAAGGTCGTTTAAGATTTTTACTTTTTCTGTCTTGAACACTGGCGGATCCAGTGTGGCAAGGGGGGGGGGGGGGGTTGTATCGACCCAAAGGGTCGATTCGAGACACGAAGTGCCGAGTGGGGGAGGGTACGGGAGGGGTCCGGGGGGCCTCCCCCAGAAATTTTTTGAAAAAATGGAATAAAATGGTGCATTCTGGAGCACATTTTCTCCTCAGGGAGTTTGTTTAGCACTCGCCCAGTCGCATTTGCGACTAAATTTGGCGCTGGGCGACTTCAAATTCAGAAATTACTCGCCCAACTGGCGACTGAGTAAAATCTTGTCCGAAAAAATCCGTTTCTTATTTTTCCGTTCCATTTAGTTCGAGGCAAAAATCATAGTCAATCATGGGCTTATCTATAGTTGAGGAGTGCGCCGTTGTGAAATCAAGCGCTCATATTACCAAGATCACTCCTTAGTTTCATTTTGCAATTTTTATAAAGAATTTGAGGGGGCGAGTGTCGCACACCCAGCGGCATGTGGCGTTTCATTAAAGGGGTAGGAATTTTATTGTGTCATCATTTCATGTTGAATTGTCATAAAATAGTTAATCAAATATTGCTTTTCATCCTTTTCATAATTGTGATTACAAAAAAAATGCCGAAGAAAAATTGGGCTCCTAAAATTTAAGCTGGGCCCCTAAATTTTCTGTTGCCAGGGGCCCAATTGGCTACCAAGGTTTTCAAGTTAAACAAACTCCCTGCCTTCTCGAATATTCAGACCATTTTTTCCACTCAATTTATGTGGTTGATAAAGATTTCTAAATGAAATAATTTCTCCTTTACTGCTGGCAGGGGCGTAGCCAGAGTGTTTTCGATGTGCACGTCTATAAAGAAGGGTTGGACCAAGAAATTCAGCTGTCCGGGGGCACAGACACTTTTTGGGCGGATGACTCGTGAGGCCTGAAGGGTCAAGTTGGGACAGTATGGAAATATGTCACCCATCCCCTTGAAGAGGGTCCCCCGTGAAAATTTTGAAAAAAATGAAGCAAATTGCTGACCTCTGTCCCAGAGCGTATTTGAGCTGAATTTAGATGGGATAACGCATATGATTCGATGTCAGCAGACGATGAACCGTATCTAAGACGAAGAATACTTGAGATGTGAAAATGACATTCCCTACATACGTCCACATAAAGTCTTTCCAATCGACCGCTCGCACTTTGTTAGCGATCGTTCTATCATGCGCGGATACAGCATTTTTGGTCAGAGGGGGTCCAAAATTTAAGGAAGTCTACCTATCATGTAGGTACATATATATCGGTGCACATGATGGGGAGGGGGCAATTTTGTTAGCTTTCCTTTCACGTTTATTTTCATGAAGAATTGGCGAGCGTAGCGAGCCAGAAATTTTTTTAGATATGAAATATTAATTCGTCTTGATTCGATCGAAATGATTATTTATAACATTTAATATTTCACTCCTTATATCGGCGAGCGGAGCGAATTTCATGAGAATAAATAGATAAGAGATGTGTCATTTTCCGAATAATCAGACATCTTTAAATTGAGAATAAATAGATAAGAGATGTGTCATTTTCCGAATAATCAGACATCTTAAAATGACAAGACCTTGAAAAAGATGAAGGAGGTTACATCCTATGAAGTAAGGGACTGTTCAAAATATGAGTTCCTGAGACCCAAGACAATTATATAAAATTCCTTAGTATGAACAATTGATAATAATTAAGGAATTTTGCAGAAAAAAATAGTTTTGTATTTGTAAATGGTGAGCGAAGAGAGCCGAAATTTTAGGTTTCAAAGCCCTTTCATGCATTTTAGACCCATTTCAATTAGAAATGGGCCAAAGCTGGACCCCACCTCCGAAAATCTCAGGGGGGGGTCCAGACCCCCGGTCCCCCTTCTGGATCCGCGCATGGTTGTATTGAGTTCTGATGAAACACGAGAAAATTACGAAAAATGCATTCAAATTGGTGCTTTCTGGAGTGTCTTTGATCTTTTTCTGAACAGTAGTTTGCTTTAAATACTATTTCTTTTTGGCAACTGGGGGAGGCGCTCTCCTTTTTTTTTTCGCGAGACGATGTGGACGTTTTTGCGTACAAATGTACGCCTGGCTTCGCCCCTGGCTTGTTGATTTGTCCTTGCTGTAACATGTACTTAGAATATTGGTACGATATCGAGTAAAAGATGTTGAGTATCATTGGGTTTGGGCTTTGAAAAACTGAATGCTTAATTATAGGCCTCTGGAGTATATTCAAGCTATATACAATATTAAATTTTGGCCCATTTTTCCGGTTATTTCAAAGTATGTTTTTAACAAAATTTGTAGATGACAAAAATACTCAAACCGGGTATTTGAGGACAGAAACGTGTAGGTTTCGATCCCCGTACCATTTACATTGACTGTTTGACACACGTACATGTTTTGCAAATTATTTGAACACGTTCCAGTGGCGGATCCAGCGACCCCTTTGCCGGGGGGTCAAGGAGCGAATATTGCCGATTTTTACTGAAAATTGGCCAAAATATACCTGTTTTTGGAAAATGTTGGGTCAGTGCCGGGGGGAGGGGGGGGAGCGGACGCCCCCTCCGCACCCCCCTAAATCCGCCACTGCGTTCATTTTATAGAATTTGTTAATGTTAATTTTCGGGAATAAAATAAACAGAAAACCCCCTCTGCGACGTACATTACAAAAACTTCGCGATTGTCTGTACGAATCCACAAATACACCAATTGATACGGTATCGAATCGATATGTGATAGAATGTATCAGAAAATTTTTGTAAATTTTATTTCAAAATAGTGAATTCTGGTGGACATTAAGCAAATTTTTTATTACTCAGTTTGCAGGTTTTGTTCCGAGTGCTAATGTTACCAAAAAAAAAAAATAAAAATTGGGAAACCGGGGGGGTTTTCCCGAACCCCCCCAAACCCCCCCTAAATCCGCCCTTGTCTTGAATACACATGTGCAGCTGCACTGATTGACAGAATGACTCGTAGACTCGTAAATGCAAAGCTGAGTTTCCGATTTTAAGATCCAATATTATTTATGGAAAGAAAACATGATTTTTTCCCTCACATTTGAAATAATTCCGCTCAATTGTCTGTTTGCCAGTACATATACTATAGAGCTGTTGACATTCTAGACCTCAATTTCATTTGCAGTGACACTGGATGAAACATCTTTTGGCATATTTTTCCATTGGGACGTCAAATTTGTTAGCACCATCATTGTTCTCAGTAATGCACATAGCTGAGTCCCAGACACAACAAATTGGCTCGGGACACATTATTTTGAAAAAAGCTTGATCTACATTTTGTAGCTTAAAGTTTGATAGCTTGATTCCCAGTTTCACAGACCTGTTACACTCATAGCAAGTTCGACTTTCGTCATGCTTGACCTATTTTTCGAGGAGTTATGCCCAGAATTCAGTTTTTGTCAGTTTTCCAGACTTTTTTTCTGCAACAAATAGAGATATTCAGGTGAAATTTAATACACAGTTTAGTCTTGGATAGTTATAGAGCAAGTTTGATTTTCCTCACGCTTGACCTATTTTTCGAGGAGTTATGCCCCTTGATGATTTGCAAAATTCAGTTGTACAGACTTTTTGACAAATCAGTTTTCTGAACTTCTTTCTGCAACACATAGAGTTTGATAAATAGCTTGTCCTTGAAATCATTTATTAGTTACAGCGCAAGTTTGACTTATGGAGAACCGTTCAACATCACAGGGATCTTTTTACCCTTTGATTCCAAAGGCCTGGGCCTTCAAAATTGGGAAAAATTGCGACATTTGGTTGAAATTGGGAAAAAATTATACAAATAAATTTAGGAAACAAGCAAAAAGATCATCTGACATTTGCTACTAATGAAGATGATTGAATGCATATAGACACCTGTATTGTAGTACCTTTAAGCTCAGAAATTGGGGAAAATGCCTGTTTTTCAGCATTGAGAATGGGGCCAAATTTCAGCCCTGGAGAACCCCTAAAAGAATCCTTGCATCAACTACGTCACTATTTAATCTCCTCATCTAAAACCATTTACTTTGACTGTCAGTGGTACTATTGTTCATATGGACATATAACTTTTTCTTATTTCTGAAGTGAGCTGCATGGACATTAAGTCAGATTTCATCTTAAGGTAGAGCATCCCTCAGGTCTCCGATGCTCATATTTCCTAAATCACAGATTTTACAATATTTTCTTTTCCATATTTTCAAAGCTTATATTAAACCTGATATACAAACAAAATTTAATTCGTAGTTTCATGATTATACCGAGAACTTAAGCCGTTTGAACTTTAACATTGGACCCTATGGGAAAAGTAAGAAAAATTCCTTTTTAGAGGTGATAGAATGTAACTACGGTATAAAAGTTTCTTTTCCAAATACCATATGTTTGATAATATGAACAATATTCTGAAGAGAAAAAATAGGGTATCCAGGCATAAAATTACCAGCAATTCTGACCTGAGGGATACTCTACCTTAATATCTTATTTGTTGCAGTCAGAAAAAGTCCATAAAACTGGATTTTGCAAGTCATGAATTTTGCTAGTCATTAAGGGACATTACTCCTCGGAAAATAGGTGACAATATGCCGTTAGGGGACTTATATCACTCAGCGATCATATTTTATTTATGTATTACGTCTCCACTTTGCATAGAAGATTTGTGGCCCCAACTCCGTCAAATATTGGGTAACTTCAGCAGACATCGGAAATATACATTTTTAGCTCGACTGCACTTTAGTGCAAAAGAGCTATTGCAATACCCCCGGCGTCGGCGTCCGCGTCGGCGTCCGCGTCCGCGTCGGCGTCGGCGTCGGCGTCGTCCGAACTAGATGATAAGGTAAATGTTAAGATTACACATTTACCTTTCCTATATTCATATTCTGTTGGTTTTTTTTGTTGCAAATGTTTAATTATACATCATTTAATATATCCAGATGAGGATATAGCCCCTGGGGTTGGGATTTTTAAAATTATTTCAAATGATAAGGCAAATGTTGAGATGATAAGGCAAATGTTAAGATAGCAATAAAGTCTTTAAAAGCCAATATTGAGCAAAGTATAAGTGCTACATGTATCAAACTTACATATTTGATGTATCTTTGATCAAACTTTCAAAAAATGACCTTGACCTACTTTTTTCCGCTTGAATGATTTTGCCTTTAAAAGCCAATATTGAGCAAAGTATAAGTGCTACATGTACCAAACTTACATATTTGATGTATCTTTGATCAAACTTTCAAAAAATGACCTTGACCTACTTTTTCCGCTTGAATGATTTTGCCTTTAAAAGCCAATATTGATCAAAGTATAAGTGCTACATGTACCAAACTTACATATTGGATGTATCTTTGATCAAACTTTCATAAAATGACCTTGACCTACTTTTTTCCGCTTGAATGATTTTGCCTTTAAAAGCCAATATTGAGCAAAGTATAAGTGCTACATGTACCAAACTTGCATATTGGATGTATCTTTGATCAAACTTTCAAAAAATGACCTTGACCTACTTTTTTCCGCTTGAATGATTTTGCCTTTAAAAGCCAATATTGAGCAAAGTATAAGTGCTACATGTACCAAACTTGCATATTGGATGTATCTTTGATCAAACTTTCATAAAATGACCTTGACCTACTTTTTCCGCTTGAATTATTTTACCTTTAAAAGCCAATATTGAGAAAAGTATAAGTGCTACATGCACCAGACTTGCATATTGGATGCATCTTGGGTTAGACTATTGAAATATGACCTTGACCTACTTTTTCCGCTTCAGTGATTTTGCTTCACCATTGGTTCACCATAAACTAATTTTAATTTATAACTTTAAATTTTTTATGTGACTTGATATATGTTGTTGCCTGAGAAAGGGAGTTTAAATAAATTGGCTGTCATGAGAGATATTATGCTATGCAGTCGAGCATTAGGTGACTCTGGCAACTATTTTTAACATTCAAAACAAACCGGAAATAGTTCATTATGCATATAATGCTTTTATATTTTTTATTTCAAAGTTTATTTTACTTAAGAGTTCTATTTCTTAGGAACTTCTATAAGGTTAACTTAATTACATGTATCAATACACTAACATCCACATTCCACCAGGTACATTACTTTCTCCTATGTGCTTCAAGTTCAACATTGTCCAAGGTGATGGAAGGGGGACAACCATTTGATCCTGAGGGGGGCCTGGCAAATTTTTTCGGGTCAGATTACTTATTTTCAATGCAGGGCCGGCCGGAGTATTAACTCGAGGTCAGAATATTTATTTTCAACCTGTAACAATCCTGACAAGCAAAAAAAAAAAAAAAAACAAAAAACAAAAATTATGCACAAGCACCCTGGTGGTGTCAGTTAAATTGTTTACAATGTGCAAGACTTTATTGGCACTTCTCAATAAGTCTATACATATGAATGTACATGTATCACCTGCATATTCTAAATTGAGTTTTACAGCAAATTGGGAGAGGGGTATGCCAAGAAGGTTTTTACTATGTTGAGTACAAAAGTACTTAGTTGACGTATATGTACTATAGGCATTCCTATAAGACTTGAAGCTTATCATATTCCTGGTGATTTTGGGATAAAAAGATCAAAGGTCAAATTCATGGGACTCAGATAATTAAAAATGGTGTCTGAACTATAAATGAATGTCTATCAACCTGAAACATGCTAGTAATGTTTCCCATCTGTCAAGAGCATACAGTATACATGTAGTTATACAATTCATGTATATTTTAAGTCTGCATATTATTCATACTTACATTCAAGTTTTGCAACTCGGCACTTTGAATTTTTGATGCATTTTAAGCTTATTAGTCATTTAAAATCTGAGGTAGAAATAGCAAAAAAAAAAAAAAAGTATCTTGCTAAAAATTCTTGTTATATGGCATAAGAGTCATTGGGACGTTTAATCAAAGTCCTATTCCTGCAGTTCTTATATAGAAAGAAATATTTTTTACAGCAAGTGTGGATTGGTTAGGAAGACAATTTCTGATTGTTTTGGTATAAACATAAACCTCAGGGGGAAAATATCAATTTCACAATGGATATGGAATGTGCATTTACAAATGTACCATGGGATGTTCAGGCATCTGTACTACAATTCTGAAAAGGTGTCAGTGTTGAGGTAAATACCTGCAGATAAGAAATTTAATGGATAAAAGTGATTGAACATTTTATATTTCTCCAGAGTATTTACTTATATTAGACTTTTTTGCCTTCAGGTGTTTCCCGTTTTCTCCAGACTAGGAGTGACACAAGTACAATTGACAAACTGGCGTGAATTTTCAAGTAACAAGTACAAAAAAGCAAAACGCCGCAGGAAAGAGAATGACATGTCTTGGACTGCTGCATTACTGGAGAGGAAGGAAAATCCCCCATCATATCCAAAAGAGCCATCCAAATTACATATGGTAGAGTTAGTCCAAACAACACGTGGCCAGCCAAAGTGGGACAAAGGTTATATAAAACAGCTAGGATTTGGCGAAGAACCAAAAGTAAGTCTATATGTAAATCTTTATAACAATATTAATCAATTTCTTTGATTTTAAAATGTCATCTGGTTGAAGAGCAATGAAGAAAAGAAATATGAATGATTTGAGGGTAAGGTCAAGGTTGTTGTTAGATTTACATAAAACCTTTATTTCTACAGTCTTATAAGGTTCAGCTAATTTGCTTAAAGATTTCTGAAAACAAATTGCAATACAACACAAAAACATAACGTTAGTAAAATGTCATAGCTACATACATAATATATGAATTTAGAATTTTTTCTATGATGGGCTATGATGGTCATTGCTTTATACAAATTGCAAATTTTGATACATGCACAGCCAAAGTAATTCCTATTGCAAGTGCATTTATTTCATGAAATGTGCTTACAGTATGCACATTACATACAACAAATGCACTTGCTGTGTGTTGCATATCTGTTACAAAACACAAATTAAGACAATTGTTCTATAAAAAGTACTGGTTCATGAAGACACATCTACTGTCCTGTTCACTAAATGATCCAGAGCACCTTGTTTCATGTTTTGGTGATTTATTCTGTTGTCTGAAGAATTTTCCTATTAGGTGTAATTATTGTTCCCGAGTATTGGTCTCCTTTAGTCATAATGAAAAACTTCAACTTACCCTTTCAGCTGCCTTCAAATTGCAATATGAAAAACAAAATGTCTACGGGAAATTTCCATGTTAATTTCAAGCAGCAGCTATTTTGTTCTCCTTGTCAACAATTGTAAACAGTGACCTCAAAGCATCCAATGTCCCACATTTTCAGTGATTTTACTATAGAAAATCTGCGTAAACTTTTTATTTTCCGTCCTACATCTAATTTAATTGGCGTACAGCCAAAACAATGGCATTTTCTGTTATGACTAAAGGAGTACTATAAAATTGATATCTTTTTGGAAGATAACAATATCATATTTTAGAGAAAACCTTTAAACAAAATGTGACGGTTGATGAAAAGTCATATATTGAATATCATGAGAGAAACTTAGATAAATACTATAATAGTACATGTATAATGTAAAGTTAATATTTTCAATTTTCAATATAGAGTGGATGAAAATAAATTCACAAATTGTATATCAGTTATACAATTACAACTGTATAATTTACAGTTATAAAAAAATCAGTATATTTTATATAACTATATGTAGTACATGTACAATAATTTGCATTTATATGATTTCATTGTTTTTCTTGTATTTCAGTTAAATACACGGATCATTCTCAAGAACACAGAGAACACAAATACAATCCTAAAGAAAGTAAAACATCTTTTACGTATTACGCCGATTACATTTCCATACGGCCCCCCAGACGAGAACTGTGATCCCGACAAGTGTTACTTGAGGGATAACGGAGAATTTGTCGTGGTAAGGGACATAACTCCCAAAGAAGAAATTCCCTTGTTGGCAGAACGTGATGATTCGGTATGGACAATGGATAAAGAGACTTTAGATAAACATACCAGGAAAACAGTGCAGAATTATAGATTAAATAATGAATATTTCAAAGAGGAACCAGTGTATGAAATGAACCAAGATGGGAAAGAGCACAGATATTTTGGAAATAAGAGAATGTACGGACAAGACACTTGGTATTAAAGTGTGAATAAAATTTTAAAGATATTGGTGTTTGTGTCTATTAAATGACAATGTCATTCTGTCTGTCTTTGTCAATAGTTTTGTTAAGCTGCAGCATTTCAGATATTAAAAAGAATGCTACATAGATTTTTGCCTGTGTTATTAGAAGTACTGAGGTATACTTGTATAAATCATTTATGTCCTGTCTGTTTGTCCTCATTTGCTTTCATAGTACACATTTGTTTCTTTGTGACAAGAAACCTTTCTAATCATACTAGAATATTTGCATTTGTGGCCTTGAAAGTGATAGTGATTTTCTTATTTCACAAGTGTATTCTCCATAAAAAAAAACACCTTCTATTGGTTCAGTCTTTTTAAACATGTAACCTTCACCTTTGTTCTACATTACAAAAACTTGAACACAGGATGTCTTTTGAATGTCATCCGTCATTTGTGTTGATGATTATTACAGTCACGTTTGTCTGTCCGTCCATCAGTCTATAACACTTTTGTTTGGGCCATAACTTCTGTTATAATTCACCTATTTAAGTTCATACTTGGTATAATTATTCCTTATGCGATGGTGATATGTTGTCACCTTAGTTAAGATCATGCCTCCAACTTGAAAAAAATTGCACATAAAATGTTGTCTGGACTCATAGCTTTATAAGCTGAGACAAATAAGGACCATGTTCAGTATGCTTATTGTGTAGGGGATGCCGATGTGTAATAACCTTGATTTCAATGTCATACCTCAAAGATCAAAGTTACCTTGGGTAACTTTGTGCGAGCCTGAACTTTTCACTGCCTGCACAGATTTGAATATATTGAAGGACTGTTGCCAGAATGCCAAAGGTTTGTCATTACCTTTTGACTAAGGTCAAAGGTCAAGGTTATATTATGTTTGATGATAACTTGTCACAGGAAATATTTTCAAATTTCACTGTTTGCTTGGATTTGAAGAATGTTTCACATGATTGTACACAGAAAAGAAGGATGTGTCAGAATCTTGAACAAAAGGTCAAGAGGACAGTGCACTTGATAGCATACATGTGAACCTTTTGCCTCCACAAATCTGGAGGATTTTCAATTTTCATCTGGAGATTTGGCCTCTCGTCGGGAGGTTTTTAATTTTTCATCGGGAGGATTTATCGGTATTCAGAGCCCCCCTGAACTGTGTATCCAATCACTAATTCAGTTTTTTATTGCTCATGATCCATACAATGTAGGTTTCAGATCACCTATATCCAAGGTCGTGTTACCAAAGTCAATTTCACTAAATATGCTTATAATGAAATGGTATATGCTAATCATATTTGGGCTTTACCTCAAACAATATAATGAATCACTTTCATGTTTTAGTATGGTATTGCCCATGACTCAAAGGTTTCACATCATCTTGGCCTAAGGTCAAAGTAACTTGGAGGGGGAGACATCTGTTTTTTCTGAAAAACAATTCTTTTTAATTTAGTATGTTGTTCCTTATGACCTGAAGGTTTCACATCACGTTGACTCAAGATCTTGTAACCAAGGTCAAGGTTAGTATATTTTAAATGAAATTGTATTTATTATGTGTATTATGTGCAGGCTTAATCTTTTGAACCTTGATAGGATCACTTTCATATTTTAGTATGATGGTGCTGATGACCCAAAGGTTTCACACCACCTTGATCCAAGGTCATATGACTAAGGTCAATGTCAAGTTTTACATTTTTTAATGAAATTGTAAATGCTATTGAGTCTGGGCTATATCTGTGGAATCGTATACTGGATCACTCTGATACTTAAGTATGCAGTTGCTCAGGATTGGAGGGTTTCTTATCATCTTGACCCAAGGTCAAAATCATTTAGTTCTTTTTAATGAAATTGTACGTACTAATCTTGTCTGGGCTATATCTGCTGAACCCTTCTTACAATTGTTTTCATATTTTAGTATGTTGTTTCTCAGGACTAAATGTTTCTTATCACATTGTCCCAAGGTCACATGATTAAGGTCACTTCTTACTTTGGTAATGAAATTGTATATGCTAATCATGTCCAGGCTGAATTTCCTATGCTTATCATGTTTAGGCTTTATATTTTGAACAGCGTATCCAATCACTAAATCAGTGTTTTGTTGCTCATGATCCATACAATGTAGGTTTCAGATCACCTATATCCAAGGTCGTGTTACCAAAGTCAATTTCACTAGATATGCTTAAAATGAAATGGTATATGCTAATCATGTTTGGGCTTTACTTCAAACAATATAATTAATCACTTTCATGTTTTAGTATGGTATTGCCCATGACTCAAAGGTTTCACATCATCTTGACCTAAGGTCAAAGTAACTTAGAGGGAGGGGGGAGACATCTGTTTTTTCTGAAAAACAATTTTTTAAATTAAAATTTGGGTTTAACTTGTTATCAAGACTAGCAGAGGAGATACATTTTTCTCATACCTGTGTATGTACTACAGGGTAGGCTCATGAAATACAGCTATGTGAGCTACATCTGTATCACATATCACACGACATCTGTATCACGTGACACTATTTTTTCTATTGTTTACATTATTGTAATGTCATGATTTTAGCCCACAAAACAAACAAGCCAGCGACAACGTGGCAACAAAACATCAATCCAAGATCGTTTTTTTCAATGTATTCTGGTGTTATATTTTGAAAAAGGCTTATAGAATAAACCATTTTTGGGGGCACTTAATTCGAATATCGCAAAATTTATGCGAATAGATCTACTTGATATTTTTCAAATTCTGTGTCTTTTCTTTCAGTTTTCAGCTTAGGCCCTTAGATATGAGAGAAAAATACTCTTTCACGTTCTTCTATGAAAAATACATCGGTTCCACCCTCGGGGTCTCCAAATTTTGCAAAACCCTCAGGTTTTACATGATTTTGAGACCTCTCGGGTGGAACTGATGTATCTTTCATAGGATACCAATCCAACATACTTGTGTATCCCCCCTCTCAAACGCATCTATCGACCTCTAACCAACTTTGTAGGTTTTCTGCATCTGATTGTATAGCACGAAGAGAGGAAGGATACATATTTGTATCAAAATTTCACTGAATTTTACATAAGTTTCCATCAACATTACATTGGATGATGCCAGTTATTGCCTGAAATGTGAAGTAGGCCTGGATAATGCAAATACAAGAACCTTGTATCTATAAGGTAAGGAACAAGTGCACTGCTTAGTGCTAGCAGCACAATACATGCTTACCATAGACCACTTTTATGCTGACCTTGACCATAGACTTCAATATTCTAAAGATATTCGCAAGAGGCTGCTTAAAAATCTATATCCGGTTTCCTTTTGCCATGGGTATCCTTTGCAACTAGTATGATTATCCAAAGGCTTAGTAAATATCTTGGGTCAAAGTCAAACGGTTTTTAATGATAATAATATGAAAATGACAGATGACATCATTGGTAATCAATTGTATTGTAAAAAACAGATTTCCATCTTAATGGGATTGAAAGAAGCAGCTTCCGAGGTCAAAGTTGATCAGATTATAAACCTTGTTAACTTAACCATCAATGACTATGTTAACAGTGAACAACAGAGTAGAATGACCAAACTCCCAATAAATGTTTTCCATTTTTTCCCAAGGTCGAATGGATAGATACTAGGCTAAGTTACGTGCATTTGAATGTTGCATTATGTTCAGTACTTGCAGAGGGAGACTACATACATATACATGTATTAAGACATGAGCATTGGCAGAAACCCAAGATTTGGCTACTGTAGTCATTTGTTTTACTAAACTATAAGCATGTGACGAGAACAATCATTTACAGTATTGAGAATCTTTTATACAAGTACAAAAAAACACATTCTATAAGTTTAAGTAACATTTTTATTTCATGATAAAGAAATAAAGAAGTCATCTATAGCTTCTGAATGTTTTCCTTTCAACTTGTAAGTAAGAATATCACATAAGTGTTGTAAGTTCCCAGTAAATGCATCATAATTATATAATGAGTAAAGTAATGGAAGTATCAACAATACATCAAATATTAACGCTACATTTCTCCTCTTGATGAAAGCCTGTTTGTCAGCTGCGTTAAGAAATGTACATCTGAAAGCACCGTTTATATCTTACCAAATGTAATGCCTCTACATTTATTTGCATAAAGTTGGTTTGTCCGCGAACATACATGAACATGTATTTACAACATAAAATATATATCTATTAAGTGGACTATGGGAGAATACTTCACTGTAAGGAATAGGGCTTGCAATAATTTTGTTCCTAATTTGTGGAGATGTTTCTCTTTAATTAACCGTTAAAATTTAGAAGAGAAATCTATGAAATAAAATTTACAACAATTAATAAGCAGCATGTTAAAGGAATATTGATAAACAGGTACACGAGTGCAATGCTTATGTTAAACTTTGTTCTTATCAAAACAGATGTACCTATCAATATTGTTATGTACTTGCTCTTCTTGAATTATAAATGTATGATACATACATGTACATACTATAAATCTGCTTTCCATAAATTTAGACTTGACAATTTTGACCTTTGATTGCATACATGAAAGTTCAAATTCCATCATACCATTTGGGATATTTTCTGCTTTATTGCATTACAACAAATAAGAAATAAGAAAAAATATATACTTGCTATAGCCTGAATATGGTCAAATGTTTCAGACAATTTTTAAGGAATAGGTGCGCTAAACCCTCATATCGGCTCTATAATTTCGACGAAAAACGCTTTTCATAAACAAATTATTAATTACAAAATGTATCACCTTTTGCAACGTTGAATGTTTGAGAAATATGGCGTCATAATTTTGAGTACTCGTAATATCAAATGTGTGATTTATTACATCATATTCTGACTTCATTTTCCCTGAATGGCACAAAACAAAGGAAAATCATTGTATTTTACACACAAATCTTCAAAATGCATCTACGCGTCAGGCCTCGCTCACGATATTTTTTATGAAAATCAAAAAGGCCGATCAGAAAATCCATTGATTAGTAGAAAAATTATCATGGGCAAGGCCGGGTGAGCTACTTGATTTCATAAATTTGAATACAAATTTCACTCATTTATTGATATTTTCAATGATTTCAACATTTTGACGTATTATTCAGTATAGGACTGTGAAATCAAAATAGGCTTTCCTGATTTGGATTCACCATACACGTGACATTTATAAACTAGAATATTATGGATATATGAACAAGTTTTAAAATGGGGCCGAAATGGAAGGTTACCGCACCTACTCTTTTCTGTTGATATTATTCAATGTAATTCATATTTGTTTTGAGGTGTGTTTGGTTCTGAACATAGCACTGGTTGAAAGCATAGCAGCTGGGACTCAATAACGACATTACATACATTTGAGTTTATCGTACAGATATTTACATGTATACTTATTCTAAGCATAAGTAAACTTATTCAGGACACAAAATTCACAGATACTTACACAAAAGGAGTTTTATGAAGAATTTTGAAAAGGAACTTTCTTAATTTGAATAAAAGATGTGACAATTTATAATTCCTAGGTACTTGTACAATAGTAATTTGTTATGTAATAAGAATTGTAGGAAATATCTTTGAGTACACATTGTTTCAAGTGAATGATAAGTAAAGTTTATATGTAAGGAATATCTGCACTGTCAAGGTCATAATATGTTACCAGCACTCTTCATTATGAAAGAGTAAAAGCGTAATGCATCTTTCTTTGAAATAGCGTTCCTCAAATTCCAGAATTACAAAAAAAGTAAGGCATGGTACTTCTCTACATACACGTATTGCTTGAAAACCTCTTTTTGAAGTGGTAAGATTATCAACAATTAAAAAATCCCATTTATTTAATTTTTTCCGAAATTTCCATGAAAATTGAATGCATGATCATCCACATTTACATATTCATTCACTTAATTATTGTAACTTTTTTCATGATTTTTGTTGACACCGTCAGTCTATTTCAAAAACAATACATAGAAATACAAAGAGTCAATGTAGTTGACACAGTTATCCATGTATACTTTGTGTGCATGTGGGACAATTTTCATTGAAATACAGAAAAATGTATAGAGCTAAGAACTAGAAAGTTATTTCTACCCTTTTCTCCTTTTGGTAAATTAGTTTTGACTATTTAAAAAATTACAGCCACAAATGAATGCTGATATTGACTTGAATTGCTCATATTAAACATGTACATCTGCATGTCGTATCAGATGACAACAAACAAATACATGTAAAATCATGACAGAATTTGTTTCTATACATATAATGTACATATCATATGGTGTGTTTGTACATAACTTTTCAATCAAATACTATGTACATGTGTATTACAGTATATGAATGAAATGGGTAGAAAAAAGGACATTGCATACTTCTTTACTTGAATATCAAATAAATTTTAGACTTGTTTTACATCACTGTTACCTTCACATTTTGACAATCATTTTCGTAACAATGGGCATCGAGTAATCATATAGACAAAGATTAGCACTTACGAATTTCATCCTGTCTTTAACCAACACTTCATATCTGTCCTATACATGTTATAATTTCAGTCAAATTTTTTTTTTCCCTACTCAAAGGAGCTGTTAAGATAAGGCGTAAAATCAGCCCTGAAAAGTGGAATTTTGAAAATTGAAATTTCAAGAACCTTTTCTGGTAAAATGTATACCTAAACGGCATCCCATCAGAATATGAAGTTATGTTTTATCTGTTTTGCATAATATTGCTAATTTTTAGGTCAAAACTTATCTTTTTCTCATAGAAATCAATAGAAAACGGAAAAGTTTTATTGAACATTGTTCCCCCCGGATATACAGAAAGCCACTTTTACTAGAGATGTGTATCCATGATACAAATTTTTTGGCAAAGTGGGGTTCTGTATCTCCGGGGGGAACACTACTCCAGAGACGAAAAACTAAAAATGGAAAGGGGGGTGCATTTTATAAGAATCGATCTTTTTGACCATTAAATATAGCACATTTGACTATTTTTCCTCTTTAATCCATCAAACATTGTGTACTCAATATGATTGAATGAAAGATACAAGAATTAGACACGAAATAAGCAAGAGTGATGTTCATTTCTCCGTCAATGTGTATTTTGCGCTAAAGGCTTACATTGTAGCCATTGAATGAAGAATAAGACCGTATTTTAAGTTCCGGATTTCATTATTTACCGATTAAAGGAGGTAGAACGTTCGAAATATATTTCTGATACACAATGTAGACATATTTGATGTCTTTTAGCTTATATTTATCCATTTTAGATAAAATATTCAAAAATGTATACGTTTTTTTGTCGATATTATCGGATTTTCTATCCGAGCACCCCTACCTCTTTCGACCTTAATTTTGCAACCTTAAGAGTTCCTCAACATAATGTTAATCATGTAAAAGGTCTGCAAATACATTATATTTCAATAATGATTCATGTTTTTCTGTGTACGATTCGCCATGCGGAAGAAATATGTCATGAGATTCAGGGCTAAATAGGGCCCTTATCTTAACAGCTCCTTACAATACCTTAATTACATGTACATGTAGATTCCACCTTCATCCATCTCTATACACATTCAAAATTACATTCCAAGCTTTTTAAAAATCATAAATTGCACTCATTACCAACCCATAGATAGATGAACACAAATTTTATAATCCCTGCAATTAATCTGACAACTTTGTATCATTATTCTTATATTTTGTTTGGTTGTTTTTCTTACTTCTTACCGATACAAACTGCAGTAATACAAATTTACCGAACATGTTAGAGTAGCAAATAGAGATATACAAGATGTAAAATGCCAAGCCCTTGTCTGCAGCTATCTTTTATTAAACTCAAAGTAAAGGTTAAGGTCAAGGTCAATAGCTTGTGAAATATGAAAGCCCTATTACAGACCAATTGAAAGGTTAAGCACTAGTTTAAAGTTTCGGACAAACAGAACTTTGATATGAATTTAAAATAAAAAAAAAACTTTTGACGAATTTACTTCAAGATTTGTCAATCTAATTCATAAGATAGTAATACAGAATGTTCATCGAAATAGAAAAATCATAACAATTTTAAAAGAACAAGTAGAAACTACAAATATATACATGTACAATCAATTACTGTAACAGTATTACGCAAATAAAAAAATTCTATGAAAAAAATAAATATTGCAGCATGCATAAAGTAAAGGGAAGGAATCTTGTAATTACTGTAAATTGTACTGATGTTGAAGTATGTTGTACTGATATGGGGACGTCATATCATTTGATTTTGATGACTTTCAATGTGTTTCAATAAATTCATGGATGTAATTTTCAAGTTCAACAATTTTCTATGTATTCTATGTACCAGAAATGAATTAGTTCCATCATAAAGGACAGGACACTGAACTTCTTTGAGATAAATAACATTGCAGTATAGTAATACAAAGCCCCTGATCAAAGTCAACAATCTATATTCTTGTGTACTGTGAACAAAACATCAACAGGTTAATACATCTTGTAGAAAAATTTCAATGCTTTCTCATTCTACGTGTATATATAATGCTGTACCAATAAACTTAATCAATTTTCTCCACAAAGCTTCCAGGAAATAACCCTGTTTTTCCAGTTCTCTGCAGTGTTCCCTTGAACCAGCCGTCCTCTCTCTTTTTGTACACAAACACAATGTCACCTACTTTGAGTTCTAATTCTATCTCACTCTGAGGAGGGTATGGCTCTCTACACCTGAATCTGCAATAAACAAAATTATTTCCAATGCACATTAATGTCTGAAAGACATGTACAACATTTTCAAGACGCAAGAAATGCAGATACCAAAAATTGTCACCAGACACAAAATTGTCTCCATTACATAAATTTGTTTGCCAAAAAAAAAAAAAAAAAAAAAGAGAGCCCTATATGCAGGTGACACAAAACTGTGGTGTCTGGATTTGTAATATTCAAAAATATAGAGTAAAAATATACATTTTGTATAACTTTATTGGACAAAATTGTTTGTCATATTATCTCAAAATTTTATGGTTTCATTTCTAAGAATCCCAGATTTGAAAATCAAATATAAGTTTGAAACTTCTGGAATATACATGTACATGTATATGTTCTTACTTCTCTCTCATGACAGCTTTCGGTCTGTTTGGTTTAGGTGGTACATTAGCACTAGAATTGGTTGAGGAGTCAAAAGACCCAGTTTTTACATGTTGACCCTCAGAGTGAGGGGCTGTCTCAGAAGGGCAGGATCCTGACCTGAAAACAAATGAACGAAAATAATATGTGTAGTGTGTTAAAAATGTTGCCAGACATATTGCCGTTCAGACAGCAGATACCTAAAAATTTCTGGGCCATCATTTCAAGAGAAACCTTCCATAATCTTTTCAACTTTCAAGTATGAATTCAATGCATGCACTACAAACAAACTCGACAGCAATCATTTTTAGCAAAGACTTATAATGAAATGTATGGATAATCCATAAACATATATAGTACATGTATTGCATTATTTTAATACATGTATATTGAATTAGGATTCATATAATATACATATCAGTCTTGTACATGTACATGTACATGCAAAATTGGGCCTTTGGCTAGATATTTTAAATATCTCTATAGCAATGTAAATTTCAAGCCACACTACAACATAATACTATTATTTACATGGTTAGTTAGTGACCTGATACGGAAAAATACATTCGCTAAATTTATCACGTCGAAGACCTCTAACTGTATGTGTGGGGGTCTCTGTATCATACAATCCACTCAAATGTCTTCAGACCGACTGCATCGACCGACTGCATCGACCGACTGCATCATGGGCCTCAAACTCCTCATTTTGACCCTGCCCCTTCAAATAGTCCCTAACGATCTTTGTTGCTTTTGCATTATTCTGAAGTGTATTTTCCGAATTAACTTTAAGTCTTTTTTTGCCAATTTCTGTTGATGAAGTCTGCCCAAATCTCTTGGTCGCCGCCATCTTGTTTTGCTACATCGGCATGATACGACGTCATGTTGACGTTATGTCGACGTCATAATAAACTACTCGCCCGATACGGATTAACAAGCTTGAAAAAGCTTTTTTCACGGCGTCATGTGACCATGATCTGACTAATCAGATTCCAACAATTTTGTCAGAGGTGTGATAATAAGGTTTACCTTGTATGGTTAGTATTTTTGTCCAAAGCAGCAGCGGCTAGTGTTGAGTCATTTACAGGTTTTGATTTTTTGCTTTTTCCAGAGGATACTAATCTCTTCACTAAACTGATCTTCTCCTTCTCTTTCTTGTCTTTTTGCTATTTTATGGGAAAAAAATATGAAATACAGTATCTAAAAAAGTGAAAGTACTAGATTCATGCTACATAAATTGGATAATGTACTACAAAATTCAATAACTATTCCAACATACATGTAATTAATACATGTACAAAATGTGAGGAGTAAGCATCCCCTGTTGGCTAGCCGCACCCGTCGTCGATGTTCAAGCACGAAAATAAAAACAATATATTAAATACATGCATTGCACTGCCTGAATAGCTACAATTACTAATATTAACGAAGACAGAATAATTACATTTACTAAATTCTCTGTGTACATAAGCCCAATAGAGATATTTTAAGTTCCTCACAATCAAATTTTGCTATTATTTTAATTCTACCATATTCATAAATGGCAAATGACATCACAAAAAGTATGTTTAACTAACCTTATCTTTAATAGTAGATGGGACTGTTTCACCTGTAGCACCAATACTTGTACCATTTGATCCTCCACTGGCAGTAGCAGTCATGGAATGAGGTACAGAGGATAATGATACCAACGTATGTTGATCAGCCGATGAAGAGTTGTTCCCCTTACGTGAGTATGCAGGCATGGATGAAGCACTAGAGTGATGTGATTTACCAGAATGAGGCTGAGTTTGATTGTCACCACTAGGTGGCGCTCTGTTTGTAGCAGATGTTGATTTATGATTAGCAGCAGATGACAATGTTGCAGTCGATAATACAGATGATGATGTAGATGTACTTGGTACTGATGAAGTTTTGGATGACCTTGGCGTGATAGCAGGAGGAGCATTCTGTGAGGACCTTTGAGGAGACACACTGCTCCTCACAGAAGCAGAGCTTTGCCTTGCTGGAGAGGAGCTTTTTCTGGCCTCTCTGTCTGGCGGTCTCTCTACAGCATAAGATAAGTGATGTTTGCCTTTACTAGATGAACCTTCTGCACTCGTAGAACTAGAAGCACCTGGAGCTGAATGGCCCTTGGCTCTCACGTTTTGAACATTTGAGATCGGTCTGAATGCACTTGGCCCTCTGCAATGGATAAGAAAATTTAATTTTCTACATAATTTCTAAGTAAATTGTCTTTTACGTAAAAGACATGTTTTTAAAACAATCAAAATCAATCAGACATGTGAATTGAACAGCAGTGCTATAAACAAGAAATGTTTAAATAGAGGAAGAGAAATTCAAATGCATCAATGGCATACATTCAAATGTCTTAAAAAAGATCGAGAGTAAAAGCTACTGATTTTGCTAAAAATGTTCATCATGTACACATACCTAGTTTTCTGTACATAATTTCCAGGAAACACTCCCATTTTTGTTGATTTGAGACACTGGCCTTTATACCAACCGTCTTGGCACATCTCTAATACTGAGTACTGATCACCTTTCTTAAGCTCTAGTTCATCTTCTTTTTGCGGCTTGTAGTTAAACATGGCTATGACACTGAAAAGGATGAATGTATAGTTGGGACAAAATTTGAAATACACATATTGAATAAATTTATAAAGATACCAGGGAATTCTATGATTTTGTCCAACTTTTTACTAAAACAAATCAAAAATAAACAAAACAAAAACTTGGGAGTGTCAATCCATATTCATTTTTTCACAACATTTATAAGTTAGGAGAAGAAATCAAATTCAAACCAAATTTTGGAGTTAAGTAAAAGCACTCCAGCCAAAGAACGTTAACGTCAACTTATCATTTTACTTTTTCTTGTTGTAGTTGCTGTACATGCTTTAGTTAAAATTTAGTCATATGAAAATACATGTACTTACAGATGGTTTGATGGACCAGGTTGTTCAACGTCATAATCTGGGACTCTCGTTGAAGCAGCCTGACCAAAAAAAACATACATGTAGGAAATATATATTTCTCATACATTTCGGGGAATGACTTGAACATGTCATTTGACAAAAATTTATTAAACATCATTATCTACCTTTTTGTTCAATGAAGCATCTCAACATACTGTATTCGTGCATATCTTTTCTGAGCATTCCTATAAATGCTATGTACTTTGAAATACCGTATAACCAGAAATTTTTGCGAGTATCAAATTTCGCGATTTCATGGTAAAATAGGGTATCTTTATTTTTGCGAGTACATTTTTTCGCGATTCCGAAATTACAAATAAATATGTACATATGACCTCACTGTTTTGTACCTTCCATTATTGAAGTTTCAGTTATTTCTGTCTTAAAAATACACTCCATTTACTTCGGGATATGTGAAGAATGACACATGTACAGTAAAACCAAAATGGCACAAATATACCAATTGATGTTATATATTATCAAACAGAATTTTTCCAGGGGTAATTTTTCGCGATTCCAAATCATTCGCGAATATAGTGAAAATTAGTATCTCACGAAAATTTCTGGTTATACGGTATTTGAAATATATTTTGAAATATTGTTGTAGAGATTTTGTGTCTGGAGAGATAAACAACTGAAACAAAATGGTGTAATTTCAACATTTTGAAGCAAATCAACTGCAAAATTTTATAACTATTGTAAGTACAGAGGACTCTACTTAATCTGATACCTGAAAATCTGATATGATTTGACTCAACAGTGTAAATTACTCCTCTAAATCTGAATCCAGATAGAAATTATCAAAATTCTTATGAACTCCTCTTTATGTGATAGGATTTTCCATCAACTACCAGTATGACATTTTCCTAAGATATTCACATGATTTGCAAAGAACATGTGTCATAGCGACTTCCTATACTCAAAATATAGGTACAGTGTATATAGGTACATGTATATCTTACATTGGAATATAGGACAAATATAGGAATTTTCCATGAAAAATAGGATAATTATAGGACTTTTCGACATTCAAAGCCAAAGTTTCAAAAGCAATTGAGAGAATATTTGCCTCCTTGTATCTCGTTTTTGCTAAAATGTGTTTCCAAATTATTGAAATAAAACATCATTGTATGAGGAAAATGTGATAAAGCTAAGGTGGCGAGTGAAGTGAGCCTAAATTTTTCGAGATAATGTTGTCAGAAATTGTCCCAAATCGCAAAAGAAGTTATAGATGAAGCAGCAAATAAATCGGCAAAGCAATTTTTTCCAAACATTTGAGGCCAAAATATAGTATTTATAGGACAAATTTATCAAATATAGGACTTTTATAGGTTCCTCTATTTTTTATAGGAAAAATAGGAATTATAGGACAACTATGACGGACAACTATGACCCATGAAAGTATTATCATATTAAAATCCTTGAAATTGGTATATTTCATCCCTTAGAACCTTAGAACTATTCCAAATGACTTGAAGTATTAATGTATTCAATTAAGGCATATACCATATAACCAGAAATTTTTGGGAGTATCAAATTTCGCGATTTTATGGTAAAACAGGGTGTCTTTATTTTCGCGAGTACAATTTTTCGCGATTCTTGAATTACAAACAAATATGTACATATGCTGTTACTGTTTTATATCTTTCATTAGGCCATATCAAATTAATAAAATGTTCTTCCGATTTTCTTGTGAAAAAAAGGGTGCGAGCAGGCGCAAATATAATTATTTTATTTTTTTTATGTTTTGCAGTTAAATGTGCGAGCGAATGAAATAATTTTATTTTTGATATATGTTACCCCAGAAATACATTTCTGATGTTTTCCATAATCAAAAAGGAATCCCCATAGGAATCTGGTGACTAGAAAGCCTTGCACATAGCAATTCGGAAAAGATTTCCAAACATTTCCCCCGCCTTGACGTTCAGTTCTATGTGTACAGGACACAAATTTGCTCCCAACAAAAATTTTTAAACACAAGAAGTATAATTTTCTTCGAATTTTTCACAATCTGAGACTTCTAGAAGCTTTAAGATTAGTAGAAATCAGAACCGACCCTTGAAAAATTCTTGAGCCAGAAATTCAATGGTGCGGGCGAGCATTTTATTTTTATAATATTTTTTTTGAATTTTGAAAAATATGGTGCGGGAAATCCAAAGAACATTAAATTAATTTGGTATGGCCTTATTGAAGTTTTAATTAGTTGTATCATGAGAACACGCTCAATTCACTTTTCTTTTCTTCTGATCAGGAAAAATGAACAATGACACATGTTCAGTATGGACAGATGTAAAGGTTATATCAATTTATGACATAACTTATACCAGAAGTCTCTGACGAGACTGTAGCTCTCCTGGTTGTTTTTTCTTTAAAACATCAATTTCCTTTTTTTTAAACCAAAGACCATTGGGAGCAGGTGCTCTAAAAAATTATAAGTAGCACAACGAAACAACATATCAATTAGACTGCAACTAGAATATCACTCATATAATTTATAATATCCAATAAATATAGTATTTCAAAAAAGAATGCCACACCCATTTTCCGAGATCCTAGGGGCCAGGGACTTCTAGCTAAAATGAACTATCAATGACACAACTAGACCACAGACCCATCATATTGCAAAAAGAAATTTATAAGTCTCCATCATTTATAAAGTCAGAGAAGTTGTGAGTGCATGATTACATGGAGCTATATAGGAGAAAATGACAACACCCATTTTCTAAGACCCTGGGGGGTCAGGAGCTCAAACAAAATATCAGGTGCACAACAAGACCACAGACCCATCATATTGCAAAAAGAATTAAGTCTCCATCATTTATAGTGTCAGCGGAGTTGCGAGCACAAGATTACATAGAGTTATATAGGAGAAAATGACCACACCCATTTCTAAGACCCTGGGGGTCAGGGGCTCAAACAAAATCTCAGGTGCACAACTAGATTGTAGACCCATCATATTGCAAAAAGAATTAAGTCTCCATCATTTATAGTGTCAGAGGAGTTGCGAGCACAAGATTACATAGAGTTACATGAATATAGGAGAAAATGACCACACCCATTTCTAAGACCCTGGGGGTCAGGGGCTAAAACAAAATATCAGGTGCACAACTAGACCACAGACCCAATATATTGCAAAAAGAATTAAGTCTCCATCATTTATAGTGTCAGAGGAGTTGCGAGCACAAGATTACATAGAGTTATATAGGAGAAAATGACCACACCCATTTTCTAAGACCCTGGGGGTCAGGGGCTCAAACAAAATATCAGGTGCACAACTAGACCACAGACACATCATATTGCAAAAAGAATTAAGTCTCCTTCATTTATAGTGTAAGAGGAGTTGCGAGCACAAGATTACATAGAGTTATATAGGAGAAAATGACCACACCCATTTTCTAAGACTGTGGGGGTCAGGGGCTCAAACAAATTATCAGGTGCACAACTAGACCAAAGACCCATCATATTGCAAAAAGAATTAAGTCTCCATCATTTATAGTGTCAGAGGAGTTGCGAGCACAAGATTACATAGAGTTACATGAATATAGGAGAAAATGACCACACCCATTTCTAAGACCCTGGGGGTCAGGGGCTCAAACAAAATATCAGGTGCACAACTAGACCACAGACCCAATATATTGCAAAAAGAATTAAGTCTCCATCATTTATAGTGTAAGAGGAGTTGCGAGCACAAGATTACATAGAGTTATATAGGAGAAAATGACCACACCCATTTTCTAAGACCCTGGGGGTCAGGGGCTCAAACAAAATATCAGGTGCACAACTAGACCACAGACCCATTATATTGCAAAAAGAATTAAGTCTCCATCATTTATAGTGTCAGAGGAGTTGCGAGCACAAGATTACATAGATAATTTTCATAATCACGCCCATTTTCTAAGACCCTGGGGGTCAGGGGCTGAAACCAAATGTCGGGTGCACAACTAGACCACATACAAAGTAGGATGCAAAAAGAATTAACTTTCTATCACCTAAGGTTTCAGATGAGTTGCGAGCACGAGAATTGTTTACGGACGCCGGACGAAGGGTGATGACATAAGCTCGACTGGTCAGAGACCAGTCGAGCTAAAAACACAATTTTTCGCCATTTTAATTTTTCGTGATTCCAAATCACTCACGAATATAGCGAAAATTAGTATCTCGAGACAATTTCTGGTTATACAGTAATCAAGTGTGAGATACATTCTAGTATAATTAAGGGGACTGTTTCATTGTATTTCCATGTAATTTCAAACTCCTGATAATCTGATATTTCTGTTAATCTGATAACGATCTTCCAACAAGTTGACTATCAGATTAACAGGAGTCCTCTGTATTGATGTTTGGGACATTTTCAAAAATGATCAGAAATGAGTCTATTACACAAAGGGAATACAGTGTGCCCTTTGATTGTAAGAAACGAAAAGTCTTTTTCATGAAGACAAGATATCCAAGTCAGTTTTGGTAAAAAAAAATTCTTAAAAATCCAAATTTGTGAATTTGAATTCAGATAATTCTCTTGAGAACAATGAAAGACAGAATCATATGGGGATATGTTTCAATACCTGGTCGGGAGAGAAAAAATTGTACATCAGACATTTATGCATTGAATAGGATACAAATTGGCCAGAAATTAAAGAGAAATACCGCTTTCTAACCTTTTTTAGCTCACCTGAGCGAAGCTCAAGTGAGCTATTGTCATAGCGCACCGTCCGGCGTCCGTCCGGCGTCCGTCCGGCGTCCGTCTTCCGGCGTCGTCCGTCGTAAACTTTTCACATTTTCGACTTCTTCTCCAGAACGGCTGAAGGGATTTTGATGAAACTTGGTAGGTATGAAGTACTCATGGTCCCCTACAAGTGTTGTTGTTTTTCGTCCGGATCTGTCAACAGGTGGCGCCACCACAGCCAAAAGTATGTCACGGGGGGTACCCTCCTTTGACAAACTTCTTCTTCAGAACCGAAGCATGTATCGACAAACCGAAAGCATCAGGATGATCTAGAGAGATGTCTTAAGAAGTGTTGTTATTTTTGGTTCCACTTCGAAGTCAAATTTTTGACGCGTTTTTGACGTCTTTTCGGACTTAGTCAGAAATGCACATTTTTGCACTATTTCTTTAAATAACTCAATAAGTGTATGATTTTACACACTCATTTACTACATATTTATCATATTTAACTTACTTAATGCTTTGATATGTATTTTATGCTTAAATTTTATTTTTTTTGATTTTTTATGAATTTTTTTCTTATGTAAAAAGGAAGGGGGGTGGGGGGGTAATTTTCATACATTTTCTGCTTCTTTTCTATAACCACTCTTCAGATTGTCATGACAATTTGTAGGTATGAGGTACTCATGCATGGTACCCTACAAGTGAAAGAATTTTGTCAAGATATCCACTTTTGGATTTTTAAGGAATATTTTTTAGCTCACCTGAGCAAAGCTCAAGTGAGCTATTGTCATAGCGCACCGTCCGGCGTCCGTCGTCTGTCGTCTGTCCGTCGTCTGTCGTCCGTCGTAAACTTTTCAACATTTTCGACTTCTTCTCCAGAACCACTGAAAAGATTTTCATGAAACTTGGTAGGAATGAAGTACTCATGGTCCCCTACAAGTGTTGTTGTTTTTCGTCCGGATCCATCAACAGGTGGCGCCACCGGAGGCAAAAGTAGGTCACATGGGGTACCATCCTTTGACAAACTTTTTCTTCAGAACGGAAGCACGTATCGACAAACCGAAAGCATCAGGATGATCTAGAGAGATGTCTTAAGAAGTGTCGTTATTTTTGGTTCCACTCGGAAGTCAAATTTCTGACGCGTTTTTGACGTCTTTTCGGACTTCGTCAGAAATGCACATTTTTGCACTATTTCTTTAAATAACTCAATAAGTGTATGATTTTACACACTCATTTACTACATATTTATCATATTTAACTTACTTAATGCTTTGATATGTATTTTATGCTTAAATTTTATTTTTTTTGATTTTTTATGAATTTTTTTTCTTATGTAAAAAGGAAGGGGGGGGGGGGGTGATTTTCATACATTTTCTGCTTCTTTTCTATAACCACTCTTCAGATTGTCATGACAATTTGTAGGTATGAGGTACTCATGCATGGTACCCTACAAGTGAAAGAATTTTGTCAAGATATCCACTTTTGGATTTTTAAGGAATATTTTTTAAGATTGTACATAGGCATAATGTATGTTTTCCATGCCCAATGGACCCATGGGGAGTGGCTTCAAACCCCGGCGGGACCCCAAAAAAACGTTTTCCCCTTTTTAGCTCACCTGAGCGAAGCTCAAGTGAGCTATTGTCATAGCGCACCGTCCGGCGTCCGTCCGTCGTCCGGCGTCCGTCGTCGTCCGTCGTAAACTTTTCACATTTTCGACTTCTTCTCCAGAACGGCTGAAGGGATTTTGATGAAACTTGGTAGGTATGAAGTACTCATGGTCCCCTACAAGTGTTGTTGTTTTTCGTCCGGATCTGTCAACAGGTGGCGCCACCACAGCCAAAAGTAGGTCACGGGGGGTACCCTCCTTTGACAAACTTCTTCTTCAGAACCGAAGCATGTATCGACAAACCGAAAGCATCAGGATGATCTAGAGAGATGTCTTAAGAAGTGTTGTTATTTTTGGTTCCACTTCGAAGTCAAATTTTTGACACGTTTTTGACGTCTTTTCGGACTTAGTCAGAAATGCACATTTTTGCACTATTTCTTTAAATAACTCAATAAGTGTATGATTTTACACACTCATTTACTACATATTTATCATATTTAACTTACTTAATGCTTTGATATGTATTTTATGCTTAAATTTTATTTTTTTTGATTTTTTATGAATTTTTTTCTTATGTAAAAAGGAAGGGGGGGGGTGATTTTCATACATTTTCTGCTTCTTTTCTATAACCACTCTTCAGATTGTCATGACAATTTGTAGGTATGAGGTACTCATGCATGGTACCCTACAAGTGAAAGAATTTTGTCAAGATATCCACTTTTGGATTTTTAAGGAATATTTTTTAGCTCACCTGAGCAAAGCTCAAGTGAGCTATTGTCATAGCGCACCGTCCGGCGTCCGTCGTCTGTCGTCTGTCCGTCGTCTGTCGTCCGTCGTAAACTTTTCAACATTTTCGACTTCTTCTCCAGAACCACTGAAAAGATTTTCATGAAACTTGGTAGGAATGAAGTACTCATGGTCCCCTACAAGTGTTGTTGTTTTTTGTCCGGATCCATCAACAGGTGGCGCCACCGGAGGCAAAAGTAGGTCACATGGGGTACCATCCTTTGACAAACTTTTTCTTCAGAACGGAAGCACGTATGGACAAACCGAAAGCATCAGGATGATCTAGAGAGATGTCTTAAGAAGTGTCGTTATTTTTGGTTCCACTCGGAAGTCAAATTTTTGACGCGTTTTTGACGTCTTTTCGGACTTCGTCAGAAATGCACATTTTTGCACTATTTCTTTAAATAACTCAATAAGTGTATGATTTTACACACTCATTTACTACATATTTATCATATTTAACTTACTTAATGCTTTGATATGTATTTTATGCTTAAATTTTATTTTTTTTGATTTTTTATGAATTTTTTTCTTATGTAAAAAGGAAGGGGGGGGGGGTGATTTTCATACATTTTCTGCTTCTTTTCTATAACCACTCTTCAGATTGTCATGACAATTTGTAGGTATGAGGTACTCATGCATGGTACCCTACAAGTGAAAGAATTTTGTCAAGATATCCACTTTTGGATTTTTAAGGAATATTTTTTAAGATTGTACATAGGTATAATGTATGTTTTCCATGCCCAATGGACCCATGGGGAGTGGCTTCAAACCCCGGCGGGACCCCAAAAAAACGTTTTCCCCTTTTTAGCTCACCTGAGCGAAGCTCAAGTGAGCTATTGTCATAGCGCACCGTCCGGCGTCCGTCCGTCGTCCGTCGTAAACTTTTCACATTTTCGACTTCTTCTCCAGAACGGCTGAAGGGATTTTGATGAAACTTGGTAGGTATGAAGTACTCATGGTCCCCTACAAGTGTTGTTGTTTTTCGTCCGGATCTGTCAACAGGCGGCGCCACCACAGCCAAAAGTAGGTCACGGGGGGTACCCTCCTTTGACAAACTTCTTCTTCAGAACCGAAGCATGTATCGACAAACCGAAAGCATCAGGATGAATTAGAGAGATGTCTTAAGAAGTGTTGTTATTTTTGGTTCCACTTCGAAGTCAAATTTTTGACGCGTTTTTGACGTCTTTTCGGACTTAGTCAGAAATGCACATTTTTGCACTATTTCTTTAAATAACTCAATAAGTGCATGATTTTACACACTCATTTACTACATATTTATCATATTTAACTTACTTAATGCTTTGATATGTATTTTATGCTTAAATTTTATTTTTTTTGATTTTTTATGAATTTTTTTCTTATGTAAAAAGGAAGGGGGGGGGGGTGATTTTCATACATTTTCTGCTTCTTTTCTATAACCACTCTTCAGATTGTCATGACAATTTGTAGGTATGAGGTACTCATGCATGGTACCCTACAAGTGAAAGAATTTTGTCAAGATATCCACTTTTGGATTTTTAAGGAATATTTTTTAGCTCACCTGAGCAAAGCTCAAGTGAGCTATTGTCATAGCGCACCGTCCGGCGTCCGTTGTCTGTCGTCCGTCGTAAACTTTTCAACATTTTCGACTTCTTCTCCAGAACCACTGAAAAGATTTTCATGAAACTTGGTAGGAATGAAGTACTCATGGTCCCCTACAAGTGTTGTTGTTTTTCGTCCGGATCCATCAACAGGTGGCGCCACCGGAGGCAAAAGTAGGTCACATGGGGTACCATCCTTTGACAAACTTTTTCTTCAGAACGGAAGCACGTATCGACAAACCGAAAGCATCAGGATGATCTAGAGAGATGTCTTAAGAAGTGTCGTTATTTTTGGTTCCACTCGGAAGTCAAATTTTTGACGCGTTTTTGACGTCTTTTCGGACTTCGTCAGAAATGCACATTTTTGCACTATTTCTTTAAATAACTCAATAAGTGTATGATTTTACACACTCATTTACTACATATTTATCATATTTAACTTACTTAATGCTTTGATATGTATTTTATGCTTAAATTTTATTTTTTTTGATTTTTTATGAATTTTTTTTCTTATGTAAAAAGGAAGGGGGGGGGGGGGTGATTTTCATACATTTTCTGCTTCTTTTCTATAACCACTCTTCAGATTGTCATGACAATTTGTAGGTATGAGGTACTCATGCATGGTACCCTACAAGTGAAAGAATTTTGTCAAGATATCCACTTTTGGATTTTTAAGGAATATTTTTTAAGATTGTACATAGGTATAATGTATGTTTTCCATGCCCAATGGACCCATGGGGAGTGGCTTCAAACCCCGGCGGGACCCCAAAAAAACGTTTTCCCCTTTTTAGCTCACCTGAGCGAAGCTCAAGTGAGCTATTGTCATAGCGCACCGTCCGGCGTCCGTCCGGCGTCCGTCGTCCGGCGTCGTCCGTCGTAAACTTTTCACATTTTCGACTTCTTCTCCAGAACGGCTGAAGGGATTTTGATGAAACTTGGTAGGTATGAAGTACTCATGGTCCCCTACAAGTGTTGTTGTTTTTCGTCCGGATCTGTCAACAGGTGGCGCCACCACAGCCAAAAGTAGGTCACGGGGGGTACCCTCCTTTGACAAACTTCTTCTTCAGAACCGAAGCATGTATCGACAAACCGAAAGCATCAGGATGATCTAGAGAGATGTCTTAAGAAGTGTTGTTATTTTTGGTTCCACTTGGAAGTCAAATTTTTGACGCGTTTTTGACGTCTTTTCGGACTTAGTCAGAAATGCACATTTTTGCACTATTTCTTTAAATAACTCAATAAGTGTATGATTTTACACACTCATTTACTACATATTTATCATATTTAACTTACTTAATGCTTTGATATGTATTTTATGCTTAAATTTTATTTTTTTTGATTTTTTATGAATTTTTTTCTTATGTAAAAAGGAAGGGGGGGGGGTGATTTTCATACATTTTCTGCTTCTTTTCTATAACCACTCTTCAGATTGTCATGACAATTTGTAGGTATGAGGTACTCATGCATGGTACCCTACAAGTGAAAGAATTTTGTCAAGATATCCACTTTTGGATTTTTAAGGAATATTTTTTAGCTCACCTGAGCAAAGCTCAAGTGAGCTATTGTCATAGCGCACCGTCCGGTGTCCGTCGTCTGTCCGTCGTCTGTCGTCCGTCGTAAACTTTTCAACATTTTCGACTTCTTCTCCAGAACCACTGAAAAGATTTTCATGAAACTTGGTAGGAATGAAGTACTCATGGTCCCCTACAAGTGTTGTTGTTTTTCGTCCGGATCCATCAACAGGTGGCGCCACCGGAGGCAAAAGTAGGTCACATGGGGTACCATCCTTTGACAAACTTTTTCTTCAGAACGGAAGCACGTATCGACAAACCGAAAGCATCAGGATGATCTAGAGAGATGTCTTAAGAAGTGTCGTTATTTTTGGTTCCACTTGGAAGTCAAATTTTTGACGCGTTTTTGACGTCTTTTCGGACTTCGTCAGAAATGCACATTTTTGCACTATTTCTTTAAATAACTCAATAAGTGTATGATTTTACACACTCATTTACTACATATTTATCATATTTAACTTACTTAATGCTTTGATATGTATTTTATGCTTAAATTTTATTTTTTTTGATTTTTTATGAATTTTTTTCTTATGTAAAAAGGAAGGGGGGGGGGGGGTGATTTTCATACATTTTCTGCTTCTTTTCTATAACCACTCTTCAGATTGTCATGACAATTTGTAGGTATGAGGTACTCATGCATGGTACCCTACAAGTGAAAGAATTTTGTCAAGATATCCACTTTTGGATTTTTAAGGAATATTTTTTAAGATTGTACATAGGTATAATGTATGTTTTCCATGCCCAATGGACCCATGGGGAGTGGCTTCAAACCCCGGCGGGACCCCAAAAAAACGTTTTCCCCTTTTTAGCTCACCTGAGCGAAGCTCAGGTGAGCTATTGTCATAGCGCACCGTCCGGCGTCCGTCCGTCGTCCGTCGTCCGGCGTCGTCCGTCGTAAACTTTTCACATTTTCGACTTCTTCTCCAGAACGGCTGAAGGGATTTTGATGAAACTTGGTAGGTATGAAGTACTCATGGTCCCCTACAAGTGTTGTTGTTTTTCGTCCGGATCTGTCAACAGGTGGCGCCACCACAGCCAAAAGTAGGTCACGGGGGGTACCCTCCTTTGACAAACTTCTTCTTCAGAACCGAAGCATGTATCGACAAACCGAAAGCATCAGGATGATCTAGAGAGATGTCTTAAGAAGTGTTGTTATTTTTGGTTCCACTTCGAAGTCAAATTTTTGACACGTTTTTGACGTCTTTTCGGACTTAGTCAGAAATGCACATTTTTGCACTATTTCTTTAAATAACTCAATAAGTGTATGATTTTACACACTCATTTACTACATATTTATCATATTTAACTTACTTAATGCTTTGATATGTATTTTATGCTTAAATTTTATTTTTTTTGATTTTTTATGAATTTTTTTTCTTATGTAAAAAGGAAGGGGGGGGGGGGGTGATTTTCATACATTTTCTGCTTCTTTTCTATAACCACTCTTCAGATTGTCATGACAATTTGTAGGTATGAGGTACTCATGCATGGTACCCTACAAGTGAAAGAATTTTGTCAAGATATCCACTTTTGGATTTTTAAGGAATATTTTTTAGCTCACCTGAGCAAAGCTCAAGTGAGCTATTGTCATAGCGCACCGTCCGGCGTCCGTCGTCTGTCCGTCGTCTGTCGTCCGTCGTAAACTTTTCAACATTTTCGACTTCTTCTCCAGAACCACTGAAAAGATTTTCATGAAACTTGGTAGGAATGAAGTACTCATGGTCCCCTACAAGTGTTGTTGTTTTTCGTCCGGATCCATCAACAGGTGGCGCCACCAGAGGCAAAAGTAGGTCACATGGGGTACCATCCTTTGACAAACTTTTTCTTCAGAACGGAAGCACGTATCGACAAACCGAAAGCATCAGGATGATCTAGAGAGATGTCTTAAGAAGTGTCGTTATTTTTGGTTCCACTCGGAAGTCAAATTTTTGACGCGTTTTTGACGTCTTTTCGGACTTCGTCAGAAATGCACATTTTTGCACTATTTCTTTAAATAACTCAATAAGTGTATGATTTTACACACTCATTTACTACATATTTATCATATTTAACTTACTTAATGCTTTGATATGTATTTTATGCTTAAATTTTATTTTTTTTGATTTTTTATGAATTTTTTTCTTATGTAAAAAGGAAGGGGGGGGGGGGGGTGATTTTCATACATTTTCTGCTTCTTTTCTATAACCACTCTTCAGATTGTCATGACAATTTGTAGGTATGAGGTACTCATGCATGGTACCCTACAAGTGAAAGAATTTTGTCAAGATATCCACTTTTGGATTTTTAAGGAATATTTTTTAAGATTGTACATAGGTATAATGTATGTTTTCCATGCCCAATGGACCCATGGGGAGTGGCTTCAAACCCCGGCGGGACCCCAAAAAAACGTTTTCCCCTTTTTAGCTCACCTGAGCGAAGCTCAAGTGAGCTATTGTCATAGCGCACCGTCCGGCGTCCGTCCGTCGTCCGTCGTAAACTTTTCACATTTTCGACTTCTTCTCCAGAACGGCTGAAGGGATTTTGATGAAACTTGGTAGGTATGAAGTACTCATGGTCCCCTACAAGTGTTGTTGTTTTTCGTCCGGATCTGTCAACAGGCGGCGCCACCACAGCCAAAAGTAGGTCACGGGGGGTACCCTCCTTTGACAAACTTCTTCTTCAGAACCGAAGCATGTATCGACAAACCGAAAGCATCAGGATGAATTAGAGAGATGTCTTAAGAAGTGTTGTTATTTTTGGTTCCACTTCGAAGTCAAATTTTTGACGCGTTTTTGACGTCTTTTCGGACTTAGTCAGAAATGCACATTTTTGCACTATTTCTTTAAATAACTCAATAAGTGTATGATTTTACACACTCATTTACTACATATTTATCATATTTAACTTACTTAATGCTTTGATATGTATTTTATGCTTAAATTTTATTTTTTTTGATTTTTTATGAATTTTTTTCTTATGTAAAAAGGAAGGGGGGGGGGTGATTTTCATACATTTTCTGCTTCTTTTCTATAACCACTCTTCAGATTGTCATGACAATTTGTAGGTATGAGGTACTCATGCATGGTACCCTACAAGTGAAAGAATTTTGTCAAGATATCCACTTTTGGATTTTTAAGGAATATTTTTTAGCTCACCTGAGCAAAGCTCAAGTGAGCTATTGTCATAGCGCACCGTCCGGCGTCCGTCGTCCGTCGTAAACTTTTCAACATTTTCGACTTCTTCTCCAGAACCACTGAAAAGATTTTCATGAAACTTGGTAGGAATGAAGTACTCATGGTCCCCTACAAGTGTTGTTGTTTTTCGTCCGGATCCATCAACAGGTGGCGCCACCGGAGGCAAAAGTAGGTCACATGGGGTACCATCCTTTGACAAACTTTTTCTTCAGAACGGAAGCACGTATCGACAAACCGAAAGCATCAGGATGATCTAGAGAGATGTCTTAAGAAGTGTCGTTATTTTTGGTTCCACTCGGAAGTCAAATTTTTGACGCGTTTTTGACGTCTTTTCGGACTTCGTCAGAAATGCACATTTTTGCACTATTTCTTTAAATAACTCAATAAGTGTATGATTTTACACACTCATTTACTACATATTTATCATATTTAACTTACTTAATGCTTTGATATGTATTTTATGCTTAAATTTTATTTTTTTTGATTTTTTATGAATTTTTTTTCTTATGTAAAAAGGAAGGGGGGGGGGGGGGGTGATTTTCATACATTTTCTGCTTCTTTTCTATAACCACTCTTCAGATTGTCATGACAATTTGTAGGTATGAGGTACTCATGCATGGTACCCTACAAGTGAAAGAATTTTGTCAAGATATCCACTTTTGGATTTTTAAGGAATATTTTTTAAGATTGTACATAGGTATAATGTATGTTTTCCATGCCCAATGGACCCATGGGGAGTGGCTTCAAACCCCGGCGGGACCCCAAAAAAACGTTTTCCCCTTTTTAGCTCACCTGAGCGAAGCTCAAGTGAGCTATTGTCATAGCGCACCGTCCGGCGTCCGTCCGTCGTCCGGCGTCCGTCGTCGTCCGTCGTAAACTTTTCACATTTTCGACTTCTTCTCCAGAACGGCTGAAGGGATTTTGATGAAACTTGGTAGGTATGAAGTACTCATGGTCCCCTACAAGTGTTGTTGTTTTTCGTCCGGATCTGTCAACAGGTGGCGCCACCACAGCCAAAAGTAGGTCACGGGGGGTACCCTCCTTTGACAAACTTCTTCTTCAGAACCGAAGCATGTATCGACAAACCGAAAGCATCAGGATGATCTAGAGAGATGTCTTAAGAAGTGTTGTTATTTTTGGTTCCACTTGGAAGTCAAATTTTTGACGCGTTTTTGACGTCTTTTCGGACTTAGTCAGAAATGCACATTTTTGCACTATTTCTTTAAATAACTCAATAAGTGTATGATTTTACACACTCATTTACTACATATTTATCATATTTAACTTACTTAATGCTTTGATATGTATTTTATGCTTAAATTTTATTTTTTTTGATTTTTTATGAATTTTTTTCTTATGTAAAAAGGAAGGGGGGGGGGGGGGGGGTGATTTTCATACATTTTCTGCTTCTTTTCTATAACCACTCTTCAGATTGTCATGACAATTTGTAGGTATGAGGTACTCATGCATGGTACCCTACAAGTGAAAGAATTTTGTCAAGATATCCACTTTTGGATTTTTAAGGAATATTTTTTAGCTCACCTGAGCAAAGCTCAAGTGAGCTATTGTCATAGCGCACCGTCCGGCGTCCGTCGTCTGTCGTCTGTCCGTCGTCTGTCGTCCGTCGTAAACTTTTCAACATTTTCGACTTCTTCTCCAGAACCACTGAAAAGATTTTCATGAAACTTGGTAGGAATGAAGTACTCATGGTCCCCTACAAGTGTTGTTGTTTTTCGTCCGGATCCATCAACAGGTGGCGCCACCGGAGGCAAAAGTAGGTCACATGGGGTACCATCCTTTGACAAACTTTTTCTTCAGAACGGAAGCACGTATCGACAAACCGAAAGCATCAGGATGATCTAGAGAGATGTCTTAAGAAGTGTCGTTATTTTTGGTTCCACTTGGAAGTCAAATTTTTGACGCGTTTTTGACGTCTTATCGGACTTCGTCAGAAATGCACATTTTTGCACTATTTCTTTAAATAACTCAATAAGTGTATGATTTTACACACTCATTTACTACATATTTATCATATTTAACTTACTTAATGCTTTGATATGTATTTTATGCTTAAATTTTATTTTTTTTGATTTTTTATGAATTTTTTTCTTATGTAAAAAGGAAGGGGGGGGGGGTGATTTTCATACATTTTCTGCTTCTTTTCTATAACCACTCTTCAGATTGTCATGACAATTTGTAGGTATGAGGTACTCATGCATGGTACCCTACAAGTGAAAGAATTTTGTCAAGATATCCACTTTTGGATTTTTAAGGAATATTTTTTAAGATTGTACATAGGTATAATGTATGTTTTCCATGCCCAATGGACCCATGGGGAGTGGCTTCAAACCCCGGCGGGACCCCAAAAAAACGTTTTCCCCTTTTTAGCTCACCTGAGCGAAGCTCAAGTGAGCTATTGTCATAGCGCACCGTCCGGCGTCCGTCCGTCGTCCGTCGTCGTCCGTCGTAAACTTTTCACATTTTCGACTTCTTCTCCAGAACGGCTGAAGGGATTTTGATGAAACTTGGTAGGTATGAAGTACTCATGGTCCCCTACAAGTGTTGTTGTTTTTCGTCCGGATCTGTCAACAGGTGGCGCCACCACAGCCAAAAGTAGGTCACGGGGGGTACCCTCCTTTGACAAACTTCTTCTTCAGAACCGAAGCATGTATCGACAAACCGAAAGCATCAGGATGATCTAGAGAGATGTCTTAAGAAGTGTTGTTATTTTTGGTTCCACTTCGAAGTCAAATTTTTGACACGTTTTTGACGTCTTTTCGGACTTAGTCAGAAATGCACATTTTTGCACTATTTCTTTAAATAACTCAATAAGTGTATGATTTTACACACTCATTTACTACATATTTATCATATTTAACTTACTTAATGCTTTGATATGTATTTTATGCTTAAATTTTATTTTTTTTGATTTTTTATGAATTTTTTTCTTATGTAAAAAGGAAGGGGGGGGGGGGGGTGATTTTCATACATTTTCTGCTTCTTTTCTATAACCACTCTTCAGATTGTCATGACAATTTGTAGGTATGAGGTACTCATGCATGGTACCCTACAAGTGAAAGAATTTTGTCAAGATATCCACTTTTGGATTTTTAAGGAATATTTTTTAGCTCACCTGAGCAAAGCTCAAGTGAGCTATTGTCATAGCGCACCGTCCGGCGTCCGTCGTCTGTCGTCCGTCGTAAACTTTTCAACATTTTCGACTTCTTCTCCAGAACCACTGAAAAGATTTTCATGAAACTTGGTAGGAATGAAGTACTCATGGTCCCCTACAAGTGTTGTTGTTTTTCGTCCGGATCCATCAACAGGTGGCGCCACCGGAGGCAAAAGTAGGTCACATGGGGTACCATCCTTTGACAAACTTTTTCTTCAGAACGGAAGCACGTATCGACAAACCGAAAGCATCAGGATGATCTAGAGAGATGTCTTAAGAAGTGTCGTTATTTTTGGTTCCACTCGGAAGTCAAATTTTTGACGCGTTTTTGACGTCTTTTCGGACTTCGTCAGAAATGCACATTTTTGCACTATTTCTTTAAATAACTCAATAAGTGTATGATTTTACACACTCATTTACTACATATTTATCATATTTAACTTACTTAATGCTTTGATATGTATTTTATGCTTAAATTTTATTTTTTTTGATTTTTTATGAATTTTTTTTCTTATGTAAAAAGGAAGGGGGGGGGGGGGGGTGATTTTCATACATTTTCTGCTTCTTTTCTATAACCACTCTTCAGATTGTCATGACAATTTGTAGGTATGAGGTACTCATGCATGGTACCCTACAAGTGAAAGAATTTTGTCAAGATATCCACTTTTGGATTTTTAAGGAATATTTTTTAAGATTGTACATAGGTATAATGTATGTTTTCCATGCCCAATGGACCCATGGGGAGTGGCTTCAAACCCCGGCGGGACCCCAAAAAAACGTTTTCCCCTTTTTAGCTCACCTGAGCGAAGCTCAAGTGAGCTATTGTCATAGCGCACCGTCCGGCGTCCGTCCGTCGTCCGGCGTCCGTCGTCCGGCGTCGTCCGTCGTAAACTTTTCACATTTTCGACTTCTTCTCCAGAACGGCTGAAGGGATTTTGATGAAACTTGGTAGGTATGAAGTACTCATGGTCCCCTACAAGTGTTGTTGTTTTTCGTCCGGATCTGTCAACAGGTGGCGCCACCACAGCCAAAAGTAGGTCACGGGGGGTACCCTCCTTTGACAAACTTCTTCTTCAGAACCGAAGCATGTATCGACAAACCGAAAGCATCAGGATGATCTAGAGAGATGTCTTAAGAAGTGTTGTTATTTTTGGTTCCACTTGGAAGTCAAATTTTTGACGCGTTTTTGACGTCTTTTCGGACTTAGTCAGAAATGCACATTTTTGCACTATTTCTTTAAATAACTCAATAAGTGTATGATTTTACACACTCATTTACTACATATTTATCATATTTAACTTACTTAATGCTTTGATATGTATTTTATGCTTAAATTTTATTTTTTTTGATTTTTTATGAATTTTTTTCTTATGTAAAAAGGAAGGGGGGGGGGGGTGATTTTCATACATTTTCTGCTTCTTTTCTATAACCACTCTTCAGATTGTCATGACAATTTGTAGGTATGAGGTACTCATGCATGGTACCCTACAAGTGAAAGAATTTTGTCAAGATATCCACTTTTGGATTTTTAAGGAATATTTTTTAGCTCACCTGAGCAAAGCTCAAGTGAGCTATTGTCATAGCGCACCGTCCGGCGTCCGTCGTCTGTCGTCTGTCCGTCGTCTGTCGTCCGTCGTAAACTTTTCAACATTTTCGACTTCTTCTCCAGAACCACTGAAAAGATTTTCATGAAACTTGGTAGGAATGAAGTACTCATGGTCCCCTACAAGTGTTGTTGTTTTTCGTCCGGATCCATCAACAGGTGGCGCCACCGGAGGCAAAAGTAGGTCACATGGGGTACCATCCTTTGACAAACTTTTTCTTCAGAACGGAAGCACGTATCGACAAACCGAAAGCATCAGGATGATCTAGAGAGATGTCTTAAGAAGTGTCGTTATTTTTGGTTCCACTTGGAAGTCAAATTTTTGACGCGTTTTTGACGTCTTATCGGACTTCGTCAGAAATGCACATTTTTGCACTATTTCTTTAAATAACTCAATAAGTGTATGATTTTACACACTCATTTACTACATATTTATCATATTTAACTTACTTAATGCTTTGATATGTATTTTATGCTTAAATTTTATTTTTTTTGATTTTTTATGAATTTTTTTCTTATGTAAAAAGGAAGGGGGGGGGGGGTGATTTTCATACATTTTCTGCTTCTTTTCTATAACCACTCTTCAGATTGTCATGACAATTTGTAGGTATGAGGTACTCATGCATGGTACCCTACAAGTGAAAGAATTTTGTCAAGATATCCACTTTTGGATTTTTAAGGAATATTTTTTAAGATTGTACATAGGTATAATGTATGTTTTCCATGCCCAATGGACCCATGGGGAGTGGCTTCAAACCCCGGCGGGACCCCAAAAAAACGTTTTCCCCTTTTTAGCTCACCTGAGCGAAGCTCAAGTGAGCTATTGTCATAGCGCACCGTCCGGCGTCCGTCCGTCGTCCGTCGTCGTCCGTCGTAAACTTTTCACATTTTCGACTTCTTCTCCAGAACGGCTGAAGGGATTTTGATGAAACTTGGTAGGTATGAAGTACTCATGGTCCCCTACAAGTGTTGTTGTTTTTCGTCCGGATCTGTCAACAGGTGGCGCCACCACAGCCAAAAGTAGGTCACGGGGGGTACCCTCCTTTGACAAACTTCTTCTTCAGAACCGAAGCATGTATCGACAAACCGAAAGCATCAGGATGATCTAGAGAGATGTCTTAAGAAGTGTTGTTATTTTTGGTTCCACTTCGAAGTCAAATTTTTGACACGTTTTTGACGTCTTTTCGGACTTAGTCAGAAATGCACATTTTTGCACTATTTCTTTAAATAACTCAATAAGTGTATGATTTTACACACTCATTTACTACATATTTATCATATTTAACTTACTTAATGCTTTGATATGTATTTTATGCTTAAATTTTATTTTTTTTGATTTTTTATGAATTTTTTTCTTATGTAAAAAGGAAGGGGGGGGGGGGGGTGATTTTCATACATTTTCTGCTTCTTTTCTATAACCACTCTTCAGATTGTCATGACAATTTGTAGGTATGAGGTACTCATGCATGGTACCCTACAAGTGAAAGAATTTTGTCAAGATATCCACTTTTGGATTTTTAAGGAATATTTTTTAAGATTGTACATAGGTATAATGTATGTTTTCCATGCCCAATGGACCCATGGGGAGTGGCTTCAAACCCCGGCGGGACCCCAAAAAAACGTTTTCCCCTTTTTAGCTCACCTGAGCGAAGCTCAAGTGAGCTATTGTCATAGCGCACCGTCCGGCGTCCGTCCGTCGTCCGTCGTAAACTTTTCACATTTTCGACTTCTTCTCCAGAACGGCTGAAGGGATTTTGATGAAACTTGGTAGGTATGAAGTACTCATGGTCCCCTACAAGTGTTGTTGTTTTTCGTCCGGATCTGTCAACAGGCGGCGCCACCACAGCCAAAAGTAGGTCACGGGGGGTACCCTCCTTTGACAAACTTCTTCTTCAGAACCGAAGCATGTATCGACAAACCGAAAGCATCAGGATGAATTAGAGAGATGTCTTAAGAAGTGTTGTTATTTTTGGTTCCACTTCGAAGTCAAATTTTTGACGCGTTTTTGACGTCTTTTCGGACTTAGTCAGAAATGCACATTTTTGCACTATTTCTTTAAATAACTCAATAAGTGTATGATTTTACACACTCATTTACTACATATTTATCATATTTAACTTACTTAATGCTTTGATATGTATTTTATGCTTAAATTTTATTTTTTTTGATTTTTTATGAATTTTTTTCTTATGTAAAAAGGAAGGGGGGGGGGTGATTTTCATACATTTTCTGCTTCTTTTCTATAACCACTCTTCAGATTGTCATGACAATTTGTAGGTATGAGGTACTCATGCATGGTACCCTACAAGTGAAAGAATTTTGTCAAGATATCCACTTTTGGATTTTTAAGGAATATTTTTTAGCTCACCTGAGCAAAGCTCAAGTGAGCTATTGTCATAGCGCACCGTCCGGCGTCCGTCGTCCGTCGTAAACTTTTCAACATTTTCGACTTCTTCTCCAGAACCACTGAAAAGATTTTCATGAAACTTGGTAGGAATGAAGTACTCATGGTCCCCTACAAGTGTTGTTGTTTTTCGTCCGGATCCATCAACAGGTGGCGCCACCAGAGGCAAAAGTAGGTCACATGGGGTACCATCCTTTGACAAACTTTTTCTTCAGAACGGAAGCACGTATCGACAAACCGAAAGCATCAGGATGATCTAGAGAGATGTCTTAAGAAGTGTCGTTATTTTTGGTTCCACTCGGAAGTCAAATTTTTGACGAGTTTTTGACGTCTTTTCGGACTTCGTCAGAAATGCACATTTTTGCACTATTTCTTTAAATAACTCAATAAGTGTATGATTTTACACACTCATTTACTACATATTTATCATATTTAACTTACTTAATGCTTTGATATGTATTTTATGCTTAAATTTTATTTTTTTTGATTTTTTATGAATTTTTTTCTTATGTAAAAAGGAAGGGGGGGGGGGGGGGGGTGATTTTCATACATTTTCTGCTTCTTTTCTATAACCACTCTTCAGATTGTCATGACAATTTGTAGGTATGAGGTACTCATGCATGGTACCCTACAAGTGAAAGAATTTTGTCAAGATATCCACTTTTGGATTTTTAAGGAATATTTTTTAAGATTGTACATAGGTATAATGTATGTTTTCCATGCCCAATGGACCCATGGGGAGTGGCTTCAAACCCCGGCGGGACCCCAAAAAAACGTTTTCCCCTTTTTAGCTCACCTGAGCGAAGCTCAAGTGAGCTATTGTCATAGCGCACCGTCCGGCGTCCGTCCGTCGTCCGTCGTAAACTTTTCACATTTTCGACTTCTTCTCCAGAACGGCTGAAGGGATTTTGATGAAACTTGGTAGGTATGAAGTACTCATGGTCCCCTACAAGTGTTGTTGTTTTTCGTCCGGATCTGTCAACAGGCGGCGCCACCACAGCCAAAAGTAGGTCACGGGGGGTACCCTCCTTTGACAAACTTCTTCTTCAGAACCGAAGCATGTATCGACAAACCGAAAGCATCAGGATGAATTAGAGAGATGTCTTAAGAAGTGTTGTTATTTTTGGTTCCACTTCGAAGTCAAATTTTTGACGCGTTTTTGACGTCTTTTCGGACTTAGTCAGAAATGCACATTTTTGCACTATTTCTTTAAATAACTCAATAAGTGTATGATTTTACACACTCATTTACTACATATTTATCATATTTAACTTACTTAATGCTTTGATATGTATTTTATGCTTAAATTTTATTTTTTTTGATTTTTTATGAATTTTTTTCTTATGTAAAAAGGAAGGGGGGGGGGGGGTGATTTTCATACATTTTCTGCTTCTTTTCTATAACCACTCTTCAGATTGTCATGACAATTTGTAGGTATGAGGTACTCATGCATGGTACCCTACAAGTGAAAGAATTTTGTCAAGATATCCACTTTTGGATTTTTAAGGAATATTTTTTAGCTCACCTGAGCAAAGCTCAAGTGAGCTATTGTCATAGCGCACCGTCCGGCGTCCGTCGTCCGTCGTAAACTTTTCAACATTTTCGACTTCTTCTCCAGAACCACTGAAAAGATTTTCATGAAACTTGGTAGGAATGAAGTACTCATGGTCCCCTACAAGTGTTGTTGTTTTTCGTCCGGATCCATCAACAGGTGGCGCCACCGGAGGCAAAAGTAGGTCACATGGGGTACCATCCTTTGACAAACTTTTTCTTCAGAACGGAAGCACGTATCGACAAACCGAAAGCATCAGGATGATCTAGAGAGATGTCTTAAGAAGTGTCGTTATTTTTGGTTCCACTCGGAAGTCAAATTTTTGACGCGTTTTTGACGTCTTTTCGGACTTCGTCAGAAATGCACATTTTTGCACTATTTCTTTAAATAACTCAATAAGTGTATGATTTTACACACTCATTTACTACATATTTATCATATTTAACTTACTTAATGCTTTGATATGTATTTTATGCTTAAATTTTATTTTTTTTGATTTTTTATGAATTTTTTTTCTTATGTAAAAAGGAAGGGGGGGGGGGGGGGGTGATTTTCATACATTTTCTGCTTCTTTTCTATAACCACTCTTCAGATTGTCATGACAATTTGTAGGTATGAGGTACTCATGCATGGTACCCTACAAGTGAAAGAATTTTGTCAAGATATCCACTTTTGGATTTTTAAGGAATATTTTTTAAGATTGTACATAGGTATAATGTATGTTTTCCATGCCCAATGGACCCATGGGGAGTGGCTTCAAACCCCGGCGGGACCCCAAAAAAACGTTTTCCCCTTTTTAGCTCACCTGAGCGAAGCTCAAGTGAGCTATTGTCATAGCGCACCGTCCGGCGTCCGTCCGTCGTCCGGCGTCCGTCGTCCGGCGTCGTCCGTCGTAAACTTTTCACATTTTCGACTTCTTCTCCAGAACGGCTGAAGGGATTTTGATGAAACTTGGTAGGTATGAAGTACTCATGGTCCCCTACAAGTGTTGTTGTTTTTCGTCCGGATCTGTCAACAGGTGGCGCCACCACAGCCAAAAGTAGGTCACGGGGGGTACCCTCCTTTGACAAACTTCTTCTTCAGAACCGAAGCATGTATCGACAAACCGAAAGCATCAGGATGATCTAGAGAGATGTCTTAAGAAGTGTTGTTATTTTTGGTTCCACTTGGAAGTCAAATTTTTGACGCGTTTTTGACGTCTTTTCGGACTTAGTCAGAAATGCACATTTTTGCACTATTTCTTTAAATAACTCAATAAGTGTATGATTTTACACACTCATTTACTACATATTTATCATATTTAACTTACTTAATGCTTTGATATGTATTTTATGCTTAAATTTTATTTTTTTTGATTTTTTATGAATTTTTTTCTTATGTAAAAAGGAAGGGGGGGGGTGATTTTCATACATTTTCTGCTTCTTTTCTATAACCACTCTTCAGATTGTCATGACAATTTGTAGGTATGAGGTACTCATGCATGGTACCCTACAAGTGAAAGAATTTTGTCAAGATATCCACTTTTGGATTTTTAAGGAATATTTTTTAGCTCACCTGAGCAAAGCTCAAGTGAGCTATTGTCATAGCGCACCGTCCGGCGTCCGTCGTCTGTCCGTCGTCTGTCGTCCGTCGTAAACTTTTCAACATTTTCGACTTCTTCTCCAGAACCACTGAAAAGATTTTCATGAAACTTGGTAGGAATGAAGTACTCATGGTCCCCTACAAGTGTTGTTGTTTTTCGTCCGGATCCATCAACAGGTGGCGCCACCAGAGGCAAAAGTAGGTCACATGGGGTACCATCCTTTGACAAACTTTTTCATCAGAACGGAAGCACGTATCGACAAACCGAAAGCATCAGGATGATCTAGAGAGATGTCTTAAGAAGTGTCGTTATTTTTGGTTCCACTCGGAAGTCAAATTTTTGACGCGTTTTTGACGTCTTTTCGGACTTCGTCAGAAATGCACATTTTTGCACTATTTCTTTAAATAACTCAATAAGTGTATGATTTTACACACTCATTTACTACATATTTATCATATTTAACTTACTTAATGCTTTGATATGTATTTTATGCTTAAATTTTATTTTTTTTGATTTTTTATGAATTTTTTTCTTATGTAAAAAGGAAGGGGGGGGGGGGGGGGTGATTTTCATACATTTTCTGCTTCTTTTCTATAACCACTCTTCAGATTGTCATGACAATTTGTAGGTATGAGGTACTCATGCATGGTACCCTACAAGTGAAAGAATTTTGTCAAGATATCCACTTTTGGATTTTTAAGGAATATTTTTTAAGATTGTACATAGGTATAATGTATGTTTTCCATGCCCAATGGACCCATGGGGAGTGGCTTCAAACCCCGGCGGGACCCCAAAAAAACGTTTTCCCCTTTTTAGCTCACCTGAGCGAAGCTCAAGTGAGCTATTGTCATAGCGCACCGTCCGGCGTCCGTCCGTCGTCCGGCGTCGTCCGTCGTAAACTTTTCACATTTTCGACTTCTTCTCCAGAACGGCTGAAGGGATTTTGATGAAACTTGGTAGGTATGAAGTACTCATGGTCCCCTACAAGTGTTGTTGTTTTTCGTCCGGATCTGTCAACAGGTGGCGCCACCACAGCCAAAAGTAGGTCACGGGGGGTACCCTCCTTTGACAAACTTCTTCTTCAGAACCGAAGCATGTATCGACAAACCGAAAGTATCAGGATGATCTAGAGAGATGTCTTAAGAAGTGTTGTTATTTTTGGTTCCACTTCAAAGTCAAATTTTTGACGCGTTTTTGACGTCTTTTCGGACTTAGTCAGAAATGCACATTTTTGCACTATTTCTTTAAATAACTCAATAAGTGTATGATTTTACACACTCATTTACTACATATTTATCATATTTAACTTACTTAATGCTTTGATATGTATTTTATGCTTAAATTTTATTTTTTTTGATTTTTTATGAATTTTTTTCTTATGTAAAAAGGAAGGGGGGGGGGTGATTTTCATACATTTTCTGCTTCTTTTCTATAACCACTCTTCAGATTGTCATGACAATTTGTAGGTATGAGGTACTCATGCATGGTACCCTACAAGTGAAAGAATTTTGTCAAGATATCCACTTTTGGATTTTTAAGGAATATTTTTTAGCTCACCTGAGCAAAGCTCAAGTGAGCTATAGTCATAGCGCACCGTCCGGCGTCCGTCGTCTGTCGTCTGTCCGTCGTCTGTCGTCCGTCGTAAACTTTTCAACATTTTCGACTTCTTCTCCAGAACCACTGAAAAGATTTTCATGAAACTTGGTAGGAATGAAGTACTCATGGTCCCCTACAAGTGTTGTTGTTTTTCGTCCGGATCCATCAACAGGTGGCGCCACCGGAGGCAAAAGTAGGTCACATGGGGTACCATCCTTTGACAAACTTTTTCTTCAGAACGGAAGCACGTATCGACAAACCGAAAGCATCAGGATGATCTAGAGAGATGTCTTAAGAAGTGTCGTTATTTTTGGTTCCACTCGGAAGTCAAATTTTTGACGCGTTTTTGACGTCTTTTCGGACTTCGTCAGAAATGCACATTTTTGCACTATTTCTTTAAATAACTCAATATGTGTATGATTTTACACATTCATTTACTGCACATTTATCACATTTAAGTTACTTAATGCTTTGATATGTATTTTATACTGAAATTTTAATTTTTTGATGTTTTATGAATTATTTTCTTATGTGAAAAGGAAAGGGGGGGGGTGATTTTCATACATATTCAACTTCTTCTCCAGAACTGCTGAACAGATTTTTATGAGTATTTTTTCAATCATGAATAGATATGTTTACTGTGAAGATGGACCCAAGGCTTGTAAGTTCAAGTTCTGGTACCCTGGTAACTTTAGTTTCGTATAAGTTGGTACATGTTCATGTATGCAAGAGTTGTCTTTCTTTAATATTGATTTATGTTTTTGAGGTTTAAATTTTTGGATTATCAATTCATTTGAATGTTATATATTTTAAATTATTAAATAGGTATGGAAAAGGAAACTAAATAATTTTAAAAAGATGAATAAGTATTTTCAAATTTATCTTGTGAAGACTTGGATATACAACTTTGAAATTACAATATTGAGAGCAGCTCAAAATATTAATGTAAGAACAGATCAATATTATCAATAACACAGTGAAAAGATGGGGAGGGGGTCTGTTATTTTGCTTTAGCTTCTGTATAACTATCTCTCTCGGCTTACTTAGATTACTCAAGAAGAAGGGGGGGATGATTTTCATACATATTCAACTTCTTCTCCAGAACCACTGAACAGATTTTCGTTAAACTTCGTAGGAATGAAGAAATCATGGTCCCCTACAAGTGTTGTTGTTTTTAGCTCACCTGAGCGAAGCTCAAGTGAGCTATTGTCATAGCGCGTCGTCCGTCCATCGTCCGTCTGTCCGACGTAAACTTTTAACATTTTCGATATCTTTTCTGCAACCGCTGCACAGAATTTCACGAAATTTCACAGGAAGCAAGTACTCAATGCCCTCTATCGAATTTGTGTTTTTCAAGCCGATCGGAAATCCAAAATGGCCGCCACAGGCTCTGATTGGCTGACACATTTTCGACTTCTCTTCTAAAACTGCATCACAGAATTTCATGAAGCTTCACAGGAAGCAAGTACTCAATGCCCTCTACCAAGTTTGTGTTTTTCGAGCCGATCGGAAATCCAAGATGGCCGCCACAGGCTCTGATTGGCTGACACATTTTTTACTTCTCGTCCGAAACCGCTGCACAGAATTTCATGAAACTTCACAGGAAGCAAGTACTCAATGCCCTCTACCAAGTTTGTGTTTTCCGAGCCGATCGGAAATCCAAGATGGCCGCCACAGGCTCTAATTGGCTGACACATTCTCGACTTCTCATCTGAAACCGCTGCACAGAATTTCATGAAACTTTAGGGAAGCAACTACTCAATGCCCTCTACCAAGTTCGTGTTTTTCGAGCCAATCGGAAATCCAAGATGGCCGCCACAGACTGATTGACTGACACATTTTCGACTTCTCCTCTCAAACGGCTGCATAGAATTTCACAAACCTTCACAGGAAGCAAGTACTGATTGCTCTCTACCAAGTTTGTGTTTTTCGAGCTGATCAGAAATCCAAGATGGCCGCCACAGGCTCTGATTGGCTGACAAATTTTTGACTTCTCCTCTGAAACCGCTGTGCAGAATTTCATGAAACTTCAAAGGATGCAAGTACTCATACCCTCTATCAAGTTTACGTTTTTGGAGCCTATTGGAAATCCAAGATGGCCGCCACAGGCTCTGATTGGCTGACGCATTTTCAACTTCTCCTCTGAAACTGCTTCACACAATTTCTTGAAACTTCACAGGACGCAAGTACTCATTGCCCTCTACTTAGTTTTTTTTTTTTTTTTTGAGCCGATTTGAAATCCAAGATGTCCTCTATAGGCTCTATTTGAATGACACATTTTTGACTTATCCTCTTAAACTACTGCACAGAATGTCACCAAACTTTACAGGAAGTAACTTGTACACCTTGTCCTTCTCAAAGCTTCACTAAAAGCGATTTCCTTCAGGTTTTGACTTTGATTGAAAACATACATACAGTCTCCTCAGGTGAGCGATGTGGCCCCCTTGGGCCTCTTGTTTTTCTTTCTCAGTATAATATTTCCACTTACCTGACTGGTTGATGGCACTGATGATAAAGAACTGTTATTTGTGGACGAGGCATGACTATTGTGGTGTGACGGCACAGGTGGGGGGACTTGTTCTGCTTGAGTGACCAGAGGAAGGGCCACCAAATTACCTTTACTACTAAGCTCTAAAGACCTGTAACATACATGTACAGTATATACATGTAGTTAAAATTTAACGGAAATAGTATATACATGTAGTTAAGACTACAATGTGAAAAAATCCTTAGAGAATCTTATTTATATATCTATGACCTGTAATTGTTGTAAATTTGATAAAACAATAACACTTTTTACATCAAAGGATTTATCTATTTTTCAATTTTAAGTGAATTGGGTAATATGTAGTTAAGAAATTATTCCGTACATAATTCCCAATAATGTCTATCATATTGAAGTGTTTGGAAGGTAATTTAACACAAGCAACGTCAAAAGTTTATTCTAGAATAAAACATCAAAGCTAATACATTGTATTAGCAACTGTAACAGAAAGCTATAATATCTATAATATTTGAGGAGAAAAAAAAAATAAGTTACATGTAAGCGAATTTGGATATAAAAGATTAACATACATGTACATGTATATGAGGACATCATGCTTTACATGTATATTACATGAGTGGTAAAAATGAACAAAACCAGGCATAGAAACCATCAGTCGTACGAGATATACATGTACAATACAGGAGTGATAAGAGATCAAAAGAATAAAGGCCTTGTTACACGACGCGATTAATCGTTTGCGATTAGTTGCAAGCGACAAATCGTGTCGAGTAACATAGCTTAAAACTAATCGCATGCAACTTTTTTCAGATTAGAACATGTTCTATTCCTTGCGATTAATAGCATGCAACTTTTAGCGTCAACCAATCAAATGCCGGGTATTCCTTATAATTTCAACCATTACTTGGCGAATTTTAGTCATATCAATTACATTGACAATAAAATGGCGACTTTTCACACATTTTTCTCACAAAGGATCACAGAACACTTACTGCAACCTTTTTATTAAGTTCAAAAATTTGATTTTCTTCCCTCTCTTTGTCGAGAAAGGTATGTGAATGTAACTGTGATAAAAATTGTAAATACATGCTGCATTGTCTGTTGAAAACACAATTTATACGTAACCTTTAGGCAGAAAAGGTATGAATTTAGCAATTTATACGTAACCTTTAGGCAGAAAAGGTATGAATTTAGCACAAAATATATGCAATTAGTTGCAACGTGTAACAGTGCGAATCGCTGCAACTTGCTCCGACCAAAAACTTTCTGCAATTAGTTGCATGCAACTAATCGCGTCATGTAACAAGGCCTTAAGAAGTATAAGCCATCAGATATTGAATGGGACGTTAATGTAAAAGGAAATACATGTAAGACTTTGCTTTTATTCTTATTGCATTTTCATTGTTTCAGTATTAAATCATTATTTGATATGGTCCTACTTGCTTATTCTTTTCATGTCTTTAATATCACAGAAGTGTATTAAGATTTGAAGAACTTAACGAAAGAACAAGTGTCACATTCCTAAATCTTGTATACATGTATTAGACTTTCATACTTTCTGTGATAATTCAAATTTTCACTTTTAAGACATATGGGACATAATACATAGACCCTGTGTAAAAGTCATACTTGCCACCTAAAATGGCAAAGTCATACTTGCCACCTAAAATGGCAAAGTCATTCTTGCCACCTAAAATGAATATCTGGCTATGGTCAGCTAATTTACATAAACTTGTATCAAATAATCAAATTACCACATCAATTTTACGCAATAAAATAATTTTTCTTTCCCGACAAGCTTTACTACCTTCTATAATGCTTGTTTGCAGAAGACGGCTTTGATTCTACAGGTGTAGCTGTAAATGAATGACGCTTCTGAGGAATTTGGCCGGCAAATGCTAAGGGATTTAGCATATTTGTAGCGGAGGAAAGAGCGCCATCACCATTGCCATGGTTACCTGATACAGCATGCATATTGCTGGAAAATTGGAATCTTACATGTATATAATACAATTACAAACAACAAAATATTTGTACACATTTAGAAAACAAAGAGGGGTTGAATGACAAGCCAAGGAACAAGATATACACGTACATAAATGTCTAAGAGACAAAGACATATTAAATGCTGCATTCAATATATGATATATATATATGTATATATTTACAACATGTACAATAACATTGAATTTCTATAGATAGAAGTATATGTATTATTACAATAAAGCATGCTAGGGATACTGTAAACTTCATAGAAGATACAGAAACTGAGAAAGAGAGAGTAATTTAAACAAATAGTAAAAACAAAAAAACAAAAACTAAAATCAAGGTATCTAACATTCATATACATGTAAATATGGTAAAAATTGCTTTCACAAAAGAAAACAACATTACATTTTCACATGATACAAAACAAAACTGTTACCTTGACTTGGAATGAATAAGAGCTTTTGCTGCATCGTTAAGCTGAAAATCAAATAAATGTAATATATATAATACAATGTTGATAACTTGTTCTTTTTTCTTTTCTTCAACCTTTACATTATAGTAAGTAAATACAAAATCTTCTTCTTTCCCTCTTCTTCACAAATTATTTGCTTCGCATCTTTTCCAAGAAAATATATTACATAGGCTGAGACAATTTTATTCTACATAACAATTTTACGTAAACGACAGAATCACTTAAGGTACATGTACCTTCATATGCAAATCACTTACCTCGACAAAAGAAATAGGAAATATACCAAATTTATCTCCTTTTTTGCCCTCTAACCAATTATCGTCTACCCTTTTTATCACAGTAAGGATTTCATCCTAAAAAATATTGACATAATTTTTTTCACATATTCAGCCTTGAATATTGAAATTTCTTATCAATTTCTTTCACAAGATTTCATACAAGTAACAATGCACATTGAAATGTTATACATGTATTCATATACATGTACTTGTAATTCAGTAAATGATAATTCATTTTCAAATTTTGCTTTAAATTTAGGTAACTCCTGGCTTACCTTTTTAAAACATAGGCAGTCTTTCTTCTCGTTTTCATTTTCAAAGTCAAAATCATACAGAGCTTTGCACTGAGGTGTTGTCACAGGCAAAGGGACTAACTCCTGCAATGACACAGAAATCATTAACGTTCATGTAAAATAGATATGAGCTTTGTCATTACTGTGCCTTTAAAATGTGACATGGAAATGTATAAAATAAGACAAACAAAACAAAATGAAAAGTAAACATTACTAACATGCATTATGACAAGGAGAGCAAGAGCAATACAATATATGTGGCAAAATATGTAGTATTATTTGACTATTTCACTGAATACCTGTACATAAGTTGCAGGGAAGAATCCATGTTGACCATTAAACTCTCCATGGAACCAATTCTCGTCTACTTGTCTCTTCAAAATTATGATGTCTCCTTTCTTGAATGACAAATCCCTAAAACATGTAAAATGTACATTTCAAAAGTAATATCCTGTTATTCTAACATTATGCATTATAGCATAGTGTATGTATGCTATTATAGGTCTTTAAAAGACGTACATTGTAAAGCATTTTAGAGGACTTTGCTAATTGAGTACTACTAAACAAATCATGGTGTGAATGTGTACATGTATTAGCATTCAATATTAAGGTATAAGGCCAATGTGAAGCTTATTACATTTATCAAAGTAAATGTATCATATTCATATGGGTTGTTTGTCTTACATGAGAAATTTTTAAACAACTCTGCTGCAACAAATTGAACAATTAAATCAAGCTTGGTTAAGAAAAACATCCTTACTCCAGTTTCCACTGAAAGTTTTACTTTGAAGTCCATGAACAAAGTATTTTCAATTAACATATATAATAGTAGAATGTAATTCTTGTCAAAACATGTATGTATTATGCATGTAATATACATGTTCATGTAGCTGTCTGCTAAATACTGTAACTAATCTGCACACAAACTCACCCACTATCTTTTCCTTCATAATTGAATAAAGCCTTTGCACAGGGTTGATTTCCCACCAAACCCTGCATAATATAAAAAAGAAAAACAAATTAACGATGTAAATAAATGTTGCTGCACTTTAAAACATCACAAAAAATACTCCCACAAACTTAGAATTTAAGAAAAGACTGTTTTACTACATTGTACATACATACATGATAAATGGAAAAGGAACCCTTAGACATAAGAAATATCATCACAGGAGGTAACTCCTCTGTGAGGTCATATATGAAATCTATATCTACAGTGCCAAAAATGAATTACTTTTTATTTTATATATACCTGCCGCAATTGCCTCACACCACCAGCTGACAGTCCATGGTGATCATCATATCTATGTGGGGAGCGTGTTCTTTCTGTATTTTTTGTTTTAATGCCTTCTAGTAGGCGTATCAACAAGATATTTGAAGGCAGATCATTAACTGGAATATCAACCACTGTTCTGCATTCTGGACACCGCAGCTCACGTTTTGTGCTCACTATCTCCAGTAAGCATCTTCGACAAAATGTATGTTGGCATGGCAACACTTTACTGGTATGGTCAAGGCGTTCTAAACAAACTGAACATTCCAACAGCTCATTCAGGGACTGTTCATCCATGACTAATAGTACACAACATTATCTCCAAATAAGACTCTATAAACTATCCTCAATATTGAAGAATTATCCCCCCTTTTCAAAGGGATAAGATTTTGGCCTATTTTGCAATTAAATGTGAAGGGAAAAGCTATGAATGTAGAAACAGATTCAGAAGGCTTGGTCTTTCATATTTTTCACACTTGAATTCGTCACCATCATGAGTCATCGCATAAAAATCGCAATGTTTTCTTTAAAACCCTTTTTGACTTCCATGTTGCTTCTGACCGGAAGTGAACGCGGAAGAATTTTATATGCTACTGAAAATAGTGCATGAAAAATTTACTCGAAATTATTATTTTAAGTGAATTGTGAAGGAAAAGAAAGGAATAATTCGTTTTGTATATACATATTGAAGTTAATAGAAAAGGAATTTTCTATCACAAAAAGGCCGTTATCAAAATGTTTGACCTTGAACCCATTAAAGATGGACGACGATGAAACATGACAGGTTATCTCAACCCACTTTTGTAAACACCGTGGAAAAGCTTGCTTGAAGGTGAAATACTGGTGCCATTTAAAGCCGTAATAACAAAATAAGCTCAAAATCATATTTCTAGCGAGAAAGATCGCGGAAAACCATGGGCTTTGGCTTTTCAAACATATTTGCATGATTTGGCTTTGCCAGGTTGGGGAAAGGTACAGTACCGATCGAGCTAATATACCTCGATCAAGCTAATGTACCTCGATCAGGCTAATCAATCTGACTTTTTTATTCAGAAAAAAGTACTTTTTTCCTCCAAACCGTATTTGAGTGCAAAATCGCACCAGCTTTTATATCAAAAAATAATATTTAAAAAGCAACTATGCCTGAAAACTTTTCTTTCTTTCTTTCTTTCAATAATGTTAGGCCCTCGATTGCCGAGTGTTCTTAACATCGTGCGCGTCGTGCAGTTAGTTTGTACAGTGCTGGTTAAAAGAAGATTATTTACAGTTAAAAACAGAAGGCCAGGTGATTAGGGGCAAATGAGAGGAACCTTGGACACAGTGGACCTGAAATTGTCAAGGTTCTGAATTGAGACTGTAGTGCAAGGCAGACTGTTCCAAATTGCAATAGTGCGGGGGAAGAAGGAAAACTTATAGTAGTCTCTAGGGTTATGGACTTGGTAATAATGATGCTGATGGTTGCGGGAAGAGGTTCTAACTGGGAGTTGGTAATGGTCGGGTATGGGGATTGCAACAAGGGCATAGACAATTTTGTGAAACATTACAAGTCTAGCAGTCTGCCTTCTATGCTGTAGGGTTTGCCATTCCAGTTTGTCGAGCATGTCCGAAACACTACTTTGAAGTGAGAAATTATTGAGACACTCCATCTTGCCGCTCTTCGCTGTATGCGTTCTACTTTATCTGTTAGGTCTTTAGTGTATGGATCCCAGACACAGGAGGCATATTCTAATTGTGGCCTAACAAGTGTTTTATAAGCTGTTTCCCGTGTCTGGGTGTGTCGTGTTTTGATGTTGCGTTTGATGAAGCCTAATGTTTTGTTTGCTTTGTTTGTAATGTTGTTTACATGTGTGTCCCATGTGAGTTTGTTTGTGAGGGTAATGCCAAGATATTTTGCATCTGTTGTTGTCTGCAATGTTTGTCCATGTAGCGTGTATGATGTTTGGAGAGGTTTTCTTGAACGTGATATTTGTATAACTTGGCATTTGGATGGGTTGAACTCCATGTTCCATGATAATTCCCATGTGTGTAAGTTGTCTAGGTCTGTTTGTACAGGCTTTCTACTGTTCCTACTTTTTCCTACTATTTCCTACTTTTCCTACTTTTTTATTTTGATCCTATTTTTTCCTACTTTTTCTTCAAAACCTCCTACTATTCCTACTTTTTCATCTCAAAAGTAAAAAATTACTTGCTTCACTTGTCATCGACATCTGATTCAAAGTTTTTAAAAAAATTCGGACTCGCTTCGCTCGCCCATTCCTTATTTCTCTCTGTCATTTCCTCAAAGATGAACATTAACAGTCTAAAATCATTGCTTACTGTCATTTGTGTGTCATATTTACTGAAAATTGTCGCTAAAAGTGATTGAAAATTTCCTACTTTTCCCCTATAAATTCCTACTTTTTCCTACTTTTCTCCTACTTTTTTTCATTGACTACTCCTACTTTTTTCCTACTTTTTCATCAAGGTAGAGTAGAAAGCCTGTTTGTAGTGTATTTTGTTGTTCTAATTTGTTAAGAGACAGGTAGAGGGCAGTGTCGTCCGCGAAGAGTCTGACTTGAGATTTAACATGTTCGGGCAGATCGTTGATGTAGATGAGGAAGAGTATCGGCCCGAGGACTGAGCCTTGAGGCACTCCAGAGGTGACAGGTACCTCGGGGGACTCCTCCCCATCTACAACAACGGTCTGTGTACGGTTGTAGAGAAAGCCTTTTATCCAGTTAAGAGTTTGACCTTTTATGCCATAATTATGTAGTTTGTAGATTAGTTTGTTGTGGTTAACCTTGTCGAAGGCCTTGCTGAAGTCCAGGAGGATAAGGTCAGTTTGCTGACCCCCCTGGAGACTCCGTGCAAGGTCCTCGACAAGCATAACCAGCTGTGTGTCGCATGATCTTTTGTTTCTGAATCCATGTTGTAGGTTGTAGAGTATGTTATGTGTGTTGAGGTGTTTCATAAGGTTTGATGTTATGATGTGCTCCAGGAGTTTGCAGCAAATACAGGTCAATGAGATTGGCCTGTAATTTGCTGCGTCACTCCTGTCACCTTTCTTGTAGATTGGGGAGACTCTGGCTTTGGTCCAGTCGTTTGGCAGGATACCTGTCTGTAGGGATTTAGAGAATATTATATTAAGAAAGGGACCTATTTCCTGGTGTAGCTCTTTCAATACAAGTGGTTTGATCTCATCTGGTCCGGCTGCTTTGTCTGGCCGCAGGTTTGTAAGTAATTTAACAATACCTTCTGTATGGATGTTGATTACAGGCATATCAGGATATTTATTGTCTATAGTCCGACTGTTTATCTTACCTTGATCTATGTAGTCATTGATGTTGGTCTGGCAGAGCTGTTTAAGAGAAAGGGGGGAATTTGGAGTAAAGACAGATTGAAATTGTTTGTTTAGAATAGATGATTTCTCCTGATTGTTGGAGTGAAGTAGTCCTGCGTCTCTAAGGGGAGCAATTCCACAAGAATCCTGTCTGCTGCTTTTAAGGTAGTTGAAGAGTCGTTTGGGAAAGCACTTACTGTCATTGTTTGTTGATGTGTCGTCTAGACCTATGATACTTTCGAGATATTTAAAATGTGATGTTCTTACCTGTTTCTGTACTTCATGCTTCTTTTTCAAATATGCCTCTCTGTCTGATTTTTTTCCTGATTTTTAGCTCGACTGCACTTTAGTGCAAAAGAGCTATTGCAATACCCCCGGCGTCGGCGTCTGCGTCCGCGTCGGCGTCGGCGTCGGCGTCGTCCGAACTAGATGATAAGGTAAATGTTAAGATTACACATTTACCTTTCCTATATTCATATTCTGTTGGTTTTTTTTGTTGCAAATGTTTAATTATACATCATTTAATATATCCAGATGAGGATATAGCCCCTGGGGTTGGGATTTTTAAAATTATTTCAAATGATAAGGCAAATGTTGAGATGATAAGGTAAATGTTAAGATAGCAATAAAGTCTTAAAAAGCCAATATTGAGCAAAGTATAAGTGCTACATGTACCAAACTTACATATTTGATGTATCTTTGATCAAACTTTCAAAAAATGACCTTGACCTACTTTTTTCCGCTTGAATGATTTTGCCTTTAAAAGCCAATATTGAGCAAAGTATAAGTGCTACATGTACCAAACTTACATATTCGATGTATCTTTGATCAAACTTTCAAAAAATGACCTTGACCTACTTTTTTCCGCTTGAATGATTTTGCCTTTAAAAGCCAATATTGAGCAAAGTATAAGTGCTACATGTACCAAACTTGCATATTAGATGTATCTTTGATCAAACTTTCATAAAATGACCTTGACCTACTTTTTCCGCTTGAATTATTTTACCTTTAAAAGCCAATATTGAGCAAAGTATAAGTGCTACATGTACCAGACTTGCATATTAGATGTATCTTTGATCAAACTTTCATAAAATGACCTTGACCTACTTTTTCCGCTTGAATTATTTTGCCTTTAAAAGCCAATATTGAGAAAAGTATAAGTGCTACATGCGCCAGACTTGCATATTGGATGCATCTTGGGTTAGACTATTGAAATATGACCTTGACCTACTTTTTCCGCTTCAGTGATTTTGCTTCACCATTGGTTCACCATAAACTAATTTTAATTTATAACTTTAAATTTTTTATGTGACTTGATATATGTTGTTGCCTGAGAAAGGGAGTTTAAATAAATTGGCTGTCATGAGAGATATTATGCTATGCAGTCGAGCATTAGGTGACTCTGGCAACTATTTTTTATACTTAATATACAAACTATCTCTCTTTCTGGTGGACCTGAGTACCTCTTGTGTTATCCAAGGTAATGAACGCTTAGATCTAAGTGTCTTGGTTGGTACATAATTGTTCATACCTTTACTAAGGATGGATCTAAACTTTAACCATAGTTCGTTAGGTGAAAGGGTGTCACAGTCATTTACAAAGGCAGGTAATTCATCTCTTAGATGGTTCTTGAACTCTCCCCAATTGGCCTTTTTAAAAAGGGGGACTACTCTCTTTGGTCTCTTACCTATTTGAGCTTTGATGTTGACATCAGCTAGGACTGCCTCGTGATCTGAGAGGCCAGGAATTGGTATGATTTTGTTGAGCAGTGATGGATTACTCATTAAGAACAGGTCTAAAATGTTATCAAGTCGTGTGCTGAAATATACAACCTGGAATAGGTTCTGATCAAATAAAAGTGACTGAAAATCTTCATATAGATTGGTGTGTGTACAAGATGGTTTGATTGTTGGGAGGTTGTTTTCCCAATTGAAATGTGGGTAGTTAAAATCGCCCAAAATCCAAATGTTGGTTGCTTTGTGTGATCTAGCGAGATTTATTGATTTCTTGAGTTCCTCGTGACTTAGGATGTCTGATTCTTTTGGTTTGTAATATGCTGCGATGTAAAGTGGCTTCGAACTCTTAACTTCAACCTTTACCCAAAGGATTTCGCAGTTTGTACTTAATGAAGGCTGTTCGCTACATGTGATACCATTCTTTACAAGTACGAATACGCCACCGCCCTTCCGCGAGGTACGATCTTTTCTAAACATCGAATAGCCAAATGATTGTGGTACTATCTCGCTGTCGGATATGTCGTTTGTAAGCCATGTCTCTGTACCTACAACTATGTCTGGTTGAGTTGAATTTAGTAAATGATGAAATTGGGATGTTTTGTTTTTGACTGACTGAAAGTTGATGTTTAAGATTTTGAGTGAGTGTTTGTTATGTTTAGACTGACCATGTTGTTTGTCACTTCTAGACTTAATTGGAGTAGACGTCATGTCAGGCTCACCACAATTGACTGAGTCGTGCAAGTTAAGAGTATCAAACATGTTTGGTGTATGCAGTGATGACAAAGGGGTATCAAGTACAATGCTACTGTATTGAGGGGTTCCACAGAATGTACACTCCCAGGTCATACTATCATGTTCACTCAGAACTTTATACGTATCTGAACCTACATTTTGGCAGTTAGTATGGAACCAGGTATTACATGAGTCACATTGTATGCCATCTTCATCCCATGTGACTGGGTTTTTACATGTGGCGCATTGGGAATAGGTTGAGGGGCCAGGGTTCATTTCAACATCTGCGGATAGGATGAGTAGCAATGTAATAATGGGTGACCTTGAATTTATGCAATTCTTTGACATTAATTTGGGGTTTGCCTTGGTGAGTAATGTAAAATACTCGCATGCCATCGATCCACTGTCTGGTGGTGCCAAGTGGTAGCCAACAACAAGTTTCATTCTTTGTGCAAATATTGGGGTGGGAGATGCCCATGGTTTACATGAGAGCTTGACCAGTGATGTAAATATGACGAAAAATAAGAGGGAACTTACCAACACCTGTGCCATTGCTGTTTTGTTATGGTTGTTAAAATTGAAAGTAGGATTCTAAAGATAGAGGTCACATGACCTCGTAACAGGTTATCAAAGAAAATAGGAAAGGGATGTTATCTGCACCAAAAATCTTCCGATTCCTAGATACAGGGTACTTCCAAAGTCCAATGAAGAAGAAATCTAAGGGATCTAGGTCCGATCTGTGGAAATATTAGTAGTTTTGGTCAAAAAAGTTGGAGCGGTAAAAATTTCATGTTAGGTGCACGACGCATGCGCACTTCCCTTTTTAGATTTCGAGAAATCTCACCTAATATATTCAGAAAAATGGAGGTATATTATCTCAGTAACTATTCACTTTTCAGGTATGTTTCTTTTGTAAACATAACTTCTTTTATAAAGAACTGATGCGATTTTGCTCAAAAGAATAATTTTGAGAATGTTTTATTTTTTTACTACTGAAAATATTCAGATTGATTAGCCATATCGAGGTATATTAGCCCAATCGAGGTATATTAGCTCGATCGGTACCTTTTCCCAACCTGTTTGCCACATCCCAGTTCGGGAAAACTCTAAATTCGGTAACGTTGTCAAATTCGGCAACATATTGCCGAATTCGGCAACCTTACAGCAAAAAATCAGGACTGAAAATAAAGATTTATTGCCTGATTTAACATTTGGTGTAATGGGAAACTTTGTTATTGCTCTACAGAATTTTTTTCTCAATTGCTCAAAAACATGTAGAATGGTGAATTATTCAAGAAACTGGCAGCATATACATGCCGATTTTTCTAGTTTAATGCTGATTTATTATTCAGTGAAAAGTTGCTGAATTCGGCAACCTAAAGTTGCCGAATTCAGCAATGAGTTGTTGAATTTGACAACGTTGCCGAATTTTGAGTTTTCCCGGACTGATCCATCTGTGAGACTTGTAAAGTGCTGTCAGATCAAAATAGCTGTTATTAGGATAGGGGAATGCATGAATCCAATTAGGCAATTCTTATTTTCATTAAGTGCAGAATTAACAGGTCTGTGTCCTGCAAAAATGGCCAGCCCAGGACCCATTGCATTGATTTCCGATTAACATGTGTCCCACTGTAGAAAATTATTCACTTTCATATATTCTCTTTTGACCTGTAAAGGGGCATCATACAGGATATTGACGCTCTTTCTACATGTGCCTGTGTTCATGTTTGTATAATGCCTCCGCTTTAATTCATGTTTACATAAAACAAGTTCAGAAAGTGTATTTTCATGTGTAAATGTCTTGTGTTTATAAGGCGTCAGGATTTTTCGTATAGATGTCTTTTCATACTGAGTTCTTTTGTTTCGAAAATCGGGATCTTTCATACCGATCCATGGAATCATTCGTACCGGTACGAAAAATAACTATTTTGATCTTTAGGCCTTTTATTTTTTATTTAATGGTTTACGGGAGCGCCGACTCTAATTTCTTCTGAAAAAAAATGAAAATAAAAGTGGCGATGTCTCCTTTTATTTTTATACTTTCCGCCGACCGTCTTAAACTGTCAGCTTGCAAAATATTTTTTTTTATTATTTGCGATCATTGAATCTTTTAAACACTTCAATTCTCTATCGAGACATGTAAGCTCTAAATCGACTGAAGGTTCTAATAGAGGGACAAACTGAAGTTGGAGCAACGGTAGATTTCGCCGTTTTAAAGGATTTCGGGTTTGTAATTTTCATTTCTACTGCAAAGTTTAATCAATGGTTGTAAGTTTCAGCGTTTTTAATTGAGTAACACATGCAGTACAACTGTTCTTACCGGGAAGACTGTTGTTTTTGACGACATTTGCGTTTATTGTGGACACACAGATGTGTTGGATACTGAAGATATTAAAAGATTGCGTGAAAATTATGGGATTGTTCGACCACTTTGTGGTGAATGTAAGAAGTCAAAGCTAGTTAAAACAAGGAATGCAGTATAAACTTAAAAGAGGAAGTGAACAGTCATCCAATTCGTGGTGAATGTAAAAAATCAGTGCTAATTAAAACCAGGAATGCAGTAAAAAGTTAAAAGAAGAAGTGAACAGTACGAAAAAACAGAAATTCAAACTTAGCATCAATTGTTATGGAAGTTTCAAAAAATAAAAAAAAAGATGATCCGTTTCCTCTTTTATTTTTATTTTTTTGGTCGACTGTGTTAAATTTCTCATTTTATTTTTATTTTTATTTTTCCCCCTCAACTCAATTTTTTTTCAAAATTTCCCGTAAACCATTAAATAAAAAATAAAAGGCCTTATTAAGGTGGACAATGTATGATAGGTGGTCGTATACTAAGTTTCAAAGGGTGGGATACATTTTAGTTAAATGAAATATGCATGTTTTAACTGAAAATATCAATTAAACGGCACCTCTTAGCTAAAAAACCAAACTTATAGCAAAGTTTACGAAAAGTGCCGGATTGCCGGCGATCTCCGGTGGATTTTTCAAATGTCCGACAATTTCTTGTTCTGAGTCGGACAAAATGTCCGATGATTTTTTCGTTCCAAGATAAACATAAATTGATATTCAATAAAGACGGTGAGCAGCACGTACAATAAGTTAATTTGTTTCTCGATATTGAAATATGATGATATCGTAGAATAAGGCCTTGAAAATAGCTGTGGCCTTAGATACCTTTTTAACAAATTTTCATAGCTTGATTTATTTCTCACCATTCTTAATGGTAATTGTTTTGTCTCTCTTTTGACAGATGCCAGGTCTCCTGACACACTAATTGGAGAGGATGTCATGGTTTAAGAAAGGCAGAGCTGATTCCAAATCTACGGGTCAGTCTGGTAATAATGACGATCTCACAATCAACAGATCTCGTACTGACACAGATCCTCAGACATGCTTGGAAGTATTTCAGAATCACTGGAAGCAAGCGTTACAAGTAATAGGAGGGGATAGGAATGGGAACACACAGAAAAACCAGAAATGTTCTAACGATGAATTAGAGGCAGTGCTGCAGAATTTTGAGCAGATGATAAATTTACTGGCCGGGGAGGAAGGACTGGATGAAAATGGACAGGGAATGCCCGGACCTATCCTTCATTATCTACTAGAGGAGAAGATTTTTGAGCGCTTCTGTGACTGGTGTCTGTCACATGTGGAACATGGAGAGAAACTAAAACAAGAACAGCTGAGAATGTTTGAGCAGTTGATTAGTCAGTCACACCAACTTTTGCTAATACATAAAGCCATTATACAGCCGCTACTGAAGCTTCTTTCTCTTTGTGCCAGCACCGTTAAGTTAGATACAGAAAACAAACTTGTCCTAGTTTTACATCAGCTATGTGTATGCATATCTCAGGAGACTTTGATTTTGGAGAGTTTCTTTAACACTAGTGCTAACCACGGTCCTGCTAGGTTCCTCATCTTCTCACTATTGATACCTTATATACATAGGGAGGGAAAAGTAGGTCAATTAGCCAGAGATGCCCTACTTTTGATTATGACTTTATCATCAAAATACCCGCATATTGGAGTGTACATCGCTGAAAATTCAGACTTTTGTCCTGTGAGTACTTATTCTTGTAAATAAAATTATGTACATGTATTTATCTTTATATCTAGATGCTCTAGATTCCTGATATTCTTTCTTACATGTACATGTAGGATTGTTAGATGACGAAAAATATCACTGTGACAGTGTATAGGTAAATTAAGAGAAAGTTGCTAAACCACTGCAATGAATACAATGTACATTTATGTTGTAATACAGTACATGTATCTTTTACAATACTGCACTGTACATGTACTTTTGACAAGTTATATGAATTTTGAGAAGTAATTATTATTAATAACTTATAAAAAAAAGAATTGCCAGACAGTCTTTTGAAACTTAATTACATGTATTTTGACAACACAACATCATAATTAATTTATAATTTTATTTTATTGATATCTGATATTAGTTCAGTTGACTCTACTGTATATATTACATGTATTTAATATTTTCAGGTCCTTGCGACAGGATTGAGCGGTTTGTATTCCTCCCTGCCTCGTAAAATTCCATGCTACACAGACGAATGGCACCAGTTCACACAAGATGATATCAACCATATCCCAGAATTACAGATGTTCCTTAACTCCCTGGAATTCTGTAATGCCGTCACTCAGGTTTGTTCAGGAAACACGGGGAAAAATGGAAAGGTCATTGTCAGAATTATTTTTAGTGCACAACGACTAGCACATGCTTCAATGCTGAACTCAACAAAACACTTCCCTCTGATATCCAAGCTTATCCATTTTCCCTACATTCATGTACAATGTATCTTGAATTCTATTATCATTTACCGTGCTATCATGTGCATGACAGTGTTTGAAATTTTCAGTCTTCACAGACAACCAAATTTCTATTTGGGCAACCTAGAAATTTAATAAATATCATTCAGATGGTCTTAATTTGCTTGAAAAGGCCTTTCCGATGTCCTGATTTTTATGCAAAACTCAAACACTGTGCTTGTTCTAAAATGTTAGTATTGATTGGACATTTTTCAAGATGACGTAATTTGGACTTCGAACTCCAGACTTCACACTTTAGGGGTCATATAAAAGAAATCAGGTGTGATTAAAAAAGTAAAATCTGAATAAACAATGGATAAAAGTACATCAGAGAGCTTTAAATATATTTTTCACACATGAAAATAAATAGATTCTTCACACAAAGTATTCTAAGCTTATTGGAATAGAATCAGCATTTTGCTTTTTTCACACAGTCCATTCGAAGTGCGGTGTCCGAAGTGTGAAGTCCGCGAACATGAAAAATGTCCAATATGATCTACGGTACAAACATCAATTTAGATTCTTATATTGACTTCATACATGTAGTATAATACATTTAATTCACTAATTGGTAATTGATATATGTTCTACTTGCTCAATGTTTGAAATACATGTACATGTGCATTTATATATAAAGGGAAATAACTTAAAAACAAAGTTTTCTGTTACAAAACAATAGAAGGATAGCCAAATGTCTGACATGACACCTGCTGGTGGACTTTTGCATTATGACATCATAAACAATGACCCATCAGACACTGTTTCGACGAGCCATTTAATTATTACGTCTACCAACAGGCGCAATTTTGGACATAATAATAATATCTGTCAGTTGCATTTACATTTCTCTCTAGTAGCTTTCTTGAAATTGTTATTTGTATGATAAAGGATCCCGGACCTTAAGGAAAGGCAATATTAATCAGATTTTTGAATTTTCAAAATTTACTGAAATAATCATATAAATTGTTTGATCTATGTCTGAACAATAACTTTCATATTCCTTTCTGCTAAGATATAACCCGAAGCGCTTGCAAAATTTACTAATACACATCCACCCTACGTGAGCTTTGGTTGAACAGTGCACAAAAAACCAAGGTTGTTATGATAAATTTCACTTTAATTAGGTATGGGCGAAAATAGAATGGCTAATTCAGACAAACAAGTGAAAGATAGATATACGACAAATTCTCCTTCAAAAGGAATTAGCCATTCTTTTTTGCGCCCATGTTGAAATAAGAGAAAATCAGAGAAAAAATACAGTGCACAAAGTACAAATCAGCATGTAAAACGCCTTTTACATATATCGATCTATATATCTGCATTGATTTTTACCTGAGCCAGGGCGGTTTATCCGGATATTTCGGTTACCCCTCTTAACTGTAAAGACGTTACATGAATTGTGATGAGATCACAAACGACATTTTCATAATTATTCTTACTCATGAAATGTTAAATTTTCTTCTGGTGTAAAAAGGGACACTAAATCTTTATAATCAATCGATATATAGATGATCCAAAAAGGGGCCTTAAGGTCCGGGATCCTTTCTCTGGCTTATTACTGTTACACATATTCAACATGATAAAAGAGAATCCCCTCAAAAGAAAAATTCTGGTTATACATGTACATATATTTGCAACCCCAAAAATGTATAGAAACAGGAATCTAAAATCTATGGAAAACACAAGAAACTCATTACGTAGCAAACTTAAACATTATTTCATATGATATAAGATTGCTAGTACAATGTACTTAATTTAGCTATCCATGAAAATGTGCTTATCTGCACCCTGTTTCATAAAAGTTCTTATGAACTTTTTCTGGAATTTTCGTAACTTAGATCCTTTTGTTCATTTGATCATCTCAAACTCACACACATTTGATTCTTTTAAAATTTCCATTTGATATATTGAATGTTGTAAGAAAACATAATTTAATTCAGACCTAAATACATGTAAAATGCACATTAAAACTTTTTACTCAGTGACAAAAGTTGTGAAAATTCTTTAAATTTTTGATTCATCTATACATGTTTCTTGGTACATGTACATGTATTAAGATCTAAAATGCACCATAATTGTAAAAAAAATACAACAGCTCTCTATAGAGTTTTACACACAATTTATATTTTTTATGTAATTTGTTCCTCAATCATCACATTTGTCAGATTATGGTGCTTTGAACCTCTTGGAAGTACAAAAATTTACAAATTAGGATTACCACAATTATGATATCATATTCATTCATTATATATATCAATTGTAGATAGGTCATCCCGCCATAAAGAGTCAGCTGATGAAATATATCTACGACGGTTTCCTTGTACCTGTGCTAGGACCCGCCCTTCATCAGGTAAAAATCTTAATCAGTTAATGATGTATCCTTACGTAGTTGTGAAGTTGCAATATGGAGTGCAGTGATATATTTTTTTGTATCATATGTGTATTTTTGATCGTCACTCATCACATACATGTACTTAGTTATTGAGAATGTACATGTTTCTGTATCAGTATTTACATTTTATGTAGAATAATTCTATATCATTATATTATATGTAAATGAAACCGTACATTGTACATATTTTGTTTGGTATGGAATGCTGAATTTTTTGTAAATTTTTTTGCTTAAATTTAGAAAAAATAAGAATTTTAAGGTAATTTAATACTGACCTAACAAGACCCTTTCATTATGAAATGTGTATTCCTCTTGCAATATACTTTTAAAATATTCTTTAAGTTCAAAATTAACATGTTTCTCAAGATTTCTTTTGTACCTTTTACAAGTTTCCATATTGCATTCGCAAGCTGAGCTGGAAGTTAAACTTGACCTATATACATTCTCCTGTAAGATTTACTTTTTACTGAAAACCATGGTAACCCAATTTTTGAATATAAGCCGTCTTCAGTTAGCTGAACAAAATTGTAATCAAATTGAGTTCTTATGTGTTTTATTTGACATTCTATAGAACATGTACTTCTGTTTGCTTTAGCATTTAATTTTTTTATGGCAAATGAAAATTTAGTACGAAAGCATCTTGTTTTACAGAGGCTTTTTTTCTGGCATTTTAATTTTGCTGAATTACCATATTCTTATTATCCTATTCAAAAATCATGCTCAGATTTCTTTTTACAATCAAGACTTATTGATTTGAATTGTTCAGACATTCTATTCCCCATGTCTAAGAAGTTATTAATGGTAGGGGTATTTGAAACTTAGTGTGTTCTTCTTTGACTCAAAATTGGTTAAGTGATAAATGCTCCTATACCACATTTGAATGCGTCAGTTTTGTAATGTACTGACATGCTCATCAACCATTTATCAAGCTTCTCTGAGCAGTAGTATCAGAGCAACAAACACTGTATGATAGGATACATACATTATTCTTTCATAAGCGAAGTATTGGTTTTTGGAAGGTTTTCCCATTTATATGATAAATTCGTGAAAAAAGTAGATTTCTCACAATAATTTGATGGATAAACATTACTCAATTTTGAAAGTGCAAGTCTTGTAATCAGCAGGCCTACTCTGCTAAAAGTAATATATAAATTTATCCATGGAAACACTTTTAAGAAAAATAAATAAAAAAGGTTATATATCCTTGTTCAAACTCTCTCATACTTAAAAATCATTTAGATCTTTTCATCTTATCATTTCAAAGATTAATGAGCAGCCTGGCGTAAGAATTTATAACACATTCCATTCCTATCCCCATACTAATATACCCACCAACCCACACACGTTAACATGTGAATCACCAGTTCTTCTTCACAGATTTACGTAACATATTAAGTCCCTCAGATATGACCTCTGTCCGTTGAGCTTAGTTAAAAGTGGCTATAGTTTGTTAGACTTGCTTTCTGTCTTTGTAAGAAACTCCCCCCTAGAAATTCTATTCATGATTTTAAGATTTTGAAAGTATACTTGTTGACACACAAGGTTGTATTTAGTCTTGTAGATTGGTTTGAAGTTATTTTTCAAAAAGAAGAACTTTTCAATTTAGTTTTCACATGTTTCAAGGATTCTTCATCAAATCTGAATCCACTTGTGAAAATTTTAAGGTGATGATTTGCTACCATGTGAAGCGGCTGTTGATAAATTTTTTGCTAAGCAGCTGTCGATAAATTTTTTGCTAAGCAGCTGTTGATAAATCTTTGCTAGTAGAAAAAAATTTAAAAAGTTAAAAGCCCAAATTTACTGAAAACCATCTACATGTAAGTAAGGATACTTGAAGCTAAATAATTTTGATGCTTTACCTTCATCATTATTATTATTACATGATATTGATATGAAAATTTGACATTTTACACCCAGGATGTCAGTGGGCTTCCCTTGCCCTTGCTAGACTCACCAATGTTTGCGGTCAGTAAAAGTAAATTGGTCATTGGATGCCAGTGTTCTCTAGCATTTGCATTCTGCTCGTTGTGTTTTGTTCGTATTGTCATTTGATTTTGGAAAATGCTTTTTAGTTTCTATTTTTACACCCTATGCCTTTAGATTTGTTATTCTTTCAGCCAGATGTATGAAATCATTAATTAGCAAATCAATTAATTGAAGAATCAATTAAGAAATTCTGCATCTTGACAACTAATCTTTTTATTTGTTTCCCTTTTTCGGATTTGTTGAACTGATTTTTTGCATTTTTGGCCAGATTGCAAAGCATTCTTGACTTGATTATGTCTACCAGTAAAGTCTTGTAGGTAATTTTTGACAAATTGTTGGTAGTAACAACTTAGTGGAAATTAAGTTCAGTCTACCTGAGAAACGGACAAAGTTTTAGATATGACCTTGACCCTTAACCTTCCTATGGAAATCTGTAGGAGTTTCATTTAGAAACTTTTAAAAGGTGAAACAGCAGGTATAAGACCAGAATTGTCTTTGATATGTAAGAGGAATTGATAGCAAATTTATTTTTGACCTTATCAAACACAATCTTGAACCGTGTGCAGCTTTGTTGTTGGGGCATTGCTTGTACTAGTACATGTAGTACCAAATAGATGCAATTAATTATAGAATGCGATGAGAGATACATTTTTCCCATTTGTTTGGCTCGTTTTTGGATTTTAAACATGATATTTAAAGATATGATGTGTCAACTTGATCATGTTGCTTTGAAATGTAATATTGAAATACATTGTACATGGTATCTTAGTACTTTTGTAGTTGCTTCACCTTCGCAAAGGGGTAGGGCCACAAAGCCCCTAAAAAGACCCTGCAATTTTCCTTAAAATTATACTCCTTGAGAACTACTTGATATTTTGCATTAAATATAGTAAATGTTTCCTGCTTTTAATAAAAGGAACATATCACCAACCGAAGCACCGTAGTTAGTCTTATGACATCATCAAGTAACGTCATTTTGATATTATTGACAAAACATGATAAAATATACTCGAAAATATGTCTTTAGTGGAGAATTTCGATGTGGCCACAAGTGTCGAGAAACATAAAACTTTTATGACAAGAAGATAGATTGATAATCTTTCATTTTTTAATTTTTCAAGTTTCTCAATGCATGTTGCCAATGCTAATTTTAAAGAAACATGTAGGTTTTGCAGCAATTTCACAGAAAATTGCCAATTTTTGGTGTTTCAAAGGGCTCAAAGCTACTGATAAATGCACTATTTACAAAATCTCAACACATAATTTAGTAAAGAACTTAACAAAGTATCAAATCACAAAAAAATACTCAATCAATTTAAATGTTAAGAAACAGGGCCGATTTAGGAGCTTCGTGGCCCTACCCCTTTGTTTTTTCAAACATGAGATTCTGTTTGAACATTGATAAAATGTAGTCATAAAACCCAGTATTTTCTTTAGCTACGTTGATAAGAAAATTGTCAAAATTTTATTGCATTGGATATCAGGTAAACCTACAATGTATAGTTTGCAATCTGGCCATTCTGTCTTTATTATTTTCTTTAATTGCTTGATCTCTTGAATCTTGAAAGTATAAATTTAAAGATACTTTAACTACTAATCATCAGTTTGAATTTAAATGGAAATTAAATTTAAGTTCCGTATTTAAATGTTGAAGTAGAACATTGAACCTGTATATAGTACATTACATGTTTTGACAGACTTTTAGAACCAATTTTTAGGAAAAATTATGTAAATTTTTCATGGGTCATATTATAAAAGACTCAAGGTCATAAGCAAGGGCAAGGACACAAGGCATCATTTTTGAATTATGATGAACAAAATTATCATATGTCATAGTAAAACTCCTTAATAAATACAAAATAGCAAGATATTCCATAATCTCACATAGTAAACACTGTGACAGTTAGTCTAAAGTGCATAGAAACACGAGTTCAAGAATTTCGGAATAAATACTCAAGATCCTGTCTCCTTCATTCACTAACTTCATGCTTCTTCATGCTACATGTTTCTCATATTTGTGCATTCATTCATTTGTTTATTTGTTCATTCTTTCATTTATTTTTTTCTGATATACCCGTACCTCATTATTTTCACTTCATATCAGACCTTCACTGTGTCACCATTGATATCAAGCCAATCTGTCTTCATGACACCAATTGTTAGATCTGCTAATAAGTTTGTATTGCATGCACATAAACTTAAAATTTACAGTTAGGTATTGCTATAACCATTGTGTGGATTAATATAATCTCTGATGATAACAAGTAAAAGTAAATACTAGTACAGATGTAAGGAAAAATTACATTGGCTGAAAGTTTAACAGTGCTACATATTGGCTAATTTGCTGTAAAACTTATTTATTTATCCTGTCAACCAGAAGAATGCCCCTCCCCTTCCGTTTATTTTTCCCCCCCGCTCTCTGCTAGAATTCTGATGCATGTTGGGACAACTATGCTATTTGACCTTGTTAAAGCTTCTTCGTGTAAATATAGATTTAATCAATAGAATCGATGATTTAAAAAGGATAAGATTATTTCTTTGAATTAAAAGTTTGATGGTAAGTTTTAAACATGTAAAAGAGGACTTTGAAATGATTTATTGAGAGTCTGCAAGAAATTTCTCTGACAATATATGTATTCTTCAATTTTGTAAAGTTTCTAATAATCAACATAATTTATTTTAGTGATCTTGAGTTATTTCTTAACTGCACAGCAAGTTTTACTTTGACATTATTTACAATTACATTTTGTGAAAGCATGGATATCGTACTACACAGCTTGTTGTAAGATAATTAAGAAAAATTGAAATCTACTCTTTCAACTTAATTGAAAAAAGAATAGAATTTATTATTGATACAAGTATAAATAAAGCAGGTAACTCATGATATGTTACTAGAAATGATCTTAACTTCATGAAGCATTGTTAGTATACTGATGAGATTTATAATTTCTCTGAAAGAAAATTTTCAATAGTTTTAAATCGATAAAGAAAAAGTCAAAGAAAGCAGACCATTTATAATTATGCCGTCATTTTCTATTTATAGAATTCCAGAGAGGAGGTGATAGCTGCCACTGCATATCTAGAATTATTTCTTCGGAAAGCTACGGAACCTGAACTCATCAAAACCTTCCTCAAGTTCATACTCACTGAACAGAATGATGAAATAGTCATATTGGATTCCCTTGTGACCAGGATAAATAGTAGCTCTAAGGTATTTAACACACGTGATAGACTTGATGTATGGTATTTCATATTTACACCTCGTAGAAGGCATAAATTTCAAAATTCGATGAAAATTGTCTGTCTTGCCGTCTCTCAGTCTGCATCAACATTTTGATTCCTGATGATTTAATAAACCTCAAAATTGAATTTATATTTCAAAATTAGAAAATTATGCACTCTGTTTCTTTTGATAAGCATATTGTTCCTCTTTATATTCTGATTTTAGTAATTTTGGATAATTTTGTAATCTGGCCAAATGACCTTCAATAGCTTCTTGATAGTGTCAGGATTATATAAATAGATTGTGTTACTTTTCAGAACAATAATTTCTGAGAGCATCTGGATGTAAGAAAACATGAGATTCAATTTTCATCTTAAAAATATTCAGAAGTAAACATTTTGTATTCACTCATGACTTGTTTCTTTTTCAGCCATTATGTGTTGTGTCATTGTCCTTGTTTAAAACTTTGGTGGATCTCAACTGTGAAGATGTTATGTATCAGCTCCTTTTTAAGTAAGTAACAATTAAATGTTGGTTTTATAACTGAATTGACCCTTCTGATGATGTTAACAGATATTTGAGGCTGATTTTTAATGTTTGACCGAAGTTCAAAGCTTACTTGTCTGGGGCAAAAATATTGTGACATCAATATTGTTTCCCACAATTGGAAGGGTCAACTCAATGAAAAATGTAAGTGTGATTGATCTGATTATGTTTTGTAAAGCTGTTCATTCCATATATTGTGTCTTGATAATTCGTAGTCTTGTAGTTGTTTTGTATCTTCGTTGATTTAACTTTTAAAAATTTTAACTTATTACAGAAAATTAAGATGAGAAGCTTCAGAAGAATTTTTTATTAATACTTTTATTTCTTTAACGTAACACCTACATATTATGATAACAGGCAGTAAAATAATGCAAAATGATCTTTTTAGATATCTTGTACCGTGCACACATGTAATGGTCAGTCAACGACGTAATGTCAAGGACCTTGATCTCTACGGAAAAAGTGCTGAGAGATTCCTTTCCCTCCGTCCAAGCTGTTGTGTACCTACCAACAACGAAAATAGGACGCAATCCACTTCTTCTGAAAGGTAAGAATTTGGAATATGGTCTTAATGGTTCTTTCTTTCATCAATATGCATGGGGATTTAGTATGGGTTTTGTAGTCTCGAGTGAACTAAATTCAATGTAAAAGCTTTGACAATACTTTATACTTCATTCTGATAATAATTTGCACAAATATACTCATATCTAAATATCCAGTTTCAATTTATTTGTATATTTACCTACATGTATTAAAAAAAAAAAAGTGAAAAATTCTGTCAATATCTTAACAAAGAGCCATTGCATTATTTACCAGGCTGATATTTATAAATTTCTACGTTATATTACGTTGCTCATGCCTTGAATTTTTTTGTTGCATGTCTGGCTCTCTGGACTTTTCCCCTGAGTATTTTTATTAAGGAATCACAGGAATGAGATTTTGATTTCTTTTTTTTTTTTTTTGCCACGAAGAATTAAGCTTAAGTTTAAGTGTACTGAGGAACCATTAAGTGAAAGTTATGAAAAAATCCTAATTTAAATAATATTTAAAAGGGAAGCCGGCAAAGTGTTAAAATTAGTGATGTCATATAATATGTACATATGGTGATTTTTTATCACTGATAAAAGAGGAGGAAAAGCTGCTTTACCGAAACAGCAATTTAATTATTTTCAGCATCTTTTCATTCATTTCATAACTTATTTGCCATCATTAAAGTTATATAATGCCGCCCTCCACCTTGACCTGAAGTTTGTGACAAGATTGAATATTGAAATTTTCTGCCCAACTTTTTCTACTGACTGCAATCAAATGATATTAATAGATAATGGACTTTTAAGTAAAATAGATTTCGTAGGCACTTTGATAGTGGCTCAATATTGGTAGCACATGGGTAGTAAAAAGAATAATTTAGCCTTAGAATGCAAATTGAGCAGTTAGACGTAGAAAAAAAATGTCCTTAAACACCATTTTCGCTGTATTGAATTGTTTTGCTACGATTCGCTTTAGACCCAGCACTGTGTGTAGCACATATTTATGTTTGTCTGTAGATGTATGAGTAACAGTAGTGATGCTAACATTCCCTCTACGCATGCATCTCGACCGAGACACGGTCTCGGAAGTTTTCTTCGAGCCAGAAAACGAGAACAGAATTATCAGAAGAAGAGGTAATTAAGTTTTCTAACCAGCATTCACTACCATTTATAGTAGGTCAAAGTTTTTACACAACATAATAATTACATGTATGTTATCCCACATTATATACATGTACATAATGACCTTCCCTGTGCATGGTAGCTAACACATTAATTTACATGTAGTCGTCGGGTGAAATAGTTGTGCACTGAAGTTCAGATCTGTTTGATTTCTGATCATAGAAAACATTTGAAAAAAGATTTAAATCATAGTGTTAAAGGAATTAATTCCAAAATTCAAAGCTTTATTTAATACATAGAAATGCATGTTTATTCTTTTTCTTTTTATAGTCAAAGACATATCAAAGTGAAGTTTTAAATGATTTGAATCTTTAAACTACTAGGTCTTACCAGTAGAAAGTGGCAATCTGTTTCTTATAATTTTGTTTTCAGTTCATTCACATCCTTCCCATATAAAAACAAAAAGAATACAATGAAGTATTATTATCATAATGATATTGCAAGAATTAGTTACTATCTTACAAAGTTGTATTATATGTTATTTAGTTTTATGCATGAATTTATTATATTTTAAGCATTTATATTTTGATATTTCATTTATTTTTATGCCCCCGTTATCCATGATTCCGGGGCATATAGTTTTTTTGCCTGTCCGTCTGTTTGTCTGTTTGTCCATGGCAAAAATTTTAACATTGGGTATAACTTTTCAATTGTAAGTAATAGGCTCTGATATTTTACTTGTGTATTATTAGTGACAAGACCTTTCCATTGATACCAACAATTTTGTTCGCATGACCTTGACCTTTCACCTACTGAACAGAATGGTGTAAATATTATCAAAAAGATGCCAATGGGGGCATTCGTGTTTCACAAACACAGGTTTTATTGATAGTATCTTTTGCAACATTCATAATTCAAATTTGAAAATCAGTTCAGGGGAATTAGCAAGGTATTACAACATTATTTGATCTAAAATGCTTGGTACAGGACATAATATCCTGTGTCTATAGTTAGTCTTGTAAAAAGAATCCTATAACAATCGATTCAAGTCATTAATTTAATGTCCCCCAGCACTGAGCTTCAATTTTGGTTCTGCAGATAGAGTTAAAGGTCTATACTTTATATTGTGCAGTTAATTTTGGAGGTATTTTGAAGCATGACTGGTAAATTCAAAAATTTCCATATTGTAAGATGATTTCATATGACCTAAGTGAAGATGTTCCATTGCAGGTTTCATTTGACAGAAATTAATTTTGGAAGTAAAACTATGAAACCAATCACTTGAAATTACATCAGTCAATTAAAACTAGACACGTTTAAACAAATTATCAGATGAAAATTATATATTGATCGTTCAATAAAATTTCTTCCACAGTATTTAATTTTTGATAGCTTTAGAACAAAATTGACATTAGACAATATTTTTCATCCAATTTATTCCTCTTTCCAGAGCAGCTACAGTGTCCTCTTCAGAACAGCAAAAGTCTGGCTTCCCTACAACGAGTATAGCTTCACAGCTTAAGAACTACGAGACTGATTACAGTGATTATCTAGTAGAGGCCCGACAACAGTTAGAGAATTGTGCAAAGGCTTGTGGCACATGGACTTACCCTTACGATGGGAATTATCCTTCTGAAGATATCTTCTCGGAATTCGTAGAAAATTCCACGCAAAACTGTGATACTGCCCTTTCCATTGAGGACAAACTTGGGTTTAGTGCATCATTGTCTGATTCTGGGACAGAGAGCAATAATTCGAAGGCCGCAAGTGTTCAATTCCTATATCACGGAGATACGTTAGCATCGTCGATTCCCTCTCAGAAGTCCGAAGGAACCCTTTCCCCTTCAACTCAGCTGGACGATGATGTCTTTCAGAGTGACATTTCCAGTTCATATCAGTCCAAAGGTAGTGATTTATCAGAGATTCTACGTAATTACGATAGATCAAGTGGAGACGATTGCGTTAGTAGTATGACAGACTCTAATGACGAAGGCGATTTCTTGTCCTACTTAGAAGGGATGGAAACTCCACCAGGCGAGAATGGGTCTCTGGAAGAGAGTATAGAATCTCTAGAAGCCGTTATAAATAAGTTTATCTCCTTTTCCTCTGTGACTAGCTCTTGTTCAAAATCTGAATCCTGTGATAGTAGTTTAGCTAATTCAAATCCGAAACCATGTGAAGAACCTTCACCACATAGTACTGGTAATAAATGTGTTGATAGATTGACAGATGGATCAGATCAGATGGAAAACACTTCTAGTAATTTTAGTAACCCAAGTTCTGTAGATAGCAAAAAAGCAAAATGTGATGGAACAACATTTGAAGTGATAGAGGATGTTGATTCAAATGCTCAAGTAAGGAACCTAGCCATGGAAACACCCTCTCCCAAAGACAGCACAAGTTTTATCGACATATCAATGTCCCATTTTAAAAAAGATACAAAAGACTCATTATCACTTGATGTTTCTCAGTCTTCTGAGTACCCGGATTCAATACGCAGGAATTCGTCGAAAGACGAAGGTTTCAGCAAGAGTGTAAGCTTCAATCTCACCCCTGTTTCTTCTATGCAGTCCACATCATCCATTTCCCAGAATTCATCAGCAGCTATAGTCAGAGTGCCTTCAGAACCGGCGATTAAAATGTCACCAAACCAACCAAACATTGGTAAGACACGTAGATACATGTATGTACTTGTATTGATCATGTTATCAAAACTTTTGCATTTTCATCTTTTGGAGTTGAGAACTAAACTTGTCATAAGATAAGACGCTGAAATTGAACAGCATGACACTGGAATTGATAAGTATACCTGCGCATTATTGTCTCCAACACTTTTGCATTGTGAAACTTAAAATGGAAGGGAAAGTGTTCCAATGAAAATAGTTTTGTCTAGAATATGTACAAAAATTATTATTCGAAATGCAGTTTAGTTAGAAAGATAGTTATGAATCATGTAAAAATGACCAAAAAATTAACGCAAATATTTTCATGAAACTTTTGTGTGTGTGAATTGATGATTTATTTTCAGCTAAAACAAACAACTGGACATCTTCCATTCGTTAATTTTGTTTGTTTTGCAAATATAAGAATATGCGAACACAAGCAAATAGCTCCTTAAAAACTTGTATAAGTGTCACCAAAATATACCCCTCAGACAACCCTTCAGCCTTTTGTATCTCTAAAATCTTTTTATCATGTTTATGTACACAATAAAAAAAAAAAGATGTACCACAATGTATAATATATAGAAACTGTTTCAGGTGCCTTTCTGATGGCCTTATTTTGCAAGCTGGATGGAATGATGCAGAATAGCCTACCTGTTAACCTCCTATTAACGGGGATTATTTCCCGCTTGGCTGCCTATCCTCAGCCGTTACTCCGTTCCTTCTTACTAAGTCATAATCTTGTATTCCAACCCTCTGTCAAATCACTCCTTCAGGTATTGTACTCTATTTATGAATGTGCTTTTTATGTACATGTATTACATGCAAAATGCAAAATAATGTACATAAATTATATGAAAATTTAGAAATATGCAATTTGAAAATGTGAAGAAGCTTTTTGATTGCAAGAAAAAATATATACTGGTACATGTATTTGTAAAAGAGTTACTATCCGTATATTACATCATCAGCGAATATGAATGTGTTAGACTAGCATGAGAATTGTATTCAGTATGTTTGTACCTCTGATATGAAGCTGAAAGTTTGATTCAAAATTATGCATGTGTATATTTTCAGTAATTTGTAGATGAGAAAATATATATACTTAAACATGATAAAATTCAAGCATTCATGTACATGTATGTAATGTCATGTACTTTGAATAATATATCCTTTTTGGTTGTCTATTGTACTCCAAATTATACCCATCAAAATATAATAGCATAGAGAGAGTATATATCTCAAAATTATCTACATGTACAAGTATATATGCATGATTCCTATAATAAATTATATCCACAAATGTAATAAATGCATGATTCATCCTTGAACACCATTGCTTTATTCCACTCTTATTATTTGAATGATTTAGGTTCTTACGTCGGTGCGACAGAAAGTGGACCATTTTGCCATGACAGTGCCGAGCTTTGAGGGTCTGCTGTTGAAAGCGAGACAGACATTGGTGAAGAGGGAGGAGAACTGGGTATCTGGTGTTGTACCAAGAAGTCCTTATCTACAAAACACAGTCAGTCCTATCAAGGCCCCACCCGTTGTTGAGAACAATACTAAAGGTAGGCAGTACTTGATTTACATTTAAAGTCCTGAATTGTTATCTGGTATTCTAGTACTGGTTATTTCAAAGTACATGATGCCCGAGTGGGTGGACTTACATGTATTCAGAGTTGAAGTAAAGTATTACTGTAAAGTAAGTACTAGTATTCTTATTACCTATATCATTGGATGATGTGACTTCACCAGAGCATTCTAATACTGCAATACATATTTAGCTTCTTGTAAAGGTGCATAGATAGAGGATCTCAAATGATTTTCTATTTTATACGGTATTTATGGAATGAGTTGTGTGATTTTTACATCCCGAGCATTGGCGAGGTTATTGAAGTTACACGTGTTTCATAAATACCATATGAAATAGAAACATCATTGAGATTCTTTTTATCACATGACCTACCCTGAAATTTATCAAAATAACACAAAAATGTTATAATTTTGACTTCATTTCTTTCAAATTACACACCAACAACATTGCCATTTCTTTTATGATGTCATAAATGATACTGAGCTTTTTACCCTGAATGACAATGTGTCCAAAGTGCACAGATATACATGTGATATTAGTCTACATGTAGGTAGTGACATACATATGTACCTGACTTCTTTTCGTACACACCATTTTGTATGCTTGTTAACATACTATTTGTCTCATATGAAATGTCTTTTTCCATTTCAGAAAAGAAGAAACTTAGTCTAGCAGATTTATTCAAACGGTCTCCCACAAAAAGGACCCTTCCGACCATCGGAAAAGGAGGACCTCAACTTCAAGTTGTCCAGGGAGGGAGGGGTTACCGTTACATAAACTACCAAAACAGACCACAGGAGGTGGTGCAAAACCCGATGGACTTACCGAAAATACGGAACGCCGTGTACTGTGCAATAGTTTTAGAAGAATTCTTAAAGGAACTTGCAGCTCTTAGTCAAGAACATGCTGTTATATATATGGACGATGGGTATTCGAGTTACGAAGAAGTTATGTCAATGTAAGAGTGAGTTGTTATAAACACGTATGTCTGAAAGTTTTAAATGAAAGGTGCTTATATTCTGTTGCAAATGACCTTATTGCCACCATATAATTCAGAATGCAGGGTATTGGCTACTAATAGTTTTAAATCTGCACATTTGCTTCAGCTGAAATAGCTTTTGCATTGTTTGTTGACTGTAGAATGGCATAAAATCAGACTTTAAATTCAGTTTTTTTTTCCCATTTTGATTTTTCATCAAGTGCAGTCCAATATTGAATAGACCTACCAAAAACTGATAATTATCTGCTTTAGGCACTCAGTTCCATATTTTCATTTGTAGATCATATACATGTATACTGTATATCACATTGTTATGAAAAATATTTGAAATAGATATACGTAGAAAAAAAACATGAACTCAGTAAAACGGATGTTTTGATAGATGGGGCAAAAATGTTGATTCAGAGATGAAAAGTGATATCATTATCATACGTTACAATGACTTTTTAGCTCACCTCGACGAAGTTGAGTGAGCTTATGCTATACCCCCGCGTCCGCGTCCGGTTAAGAAGTTTGGGGTAGCTCAGTATTTGGCAAAGTACTGATGCTACAGTAACCAAACTTGCACAAGTGATTCATCTTTGGATGCTGAGGTGAACCCATGCATCGGATGCTGCATCTGACCTACATTTTCCGCTTGAGTGACTTGGTTAAGAAGTTTGGGGTAGCTCAGTATCTGACAAAGTACTGATGCTACAGTAACCAAACTTGCACAATTGATTCATCTTTGGATGCTGAGGTGAACCCATGCATCGGATGCTGCATCTGACCTACATTTTCCGCTTGAGTGACTTGGTTAAGAAGTTTGGGGTAGCTCAGTATCTGACAAAGAACTTATGCTACATTAACCAAACTTGCACAAGTGATTCATCTTTGGATGCTGAGGTGAACCCATGCATCAGATGCAGCATCTGACCTACATTTTCTGCTTGAGTGACTTGGTTAAGAAGTTTGGGGTAGCTCAGTATCTGACCAAGTAGTAATGCTACAGTAACCAAACTTGCACAAGTGATTCATCTTTGGATGCCGAGATGGATCCATGCATCGGATGCAGCATCTGACCTACTTTTTCCACTTGAGTGATTTTGCTTTTAAGAGCCAATATTGAGCAAAGTATAAGTGCTACATGTACCAAACTTGCATATTGGATGTATCTTTGATCAAACTTTCATAAAATGAGCTTGACCTACTTTTTCCGCTTGAGTGATTTTGCCTTTAAAAGCCATTATTGAGCAAAGTATAAGTGCTACATGTACCAAACTTGCTTATTGGATGTATCATTGATCAAACTTTCATGTAATGACCTTGACCTACTTTTTCCGCTTGAGTGATTTTGCCTTTAAAAGCCAATTTTGAGCAAAGTATAAGTGCTACATGTACCAAACTTGCATATATGATTTATTTTTGATCAAACTTTATAAAATGGCCTTGACCTACTTTTTCTGCTTGAGTGATTTTGCCTTTAAAAGCCAATATTGAGCAAAGTTTAAGTGCTACATGTACCAAACTTACATATTGGATGTATCTTTGATCATTCTTTCATAAAATGACCTTGACCTACTTTTTCCGCTTGAGTAATTTTGCCTTTAAAAGCCAATATTGAGCAAAGTATAAGTGCTTCATGTACCAAACTTGCATATTGGATGTATCTTTGATCAAACTTTCATAAAATGAAATTCCAATATACATGTATTTAGAAATATGTTTGAATTGAATTTTGCTGCCACGAGGTGAGCTTCGTAATCTGTGATTACCTATGTTTTAATTTGCATAAACAAAGAAAGTTTTTGAAAATTGAGACCTCTTTTTCAGATTTTTTAATTTTGAATCACAGTATAGATATTTTCATTTAAATTCTATGAATTAGGATTTTTAAAGTCATATTAATCAGGATACTCATTTTAAAAATATCTGAAACACTTGAAATATTTATTTTCTGATGAAGAAAACATACAGAGTTGAGTAACAAACTTATGGGTGTAATTGTTTTTTAAGTAAACAAAAAATGAAATGTTTATTGATTTGGTCTCCTGGAAATCCTTTTTACCCATCTTCCTTGAAGCTGTAAATAATCTATTTCTATTTATTACTATTTCCTGTTACTAGAGTTTAAGTCTTGTTATGTAGTAAATTTATTAGATTTTATCTGTAACTAAAATCAAAATATTTTTATACTTGTATCTCACAGAAATCTAATATTTTTCTAATTATCATTAGTTAGAATAAAATGACATATATAGTAATTATGAAACCTATAGAATATCTTGAAGTACATTTATCATGTTTTGATTGAAAATCTCGGACCTTAATTGTTTTGATAGATCAGATTAATTATCCCGTCGGAATTTTGCAGAAGAAACCATTTGTGATAGAGATTCGTTAAAGTCCCCCCCCCCCCCCCCCCCCCGAATGAAATGATATGGGCTTTTGAGATATGTTCAGTTCTATCCAATTTGATGTGAAAGGAGTCTCGTTGAGGATGATAGAAAATGATAGATATTTGACAAAGAACAATTGTTTTATTTAGTGCATAGTTTGATTAGAACAAATTGCCAAAACTTTGGCCCAAGATTTGTATTCAAATCTACATTAGACGTAAAATGCACAAACATAATATAGATGCCAGGGATTTTTTCTTTGTCACGAGGAATATAGTTTTATATTGTATTTTTGTTTAATTTATTACCATTGTGGAATATTGTAGCAGATCATAATTTTACTTAAAGCTCAATTCAAATCTTCCATGTCAATAAATGCCATACTGATCTTCATTAACACACCCTAATATAATTCAAACCATGTGGTATTACCGTGATACTTTAGTACTCCTACTTTAAATTTATATGATTTATCATACAATATAAAGATGTTATACATCAAACTATACAAATGGTAATTTGTCGTACTCATTGAAGATCAGCAACTATGTTTATGAATAATTCAAGGAATATAGATGTTCAAGGTGAATGGGGATACTCACAGAAGCAATTTTTTTTTAATGATATCAAGTTAATTACAAATATAAAATACGCTATGTATTAAGTTTTATGATAAAAGTACTCATAAACATACATGTATTTCATTTCGCTATAAAAAAGAATTGGTTGTATGGAATAAAAGACAAAGGTTGTCAGCTTTATACATGTATGTTCTATATCAAATATATTGAAGTGTATCAATCGGTTTAAACATAGCCATAATCTCTATTTATCTCATTCTGAATACTTTGCCATAGATTTTTAAGAAGATATGATATATTTATTCTTTTTACAGATTATGTACTGAATTTGGAAGTTCAATCCCAGTATTTAAATATTTTTTTTCTGTGTACTATTTTCTTCAAAATTTAGTTGTTGATGATTGAATCATGTTACACTGATGTAGCTTATTTTGCCACAGTAAGTAAATATTGTATGTTCTGTGCCGTCTCGAATCTAAAGAATGTTTATGTGTATGATTTGTTCAATTTTTTCTTATCTTAAATGAGAGTTATAGAAATTAAGATTACACGTTTTTGAAAATTTAAAAATGTGCAAAATATGGAATTCATTCCCTAAAATCCTTCCTACACTTTCTCTCAAATCATTTATGAAAATTCAGATTTTGATGAAAGTGCAAAATTGTGCATCAAGTCTTTTCAATGAAATAAGATGTCTGTTTTCACATTAAATAATCATCGTCCACATATTTTTACAATTTCAGTTGAAGGATATTTTACTGGGTATCAACTACTAGTCAGTCATAATAGTTGCCTTGCTTAGATATATTGTACTTATAAACTAAACATATTATGTGAAACATGACACTCGTAAATGATCAGCCTTTCTGGCATGTGGATCATATACATTTTATTTGTTTATGGTTGAGGCCATATTCAGTACTATCAGATTAATGGAACTCATCCTTTGTTTACATATTTTAGCTTTTCAGTTAGATTAAGAAAACACGTTCAATTCACAACTAATTGACCAAATTCCAACATACAATGTAGATGATCATGAATTAGGTTTTGCAATGTTATTTCATTTATTCATCAACTGTCAACAAGTATTCTATAAATTTTATCTAAGAATATTTAATGATCAGTTAAATACTATTAAGTTAGTCATGGAGAAAAAGGCTAATTTTAAAACATCAGGGTTTTACATCAAGATTAAGATTGGTGTATATATTGAATGAAAAAAAAAACGATGTTGTCAGGGGGAAAGTTTTCAAGACAAAGATTTTTTTATGGAAAGCTTTGCTATGCATATTTTTCATTATTAAATTTTCTATTATAGTTTTAATCAATTTATTGCTATGTTATTTAGAACATTATGAGAAAAATTATTATTTGGAGTAAATGGAAGCAATATTTGTACTAGCCATGTTATTTATAGCCATAACATTGAATATGCAGTTTACATCTGACCTATTCAGTAAAGTTATAAACCCTATTCAATGTGTTTGTATCTATCATTTAAAGCAAACTTTGCAAAAACAGAAAGGAGAGATGAACTTCATCATAAAGAAAGATAAGCTACCAATCTCCTACGCATGTGTCCGATTTCAGTTCCGCTTTTCTTCACTTTGAAATCTACCTCTGCCGTCATCGGTTATTGTTTGTCTGCAAGATTCTTGCAGATTGAAACTGGGGCTTCATATTTGTAAATAAAATATTGCAAGTATATACCACTAAGTATAACTACATTTATGAGGTATATAATGTACAAGTATTGTCTTTGTTTCAATGCAATACGATGCAGTATCAAATACGTGCCTCTACCTTTAATCTTTTGCAATGTTTATGTCAGAAGTCCTAAAGACGTCACTGTGATGACATGCCGTACTTGCGATGCCTCTCGGGTTTTATCATTACGTAAAATGGTGTAGGAAAATACTGATGAAGGCACGGTTATATTGCAAGCCTGTGCCACCTATGACCTTGTTGCAAGTTGATATGCTACACGTTTGGTTGCAGGTGGATTGTCAGATGTCCCCTACAGTATGGTTTCAGACCTTTTCATACCTTCAACAACCAAGGAACAGGCTACTTTGACTTCTAAGACACTTTTAACATAAACTCTGTGTGAACTGTAACATTTGGGTTGACATGTCAAGGTCATATTCAGCTGTCAGACTTGTATTTCAGAACAGTTGTAAAACTGATAATGGATAACCATCGTATCTGAAAGTGAAATATCAAGAAGGATTTACCTATAAGTATGACAAATAGGAGATTGTTTCTCCTTCTAATGATCTATTCTCACTTTTTAAGGCTATGCTCACTCCTGGTAATATCCTTATATGGAAATCAGAGCTATTTAGTCTCCTAACGGTGAAACCAGGCCATGCTTTTTGCTGCCTGCTTGGATCTCAATAACATTTCACACATGACCTTGATCAAAGGTCATGGACACCATAAACACAGATTGAAAAATCTTGCCCGAACATGAACTTCACTGCCTATGTTGATTTGAAATATGTATGATTACACCTTCTTATCACTTGTTCTCACCTGGTAAGTCATGCAGGATTATTTGTGTCATTACTGTTCGCACATTGTTTTTAACAAACAGGATATGATTACTCCTCCTGATCTTTTGTTCTCACATGGTATGCCATATAGAATCATTCACTTATATTATTGTTCTCACGTGATATACTTAGACGTTGTCACTACCCTACATGGTATGTCTCACTGGATACCATAAATATCTTTACGGTTTTGTTGCAACCTGTTCTCACTGTTTACAAGAAATAGGGTACATTACACTATTGGCACCTGGTTTGTCAAACAGAATATACTTATTGTGGACACATTTATTTTTATGTTACAGGCATCTGTCAATTTTCATACTTTATTGTTCTGAATGAAAGTATTTACTAATAGTGAGCCCGAGTAAAATCCAGGCAGTAAACAGGCACAACAAAATTCAATACATGGACTAAGAAACCACAGTTATCAATGAGCGGTAGATACGTATACCCGATCATCGTTCATCTTCAATATTCTTTGAATATGTAAACGATGCACAGACAAGGGCATTTTTGTACATAAACATAGAACTTTGAACCATCCCAAAAGCTCAAGTGAGCTATTGTCATAGCGCACCGTCCGGCGTCTGTCGTCCGTCGTCCATCGTCCGTTGTAAACTTTTCAACATTTTCGACTTCTTCTCCAGAACCACTGAACAGATTTTCATGAAACTTGGTAGGAATGAAGTACTCACGATCCCCTACAAGTGTTGTTGTTTTTCGTCCGGATCCATCAATAGATGGTGCCACCACAGGCAAAAGTAGGTCACAGGGGGTACCCTCCTTTGACAAACTTCTTCTTCAGAACGGAAGCACGTATCGACAAACCGAAAGCATCAGGATGATCTAGAGAGATGTCTTAAGAAGTGTTGTTATTTTTGGTTCCACTCGGAAGTCAAATTTTTGACGCGTTTTTGACGCCTTTTCGGACTTTGTCAGAAATGCACATTTTTGCACTATTTCTTTAAATAACTCAATAAGTGTATGATTTTACACATTCATTTACTGCATATTTATCATATTTAAGTTTCTAAATGCTTTGATAAATATTTTATTCTAAAATTTTAATTTTTTGATTTTTTTTATGAATTTTTTTTCTTATGTGAAAAGGAAAGAGGGGGGGGGGGGTGATTTTCATGCATATTCAACTTCTTCTCCAGAACTGCTGAACAGATTTTTATGAGTAATTTTTCAATCATGAATAGATATGTTTACTGTGCACATGGACCCAAGGCTTGTGGGTTCAAGTTCTGGTACTTCTTTTATCTATATCAGGAATTTTAACCCTTTCGTATAACAGCAGAACTCATGTATGCAAGAGTTGTCTTTCTTTAATATTGCTATATGTTTTTGAGGTTTAAATTCTTGGATTATCGATTCATTTGAATGTTATATATTTTAAATAAGTATGCAAAAGGAAACTAAATAATTCAAAAAAGATGAATAAGTATTTTCAATTCATCTTGTGAAGACTTAGATATATAACTTTGAAATTAAAATATTGAGAGCAGCTCTTAATGTAAAAACAGAACTCTACATTTACATAACGTAGTGATTGTAGGGGGAGAAGGCTGTAATTTATTAGCAGGTTTGTATAACTGTCTCCCTCGGGTTACTTAGATTACTCAAGAAGAAGGGGGGGGGGATGATTTTCATACATATTCAACTTCTTCTCCAGAACCGCTGAACAGATTTTCATGAAACTTGGTAGGAAAGAAGTAATCATGGTCCCCTACAAGTATTGTTGTTTTTTGTCCGGATCTGTCTACAGGTGGCACCACCACAGGCAAAAATAGGTCATGGGAAGTACCCTCATTTGACAAACTTCTTCAGAACGGAAGCACGTATCGACATACCGAAAGCATCAGGATTATCTAGAGAGATGTCTTAAGAAGTGTTGTTAATTTTTGTTCCACTCTGAAGTCTGGTTATTTTCCTCTTACAAACTTTTCTTTGTTTGATATGCTTAGTTTACGTAGTTTTCAGGTGAGCGTTGTGGCCCCTGGGCCTCTTGTTTCTTATTTTTGCCATTAAGACCTGTTTGAAATAGCATGATATTGAAACATCTTGATTTCCGTGTATAAAATATTATTTTTGGGTAAAAACATTGGGGGTTTTTTGCTCAAAAAATCACCGAAAAATGGAAAAAGGCAATGACTCATGAATGAATGTAATGTTTTTGGAAGTTCTTTCATAATATTATCCTGAAGTGACCTTTTGGAGAATCAGGTTTAGTGTGATCTTAATTTCAATGAGCAAAGAGACATTAATTTGGGATAAAAATTGTGTTTTTGATCAGAAATCTCTAAAAACTGGAAAAAGGCTTTTAGTCATTGATTCTTTCATATTTTGTTAATTATTTCATCATATTTCATCTTCACAACTTATCTGAAATAGTAAGCAACGATGTTTCTTTGATTTTAAAGTATAATGGAATATTTTGGGGTGAAAATGTTAAATTTTGCTCAGAAATCATGGAAAAAGGCAATAATTCATGAATGAATGTACACTTTTTTTTAAAGTTCTTTCATAATAGATTTTTGTATTATCCTGAAGTGACCTTTTGGCGAATCAGATGTAGTGCGATCTTAATTTCTATGAGCAAAGAGACATTAATTTGGGGTAGAAATTGTGTTTTTGATCAGAAATCCCTAAAAACTGGAAAAAGACTTTTATTTATTGATTCTTTCATATTTTGTTAATTCTTTCATCCTATTCCATCCTTACAATTAATCTGAAATAGCAAGCAATGATGTTTCTTTGATTTTATAGTTTAATGGATTATTTTGGGGGTGAAAATGTCAAATTTTGCCCAGAAATCACAGAAAAATGGAAAAGGGCAATAACTCATAAATTTGTTATTTTTTAGCTCGCCGGGACGAAAATGTCCGGAGAGCTAATGCCATACCCTCGGCGTCGTTGTCGTTGTCCGTAGACAAAACTTTAACCTGGGCTATATCTCTTGAACTATAAGGGGTAGGGTTTTGATATTTCACATGTTGATACCTTGTGACGAGACCTTTTATTTGAGACCATGACCTTTGACCTAGTGACCTTGACCTTGGACTTTGACCTACTTTTCAAAAACTTTAACCTGGTTTCTGACAAAAATCTGTATAGGCGAGCTATGTAATCTTTGATTACCCTATGTTTTTGGCAGTAGCTTTCATAATATTATCCTGAAGTACTTTTGGAGAATTAGCTATAGTGCCATCTTTAATGATCAAAGACACATTTTTGGATAAAAATAGTGTTTTTGGATTAAAAATCTCTAAAAACTGGGAAGGATTCATTCATATTTTTTTCATTTTAGATCAATATTATTTCATTTAATCTGAAATAATGAGCAATGATGTTACTTTGACTTCAGAGTATAACGGAATATTTGTTGGGTAAAAATGTTGCGTTTTGCTCTAAAATCCCGGAGAAATGGGAAAAGGCTATAAAGCCCTATGTGATGGTCATCTTAACACAATCTTTTTTTTAAACCTTTTCCTTAAGGACAAATTTTGGAGAAGTACATTGTTCATTTAGTATCTTAATTTCCGTCTGTAAAGCCATTTGATTTTGTGTAAAATAGGTTTTTTCAACCTCGAAGTCACTGAAATTTGGAGAAAAAAAGCTTTTGTAGTCATATATTAAGTGATGATGGAGCCATCCCAATTTCAGTGTATCAAGGAATGTTTTTGTTAAAAAGTTCAATTTTGTTGTTTGGAAACACTTGGCTATAACTCATTAATTCATTTATAATATAAAAATTAAATATGATTGTTTTTTTTACGATAAGCTTAATTTTTTTCTGTAATGAAATATTTGGTCGAATTGGCTAGAAAATATTATTTTTGTGAATCAAATCAGGAAAGGTAACCTATTATTTTATGGCATTTAACATTGTTTAAGTGATCAAATGGAATGAGCCAGAAGAGATTGCTTTGATTATTTCGATATTTTTGGGGGGTAATATCTTAATTGTTCTTCAAAAATTGCTGATTTCTGGAAAAACCTTTATTACTATCAAATTCTACATCTTTATTGTAGTCACATATTCAAAAGTGTTCTGGGGTATATCATAGTTTGTCCTTGTACGTTAAGATACAAGAATGTACTAGTATTCCTTATTAATTTGAATGATATTTTGGGGCAAAACATTTTTATGTATAGAAAACAAGAAAGTACGATAAGATAAGATAAGCTTTATTTAGAGTCGGCATGTCACAATAACAGGTACAAAACATAAGCTCATATGTTGCTTGAAGTTTAGACACGACACTTTAAGCTCACCTATGTCAAAGGCTCAAGTGAGATATTATCATAGCGGTCCGTCTGTCGTTATATTCCGTCGGCGGGGTAAACTTTTCACATTATCAATGGAAAGCTCTCTATCATATCCGGACACCCATGTTATTTTAATTGTAAATTTTGTGCTAATTAAAATGATTTTAAAGAACAAAAGCTGCTGTTATTGTTAATATTTATGGTAATTAAATTCGATATAAAGGATTTAATGGTATTTTGACAGAGATAGGAGATATTCTGATATCACCCGAAGGATACAACGTCTATATAATTTGAATAAAACATGAAATCTTATGGTCATTAAATTCGTTATAAAGGATTTAATGGTATTTTGATAGTGATAAGAGATATTCTGTTATAACTCGAGGGATGCAGTGTCTCCATTTTTACTATCAGGACACACACGCGCACACGCGTGTTCGAAATGTCAACAGAAATAATGGAATAAAAAAATTCTAACAAAGACCTCTTGGTAGAATCAGCAACGAGATAAAGAGGAAATAAGATAACGAGAAAACCGTTTACTACTGGACGTGAAAAATATCTCCGGCACGATCACCAAACACTGACCACAGCGGAACACACTCATAGTAATGCAACAAACAATGTGCACCAGACGGAACAACTTCAACAAACAGGCACAACGAGATACACAACGCCAAATGGACCAACCACCAATCAAAGTAGAAACATTGACGGAGACCACAGTGCAACCGCCGTTCGCTTTGTATATGTCATAGCGAATGGTGTGTCCGAATAACGCGTGCGCAATTATAGTACAATTAACTAAAGAAAACACTCTACCCGATAGAACAACAATAATAGACGAACAGACGCAATTAGAGTTAGGACGAACAATTTCCAGCAAGCCATCATGCTGTGAGTATCCGGATTATGTGTTTATTATATATAATTATATATCTTTTCTAGTATGGATGGAAGCAGATCCTGACGATAATCTCAACAGCACTCACAATAGAGCACTATGTTGAGCATCGACGGACCCCTAGCAAGCTAGAGGTGGGATCAGGTGCCCGGGAGGAGTAAGCATCCCCTGTTGGCTAGCCGCACCCGCCGTACTCAAGTACTCAAGTACTCATTACCATTGTTTCTTTTTTGGAGATTTTTCACGATCTGAACACCCAACCAGAGTATTGTGTTTCTTGAATTCTAAGGCGGAGATTCTCCCCGTTATAAATATCACTACATAAAATACAGTCACGTTATTTTTCCGACTTTTTCAATGAAACATGTTACATTTCACGTTATTGTCTGTTTTAATGATTTACCCTTTGGTAACAAAAATTCAAAATTGAAAATTTCATTGTAATATTAATTCGCTTTATTAAGTTTGAAGTTTATATCTACTCATAAATCTCTTCTTTATATGGCATATCCTATAACAAGCAAATAAAAGAGAGGAATTTGCTTTCTGCCATTACTGTCATATGGACAGCATTCAGAGAAGTCGGTAAGTTCTGTCATATTGTCTATCTTATTTTTTGCCTAAATTGTGCATACTTTCTTTTGCTATGTAGCCGTATTCATAATTAATTTAATAATTATCATAGCGACTATGATTTACAATTGATAATTTTGGGAAAGATGGAAATGGCCTGCAAAAAAAAAACAAAACAAAACAAAACAAAACAAAACAAAACAAAAAACAAAACAAAACACTTGAACTAATGAACAAAAATAAGAATATTTAAGGAATGAGTGTCTTTTTTTTTGCGTTCGTGGCTTTTACACTCTGGTTCGACAGGCGCAAATCTCGTGAACCGCGAAGCGGTTCGCCTGTCGAACCAGAGTGTAAAAGCCATGAACCCAAAACATGAGATACTCATTCCTTATATTTACATTTAGAAACATTCAGATGTAAAACTACGGAAGCGTCCTAATGCCACATTCTGAATTTTTTTTATCTCCTAATTAGGAGATACTATCACCTAATTAGGACTTAGCTTTCTCCTAATTAGGAGAAACTATCACCTAATTAGGACTTAGCTATCACCTAATTAGGACTTACTTTCACCTAATAAGGATATACTATCTCCTAATTAGGAGATACTATCACCAAATTAGAACTTAGCTATCTCCCAATTAGGAGATACTATCACCTAATTAGGACTTAGATATTACCTAATTAAGACTTAGCTATCACCTAATTAGGAGTTACTATCACCAAATTAGGAGTTACTATCTCATAATTAGGAGTTACTATCACCTAATTAGGAGATACCATCTCCTAATTAGGAGATACTATCACCTAATTAGGACTTAGCTATCACCTAATTAGGACTCAGCTATACCCTAATTAGGAGTTACTATCATCTAATTAGGAGATACTATCTCCTAAATAGGAGATATTATCACCTAATTAGGACTTAGCTATCACCAAATTAGGACTTAGCTATCACCTAATCAGAAGTTACTATTACCTAATTAGGAGATACTATCACCTAATGAGGACTTAGCTATCACCTAATTAGGACTTAGCTATCACCTAATTAGGACTAAGCTATCACCTAATTAGGAGTAACTATCCTCTAATCAGGAAATACAATCTCCTAATTAGGAGATACTATCACCTAATTAGGACTTAGCGATCACCTTATTAGGAGTTACTATCACCTAATTAGGAGATACTATCTCCTAATTAGGATATAGCTTAGTCCTAATTAGGTGAAAGTATCTTCTAATAAGGAGATAGTAACTCCTAATTAGGGTATAGCTAAGTCCTAAATAGGTTATAGCTAAGTCCTAATTAGTTGATAGTAACTCCTAAGTAGGAGATAGTAACTCCTAATTTGGTGATAGTAACTCCTAATTAGGTGATAGCTAAGTCCTAATTAGGTGATAGTATCTCCTTAGTAGGAGATAGTATCTCCTAATTAGGTGATAGTAACTCCTAATTAGGTGATAGCTAAGTCCTGATTAGGTGATAGTTAAGTCCTAATTAGGTGATATTTTCTCCTAATTAGGAGAAAGTATCTCCTAATTAGGTGATAGTAACTCCTAATTAGGGTATAGCTAAGTCCTAATTGTGTGATAGCTAAGTCCTAATTAGGTGATAGTATCTTCTAATTAGGAGATAGTATCTCCTAATTAGGTGATAGTAACTCCTAATTAGGTGATAGCTTAGTCCTAATTAGGTGATAGCTAAGTCCTAATTAGGTGATAGAATCTCCTAATTAGGAGATCGCTATGTCCTAATTAGGTGATAGTATCTCCTAATTAGGAGATAAAATTAATTTCAGAATGTGGCATTAGGACGCTTCCGTAGAAAACATCTTTGAAAACATCCTCGAAATTTTATACAAATTAAGTGAAAATTAAGATCTAAATGTTTCACGTGTGCGAATTACTCCATTGCAAAGGACCAAAATATACAGTTTGATATCAAAAATTACCGAATAATTTTTATTTTTGAAATGTTTTCACGATGAGTATTAATTTTTTTGTAAACAATTTTAAGAGAATTAGGCCTTATTGATATTTAGAAAAGTCAGTGCTGCATAAATTTAATTCACTAGCGCCATCTACATTCACGTTCACATGAACACTGAGGAAGTTTAAAGATGGACTGTTACAACGTGTTCACAATGTTGTAAATATCTGCTAAAAAGTTTTCATGATGAATTCTAACTTTTTATAAACAATTTAAAGAGAATAAAGATTTATTCATAATATCAGAGAAGTCAGCTTTGCATAGATTCATTTCGGTAGCGCCATCTACATTTAAGTACACATGAACTTTGTGAAACTGTACATATACACGTACATAGAATTGTTATACATCTTTCAATGGTTTCAGGTATTTGTTTGGTTGTCCCCGTCTGTTTCTTCTCTTTTATATCGTCTCATTCCCCGTACACATGTTGGGAATCTCCTCCTGGTCGCAATTTCAGCATCAGTATGCCCCGCCCACCGTTTGAACTTCTTGCGCGCACGTTATGTGATTGGGACCAACCTGTGTTCATCGTGAAATGAACGTCAAAACTGAATAGGCGTGTAACATAGGAAATCAACTTGCAATGTAAATATAAAAGAGTAACCTATGAAACCAGTCAAAAGAAATGAAATACGTCTTGCTTATGTTAAATGTTGAACATGTTCTAGAACGTGGTTCAAAATTCGAATGTTGAATGTTGAACCGCGTCCCAAAAACACACTACCCAGTCAGCTATATTCGATTTGCAAAATACTACGAGAAACTCAAATTAGAGTCTGCGATATCAAATTTGAACCAAGTTTGTTTGACAAGAAGCAACCGTGTTCTACTATAAACGATATCCAATATATGTGTAGTTTGGGAAGATATTATATATATTCAAATTGTAAATCAATAATATGATAATGTTCTTTGCGAGATGAACTCTTTAATGCTTTAATGGAAAAGAGCACTGTCCTATTGTGTGAAATGACTGTACCAACAAAGAACGGTAATTATGGTCAACCTCTAATTTTGAAGAAGTAATTCAGCTAGATTTCAGAGATGCGATTTCAGCTTCCAAGATGAACAGGAAGCTGTCGACTAAATGCAAGGTACATGTAGATGAAGTCTATGACCATTCATATGTAAGTGTTCGTTTTCATTCATATAGAGAAGTGTTTTAATTTGTGTCTTGTTACGGGTATGCTACACACAGCAAGTGCATGTATTATATATGTAATGCGCGTTAGCGCATGTCATGCCATATATGCTTTTGCTGTGTGTTGCATACCCGTAACAAAACACAAATTATGACATTTATTATATACATGTATGATATATGCACTAGTCTGTTTCATTCTTGTTTTCTGAAATCGCGTTTACTAGGTAAAAGGGTGACGTTAAAATTCAGATCATAGTAAGTGTTCGTTTTCGTTTTTTTAATGAATTTGAATACACAATGTACTAAGTAATCATCAAAGATGTACTCATTAATTACGTAGTCTCAATGTCGAGAAGGCAATGCAAAATTATTAGAATTTCTATTGGAACGGTTGCGTACGAAAGCCGAATAGTGTCAAACAAAAAATTAAATTTATCTCGTTATTACGAGAAAAGATCTCGTTATAACGAGATAATTTTCTCGTTATTACGAGAAAAGATCTCGTTATTGCGAGAAAATTATCTCGTAATTACGAGAAAAGATCTCGTTATTACGAGATAATTATCGCGTTATTACGAGAAAATTATCTCGTAATTACGAGAAAAGATCCCTTTATCATGAGAAAAGATCTCGTTATTACGAGATAATTATCGCGTTATTACGACATAGTTTTAAGTTATATAACATTATATATTTATATATATTTTATATTCTTTATTTTATGTATTTCTATATTTATATATTTCATATTTTATATTTTTTAAATATATATATTTTAAGTTATATTTTAACATAAAATCAATTATTTGAAGATATCTTCAATTATTTGAAGATATCTTCAATTATTTGAAGATATCTTCATATATTTATATTCAATTATTTGAAGATTTCTTCAATTATTTGAAGATATCTTCAAATGAACTGAAGATATCTTCAAATATTTAAAGATATCTTTAATTCAATTGAAGATATCTTCATATAATTGAAGATATCTTAAAATCATTTGAAGATATCTTCAATTCATATGAAGATATCTTCAAAGCAATTGTAGATATCTTCAAATAGTACCATTTGAAGATATCTTTAATTCATTTGAAGATATCTTTAACGCATTTGAAGATATCTTCAAATAATTGAATATATGTTAAAACGGCGTTCCAGAGCGCCGTTTTAACATAAATTCAATGATTTGAAGATATCTTTAAATGATTTGAAGATATCTTCTAATGAATTAAAGATATCTTTAAATGAATTAAAGATATCTTCAAATGGTTCTATTTGTAGATATCTTTAAATGAACTGAAGATATCTTCAAATGATTTGAAGATATCCTCAAATTAATTATAGATATCTTCAAATGTACTATTTGAAGATATCTACAATTGCTTTGAAGATATCTTCATATGAATTGAAGATATCTTCAAATGATTTAAAGATATCTTCAATTATATGAAGATATCTTCAATTGAATTAAAGATATCTTTAAATATTTGAAGATATCTTCAGTTCATTTGAAGATATCTTCAAATAATTGAATATAAATATATGAAGATATCTTCAAATAATTGAAGATATCTTCAAATAATTGAAGATATCTTCAAATAATTGAAGATATCTTCAAATAATTGAAGATATCTTCAAATAATTGATTTTAAGTTAAAATATAACTTGAAAAATATATATTTAAAAAATATAAAATATATAAATATACAAAATATAAAAAAAAAATATATATATATATATAAAGTTACATAACTTAAAACTATGTCGTAATAACGCGATAATTATCTCGTTATAACGAGATCTTTTCTCGTAATAGCGAGATCTTTTCTCGTAATAACGAGATCTTTTCTCGTAATAACTCGATAATTATCTCGTAATAACGAGATCTTTTCTCGTAATAACAAGAAAATTATCTCGTAAAAACGAGATCGTTTCTCGTAATACCGAGATCTTTTCTACGGAAACGTTTTAGTGCCTCCTGTTGTTGTGTTGTAAGTAGGTTTCACGACAAAAAGAAAATCGAATTGCCGAGATAAATGAAGAGTTATGACGTATTTAAGTCGAAAAGTCGCTTTAAGCTTCTCTTCAGTGAGGTTTTTTGGACGAAATGTCATTCAAAAAGCATGAAGTTAATTTCATTTAAGTCAAGAAAATTCAATGCGATTTGTCTCATGTCAACTTCAAAATAAATCGTCGTCCTAAAAGTCGTTATGGCATGAGCATCTAGATGTATCGACATCATTCAAGTTGATATGTTGGAGTAAACGCACTTTTGCCGAAATGATTATATCGAAATTATGCCGAAAATACACCAAGTCGAATTTTCGAATGTCAAATTAATTTCATGCGATTTCTCTTTCGTTGATTTCAGTCAAATATCGAGTTCTTAATTTCGAATTATTACCTAAATCTCGCTATGCCGACATTGCAGAAGGCAATTTGATGCGATGAAGTAGTACTTATTGTTATCTTTTTGCACTACTTTAATTGCTTGAAATCAGCTTTGCGAGTTTTAAAAGACGCAGTTATTTCAATTAGATTTATCCTTGTCAATGTTTTTATAACATGAGGCCCAAGTGGTGTTATTCCTTTCATCTCTCTGAGATTATTCCTGACCTTTCTCTGCCTTTTCATTGCCATCAGCAAATATATTTTAATTAACACTTTTAGGAGACAATGAATAAGATATACTTTTATTATTCGTACTACTTAACTTTGATTTCATTTTACTAAACTATGTTCACATCTATATATTAGATTACATATATAAGGGCTTGGATTTCTTATATGATGAGTGATATCTATATATAATGAGTGATATCACTAATTAAAAAAAGGATATCACTCATTAAAATGAGTTTTATGACTAATTAAATAGAGATATCACTAATTTCCCTACATCTTGAAAACAAGTGATATCACTAATTTTAGTATTTATATCATTAATAGAACTAGTAATATCAGTAATAAAATAAGTGATATCACTATTTCAAAAGGAGATATCAGTAATTTGATTAAGTGGTATCTATAACTAAATAAATTATATCACAATCTCTCTATTTGAAATAGCGATATCACTATTTGAATAAGTGATATCACCAATTCTAATTTCGGTTTTCGATCCTCGGCCTGCTTGGATAGAAGTCATTTGAATTATTGTTCAGAATAAGAGAAATCACTTATTTGAATAAGAGATATCTCTGATTTTGAAAGACTTATTGCTTGCACTTATTCAAATATTGATATCACTAATTTTATTAGGGATATGAGTATTTTCAAAAAAGAGTGATATCACCAATTGGTTTAATAACTCCATAAATCATCATATCGACCTCATCAATGTGCTATAAATGTTTTATGATATACAAGAAAAGGGTTTACTTTAATGTTTGGCTTCCCGAGCACTGCTCGCTTTCACTTTTTTTTCTTTCAGGTAAATATTTTGTATTCTAGTAAATATTTTACACTTCATCTTATTATTCTTTTTTTCATAAAATAAATCTGCCAAATAGCATACCCAGTCATGTCAGAAACACACAGTTTGCTGCCGACTACCGTTTTCCTCTAATACACAAAACCGGAAAGGAGTAAGACATGCACGTTTCGGGTATTTAACCAAACTTTTAAAATTTAACTCACGCCAAAGAAACATGAAACACAAAACACTTCACATAAAAAAGTTGACCAATGGGCAACCGGTGCCGACCTAGGACGGCCATCTGTCATCTAGCAGACGGTGTGGTAATCGGATTACGTGCGCAAAACCTTCCTACTTTACCGATTACCCAGACGTCTCGAAGCGCACAATTGTTGTGTGAAATAACCACCTCACTGTAAGATAAACAAACAAACAGACAGCATGACACAGATGGATATGTAAATGGATGTAAAAAAAAACAGAGGGCATACGAAATTCAGTCCGTGCTATGCCGACTGTAGCGAGTTCATGCATTTATCACCAGAGGAGTCTGACTGTACCCTATTGGTTCATCCTTGATTCACCCTCGTTGGAGAAAAAAAAATCTCGTTTCGGATCCAGATCCGAATTTCAGAAGTAAGGTTCATTAGGGATTGTCTGATTGGATCCAATGAGAGTAGGATACAGAATGGATTTAGATCCAAGTTTGGATCCTGATTTGCGAGTATAAGGGAATTGTTTTAGTGTTAGATGAATTGGACCTGGAATGAAAAAGGATTTGAAAAAGATTCAGGATTCGATGCTTTGATATTCATTTACTAGATCAAAGTGTTACCTATAGAGATAAATATTTTAAGTGTATCAATTACTTCTTTCGAGCTCTGCTTCCTGTGAGATTCTTTGATTTTGGCACTTTTTCTATTTACAAATATTCTTTTGCTTTTTTTCAAAAACTTGTCATTTCGTTCAAAAATATCATCGAAATTAAAGTAGATTAACATCTTAGCACCATTCCGCCAATGCTGTTTTGAACATAGGTTTTAATTGGACATGCTATTGAATATATACCCCTCAGGAAATTTGGAGCCGCACACTCTCTGCAAATTGCACAAATCTATCTTTTAAAGAATATAACCAGGATGCTACTAAAATGAATTTTGGTTGTGTCTAAAAGTCACTTCGGATGGAAGCATCTCTGATGAGGATTGAGTATCCGAAACACGTGTCTGGTGTATAATAAATTGATTTGAAATGTGAAGGTATAAGGTTGGAACACTTCCGTATTGCTATAGAAAAGGACCAAACACAAGTGTACATCTTACTTATCAAAAAATGGGGTATTACATAAAGGAACCTACTTAAACTCCGACAATGTTTGATATACAGTTTCATGAAGATACTCTCAATTTCAAAATATTTCCCAAACTCGTAAGGATTCACTCACTCTACACCAAACCTATGACGTAGGCTACCTTCCGGGATCCACCCTATACCTAATCAATTCAACCTCCGATCAACACTATCTAGGATGCATTCCTACCTGGACACACTTGAAGTTACCGGATGTGACAGTTCTACCGAATTGAGGCGGCGGGTGTTGCATGCAAGCAGGAGATGCTTACTCTTCCTGGGCACCTCGTCTCACTCTCATATCGGGAGTCCGCTTCTTTTCATGTGGTGGGGGTTTTTGTTTGTTTGCTTTGGTTTCTGTATTATCCTGATTTTGTATGCCTTCGGTTTCTGATTATCGATTTTGTGCTGTATACAGGGATATGGTGTTTATCCATATTTGTCATTTCTTGACCTACCCAATCGACCTTCGTTGAACAACCCCTGCTTGGGAAAAGCAGGAATTCGACTAAGTTAAGTACCTCATACATGTAGATCCGATGTTCAATAGTGGTCTTTATCAGGAGTTGTTGATCACGTATGGATTGGATCCACGTCACCTCTAGTCCATCCCTTCGCACAACCATCCGATCGTTGTCCACCTTCTCCAATATCAAACCACAGGGGCCACCTTACATGGAGGTTAAATCTCCCCACTTTTCCCTCGATTTCCCAACAAATCCAGCAAAAGGGAGCTTGATTTGTTGGGAAATCGAGGGAAAAGTGGGGAAATTTAACCTCCATGTAAGGTGGCCCCTGTGATCAAACCTATATTTTTCCCATCCCCTAATAGGGTCATATCCTTTTCTGGACCCATAACATCTAGTATTCTGACTGTTAAGGATTTATTCCATCCGGCATCTCATCTTTGATCATACCTAACTATGATCCATCCCGACTTGGATGCAACCGTTGTAGGAGATATTTGTCCACTCATTTTATATCCAATAACCTTGGATCCAACTAACCCAGAATCTAGTCTGTCCTTGATAAATCGAATCCTGAATCTTTTCTAATCCGTTACATGTTTCTTTGGCGTGAGTTAAATTTTTAAAGTTTGTTTAAATACCCGAAAAGTGCATGTCTAGTCCATGCTGTTAATTTTTCTGCTTTTAAATGATGCTTATGAATTTGAAGACGTTTTATTATAACATTGGTGTTCCTTCACATAACCCTAGACAGTGCATGTATTTTAGATACTGTTTTCATTTACGTGCGTGAACATCGACGGCGGGTGCGGTGATGCTTACTCCTCCCGGGCACCTGGTCCCACCTCTAGCTTGCTAGGGTTCCGTCGATGCTCCAATTTGTGCTCTATTGTGAGTGATGTTGCGATTATCGTCAGGATCTTCTTTAACTCATTTGTCCCTCTTGCGTCTATTTCTATGCGTATCTGCTATGTGTATTTACATTGGATGTTTTGGGGTTTTGCTGTGGGTGCTGCAATCGAGTGTTGTTGGAGGTCCCCTTCTTTCTCTCATTTAATTAGTGATATTAAATTTTCATTGGAATCAGTGATATCAATAATTTTAATATGATATCTCTAATTAGATTAGTGAAATCACTATCAATCTAGTGACATCACTAATTCAAACTATTGATATCACTATTTCAAGTTATTGATATCTCTAATCACTCTTTTCTGAAAATACTCATATCCCTAAAAAATAGTGATATCAATATTTGAATTAGTGATATCAATAAGTCTTTCAAAATCAGAGATATCTCTTATTCAAATAAGTGATATCTCTTATTCTGAACAATAATTCAAATGACTTCTACCCAAGCAGGCCCACGATCGAAAACCGAGATAGAATTATTGATTATCACTTATTCAAATAGTGATATCGCTATTTTAGATAGAGATATAACTATTTGAATAAGTGATAATGCTTTCATTTATTTGATTAGTGATATCACTTATTTATAACTTATATCTCTAGTTCCATTAATGATATCAATAGTAAAATTACTGATATCACTCGTATTCAATGTGTAGAGAAAATAGTTATATCTCTATTTAATTTGTGATAAAATTCATTTTAATGAGTGATGAAACTCATTTTAATGAGTGATAAAACCCATATTAATGAGTGATATCACTTTTTAAATTAGTTATATCACTCATTATATAGTGATACCACTCATTATATAGTGATATTGATCAACCCGAAAAATCTCTGTGTACGGCCAGTAACAATATTAAACGTTTTTAAATTGAATAGCATCATTTAAGAACAGATAAATTGGCAGCATAGACCAGACATGCACCTTTCGGATACTTTACCCTCGTCAGTGTTCCTCAAATCTAAACAATATAATATGCCAAAAAAGTATGAAAGTTACTATTTCGAAAAAGCGTACCGAAAGACGTAGTAGGATAGGTGGGATATGATGCTACAGGACCCACGTTTTAGAAATTTCAAGAAATTTTAATAACAGAAATTTTCGAATGCGTTGAAGAAACGATGAACCGAAATTGATCGAACTTGGCTACATGTGCTCTCGAGGACTTCTGGTCCACCAGGAGTGACACTCACCAAGTGATATAAATGTTTAATGTCTTCAAATTGAATAGCATCATTTAAGAACAGATAAATTGGCAGCAATGACCAGACATGCTCGTTTTGGGTACTTAACAAGAAATTTTGAAAACAGAAATTTTCGAATGCGTTGAAGAAACGATCAACCGAAATTGATCGAACTTGGCTATTTGTGCCCTCGGGGACTCCTGTTCCACCAGGAGTAACACTCACCAAGTGGTATAAATGTTAAACGTCTTCAAATTAAATAACTGTTTGATTTAGTCGAGGACCAAAACCTCCGGATTTTTTTTGTTGCAGAAAATTGCCGTTTCACGACTCCTTTTACGTTCGAATTCATTTATACATTAATGACGGAATTGCTGACGGTCTATGGAAATTTAGACGGCATGCACGTGACGCGATTTACGCTCTCTGATTGGTTCGAACTAGTCCGTGGCAAAATAACATTCATTATATAGTGATATATCTCACTATATAGTGATATAACTCATTACATGAATGTAATTATGTTAAAATGACCGCCCATAGATGAGAGCACAGTAAAGTAGAGTTCTTACTTCTAATCTAATATCTTAAGATATATAAGATATATGATCATAGTTTATTAAAATGAAATCATTGTTAAGTAGTACGAATAATAAAAGTATATCTTATTCATTGTTTCCTAAAAGTGTTATTTAGATTATCTTTGCTGATGGTAATGCAAAGGCAGAAAGGTCAGGAATTATCTCAGAGAGATGAGAGAAATATCCCCACTTGGGCCTCATGTTATAAAAACATTGACAAGGATAATTCCAATTTAAATAACTGCGTCTTTTAAAACTCGCAAAGTTGATTTCAAGCAATTAAAGTCGTGCAAAAAGATATCAATAAGTACTACTTCATCGCATCAAATTGCCTTCTGCAAAGTCAGCATAACGAGATTTAGGTAATAATTCGAAATTAAGAACTCGATATTTGACGGAAATCGACGAAAGAGAAATCGCACGAAATCAATTTGACATTCGAAAATTCGACTTGGTGTATTTTCGGCATAATCTCGATATAATCATATCGGCAGAAGTGCGTTTACTACAACATATCAACTTGAATGATGTCGATACATCTAGATGTTCATGCCATTACGACTTTTAAGATGACGATTTATTTTGAAGTTGACATGAGACAAATCGCATTGAATTTTCTTGACTTAAATGAAATTAACTTCATGCTTTTTGAATGACATTTTGTCCAAAAGACCTCGTTGAAGACAAGTTTACAGCGACTTTTCGACTTAAATACGTCATAATTCTTCATTTATATCGGCAATTCGATTTCCTTTTTGTCGTGAAACCTACTTACAACACAACAACAGGAGGCACTAAAACGTTTCCGTACTTTTCTCATAATAACGAGATCTTTTCTCGTAATTACGAGATAATTTTCTCGTAATAACGCGATAATTATCTCGTAATAACGAGATCTTTTCTCGTAATAACGCGATAATTATCTCGTAATAACGAGATCTTTTCTCGTAATAACGAGAAAATTATCTCGTTATAACGAGATCTTTTCTCGTAATAACGAGATCTTTTCTTGTAATAACGAGATAAATTTAATTTTTTGTTTGACACTATTCGGCTTTCGTAGTTGCGAACATAGGAATAAATAACATCCCGAATTAGACGAGAAGGGTGGGGGTAGGGGCGGGGTCAGCGACTCCTGATTGCATGCAACACCCGTCGTAACAGCTCCATGAAACTTGTCAAATTCGGTGATCATATTGATGGACATGTATGGTAAATTATTTCTTGTTTGGTGATGATGACTGCCATTCAGTCGCAATCAGTCGGAAATGGGGATCTGATTCAGTCGGAAATGGGGATCTGATATGCTTTTATTATAATATATCCCAGTAGCGACCGAATAACTTCCTCAATGATGATTTCAGCCGTTGTGTAATATAAACCTGGACAAGTGTCTTACTTGCAAGCCGTCTGGCTCTTACGATGAAATCTTCATATTTAGAACATGCCCTGGTGTACCGTTTAAGCTGAGAAACTAAAATATCATAAGCTGGAGAAGATGGAATGTTGCTACTCATCAAAGAAAAATTAGTTATGTGACAGCTGAAATCATCAAGATGGTCATACAGTGAAGTGTGTGTTAAGAAGTGACCCTTCTTTTTTCGTTGGATCGAGGTACACCGCAAAAGGAACTAAAATAATACCATTGATCTCAACGCATGATCTATACATTTTCCCGTCCTTTTTTTGTCGTATACATCCATCTAACCAAAAACAAAAACAGATTAATTAATCAATTCATTATTATTTTTAAATTTCTTAGATCCAGGTTTTCTGTAATCTATCCATAAACCAAACACTGTCTCACATTGGTCTCGTTGATTTATGTTTGGTCTTTCTTGTTTCATGTTTCTGTGTCATGTCTCTTGCTGTGCTTTTCTACTCTGTGTTTTCGCCTCTGGTGTTTTTGGTGCTTTGCTGTGGGCACTGCAACCTACTGTCCTATTCACTAATTCGGTCTTTTCGAAATACAGAGTTAGTTCCCATTTGTGCAGGTATCTGGCGTCAATGCATTGTTACGTCATCAAATTCTATGGAAACAAGCATGAAATTCAGGGAAACAGGGTTACATATATGACGTTTTCGAAGGAATTTAATGACGTCACAATGCTTTTACGTCAGATACCTGCACAAATCGAACGTAGGACTGTAAAATCGAAAAGACGGAATTCCAGAGCACCCTGTTTTCCCGGTTTTCTCTAAAATATGGTAATTTCATCTTCCAAAAGATATCAATTTTATAGTACTCCTTTAGTCGTAACAGAAAATATCATTGTTTTGGCTGTGCGTCAGTTAAGTTAGAAATAGCACGGAAAATAAAAAGTCTACGGGGATTTTCTATAGTAAAATCGCTGAAAATGTGTGACGTCGGAGGCTTTGACGTCACTGTTTACTATTGTTGACACGGAGAACAATATGGCGGCGGCTTGAAACTAACATGGAAATTCCCCGTAGACATTTTATTTTTTCATATTGCGCTTTGAAGGCAGCTTATAGGGTAAGTTGAAGTTAATTTCCAGTTACGACTAAAGGAGGTCGATTCTCGGAAGCAATAATTGAAAGCAAAATTCTTCAAACGACAGAATAAATCGCCAAAACATGGTGCTCTGGATTAAGTGAACAGGACAGTAGTCTGGTTGGTGATCTCCTCATGTCTTCTTAATATACCACTATTATAGCTAAAACGCTGTATACTGAGTTTACAGTTCACCTGAATGTTTAAAACAATTAAGAATCGTTGTGACAGTAAAATATAAATGATTATCAAATACATGAAATAGAGCTCCTGTTGAGTTATGATCTGGGTACAGATGTAAAATTCAAATTGAGGACACCTTCTGCGATAACGTCTTGAATTTACTAGTATATAAGGTGCATTAATTCACTATGAAACCTTTCTTAAAGAATCAGAAAACTCCTAAATTCACCACCGATTTTGACATACACGGCTAACAAAATGCTAAAGGAAGCCTAAGTTAGCTATACCAAACGATGGTGTAAATAGGAAGGAGTCGAATTGCATGCTCTTAATGACTGAAGAACCTCATTTTGAATATTACTGATATTTGAATAGATAACTTCCGCAAAATCGTCATTTTTTGAAAATCCAAGTTCTTTTAAATCTGTAAAATATTTCAAATCCAAGTTACGTAAAAATGTTTAAAAATGTTACTGCATATCAACTTTAGTTTCGGAACTTTCGTCTACAGATACTTATATCAAAATCAAATTCAAGAATTGTGGTCCCCCGCTTTTGGGTGTTTGCCTTTAAAGAAATGCTTACAGACACCCCTACTATTCTATTCTATTCAAAATATATGTCATGTACTATCAAAGTTCTAAATATCTGAAGGATTAAACTGCAAGAAAAGGACAAAAGATCCACACCTTGCTACCATGGCAAACGTCTTGTGAAAAGGAATGCACATGTGAAATATGAAAGTCCTACTATTTGCCATCCAAAAGTTATGGTCGATGTTGAAGTTTTTAAATGTGGGTCAATCTCCAAGGACGAGGTCACAAGGTCCGATTGTTGTTACCGACGGAAAGGTCCTGTCACAAGGAATACACATGTGAAATATGAAAGCCCAATCACTTACCATTCAAAAGTTATCATCAAGGGTAAAGGTTTTGAAAAGTAGGTTAAACTCCAAGGTCAAGGTCACAAAGTCAAAATTTTTGATATCCATGGAAAGGTCTTGTCACAACAAATACACATGTGAAATATTAAAGCCCTATCACTTTCCATACAAAGGTTATCGTCAAGGGTAAAGTTTTTGAAAAGTAGGTCAAACTCCAAGGTCAAGGTCACAAGTTCAAAATGTTTGGTATCCAAGGAAAGGTCTCGTCACAATGAATACACATATGAAATATGGAAGCCCTATTCAAGAGTTATGGTCATGATTAAAGTTTTTGAAAAGTAGGTAAAACTCCAAGGTCAAGGTCACAAGGTCAAAAATAATTGATGTCTATGAAAAGGTCTTGTCACAATGAATACAAAAGTGAAATATGAAAGCCCTATCACTGACCATTCAAAAGTAATGGTCAAGGTTAAAGTTTTTAAAAGAGAAGGTCAAACTCCAAGGTAAAGGTCACAAGGTCAAAAACTTTGGTATCCATGGAAAGGTCTTGTCACAATAAATACACATGTGAAATATGAAAGCCCTATCACATTTAATTCAAAGTTATGCTCAAGGTTAAAACTTCTGAAAAGTATGTCAAACTTCAAGGTCAAGGTCACAAGGTCAAAAATTTTGGTCTCCATTGAAATGTCTTGTCACAAAGAATACACATGTGAAATATGAAAGCCCTATCACTTACCATTCAAAAGTTATGGACAAGGTTAAAGTTTTTCTGACTGACAGACAGACGGACAGACGGACGGACAGACAGACAGACGGGACGGTTTTAATGTCCCTGCGCTTTCGCGAAAGCGGGGGACAAAAAGCAATGAAAGTGTCTCTGATATTTTGAGCAAACATAACAGTGACATTTCTTCATTCAACGTCCCTATTTCTAACTTTGATATTCCTAAAATATACTGCATACCAAAACTGCACAAGTGTCCTTTCAAATTTCAATACATTGCTAATTCTAGCAACTGCTCATCTACAAATTTGTCCAGAAATCTCACGTCAGCACTCACGACGATAAAGGAACACGTTGCAAAATATTGTGAAACTGTTCTTAACAGGGATGATGTAAACTTCTTTTGATCTATTTTTGAAAAAAAATCAGGGGATGTTATTGACAAAAATGAAATCTAGAAATCTTCAAGCCAATACGAATTCTTCATACGACTTTCCTAATATGTAGACCGCGCTTCCTCACGACAAAATTAACGATCGGTTATCCAAACTAATGAAATGGTGTTGTGATCGAGAGGGGAAATCTTATATTTGTACATCTGAATCAAAGGGTTTCTTTTCCTTTACAGAATACAAATCATACAAATCATGGACATGTAGTGACCTGTTTATTGCCTTGTCCTTCCTTTTGGACAACATTTGTGTAAGATTTGGTTAGAAACTCTACAAGCAGGTTGTAGGGATCCCTATTGTACTTATTGTGCGCCTCATGTTGTAGATTTGTTTTTATACATGTATGAAAAGAATTTATCCAAAATCTTCAAAAGCAAAGTAAACATGATGATTTCAAATGTTTCATTTTTACCTGGATGATATTTTTGCATCGACAATCCTGTTTTTGATAAGCGTAAAAATACTATTTATCTATAAGAATTGACTCTAAATGAGGCGTACGTTACAAACACAGAAACACAATTTTTGGACTTAAATATCAAAATTCTTAATGAAGAGATTCATACAAGTGTGTATGTCAAAAGAGGTGATTTTGGATTTAACATGGTAAATTTTCCCTGGCTTGACGGTGCTGTCATACGATATCTACATTTCGCAGCTCATCCGGTATACTAGAGCATGTACTGATGTTTTGGATTTTCATAGTAGAAATTTACAAATTACCAAGAAACTTTTGGATCAGGGTTTTCGCTTTCATAAACTAGTAAAGACTTTCTGGAAATTCTACGAAAATTATTCTCAACTTCTTTCGAAATTTGAATCCATACAACCTACAGAGTATATTACTTTGGGTATGATTAACAAAATAAGACGGATCAAAGGTAGACAGAATTACCATCGAAATAGAGTTTGACTCATCAAACGCCTTTTATATCGTGGATATGATCCTTCTGTCACCAGACGGACGCTTGGCTTAGTACTGGACAAATCTACAACATTTTTGTGGTGTTTGGAGGAAAGGTCTTCCAGCAAATTGTCGGAATTCCAATGGGGACCAATTGTGCCCCACTCCTTGCCGACATTTTCCTTTACTCGTACGAAGCTGAATTCATGTGTTGTCCATCAATAATCCAAAATTCGCGGATTACCTGAGCAGTATCTATCCTTCGGAGCTTGAAGTCAAAGAAACCACAGAGACAAATAATTCAGCATCCTATTTGGACATAATGTTGTCCTACGACACTGATGATCACATGAACACCTCACTCTATGACAAACGTGACGACTACAATTTCAGCATTACGAACTTTCCTTTTCTGAGTAGCAACATCCCTTCATCGCCTGCTTATGGCGTGTTCATATCTCAGTTGATACGCTATGCCAGAGCAAGTACCAAATATACGGATTTTGTTCTGAGAGCTAGGCGTCTTTCAGATAAGCTTCTCAGTCAGGGATATGTTTGTGACCGACTAACATCGTCACTGAGGAAGTTCTACGGTCGATATGGGGAACTCGTCATACACTATGATGTCCCACTATCCAGAATGGTGGATGATATTCTGTCATAGACCATTTGAACCATCCAACCAAATATTGTACTCTATATCTTCCAAAATGGAAGTAACCGGATGTGACAGTTCTACCGAATTGAAGCGACGGGTGTTGCATGCAAGCAGGAGATGCTTACTCTTCCTGGGCACCTGGTCTCACTCTCATATCGGGAGTTCGCTTCTTTTCATATGGTGGAGGTTTTTGTTTTTGTTTGCTTTGGTTCCTGTTTTATCCTGATTTTGTATGCCTTCGGTTTCTGATTTTCTGAATTATCGATTTTGTACTGTAGACAGGGATATGGTCATTATCCATATTTGTCACTTGTACAAGGGCATTCTTCAGAATTGCATTATGACTGACTGTGGCGACAGAGCTCCAAGATGGACCCTGTCTAAACCTCTCTAGAGACGACAGGGCCCGACCACATGTCCTGCCTGAGTCTCAGTTGGACTCCTCGGGTGTTCACATGCATGAACTCGCTACAGCTGGCAGAGCACGGACTGTATTTCGTATGCCTTGTTAAACCGTATTTTTATATCCATTTACATACCTATCCATATGTGTGGTCTTGGGCCCCTGCGTCATGCTGTCTATTTGTATGACAAATAAGGCTAATGACCATATCTCTATATACAGCACAAAATCGATAATTCAGAAAATCATAAACCGAAGGCATACAAAATCAGGATAAAGCAGGAACCAAAGCAAACAAACAAAAACCTCCACCACACGAAAAGAAGCGAACTCCCTATATGGAAGAGAGACCAGGTGCCCATGAAGAGTCAGCATCTCCTGCTTGCATGCAACACCCGTCACTTCAATTTGGTAGAATTGTCACATCCGGTTACTTCCATTTTGGAAGATATAAAGTATGATCTTTGGTTGGACGGTACAAATGACAGAGTATCATTCACCATTCTGAAGAGTGGGACATCATAGTGTATGACGAGTTCCCAATATCGACCGTAGAACTTCCTCAGTGACGATGTTAGTCAGTCACAAATGTATCTGAAAGACGCCTAGCTCTCAGAATAAAATCTGTATATTTGGTACTTGCTCTGGCATAGCGTATCAACTGAGATATGGACACGCCATAAGCAGGCGATGAAGGGATATTGCTACTCAGAAAAGAAAGTTTGTGATGCTGAAATTGAAGTCGTCACGTTTGTCATAGAGTGAGGTGTTCATGTGACCATCAGTGTCGTAGGACAACATTATGTCCAAATGGGATGCTGAATTATTTGTCTCTGTGGTTTCTTTGACTTCAAGCTCCGAATGATAGATTCTGCTGAGGTAATCCGCGAATTTTGGATTATTGATCGACAACACATCGTCCATGTATCTGTAAGTGAAGTTGAAGTCAGAGGCAAAGTATCTTTTCCTTTCAGAGACAAAAGATTGAATGAATACAGCTTCGTACGAGTAAAGAAAAATGTCGACAAGGAGTGGAGCACAATTGGTCCCCATTGGAATTTTGATGGAAGACATTTCCTCCGAACACCATAAAAATGTTGTCGATCAGGCAGTTTAACATCTGAATAATATCTGTTTCAGTGTACTTATTTTCAGAATCGGACTTTTCTTTTACAAAAAAGGTTTTGTCATAGTTAACAATAACAAATTTGTATTTGCGATTGCCGTTCTTGCTTGTAAACGCATAACTTATAATTTTTTCGAGTCTTTCTTTCAATTTAGAATGTGGGATTGTAGTGTAAAGTGTCGAAAAATCAAAGACTGTCGAAATAGTACTTTTTGCATGTAAATGTATAATTACTTTAGGCGTTGTCCGCTGGTGTGATGACATTATGTTCTTGAAGGTAGGTAAGCTCTGTGATAACCTCAGGATCGTTAAAGACAGACTCGAATCTGGTGTTCACAGTTGATTTTATTCGGTAAATTCTAGAAAAAAGTAACCATCTGATGGATTTTATCCATTAGGAAAGGGTGTCGATATGTACGTCCTCTTTCTTTGCCCAACATTTTGTATATTCCTCACAAGATTCATTGATGATTTTGAAATTTTGGTTCCATGTAAAGGAATTACTTTCTCTGTATTTGGGACCCTATTTTAACAATTCTCTCAACTTGTCGTTCTTGACTATACTAAGGTCACCAGCAATAACGTGCCCATAAGGAGAGTAGTTGAAATCCGATAAAGAACATTGTCAAGGAAGTGGATGTAGTGAGGGATAACTTAAATCAATACACTGCAGGAATCGTTTTTAATTGTAAATTTTAGATGCAACTGTAGATGTGTAGCTATAGGAAATACAAGGAGTTTCTTTTCTTTTGAAATATGGTGGGATTTTTTCCGTGACAATTTTATGATTCAAAATTTGACCAAGATTCAATCTATCAATACCTTTGTTTGCAAATCTTACTCTATTGAAAAGGCGGTTTGTTTTCTCTTCTGATTTATCTGATCTAACTGCTTGAAACAAACGAAAAGTAGAAACGTCCATGATGACTCCTTGTAGTCTGTATTCTGGGGAACGTGTATTTGTTAATGTGAGGTCCTTAGTATATTCGTAGATTCCGGCAACTTCCGTAAAGGAACAGAGTTTAATTTGGTACAAACATGATGCAGACTAAGAGCCTAATTTGAAAATGGAACCAATAATGCGGAAGGGTTTCAACTCTATACTTTCTTGAAGATTATAGGCACAGAAAATTAAGAAAATGAATGAAGACTTGATTTATTTTACAGTTTTAGAAGTACCGAAAAAGGACACGGAGAAACAAAGAGTTGACAAAGCATCATGGTACTAAAGTGGATAATTGCGTTTATTCCTTTTATATCAGTATACATGAGAATAACAAAGATTTCAGAATCAACTCTAGATAATTATATACAATTCTGTGGGGAAAAAGCGACATGTAGTCAGAGGAGTGAGTCGTCCGATGATACTGATAATTCCGGTGAATTCCGGCAATGTGGACAGAGTGTCTGTCTGTGTGAGACGAGGAAGTGTTTTGAAAGACCTTATTGTTGTCCGGATTACCTCATACCTGGACGAGTAAGTTCTGAGGACTTCGCTGAGTGGAATTACCCTCATTTGGTCGGTTATGGTATCGATACATGCCCTGTCGATGCAGATGTTACATCGAAGAAGTTGTGTGCACAAAACTGGAAAGATATCGCTGATAAAGAATTTTATGGGGTCAGTTTCAAAGGAATCAGTTACAAGAACAAGTATTGTGCCAAATGTAACATCGGTGAACAACGATGGAACAGTTGGTATCTTTCTGTCGCTTGCAGAAAGCCAGGATTCTCACTAAATGTTTATTCCTCAGCCGATACCTTGCTTTCTGACATCCCAAAGTATGACTGCCAAGTAAACCTTATGTTCTCTTTGTATGAATACGGTAAAGATTTGATAGGTGAATGTAATGTCACGGGATTATGGGACATCAAAGACTCTGAGACAGAATTAGCATGTAAACATTATCTGGGACAAAGTTTTGATGATGTATTCAAGAACGTGTTCTGCTTCTTCTGTAACTCAGCCTCTTTACAAAGGAAACCATACATAGAACATTGTGTCTCTCATGACGATGAGGAATTAGAACAGAAATGTTTACATTCAGAAGCATTTCCAAGATCATATCCTTTTAAAAACACATATTGTAAAAAATGTAATAGATTATTCCCTAGCGAGTATTACTATATAAAGAATCGTTTGACTTCGGAATCGTATATCTGGGAATTATTTATTTCATTGGAACTTTGTTACTTTCGTCGTCTGGACGTGTACAGATATCTCAAAATTTCACAACTATTGGAAAGATCATGTAGCGAGGGCGTCATAAACAAGAATGAGAGTAATGCATTACAACATGAGTTCGACAGCCGATATCACGGAACTATCATAACGGGTCAGTCGAGAAACATAAATATGTCAGCGTTGTACAATGACTACCGGCGATTTGGAGGAGACTCCAAGTGGTGCCACATAGGGAGCGGAATGAGGTCATGTAGTTGCGATTCATACTGCTTTATGTCAGGGAACTGCTGTCCTGACGTAGATTTACCGAGAGAATCGACATGTAAGAGGTATGGGAATTCATCTACTTTACTTATAACGAAATGCCAGTCGCCAAATCCGGACAAAGTTATGAAATACTACTGCGAGAGGCACGAAGACGAATTTGAAACACTTATCGACTTTGTCCCGGTGTATTCCACAAATCGAGGCATCCATTACAAAAATATTTTTTGCCTTCTTTGCAACGAAAAGTCGGGTCTTATCTATGAGACAACCGAAGCATCAACCTGGACACTGCGAGTGGAATGTAAGGAATACGTCAATGATGTCGCAAGCTATATTCTCTTTGCAAAATATTACAAGGAACTCCAAAATGTCTGCGATATTAGATTTGAACCAAGTTCGTTTAACAGGAAGCAAACGTGTTCTACCTCAAATGATGTGGATCCTTTAATTTCCGATGTCAAATATATGTGTACTTTGGGAAGATATTATATATATTCAAATTGTAAATCAAAATATGATAATGTATTTTGTGAGATGAACTCTTTAATGCAAAACTGCACTGTCCTCTCATGTGAAATGAAATTCGATTCTGACCATTATTATAACTGTACTAACGAAGAACGGCAATTATGACCAACCTTTGATTTTGAAGAAGTAACCGAGCTAGATTTCAGCAATGCGATTTCAGCTTCCAAAATGAACAAGAAACTGTCGACTGAATGCAAGGTAGATGAAGTCTATGATCATTCATATGTAAGTGTTCGTTTTCATTCATATACTTGTAAGTGTTCGTTTCCATTCATTTACCTGTAAGTGTTCGTTTTAATTTTTTTTAATGAATTTGAATGCACATTGTACTAAGTAATCATCAAAGAAGTTTCCATCAATTACTCGGTCTGAAAGTCGAGAAGGCAAGGCAAAATCATTAGAATGTCTATTGAAACGATTGCGAATCAATCTCGGAAAAAAAAACATTCCGAAATGAGAACAGGTGCCCGTGGAGAGTTAGCGACTCCTAATTGCCTGCAAACATTCGTCGCAACAGCTCCATGAAAACTTGTCAAATTCGGTGATTGTCTCGATGTACATATTGATGTAATATCGGGTATTTTTCTTTGTTTGGTGATGATGACAGTCATTCAATCGCAATCCAGAATGTCATTAATCATTCTGGAGAGGGGGATCTGATATGCGTTTATTATATCCCCGTAGCGACCAAGAACTTCCTCAATGGCGATTTCAGCCGTTTTGTAATGTAACCCTGAAAAGTAGCTTACTTGCAAATCGTCTGGCTCTTACAATGAAATCTTTATACTTGGAACATGTCCTGGCGTACCGTACCGTATCAGCTGAGAAACAAAAAAACCTTAAGCAGGAGAAGACGGAATGTTGTTACTCATGAAAGGGAAGTTAGTTATGTGGCAGCTGAAATCATCACGATTGTCATACAGTGAGATGTTCAAATGACCTTTTGTGTTAAGAATTATGTCGAAGGATTCAAACTCTATACCTTCTTAAAATAAATTCTAAACCAACTTACATGCACCAGACACGTGTTTCGAATATGAAATTCTCATCAGTGATGCTTTCAGCGGAGCCACCAAAAATAATTTCAGTAGCGCCCTCTTTAATTTTTTGAAATTAGATTTTTACATTTACATTACAGAAAGTGCGCGGCTCCAAATTTTCTGTAGGGTCGATTCAGTAGCATAACCAAATAAAATCTTATCAAAATAGCATTGGAGGAATGGTGCTAAGATGTTCAACTCCTTTAATTTCGATGATATTTATCGGTGAAATAGCTAATTTCCGAAATAGCAAAAAAATAAATATGATGTCGAATTGATAAAAGGCTAAAACAAAGCTTCTTTCTGGTGACAGAGCTGAAGTCACCCTTCCTGTTTTTTTTTCGTTGGATCGAAGCACACCACAAAAGGAACTGAAAATAATACAGTTGCTCGTAACGCATGATACCGGTAGTTTCCGTCCTTTTTCGTAGTATACATAAATCCAACGAAAAACAAATCAGATCCATTCATGCATTATTATTTAATTTCCTAGCTCCAGGTTTTCTGTAATCTATCCATAAACCAAACACTGTCTCACATTGGTCTCGTTGATTTATGTGTGGTATTTTGTGTGTCATATTTCTGTGTCATGTGTCTACTTTACGTCTCTTGCTGTGCTTGTCTACTCTGTGTTTTCGCCTCTGGTGTTTTGGTGGTTTTTCATGAGTACAGAAACCTACTCTGGTTCGTGATCCCCTCCTGTATGGAACGCCAAAATAAAGAAACTCAAATAATAAGATAGCACTTCAATTCATTAAAGAGCTCTTTAAAAGAATAAGAGAGCTCTTTCATTCAAATAAAGAGCTCTTTAATTCTATCATTGCGCTCTTTAATTCATTTATTGCGCTCATAAATACAATCAGAGAGTTCTCTTTAATTCACACCATTTATCGCGCTTATCAAATTAATTAGCTTTTTAATACAAAAGAAAAAGTTATACTGCTGTTTTATTGAATATGATTATGAAAAAGCGTTTGATCGTATTAATAGAAAGAAACTATTGTATAAATTAGGTAGGTCTTTGATTCATAGTAAAATGTATACTATAATTAAATCTTTGTATTGCGATCACGTGACAAATGGCGAACTAGCCACTCGCAGAAATTTTGGAGAGGGAATAAAACTGTAATATCTTTCTTCGTGAGGCTGTAACAACCATATGTGTCTGCTGGTGTCTTCGTCTGTGTACAGAGTTTAGTATAAAATCGTTGGAAGGCACGTAAAATTAAAGTAAAAAACTTTTAAAAGCACATACCCCAGCGTCACTGGAGCGAAAAACAATAACACGGACAGCAACACGGACATGAGTATAGTTCTAGCTCAGTTGCCTGATATAAAAAAAGAACTAAGTGAGATCAAAGGTCAACTTGAAAAATTAAACAATGTTGAGCAAATTGTCCAGGATACTAAAGCCGATATCTGGGGCGGTGACGGCCTTGATGTAAAGATCAGAGAAGTAGCGGAGCAGAGTGAATATAATGAGTCGGACATCCGTGAATTGAGACAAGAAAACTCAAAACTTCGTCAAGAAATCGATCTGTTGAAATCAGTAGTGATTAGAATGGACCGAAGGATAACATCCCAGGGCAAGGAGATCACCGATCTCAAAAATCGTTCAATGCGTGATAATATCCTGATCCATAACTATTCAGAAAGCTCAGACGAAAATTTAGAGATTTCCGTCCCAAGGGACATTAAAAAAATCCTGGGCGTAGACGTCGAATTTGTCCGCATTCACAGAAATGGTACGCTAGGAGGATCAGATAAACCAAGATCGATCACTGGCAAACTTGTAGATCGTCAGAAAAAATTCGAATTACTTTCAGCCCAGAGCGCAAATAGGAGGAAAGGGAAAAGGCTCCCTTTCAGTATCACACCACAGTCACCTCAAGAAATGGCAGAGGAACATCAGAAATTGGTCATGGTCGGGGCAAAATATAAAGACAAGGGGATCCGTACAAAAATTGTCGGAAATAAGCTCCGTTTCGAAGATGGAACATTTTATAGAGACAAAGTCAGCACACCACGGGTAGAGGACGTACTCCAAATTGACGACAGAGAGATGGAGAAACTAAATAACATACAAATTATCACGGCAAAGAGTGTTGTCGAAAGTGGTAACAAGTTCAAAGGAAACGGAAGGAAAGTCAAAACGGTAGAGGAAGTCAGAGAGATGTACAAAAAAATCGTTCATAACAAGGAGTACGCTAAAGCAAATCACAACATCTTAGTGTACCGCACGGCTGACGAAGAAGGTTTCTGTGACGACTCCGAGTTTGGTGCCGGTAAAAGACTCTTAAAATATCTCCAGGATCGTAACATAAAGAACGTGGCGCTAGTAATTTCACGGTGGTATAGCGGGCAGCAGCTTGGACCGCGTCGATTTAACATTATAACTGAGATTGCAGAAGAAGTTCTAAAATGCATGAAATAAATGAAAATGTTTGACTTCTTTCTTAGACGAGGCAACCAGATGATAAAAAGGTCTCTTTTGTAAAAAAAGAAAAGTTATCTTTTTTTCCAATTCGAATTCCCCGCCAGATCTCCGTTAAGTCTCGTTCTCCGAACATACTATTGACGCACTTCCGGTTTGGAAGCATGAGGGGTATTTATCTTTCATTTTCCTTTATATTTAAAGACATTTATACATATTTATCCATTGCATATTTATGATTTACCACTATAGAATGCCTCTAGTGAGTGTTATATCCCTAGCTCCAACAAACTGCATTTAAACCATTGTCAGTGAACTGAGACACGTTCTAGTACTGTACTAGCCTACAATAGGTTGCTTGTGATCAACCCTGTCATGTTTGATTTTTGTTTTCATGATTATATAATTCGTCGTGGTATGAAAGTGTGTGAGTATGAGTGTGTATGTATGGTATTTTGTTCATATTGTCCCATATTATTTCCTACTTTTGTAAGTCTTGAAATAAACATAACTTATGTCTGATATTATAAAAATTGCTAGCATTAACTGTCAGGGGTTAGGATCTCCTTCAAAGCGTAAAGATGTATTAAACTATTATAAAAAGTTAAAGTATTCTATAATCTGCTTACAGGATACTCACTTGACTAGTGCACTAGAACCATATGTTGAGTCCCAATGGGGGTTTAAATGTTATTTTAAAGAAGTTCTCTAGTCGTGGAGATTTTCATGTATATTACAGTTCATATCAAACTAAATTCCAACAAGAAATTTCCCCATTATGCGATCTCTTTCAAAGCTGATATAGACCAATTTATATTTTACCATCTTTTCCAATTTCTTAAAATAGCTGTACACACCGGAAGTACGTCAGAAGTGTGTAAAAGGGAACCACGTTTCATAACGCTATATATAGAAATGTACATGCATGTTGTGGATACATGTACTAAAGTACTCTTATAAATGCCAAAATAAAGGACATATCAAATGAGAGTGTATGAGTGATAAATATGATAAAAGAGCATTAAAAATTAAACCTAAATATTTACATTTTAAAAACTATCAGCCATAATAAGGTAAATATTTATAAGCTCAACTAATGTACATAATTTGATTTATATACGTACGTACATGTGTTTGTTATATTTTAAAGGACTTCGAGAATCCTTAAGTTTATCTCAGAAAGGGATTCTAATGCATATATAGATAAAAAAATCTTAAGGGAATCTATCCTTCCTTTCCCCCGGACAGAAAGGGGGGGGGGGGGGGGTATACAAGCCAACTATTTCGGGAAAAAAATACACACCAGTAAAACAAAGAAAAATCTACATTTTTAGCAAATCAAAGGGGACCTGATGTCCTAACCGTCTAGATCACGCTTGTAGATGGTTTGGGTCGGGTGAGGTATCCTATTTACAAATTTCTATAATTTCCCCGGCACTCTAGATAACTCCTTTCCGTTCAGCCTATTGATACCACCCTTCTTCGTTGACATTTGTACCTCCCCATTTCCAGTCGGCACGCACGTACTTCAATATTACCTTCCCTACATTGGAAAAAGCATGCCATGTACATGTTAAAAGAGGGAGAAATTATGTCTGTGAAATATCAGTGAGAATTAAATGTAAAAATATAAGTCATCGACATGTTCAATGTACTTCTTTTTGTGAGCGGTAAAAAGAAAGAAAGAAAGAAAGAAAGAAATATACTAGCTAGATTTTTTCCCATATTTACAGGCCCAAGTATCGACAAAAAAAGTCAGTATGCAACAACTGTAAAAGAATATTACCCTCCTCCCGCCCGAATCTCATCTCCAGACGCCCCCCCCCCCCCCTCATAAATAACGATACGATGTTTGATAATTGTTGTTGTGTAAAACACAATTTTTAAATGAATATAAACAAATAAATGTCCATCAAATATTTCATCAAACGGATCCGTGTGGAACAATACGCAAGAACTTCAGTTTTCAATATGCAGAGCATAACCTGTAACATGTTTAGAAAATTTTCGATAGATTGGGGTGGGAACGTAAATTTTAATTGCGGAAGGAGTTGCGATTGAATTTCGAAAAAAAATATATTTGATAATCATAAACAAGATACCATATCAAATACTTGTATATGTATTCCGGGTATCTATTCTCATATTGTTCTGGGCAACACGGTGATCATATTCTTTTGGAGCGGAGATAGTATTATTAATAAATTAAGTTTGTCTTGAATTCTTGTAATGTACCTCGGAAATGAAAATGTTTCTCTCTCTCTCTCGTACTGAGATACTCAATCAGTTAATGTTGACAAAGGACGCTCGTTACTTTCCGTTTAATTCTGAGACGATTAGAATTTCATTTTATTCGATATACTGTATGATTACATGATCACTTCTCCCGGTGTTGAATTTCAAGAAAGTCGATCAGCTTTTTTCCTGAAATACGCCGGCATTGAGCGGAGCTAGCAGACAACTTTCCAGGTCATATCATTTAATTTTTTGTCGACCCATGTCATTTAATTTTTTTTACCTTCATAACTTTATATAACATCAGAAAATAAATTTCATATTAATTACCTAAAACGGCAAAAAATGTGTCGTCAATTTAATTACATTAATTTTCATCTTTCACCCTCTTCCTAATTAGTCCAGTCAAAGTAATATTGAACCTTGAACTAATTGCAACACAAACTTTTTGTATTTTATGTGTTTTAATATGATAGAGTAAATATGAAATTAAAAAGTCTACCAAAAATATTGGCGTGGAACACATTGATATCCACCCTCAAAGTTTCGTTATTTTTAAATACACTTCGGTGCTTCCATACAACATGATAAAACGAAATCCGGATATCGTACTCATGTAATAATGTCTGATTTCTGTACCTGATTTCTATGAATTATTTTAATCTTAGATGTGAAAATTTTCTTGACACGTAATGCGTGTGGATAATTTGCTCCTTATTGGTATTTTATCTTAATAAACAAGCTTGTATTCATTTGCATTTAGTATGACAAACGTACTTCCGGTGACGACATGACTACTCGAATACAATTTTCTAATAATTATTTATGTGGACGCTTAGTTCGTAATGCATTATAAACAAAGAAATTGTATAAAACATTTAGACATAGAGTATTATGTGATATCTTATAGAGACAATTAAAAAATACCAGTTTAATATGCGCCATTGCAAGTTTAAAAAATACGTGTAAGGTGGTCCGTCAGGGAAAAAATTCTCATTCCATTACAAGAATACAATAAAGTTACTCTTATTGATCATGGCTTAAGGATGTTAATTATTTAATCGAATATATTTCATGAACAAATTATTTCTCTTAACACACAAAACTCGTAGCATATTGCATATACACAAATGGCTGAATACCGTTTCCAAATAAAAAAAAAGAAGAAGAAAAAGGTACAATATTCTTTAACGTCATTCTTATGAAGTGATTCAGAAAACCTCGCTTGTTCCATAGGTTGTCCGACGTATACTCTCCACTGTATGTGTAGGTATACATTGCACTACGAAAAAGTTTATTCTTATCTGCATTTAAATACATTTGAAAAAAAAAATGATGTATGGTGTATTGAAATATATGATGTATGGTGTATTGAAATTATGACAATCTATTGATCTGCTGGCTGTTAACATTGGAATAGATAGAAGTGCTCTACTTTCATAAGTCAGAATATAACTTTTTTTATATAAAGATTCAATTCAGTTTACTTCTCTTCGAATAATATGCTCTTGAAATACGAACTACATATTCTGTGTTACACTGGCGTGAGTTACATGTTATATTCTTTGTTATTACGCTTTCGGGATTTGGGCACCTAAGAGTCCACAAATGATGGATATAATATAGGAATTTGTTGTGGATCCAATCGAAGAACTACTAGATCTATCTATACATCATAGATTAATGTGCAGTCCAGAGAGGTTATCGGAACCCCCCCCCCCCACCCTTGTGTTCAACATAACATGGCCTTGTAATGAAATTTATAGTGTATGTATATTTGTCAGTATTTGAAAATGCGCTTGCCAGCTTTAAATACATGATCAATATGAAATATTACAGTCTTCCGAAACGTGTCCCCGATCATAAATTGTTTTCTTATCGAGACTTAAAAAGGAAAACAGATTGTACATGCGCGACTAGTGTCTTACATTTTTATTCGGACTTTGCGATCATGAAAAATCAACTATATAACAACTTATAACTTATACGTGAGGTTATAGTTAGGTTTTTTATTATAAAATCGTATAAGGTAACTACTACATATTTGCGCTGACTTTCAAATGTCCTGACCCTACTTTCACAATTTCTATATCAGACTATGAAGAAATGCAGTATTTGCAAAAAAAAAAAATCATATGGTGTCACGTATATGTATAGGACAATCGTGTGATGAATTAGATTTTTACGGTGTTTATTAATTTTCCAAATTTTATTGTCTATGATGGAGTGGAGAGGGTGCAAGGAGGCATGAGTCTTCATATGGAGTCTCTTTTTGAAATAGTCCAAATGGCTTGTATTGCATATTTTGTTTTTCTTGCGATAACTCGGAGTCAATTCAAATACCGGTAGATATGGTATTTGTGATGAAAAAAATACATGATGTGCAATTTCATAAATAAATGGAGAAGTTCTGGAAAATAAACCAATAATTTCCCGGTAACTTAGTATTTTTTAATTTGTTTAACAGTATAAACATGTAGTTCAATGCTTCAAAATAAACAGTCGAGGAATTTATGCTATTAAATGATAGCATGAAATGTCAGCGATTCCTTCAAGAAGATGACCTATTTCATACTTTTTCAGATGAATGAATTCTCAATGTGGAAGGAATGAAGATATGTGCTCTTTTTAAAAATCTTTACTTTGACTGTTTAAACATGCAGAAAGGGCGGATCTAGAGGGGGTTAAGGGGTCCTTAGGAGGGAGGGGTTCTTACACCTCCTCTGGACTTTGCAACAAAAAAAAACTCGCAGATTTTCCCCGTATTTATGTTTTTATGAATCTATCTTTTTAATCATAGACAGGATCCCCTCCCCCGACGGGTTGCCCCCCCCCCGGGACAATCTAGATCTGCCCATGTATACATCGTGTATAAAGCAAGGCACATGTACAGGGTTCTTGGGCATGAAATAGAGGTGAAGTTAACGTTTTTAAGTTCGATTTCTGAAAAGAGAAAGGGGTCAAGCCATTTATGAAGGAACACTTTTTTTATTGTTACCACCCTAGATCCACACATGAAAGTTGGCTTAAAAAGATTTTTGGTTAAAAAAAGAAAGTTATTCCATTTTCTCCATAACCATGTATGCAAAAATAAAGATGAAACAAAGATATGCGTTAGAATTTTCTAAAAAAAATCATACGATAATTGCACTTTATACACATCCTCAGGTTAGCTAAATAGGCCTATTCGGGTCCCAGGGTCTCAAAATTAAGAGGTTCTGTACGTGAAATGTTTGTTCGTGTACTTATATTCAATTTAAGAATAAAACAAAATGGTACAAATGTACCTATTATAAACGCATTAAGCCATTATGTGTGAAAGCTCTTTTTCCAGTTTTCAGAGATTTCATTACTAAATTTCGTCTTTTTCCCCCAAAATAATGCATGAAATACAGTTTTTCAAATCATCAGATCGCTTCATGGAACAACGTTTTTACGTTATTGAAAAATAGGAATTGGTTTGGTCCAATTTGGATGAGAAATAAATGAGTAAGATGAATTTTCCAGTTTTTCGCGATTTTTAATTGGAATTTTCATATTTTCCGAAAAAATCCAATTTCCACGGGGTTGATTTTGGTAGACAATTTCTCCTGAGAAAGTCGCTACATTAAGGTAATCAAATCAACAGAAAAAGTTTGTGTTGCAATTTGTTATAGGTTGGGCCCCTATATGCTGTACTTTGACTGGACTAAATACATTTGCGCCCCCGAATCTTATAAGCTGATTAGAATATCAATTGGTGTTGCTCCCATCTAGACAGCTAGGAAAGGCTTCACTTTGGATTTCATATCCTTTAAAGTTTCGATCTCTCACCCTCCCTTCATTATCTAATATTTTCCGTGTTCATGTAAGTCTTACCAGGAATGGGGAAGAACCCCCTCCCCTCCCTCCACCTTGATGGATCCGCCAATGAATATGTACAGTTCTTTTAAACACTGATGTCTAATTTACTTTGAAAATGGTTAAACCGAAAAATAATTATAAATGCACAATATATAAACAAAGAGACACATGTACTATATTCTACATTACGTCATCGTGTGAATGTGTAGTGTATACACACTTCTGACGTCACGAATTTGTACTTTCAATTTCGGCGGAAGTTGCAGACTAGTTCTGTGTTAAATCGCTAGCGTGTGGATATGGGCTTATAAATCGCTGTTTCATGGCTAAACGAGACAATATATTTTTATGGAACTACCAATACTTTGTAATCTGAGTTTGTCCGGGTAAATGTAAGCAAAAATACCCACGAGTAGAGAACTTCTTTAATTCAGTTTCATCAAATTCCCGCGGTGTTGCATGTTTTTTTCAATAACAACTTTGAATTTGAGGTACATGAAATAAAAAAAGACGATAGCGGTAATTTGATTGCCCTAAACATGACTATTAATAGCATGAAATTTTCCTTGATAAATTTATATGGGCCTAATACTGATAATCCAGACTTTTTTGAAAAAATACGTAGAACCATTCTTGCATTTAATAACCCAAATTGTATCGTCTGTGGAGATTTCAATGTAGCACTTAACCCTGAAATAGATACATACAATTATTCAAATGTCAATAACCCTAATGCAAGATTAAAACTTGTAGAAATAATGAATGATTTAAAGATGATAGACTATTTCCGTATTCTTTACCCAGAAAAAAAAATCTTTACTTGGCATAAAAAGAACCCTATAAAGCACGGCAGACTTGATTATTTTTTAATCTCAGAAAGCACCTGTAATTTTGTTGACAATATTGTAATTAAACCAGGATACCGGTCAGACCACTCAGTAGTAGTACTAGATCTAAAACTGAGTAATTTCATTCGCGGACGTGGAACTTGGAAATTTAATAACTCCTTAATTAAAGATTATGATTACGTTAACAAAGTAAAACAAAAAATATCACAAATAAAAAGTCAATATGCGAACATTCTATACCTACCTGCAGAGGTTAACAACATTTCAGATGAACAAGTTCAATTCAATATTGATGATGATTTATTTTTCGAAACTTTATTAATGGAAATAAGAGCAATGACTATCTCTTTTTCAAGTTACAAAAAGAAAGAAAGAGACAAAACAGAAAAGAAAATTATACAAGAAATAGAAGAAACAGAGAATAGATTTCAAGTACAGGATCTTATTAAAGAGATGTTTAATTTCATATGGGGATGTAAATGTGACAAAGTTAAGAGAGAAATTATTATTCAAAGCTATGAGAAAGGAGGTCTTAAAGCACTTGATTTGCCTGCTTTCATTAAATCTTTGAAATGTACATGGATTAACAGAATTTTAAAAGGTGGACAAATTTGGATGGATATTTTTACTGAAACTTATGGTAATGAAGTAGATTTTGGAGGGATACTCTTTTCTCATGGCATCAAATCATGAAGAAACAATTATCTGTAAATAAAAGCCCAGTGTATAATATTCCACTGTGGTACAATTCAAAAATTTCTATTGATAAGAAACATGTCTTCATAAAACACTGGTATGAACATGGAATTAAAATTATTGGAGATATCATTGATGATTCGGGTAGGATTTTGTCAAAAAATCAATTTGAAATGAAGTTCAACCTTAACTTATGTGTAATGCAATATAACAGCTTTAAATCTGCAGTGTCAAAGGCCTTAAAATCCTTAGATATAGAACTACATAACAATAGAATTTATCCTTTTTTACCATTTCACTACTCTTGTTTCGTGAATAAACAGAGAATATGTAAACTTATATATAATCTCCTGATTTTAAAAGATGTAATTTTAAAATCTGTTCATAAATGGAATACCGAAATCATATCTACAACTAATATCGATTCTGAAACAATTTTTAAAACTTGTTTTCTAACATCTCCAGATACCTCTTTGCAATGGCTACAATATCGTCTTATATATAATATTCTTCCAGTAAAATATTATCTTAAAAAGATAGGTATTATAAATGAAGACTTTTGTTCTTTTTGTGAAGATGAAAGTGAAACTATATTACATATTTTTTATGACTGTCCAATTATAAAAGTTTTGTGGGAACAGCTTTCACATTTTCTTAAAAATAATTCTAATCTATTTATAACTTTTACTCTCAAAGAGATTCTTTTTGGAAAAAATCATTCTTTACCTCACATGGCTTTTAATTTAATTATATTGTGGACAAAAAAATACATCAATAATTGCTCAAAACAAGGTAAACAGCCATGTTCGTCAGTTTTGAAGAAATATCTTAGAATCAACTATGATACAGAAAAAATATTGTACAGAAGGAGAAAAAGGTCACATGCTTTTAGTTTAATTTGGAAAGATTTAGAAAATATTTTTGAAGATAGAACCTAAACCTCATTTACTTACTTAAATTTTTTTTTTTTTTTTCATATCATTCAAAAGATAAACACCAAAGACTTACATTGTATTGTTAACTAGAGAGAAAGAGAGAGAGAGATAAAGAGAGAAAAAGAAAGAGAGAGATATGTAGCAAACAACTATTTAAAACTTTAAATAACATATTATAATAATGTGTAAATGGTGTATACATGCATTGCATATATATGTAAAAAAAATGGAAAAAAAAAAATCAAAAAAAAAAAAATCTTTGTATTGCAATGTTAAATCATGTGTGAAGTATAATTGTGAAACTTCTGAATTCTTCAATGTACCCAAAGGCTTGATGCAGGGCGAGGGGTTATCTACCTTTCGATTTTCTCTCTATATAAATGATTTTGAAATTACATGTTATACAACAATTGTGAAAGTGTTGAATTAAGAGATTTATCATTATTTCTTATCATGTATGCTGATGATACTGTTCTGTTCTCAGAGTCCATTGATGGCTTGCAAAATTTACTTGATAATCTTCACTTATATTGTAACGAATGGGATATTAAGGTCAATGTTAATAAAACTAAAATATTAATATTCAGAAATGCTGGTAGGATCTCTAAAAAAGCTGTATGGTACTATCACAATAATGAAATTGAAGTTGTTGATTGTTTTAAGTATTTAGTTATATCTCTCTTGTATAATGGTAAATTTACTCGTACTCTGAATGTGCTCAGTCTTCAAGGTAGAAAATGTATGTATAGTATTTTGAAAATATGTAATGCTGAATTTTTAAATGTTGAAACTAGACTACAAATTTTTTATTTTTATGTGTCCAGTATTCTTAATTATGGCTGTAAAGTTTGGGGTTTTAATGATGCAAAAGATATTGAAAGGGTACATATGGATTACTGTAAAAGGATCTTAAAAGAAATGTACGCCTAATGTTATGCTTTATTCAGAATTAGGTAGATTTCCATTGATTTTAACATGTAAATTTAGAATTATTCAATATTGGATAAAGCTTTTGAATAATGACGATATAATTTTGAAATCTGTATATGATGATATGCTTAGCAGGATAGATTCAATGAGTTGGTTATCACATGTTCGAAATTTACTGATGTCTCTTGGATTTGGTTATGTATGGTTCAATCAATCTGTTGCTAACCCTGATTTTTTTCTACAACAATTGAAATCTGTTTTAAATGATCAATTTATACAAGAAATGATCGGATACTTTAACTCTTCTTCAAAATGCTTTTTGTATAGTTATCTATATGATACAAATTTCTTGCAATATTATATTCTGAAATCTTTACCAGAGAATGTCAAATTTACACTTGCAAAATTTAGATTGTCATCGCATGATTTGTTTATAGAAAAAGGCAGGCATCAAAATATTTCTAGAGAAAATAGAATTTGTCAAAAATGCACAATGAATGAAGTGGAAGATGAGTACCACTTCACACTTGTTTGTCCTTTTTATAGAGATTTAAGAATTAAGTTTATAAATAGATATTATTATGTTAGACCATCTATGTTTAAATTTGTACAATTACTGAGTGTTAAGAATAAGAAAAAATTATGTTGTCTATCTAGATATCTATCTTGTGCTTTCCAAAGAAGAAAATCTTTGTAAATATCTAGAAATATATATTCTCTCTCTCTCTCTCTCTCTCTCTCTCTCTCTCTCTCCTCCCTCCACTGCTCACTTTCTTGAACGACTTGTTTGAATAATGTAACTCTGTATTTAAGAAATTATATTGTATTATTCTATTTATACTTTGTAAATGTATGTTTAGGCTGATGAGTCTAAAGATTCAAGGCAAATAAACCATTTAACCATTCAACCATTAAAACGCAAGATCGCAATTGCAGCGCGTGCAGCGTGTCCGTTCTGATTTTTCATTTAGACACCTACCTAAACCATTGTTCAAAACTTCGGCACCTTTTCTGCCCAAGTAAATCGATGACGTCATAACAATGGCGAACAATCGAAGAGTGCACGAGAACATTCGTATAGTCTTGGTTAGAAGTATTTGCGATCTTCCGTATTGTATCATTGAGCGCAATAAATGAATTAAAGAGCGCAATAATAGGGCTTTTTGCGCTCATTAATACAGCTAGAGAGCTCTTTAATCCTTTTAATGGGCGCAATGAATGTGTGAATTAAAGAGCACTTTAAAAGATTTAAAGAGCTTTTTAAAATATTTAAAGAGCTCTTCAATAGACCATTTTCGAGTTACAACTAATGACCGTTGTAAACCTTCAGTTTAGTCACTATGACGCACCTGCCTTTTTACGTCAAGTAGGGTTACTTCCGGTCTGCCTTAGCAACGTCGCATATTGTGACATCAACGGTGTAAAATCTGACTGATACATTTTGCTTGAATTTTTCCAACCCCATATCATGTAAATGGTGAACATTTATGACGCTACAATGCCATTTGGTTGCGTAAATAGTTTATTTCTTAATCGTTATCACGTTAATTTTAGACTCAAATGTAAAGCGGAAGTAGGGCATCTTGACAAACGTCGAACACTCTTTCACATTGAGATCCATAAAATCATCTCTGTTGGGGCCTAAACGTAAAAGAGAAAACCAATGACGTAATGTTGCTAGGAGAGCACGTGACGCCTTGTTGATAAACAAGCTTCGCATGACGTCACGACGTAGCAACCGTAAACAGTAATTCAAAATGGCGACTACACGTTTTCAGAACGGGATGAGATTGGAGTAAAAAGACTTTTTACCAAGTCAGTGGAAAAGTTTACATTTACGTCTTCTCGATTTGAGGTATTCTGGGTGATTTAGCAGTGCATAGCTTTTGAAATGACACATCTATTTGTCACTTTTCTTGACGCTTATGGGGGTCACCATTTTGTAAACGCTGCAGGGAACAGAAGTAACGTGTTCTCTCGACAAAACGTGCTTGATTAAATGTTGGAATCTACTTTTTGTTGTAATTTTTTATTATTGATATGTACAAAAGACATCAGATAAAGGAGAAAATGTCAAACAATTGTAAGTATTTCAAGGAGGGACTAGTTAGGGCCGGAAGTAGGTTAAGCCCGTTGCAGAGATACTTCTTGTCATCAAGGAACGTAACTCTGCATGGCAGATTGAACGTCGAAGCGGAGCATAATATCCGAACGTAATCGGTGACTCGAAAATGGTCTATTAATACGGAAGATCGCAAATGTTTCTGACCAAGACTATGCGAATGTTCTCGCGCACTCTTCGATTGTTCTCCATTGTTATGACGTCATCAATTTACTTGGGCAGAAAAGGTGCCTAAGTTTTGAACAAGGGTTTAGGCAATCTCCTATGCAGAGTTACGTTCCTTGATGACAAGAAGTATCTCTGCAACGGGCTCACCCTACTTCCGACCCTAACTAGTCCCTCCTTGAAATACTTAAGGATTGTTTTTCAGCTTTTGCGCTTTATCGGTGTGTATTGGCAGTAGGGAATGGAAACAAAATATGTAAAGCACGAAGTGCTTTTCATGAATTTTGTTTCCATTCCCTACTGCCAATACACACCGATAAAGCGCAAAAGCTGAAAAACAATCCTTATATTTACATTTTACGTGTTAACTAAGTTATTTCTGCCAATTTTTCAGCCAGTCTCTTTACATTTGAAATATCATTGCGGAGGGAGAACGCCATTTGACGTAAGAGCAAACGAACGTTCGACGTTTTTCGCTTGATTCGAAGTAGTACCTTCTGTACGGAAACGTTGTTGACAAATGATAAACTGAATTTTGTCCTCTTGCTGTATTTTGAACATTTCAATTAAAACTGAAGAAAATTGAATCGTGAAAATTCGTGACTTTTGTCCAACATAATTCAGACATGGCGGAGAGTTAAACTGGAGAAATTTCACAGAACTGAAGGGAAAACTTTTGAAAACTCTTTTTAACACACTGTTAAACTGCTTAGACATATGCAATCAATCGGTATTATTGTATACAAACTTCTGTAAATACCCTATTTCATATGGAAGTAATTAGAATAATGCAAAAGTCGAGTACAGCCGTCGAAAACGCGAAAACTTTCGGTATTTTCATGACTTACCTCAACATCATGGCTAAAGATTCGCTGATACTCGAAGTATTTCTGATATTAAGAATCCATAAGAAGCAAAGATAAATTCACTGTTGATAATGACACAAGTGAATCAAATCCTCATCCTAAATACTGAATATTTGATCCACATATGCCAGAATATTCGCTCATCCAAACACGGCATCTTTCTGCAGACAACAATGCAGTTCGTCCTTGAACTTCGTCTACTGACGCGTGATCGACTTACTACGTCACACTTCTTGGAAGTGTACATGTGGTTGACCTAGATTTTGACACATTTAATCACTGGGGGTAGACGGCGTCGTTTGATAATGGATACATGTTTTGAATATGTATTAAAGCAATAAATAAAATGGGCATTTTATCAAAAATTAATCCGCGTAAGTTCTAAAGTCACGTGATAGGCTCTTGCGATTATCGAGAAATAAAGCAACAGTTGGTTTGGTACCTTTATATAAGGGAAACGCAGTAGGAATGTAAATATTTACAATTGTTTGACATTCTCTCCTTTATCTGATGTCTTTTGTACATATCAATAATAAAAAAAATTAAAACAAAAAGAAGATTCCAACATTTTTATCAAGCACGTTTTGTCGAGTTAACACGTTACTTCTGTTCCCTGCAGCGTTATCAAAATGGTGGCCCCCATAAGCGTCAAGAAAACTGACAAATAGATGTGTCATTTCAAAAGCTATGCATTGCTTAATCACCCAGAATACCTCAAATCGAGGAGACGTAAATGTAATCTTTTCCACTGACTTGGTAAAAAGTCTTTTTACTCCAATCTCATCCCGTTATGAAAACGTGTAGTCGCCATTTTGAATTACTGTTTACGGTTGCTATGTCGTGACGTCATGCGAAGCTCGTTTATCCACAAGACGTCACGTGCTCTCCTAGCAACATCACGTCATTGGTTTTCTCTTTTACGTTTAGGCCCCAACAAAGATCATTTTATGAATCTCAATGTGAAAGAGAGTGGGGTTTAGGTAGGTGACTAAATGAAAAAATCAGAACGGACACGCTGCACGCGCTGTATTTGCGATCTTGCGTATTACAGAGCTCTATAAATTAATTGAAGCGTATATATAGTGTACAAGAAAAACAATGACATATACGTTGAAATACCACGTATCGCTGCATGATGATGCTCAAACAAATTTAATTGTATTAGCATGGTGACGGCTAAATACATGTTTTTTTTTAAGAATTGTGGCTGTACGTTGAAAAATGTAGTGAAATTCGTTACATGTAATGTATCGCACGACTTTCACTTAGGGGATAAACGTACTTTGTTTTGTGGTTCCGACAGGTATATGTTGGATATTCTGTTGAACACGCGGTTACACCGTCGGGGCCATTCGGATCCCCTCGCCCTTTATTTGTAACAGCATAAAAAGACTCGGATGCCAATGGTGGAAGGTTTTACATCAAATCGATGTAAAAGTGAAAAGGCACTTTTTCAACATTCAAAATTCTTCAACTTGACTGAATAATGTTGTGAGAAACATATTTGTCAGTTACGATCCAATGTCGGAATTTGTATTTAACGATAGATTATAACAAAACTTATAGATCAACGGTTTTTAAATGGCGCCGTCTGACGTTCGAGTCTTTTTTCGAAGGAAAAAGTCGAGGCTGATCCGAATGCGTCGGGGCTTGTCCCCGACGGTATAACGTATGTTTCCAACAGTATGTCCAACATATACCTGTCGGAACCACAAAACACAGTACATTTGTCCCTATTCTAGTTCAAGTGACATATTTTAACTTCTTATACCCCTCAGAGGGTCTCATTTATCGCTTTAGAGGCGACGTTGCTACGGAGGACTAACAACGACCAACATAAATTATTGCGCTCAAAAATATGAAATACAACTGCTTCGTATTTATTACAATGGCGAAAAATCAAAGTGTAATCAATAATAAACTTACTTGCTCTGTTGTTTACATGTGGAGAACGCCATTTACAAGCTCATACCTTGTAGTTTTACGTCACAGTATGACGTCACAGGAGCGAAGAACAAAGAGAAGCATGACGTCATACGCAAAAAGTGCGCTAAAGCTTGTAACGTTCAAATTTACGTGGGAATACATTTTAAAGTATGTCAAGCGAGTCGGTTTGCGGCAGGTATATCGTTGTTATACATGCTTGTAGAAATCCTGTGAACCAATCAGAATGCGTGAAACAAACAGAATGAATTAGAATACATATTTTTCAACTTACATCCACTATTCTCATGTATGATAGACGCATATGATTACGACACTGTATTAAATGTTCGAATACCAATTTTACATTCAAGAATTAGTCGATAACAATTACCGCTATTCAAATATTCGTTTCAGCTCTATTTTTTTTTTTTTGTCTACGCTTTTATAAGAAACGACTGTAATAATTTTTCTGTTTGTAGATGTAAAGACAAAATCCGATGCACAAGCTATATAATCCGCGAAGACAGAACAATTAGTACAGTCATTTCTTATAATTTAATTAAATTACTATTTTTTAAATTCTCTTCTTTATTTTGCATTTGACGTTAATTGAGCATTGTTGATATCCAAGTTCAAAATTGGCAACGTAATATTTGTACAGCCCTAACGTAGAGGCGCTCTATGTTAGTGACATTGTCTGTACAGCGATAGATATAATTTCGCTCCGTACGTTTGTATACTGCAGGCGTTATACAGACGCTTCGGAAATAATTAAATCATTTGAGAATAAACTTTGGCTTCTTTGCGGAACATTTTATAGTTGTTTTGTTTAATTTTTTGTATTTTTCAATGTTTGTACTCCTATCAATTATAATTTTCGGATTCTTATTTCAGGTTTGTGTTTAAACTTTACATATTGATTAAAACTTGTATGTTTTACAGGATAAGTGTAGGGAAGTAGTTTGCGTGCCTGGAAAGATCCTTGTTGATAAGGAGTGTAAGCCTATTCTACAAAAGACGTCTGGATATGGGGCGTATATGGATATGAGCGTTACCGTTCTCGAATCTAAAGAAGGTGACTATGATCTGAAAGAAGTGTTTAGAGACTTTGCGGAAGCTGTCATGTTGCGTTACAACATTGAACCCATTGGAGATAAAACGTCTACTATGAACATCAAGGAGGTTGTCGTACTGGCATATCAACCTTGCACAGCACAACTGACAAGTGCCAACACATCAGAGATTTACATACAAGTGACGTATGAATCATACGCTTCAATTTCCCGGGAGGATGTCGATAGGAAACTACAGGAGTTTGTTAATCCATCCTTCGAAACAAGAGTTTCTGGTTTCCTATTCGATGTCAAGGAAAGCGACAAAAACCTATGGAGTATATTGCAAAGTGAGCAATCTGAAGGTATCTGTGAATCCCCGGATGTATGTTGTGTACGAGAAAATTTTTTGTTCTTCTTTTCTCTTCACAAACTATATTCTTATTTTAAAATCGATAAATTTCTTCACTGTCCCCAAATTATCCTTTTAGAAGGCGAGTACCAGATTATAGATTCAAGAAAAATTACCGTTCGCCGATTTGATGAAGATCACAACATCTCTTATACCAGTGAATATGGTGGTGTTATCAGGGTGTGTACATCAGACTATCCATTTGGGTATTATCCGAATAAGGCTTTTTCAATGAGATTTAGTTTGATCCATGATTTTGCTTACTTTATAATGCTTTGGAGTTATCTATGTGTAGTTTAATTATTCCAATTTTTATTTCCAACACCATGCATGGACGGGCCACGGGCGGATCCAGAGAAAAAAAAAATCCAAATGGTGAGGCCCAAACTGTTCCATGGGGTCTAGCCTATGATTTTGACAAAAATTAAACGTGAAACGGGAAAATTAATTGATTCAATTCACAGTCTTCAGTTCGCCCTCAGCACTGTGTAGCATCACGTGACTTAAGTTGGTGAAAGCACGAACTCAAAATGGAGGCATACCACTCATTTGGAGGAAAGACAACAGGTACTGTGCTGATTGTATTGATTCAATTTGATCTTTTCATAGCCGATGTCCTTGTAAAAATGATACTTTGATAATTCTTTGTTTGTCAATCAAGAAATCATTGTGGTTTTTACAAACAATCTGACAAATGGAACGTCGTGGTCAAGTTAAATACTATGTCGTGGTTTCCACGCAAATATCTACAGTTTGTAAAAACAACGGCGTTTTACTTTCTAATGAGTTAATGATTATAAAATTATCAGTGTAGATAAGGACAAAGGCTGTGAAAAGAATTTGATCAAAGCAATTATTGCAGTTCTTGTTTTCTTTCCTTCAACTGAGCTTTTTATCTATTCGTGGTTCCACCAACTTTAAAAGTCTCGTGATGCTACACAGTGCTCAGGTCATAGGACGAAAATACAACGGGGACGAAATTTTTCCGGTATCCTAGAATCCACTTGATGATTTACATTTCTCATTCTAAAGATGTACAAATTACGAACAAACAACAACCAACCAATCAAGCAAAGAAACAAACAAGCAAACAAAACACAAACAATCCCGGGAAAAATCCAAATCTTTAGTCCAAAATTATTTCGTCCATCAACTTGTCAAAAGCTCTCGGAATGCTTATAGTCTTTATGAACTCCTTTCGATATCTGATTCAACATTTGTCTCTCGGAATGCTTATAGTCTTTATGTACTCCTTTCGATATCTGATTCAACATTTGTCTCTCGGAATGCTTATAGTCTTTATGAACTCCTTTCGATATCTGATTCAACATTTGTCTCTCGGAATGCTTATAGTCTTTATGTACTCCTTTCGATATCTGATTCAACATTTGTCTCTCGGAATGCTTATAGTCTTTATGAACTCCTTTCGATATCTGATTCAACATTTGTCTCTCGGAATGCTTATAGTCTTTATGAACTCCTTTTGATATCTGATTCAACATTTGTCTCTCGGAATGCTTATAGTCTTTATGAACTCCTTTCGATATCTGATTCAACATTTGTCTCTCGGAATGCTTATAGTCTTTATGAACTCCTTGCGATATCTGATTCAACATTTGTCTCTCGGAATGCTTATAGTCTTTATGAACTCCTTTCGATATCTGATTCAACATTTGTCTCTCGGAATGCTTATAGTCTTTATGAACTCCTTTCGATATCTGATTCAACATTTGTCTCTCGGAATGCTTATAGTCTTTATGAACTCCTTTCGATATCTGATTCAACATTTGTCTCTCGGAATGCTTATAGTCTTTATGAACTCCTTTCGATATCTGATTCAACATTTGTCTCTCGGAATGCTAATAGTCTTTATGAACTCCTTTCGATATCTGATTCAACATTTGTCTCTCGGAATGCTAATAGTCTTTATGAACTCCTTTCGATATCTGATTCAACATTTGTCTCTCGGAATGCTAATAGTCTTTATGAACTCCTTTCGATATCTGATTCAACATTTGTCTCTCGGAATGCTAATAGTCTTTATGAACTCCTTTCGATATCTGATTCAACATTTGTCTCTCGGAATGCTTATAGTCTTTATGAACTCCTTTCGATATCTGATTCAACATTTGTCTCTCGGAATGCTTATAGTCTTTATGAACTCCTTTCGATATCTGATTCAACATTTGTCTCTCGGAATGCTAATAGTCTTTATGAACTCCTTTCGATATCTGATTCAACATTTGTCTCTCGGAATGCTTATAGTCTTTATGAACTCCTTTCGATATCTGATTCAACATTTGTCTCTCGGAATGCTTATAGTCTTTATGAACTCCTTTCGATATCTGATTCAACATTTGTCTCTCGGAATGCTTATAGTCTTTATGAACTCCTTTCGATATCTGATTCAACATTTGTCTCTCGGAATGCTTATAGTCTTTATGAACTCCTTTCGATATCTGATTCAACATTTGTCTCTCGGAATGCTTATAGTCTTTATGAACTCCTTTCGATATCTGATTCAACATTTGTCTCTCGGAATGCTTATAGTCTTTATGAACTCCTTTCGATATCTGATTCAACATTTGTCTCTCGGAATGCTTATAGTCTTTATGAACTCCTTTCGATATCTGATTCAACATTTGTCTCTCGGAATGCTTATAGTCTTTATGAACTCCTTTCGATATCTGATTCAACATTTGTCTCTCGGAATGCTTATAGTCTTTATGAACTCCTTTCGATATCTGATTCAACATTTGTCTCTCGGAATGCTTATAGTCTTTATGAACTCCTTTCGATATCTGATTCAACATTTGTTTCTCGGAATGCTTATAGTCTTTATATATATGAACTCCTTTCGATATCTGATTCAACATTTGTCTCTCGGAATGCTTATAGTCTTTATATATATGAACTCCTTTCGATATCTGATTCAACATTTGTCTCTCGGAATGCTTATAGTCTTTATATATATGAACTCCTTTCGATATCTGATTCAACATTTGTCTCTCGGAATGCTTATAGTCTTTATATATATGAACTCCTTTCGATATCTGATTCAACATTTGTCTCTCGCATGTATGTGCTGTAAAATCTGTAATTTCCTTTTGTGTGTATGAGAAATCAGTGAATGAACGTCATATCAGATTCTGAAATAAATACAAAACAGATCTTTCAAATTGGACGAACAGACTGAAACAATGACAAAGCTCCATAGGAACACGAGGGAAGAGTCCAATACAAGTGCGGAATGCATTGCAGAAAGTATTACAGATGTCGCTGTTTAAACGCGCCGTTCTACTTTACAAAGATAAACATATTCATTCAGCATATCTAAGATCATTCTATAAACAAATTAATTTTGTAAGCATTGTAGATATAAGTATACCTTGTACAATGTCATGTAAGTATAACTGAAAGTTAACGGAATGCTCATGTTGGTAATATCATGTTTGTTCTTCATCCATACTCATCCTCATTTACCATATTTATAATATTGTATGTTTTAGGATGCTATATCATCGATATATAGTGATATATAGTTACCTCAATTTTGGGGGGGATTTAGATAAGGGAGCAACCATTTTATTTTTATGGGGGGGGGGGGGGGGGGCAGGAAGACTTTTGCCGGGCGGAAAATTTTTTTCGGCCATTTTAAGAGCCGTCAAATTTTTTTCGCCGGCCCTTCAGGCCGGATTATTTTTTTTTCATAATTTTCCAATGTTGAAAATTACTCTAAAGTTTAAATAATTCAGCGTGACTTTTCAGCCATATTAAACATCAAACACACAAATTATGAGTTCATCTCTTGCCAGCAGATCACTAATCATTTTAATTTCTTGAATGGCATATGGTGCCTATAATCTGTTTACTAAAATGATACTCAATGGAGACAGCTAGGCTATATGGTGCTAATGACTTTCGAATTTTATCTATTCACTCCAAATTGCGTAAAGTGTTCCATTTTTTTATACTTTGTTTATGATACACAAAAAAGTGTTTATTTGGCAGTGGAAAGGTTGGAAGAGAGGGGGAGGGGCAATTTCATGATTTTTTCCCTAAAATTTCGATCCGGAATTTTTTTTTTTTTGCAAAGTCTTCCTGCCCCCCCCCCCCCCCCCCCCCCCCCCCATAAAAATCAAATGGTTGCTCCCTAAATTAAGAAATTTTAATTCGAGCTACGTATTAAATTCCTCTTGTAATTAATATAATTATCGAATAAGTTAAACATGAGTATGAAATGACAAATATGGACAATGACCATATCCCAATACACAGTACAAAATCGATAATTCAGAAAATCATAAACCGAAGGCATACAACGGAAACCAAAGAAAACAAACAAAAACCTTCACCACATAAAAAGAAGCGATCTCCTAATATGGGGGTGAGACTAGGGGTGCGTTCCTTTATGCGGAACGTTCTGGTTGATCCAGCCGTTTCTAGGACCGACGTTCCAGGCTGTTCCAATATGGCGGACATGGTTATGATCTCCTTACAGTGCTGGGAATTTTTATTGTAATTGGAAATTTCGGTATGAATGTCAAAAAAAAAAGATAAACATTTGATAAAATGAGTAAAATTATAACTAAACACTTTTTTTTTGTGATTGTGTGATTATCAAGATTTTGCTCTATCCACTGTTGCTATGGTGAAGTCATTCTGGCACCAATTCCTGTGTCAGAATGGGGTCGTTCTGGAACGTGCCGCATAATGGAACGCAGCCCAGGTGCCCAGGAAGAGTCAGCATCTTCTGCTTTAGCTATTTGAATACTGTGATATCTGTATGGCGTGTGAAACGTTGCATTATTCATAAAATAAAATATTTGTTCTTAGTTTTATGCAATACAAATATATTTTCATAAAATACATTTTATATTCATAAAAACTGAATATTTATTAAAAACTGAAATATGTGTTCAAAAACATAATAGTTATTCATAAACATAAATATATGTTCATAAAACAAAAATATTTGTTCGTAAAACATAAATATTTGTTCATAAAACATAGATATTTATTCATAAACGTAAATATATGTTCATTAAACATAAAATTAGTATTTTTTCATAAACGTATATATATATTCATAAAGCAAAAATATTTATTCATAAACGTTCATAAAACAAAAATATTTATTCATAAACGTAAATGATTGTTCATAAAACAAAAATATATTTGTTCATAAAACATTAATGTATTTGTTCATAAAACATAAACAGGTGTTCATAAACTGGTAAAACAAAAATATTGATTCAAAACGCGTTCAAAAATATTTTTTTCAATAAGTTGCATTGTGGTATATCTCGATGACTTGTGTTACGATTGATTTCATTGGAAAAAAAGAAAAATAAAGTTAAGTACAGTTGTCATGGCACAGTTGTTAGAGCGCTGGACTTCTAATCTGGAGGACCCGTCGTTGGCGAACTTTCTTGGAAGTAATTTATAATCTCTCATAATTCTCTACTTCCGGTTGTTTTATACCCCTAATACAAATTTTACAATCATTACAGTCAGCTTCTTTTAAAGTTCGGACCTATACAAGCAACAATGTAAATTACTTTGGGTATTTAACAGCCTATATTTTATGGTAACAAAATTAGAAGGATCAAAGACACTAACAGCATAACCATCGAAAATGCGTCAGAAGCATCAAACGCCTTTTATACCGTGGATATGAATTTAATGTCACCAGCCGGACACTCGGCATGGTACAGGACCAATCTACGATATTGTACCAGCACATTCGTAAGACTTGTACTCTGACCGACTGTGACGACGGGACTCCATGAAGGGTCCTGTCAAAAACCTCTTTGGAGAAGACAGGGCCCGACCACCTGTCCTATCTGAATGTCGGTCGGACTCCTCGGGTGACAACATGCATGAGCTCGCAACAGCCGGCTGAGCACGTACTGCATTTCGTGCGCACCACCTTTTTTTTTATATATATTTACATTTTCATCTGTGTTTACTGTGAGGATGTTACTTTACACTACAATTGTGCGTTCCTCGATACCTATGGAAAACCGGAAAAGTGGGAGTGTTATGCTCACGTAATCCGGATAACCACACCATCTGCTACTTACGTGGTAGATGGTCGACCATATTGTGCTAGATCGGCACCGATTGCCCATGAGTCTCTTTGGTTGACGAATACATATCTATGTTTTATGAATATATATTTCGGTTTTGAATAAAGATTTAATTTTACAAATATTAATGTTTTATGAACAAATATTTGTATTTTATTAATGTTTTATGAACAAATATTTGTATTTTATTAACAAATATTTTTTTTTTATTTTTAAGAATAAATATTTCATTTTATGATTAATGCAAGGTTTCACACGCCAAATATATCATATGTACACCTTTCTTTTTGTTTTCCGCTTTTTATATTTTTCAAACATGTAGTGTATTTTTTTTTAGTGCATGAAGTTTGAAAATACTAGAATTCAAAAAGCGTATCAGTGCCAGATTAGGACTCTCTTTTTTACACTTTTATCTGTAAATTGTTCTTGTTGCTAAATAAAGTTACCTCTTTTTCATGCTTATGTTAAAAAGTCATTTTGACATTATGAATAGTTGCAAAAATGTTAAACTTTTCTACATATGAAAAACGTAAATTTTTGTGCAACTCTTACATTGTTTGTTTATTCACTAATTCAGTGATTCCTTTTGTGGTTACGTGGAAATAAAATTATAGAAACTGTACGATGTGTTTTTCATGTGGGCCAAATGTGTCTCAGTGCTGATAAAACCACGCATCAATAGAATTTTTATCCAAAGAAAAAGTTTTAAAAAATGAGCATTCCTGACACAAAAAACGCGTCAAAACTTTGACTTCGGGATGAAACTATAAATAACAACACTTCTTAAGACATCCTGCTTCCTTCCCTTTGTCGATATGCTCTTCAGTTATGAGGATGTTTGTCAATGGAGGGTACCCCAAGTGACCTACTGTTGACCATGGTGGCACACAAAAAAAAACAAAAACAAAACTACAACATTTGTGTGGGGGTCCATGAGTTCTTCATTCCTACCAAGTTTCACCAAAATCCTTGCAGTGGTTGGATCTGTAAAATATGTCCAATACGAATGAAAATTACCCTTATCTTTTACATAAAAAAATCATGAAAAAAAAAGAAAAAAATCAGATTTTCAACCAAACTTAATGTTATTTCTATGGATAATGACCATATTCCTATATACAGCACAAAATCGATAATGCAAAATGACTTATATATGGCAATTATGCAGTAAATGAGTGCACAAAACCACACTTTTACAGAGTTATTCAGATGAAAGGAAGGGATCTCCAACAAGACTCGGTTGCAGCATCCACATCAAAACATCAAACACCCCAAGTGAAAACACAGATAAGACAAAGCAAGAAAAGGGGATCTCCAGCATGACCACCCTGCAATCACCCAGCAAAACAAACCCCACAAGAAAGCGACACATAAATGACATCAGACAAATCGCAAAAAGACACAACAATATCTACTATAACAGCATAGAAAACAATCAGAACAGACGTACAGATACATCATAAATTAAAGACAATACATAAAAGGAAGGAGACTAATGTACACGCGGCGCCTACTTTGAACGGTCATGTGTCATAAGCAAAAGGTGACGCAAGACGAAAGAGGCACAAAAGGGACAAGGAACACTAAATACGACATCAAAACACTAAACACAAAAGACTACCCATAAACCAACGAGACCAATGAACAACCAGCGCCGACCCAGGTTAGTCGCAAATGATGTTGTTATCCGGATTAAGTGCGCATAATCCCCCACCACCACCTTTCCGGTTACACAGAGTCTCGAAGAAAGCACAATCGTAGCCGAATCAACCTCCCCACAGCATGACGATCAAATAAACGAGACGGGAAACGCAGGGGCATAAGGAACACAGCTGAAGATGTAAATTGATATAAAAAGGGAGCGGGCCTACGAAACACAGTTGGTGCTCTGCCGGCCGCATCGAGCTCATGCATCAAAGAAAAAGCTAAGAATAAAAAAATTCTAACGAAGTCCGAAAAGACGTAAAAAGAAATCAAAAGTTTGGAAGAAAAACAACAATTCTTCTTTTCCCTCTAGATCATCATGATGCTTTAGTTTTCAATATGTGCATCGATTCTGAAGAAGAAGTTTGTCAGAGGAGGGTAATTACGACTTAGATATGTAATCTAATTTTTGATGCATTTTTACGTCTTTTTGAAGTTTTCCAAAAATTAACAATACTGTATTATTTCTTTTATCTAGCTGCACTCATGGTTCATGTTGGCCTTGGTCATAGTAGAAATTATAACGAATTAAGTCGTAATTACGACATAGTTTAGTCGTAATTACGACATAGTTTTGTCGTAATTACGACATATCAAGTCGTAATTACGACATACCAGGTCGTAATGACGAGATAGTTAAGTCGTAATTTCGACATACTTAGTCGTAATTACGAGATAACTAAGTCGTAATTACGAGATAGGTAAGTCGTAATTACGAAATACTAAGTCGTAATTACGACTTAAAAATTCACTTAGGTTGGCACTAGTCGGCTTCCGTAGAACCACAGAACTGAAAGAGAAAACTCAAAATATGATGAAAGAAAAGACAAACATCCGCTAAAAACTTTCTCAGAAATAAAGGATTGGCTGAGATTACGGTTGTGGCATCATCATGATTGGAGGAATTAATGTTAAACGTCTTCAAATTCAATAGCATAAATCATTCTTCCTGGGCATCTTTTATAAACCCCGTTTAGATATTTTATTTCATTTCTATTATATGGTAGACTGTTTCACTCTTTATTATATTACATGTATTTTCATTTGGTCTCTGAAGTATCACTGATGAGAATTCATTACCCGAAGCATGCATGTAAGATGCACCGAATTTAAATTTTATTATACCCAGAAAGCATCTCTCAGACACCATAGATGGAATGCTTCTTTTTCTTTATATGCTTTACATTTCGTGGTTTTCGGGTTTGTGGCTTATTACTGCTACAAGTACTTCACTATTTTACTGTCCTATTATTGTCATTAAGCTGTTTCCTTCTTATTGCAATTCACATATATAGGATCTCAAATGAATTTCATTTCATACGATGTATAACAAAACGAGTTGTGTGTTTGGAACCCTTCGACATTATTATATAAACGATATAAACCACATGTAACGAGTTTCATAATAAATCGTATGAAATGAAAATTCATTTGGGATTCTTTTTATCGCATGATATTGCCTAAAAATGTGTATCGACGTTTCTGAGAACTAGAGGCGAATCACGCCGTGATCTAGAAGTTTTTTGCTACGGCCTAAAAAATTAGACGGCGTGCACGTGACGCGATTTACGCTCCCTGATTGGTTCGAACTAGTCCATGGCAAAATAATACGTTGTAATATGCTACTGAGAGGATATTATCTTAATATTGGGTCGATAAAAATGTGTATTGGGCTCGGCTTCGCCTCGCCCAATGCAACTTTTTCCATCGACCCAATATATTTATGTGTCCCCCTGTAAACTCTGTATACCTAATAATATATCTATGGAATAAAGAATTGTTCCACATATATTGCATAAGTTTTTGAATTAAGGCCATTTAAAAAATTCTACGAAAGATGGCATGCTGCCTAATTCATTCAGAAATAGATTTATTCTTTGCAATGCCTTAATTTCCTAGTTAACATGCTTTGTTAAAAGCTACATCATGTACGAAGGTACGTTTCTAGAATAATTAAAATTTAGGTAAGGTTTCCGTTGAGGTCCATATATATAAATGTCTGAAGCATGCAGATTTCCTTACATTTTGGTGTCAACGTGCCAGGATGTCTGGGATTATTGCACAGAGCTAGTGTTTCATCCTAATGACACTTGGCTGGCAAGACATAGGATTTAGACTTATTCTTGACTTGGGATATCTGCTTTAAGGGATACGGACAGGACTTTTACGGCTTTCGAAAGAAAGGTATTTTTTCTTACTTTATTTCGCATTAATAATGAATTAATGCGAAATAAAAGAATAATAATTAATTTTAAATTAAAAAAAATGAACCTTATAAAAGTCAAATCGGATGTTTGTAAGTACAATGAAAAAAGAATTTTAAAGATACTTGTAGCAATAATAAATCCATTCACTAGGGTTTCCTATCAGGCCCTTTATTATGAAATACATGATAATCAATTTACATTTGATTTCGCCTTGAAGAAGATACAGACAATATTTCCCGTACGTCTTTGAAACTTGTTTTACTTTTTGCAACATGTGCATGTACGTGACTGTTATGATGAAAGTGAACACTGCCCTTTTCTTAAGATACATGTTGAAAAATATACCTTTATTCTGTTCAAAAATAGTCACCAATCGTTTTCTTGGGTATGATACAAAAATTATCGGAGGAACATAAAGCATACCATTGAACTTTTCCACAGCAATAAGACAGGATTTTCTATAACATTGCACACCAATTAAAATAATTATGATTGCACTCTATTACAGACATTTCTTCTCTACCTGAAAGTACATCGGATTATTAAATTGATAAACGTATCCTTTACAGTGAAACAATATCATTCTTGTGCATTATTTCGATGATTCAGCTATATTGAACATAGATTCCATTTGGATATGCTACTGAATCGATCTTACAGGAAATTTGGAGCCGTTCTATTTCAGTAAAGTAAATGCACAGATTTAAATTTAAAAAAATAAAACCAGAGGGCGCTACTGAAATAAATTTTTGGGGGCTGGAAGCATCACTGAGAAGGATTTAATATCCGAAACTGGAGCCCTCCGCATAATTAATTGGATTAAAATTTCTTCGAGAAGGTAAAAAGTTGGAAGACTTCCGTATCAAATATAAATTTTGCTGATGAGTAAATTCGTCTTTGTGATTTGGCGTTCATTGCTTCATTAGCGTCTCATTCTGTGCGTGTCTGTTTTGTGTTTCTGCAGTGGGTGTTTTGGGGCTTTACTGTTGATGCTTCAACTGAGTGTTGTTGGAGATCCCCTCCTTTCTTTTATAAAACACAATAGTGAAATACCTTAATTTTTGATGTTAGAATGAATTAGAATAAATGAAAAGGCTATACAAGAAGTTGTTTCATTGATTGACTCCTCCTAATCTTCCCCCAGAACAACGTTCTTTCATACTACGAGTCTCCATGTCTTACAGGTATTTTGCGTCTCGAGGATTCAAAATATTCTTAATCGGTACCTTTGAATATAAGTACAAAAAAGTAGATTCCTTTTAAATAGATAGAATACGCCGCATCATTTGCATATTCTAAAGGTTTCGGAATTCCCCGGGATAATACACTTATCAAGACATCATGAGAAATCTTACTCTTCCATTGACATTTGGAACTTACTGTGTATCGGGACACCGGTATGTGTCTTTGGGGATCTCATTCCTTTATTTCATGGGGCATTTTTAGGAAGTCAGATAAAAAGAAATTAAGTTAACAAAGGTAGATTGATTTTTTTATATCCATTTGTCGGTTTGTCATGCTGTTCTAGGTCCATTATTTCGTTTGTAAAATTGCAAAAAGAAGGGATGTCATCAGCTGTCAATCTTTTGGGACATCTTTTTATCGGAATTAGTAGGGAGACTTTGAGTTAAAATCCTGATAACCAAACATTTACTACAGAAAGCGAGAAACAAATACTCTGTCTGCAAAGTTGTCTCTTCTTTTAAGACTTTTAATTACTAGTATTTATGCTTCCCGTTTCGTATTGTAATATCGGAATTCGTTAAATAATCGATAGTTTAGCTGATTAATTATGTAAGAGAATGGAAGGGATCTCCAGCCAGATTCAGTTGAAGCACCAACAGCAGAACACCAATACAACCCATGCAAAATCACAGAGTAAAGAAGCACAGCAAGGGATGCAAAAGAAACAAGAAAAGGGAATGAATGAACATTAAACATTAAACACAAAACACTACAAATGAACCAACGACAAGGGGCAATCAGTCTAATTCGTAACAAAGCGGTAATAAAGGGGAATTATCCTTTATTGTAGTCAGTCTCTTTCCTGTAAAAGTTCGTAATGTGAGGTTTTGATCTGTTCATTGAAATGATGTCACGTTGTGAAGTTAAAAATTGCATTTTCATACATTGTATATTTCCTCATCTCTCGTACATGGGTCTCTTCTATGGATTTCTTTAAATATTATCTGGATGCCTTCATTTTATAAAAAAAGTCATTTCTCAAGAAAGCTCGAATGAAAGTTAAAGGTATTCAAATTCAATAGCATCATTTAAGCAAAAGTAAATTTGCAGCATGGACCAGACATGCACGTTTCGGGTATACTTAACCCTCGTCAGTGATCCTCAGTCTAAACAATGTAAAATGGCCAAAAAGTATGAAAATTATGATGTCCAAAAATGTACCAAAAGACGTAGCAGAATGGGTGGGATATGATGATACAGGACCCAAGTTCTAGAAATTTCAAGAAATTTTGTAACAGAAATTTTCAAATGCGTTGAAAAGACAGACGATCAACAGAAGTTGATCGAATTTGGCTACATGTGCCCTCTAAGACTCCTGGTCCACAAGCAGTGACACTCACCAAATAGTACAAATGTTAAACGTCTTCAAATTCAATAACATCATTTAAGCAAAGGTAAATTTGCAGCATGAAACTTATTTTGCAGTTTTTTCTTTCGTACCCATGTGCTTCCGCATTAATTTTTTGCAGATCAATATACCTTTCGCCTCTTCATTTTCTAAAAAACTGAAATGCAAGTTCATGAGATCCAATCAGACTTTTTACATTAAGTTTAAACTAATATTTAGTACAAAGCCATCCAAAAATCTCAGCATAACAGATGATTTAGTATTAAGGATATTGAATGTATCTTCAGCATGACCAACTTGCATCTTGCACTGACCCATGGGATTTAAACAAACGACCTTGGGGCGAGACTCAAAACCCACACCAACTGGAACATTAGACAATCACAGCAAATATACCAAAACATTAAACGAAAAAGAATGAAACAATATTGTGAAAATCAAACCAAAAACGAGGAACAAATTGCATGAAAGATTTCTTTTATATGTGAAAACGTGGTCTAGACAGAATTTTTCTTTGCAAACATCACCACAAGACAGCGAAAGAATATGTACGACAACGAAAAAGAAATAAAATATCCCAATCTACACATTTAGTCAAATAAGAACAGTTGTTCCATTGCTTCTTGGAGGCTAGGCATCTAGAGAATAACAATATAATTTGTATAATGATATTTTGATAAACAGTTCTTGTGTATTTTTTGTCTGGGCGGGAATGAATTAACGCTTGTGATGATTAGTGTTTAGTGAAAGTTTTCGTGACAGAATATTTTTTAATTTACACCGCTAATTTCAAAATGAAAAATTACTCAGTTTTTACGCTACCAGAGAAGGAAGTTTGTATCATTACTTAATTACTGAACTGCAGGCGATTATTTTCTCATCAAAACAGAATTTGAACTAATTTTTTTTATCAGATGAAAATGTTAATTAGAGGCAAGCGCAGATCTAGAATTTGCGAAATTGCTGAACACCCCGACCCCTTGTGATTTTTTTCCAGATCCGTGAGAGTATTACATGTCATTTTGTTTTGGAAATCCTCGATATACTTTTAATCACATAGTAAATTTTCACAGAAAACTCAAGCACCAGTATAAGTAAGGTACAAGAACAAAAGTCACATTCATCAAAATTCCAGAGCATGATTCATCACATGAAAATACACTAATATCATGAGTGAGAAAATAGACATATGTAAGTATTAATTGTTAGTAAAGGGGAGAGAAGCAGATATTCTCCCAAAAGAAGAGTGGATTGAGCGTGTCTCTTTGTCTTGTTGCAATAGGGTTTTGTTGGAGACATTTTCCAATCTCATAATATTTCAATCAGGCATTGACGATACAAAATTACCGAGCAATACCGAATGGCAGAAAGTTTTTTGAAAAGGGATAATAATAAATATTTCTAGCTCATTCATCTCTCTTTCGTTAGAATGATAGTTTACATGATAATAAAACATGGTCAGATAATCGAGATTTAATTATGCAGAGAAAAATGTTTATCGCTTGTATATGTACATAGTAAAATCGTCATCTTTGAAAAATGACCTCGGTGGATCTAGATTAACATTTTTTGTAAAATACACAGGTAAACAAAGGCTAAATAATTGTCCCAAGAGCTTTAACTTGAAATTATTTCATTCCGATAGAAAACAGGAGTCAGAATATAAAAATCGCAATCAATAGGCATACAAATTCTTAAAAAATATAACATTCAACATGAGATAAGGAGGAACATCCCAATGATAAGTGAAAACAGCAAATCATATACAAATGTACTAATGAGACGACAAATAGCCGTCAAGTGGACAAAGACAGCATCACAACGCAGAAGCACGAAAAACAATATAATCTATATGAACATCTAGTTATAAACATCTTTATATGTACAGAATCCAGGGTAAAATCGAAAATTTTATATGTGGCATCACTCAAAATAATGACATAATGCAGAGCAGTACAAATAACAAAGAGGTTAAAATAAATCCATGTCCTGCAACTATTCTGATAACATGTATAATGCTTCAATTGAACATGAAACTAAACTACATTTAATCTGTACCTACACCAAAAGACAAATGCATACACAAAAACAAGATAAGTATGTGTATCAACAGGAATTCTAAAAATAGGTAACTCGAAACAGGACAATGTCTTGACATGCTTCACTGACAGACACCAAAAATCAATTCAACATCTGCAACAATACTGAAGAGAAGCCCGAAAATATAATTTTTTTTCTTAAATCTGCTAAGTCCGAGAGTCATAACTCCTGTAAACTGCATTGTATTCACATGCCAAAAATTACTTAATTACTTACTTACTTTTTAAATTACTTAAGCAATATCTCAATCTGATTAAAACCAGATCTCTACATGCTCCCGATTTTGTTATAACAAAATCGGAAGCATGCATGTAGAGATCTGGTTTTAATTAGATAAACAATATCTGCACCAACAGGAAGAAAAGATCAAAGTTTATCTCAAAATCTCTATTTGCTGTGAAAAAAAAAATCCGAATAACTAAATTTTGTAAGATATCAAGGGACTCCTTCAAAAATAGGTCAATCATGACTCAATCTGATTAAAACCAGATGCTCCCGATTTTGTTATATATGCGACATAACTAAATCGGGATTATGTAGAGATCTGGTTTTAATCAGATTGATCATGACTAAATTTGAACTTGCTCTGTAACCAAGACCAAGCTATGTATCATATTTCATTTCAATATCTCTATCCGTTGCAGAAAAAGACAGGAAAACTGAATTTAAAACTAAGTCATCAAGGGACATAACTCCTTAAAAAATTGGTCAACCATGACCTGCTCTGCAACTATCCAAGACCAATGAGTTCAAGTTATGTATCAAATCTCATCTCAATATCTCTATCCGTTGTGTTTCTATTATGTATTAAAGATTCCACGAGAAAATATTATCTTTGTCATGCTTTCAGATCAATGGAATTTCTTTTTTTCAGTTTTAGTGTACATCAAATTTCTTTATAAAATTTACTAAGGGGTTGCACCGTTTACAATGATTTTTGGTAATGTTCTTGTTTATGGTTCTCATACAAGTGTCAATTAGCGAAATTCCTCCTTGTTTTTAAATAATACGAATAGAGTAAAATCTTTATGTCCGTCTTACTTAGATACTACATTCACATCAGATATGTAACATGATTCACGTGATATAATATGGAAGTGTTCCAACTCTATACCTTCTTGAAGAAAATTTCAAACCAACTTTCATGCACCAGACACGTATTTCGAATATTGAATTCTCATCAGTGATGCTTCAAGCCAAAGTGCTTTTCATAAGCTGCATAAATTCATTTCACTAGCGCCCTCTGGTTTTATTTTTAGAATTTAAATGTGTTCATTTACTTAACAGAGAGAACGCGGCTCCAAATTTTCTGTAGGGTGATTCAGTGGCATATCCAAATAAAATCTACATTCAAAATAGCATTGGGGAAATGGTGATAAGATGTTAACCTCCTTAAATTTCGATAATATTTTTCGATGAAATGGGATGTCTCCGAAATAGCGAAAAATTAGATTTGATGTCAAACAGATAAAGATTGTTAGTAGCAAATGGTGTGGTTATCCGGATCACGTACACAGAATCCTCCCACATGTGCTATTACTCATTTGTCTCGAGGAAGGCACAATTGTTGTGTATAATATCCTTTTCAGTGTGAGATGACCACACGAATAAGACAACAAAACGCTGGGGTCCAAGTAACACAAAGATGAATATGTAAATGGAAATAAAAAATATGGGGCGTACGATAAACAAAACTCAGTCTCAAGGGAGGTTACCTTGATGAATGATTTGAATTGTCTTAATGGTGGAGGACTTCTGATAAATTCCTTAATAGGCATTTAGAAAATGGAAAATGTTCCTAACAACCTTAGTTATAATGTGAGTCATTAATGTAAAACAAATTATAAAGTACATAATTGTTAAAGGTAAACAAATTTTAATTTCGACGAATTATTTTTTTTGTAGAACGATTTTAATGCAAGAACTTTTTATGAATCAAAAAAAAGCATGACTACATCGTCGTTAAATCTCAACAACTGGAATAAACTTTGCATAATCATTTGATTAGTATTCTGCACAGAAACAGGCTCTTCTTAAACTATCTAATCCTCATTAATCTCTGATGATGTCATTTATACTCTTTTGTGAATTATGGTCCAGAATTAGAATTTTGAATGACGGTAATAAGGTACTCAAGCTAATGATTAAAGAAACAGCGCCTTTACAAACGGGGTCATTATGAGGTGCCTATACTACTGGCAGAACATCACGACACTGTCCACTTATGTCATGTGTAACAGAAGTTTTACTGTCTACACAGTCATTACAACGCTTACTTTATTTCTCTCAGAATGTACCTTCTACGTTATAGATGACTTTAATAATTGTTCTGATTTATGCACGACTGAGGGGCTGTCTTCAGCGGAAAGTATGGTACCTGTCGTGATATAGCCCATGGCAATATGATATCAGAGGCGTGAAATATGCATGTTGTTCTTTCATGCTTGCTGAAGTGCCTCATTAAAAAAATTCCCACAGTTTCTCTTTATGAATCTTGCAATCTTGCTTCAGAAATCAAAGCGTCGTCGTTTTGTGTATGGCCATGCTTTTAAACATAATTTTCGTATTGTGTCTTTGTTACTTTGGTCAGTGCATAAAATCATCTTCCTTGAAGCGTTATTCTTAAGAGGTAGAATCGAGCGCTGGTAATTGCGAATAACAAACTTCAAACGTAAGGAGAACAAAACGAATAAATAAAATAAAATTACACAGTCATATTGACAACATCAGGACAAAATTCAGCAGCAGTTATTTCTTATTTTGCACTGGTTGCTTACTGCTCTCGTTCATCTTGTTTTCTCATTCTTTGTTTGGTTTATTTCAGCAAAACCTGCAACACACTTTCTAACGCCGGAGTCAGTCAAAACAGACCAAAAGATGTTACCCTCTGGTGCTCATCACATGCAAAATATTATTTTAACGAACGCATATCGTTTCTATAACCTGTACACCGCGTTGGCCAGAGTATGAAAGCGCATTTCTAGATAGCATTCACTACTTACGCGTAAAGTTTTTGTATTCACCAGTATACGTTCATTTAACATTGGAGCGCGTCATTGACAATTATTTTCTCTTCCTTTGCGAGATGTTCTGCCTTAACGTTATCGTACCTAATGACAATTTATATTTCACCCTGGCTCAACAAACTTTGCAAAACGTTTGATTAATGATCGCAGTCCGTATTACGAACACTCTCTGTCCATGCTTTCCATTTTGTGCATGCGCAATTTTTTTTGCCATCAGACACAGCGCGTGTTATCCCTTGTAAAAGCGTTCTCGAATAGTTATCAAAACTAACTCAGATTTTGGTCATGCAAGCGACCAAGCACGCTAGCAAACGCTTGCACCACACGCTCTAGTATGATAATGTCTTGAATAAATGAGAAATGAGATGGACACTTTGAAAAACTGACTATTAAAACATTCTGGAGAAATAAATGTATAAAAAGAATGTTGAGTATAGATTGATTAAGTAGAACTCAGATCTCTAAGAAATATGATTACAACTTGCAATACCACCGTAACAAAATGAAGTCCTGGTAGTTTTAGATAGTTTTATCAAGAGATAACACATTTATCACCAATATTTCTCAACAGATACAAGCACAAAGATACATGTAATACAATTATTTCTAAATATTGCAGATGGCGTTGATCTACGGAGTGGCCAGTTTTCTTTTAATTATTTCGGGAGCAACAAGAAGTGTCCCAATCATGCCGTCTCCAACTAACCCAAACCCATGCTGCGATGGAACAGGTCCTAAGAGTCCCAATGCGCCATTGTTACCCGTTGGTCAGGGTGCTCCTGTTATCGATGTTCCTAATGGGTATGACTTTGGAGGTCCACCTCTTCCTCCTCCTAACTTTCTCCAGATGCGACCTCCATTACTACCGTTTGTTGGACGGGACATTTCTGCACGTTCTCCCCCGAGTGGGTCGGGAGTAGCTATAACTTTCGGACCTTCTTCCGTAGGAACTGGCAAGTCACCAGGGGGACCTAAATCGAATGGTCCAGATAAAGGGTACAGCGTAATAGACGATGCAAAGTCGGCACCTGCTGGGAGAAGAAGTATTAACTCTCGAGTTTTATTGCAGGGTGGAAGTGGTAGTCGCATGATGCGAGAAAGAGGTCCTCCTTCAGGAGCAAATGACAAAAAGAATCTTATCTGTGTGAATGGGTTAGGACCAGGATGTGGTGCCCCTGTATTAAATGGCGACAGTAGTAGCGGAAAAGGAAAGAAAATTGACGATAAAGGGAAATTGCCTGATATCGGTGCTAGTGGAGGAGAAGGGAACGATCCGTCCAATTTCTGTATTAATGGCTTAGGTCCCGGCTGTGGTGTTGAAGTCATAGATGGAAATACCGGAATTCCATCGGGTGGTAAGTCTGGACAGAATGGTATTATGGATAAAAACGCAGCTGCATCTGATAAGAAAGGAACAGCATCAAAACCTGGACCTACTTCTAATAAAAATGGATTTGGACCAGGACCTGATATGGGCGGAATAGATCTAGGACCTGATATGGGTGGAATGGGACCTGGACCAAATATGGGTGATATGGGTTCAGGACCTGATGTGGGTGGAATGGGACCAGGACCTGATATGGGTGGAATGGGACCAGGACCTGATATGGGTGGAATGGGACCAGGACCTGATATGGGTGGAATGGGTCCAGGACCTGATATGGTTGGAATGGGACCGGGACCAGATATGGGTGGTTTGGGTCCAGGACCTGATATGGGAGGAATGGGACCAGGACTTGATATGGGTGGTAAAGGTTCTGGACCTGATATGAGTGGAATGGGACCGGGACCTGGTATGGGTGGAATGGGACCCGGACTTGATATGGGTGGAATGGGTCCAGGACCAGATATGGGTGGAATGGGACCGGAACCTGATATGGGTGGAATGGGACCAGGACCTGATATGGGTAGTAAAGGTTCTGGACCTGATATGGGTGGAATGGGACCAGGGCCTGCTATGGGCGGAATGGGACCCGGAACTGATATGGGTGGAATGGGTCCAGGACCAGATATGGGTGGAATGGGACCGGGACCTGATATGGGCGGAATGGGGCCGGGACCTGATATGGGTGGTAAAGGTTCTGGACCTGATATGGGTGGAATGGGACCGGGACCTGATATGGGCGGAATGGGACCCGGACCTGATATGGGTGGAATGGGTCCGGGACCAGATATGGGTGGAATGGGACCGGGACCTAATATGGGCGGAATGGGACCGGGACCTGATATGGGTGGTAAAGGTTCTGGACCTGATATGGGTGGAATGGGACCGGGACCTGATATGGGCGGAATGGGACCCGGACCTGATATGGGTGGAATGGGTCCAGGACAAGATATGGGTGGAATGGGACCGATACCTGATATGGGCGGGATGGGACCCGGACCTGATATGGGTGGAATGGGCCCAGGACCTGATATAGGTGGAATGGGTCCAGGACCTGATATGGGTGGAATGGGACCGGGGTCTGATATGGGTGGAATGGGACCAGGACCTGATATGAGTGTTATGGGTCCAGGGCCTGGTATGGGCGGTATGGGTCCAGGACCTGATATGAGTGGAATGGAACCAGCGCCTGATATGGGTAGTATAGGTCCAGGACCTGATATGGGTGGCATGGGTCTAGGACCTGAAATTGGTGGAATGGGTCCAGGGCCTGATATGGGCGGAATGGGTCCAGGGCCTAATAATGGTGGAACAGGTCCAGGACCTGATGTGGGTGGAATGGGAACAGGACCTGATATGGGTGGAATGGGATCAGGACCTGATATGGGTGGAATAGGTCAAGGACCTGATATGGGTGGTGTAGGACCAGGAGCTGGTATGGGTGGAATGGGTCCAGGACCATCTGGTAGCTCTTCTGGTGCCATTGGAACAGCCGGAATAGGTTTGGGAGGTCAAATGGGAATTGAAGTGGAAATAAAAAGTCCAGAGATTGAACCGAGGCAGGCACCGGAAGTCAAAATGCCTGAGATAGAAATGAAACAAAGGCCAGAGATTAAAACCCCGGAAATAAAAATTCCAGAAATAAATACTCCAGAAATTAAAACTCCAGAAATTGAGCCTATACAGGCTATTGAGATCAAAGTACCTGAGATTGAACCACAGCAAGGTCCAGAGATCGAGGGACCAGGATTCTTACCAGGTAGCGTAGGAGTACCTATGGCCAATGGAGTAGGAGCAGGGATGCAAATAAATGGAGTATCAAATGTTCCAGGTCCCTCCATCGATGGTGGCATGTCTATTGATAGTGGAACTTTAGGTATGCAGGCCAATGGAGTGCCAGATGCTCTAGCTGGAAGCGGTTTGCCTGTTGATAGTGGATCAGTAGGATTCAAAATCAATGGAGGCCCCAATGTTCAGGTCCCCTCAAAAGGAGTTAGCGTACAAATGCAAAGTATTGGAACAGGTGTTCTACTGAATGGAGGAGGAGGCCCTTCAGACAATCAGTATGGGGGTATGGTTGTTGGAAATGGTGGAATGGGTTTCCAAATTAATGGTGGTTCAGATGTTCCGGGCGCCTCAGTTGGAGGTGTCAATGGTAATGGAGGTGTTGTAAATAATCTACAACAAATGAACGGAAACATAAATAATCAAGGTAGCAAATCTGGAATGAGTGGAAGTTCGGGTGCTTCACTGCCTATTTTCGGAAGCCCCGTAGATACTGGAAGTGGGGGATATAATAAGATGATGAGTGGGAGTGTAGATCCTCCAGGGTTCTTAGCAAACGGATTAGATAAGCCAAGCGATGGAAATCTTGGAATGCTTTCACCCAATAAAATGAATAAACCACCAAGTTGGTTGACAGATGGTTTCGGCGATGGTAGTAGCGGAAGTGGAGGTGGTGGTGGAATTGATGGTGGTAGTGGCGGGAGTACAGGCGATAACCAAATAAAGGTGTCTACGGGAAAGGTGGATGGAAATAAAGGTTCATCCAGCATTAACATTGAAGTGAAGAAAGATGCTGAAGTGACATTGAATATTGACCAAGGAGGCTCAAAATGCATCTGTCCGCCACAGATTACATCAACAGCCTCCCCTCAGGTGAGTTGTTATTTAGCATATGATTACATCTTATTGCCAAGAGCTTTTTTGACACTATTAGTGCAAATTCTTAGCGATATAATTATTGACATCTATCATCCGGGGTTTTTTTCGTAATGGATTATCAACTCAACCTATATATGTTCATCGAAAGTATTTCACTAAATATATAGAGTTGTTATATATATCCTTGTAAACAATTTTAGCTGGACTAAGAGGCAAAGTAATAATTCTACCCCCGATACATTTTTATTATATATGATTCTATGCTTCGAAATCTTTTTTCATGGTAAAAAATATGACGATTGCTCAATACTCGAAAAAGCGTCTGAATGACTCAATTCAAATTCTGGATGTTTGTTGAGATTATCGTCAGGATCTTCTTTAACTCATTAAGATTAACGAGGATACACTCGATTCTTGAGAATTGCTTACGATTGCTATAGTGTTTCTTTCCTTTCTGCAACAGATGATAAAAGCTGGTGCAAGTATTGCAAAGATGTCGAACAAGAATGTGCTCATAGCCAAAATTCCAACTGCGAAATTAGGGGGAAATACTATGTTCCCGAACGTCGAAATACCAAATCTCGTCATTGAACCTGTTTCTGATAACAGCTATTCATCTTCGTCTCCTGGTATGACATCTTCCGAATTTTCTTTAGATTCGAGTGGGGCTAGCTCAGACGTTCTTGTTGTAGCAGCTTTGCCTGGCGACTTGGGAACTTCAGGAAAAGTAAATGTGAAAGTTGCGACAGACCCTATGACTGGAAACTTAGTGATTGAAACAACCCCAAGTCCTATGACAGGGAAAGGCCTGGGTAGTTCTGGAGCTGGAAGTTCATCGCAGGGATCAAGCCTAGGAAGCGTTGGGTGTATAAATGGTTTGGGTCCAAATTGTGGAGTTCCTATTGTAGATGGATCAACAACCGGAAGTGGTAATGACAAGGTGGATGATTCCGGGAAAAGTTTTGGGATCGATTTAGGAATGTCACTAGGCGATGTCGGTTCAAGCATTATTGACTCCTCAAGTAGCATTTCTAGTGGTGCAGCTGGACCTGGTTCAAATGTTGGTGGGCAAAGCGCAAGTCTAGGAGGTACAGGCCCCGTTGTAGGTCCTGGAGACGCGGGAGGACCTGACCTCAGTGCTGGAGGACCTGATTTAAGTGCTGGCGGACCAGCACCTGGAAAGAGTGTTGTAGGACCGAGTTCTGATGCAAGTTTTGGAGTACCAGCTCCTGCTTTAGCTGCTGCAGGTCTTATACCTGGTCAAGGTGCTGGAGGACCTGCAACCGGTAAAAGTGCAGGTGCTGGACCTGGTAAAAATGTCGGAGGCCCTGAACCCGGTACTAGTCCTGTCGGTGCTGGACCTGGCACAGGTCCTGGGGTATTAGGATCATCTATAGATCTGGGTGCAATGGGACCAAGTCTCGGTGGATTAGGACCTGCTGTCTCTGATGGAATTTCATCTGGTGGATTAGGACCTTCAATAGATCTGGGTGTAATTGAACCAAGTTCAAGTGTCAGTGGATTAGGACCAGCTGTCCCTGATGGAATTTCATCTGGTGCACTTGGAACTCTGGAAGGAAATTTAGGAATGCCATCCGTTATAGGTCTTGATGGCACTGGATTATCCCTAGACATAGGATCTAGTCCTGGTGTCGGTGGATTTGATCCTTCTGTTGGTACAAGTGGAACAGGAAACGCAGCAGTCTCTGCTGGGGCAGGGCTTGTTGTAGATGGAACAGGATTTGTAATTAAAAAGTCAGATGAAGACGAAAATAAAAAGCTCAAAGTGAAATGTATTAATGGTATAGGTCCTGACTGTGTTGGCATTACAGGTGGTAGTAGTGCTGGCAATGTTGATTCTAGTGTTTCGGTCGGCGGATCTGGTGGAATTACACTGGCTGGTGTTGGTGAAGTGAAGGGAATGGTAGATCTAGCGAGTGTCGGAGTCGATGCTGGACTCAATGTTGGAATTGGTGTTGCCGATGGATCCAAGATTGGAGATGGATTATCTGGTGTCGATTTAAATGTTGATCTAGGTAAAGTTTCAGGTTGTGTCAATGGACTTGGTCCTGGATGTGGAGTTCCTATTATACAAGGAGACACAGGTGCACCAGTCAGTGTGTCAGTTGGTGGTAGTAGTGGACCAGATGCAGGAATAGGCGGCATTGTGGCCAAGATTAAGAAGGAGGAAGATGGAGATAAAAGCGGAAAGATTTCCTTGGTGTTCGCATCTGGCAATGCAAGTGCCATTGACAATATGCTCAGTTCTACTTCCCTTGGCCTTGGGATGCAACAACAAACCAGTATAATCAATGCAGCGGATCCATCCATACAGCAACCGTCCATAGGTAGCTCGGCTGATTTATTATCGCCTTTATCAGAACCAGGAAAATCATATCTAACCCTATTATCAAAACCCTCTACAAGTAAGTCTAAAGGAAGTAAGCTTCTGAAAAAGGAGGAAGATGGTGATGGAAGTGGAACCAGCAGTTCAAAGGGTGTTCTGTGTATCAATGGTCTGGGTCCTGGATGTGGTGTCCCGATAGTTAGTGGAAGCGGAGATACACTTTCATCCCAGCCAGGATCAAGTCTCTCTGGTACGGGTGCACAGTCCCCTGCACCTGTCCCAGGAGGACAAGCGCCCTCTGCTCCTGGATCTGCAGATCCTGGCCTTATGGCTCCCTCAAAATCCCAAGGACTGCCTGCTGATATACTTGGACTTCTAGGTGGTGGACCTTCATTACCTGGTATTACAGGACCTAGTTCAAGTAGCGGAGGCGCTGGAACTGATACAAGCAGTGGAGGACCTGGTACAAGTGGACCGAGTATTGGTGGCTCAATGGGTGGCGGGCCCGCACCTAGTTCAAGTGCCGGAGGAGTTGGATCTGGCACAAGTGTTGGCGCACCTGGATCTGGTTCAAAAGCCGGCGCACCTGGATCTGGGGGTTCGAGTTCCAAGTCACCCGGTACTAAAGGCAAATCAAGTGCATCGGTTTCAAGTAGTAGCCCTACTAGTGGTGGATCACCAAAACCCAAAACTTCATCAGGTTCGCCAGGTGTTTCTCCTCTTGCCACAGCTCTTTCTAAGCCTGCGCCGAAAGCCAAAAAGCCAAATCTTGCAGGTTAGATTTTTACAAAAAAAAAATTGTATTGCTCTTATTCAATACTGTTTGAATGCATTAATTAAATCCAAGTCAAAGAGAGTATAACAATGATGCATATCTTTTTTTCTGTAGCATTGTGTTTGTTGTACCTTGGAGCTTTCATTGATGGCGTTGGGTACGCTCCATATCCTGGTGACTGCCAGAAACTCGTACAGTGTCTATACTATAACGGCAAATTAAATGCAGTGGCAAGAGAGTGTCCAATGGGAATGTTCTGGGATCAACCACTTCTTTTATGCCGACTTCCAGGAGATGTTCCCTGCTTTGACGGTAAAAAATAAATCCAAACACTCAGATACACAAGCAAACTATGGATTCTACTGTCGATAATGTTTGTGTAAAGGAAAAAAATAATATCTATACTATATTTGATTATTGTTTTGTTTTATATCATGTTACGTGTATTGTCTTTGTTAAAACAGATCGCTGTCTCGTACCTGGTGTACTCAAATACTCGAGATCAGGAGGCTGTAATTCCTACTTCAAGTGTATAGAGGGTATCTCCGTCCCGGCTTGTTGTCCAAAGGGATACAAGTATGATGAGGACGAGGAATGCAAGCCAGTTAGTGGAATAGCAGACGATGTTTGTGATGACGATTGCGACACCCCAGGAGACCTTGACACACTTACGTCATCAAGTATGTCATGCAGGCTTCTACTTTTGATGATACATATTTCCCTATCTTTATTAATTCAAATTTAGAGCTCCTATTGCAATATCTCTTGCTTTTTAATCAAAATTTCTTATCTTATTAAATGCCATCTTGATTGCATAATCGTGAATGTTAACATAAGATGATTGAATAATTTGTTATTAAAGGTTGCCCAAGTATGCCTGATAGCGAAAACAAATATGGATATATTGTTCGTGAGTTCGGAGGTCTTCGTTTCCGTGGATGTCCAGATGGAACCATGTACAGTTCTCAGCTTTGTCGTTGTCAAGGAAACCTCAACGAACCAATCAGCAGCAAATACAGGAAAAGTAAAACATAAATATTAGAATTCTTGTATCTCGTAAAATAATTTAGTACACACTGATTAATGCTTGACGATCAATTAAACTCAACACCCGGTAAATTGATAAATAATCAGAAAATAGATTCAATTTCATGAGAAAAAAAAATAAGAAATATCAAGTAAGATTTCCTTGCTTCTTTTAACAAAGTTTACTATGTTTATGCATTACAGCTTGTTCTCCCGAGTTCAAGATGAATTTCGACGACGGATTTAGAGATATTTCGGACGGAGGGTTGTCGTTTGAATACAATAATATTTTCCGATCGAACAAAGCATGCAAATTTAATGGGGACGGTCAAATATTTATTTGGGGTTTCACCAGTAGATACCTCGGTAAGAGTTTCGCCATCAAATTGAAAGTGAAACCGGCTAAAGGTGCAGCAAGGCGAAGACCGGAAACTATCATTTCTAATTGTGGATCTCATGGAGAGCCAAGTATTGAGATATCCATTTATAAAGGCAGAATGAGATTCAAGGCCAAAACCACAGGAAGTACCAAGGTTGTCACAGCATCAGAGATGTACAAGGTAAAGTTAACATTAATTAGATTAGTTTGGGTGGTGATGAAAGGAAGTGTTCCAATTTCGTCATCAATTTCAGTAACCTCTTCGAGTAAATATCCTCAATTTTTGCTACCAATAAAGTAGAACCCGTGTTTACATTCGTGTTTACAAATAGAACATATCTGAATTCAGGTTTCATGGGTTTTGTATTTAATTTACTACATCTATATATAAACGGGATTTCCAATTTCATGCCACTAGTAAAACAACGTTAGAATTTTGCTCAAATGCCTGCATACATGAAACTAATTGTAAATACAGAATAGTTCCTATTTTATCCTTACTTATTGTATTTTCTTTTTTTCTCAGGAGGATGACTGGAATGAAGTGACGTACTATTATAATGGCAAACATTTTGGTGGCAGCTGTGGTAAAAATACCTTTACAAAGATAATGGGAGGTAAGAACATTCACGATGGCAATTCAGAAAATATAGCGAGTATTTCTGAATGAAGAAATGATACATTCTTTTTTTTAATTTCACAAATTGCCAAACCATGTGAATAAAGTTGCATGAAAGTATCCGCCTCCTCGCATATGCTACCACTTGTTTTAAAAGATACACATTTAATGAAGACGACTCAAAATGTTATTTTCTCACACTTCAAGGTAACTTGGAACCACGTGACAATCCGCTGTCTATAGGAAGCTGTGGACGATCTAGTTTCCGTGGTAAAATTGACGACGTAAGTATTTGTTCTCTAAATATATTTTCCACGATGCCTTAAAAGTTAAAGGGAGAATTTTGGGGAAATGAATTAAGTAATAAAGGTGTATAATTGATCACATACAAAGGTATTTATGTTATGAAAATTATTACCATCATGTATAAACACTTCATTAATGTTAGTATACATATGATTAACTTAATTTGACCATTCAATACAATAATGTAAATGATAATATCTCTTTTTCGTTTCAGCTGGAAATATTTACCGCCTGTGTGCCACCAGACGTTTAGAGCAATCTTTTAGTGTATTATAGCTCAAATATTACTCGGTTTCTCTAATTCCGGAATTAAAGAATCATTATTTTATGTGTTCATCATCTATTTGTCACTTCATGTTTACGTTTTTTACATTTGTTAAAATAAATTATTTTTTGGAAAACAATATCTTCTGTTTTCTTCATTACAAATTAAACTGTCGAAGACAAAGAAACCTATACACAGCCAATTGGGCCTCACATGAAATTCTTATGAAATGAGCATCATGTAAATTTAACATGAAAGTTCATGTGAAATTCATATAAATTTCACATAAGATTGATGTAAAAAATATTTCCCATGAATTACACATAAATTTACTTCACATGAATTTCACATATTTTTTTCTTTGTGACCTTCGTGCGAAATTGAATTCACATAAAATCATGTCAGAGACTTCACATGAACTTCATGGAAAAAAATCATGTTTTCATGTTCGTGTTCGTTTCACATCAATTTCATGTGAACTTTTATGTAAAGTTCAAGTTAATTTCACATAAACTTCATACGAGGCACAATTGGCTGTGATATACGTGAACAGGACCAACAAAGAAACAAAGTAAAGACTTATTTATTATAAAAACGTTATTGAAACACAACGGACAACACATAATTGGAGGGAATCACATGAATGTGCAAACATCGTCGGAAACCCACGGCATCTTCTCCGTTCTACTACGTAAGATAATAATATTATCGTAGGGCACTAGGCTGTGGGTTTCCGACGATGATGTGCAAAGTGAAACTTAAATTTAGAAGCATAATATCACCTTTTCATTTTCAATATCGTCATGCCTAGTATGCATGTATATACGTTTTAATCTTCGAAATCTCCATCAAATTACAGTTCAGTGTTAATTGATTCCGCTTAATGCAATAATTACCACATATGGAGAATGGTTATCCAAAGTCGATTGTGTCTTGATTCCGTACCTTTCATCTTCAATACTAAGTCTTACTCTGCCATTCAATAAAACGTTTACCTCCATTGAACGTAGGCTACACATACTCTCCTCGGGACAAGAACGTATTTCCAATTACCTTTTCTTTCGGTTGTCTTTTTCATAAATTAAAATGAATGTATTACGTTCCTGTCATCTTTCAGCAACTTTTATGTATTCATTTCATGACAATTTTGGTCCAAATTAAAAAATCAAATTCAAGGAATTGTGGTCCCCCGCTTTTGGGTGTTTGTCTTTAAAGAAATGCTTACAGACATCTCATATATTATCAACATTCTAAATATGAAAGATTAACTCCAAAAAAAGGTCAAAAGGAAAAAAAAAAACTTTTGTTTTGTTTCCAAGGGACAGGGCTTATGAAAAGGTATGCACATGTGAAATATTTAAGACCTATGATTTAAATTACCATCAAAAACAAATGGACGAGGTTGAAGTTTTTAAATGTGGGTCAACCTCCATGGACAAGGTCACAAGGTCAGAATGTTGTTACCAACAGAAAGGTCTCATCACAAGGAATACACATGTGAAATGTGAAAGCCCTATCATTTGCCATTAAAAAGTTATGGACAAGGTTACAGTTTTTTGAAAAGTAGGTCGAACTCAAAGGTCAAGGTCACAAGGTCAAAAATTTTGGTATCCATGCAAAGGTCTTGTCACAAGGAATAAACATGTGAAAAATCAAAGCCCTATCACTTTCTATTCAAAAGTTATGGTCAAGGTTAAAATTTTTAATAAGTAGGTCAAAGTCCAAGGTCAAGGTCACAAGGTCAAAAATTTTGGTATCCATGCAAAGGTCTTGTCACAAGGAATACACATGTGAAATATCAAAGCCCTACCACTTTCCATTCAAAAGTTATGGTCAAGGTTAAAGTTTTTAATAAGTAGGTCAAAGTCCAAGGTCAAGGTCACAAGGTCAAAAATTTTGGTATCCATGCAAAGGTCTTGTCACAAGGAATACACGTGTGAAATATCAAAGCCCTACCACTTTCCATTCAAAAGTTATGGTCAAGGTTAAAGTTTTTAATAAGTAGGTCAAAGTCAAAGGTCAAGGTCACAAGGTCAAAAATTTTGATATCCATGGAAAGGTCTTGTCACAAGAAATACACATGTGAAATATGAAAGCCCTATCACTTTCCATTCAAAAGTTATGGTCATGGTTAAAGTTTTTAATAAGTAGGTCAAAGTCCAAGGTCAAGGTCACAAGGTCAAAAATTTTGTTATCCATGGAAAGGTCTTGTCACAAGGAGTACACATGTAAAATATCAATGCCCTATCACTTACCATTCAAAAGTTATACACAAGGTTAAAGTTTTTGTGACTGACGGACAGACGGACAGACGGACGGACGAACCGGTTTTAATGTCCCCGCGCTTTCGCGAAAGCGGGGGACAATAAAACTTAGGACCAACCAAATACACAAAGTGCGGCATATGGCTGAAAGTCCAACACAAACCCCGAAATACAAAAAGTGATCCTTAAGTGTCGCTTATGCTATGCAGGAGACACAAAAACAATATTGAATGGATTTATAAAACCATAGACATTAAAAGACAAAATATTCTGCAAATGTTACCCTATGGAGATAAGGTCAGCAGCCATTTTCATAAAAATACTTACGATAAATTTGAGAATTTGTCGTAACTTTCAAGTATATATATTTCTAAAAAATCCATATTCAATATATGAATCTTATGCCACATTTTGGATATTTCAGTAGTTAGAGAAAGAAAATCAAAACTGCTTGAATATTGTGATTGATTTGACTGAGATATGATGAACTGAAATTTACGACAAATCGTCAAGTTTATCGTAAGTATTTTTCTGAAAATGGCCGCAGGTGCTCGGGAAGATTAAGCACTTCATGCTTGTTCGCAGAATCCGTTAGTTCAGAAATTTGAGAGATGCATATAATATGATGGATACAGATAGAGATGGAAGACCACAGGCACAAGATTCCTAAAAAAAGAATTAAAATCCCTTTCCATCCTCTAAAAGGGTAAAGAGAAGAGAAAAGGGCGTTAAGATAGGTTTTAGTCCGAAAACCTGACCTAAACCAAGCCTTTGACGGTCATTTGGACGGGGGGGGGGGGGGGGGGGGGGAAGGGGGGGGGGGGGGGGGGGCTGGAAGACACCCCCTTCCGTCCAAATAACTGTCAAAGGCCGGCGGGTTTAGGTCAGGTTTTTCGGACTAGATAGGGTTAAGCTTTTAATTTTTTATAAGTTTTCTGTTCTAAAACTGTACGTACATTTACCTTACATACAAATAATCAACAAAAATGTATTTTATGGAGTTGTTCAAATTGTTATATAACTTTTAAAAGTACTTGGATACGCCTAGAAGGATTCGTCTTTCAATGAATGAAAAATATAGAAAATACGGTAATAAATAACTACAGTGTGAAAATCCGTACACTCAGTATATTAAAACAGAACAATCCTGTGGAAACAATTTAGCCAAATCAACGTCTTGCACTCGTTCTTCCTTAATTCCTGATTTACATTCCTTAAAACAACTATATGAATACGGTATGCAAAATTAATTTTTATCCTCGAAACTTACATACTTCTGCACGAAGGAAAGCACTGGTACATAGGTTCAAAATATATAGCGACATATTTTCTAAAATGATAACAACCCCAATCTTACACACCTCCCTAAACATGCTGTGAGAGATGACATTCGTGTCGTCCTCTGACTCTTGCAACACTCTGTGTACATGAAAGGACATGACTGTGCGAAAAAGTCAGTCGCGGATCCAGAATTGCCCAAAATCCACATCTCCCCGTTTTTATTATACATTTTCTTCCGTAATCATAAGCTGGATCCTCTCTGACGGGAAGGAACAACCCCCTCCTTCAATAAAATTCTAGATCCGCCCATAAAGGCGAATATTTGTATAGTACTGTATGCATACATGTACTTCGTGCTTTGTACATAAAATGCGGTTTTCCTCAATTGTTTTTCTTTTGATCATCGTGATGTTAATTTGGACATTTCTTAAGAAGAAAAAATCTTGATGACATATTATATTTTTGTCTTTTTTTATCTACGTTATACCCATTCAACTTTTTTTTTATTTTACTTGGCAAACGAAAAATTAACAAATAAAAACACAAACACTCAAATGCACAAATTTTCGGCCACTTGGCCTTTATCAAACGTAAAAACGACGATCATTTGCGATGGTCGCTAGAGATGCAAGGATGGATTTTACTTAGAATGATTAGAGATTGTCGTTTTTACACTTGATAAAGGCCAAGTGGCCGAACATTTTTGTATTTGAGTGTTTGTGTTTTTATTTGTATTTCAATCTGCTGAAAAATTAACAGAAAGAAGCAAAATACTATTCGTCCTATTCGATGAACTAACATCTTATACCTACCATCATGAACGAAAGCCCGGAACAAGATTTCAGCCATATTTCCCTATAAATGCAGATTTGGGTAAGACAGTCATGCATAGACAAAAGCTGAGATTATATTTCTGATCTAATAATGCATGTAAGTTGAAAAAAATATCGATCACCAAGAAAATTTTAGGATTCCATATTGTCGGCTTTTGTCTATAGATCACTGTCATACCCAAATCAGCATTTGGGTATGATGTGTCATACTGATGTGCTGTCACTACTGTGATACCTAAAACGGTAGAAAAGGTTGAAAGATGCAACGGAAATGCTACTTATTAGTCCCCCCCTACCGGCAACGCCGAAGGGGACTCTTAGTTTCCTCTCGGTCTGTCCGTCTGGTTTTGATTGACCTATTTTTACAAGAATTATGGCCCTTAGACTTAGCAATTTTAATTAAAATTTCCGTTTTCCGGACTTCTCTTGGCTGTTGCAGATAATACATGGGCGGATCCAGGATTTTTTTTCAGGAGGGGTCCTAAAATCCGAATTTTTTGATGAGCAAAATAAAAAAAATAAAAACCACAAAAGAAATTTTATTTATTAATAAAATAGGTAACTGGAGAGCAATGGCGAGCAAAAAGCTCAAAATCATGAATTTTCACATCGTAGTACTTGATTATTGATTGTTTGTTTGCTTTGGTTCCTGTTTTATCCTGATTTTGTATGCCTTCGGTTTCTGATTTTCTGAATTATCGATTTTGTGCTGTAAACAGGGAAATGGTCATTATCCATATTTGTCATCTAATATGTATATACAACAAATGGCGAGCGAAAGCGAGCCAGCGAAATTTTTTTCCGAGAATTGAAATAAAATCCACTATTCGTGTCTTTTCAGTTTCTTTTCGTTTTCTTAGTGCCCTTGTTTATTGGCCTAGGTGTAATGTATATGTGTTGTATACAGGAAAGCACAGCATCATTTGAAAGTATTGTACATGCATTTGATAAATTATGGCGAGCGGTAGCGAGCCAGAGAAAAATTTTGAAATGCTAACGACAAAATATTATCAAAATGAAAGATTTCTTATACAAATTCATTATACATTTTTCAAATATTATGACAACAAAAGGGGAATTGGGACTTAATCTTATGAAATATGTATATTAAAAAAAATTAGCTATGCTTCGAAAATTCCAGGGGGGGTCCGGACCCCCCCGACCCCCCCTCTGGATCCGCGCTTGTAATAAATTCGTGAAAAGAGATTCGGGACATAAATTTACGCCGCTGGTAGGGGACTTTTATCGCTCAGCGATCATTACATTTTTAATACTTACAGCATGTACATAGTTTGAGCACATTTTTAATACTTACAGCATGTACATAGTTTGAGCACAGTCGCCGCGTTACGCAAATGAAGAATATAAAACCCTTGTCAGTGTGTGAAGGGGTAAAGGTTTTATATTCTTCATTTGCTGTGGTTTGAGGAAAATTTTCATCACAATTGATAACAAGATAGCTTCGCTCAGGTGAGCTCAAAATGATTTCAAATGCAATGCAGCGTTTTCACTTTTGATTACATGAGTCGCCACTTTGAAAGCATGATAATTACAGAAGAGAGATGACTGAAAGGACTAGCATTGGGCTTTTCTTGAAGCGATCGAGCTTGGGCAAGCTCTATCCTCCTGATAGATCTCAGCGAATATCTGCCAAATGAAGCAAGCTCGGACAAACAGGAGGGAAAAAGCCGGTTTTCATATGGGAAAGATCATCAAGACCTTGCCTTCGTTATGACGTCTGAACAGGTTCGATCCGTTATGGAGTCCCGTCCTACATTATACTTTCACGATATCAAATGCTGTCTTTTACTCAGTCCTTGTAAATAGGATAGAACTAAAGATAAAGTGTACGTCATTTAATGAAATCTGTCTTGGGAGGAACTCTTCATTTAGGTCAATTTGGGAACCGATAAACAAGAAGGATTCGAAACCCCTCTTTTCCACTTAAAATTGGAATTGGTTCACGCCTATTTACCCGTTTACCAATTCATGAAATATCAGTATATAAAACATTTACATATTCATATAATTTTAATATATTTCTTCAAGATATTAAAACGATTATGTCCTGTTTATACATGCTTCAAGTGCACTGCACCACTTTTTCTTTGTCTACTGCATATAAGCTTGCAGTGACAGTCATCGTGGTGCCTGACACGATATGGGACGAGCTATGAGGAATTATTTTCGTGTCGACCTTTGACCCTATTAGTAATTTCATTCATGGTGTGGACTTCAACTCTTCTTATATACATGTATTAACAATGCGAGGAAAGAAGGGGAAGAAAGTTAGATATACTTAATGATTTAGGAGATTAGTATATAGATTTACTCGAGAAAAAAATTATTCATTTATTTATTTTCTTTTCTTGAAAGATATCTATTTTTCCTTATAGATATGTGTTTTTCTTTCAATATGTAAAGCAAGGAACCACATTTCGCAGGTGACCATATTTCGCTGTTTCATAGTTAATTGCTTCGCCTTTGTTATCGGCATTGTTTGTAAAGTTTATTTTTCTATATCTTATAAAATATGACCGTAGCAGTCATGTTTTGATATATTGTGACATCTCCTGCACTCAACTGTGATGAAAAATACCATAAAATGAGGAAAAATTGATAAAAACACCACAATTCAGACGTAAACATTCGAAAATTTTACGAAAACAAAACAAAGAAAACAATTTATGGGATACTTTCTTACAAGTAGTAGTGACCAAAGATTTCCAAAAAGCAAGATAATAATTTTGTCCGTTTTGTGTGCAAATAGGATACTTATCAACAAAAACGACGAAACATGGTCACTCAAGAAAACATGGAAACGAAATATTTTGACATTTTGTACATGTATAAAGTTATAAGGAAACAGTAAACTGGGTACAATGAAAATTTCATGGAAAATAATTTTATACATACGAAAAATGCGGCGAAATGTGGTCACTTGCTCTACATTTTTCTTTAAACATCTATTTTAAATCTATCTTAAAACATCTATTTTCTCTTTGTCTTGCTGAGCGTTGCATTCTGTTTTGCGTAATATGGACAAATCACAAAACTGTAGCTACGCTCCTTGATCATTGACCTTTGAACGATTGCGCAAGTCCTAGTTTAACGACATCTCAATCTAAGTAATACAACCAAAAATAATTCCTTTATATTAGCAGAATGGAACAATCACTTAATGTGTTACATGTAAGACTGGTAAATTTTAATTATTGAATAAATCTTAGAGCTAGTGAAGCTTTATTTACGACAACCAAAAGTAGTTCAATGTGTAAATATGGCGACGATCGTAAGAAGTTTCTCGCGTTCTCTTCGACCTGGTAAGTTTTTCCCATTAAAATGGATAAACACGAGTATTTTTTGAAAATTATTTTGCTAGAAAATAAAAACCAATTTGTATTTCAAAAGATTTCAACGCTTATTTGTTAGATTTTTATGTAAAACAACAGGAGTCCAAAGTTCAGTTACGTAAAAATAGAAAATACGAAATGTAATTTCATGGGAATGATATCTTGTATTTTAATGAGATGGTATACAGTAGTTAAAAGAATATATTGATCTTGATTGGAACTTCTAAAATCTATACAAATTTTGAATCTCATTCTCAAAATTTCTTGCATAATGATTTTTTGTTTAAAAAAAGGGGGGGGGGGGGTAGTTGCCCGACCCAGAACTCGAACCCCGGCTGTCCGTTTCATAGTACAGCACATTACCAAGTGAACTAAAGGGACATCCCGATAGCTCAGTCATTAAACATACTGAGCTACAGGGATTAATCTACCTCTGCGTCCTGCGTCTCTGACGCATAAAATTCGCCCAGGACCCATTGATTTCCGATCGCTGCGTCCCACAGTGCGCATTGTTCACTTTTGTACAATGCGTCCGTTTTAGTTCATGTTTACATATATTAAACATTCAAAGTCGAGAAAGTGTATTTACAGTACGGTATTTATTTAGCTGTATAACATGTAAATGTCTCTTGTTTATATTTTGACAGCTCTTTTAAACCTAAAAGATCTGTGGTATCGTCATGATCGTATGAGAAATCATTGCGGAGCATCTTTTTTTTTTAATTAAAAGTAATATGCAGTCCGACGCGAGTCTAACTTATTTATATCATTCAGATACAGTCAGATATAAATATATATATTTATGAAAAATTCCTCCACTGTAAACTTTTCATGACATTATGAATCAATTAATCTATTGAAATCGTTTAATTCAAACCATCATCGTACCGTCTTTGTAAACCGTTTAGAATTGGTTTGTTTGGATAACGTTTTACTTTATAAACACATGTACGAAGTATCCACAACTAAAAAAATCAATATACTTAATTCGGCAAAATTAAATTGAAGTTTAAGAGTTAGACGACGTTTTTTTTTTAAGGAACATATAACGATCTCAAGGACATAAAACGCCGCGAGCAGGTCAGCTCACTTGTATTCGCAAACTTAATACGCTGCGAAAAAAGAAGGTTTGTAGAAATTGGGACGCACTGATTTCTGCTGGGACCCATTGTTTTGGCTGGGGACCCATTGGCCAAGTTTCATTGCGTCCAGAGGACCCTTTAAGATCAAATTGTAGATTAATCTCTGGAGCTATCTGTACCTGCACTACTGGAACCACTACAGGGGTTTAGTTGGTATTTATCAGGCTTGGAAAACTACCAAATATAGCCATTATAGCTATACCGGTATATTTAGCTATAATAGCTATATTGGCCTTTGTTCAGTTTAGGGGACCGGGACTATATAGGCATTCTCAATATTTTCATAAGTAAGCTTTTCCTATCATAGTTATCCATTTTTAGCTCAGCTTGACGAAGTTGAGATGAGCTTATGCTAAAACCCCTGTGTCCGCGTCCCTGTCGGCGTCCCTGTCTGGTTAAAGGTTTTGGTGTAACTCAGTATCTGACAAAGTACTGATGCTACGGTAACCAAACTTGCTCAAGTGATTCATCTTTGGATGCTGAGGTGAACCCATGCATCGGATTCTGCATCTGACCTACTTTTTCCAGTTGAATGACTTTGTCAATGTCTGGTTAAAGTTTTTGGGGTAGCTCAGTATCTGACAAAGTACTAATGCTACAGTAACCAAACTTGCACAAGTGATTCATCTTGGGATGCTGAAGTGAACCCATGCATCCGAGGCAGCATCTGTCCTACTTTTTCCACTTGAGTGATTTTGCCTTTAAAGGCCAATATTGAGCAAAGTATAAGTGCTACATGTACCAAACTTGCATATTGGATGTATCTTTGATCAAACTGTTATAAAATGACCTTGACCTACTTTTTCCGCTTGAGTGATTTTGCTTTAAAGTTTTAAAGGCCAATATTGAGCAAAGTATAAGTGCTACATGTACCAAACTTGCATATTGGATGTATCTTTGATCAAACTTTCATAAAATGACCTTGACCTACTTTTTCCGCTTGAGTGATTTTGCCTTTAAAGGCCAATTTTGAGGAAAGTATAAGTGCTACATGTACCAAACTTGCATATTGGATGTATCTTTGATCAAACTTTCATATAATGACCTTGACGTGCTTTTTCCGCTTGAGTGATTTTGCCTTTAAAGGTCAACTTTGAGGAAAGTATAAGTGCTACATGTACCAAACTTGCATATTGGATGTATCTTTGATCAAACTTTCATAAAATGACCTTGACCTACTTTTTTCCACTTGAGTGATTTTCTTGATATACATGTACTTAGAGATATGTTTAAAATGATCTTTGCTGCCGCGAGGTGAGCTTTGCAATCTTTCATTACACTATGTTTATGAATAGTAGCATAAATAAACACCACTTTCATTCATGAAAATCGCATCTAATGATAATAGGCGCATGTTGCAAAGATTTTTTTTTTCTGCCTGTGCTTTAACCTTCGGTGGTTTCTCTGTCAGCTGTTTCTTTGTTTACATCATAGTGCAGATAGACAGAAGAAAGGGAAAAAAAAAGAAAGGCGTGCAAGTTGGGTCGCCATCTTGTTCTCGTCTCAAGCGATACACATTATATCTATTTACTCTTACACATCACTTACCTTTATAAATCAGGCATTAGCAACCCTCTTTTTTCATAATACAGCTTAGAAAAGCACAACACGCATTGATCAAGAAATCAACAATTTCTTTGAATATTGATCGGTAGGCATTCTCTTGTAACAGATGTTTACAGAAGCAAAACTAAGACAAGCAGAGGACTTCAACTTATTCTCAATTCCTTCTCACTTCAAGATTGTAAAAGGTAATTGAAGCCTGATTTTATTGTGATTTAATGCACTTACCAGGTTGGTAGATGAAAATTCTCCTTCTGAAATTGTCTTTCCATTTTGAATTATGCCACGTGTAGTAGTATCATAATCAGGATTTGAATTTCGCGGAATTTTTCGGTGTATTTCTAGACTTTTCCTAATAGTTCGGAAGTCATCTGCTTGTCTTCGTTTCCAATCTGTAAACATCCATTACAAGAGAATGCCTACGATCGATATTCAAAGAAACTGTTGATGTCTTGATTAATGTGTGTTGTGCTGGGGAAATGTTATTTTTTTTATTTTTTGTCAATTTTAAGTTTAGTTTTGATGGACCTAATATTACAAGAGTTATGGCCCTTCGACTTAGTAAATTTAATGAAAATTGAAGTTTTCAGGACTTTTCTTCGGTTCTATTGCAGATATCAAATTGATTTTTGGTATACCTGGTATGAATATATCTTTGTGTGATACAGATCAAGTTTTAGTTTGGTTTCGGTAGACCAATCTTTACAAAAGTTATGGCCCTTGCACTTAGCAAATTTCATGAAATTTTCAGTTTTCCGGACTTTTCTTTGGTTCTATTGCAGATTTCTAACTGATATTTGGTATGTGAATACATCTAAGTGTGATACAGATCAGCTTTAAGTTGCGTTTTGATTTACCTTGCACTTTTTGTGTCGCCTGCGAAGCATAGCGACACTTAGGGATCACTTTGTCCGTTGTCCGTCTGTCCGTCCGTCTGTCCGTCTGTCTGTCACACTTGGATGTCACACTCTATAAAAGTGATTCCTGAGTGTCGCTATGTTTCGCAGGCGACACATGCATTCCTTGGAATGATTTTTTTTTAATTTTAGGACTCCTTGACTTGGCAAATTGTATGAAAATTTCAGTTTTCTATACCTTTTCTGTTACCTGTACTGCTGCAGCTAATGAACTGATTTTGTGTGGGCATTCATCTTTTGGTGCAAGTACAGGTCAAGTTGAAATTTATGTTTTATTAAAGCGTTCTAGGCAGAGTTGAAGGACATAGATTTATGCTGGTAGGGGACTTATATCGCTCAGCGATCAAAGATTAAAAAAAAAAATTTGTTACTTTATCCATACATATTCTTATTTTTATGCAGAAATGATTATTTTAGAAGTTTTTCCAAAAACGTGATAAAATGGTCAAAATGTATAGCTATATATAGCTAGTATAATAGCTATATTTTGTAGTTTCCCAAACCTGTTTATTTTCAACAGTAAACATACTGGTAAGCTCTTAAGATAGGTTGGGACTGACCACACGATACTGATTCTATCTGTGCGACTGTCTCACAAAAGAGTGTTTAACAGTTTGAGACTGACCACAAAAATCATGTACCAAGAAAGATTCAGAGTAACAGAAACAGTTGAACGGTTGATCGTATCTTTAATGCATTTTAAAATTTCTGTTATCAAAATTGCTTGAAATTTCTAAAATGTGAGTCCTGTAGTATCATATCCCAACCATCCTGCTACGTCTTTCGGTACATTTTTGGACATAATAACTTTCACACTATTTGGCCATATTACAATGTTTAGATTGAGGATCACTGATGAGGGTTAAGTACCCAAAACATACATGTCTGGTGCAAATTTATCTGTTCTTTAATGATGCAATTGAATTTGAAGACATTAAACATAAAAAGCTTATATTCACCTTATTTTGGGTACAACTCACAGCTAGGACATTCTTACAATGCATCACATTCACCTTTTTGATAGAAATTATCCATATTGCACAAAATTATAGAAAATCCAATTGTTCTGCGGGGATCAGATAAGTGCGAAGTTGTGCTCTTATCTGGATATTTAAACCACACAATTTGCTACTAATGTATTTTTCATTGAAGTACATGCACTACATCTTCGTAAATCGCGGCTCCGGTACGTTGTTACTGTCCTACTCTTCCCCTTGATATATTTACTGCTTCGAGAATGAATAAAAACCATGAAATAATCAGTCAGAGAGGCTTACCCAAATAATTGCACTTTGCATTGTACTCATGAACTGTTTATAAACTGTTAAACATACCAGTAAATAAGAGATTTGCTGCCTCCCGCTCTTGTCCCTACAAATACATTATTTATTTTATCACATATAGGGTGAATAACGTCTTTTTGGCTTTTCATAAACTTTGGATGTTGAATTTCTGGTAGAGCTTTTCCAAGGTTTCCATGGAGACCAAGGTTCAGCGTATTTGTAATAGCTGATGTGATTGGTTATTCCAAGGACTAGAAAGAGATTTGCTATAGATGGCAGCACGCAAATTTCAAATACAAGGCGGTAAATTTATTTTATCAAGGTAAAGAGTACATGTAGGACAGTTAAGAAGTATTGGAGCCACGGTTTTTGAGGATGGAAGTACTACTGCCAGGAGTCAGGACATACTGTAAACGGGTTTAATTTCGCGGTGTTAAAAGTTCGCGGTTTTCTGAATGTAGCCAATTGCGGTGGTTTTAATTTCGCGGTATCGAAAGTTACAGAAGAAAAAAACTTAAACACTTTTGATGCATGTATGGAAATTTTGTCGCACTAACACACGTGTAATTTGATTGTTGTTTGTATTATCAAGTGTTTCTCGTGGTAATTAACGACAAACACGTACTAATTAGTGATAATTACACAAAAACAATTAAATTTGAATTCAAGTGGAGTACCAATAAGTAGATTGAAACTAATTAACTGCGTCCGTTTCACTTTGCTTGTAATCTTCCTTTTTATAAAAAAAATATTGCTATGATAATAGATGCAGAGTAAGTTATATTGTTGATACCTTTTAATGTACAAACTACTTCAGCAACTTACAGGAAAAGCACGAACGATTCAGCTGTACACGTACAATAGCTTTCATACATCTGAAGCAAATGAATATCTTTTCCTCTATGATTTGTTTTGTCTGTTATACACAATTATTGCGGGGGTTTAATATTCGCGGAAAATTCGAAAACCGCGAACATAGCGAATTTAAAACCACCGCAATCATTTCCCCGTTTACAGTAGGCGAGGGAGGGGCAGTATTAATACATAAATGTTTGTTTTGTTACCTGTATGTAATCAGTAAATTAATTTCTGTATCCTCATTTACTTGCACATGTCTTTATCTTCATTTACGTGTATATAAATTGTTATAGGCTTTCGACTAAAGAATCTCTGTGAACAGAATAGAACCTGTAGCAGTACAACACCCAAGATAACCACCCATTATACAGTCTATCCAAGAGAACAAGATGAGAGGTGGAAAGGTACAGAAATCAGATAACTTTACTTTTACCTTGTGCGTTATAGTACCGATACATATGTTTTTAGTGAATTTGTATTGAAATATAGGTCTGAAATCTAGAAATATTGAGGGATTAACACCAAATGTCTGGCTGTATGTCTGTCACATTCACATTTCATAACTGCGTTAATCACTTTATGTATATTGATTAAGTTTTGTAGGAACATTCTAATGAAGTTATTTCTACTGTAACAGATGGAAATGCAAGTAAAATAAAATTGGTAAATGAAAAGGTCAGATCTATGGTAGGAAATACATGATGTATTTGTGCTCTATAAAGTCTCTGCCTTGTTCCGATTAATTTTTGTTCATTAATGAAAAATGTCTAGCATGTATGATAAGTTTGATCGGGTGATCGGACAGTGAGTATTAGCTAACAACAATCGTTTTTTACATTGAAAAGTTGATTAAATCCAGCAAATACACTTTTAAACACAATTTTCCACTAGAAATATTCTAATATTCTAATAAGTTAGCTCTAAATCCATATCCAGGAAAGAACATCAACCTGCAAAAATAAACTGAGAAAAACCTGGAAAATGGGAGCACGATTATACATGTCTGCTCACTCTGAGAGACATGCCAGAAATCTCATTTTCTGTGAAATTTTTAATTTAAATGGTTATCCTGTATTTACATGTAAGCATGAAAATAGGACAGCCACCTTACAATTGAGAAAGTTTTGCCTTCAGACCAGCTGAAGTTTCCTTAACTGATATTGTTAAAGTTGCTACTGATAGGATGAAAGTAGAAAGAAGGCACAGCATGACAGTAAGTAGTATGCCTTATTTACATGTATATAGATATTGAGATGGAGAGATATAATGATGAGGCAGATGTTGTCATTGTGGGAGGGGGACCTGCCGGTCTGTCCGCAGCTTGTAGACTCAAACAGCTAGCTAACGAACAAAGTAAAGAACTCAGGGTGTGTGTGGTGGAAAAGGCTGCTGAAATAGGTATGTCTGATGAAGGAAATCATGACAGAACATGTCAATCAACTTTTTTTTACTTAGTATTTTAAAATGTCTTTGGCCTGTTAGAAAGTGCTAAATGTAAATGTGTTTACATTTGTAAGTGCTCATACTATAAAAGTAAGAGATTTTTATCACTATTCTTTCTGTACGCCTGCTTACATTTGTAAATCGATAGATGAAATCTGAAGATTTACTTGCAAATAGATGTATTATATCCATGTGTCTCATTGTATAAATTATTGGTTAGAACATACACAAATGAATAAGAAACTATTGACCTTAAACTTAAAGTGAAAAAAAAGATTATATTTAGAGGAACAAAATATATAATAATGTAATGATTTTTGCATTTCTTTCAGGAGGGCATACTTTATCTGGTGCTTGTATTGAACCAAGAGCCTTAAATGAACTGTTTCCTGACTGGAAGGAAAGAGGAGTGAGTTCAGTTTGTCATGTTTGTAATTTCTCAAAGGGCTTGTATAGAAAGATCTTTGAAATATTTATTGTTTACTTCTTTATTAAGACTGCTCAGGCTACATGTAATGTACAAAATCATATTGAAGTGACTGGATTCAATAACACAATATTTACATATATTTTTAAAATGTTTTCTTATTTTCATTCCCATCCTCTTCTTCAATCTTACCTTTATTTCTCTTTCATTAAATTGAATGTGTTCCATGGATAAACTACATTAGGTCATTATCTCTTATTAATGAGATAATTAACCTTAATTTATTTAGAGACTAATGACATTATAACATAATGTGAAAAAAAATTTTTTTTTTTACTTCTTAATGATAAGATTTCATCATTCAGGCTCCACTGAAAACAGAAGTAAAAGAAGACAAATTTGCATATCTCACAGAGAAGGGAAGAATTCCTATACCAATGTTACCAGGTAAGTAATCAAGATCAACTATTCTTGTAACTTTTTAGCTTTGATAGATCAATGTAGGAAAGATAAAAGGTAAAAGATATAAAGTGTGGGATTCTCAACCCCTCTAAGTTTTTTTTTTTGCATAAGTAATTTTTCGATTAAAAACTTAATAATATAGTTTGTTAAAATGATGTATGAACTATTATATAACATGACTACTGCTATCATATTCAGTGACTTTAAAATTTTGAGCTTAGTAATATGTTTAACTAAAGGATTTTTAGAATTAGAATACACAAAGAGGAAATGAACAATGGGCCTAATATATTCCTGTTGAAATAATTAAAAAGATTATACCATATTGGAAGTGTTTTGCATTAAGATAATTGTAGTACTGGTATAGCTCCTAGGATATTGATAAGTTTTATGGCATATTTGTTAGTTACTGTAATATTTGTTCCTTAGTTTTTGAAAAAAAGTATAGAAAAATGCTTTTCTGCTGCTTCCTTCTAAATTTTATTTTATGAAAAATATCCAAAAATGTCAAGAGATGGAATCAACTATATCAATTCAATTTAATTGAGTGAAAACTTTTGATACTTACATGTATTTCATTTATCGATCAATTTCACATTAGAAATCTCCTTGTAAATAAGCTGATTTCATTTGACAGGCATGCCTATGAACAACCATGGTAATTACATTGTGAGACTGGGTAATGTTGTAAGATGGTTAGGTGAACAAGCAGAGGAACTAGGAGTGGAGTTATACCCTGGATATGCTGCTAGTGAAGTAAGTCCTAATGTGATGTTAAAAAATTGTTACTACTTTTGGTGTGGTTATGATGTGAATGCTCCATAATGTAATCACTCAGTAGTGTGGTTCCCCAATGGTGTAATTGTTTACAAGATTTTTTTTACCCTTTTTAGGGCTGTTATTCGGCCCCATTCCCGATGAAAATTAGAATCTTTTTTTCTGAACTGTAGCTCTTAAATTTTCTAATCACATGTAGATGGAATTATCACCAAAATTAGTGAAATTGACTGGTTCAAAAGTAGCAAATTGACTGTGAAATTGTCATAATTTTTGTAGTCAATACTCAGGTGCTTTTTCCTTGTTTTAGGGCAAAATTTCGGCCCCTTCTCAATACCAAATTTCATCTATTTTTTCCAAAAAATCACCCTTAAATTCCCAAAGAGGAATTATGAAAAAATCACCTGAGAAAACAAGACTTACATGTAAAACCTGGAAGTCAGCACAAAATGTCCTATTTCTAAGACTAGGTGTATCTTTAAGTTTTTCATTCAAATCTAATGTTCAGTTCAAGCAAATCAATGGATTAATAGTGTTAATAAATGATACTTTAGGGTTATACAGTGTTGAGAATGTTTATGAAAATTTTCCCAATTTCAGCAAAACGTTGCAAAGGGGTAGGGCCACGAAGCCCCTAAAACGGCCCTGCAATTTTCCTTAAAATTAAACTTAATGGGAATACTTGATATAATACATAAAATATAATGAATGTTTCCCGCTTTTAATGAAACGAACATATCACCTACCGAACCATCATAGGGAGTATTATGATGTCATCATGTGACATCATTTTGACATTATTGACAAAACATGGTAAAAAATGTTCGAGAATGTATCTTTAGTGGAGAATTTCAATTAAATCAAATTAAAAAGAAAATCATTTGCTTCAGATTGATCTTTTGATTGTCTAATTAGTCCTTTACTTTATCTGAGTATTTCCGTAATATTCCAAACGTCGTCAATTTTTCCGATTGCACGGGCCCCGACTCCATTTCCACATTACTGAAAAAAAAACCCTGGTTTAATGATGGGATTGCCATATGGTGTCCAGCGAACTGAAGTTGTTCCATGAAATGATTTGTTTCATGGTGTGATTGCTGTATGATGTGATTGATGCATGTAGTGATTTAACTTTTCATGTTATGACCCAAACATATTACAAACATTCAGCTAACTTACGTTGAATGTTCTAATGTAAGTGAAACCCATCAGACCTTTTTTAGAGTTAAATGTACGGTAAAGGTATGTTTAACATATGATAATCATATGTTGTATTTTCTATTTCATCTTCTCAAGCAAGGATCTAATTCATTTTAATTGGTTACCACCATGGCATGTGTACAACACTTCCCATTGTTGATTCTATCTTTGCTATAAAAGTCCATAGAATCTATTCAGAATGATGAAAATAAAGCTGAGAAGAAAAATAGTATCATTATGCTTTACACTGAGATAAAACCAGCATGCCAGAGGACTTACATGTACATGTATCACTAGACCTTTTCTGAATTTAGTTGCACTTTGGAGAATTTCTAAACTCTTTCAATGTAATTCAAAATGAATGTTTGAAGTGTTCTGAATATATTAAGGAAAAAAGAATCTTGGCTTGTGAAAATGATTCTTTTTGCAAAAGCAAAAATGTCTGTAAATTTGAATGATGCCAAAGTCTTCTCAAAAGTGTCGACACTGTGGTCTAGTGGAGAAGGCGTCGGGCCAGTGACCCGAAGGTTGTTGGTTCGAGCCTCACTAGGACCACGGGTCGGTCGACGTATAGTTATGTACAAAAAATGTCCTTGTCTGTGTGTTTGTATACATGTCTGTGTTGTTTTTGAAAAAGAAAAAAAATGTCTTCTCAAAAGTTTTGATATTGAAAAAGAAAAAAGATTATTGATACATTTGTATATTAACACTGCTTTATTCAGGTATTATTCCATGATGATGGAAGTGTGAAGGGAATAGCCACTAATGATGTAGGAATTCACAAAGATGGATCTCCCAAAGTAAGTGTCATTCGTTAAGTAAACTGGTGTAAATGTTTTGTACCTTATTTGGAGTGAATAAATTTTATGATGATAATAATGAGAACAAAACAAAATATAAAATGTACATGTATTGGCAAATCATTAGAAAATTTTATAACTATCCGTTTTCCTGAATATTCAGAATAAAGATCACATTTTGATCTCTGAAATTGGAATGATCGTTTATATACAAAAATGTATACACATGTGCATGTAACTTCATCGGATAAATGAATTTCATCGGAAAATTCTCTGTTGTGCAGGACATGTTTGAGAGAGGAATGGAACTTCATGCCAAAGTGACAATATTTAGTGAAGGTTGCCATGGACACTTAGCCAAACAATTATACAAAAACTTTGATCTCAGGAAAGATTGTGAACCTCAGACTTATGGGATAGGTCTCAAAGAATTGTGGGAAATTTCTCCAGAGCAACATAGACCAGGAAGAGTTGAACACACAATAGGATGGCCTTTTGTAAGATTATTTTCCTTTTCCCATAAATTTTAATGACAATTGTAAGATTGTAGTTTTGTAAGTACTTCAATAGTGTTCAAGCGAAAGAAAAATGAAAGGTTATAGAGTTCAAATCAGCAAAGAAATAATACATTTGTATGTCAAAAATACAAGTGAAGGGGTGTGTGTTATTTGCTGATCAAAATGGGGGGTGGGGGGTGTTGTAAAATACCGAAAGAATTTTATGATGTCACTTTATTTAAGACATTATTACTTTCATTAATCTCGGAGATTTTTCTTGATTCAGTGAAATATAATATCAATATACAGGTATTAGAAGTACCATGTTAACTTATATAATCATGGTTATGATTTTTAAGCCAAGATATGAATTTTAATTTCAGGATAAGCACACATATGGTGGATCATTCCTTTACCATTTAGATGAAGGACCTTTGGTAGTGTTAGGGCTTGTGGTAAGCAGTATGCCATTTCATCTATGTAGTAATTTGTCTGTGTAGGAAATATGTATATATCAATACACTTGAAAACTTACTAACAGTGTAAGTAATCATTATCAAAACTTTGTAAGAAGTGAGAGATACATGTAATACCGCACATGCAGAATTTTTTCAAGCATCAAATTTTGCAATTTAAAACAAGGAATTATTTTCATGAGTACAAATTTCTGCCATTTGAGTAGAAGCTAGGTGTCATTTGTACTAATATCTTTTAAGGGGATATGACTTTCATAATTCCCAGGCAGATTCTGTATGACTAGAGCTTTTAATTGGTGCTTGTCATTGCGACTTTGACATATTCCTTTCTTGGTTTCTTAATCAGACTATAACCTACAAATTGAACTTAAATTTCATTATTACCAGGTTGGCTTGGACTATGAAAACCCCTACATCAGTCCATTCAGGGAGTTACAGAGGTTTAAACACCACCCTAGTATAGAGCCTGTATTACGGGGAGGAAAGCGAATCGGCTACGGAGCAAGGGCACTGAATGAAGGTGGATTACAGGTTAGTCTTTATCATGCATGATTAGAATGAATGTCAAGAATGAATACCAATGAATTTCAAGGTCACATGGATAAGGGCAAACATGAAATGGAAATGTTGGGGGCTAGTAGAAATTGAATAACAAGCTATACAATTGGCTAGTAGAATTTGTCTTTGGGCAAGTGGTTCAAAGAAGTTTTGTGAAGACTGTACACGTCTTAAAATTATTTTTTTCAGTGCAAGCATATTCTTGATAATCCGCAATAACCTGTAAAATTATTTTGTTTTCAGTGTATACCTAAGCTGACGTTTCCAGGAGGCTGTCTGATTGGCTGCAGTCCAGGCTTTATGAATGTCCCTAAAATCAAGGGTACCCATAATGCCATGAAGAGCGGCATGGTAGCTGCCGAATCCGTGTTTGATACAATATTTAATGAAGAGCTTGTGGCAAATTCTCCAACAATAGGTACCTTTGCACTTTGTAATTATTAAGTAAATAATAAACTATAATTATTAGAATTTCTTCTTTACATCGCAGAGATGATTGTTTTTAAAATGTGAAGAAAGGGATACCTGTATGTTTAAGTAAAACAGGAAAATTATTGAGAATTGTTGCAATTGGATTGAATCGTATAATATTTCCATATCATTATTGTGTCTATTGTTTTGTTTTTGTTTTTCATGAAATCTTGGTTCTCTAGGTCAATTTCTATGTATAACTAATGGATATTAGATTAATCTGATCATTGTAAATACATGTACATCTACAAAAATTCAGAAAGTGCACTACTGATTAAGGCTTATACACATTGCTATATTCAATTCCGTTATTGTATTCTCAGGGTTAGATCCTGTATCATATGAGGAAAATATCAGGAATAGTTGGATGTGGAAGGAGTTAGTGTCCGTTAGAAATGTCCGTCCGTCATTTAACACTCCTCTTGGTGTGTATGGAGGGGTTCTATATACAGGATTGTTCTATGTACTACTCAGGGGTAAAGAACCTTGGACTCTAAGCCATGGAGGTAAGGGAACGTGAGGCTATGTTAACAGTTTTAAAACTATTCAATTTTTTTTATCAATATTTAAGAAAAATCTTTTCTTTAATTCAAATTGATCTTAGAATGAGTACCAAAGACTGAGATACATGTTCTGTAAATGTGGTTATTTTTGCTGGGGGAAAATTTTGCAATTATTACATCAAGATGCTACGCTTGGTGGAAGTATTCGCGAAATAATTGTCTCTGCAATTGTAAGAATGCAGCAGGGTTATTTTTGCATGGGGGAAATTTTTGAGAAATCCCTTGATTCGTTAAGTCCGCGAAAATTACCCCATGTGAAAATTTCCACGTTTACAGTACATGTATTTCTAAAGTTAATATGAAGTCTCTTTTGAATACTCCTTCACACATTCAATTCTTTAAGACATACACAATGAATGACATAATATAAATGCTTAAATACTAGATTAAAAATCTTTCCCTAAGTACGTGAACTTTTATTTCCCTTTTCTTTTCTTTTTCAGGTCCAGACAATACTAAGTTGAAACCTGCTAAAGATTGTAAGCCAATAGAATACCCTAAACCAGACGGGGAGCTTAGTTTTGACCTTTTGACCTCTGTAGCCCTGACAGGAACCAATCATGACCATGACCAGCCAGCTCATTTAACATTGATGGACGACACCGTACCAGTAAACCATAACCTAGCTCTGTTTGACGGCCCAGAACAAAGATTCTGTCCTGCAGGTTGGTCGATATAATTTTGAAATATATATTATATGTATTATTTATACTGGTAGACCCTTTCACATAATTTTCTTTACTGAATCTGAAGCTTTGTTCCAGTAGGAAAACAATAGGCTCTTGATGTTATTTGCTTATTATGAAGTGCTTTGTGCAGAATTGTGAAAAATGTCTCAATCTTCAAATAACATGAACAGTTAATTGTTTATCTCCAGCAAATGAGCAAATTTAATATTGAAGTTATTATGAAATCAGTGTTCCCGCTGGGCCAAAATAGAAGGATGCCGCACCCTTGATGCCCTCCCTTGCGCCCTTGATGCCCTCCCTTGCACCCTTGATGCCCTCCCTTGCGCCCTTGATGCCCTTTTGTTGCGCCCTTGATGCCCTCCCGTTTTCCCATTGTTGCCCTTCTTGATCCACCTTTCAAGTTTTTATTATGTTGTCCATTTGCATAATTAATGCATTACCGTCTTAAATATGTTGTTTGTACAATCATTTAGCACCTTTACACTTAGTACAAATGACTGCCTAATATTATGATGTTTTGATTAATTACGCAGGTATACATGTACAACTTGGAGATAGGTTTTATCAATCGCGCGAGAGATTTATTTATAAAAAGAAAGTTTTCACATCATATTTTGACCTTTTACGTTGACCACACGGTGCACACCAACTAACAGCATGACTACTATAAAACGTACTAATTTATTTCTGACGATTATGATGACATTTTCCACGTACAATGTATCTATACTTTCTGCCTCTAAACTTAAATTCCCAAGCTAAAACGGACAACTATCATATACGAGTATTCGTGTGAGTCCTTTTAGAATTCGGCGACAAGTTTATCTATCGTCTTCTTGATCTATTTTAATTAACCTATTTTTTTAAAGCACTATACATACATGTAGTACCAATGTCTTTTTTGATAGCGGAAATTGCTCTCACAAAACACGTACCGACTTAATTCACGGTCTATCAGCGTCAACACTTTCAAGATATTCAATACACAAAATAATCATGACCATAAACAGATAAGTACGCGAAAGCAATAAAGAATATACATAGATTTCTTTGTTAAGGAGATGACTACCGCAGTCTAAAAAAAAAATACGATAAAATGGTATCACAAAACAGGAACTTTATAAGACAGAAAACCAAGGTCACTGGTCTCGTTGCACAATGTATAGGGGATGAAAGAGTAAGTTGCATCATAACATTTATGTTTCTGTTAACGGTCACTATAAGTTGTCTCGGCAGTAGTGCATAGCAAGTATTACAGACTGAAACAATAAAACTTGCGAAATTTTTATTATGCCTGTAATTTAATTTGGTTATTGAAGATGCACTGCAAAAGAAATAAAGTGCCTTATTTGCAAGAAAAAAAGTTTATGCCTTGTAAAATATACTCTCCTTTCACTACTTAGTGCAAAAATGTGCCCTCCCTTAATTGCTTACGGCGCGCCGATAAATGTGCTCACCCTTGCCCTTCGTGCGTGCATGGAGTGCCTTCTTTGGCCCATTGCACGCAGAAGTGCCCTACCTGGAGCCCTGCCCTTTTTGTTTTCTAGCTTGAACACTGTGAAATGGTATTTTGAAACGACAGTGACATTTATTTTCAATGGTTGAAATATTTTAATGATAGCAAATGTCATGATATGCAATTTACTTACATGTGAATATATATTAAAAGAAGCTACATGTAGTTATTCCCAGATCAACAATGTTAAAATACTCTTTTGCATATACCGTAGCAACAAAACTAATTTGTATAAATATATTTGTTTTATTAAGATTTTGTTCCATTTTAGGTGTCTATGAGTATGTAGAAGTAGAAGACGGCAGTGGCAAACGTTTACAAATCAATGCTCAGAACTGTATACACTGTAAAACTTGTGATATTAAAGACCCTAGTCAAAACATCAACTGGGTGTGTCCACAGGGAGGAGAGGGGCCGGCTTATAATGGCATGTAACCTAAGTGGGAGGAGCTCAGTATGCAAATCAGATGCCATGCAATGCAATCAATATTACTAAGTAGGAGGTTTCCTCTTGTGATAGGGAGTAGAATCTTATGATGGTGTGCAAATGTATGTACAGTGTCTGTTGTAAGAACAGTGTTTTATGTTTGAACAACATGAAGTTTCTGTGATCATTTTTGAATGTCTTTGGCACAACTTTTACCTCACAACGGCACATTCTTGGGCATCTCTTTCTTCCAAAAAATTAGGAAAAAGAAAGAAGGGATTAAACAAATGTCAGAAGGATCTAAGAATGATGAAAATTATAGTGTGAATGTAAAAAGCCATACATTAATTGTTATTATAATGATTTGTGATGCTGTGTCTTTTCAAACTTTCATTCAATGGTCATTATATTTACATTATTTAAAGAAAGAAAAGAGAGTCTAGAAATCTCATATTACGTGTACTTTTTTCCATTTTACTTAAATTCATGGACTTAATTAAACAAATTGAATACCTAGTAGAAATACATGTAATAATATGTACTTAGAACAAGTGATATCATCTCGTAAATATATCCTATATCTATACGGCATATGTCCTCTGCAGTCCTGATTTACTCATACTTAGAATGGTATAATCTGCCATTCCAACAGTTGCTGGTCATATTATTTGGTACAAGGGATAGAATTGATTATGCATGCATGTACATATTAGATTATACATGTAAGTAAATGTCAAATTGATGAGCCTTGCATGTCGAAAAACATATTCAACAATTTGTATTTTAAGAGTTTCATCTAATTTATTAGTTACGTATATGTAGATCCATGATATTGATTAGAGTCAAATATCTTGATTAGATTCAAATATCTTATCAAATAGATTCAAAGATGTATACAGAAATTTCAGTTAAATAGGGCAATTTAAACGAGGACAAATAGTATAATACATCTCTCACTTTTCATTTGTTGTCGGAGTCTTTTCTTATTTGATACATATCTATGTAAATGAGTGGCAGTTAGAAGTCTTTGATCTTCCAGATTATTTATTCGTTGAGGAGAGCAAGTTGAAGAGGTAAAATGTATTGTTTGTGTATTTGATACAATTGTTTATAAATGATGCATTATGTACATAAATGTAATAAAGTTTTATTTCATTGCAATTTAAGTGTACTATTTTATTTGAAAAATTCTTAAAATCTTTCAGCCAATTTGCAAAACTTGGCTCCTGATTTGATGGAATGTTGGACAGCATGCAACAACAATTTGCTTTCCATATTCTACAATCTTAATGTATTATCTGATATAAATGAAACTTCATACATCGATAGCTATAAATAGACCAAGAATAAACCCTTTTGATTTTGGAGCCAATAGGCGAGGTCCTTTTGGGGCTAGAATTATTACCAAATTCATTTATATAAGGCTGAAATGCAGTACAGTCATTCAAAAAGGAAATATTCATAAGATGCTTTCATTCATTTCCAAAATTTTCATCCATGAGATCTATCCCTATTAGATGCTTGAAGCAAGGCATTACTAGTACATGAATCAACAAAATAAATTAGTTTGTTAATTCGATCATCAGTATCCCTATGTAAACTGTGGTACCAATTACATCCCTAGTCCAACAAACGACCTGTTTGTATAATCATATTAAGCCCAGTATTATACTGTTTGAAAAATGCAGCTATTTTACTTGGCCAGATATTTGCATTTCTTTGAAAATTACTTAAAGAGGAAAAAGGTCAAGGTCGTTTTCCTAAAACAACAGTGACGGATGCTTCCAAGTGCATGCAGCCCCTCCACTTATAGAATGTTACAATTTCAGATTGAAATATTTCTTCTAGAGGGATAAATAAAAACACAAATACTCAATTTCACAGTTGTATTGTCACGAGCGTTTTTATTTCTCTGAAGTCAGTCTGGAGGGAAAATTGGGTCAGTCATTTAGCAAAGATTTACCTCTGTCTTCAGAGTGAAAGTTTGGTACATGTAACACTTCCACATAGCCAAATATTAGGATTTCTATAAAAGTTTCAAGTTGAAAATGTGTATCAGATAGATAAATAGTATCAATAAAGTATTGTACTAAATATACATTTAAGTTTATGTAGGAATGTAAGATAAACTTGTATGTACATAAGCTTACATTTTTGTAGCACTTGTGTTAATCTTTCGACCTAACCTTACCTGGACACCTTGACCTGGTTATGTAAGCACAGGACACATTCAGCTACAGTATAATCTCAATATGTTGAGATGAAACTTTACACCAAGCCAACTTCAGTCTTCTCCATTAGACGCCATCATGGCATAAACAGCACTCACCAAGATGAACTATAAAAGAGGCTCAAGTTAGCCTTTATCGCTTGCTGTACAGCAGTTGTAATGGTGAAAATGGTAACGCCGTGTCAGACAATTAGACAGATATGGTAAAAGAACAGATATTTGTTTGAGGAACTAAAATACTTCCTTCCTGTCAAGTTCATGAAATTCTGATCCATTGCAGTTTTGGACAAGTCCAAAATGTCTACAATGAACAATAGTGCTGCCAGACAGACCATGCATTATGACTATACATGTATCTCACTTGGACTTCCATTAGGTGATCTCGGCTAAAAATGCTAGAAACCATTCAAAACATTTGAAAAATTGTCCATTTGTACCAAGAAAGTCACAGTCTTCTTTAAAAAATCTCTGATGATGTTGAAAGGATCTGCATCAATAATCGTCATTAACACTGATCAACAAGGACGTCGGCAGATCATTTATTTCTTGTGGCATAATGCATATAGACAATATGGTGATGTTGGACTATGATATAAAAGAGACTAAGGTGAGTATAGTTTCTGGAACAGTTTTATTTACAATCAGAGTAATCATGAAGAATGAAATAATTATAACATTATTTTGATCAACAGTTTGTAAAATGATTAATATTATACATTCTAACCATAAATTACATGTATATAATATTTCCAGTTTGTTTTACAATATGGCAAACATATTAACTGGACTGACTTTCACTATTGCACATTAGTTTCATTAAGATTGGTTTGTCTTATATTTCTTATACATAGAAAAAAATCTGAAATATTATATTCAGTGGCGGATTCAGGGGGTGCGAAGGGGGTGTCTGCCCCCCCCCCCCCCCGGCACTGACCCAAAATTTTCCAAAAACAGGTAAATTTTGGCCCATTTTCGGTAAAAATCGGCAAAAATCGCCCCTTGACCCCCCGGCAAAGGGGGCGCTGGATCCGCCACTGATATTATACATGTTAGTAAGAGAAAATAATGCCCCTTTTCTTCTTACTATTTTTTTTTCTGAATACCCGATAAGTAGAAAGCAAAATAATTATTTGGAATAGATTCCAATCATCTCTATCATTGTAAGGACTTGTAAATTTCAAATGTATCACTCTAAAGGATTTTCGCAATTTGCAAAAACAATATGTCAATTTAAAAACTAATTGATAAAGCTGACTTGCAAAATTGCTTTGAATTCATCACATAAACGTACACATATAATTACAAGATAAAACTTACTCCGTGTAAATGCAATTAGACAAAAAAAAATTTCAAAGCATTCTGGATTTTTTTCAGTTCATTTTGGAATGTTAATTTTTTACACTAAAAATGAATTTTGAAATTATATTTACATATACCGGTACACCAAAATTTTCAACAAAATGAGCAAATAGTATTGAGGTCTCGGATAAACATTTTACAATGAAGGTTTTATTTATTGTTATAATAGCAGTATTTTAATTTTTTTGTTTCAACTTCCACTATTGCTGGGCAGAACATTTGTGTATCAATGTAAAGGTTCACTCTAAAATTCAGGAACTATGTAATTGGTTATAAGAATATCTTTTCCCTTTCAAAATTGAGGTTATTCAAAGATGCTATTTGGAAAAGCCTGAGAAAGTCCACATTACCAAATTGAATTCAATGCTGGGACATGTTTTTTTTTTTTTTTAAAGAAGTTGAAATTCCATGATACAATTGACCCTTCCGAGCGCGGGAAAAATTTGAGAAATTCCATGACGTCACAATGCAATTTCGATGTTTGACCGAGGTTTGAAGCTTGTTTGTCCGAGGTAAACACATAACACATGGTAAAAGCATTGTGACGTCACAAAATTTTGCAAATTTTTCCCGCAATCGGAAGGGTCAATTTCTTTGATTTACATCTAAAAATTATGTCAGTTCCAGATATTTTGCAATTTGAAAGTAACCAACTAATCAGTTACTAATATCACTGACCTACATGAAATAAATACAGGTACATGTATATGATGTATGTATTTCAGATGTAATTTCAGGTGAACACAAAAGGATAAACGAAGTGAAACATCCATATATGTAGAGTCCTCAAAAATTCAGAATTTCTTTTTTTTTCAACTTTGCAGACATATTTAATACAAACAAAGCTTCAGCGCACCAAAATATGAGTGAATTTTACAGCTAAATCAAGTCCTTATTCTGATCCCTTATTTATTTCTGCATGTTACAATTAGTCAGCACCAAATATTAGTTTCAAGCTACATCACATCTCTGTTCAACTAGAAAATCACTAATCAAATCATCTTTGGCAATATAAACAAACATTATACAGTACATGTATTTATCTGAATAAAGAATGGACAAACAAAAATTGTACGAAAAGTACATAAACTATTGTATTGAAAATTAAAATCAGCCTTTGGTGGTCTATATGAAGAATTTTTATTGCATAGACAAGAATCTAGTACATCTATATTCTGTATGAAGAGAATTAGCATAAAGACCTATGAAGTAATTTTACAACTGTGATCATGGTCGCCTTTAACAGATTGCATTTTCTAATTAGTTACATATTAAAGCAAGTTTGTAAATACAAATGTAGTTAAAAGGTACTTTGTAGAAATAATTATTAGAGGAGTTTACCTTTCCTAATTTCAATGTCTTATTAATGCAATTTGAAAATGATAATCTCTTAAAATTCCTTTTCATTTTTATTGATTCTGGATTGTAAACAAAGAATTCCTGTTTTATTTCCTGTTTATTATATGATGATTGTTAAGGGAAACAGCAAAAATAACTTTTACTTTTTGCATATACATTTGTATGCACATAACTACATGTACATGCAAATTAATTATGTAATGGATAAAAAAATGTATGCAGCTTAAGTAAATTACATTTATAATGAACATGCTTATAGTGAATTCATGTTTATACTGAAGCTGGGAATTCTCTCTGCTGTGGGGAGTTTTTTTATACTACTATGTGATAAGATTAAAAATCAAACTACCTACATGTAAATTTTGAACCAGAATAAATTGATTCTACAGCTACATGTATGTCATTGAAACATTTCTTTTTACCATTCAGAGATGGATTAATCTCGCATTGTTTTAGTGAAAAATGTGAAACTTTGTGGATTTTTCCTAAGCAAAGTACTGTATATACATGTAGGTATAATGGGGGTTTTTGGGTAAAAAAACATACTATTTAGTGGGAGGAATGGGGCGAATTTCAGCCCCATTTTTGGACGATTGAGTGCCCTGTGAAGAAGAATATATTACATGTACCCAATAGAGATTTTTTTTCAACAAAACTCTATACAGATATAACTAATTATCTTTATAACGAACTAATTTCACTGGTGCCTTGTGATCACCATGTCTAACTGTATTAAAACAGATGTAATTTTTTTCACTCTAAAAGGGCCATTTCACATTTTACATTGTACAGAAATCTGTTGGGACTGAATAATATCTAAACCTCTAATAAAGCTAAATTATTTGGTCTAAAAGCTATAATACACATTTGTTTCAACATCATACTTAAATTGGGAATGGAAGTCGGCACATGTAAGTAATCAAATTGTGTACAAATCTAAGCTATTCATAATACAATATTTATCTATCTTCAGAGTCTGCAAAGGTCTTGGTCTATTAACAAAAGGATAAAATTTGGAAATGTAATGCCTATACAAGAAATAAGGTCTCTTAAATGATTCAAAACATTTTCTATTTATTATACATGTATGTTGGGCATATTCATAAATGTAAGTATAGCAAACTTTAAGTTAACTATTGAAAACTGATAAATAATAAAGAAAAACATGATTCTGAAATCTGAGCGCTCCTATTTAGAATAGGTAATGTGATAATTTTTTTCTTTTTTCTTTTTTTTTTTTTTCTTTTAGTTTCAATGCACATACAAGGATGAAAAAAAAAAATTTGGAATAACCTTTCTGTACAAGTTTTAGGCTGCACAGTTGCATAAAAGTGATAAATTTTTTCTGATCTTCCTTAAACTTTTCTTATTATGATTAAATTGTTCCTCTGAAAGATAATAAAAAAAACAAGTTTAACAACTTATGAATTGTTTGAAAGTTTTTTCATTCTTTTCGACATTCGGTTAAACAGATATTATAGCATTTGAAACAGTACATATTCTTAACACAACTGTAATAGCATCTCAGCAACATGCCATGATTTTTTATTAAAAGTGTTTGGTATTTACAGCAGTTATAAAGCACCCAATAAAAAGTAAAATCCAACTGAGATGAAAATTATTTAACTGTCTACTCCTAATAAGTAATTCTCATGGCTACATACTTTATATAAAAGAACAAAATGTTAATGAACATAAATTACATTGTATACAAATTTACAGCTGTTCCAATTGTATGTCACATGCATAATGCCTTTGAGGCTGTGGAAAATGAATGTGACAAAATATGTATAAAATAAAGCAATAATACTAAAAAATAATAATAATACAAATACATGTAAGAAATAAATTAGAAATATCTATTGAAAATTGAAATGACTAAAAAGCATTGTGTTGATGGCATTTCAACTCCACATCTGACAGTCTCATACATGTATTATGACATTATGATCAGGATAGAATGTACATATTCTCTTGTAAAAAGGTTTTTATTCAGATGTTAACAACAGCTACATTTAGAAACTAAACAAGCCATTTGTTAGAAAAGTAATATTTCCATTTCAGTTCAAAATATCATTCCAAATCATTCCTTTTTTTTCACCAAAAAGATTTCTGAAATATTTGTTAATAAAAGCATTGAGGTGATTGCATTTTTTATGCATTTAATTATCTATAAAAAATAAAACCAGATTACCATCTTTTTTTAAGTTAACAAAGAACACAAATTTGAAGAGCTGTTTTAGTTGTCTATTGTGCTTAAACACCTTTGAAAATTATCACATTTCTAAAAGTTTCTTTGAGATGTAGAAAATTTGTTTTCATCATGACAGAGGAACTATACATTTCTTTTTTGACTGTACATTAAGAAACTGAGAATGTGAATAACTTCTTTTAAGAGTGATATTTATGTATACATATTATCATGAGTAAAGCAAATTGAAATTAAAGTGATTGAGAGAATCCAATGACTATTTGAGAAATTAAGCTACAATCTATCACTTTGCAGAATTAAATCTATGGCAAGTGTTAGCAATACATTACATGCACCATAATATATATTATATACTTATTTTTACAACCCTTGTCTATCCTTTACTTTCAGTTCAAGTAAAGGAACATTGTCCTTTCATTTATACATGGAATACTTTTGATTTTAGTATAACCTTTCCAGGTTTACAAAAATCCAAAAAAAAAGGTAAAATGTATTCCAATTTCATTCTACATGTAGTATAAGAATTTAAAAACTGATTACAATCTGCAAAGCAGCTGAATTATGCATGGATTACATTAAATTTTCCCTCTTGAATAATAACATTGACAAGATAATTATTTTATGCTTTTATGTAAAATTAGGACTCAAGATATCATCTATGCTTGTAATTCATCACTAGTTACAATGATAAAACAACTTCATATTCTAAAATGCCATTTCAATTACATTCTGCAAAATTTAATAAACAATTTCATTTCTTACTTTAAGATTTTTGGGACATGAACTCTTCTTCAGGATACTTTTGTGCATACTGGTAAATGATAATGAAATATAAAAATAAAAGCTTTGAAAATACTCTTAGTTCTACGCATGAATCTATGTACAGGCATGCAAGTATTCGTACCGACTTTCACACTCTTTCATCCAACTAACAAATTAAAAACAAATAAAGACGTTAGTCTGTTTTCTTTTCTGTTTCTGATTTCCTATCGTCTGTAGATTCCTCTTCTGTGTCAGTGTATTCTCTAGGCTGCTCACCCGGCTTTAATAAACGACCTACGTAATCATACTTTTCTGCAAAAGAAGAAATAAGGGGTACATGTACTAACCTACATGCAATGATTTATGTACATGTATATTAGTTAAGTAAAATTTATCCTACTATGCACATGTGTTGCATCTATCTGTAATTTTACATTATCATTTCAAGAGGCTAATGGAAATAACTTGTTAACTAATGCAATGATTAGTAATAGTAAATATCAGAGATTTCAATAGCATTATCAGTGAAATGGAATTGTCATGGAAATGCTATGCTAAAATGAAAATATTGCGCGGCAAATAATTTGTTACTTTTCAGTGGCATTAAAACAAAACAAGGCAAACTATGACCAGAATTTAACTCGCCATTTCAGATGAATACATTTGTATGTCTGAATGAAGAGTCCCCTTCCTGGGCCATGTTCTCCTTTGAATAATATTCATAAGTGACAGAATAAAGATCATACAAAGTGAAAAATATATCCAATTCATTTTCTGAATCTAACATAACTTGCAGAGTATACAGTTTTGGTTTGCCACAGGGAGGAATTCACCAACATCTTAAGTTTGTACATTTTGTGCATGTACATGTAGATGAACACATGACTCAGTACCTGTAAACTGCATTTCCCATTCTCTGACACTTTCCATTTGCATGCTGGAGAGATCTGTCAAGTCATCAAATTCATCTCTTATAGCTTCTTCTGTTAAAGAGAATGTGGCTAGCCCTCTGGAAGCATCTCTGCCGGCAAAAACACCGTAAGGACCACCTGCAACAATGTATTAATACATGTATAAAAATTATAACTTACATTGGGTTAGTTAAAGCCACTTCAATGGCTATATAAAAATACTAATTGATAAGGTTTGATTTAAAGTACTGAAAAAGTAGATGGTAATGTCATTCAACATGTAATTGAAGAATAAATTTTCACATTAAGGCTTATACATCTGGAACCCGTATCTCAAAGGGGACATAGACAAGCTTGAAAAGATCCAAAACAGAGCCATAAGATTTATAAAGAAAGATTACAAAAGTAGGAACCCGGGAGCAATAACATCAATGAGGAATGACCTCGAATTAGACACATTAGAGGAAAGAAGAACGAGCCTGAGGCTAATCCTGATGTACAAAGTGGTTGAGGGGTTGGTACCGTCACAGCCGCCTCATTCATTTCTTAAATTCGCAAAAACCAAACGCCAAATTAAACCGAAACAATACCAGGATCACCAAACAACAAATTTAGTGTATAAACACGTGTGTAACAACAGCAGAGGACTAGTCATACCTAGCAGCAGAACATCGCAATACCAACATTCGTTTTTCGCAGACACGTGTATACACTGGAACCACCTACCAGATTCAGTCGTGCGTGCCAAAACTGTAGGAGAATTTAAGACCGCTCTACAGGAACATCAACGCCAATAAAATCCGGCGCTCTCTCTACCGTTGTAAAAAAGCCATAAAGTGGATTCTACAACGTATACCATACAGATACAGATACATGTACAAAATGTGTATCTTACCATTTCTATAATGCTGATAAACAATATAAAAATTCATACTCATTTATCGTCAATGTTTTTACAAGTCTGGGAAATTCTTTACTGAGCTATTATGAATGTGGCGGATTGACATAAATAGAACCTCAAATACGAAAGAACATGGTAGTTTGGACGTGCCAACCAGTTTAATTCAGTAAAAACTACCTGGTAGGCTGAGTTATTTTTTCTAACAAGCCAAAATTTGGAAAATCAAATAAAATATTGAATTCAGGAAATTTATAAAACAGTATCAAGTCAATAGTCCATTTTCCAGAAAATATCTATGACCGTTTTAAACCTTGATTTTATATGTACAGACACCAGACATCACATCATTTGGCAAAATTTTCAATTGTGACGTCAGATCTGATCGCCCTGTCTTGAAGCACCTTGATCCGTTGTCATGCTTTCTATTGTGACGTCACAATGAAAATATCGCCAAATTTTGTGATGTCTGGTGTGTGTCCGCCTTATGAATCTATTGGAAAATCAGCTATTCCGTTGAATGAAACCCCTAACAGTCCAAGTTTTCTCTGATCACATACCAGGACCATAGAAACGTTTGCCTCTTGTAACATCAAACACTTTTCCATTTACTGCAATCAAAATGCGTCCCTCTAGTCCGCGGCCATCATATTCTTTGAGTTGTTCAAGTGTAAAATCTTGTTTCTTCATCTTCGGCAGCTCGGGTTTTCGCGGGGGCGGCGAACTTCGTCTGCCAGCGAAAATTTTGTACAGCAGGAATCCACATATGCACAGCAGTCCAATATTAAGTGGACTACTCACGAGTTCTGTGACTAATTTTGTGATAAAGCCCTCAGTTTTATCTACACTTTCTTCGTTTGCCATGATCACTGATGATGCACTTTCCAAGGTCAAGGTCTGTGAAGTCTGATATATTTGTCAGAACCACTTTCACTTCCGATAAATGCGGAAAATATGGAGGGGTATAAAGACAGGAAAAGTATAATGTCAGGAATGACAGGAAAACTGTTAAAGGGGGGAATAAAATCCTTTTAAGCATTTAAACTTGTTTTTACTTATATATTATTGATAGAAAATAAAATTCTGAACAATTTTATATAAATTTTGTCATTATATGACCCTTGATTATTTCTTAATTGATCAAAACATAATGACAGGAACGCCGCAAAGGTATAATGACAGGAAAAACCAATTGACAGGAATTACACATAGAGTGATTATATACCCTTGTTTTCTGATTTTGCCACTTCATACATTCATAAAATCTTTGTACATATAAGAATGAATATATTATAAATGAATTGATTTTATTCATTTAATTTTATAACCCATGAGCGAGGTGACAGGAAAAGTGAAAGGGATAATGACAGGAAAATGCAATTGACAGGAAAGACGGAGAGAGTTATTACATCGTGATATTTGCCGTTTTTATCACTTTTTACATTCATAAATTCCTTGTACTCATATGAATAAATATTTTATAAATGATTTGGTTTTACTTTTTAATTATATAGCCCAAAAACGAAATGCCGGGAAAAGTGAAAGTTATATACATGTATATTGACAGGAAAATGCAATTGACAGGAACGAAGAAGAGTGCGATTATACTGGATTAATTTCGGTTCTTATCAATATACAATACATTCATAAATTCATTGAGTTCATATGAATAAATATTTTCATAATTATCTGATTGGTTTTAATCATCTTATTAAACTTAAAAGATATATGAATGTTATCATATTTATTGACAGGAAAACGTGATTGGCAGTGATTATACAGACGATTTTTGTATTCCTTTAAGTTCACAAAAGAAATAGTTTTTAAAAGGTTTAATAAATAAAATTCAGTTATGGTCGAATCAAATATAATATATAGTTATGCAGAAATCTTAGCCATGCAGAAGCATGTTTCCAGACTCCACGGCGTGGACGTGTTTCTGCTTTGGAGTCCTTTTTTTTTTTTTTTTTTCTTTTTCTTGGAGGAGGTCATATGCTTGTATTTACTTTCAAATGGAGTGAGTAAGTCATACAATGTAATTGTCACTATGTATAGTTTCATTGTCTGTGCGGAGTACAAAGCCAGTCAGCATCAGCATCTGCTTGGTTTGCACAAGAGCGATGCCTCCAAACTTGACACTCATTATCTAGCCAGTCACATCCAACTATTTCCTCCATGCAGTTTGGACGTGCACAGCGGCAATTACATTGTATGATCACCGATTTTAACTTCTTTTTATTTGTCTTCACTTTTGTTTGGATTTTAGGAAATGGAACAAAGAGCTGTCTTTCCAGGCAATAAACGAGGTGATCTCTGAGATATTGGGTGTTGTACATTATGTTCCTTTTCCCAATAAATCTTCCAAAACAAAACTCCACCAAGTTTGCAATGGCATGCAAACCACAATCATGGCTGTTTGTCTGTTGCTGGATGGCAGGAAGTTTGACTGGGAATTTTGTCTTTCCTAATCCATACAATGCTGCCAACTGTATTTCCAATGAAGGAGACAGGTCCCCATTTGATAGACTGTCAAACAAGTAAACTTGACCTGTCTCACTCTTCACGGATGTCACCCAGTGATTTTTTCCATTGTGATGTACTTGGGCTGCTGGCAACATTGTTTCAGGAAATGGTTTTTCATTCCGCCATCTGTTTTCATCGTCCATCCAAACAGGAGCATGAGAGGTGGAATGCATACCATTGACATCGGGAAATTGACGGTGTAACATACACTGCACAGCGTCCATGATGTCTGAGCACAAGTCCCCATTTTTATCTAATATCAGGGATTTGTGTTTAACAGTCAATCTCCCGACCCAGCGTGTCTCATCTTCTGTTGCTCTAAGTGTAATCCTTTTCTTTGCAGGGAGAGATAACTCCGGGAGTACGCTCGGACTCTTCTTATCCTGCAATGCAAACCTCAGTTTCTTCTTTGACTTAGGTGTCTGCATTTTTGTTGGTTGTGGAGTGTTTATTAAAGAGTCTGGCGCTGGTATCACATCTGGATCGATGTCATTGATCCTTGGTCTTTTTCTTCCAGACTTTTTATCACTACGTTTCAGACTCCGTTTGGATAATGTCATATTATAAGGAAAAATAAATCAACAGTCCATGAGAGGTTCTCCGTTCATTATGAATGTGCATATGGTGGAGAGTACCATATGACATCCGTATATGTATATCATAAAACCCCTAACTATACATTATCAATATGATTGTTTAGAGATGATCTGTCTTTGGTTGTACATATCTATAACAATCATCGTAACGTGAGAGCCATCTACCACTTACGAAACAAGAAGACGATCTGTCTAAGGTAGTACGCCTTCCCGATAACGCAAGATCCGAAGTTAGACTTTTCCAAGATAGTTCGCTCTCCTAATCCCTCCCTTTCCCAATTACTGCATATTATACACCTGCTCTAATTTTTTTTTCACTTTTCTCTCTCTCTTTCTCTCTCTCTCTTTTTTTTTTTTTTTTGATTTATTTTTTTCTCTTCTCATTTTTTCTTTTTTTTTTCATTTTTTCTCTTTTTTCTGTGTTCTTTTTTCTTCATTTTTTTTTTTATTGTTATCTCTTTTTTCTCTTTTTTTTCTTTTTTTTTTCTTTTTTTTTCTTTTTTTTCTCTTTTTATTTCTTTTTTCTTTTTTTTCTTTTTTTTTCTTTTTTTTTCTTTTGTTTGCTTTTTTTTCATTTTTTCAATAATTTTTTTGTTAACTCTCTCTTACTGCATACACACATTCCTAACTATACAGAGGACAACATTTGCATTATGATCTGTCTCTGGTTGTACATAATACAATGTTCCTAACAGAGAGTCATAAAGTGCCTACTTTGTAATACTCAAGCGATCTGTCTTCGGTTGTACGCTTTTTCTTGCAATGCAGGACCCATCAGATTTGGGCTAAAAACCAGTGCACTCTCCTAAGTTTAGATCAATTTCTCATTCAAAAGTCTCATACAATCTCTATTACACTCATTCAACAGTACAATAGTTACCTCCATGGACTATAGATTTAGAAATGTATGCTAATAAAATTCATTTCCTCCTTCTATCTTCAAAAAAAAAATCACTGATTTTTCAATTGATAGGTATTTATGTTGTCATGAATAAAAATACGCTTTGTTAGGTAATTACACGACTTAAACCCCTTATAAATAATTAGCCTTTCAGATTTTAATATTCAATTTTCTAAATGATAGAATTTCTATATCCAGATATTTAAACTTTCCAAACTTTCAACTATTAGAATTTCATGATTTTCAAACATAATGTAATTAAAGTCCTATAAATTTTTATTTTTGCCTTTGTTTTTAATTAACTTTTGCAGATAAAATTCAACATAATTCTATTTAAAATTACGCTTTATTAGGAAATTACACGACTTATAAACCTTAGAAATAATAAGCCATTTCAGATTTTAATATTCAATTTTCTAAATGATAAAATTTCTACATCCAGATATTTAAACTTTCCAAACTTTCAACTATTAGGATTTCGTGATTTTCAAACATAATGTAATTAAAGTCCTATAACTTTTTATTTTTGCCTTTGAAATAATTCATCATAAATCTATTTAGCCTTTTATATGAAAAAGAAGAATTAAACTTTGATAAGAAATTTCGCCTTTTATGCAATTTTTCAATTAAAATATTTACGAATTAAAATGGAATTGACATTGTAATTTTAATGAACATTATAACCGTTTGGGAATAAAATCTATTAATGGTTTTTATCTAACTTGAAATATAAAAGAGATTTATTTAAAGTTATGAAAAGGAAGGAGTTGCAATGAATTATATTTGCATATTACAAAAAGTGAATTATTTTCTTTTGCATAACTTATAATTACATGTGGATTTTATCGATATGTTTATCTCTTACCAATTAATTATTTTATGAAACTGTATACAAGGTAGTAATTGATGTCCAACCTTATTTTATCAAAAGGAAAAAAATGACAATATTTTGATATCTATCATGATATCGAATTTATTGATTTAAGATCATATTTTCTTTTTCAAAAATACAAATTATATAAGATACAAATCCATGTTCATCAATTTTAAATTAGATGTGCGATACTGCACTATCACAGACCATGATCCTGCCAATAGTTTTCAATTCTTGGCTATTAAAAAACCTTTAAATCATTCAACATAGTAAATCCTTCTGTTCCTTTTTGAGATTCATCTAGGATATAAAACAATGAAAACAGCAAACATCCCTCTATGAATCGTTCACCTATCATTCCTGTCATCTATTTTTTTCCCGTCATTGTCAATTCTGCTTTCCTGTCATAACGTCTCAGTGTCATAAAATCATGAAACGGTAATATAATCTCATGGAATAAATTTTTATCAATATTTGAAATTAAATTTATGTGAATGAAAACCCATGGAAGTGGCACTATTTTTGTATGAATCGAAATCCTCTTCATTCCCGTCAGCTGACTTGTATTTTTCCCCAGTCATTATCGGTGCAACTTTCCGGCTATTGCATGACCACAGTCTTAATTTATATGAAATACGTATTTGTGAAATAATTAAAAAAAATATATATATATAAAACTTGACAAAATTTCCTCTTCCCTATATAATCACACTCTCATTCTTTCCTGTCAATTGTTTTTTCCTGTCATTATACCTTTCACTTTTCCTGTCATTTCGTTTTTGGGTTATAAAATGAAATAAATAAGACCAATTCCTTTATGAAATATTTATTCTTATACGTACAATGATTTTATGAATGTATAAATGGTAAAAAACAGCGAGCATTGGTAAATAATAACTCTATTTCTAATTCCTGTCAATTGGATTTTCCTGTCATTATACCTTTACGGCGTTCCCGTCATTTCGTTTTCAGCTATCAAAAAATAACAAGGGGTCATAGAATGACAAAATAAATTGGAAATTGTTCAGGAGATCCTATTATATCATAAAATATAAATTATAACAGGTTCCTTTGAGTATTTTTTTTTTATTTCTTCAAAATATCCATTTTCCTGTCATTCCTGACATTATACTTTTCCTGTCTTTATACCCCGCCGGAAAATATTGATGTAGATCTACTCGTGCTAAAATAGAAACATTGCAGTGATAAAAAAATTGATATAAGGAAGATTGATAAAATATTTCGAGTATGGATACCCAACATCATCTGGGATTTCAACAAAAAAAACCTATTTATATTTATTTCTTTCCGGTTCCCCAAAATCCGTTGCCAGTTTTCACCTTAGTAAGCTACTTTCATTTTTGCATGTTTACTTTTTTTTTAATTTTCACTTTTTTTCATAAGATGATTTTGAAAAGAATTGTGAAAAGTTAGTAAGCGAAAAATGCACGAGGCGATCATTTAATGCTAGATCTAACCGACTGAAAGGCCAGCATAAGAAGTCAAGAATGTAGTAGTCAGTGGCGGATGTAAAATTTCAGGAAGGGGTGGGGTGGGGTACCTGTTTAAATCCAAATAGCATAGAAATCAGAAGGCGAAGGGCTAAAAATAGGCATTCAATCTAATATTTGATACCAAGAATTGTTAAATTAAATTAGTCTATTGCATAAATGTAAAAAAAAGAGGTTGAAAAAGAATCAGACTCTGACATTATTATATAAGCCTTTCAATCATGCGCTTTTATGCTGACTAGTTGACTGTCTGGATTGAAGAACTGATAACTTGTCAATTGAACCAATTGAAATTTTGAGTATGACAGTGATGTATAGGCAGAAGTAATCTTGTTTGAGATTCTTACATGCGTCGATTTACTCTGCTAGCTGCTGTCTTGCAAGCAAAATAGAAAACAACAGCATAATAAATAGACAAGTGTAAGAATCTCAACCAAGTTTAAGGTATTCCATGTATAATAAACTACTTCCGGTTTGTTTTGACTAAGAAATATGTATATTTCCGATGTCGGCCGAAGTTAGCCGATGTTGAACGGAGTTTGGGCCATGAATCGTTTAAGCCGAATTAAATTACAACATAGATAAAAATGTCTTGAAACAAAGAATACTTCATTTACGCTTTTACTTGATCATCAAACATTTTCATTTTAAACGGTAATTTTTATTATACATCGAATACCTTAAGGCAAGATGTGAGAATTGATGATCCCAAAATTGTCTTGGTGATGCATCTTTTTATTCAACTAAGTTACTCATATACTAGATCAGATTTAGCATCACTGTCCTACCCAAATCTTCATTTTGTACTAGCTTGATAGATACTTAATATTGAATCATATACTTGATATAAGATCCAACTCCAACCTAAGCAGATCTTGAAATAAACATATATTTTTATTCGATTCTAGAACCTAATACTTATTCATGGAGATTCATTCGTGGTTATTTCTTACTTCATATTAAAGTGCTTTTTCATTTATTTTTCTGTAGCTTTGCTGGTTCCAGTGGCTGGCTTCACTACCTATATTTGCTATGACTTCAATAAGAGGAGAGTACCATCTGCCTATTCATTCCGTAGCTCATTTGACCACTATGCTGCCATTTCGCTACTGTCTCTCATTGGATGGAATGGAAGGAAAGATCTGGACAAGTAATACAACTAGACATGTTGATCAATACAAAAATATAAATGTATATAAAGTAAAATCATTAAGATGAGAAAAGATATAATTAATTTACCTGAATGTAGTAAATGTAGTTAATCTAAATATCAAATGCGTATAACAATTTGATTGTTCAATGTAGTATTAATATATGGCCTTGACCCTTTGACCTAATATTTCAAAGATAATGCCCTGTCATTGTGATTGTCACTCATTAATAGATGGACAAGCAGACAAAGTACATTTACACTGCAATTCCTGTAGAGGATATATTTTCATCTTGACCCTCATTAATACCTTATGAACACAATAAAGTAGAAACTATTGCGAAAATAAATCAAATCTTCTAATAATTGATAGAAAATGAATCATGATATTTTATAAAATCAATTTCAAATAAAAAAAAACCCCAGCCAATTAAGATCATCATGTGAATTTCACATGAACTTGGGTATGTGAAATTCATGCAAATTTCACATAACTATATAAGTTTCATATGAAAAATATTTAAGTTCATGCAATTTCAAGGGATTGGTGACATCATTTGATTGTTCCAGAACGCTTTGATCATGAACTTGTCTTGTTAGTCAAAGAGTGGTCCTGCAAAAATATTTCATAGCAATCAAATGATGTCACACATATGTTTTTTGGCCTCTGGAACTGAGCTACAAATTTTTGGTTCAAAGACGATGTGGAAGGGTCCATTCTATACTAGCTACTAATAAATGCAAAAGAATAAGCTTGGTTTAGGAAAAATAACATTTACAAATTACAATGAAGTGGTAATTACATAGTAAAAGTTGTATAAAATGGTGAAACATGTTTTATATTAAATTATTTTACAGGTCAACAAAAAATATCAAGAAAGTTCAGGAAGAAACTTTGCTAGAGAGAATTAAGATGAATGCAGAGACTGAATATGGAAAAACTTACAATTTCTCAGAAATAAAATCAAGAGAAGACTTTGTACAGCAGCATCCGCTTACTTTCATCAGTCATTACAAATCCTACGTGGATAAAATGATGGAAGGGAAGGATGACATATTGACCAAGGATAAACCAATCATATTCGCTGTTACATCAGGGACTTCAGGAACCTCTAGTGTGTTACCTATGACTCAAAGGCAGCGTGTTAATTTCTTTGTACAAGGAGTAGCGGTAGTGTATCACAGTATGTTACAAGCATTCCCAGATAGTAGAAAACTTCAGAAAAGTTTAAAGTTCTTTTACACCCCCCGTTGGAGGACATGTGAAGCAGGGGTGCCTGTAGGTCCTAACTCATCCTCACCCACCAATACAAAGCAACTTCTCAATGTTTATTCAACACCCAAAGCCGGGTTTGAAATCTTATCTGAACCGGAAGCATTATACATTCACTTACTATTTGGAATGAAAGACAAACACATTGGTATGCTGGAGGCAAATTTCTCATCAATTATTTTGTCTTCATTCAAGGCATTGGATATTCACTGGAAAGACATCATTGAAGACATTGAGAAAGGGAGAGTAAATCCTAATTTGAAAATAGATGATGACGTCCGTAACGAACTAGATAAAGTATTGAAACCTGATCCATCTAGAGCTCAGGAGCTTAAGGAAGCCTTTGAAGGTGGACCTATAGGTCTTGCAAAACGTATCTGGCCCAACTGCCACTTAATACTTGCTGCAGATTCAGGGTCGTTTGAGCTGCCGGCAAATATTCTACGAGAGACCTACTGTAAGAATCTTCCTATATACTCTCCCCTATATGCTGCATCCGAAGGTTTGCTTGGAGTAAACGTTTGGCCATTGAAGCATCCCAGTCATTATTTGCTGGCTCCCAAGTCAATGTTCTTTGAATTCATCCCCGTAGAGCATTGTAAAGAAGACCAGCCAGCCACTCTATTTTTAGATCAGGTATAACGAAAATTTTTATTCAGTCATGTATCAATATTGTACATAGCTTTCTACCTGTCTTAATATTTTCCTCTCGGACCAAAATGACTGATTCACTTACAGTCTTGAATCGGAACATGTTACAAGTTTGACAAATAATTCTTCAAACACAGTATAAGCTAGTCTTCAGAAATAAAACATTATTTTCATTTGAAGTAAAAAATAGATACATAAGTTTATATCTTTCAAAGTATTATGACTGGTATTGTTAAAATTAAACCTTCATTGTATGGTATTACAAGTACATTGTGTATATCAATTCTAGGTACAACTTGGTGAAGAGTATGAGTTGGTCATATCAACAGCAGGCGGATTTTGGCGTTACAGATTTGGTGACGTTGTCAGAGTGACTGGGTTTTACAACCAATGTCCTATTATAGAGTTCATGTACAGGTAAAACTGTTTAATAAAGTCATTACTGTAAGCATACATACTTTAGCACAAGCAAAGTTTGGAGGAAATAGGGTAAAATTGGGCAAATGGACATAATAGCGTAATCATGAATTTGTGCACTTAATGTATTTTTTATAATTACATGTATGTATGACAGAAAAAATGTTTAGCATAGTCTTAAATAAGCACAGTCTTGATCGCACCAACTCTGCTAAAATACAAATGTATGTACACATACAATATTCTCAAAGAAACAAGCAAAAAAAAATGTGCGAAGTGTATTTTTATACAAGTTTCTCAGTTTGCAAACCATACACTCACTGAATATTACATATTCTTTTAATTTTTCAAATAATAAAGTGAGTATGGATGCTTTGCGTTCAAATTTGTGATCTTTTACAGACAAGGACAGTTTTTGAATGTCAGAGGTGAAAAAACATCGGAATCATCGTTTTATCAGGCCTTGAGTAAAGCATGTGAGTCATGGTCGGATATCAAACTTGTTGATTACTGCTGTTGTGAGAGCATCTTAATCGATGATCAAGGTACTTGTAAACTTGTAGAAATCTTTTCATTTGAGCAATCTTTCCAAATTTTTAAACATATTGGAATTTTCATGCATTTCATTATTTAATGTATTATTGTTAGGATCCTCGTGGAAGTCTTATGCCCCGTACTATTATGTGTTCCTGGAGTTGGATGGCTCTGGAAAGCTGACAGCAGAACAAAAGAATAAGGTACAACAAATTTTAATTGGATGTATGCTTCATACATTATATTTCAATGAAGTGACGAAGTGATTTTAAGTAGAGGAATTCAAACCTTTGTGATACCTTTGACTAGCGAAAAAGAGTTAGTGCAGGTGACATTTTTCTTTAAGTGACCTTGACCTTGAAACATACTGAACTTTTCTCACCAAACCTGTCATTCAGGCTTGTCAAATGCATCAAATAAATTTCCATTGTTGTGTTAACTATACTATTCAAGAACAGGAGTATCTCCTTCATATATTTGACCCCAAAGTGTGTCCTTGAAGTTGACCTTAACCTTCATTTGGTTATGAGTCTTTGACTATGTTCATACTCATTCTTCCCTTTTAGTTATTAGTATAACGTTTATCAAGTATGGAAATATTCTTACCAGACAGACAGATGGACAAAAGAGAAAGCTTTCCCATATGTTGCTTTTTCTTTGCATAGCTTTTTGGCCTATTTACATACAATTTTTGCACATTTTTTTTCAGATCGATGAGATTTTGGCTGAGCAGTCGTATGTTTACAAGTCCTTCAGAACTAAAGGAAGTATACGTCCCATGGTGGTTAAAATTGTACGACCAGGAACGTTCAAGGAGCTGAGAGAATTCACCATAGAGACTACCACTGCATCAGCAAACCAGTACAAGATCCCTAGAACACTCAAACGAAAGGAGGCTGTGAACTTTGTGCTAGATAGAGTGATTAAGGGGGATTGAATGACCTTGATACAATGTCATGGACTTATTTATTTCTTTAAATTTTTGTGTGTGTAGACAAATGAAACAGTCTACATGTCTTTTGTGATTGTTCCAAGAACAATTTGCATTATAGTGAACTTGATATAATGTTATCGACTTATTTATTTCTTTAAAATGTGTGTGTTGACAACTGACATATATTACACTTCTTTTGTGTTTTTTTTTTATCACATTCACAAAGGCCAAGAACAGAAATAACACCAATATGTACTTCTACACTTACGGTTATTTGGTATGGAATTGTATTTATCTCATGAATGTTGTTAAAAGTGGATTTTTTGTTCATTCATATTGAAGGATTTTTTGACTCCGAGTGAAAATATTTTCTATATCGGTCACCTCAAACCTTTCTCTTTGCATTTGTAGAATGATTATAAATGTTTTATAACGATGAAAGAAAATCCAAATCATGTGATATGATTTATTGAAGTATGACCTTAAACAGTCATCTTTTGAATTAAAATATCTTTTTTTTAATGACAAAACTCAAAACATGTTTGGCACAATAAACAAAACACTATATCTTCTGATTACGATTTAAAGCAAAAACAATAGACATAATAATAATGTGAATATCGTTATTAGTCAACTGCTTTGCCAAAGTGTACAAATATCAACAATAACAATACAAAATGCAATACTATTGAGAAATGTACAAGATGTGTGTTAGTAACATAACACTCAAAATGTCATGTAAAATATTGTACATGTACTTGAATTCTACATGAAATACAATAAATAAATGGACGTTTACAGCATGTTTTTAATTGTCACATAACAAAGACCGGTAAAGCTCAACAGCACATACATGTAGTGGCAAAGTGACCTAATCGGCTGATTCAATCAAGTGACCGAAACAATTCGATAAAATTCGAAGGGTTGACTGATGGTGATTGAATGTTCAGTAATTAGAATAAATACCGCACATGCAAATCTGGCTTGGCCGCCCTACTGAATACTTGTTACCTGTAATTTTATACATGTATAGTTTATTTCCCTCTGACAGAATTTAACTCCTCTGATGACCTGGTGAAAATAAGCTCAGTCCGATCAGGTCAGTTTGCTACAACCAATAAATGTCCCAAATAGTACCTGTTGGCCACATTTTACATTATGATATTAAAATCAATAGTCCATTTAACAAATCATTGACGGGCCATTTGAATATGATGTCAAAATGTACGAGTCTGTCAAGGTACAATGTTGGACATTCTGCAATCTGATAGTTACATGTATGTACGTGTCAATGGATATGTTCATGAAATGGGTAAAAAAGTGATTTTTAGATAAGTCTAAAGAAAAGAGCAAAATAAGGCTGAAGAAATATGGTGCATAAATTTTCCCCTCTGCAATACAAAAATCACTATCTGAACCTAAAAATAGGTTTACATTTTAAAAGTGGTATTTGATACAGAATTTTTGTATTAAAATCCTTAAACATTTATCAAATTTCTTGGTCCAAGCCATTCACTTGGAATTCTAAAGAAAGGTGAGGTCATCAAATGTAGTAAACAATCTGTTCGTATTGGAAGCAATATTAAAGTGGTTTACCAGAACACTTATTATGCATAATTGGTCAGTACACTTCTTGAATAAGCTGAGGACTAGACCAGTGGATTTCATGTAATACTTCAATAAATACTTTATCATGTACATGTATGTTTAAAATGCTATGTGAGCTTAAAAACACATGAACATGTACATGAATACCAGAGAAAAATTTTCAACATGTGAAAAGATGTCTTGTGACACACATGATACAAAACATGTATATACAGCGATGCAGTTACGTACATTATGTTTTTTTTAACATATACCATAAACCACAATACACGTACTACTATGAACAATCTCAAGAAACGATGGAAGAATGAAGAGTTTCGTTACAATGTAATGGAACCATACTAACCAAGTGCTGAATGGAAGCCAACTTTCCACTATATACTATACTTCTGATTGCACCCCTAACAATAAGCATATAACTACATGTATTACTATATCATATATTACATATGAATAATAAATATGATATTTCTGGTGTAGATGGCCGGACTAGAGAAACATCATAACTATAATAAAGAAACGTACACGAATACGATATCTGTTCAATATGAATACATTTTTTAAACACAAACATGTAGTAAATACGATAATATTCTATAACTTACATATGTATTTACATTTACGTATGTTTTTTACGATCTGTTTACAATGATGTTCGGTACTCTACAACAATACTTTAAATATATACTTCACTTTGAATTTTGTTTCTCTTTTAATGCACCAACAAATAAAAACGCACCACTGATCAAACAATTTCCCTTACAACACGCATGTATCCATACAATTTTGAAAAAAAACCCCAAAAGTACTCGTACATTAAATCACACATATAAGCTACCGGTAAATGTACAATACTCTGTATTTCTGCAAAGAACAGTGGTAGTATGTGTAATAATGAAAAATGTTTATGATGATATTAAGACACATAAATTTATTGCTATAACCTGGGGCTAGATAAATTTATGATTGGAGTTAATTTGACTCACTTCACATAAAACAAAAGCTGAATTGCTCTTTACTGAAGTAGAACATTTAAGTAAAAGGGCTATTTGTGAAATAAGAAAATACTTCTAAATTGTCAAAGTTTCATAATGTAATAATGGGGCTCACAAAGATACTCCTAGGTTTATTCATCTTTGACAGTTTTTACTATCGGTTAATTACCTGTTAGGGACTTGCATGTAATTCCCCTTAATTTAATAACTCATTTTATGTGTATGCCAGGTACATGACAAGTAGCTTAGCAAACCCTATTGAAATAAAGTGAAAAATTCAAATAGGCCTCACAGAATTTATGTAAACTTTGGTGTGTAAGGATCATGTTTTTCCTGCAGTTGGCTTGGCATCATGTGACCTTGACCTTTGTTAAGTAATGTACTTCATCATAATTGACTAAGGTATACCATGGGTAATGATAAAAAATATGCAAACATTGAAAAATTAACTTTCGATACAGACAACCAGAAAGATGGGAAATGCGTGACAAAGTTAACCCTGTGTGCCACAGTAACTTTGAAAATGTGTGACAAAGTTAACCCTGTGTGCCACAGTAACTTTGAAAATGCGTGACAAAGTTAACCCTGTGTGCCACAGTAACTTTACTTACCAAACAACACAAAATGATTGTCAATGACCATAGCGGAAAGCAGACAAGTAATGTCAAGTTCCACTACTGAAAAGTAGGAATATCAGAATACATGTAAATGTATATGGAATGTTAATGAGCTTCAATGTACATGTAAACAGTCATAAAAGCTTCTTGTTAATTGTTTCTTATTTATGATAAGAACATTTGAAGCTTTGTAGATCTGAATGATTCCTTCATCCAATCCTACATGAATGAAGAATTATAGTATAATATGACTTAATAAATTCAAATCATACAAACTCAATCTCAATCTTGAATCTTTTGAAAATAAAAATTTGTTAAGACTGATAAACATACATGTCATGAACGAGACTTGCGCGCATCAATCATCAAGAGAGTACAATACTTAGAATGTAAAGCAATTGGTACTTTTTGCATCATTCTATGAAAACAACAAATTTATACATATTGATCCATGTTTGAACAAGTAACAAATTTTGCACACTTCTACTTGAGAACTGTTTTACACTGCATACACAATAAGTGAAATTTTCGTTGCTTTAATTACTTGTCTAAAAAGGTATCAACAAAGCATTTTTTTCTTTTCATTGGAAAGACTAAGGAATTAATATCCCATTGTTCGGAGTATAAATCTACCTCTTTAGAAAAAAGAAAATAAAAATAATGAGGTAGGCTATACTCATCACTTACTTATAAAAGATAACATTTGAAATCCTCAACAAAAAACATTTGCATATTTCTCTGTATTTTTGGCAAGTATACATGCACAAACCAAATATCAGAATTTTCAGCAAGTTCCAAGCATTGTAAAGCCTGAAGTCATTTTCATAGCTCAGAATCATTTGCCAGCTCTAAATATTGTAAGGTCAATGAATACTAACTTTTATTGTTAGAAATTGTAACATTAAAATTATAGGGATAAAATAAAATACTTTACCAAAGAACTAATTCTATGATCATTATAGTTTACCGTATAAAATAATTTCCTTGGCATATTCAAAAGATGAGGCTTTCAATTTTCTCGGAAAATCAGATAGTTTTGTTTTTGAAAAAGTTGCAAAACCCACAGATTTTTTTAAGACATTAACTGTTTCATTGATTCATCTCTAAGTTTTATCTTTAAAAAAAAAAGACTTTTATCTTAAATTAATTTGCCTTTTTGACATAATAGAAAAATAAATGATGTCCGTTTAAAAACAATTTTGTAGAATTTTTTTTTCAAAATCTCTATTGACGTAAAAAGAATATTTCAAAACTTATGCAGAGTTCATATATCACTCTAGAAATACCTCATGTGGAATTAAGAGGATGACTGTATATTCAAAGCTTGGTTAAGAATTCTTCAAACTTCCAGATCCTTGTCTGTTATTTTTCAAATCTCTAGGGCATTGAGCAAATGAATCTACGATACATGCCTATCTTTGACAAAAAGTGACCATCAAATTTATAAATTGCTTGAATTGCAATTAAAGAGGTAGGACAAAAATAAAATATCTCTTTTACTCTGAGCACAAAGCTGAAGGACATACTAGCTTGATGTAAAGATAGGTAACTTACATGTAGAAACGCAATAAGTGAATTTTCATGAAAATGAGCGTCAGGAGAAAAAAATATTATACATCTAGGAAAAAAAAGAATTTATCTTTTGAAAAGCGAAGAAAAACCTTATGTGAAAATGGTTAAAGAGATACACTGAAGCTTCCTACATAATTGTACCTGCAAAATTTTAGCATGTGAAAAAAGCAACGTTTTAGAATTACATATGGACATGTTGGACGTTAAAATATAAAACATTACACTACAATGACTTCAATAAGAGAAAAATTTCACATTGCATAGAGATTTACAGTCATCATAGAGACTATTGTACCTACCTATTTTTTTAACAAAGGATTTCTATGAAATTTAGAAGGATATAAGAGATAAAGGATTCAAATGTAACAAATATGTTCTTCGACACATTCCCCCCAAAATCTTTAATACAAGAGCATAAAAAATTTCATAATAAGCCATTCTGAGATGATAGATAACATTTGCTTGCCTTCTTCTCGACTGATCTTGCAAACAAAGATCATTTAAGAATAGAAAATTCTACAAGCATGTTGGGGTGAAAATAAATTAATCAGAATCTTTGGTTATCTCATTCTAAAATTGTGGATGCTAAAGGTTACTATTTTTTATGATATTAAGTCCAAAATACTCATACTTGATTGTGTATACAAACTTCGCAGTAATACATGTACATATCATAAATAAAATTTTTAATTCGGTAATGCTGCTAAGTGTTTGAATGTTTGATGTCTAGCTTATTGATGGCAGTGTTAAAATCATTAATATCCAGGCTTCCATTATGTTTTTTTTTTATCAAAATGTGTAAATAGAAAAATTTGTATTTCAGTTCATCAACATTGGATTTTTTCTTACATTCTCTACATTTTAAAGCACTAGTATTTGTTTTGAAACAAATACATGTACATGGAAATTTCGTTTGTAGAATAAAAGATAAAGTATCTCTTCCAAATATAACAAAATACAGAAATAACTTGCAAGTTCTACAATCAGAAAAATCTAACATTTTAACATATCACTATAAAAATCAATAGGTGACATTTTTTTTACATATAAATAATAAAAAGATTTCTGGATTGTAAATAAACAATATCAATCAACATAATCACAGTCTAAATAGAAATCAAGTCTTGAATTCCAGCAAAGAAAAATCTAAAATCATCACTCATCAAGCTTAGCCAAATTCACAGCTCATTCTAAATCAAACGCACTATATAAAGACTCGCTCAAACCACAGCACTATTAATTTACATACAATTTACATACAGAACTTGAAAATAAATAAAATATTTGAAGTGAAGAAAAATTATTGCTACTTGAGATCAAAGCCATATGGTGGGCGCGTTAAATGTGGAGCAGGTCCGTACGAACTTTGTCGAGAGCACTTTCTGGTTAAATCGTCGTATGATCCACCGAGAAGAAAGCAAACTAAAATCACAGTCATATTATCACATCCTAGTCCTCCCATCTGACAGTCTGGAGCCAAACATCGCATCATCAACTCTTCACAGATCTGTTCAACATACAGTAACATAATCTTATTATGTACACACTGTATCAATATTTATGTAAAGGTATATGACTGTTTACTTACATGTTTAAGAAATTTAAATTCATTGCTACAGTATTGTATTTCATAGGAAGTTAATGAAATGACATTTTCAAATTTAGACTTTTGAAATTATTTTAATAAAACCGTACTGAAATGTTCAATAATGGTTTTCAGAACAAGTACCAAAATCTAAGGGGCATTATAATTTGGCATGTGAGCATATTGCAAACCTACATGTAATTTGAAATAAAATTATGTGCATGAAGTCTAATGTGAATTACAATTAATGTGTAATTTTCTAAACAAGGCATCAGAAAGAAAGTTAAGAACATACTATTTCAGGTTCCATCCTCTGAGCTATTCTGACTCTTACAAAATCCACAACTTCCTGATTGGTTAATACGTCCCAAATCCCATCACAGGCTATAATAAGAAACTCATGGTCTGGTGTGATTGTTTTTTCGATGACATCTGGATAAGCTAGAATATGAAAATTGTAAATGGATTAAAAGTACATGTATATGCATTTGTATCCATGGCTGCAATTAAAATACATGTGTATTACAATTCTAGTAAATTTACCTTCAATGAATTGCTGATATTGAATACTTCTTAACACTTTTAAAAGTAACTGGGAAGAATACCTGTGACTCAGAATCCTTGAATCAGTACTAATGATTGTGTAATTTTCATTGATTTCATATGCCTTTATTCCAATTTTCCTTACCTGTAACTATCTGCTCCTCTGGAGGTTTCTTATCATTCTTTTTGAACACAAAATCACCAAGAGCTCTGGACAAGGCTAAATTACCTGTAGAATGATATAAAGTATATTAATGCAAAGATACAGCAGTCTTTATAAATGTATGTGCAATTCATATACATGTACATGAAAATATTATGTAATTTATGAAAAGCAGTATTTCTTTATAAGGAGCTTTTTAGTTTTTGCTAACTACATTTAAATTTCTACTTTAAATTCCATTAAGATGCATTTATTGTATATTGCATCTTCAATTTCCAAAGATGCTAAGAGTCTTATTCAAGACATTTCTATAAATAAAAACACAAACAATCTTTTCACACAATTTTCGGCTCCTTGGCCTTTATCAAGTGTAAAAACGACAAAGTACTTTGTAGTACAACATACAATAATGTCAGCTTGTAAATAACTATGGTGGTGATGATGGCATAAAGATAAAATTTCTAAAAATCAAATTCATTACACATGCAAAACCGACAAAACAACAAACCATTAACTCTGTTAAATTCCACCCATCCCCCTGCTGCTATGATTCGTCGAGATTCTGAGTCGTTCCCTGGTTTATGGTCAAACGACAGTTGTTCTACCTGACCTCTAACACTGGCCACTGCTCTGGAATCACCTACATTACCCTGGGAAAATAATTCACATGTAAATGAAGATTTTTTTTTTCTTTATCCTTACATTACCCTGGAAAAATAATTCACATGTAATCTGAGATGTCTATTCGAAATGATTGTTATTCAGATGGTTGTAATGGGAAATTCATATTACCATCGGGATTTTGATAAACTGGAAGAGGCCCGGTAGGAGCTTTAAATTGAACCAGCCATATGCTTGTTCACTGCAGATTCTACACAATTTGTTAATTATTCCAAACGCTCCATTTTTGCTCTTAAACATTATAAGTTAATACTGTACCAGACAGTTAATATGGTCTAATATACCTTGTCTGGAATTTATATTTCCCGAGCCGAAGGCGAGGGGAATTTAAAGTCCAGATAAGGTATATCAGACCATATTAACTGTCTTGTACCGTAATAACATTTTTGTCATTCTGCAAATCACATCTTAATTGTCATTTCAAAATGGCGTCAACAGTAAAATTTCTAACTTTTTTATTTGTTGATGGATTATAAAATTTTCTTCACAATTAAAAAGATCGTACCCGCAAATGGTTTATTCAAAATGAATAAACCACAAATAAGATTCATTTTAGCAGAAAAATAAGATTAAAGGACCTGAAGAGAGAGAAAATTAAAAACGTTTGAACGTTTTTGCGGGAAATGCTTGCTATGACATCAAGAAACAATAAAATATCCATGACGCCACAAAGTTCCATATTTACGGCTGCAGACGGGTAACATAATCTCATAATTACGGCTAAGCAACCAATGAGATTCCTAGAAATTTATTTGCAGTGTGACCAAATTCAGTGTAACTTCCATTACTTTGACCCTCAGGTCGTAAGATAAAACTTGCAAAAATAAATGGGGTAAAAGTTAGACTGTCTCCTATCCATTATTCCATAACTTTACCTTAAAAATTTATAATTTTCTTTCATATACCACTCTTTAACCTGTGTATCATGAAATAATTTCAAATTGTTCAACTCATAATTTTCCTTTCATTTGACATCTGATTACTACTACGACACAAGGGGAGATAAAACAGTATTAACTCATAATAGATATGTTATATATACATACACAGTAAATCTTATTCCCACGTAGAATAACAATGACAGCAGTAGAGCCAGCTAATTCTTCTTTCATGGTTTCATCTGTAACAAAAAACCCCAAAAACTTCATAAACATAGACACCATCTAATAAGGACTCAACTCATATCATACATGTACACTTCTTTTCTGTTTAAAAACCTTATCATAATAAAATACTTTGTATTAGTTGGATGACTATTAAACATCATCTTTGCAAACCAAGATCCTAATTTGTTTTCTCTTATTAGTCATATTCACATACAAGTAGGTATATTTAAGATACTTTACAATTCATTGCATAAGATTCTGCATAAAACAGTTGTAAGTTTGAGAGAAAGCAAAGATGACACAAATGATTTATGAAGTTTGCTCCAAATTCCACTTGATGAAAATCACTCCAAGGAATGCATGTGTTGCCTGCGAAACATAGCGACACTCAGGAATCACTTTTATAGGGTGTGACATCCAAGTGTGACAGACAGACAGACAGACAGACAGACAGACAGACAGACAGACAGACAATGGACAAAGTGATCCCTAAGTGTCACTATGCTTCACAGGCGACACAAAAAAGTAAGTCCTCTATGTTCAAGGTCTTGTTGAGGTTGTGGAAACACTTAACTTAGCATTACAAGAATTGGTTATTTTTTCCCATGATATGCCTTTTGTTCTTTTTATATGCCTTTTGTTACTTTACATGCTTTTTGTTATCTCATATGCTTTTTGTGACCATAAATTCCTTTTGTTATCTTAAGCTTGCATACTTAAAATAACTTTCTTAAATACCCTTAAGTTAACTTATATGTAAATACCTTTTAACATTTCAGTGTCCAGAGATAAGAATCCTTGTCTAATTGCCTCTGGTGTGTTTCCCTGAGCTGAATAAAATAACAATTTATCAAAATTTGTTTATCCTGTACAAAATGTATCTACATCACCAATGCGTGCACAAAATAAATTGACATTTTTTTAATCTAGCCTCTTTTTCTGCTGAGGAAGATTCAATATTGTGAGAAACATATTATGATTGTTTTAATGATAGATAATTCATCACAATTTGTGAATTCAGGTAACATGTATATTAATTAAGGCATACATGTACATGTACATGTATATTATATAACCTTTTTTTTTTACAAATAGTCATCTTTTTGCATTTGACATCAAGATTCATAACCTAAAAAGTCCCAAATTGAGTAATTCTAAAAAACTTTCTGCTAAAAATCAGTAAATTATAGATGCTAACAAGAGGCTTGAATGGGCCGGCCTATCCTACCTGAGTTCCATGAAGCTCAATAAAGCAAATTCATGCACAAATCTTAATATAACCTTTCAAATTGAATAAAATATTTTTTTGCAGCCACTGCACTGTAAAAGAAAATTGGTCATACCATATTGTGGTTGTGAAATGATTTTTTTATGAAGATTCTGTCCAGAATACTGTGCTACCTTTGGTCCTGAAAAAGAGATAAAAAAATATTAACCATCTTAGTTCACATGTTAAACTAAATGTAGTATCTGCAAACAAAAAAAAAAAATAGTATCAATATCTGCATTTTACTTTTAATTTGGTAAATTCTTTTTAAAAAAGTAAATAAAATTTTAGACTAGTAGCAATCACTATTATCACATCGTGCATATGTGCAGATCATAGCACATATTGGTCATGTACAATAAAGTGGTATCTACATGTATATTAACTTTTATCCCACCTCTGGCAAATTTCTTGCAATGTGATTGGTCGAGAAGGAATATTACATTGTATAATGTTACTGACAGGATATTATTTTGATATCCTGCTTCTACTAGGGCGCTGCTGATGTCACTAAGATGCTTTAAATTCTGTTGACGTCACGAATCAAAAGCCATCGGAGGGATAAATTTGTTATACAGTGTTTTACAGGGGGAATACATGTACAAAAATATATTGGGTCGATGAAAAAAGCTGTACTGGGCTCAGCTTCCTTGCATGATATAACTTTTTCATCGATCCAATATATTTCTGTATCCCCCCCTGTCAAACACTATATAACTATTAATATACCATGAATTAATCACAATTGGAACAAACAGGAACAATGTGCATGTACAAGGTACATGTATATTAGCTGTTTCTAACATCATGAAATATTTTTAATAATTACCCCCATGTCCATCAAAAACTCCAAAATAACAAGTGTCCTTATCACCGGGTAATGTCAGGAGCTGTGTATGGGAATCCTCCATATTAACTCGCCATCCCTGCATACATGATGCACCAACCTTCACAAAATGGTTTTGACAGCTTGATGTCTCTTTGGTTGTAACAGGTTCTGATAGAGTTTGACCCATTACTCATTTGATCTGAAATGAAAAAATATAATTTCTCACTACATGTATTACATGTACATTTATCATATGTACTGGTACATCTACCTAATTTTTCTGCGATCACAAAGAACTTTTGCTGTCGATTTTTCATTTTTCATCTGTCAATTCAAAATTGGAAGTACATGTAGATTAAGTCATCGTTAAGGGTTCTTCAATACATGTACTTATGTTAGTAGTTTCATCAAATGCTAGATACCCTTCAATACTATACATCTAATAATACATGTAAATCTTAGTCAAATGATTTGAACTGAAATTATATTCCATGTTACATATAAATGGAGAAAAAAATTAAAACAATCTCTAGTACCCTGTAAGCACTACGGCACAGGAGTTGAAAAAAAATTGATTGATTATATAGAAAAGATAAACCATAAACCACTAAAGGCGGTAAGGCCGCATTGCAAAGTGTTTGTATTATATGACATATACTTTTTTGTGTAGACAGAAAGGGCAAAAGTCATTAAACAACATGTATTGTGAAATGAAAAAGCTATGGCCATGAGGATTCTACATGTGAAATATCAAGGCCCTACCCCTTATAGTTCAAAAGTAGGTAAAAGGTGTCAAGGTCACTTGGTCAGAAGTCATGATATTAAATGAAAAACTGGTCATGAGGAATCTATATGTGAAATATCAAAACCTCTCTCCGATAGTTTAAAAGTAGGTAAAAGGTCAAGGTCACTAGGTCAAAAGTCATGATATCAAATGAAAGTTCTGGTCATATGTGAAATATCAAAACCTTACCTCTTATAGTTTAAAAGTAGGTCAAAGGTCAATGTCAAGGTCACTTGGTCAAAAGCTATGATATCAAATAAAAGATCTGGTCATGAGGAATCTACATGTGAATTATCAAAGCCCTACCCCTTATAGTACATGAGATATACATGTAGCCCAGGTTTAAGTTTTTTAAAAGTAGATCAAACTCCATGGTCAAGGCCATTAAGTTTATTGCTGAGTTTGATTCGTCTCATCATGGTCTATCACCATGTCAAGTTTCTAATTGCTGCTCCAAGCAGTTTTCTCTCAACGGACTTACCAGTAAACCCAACACCTTAACCAAAATGTTGACACACTGACGGACTTCATCATTTCATAGACCGGATTTTGCTTCACAATCTGTCCAAAAATAGGAACCTTTTTTTCTTTCAAAATACATATTCTTCTAAAATATCTCATAATTCCAGACATGTTCAACCCTAAATTGCTAAATGATTGTATCAGTCACGGAAGGAAAGTTATAAGGTATTCCGGGATTCTTAATTGTCAGTACACTGTATTTTTCAAGCGAGCAGCTAGAGGGGGGTCAATATCCAATCTCCCCCCCCCCCCCCCCCCCCCCCCAATTTTCAAGTCCGGCCTCCATTTATTGCGACCCTTTAACATTTCAGCCTTTTTTCATATCCATCTTTTATATTTTGAACACTTCTATCTATTTATTTTGTGGTTTATGGATATTAATCAATACATGTACAAGACATTTCGGAAATTGTTAAAATTTCCTAAGAAAAAAAAGGAAGAAAGAAAGAATTAATGTACACTTGCAAACATTAAGCTCTGCAAACAGTCTTTTCTCATTTGTTTAACAATGTCTTTTGGATTGTGTTGTGCCCTCTGATCCTGAAAGTAGGGATGTAACGATATGCTAACCGTACGATATGATATGTATCATGATACAGCCCCATGATATAATATGTATCGCGATACAGACTTAAGTGTACAATTATTGAATCAATTTTAGGAATTTCTGAAAAAACAAATGGCGTAGGTGAATACCCTGTCAGTACTGTGCATGTACAGAAAACACTTGAATTCATTTCGACTGCTATTTTGCTTGTGATCATGCAATGAGAATATCAATCATCCTGCAATTTCTGTAATGGAAATTTAGGGGTTACCATGTGTGTGTTTTACAACAACTGTCAGGGTATCAGCGAATCCCCTGTCAGAAATTGAGTTTTACAGATATTTCTGACAGGGGACTCGCTGATGCCCTGTCAGTTTTTGTAAAACATCAGTATGGTAACCCTATTCTATGCAAATGGTCAGTTACGGCTAGAAAACGTCTGCTTTTAATGACATCGCTATGGGAACGTACATGTATGACGTCATAGCAAAAACTAAAGTGAAACGTGAATCCCCTTGCAGTTTTTTCATTGCTCAACCAATCAAAATGCACGTTACAAACAGAGTGCATTAGAATTATTCTTTTAGAACCGTAAAACCCTGCTACAATGAGAATAAGAACACAGAAATCAACTTAAAAATGTCAGCACTTTACTTTTCAATATACTAATAGCTCGTGAGCATGATAAAATAAAGCCTGTGTTTGTGACACACGAATGCCCGTGGTGGCATCTTTGTTATAATAAACACTATTTTCTGTTAGGTACATGTATATGAAAGGTCAAGGTCAGGGTCACTGGGTTAAAAGGTCAAAGGTCAAGGTCATGAGGTCAAAGTTTTTGGTATCAATGGAAAGGTCTTGTCACAAGGAATACATGTACACATGTGAAATATGAAAGCCCTATCACTAACCATTCAAAAGTTATGCCCAATGTTAAACAGTTAAAGTTTTTGAAAACTAGGTCAAAGGTCAAGGTCACGAGGTCAAACATTTTGGTATCAATGGAAAGGTCTTGTCACAAGGAATACACATATCAAATTTGAAAGCCCTATTACTTACCATTCAAAATATGCCCAATGTTAAAGTTTTTGAAAGTAGGTTAAAGGTCAAGGTCAAGGTCACGAGGTCAAACATTTTGGTATCAATGGTAAGGTCTTGTAATAGGAATACACATGTGAAATATGGAAGCCCTATCACTTACCATTCAAAAGTAAGGCCCAATGTTAAAGTATTTGAAAAGTAGGTCAAAGGTCAAGGTCAAGGTCACAAGGTCAAATTTTTTTGGTATCAATAGAAAGGTCTTGTCACAAGGAATACACATGTGAAATATGAAAGCCCTATCACTTCCCATTTAAAAGTTATGTCCAATGTTTAAGTTTTTCGGACAAACAGACAGACAGACAGACAGACAAAAAACAGACAGACAGGCCAAAAACTATATGCCCCCAAATCTTTGATTCCGGGGGACATAAAATATGTTGACCTATTTCAATTGTACATGTACATATTGCACAACGTAAGTTATGTCATCAAAATTCAAATTTATAGCAGTGCCTAGGCATATCCGTTTTCATTTGTACTACATGTACATGTACAATGTTATTCTCTGTGCAAAAGGAAAGCCTAAGCAGCTCTTTATCAGTTTCATTCAAATTTGACAAAGGATCGACCGACTCAGGTGCTGCCATCATAAACTCAGACTAAAAATTCGGAACTAAATAAGTCGATTTTAAATGGAAAACAGATTTGCAAAATACCATGACACACTTGTACCAAACTGTGAACTTTATACTGCGATACACTGCTACATAACCCTGTAACTTCAATACAACTTCACTGCTACATAACCCTGTAACTTCAATATTTCGCCTGTCTTAGGGCTAAACAGATCATTTGGGTGTCACATGTGACTGTGTAAACTCAATTTTGATTACTTTGTCATGCAAAAATTTAAATAAAATTAATATCAGGGATAATTTTGGGCTACGAAATTGAGAGAATCTCTCATAATTTTTACAATTCTCTAATAGAAATTCTTGATTTGACATATTCTCACATTGGAAATTGTTAAAAATGTAAAATTCTCTCATCAAAGGAAAAGGCCCGAATAATCCCTATGATATACATGTAATTGAATAGTTCTCGCATAGTCATCATTTTGGTATGTTATATGATCTTGGATTTATGCAGTTGATCATACTATACAGACAAAATACTTTTTAGATGGTGTGTTTTCAATGTTTTTGAACGTGATGTCACTCAGTTTTCAACACCAAGCTTATGTTCATGCTGAGTGTCCGATATCACAAGGAAAATTCGCATTGGGAAATGGCCTATCTAAAACATGTTTTGTCTATAAAATTTGAATACGTGCACTGACTAAGTAAATAAACATTGTCTTGTCTTGTCTATCGTGTAACTTCTACCAAACTTTACGAGTAGGCATGCAAGATCTATCGAATGATGTCAATTTTTCATTTAATTTTCTTCACGTTATCCATTCCACCCTTCACACTACTGCACGAAGCTTGATTGAAATAAGGTACACATGAATACTACTGAATAAATTTTCGGAGACAGTGCTGTGCAGTAACATATTACTTTCCCTGGAACAGGGACAGTACAGTAGGCAGGTAGGCTGCAGAGCCAGAGGAAATAGACAGCCGATTCGGACTTTTTCTACAAAACTGTTTGCTTGATTTCTGAATTATTGATTATTTATCGCCTTTAATGAAACTGACTCACAAAGTAACAACCTTAATGCAAATATGAAGATGTTGCTTGGGTAAAAGTTTCGAAAAGAGCACTCCTTTTTATTTTGGTTTCAAGTGCACTCTTGCCAGTTTACTCATAAACAAAACATATATTACACCTTGTAAAACATAGTCCTATATGTTTTGCCACTGACAATAGTAGAACAGAACGTGATTGAAAATTGTTACATCAATATAACAAAACAAAGTTATATTTATTGTTTTTGTTATAAAATTACATTCATATTTTGATATATCATTAAATTTGTAAATATTTCTGCGTATTAATATTAGCCATATATTATCCGGGTCGGCACCGGTCCAAAGTTCCGTATATGTTAGATTCGAAATAATCAGATCTTTAGCTTTCCAAAAAAGCTTGGTCGATATCAAAATCTCTTTAATCCCACAATATATTTTTTTTTTCGTCGACATAAAATTAAAATCTTTTACTCTTAAAATAAAGATTAAAGAGTAGTACTTATAGAAACGTATGTCTTTATAATTCTGACAAGTTAGAAAATAGATACATTTACACTGGACAACTCAAGATGCAACACTCTTGAATTTCATATCCATTCAGATCGAAATTGTTTGATCCGTAGGAAAATTCTATGATAACACATATTGACCCATTGGGTGTATTCGCGGGAAAAGTGTAAAGTTCCGATTACATGTATAAGAATTTCAGTGTCGGATTAAAGGGGTGCGGAGGGGGCGTCCGCCCCTCCCCCCCCCGGCACTGACCCAAAATTTTCCAAAAACTGGCATATTTTCGCCCATTTTTAGTAAAAATCGGCTGAATTCGCCCCTTGACCCCCGGCAAAGGGGGCGCTGGATCCGCCACTGAATTTGGAGGGAAATCAGTGGCGGATTCAGCCGGGGGGGCACGGGGGCACGTGCCCCCCCCCCCGGCAGTGCCCAACGAAGGGGCACTTATGACGTTCCTTTGGAAGCATTAAACTGTTGTTTCCATACTAAAATTTATGAAATTGATCAAAAATAGCCCCAAAACACCCCAGAAACCACAGATTTGAATAAATCTTCCAAAATTTTCTCGGGGATAGATTAAAAAGTCGGGAAGGATGAATTACTGCCATGTCCGTCGTCTGTGCATATACGTCTGTATACGTGAACAACAAGCTTCATTGAATCACGTTCATATAGGACTTTCTTCATCTGAGGGTTTGAATCGGGAATAGCAGTCGTATGCAAGTCATAAAACACACATATTTCTTTATCAAATCGTCGATATAACCATCTATAAAATTGACGATTTTTTTTTACTTTTTTAAGATCAGATTTTTTTTTAATTTTTAGGTCATTGAACTTTATTAAAATTGTTTGACCAGATTTGGACCGGCACCTCCAAGAATTTTGCAAACAGTCAAAAATGCAAGTTTTTCTTTATTTTTTAAAATGGAATGGCCAATGAATAATTATACCTTATCTGGACGATGCAGAGCATTTGGCACCCATGATCTCTTGTTTTACAGGGAAATTTTTCATTTACTTATTTTCTTCACCTTACAAAAATTAAAAAAAAACCAAAGCGTGGATCTAGAGTAATGGTTGGGGGGGGGGGGGGGGGGGGGGGGGGGTAGTTCCGCCTGGAATTTGAAAAAAAAATTGCTTATCTATTCCTAGCTTTTGCGTGAATAAACGGCTGGACCCCCCCCCCCCCCCCCCCCTTTGGGCTGACCTCTCTGTCCTTTTAAAACTTTTCTTGATCCGTCCTTTCCTTAGAAAATCCTGAACATTTTGACAACAATGCAGCATCGGAATATGTTGACAATTTTTTTTTAGATATACTAATTATCGTTATCGACACTGACTGAATCCCTTCTGAATTAAGTTCAAAAACGCTTCAGATGCCACCAAATTACTCCTTTTTTTTCAAAATTTTCTCGGGGAGGCCCCCGAACCCCCACCAATAGAAATCCTGAACATTTTGACCTCTGCATAACGTGCAAAAACAATACAGCATCAGAATATGTCGACAATTTTTTTTAGATATACTAATCATCGTTATTGACACTGACTGAATCCCTTCTAAATTAAGTTCAAAAACGCTTCAGATGCCACCAAATTGCTTCATTTTTTTCAAAATTTTCTCGGGGGAGGCCCCCGAACCCCATCGATGGAAATCCTGAACATTTTGACCTCTGCATGACGTGCAAAAACAATACAGCATCAAAATATGTCGACAATTTTTTTAGATATACTAATTATCGTTATTAACACTGACTGAATCCCTCCTAAATTCATTTCAAAAACGCTTCAGATGCCACCAAATTGCTTCATTTTTTCAAAATTTTCTCGGGGGAGGCCCCCCGAACCCCCACCAATGGGAGGGGGAAACCCCCTCCATACCCTCCCCCACTCGGCCCTTCGGGCCTCGCAAGTGATTCCCATCAAAAATTGTATGTGCCCCCCCCCGGCAATTGGGGTTCTGGATCCGCCCCTGGAAATAAGGGGAAACTTCTAAAAAGTTCAATCAAATTTTTTGACTCGTACAGTCTTGTCGACTTTTTTTAATCGCTTATTAATTTCTTTGTTTCATTTATCAACTTGTCTTTGGTAAGAAAATAAACAAACAAACAAAGTGGTATATCCTTAACGAGAAAAAAGCTTAGTCGGATGAAAGGTTAGAACCTTTTTAGCCCACTGGCACCCCTGGCATACGTTGTGATCGCGTATTTCTTTGTTGCAATGGATCCAAGGATCCAGAAATGTCGTCCATAGGAATTTTGAAGGCATAGGGTTCACTATATCACTCACCAATTGGTCATGACGACATGTCCTTTTTTTGTGAAGTGGATAAATAAGTGGGAGGTCATGGGAATGCCTGTCTCTGGTCACGTGATTTTCACTAGTCATGAAAACGTTTCTTTCATAAGGATAATTCAATGATGCATTATTGAATCTGACGGACTCAATTAGGAACTTTCTCCTATTGACAGCATCCGGTCTACAAATCTAGTAAGGTCGATTTCTTGAAATCGACCAATAAGTCGGCAATCTCCCATGCAGAGTAGTGCCCCTGACTCAGTCGAGGAGATTTGTTGTGTGTTTCTCGCTATGCTCCTATTTTTTTTAAATAAGAAAACAACCCATGTGCGTTCCTTTCCAACATTGTTACAATTTTTTTCATATCCCAAATTATCTTCTGGAAATCACCGAGCAATCTGGTTGGATATTTTTTATATCATACTTCTCTCTCTCTCTCTCTCTCTCTCTCTCTCTCTCTCTCTCTCTCTCTCTCTCTCTCTCTCTCCCTCATGATAACGAAAAAAAAAAAAATCCGATAAAATATGAAGGGAGCACTAGTAATATATTTTTTATATAATGAAAAAGTTAAGTAGTACATGTTACATGTATTAAAATCATACACAGTGGCGGATTTAGGGGATGTGGAGGGGGCGTCCGCCCCAACCCCCCGGCACTGACCCAAAATTTTCAAAAAACAGGTATATTTCGGCCCATTTTTAGTAAAAATCGGCAAAATTCGCCCCTTGACCCCCGGCAAAGGGGCACTGGATCTGCCACTAATACAAAAGTATATTAATGGCATAATTGCATGGTAAGGGAGGATTAAGAGGAGGAGACGGGACGGGAGGGGGAGGTAAGTGGTGGGAGGGGGAGAGGTAGCTCCTCCCCCCACCAAACTACTTACGATGGGAAGAAGCCAATTAATTTTGGAGTCAATTTAATTCTATTAACCCTTTCACTTATTCAAACTTTGTATGAATGATTATTATCTAGAGGAGAAAAAAAAAGAATATTGATTTTAGGGTAAGTATAAATCTAAGGTCAGATTCGCCGATAGAAAAATTTGAATTATAGGAGGGGGGCGAAGTCTATCGCTTTTAAGGTCAATAGTTCAAAAGCCAATGCCATTGTTGGGATTAATAGACCTCAAATGGGCTAGGATTTCAAGAACGCTCAAGTGATTCAGCATCCGTTGAAACAAAACTCTGATATATATGCCGGGTACTGAACGATTCTCTTCTCAGGGTTCCATGCGGCTGGTAACGAGAAAGACGATCGACTTTTGATTTTTATGTCAATAAGTTCAAGACCTTTATTCCTTTCATTCATTGTTGTTGCAAGAGACCATATCATTTTAAAAGATAACAAGTGCAAAAGCACAATTTAAGACAATTCATATTGTGAAAAAAGATACAGATTGTGCTACGTTAACTTCAAGTATTTCAAGGTAATCGTGTTTGTTCACTTTCCGAAATTAATGTTATTACCACATGTCGCCAAGTCAATTTTCCGTCTTTCTCATTTCTAGCTGTTGTCATGTTCTTATAGTGCGTCTTTTTTCTGCTACTGCTGATAGCTACGTCGATGACTCAAAAACCTTCTCATCAATGTTAGGGTAAACAGGTCAAAGGCTAAGATTAAGGTCGATAATGTTATATTTAAAGTGCTTTGTACCTGTAGATATTTTTGTCTATTTATTTGATTGGCTTTTTCCTCATCCGCTTGACGGTTGTGTCACTAGGGATTAGTCTGAATTTTTTAAGTACATTTTTATTTAATGAAGTAAAGTCCTCTGTAGGGAAGCTCACAATTTTTTTCCTCAAAAATTTATATTCGTGTTTTCCACTTGATAAAGCCCGAGTGGCCAAAAATTTGTGTACATTCATGTTATCACTTGATATTAAAGGTCGATTGGCCGAAAAATTGTGGATATTGAGTGTTTATTGTCATTTTTATTTAGCTTTTATAGACGTGAATGATTTATGACCATGACTTTGACCGAATATATTACGACATATCAAGGAGTTAATTAAGGATTGTTTTTTCAGCTTTTGCGCTTTATCAGTACAAGATAATGTTCAAAAGACATATTAAGAAGCATTGCAAAGTCATATCAATATAGAAATAAACGTTTATCTACCCTATCACAGATTTATTATGCCCCCGTAATCGGAGATTCAGGAGCATATAGTTTTTGGTATGTCCGCCGTCTGTCTGTCTGTCTGTCTGTCTGTCTGTTTCTCTGCAAAAACTTTATTACTTGGCCATAACTTTTGAATGGTAAGTGATAGGGCTTTCATATTTCACATGTGTCTTCCTCGTGACAAGACCTTTTAATGGATTCCAAAATTTTTGACCTTGTGACCTTGACCTTGGAGTTTGACCTACTTTTGAAAAACTTTAACCTTATTCTTAACTTTTGAATGGTAAGTGATAGGGCTTTCATATTCACATGTGTATTCCTTGCGACAAGACCTTTTAATGGATACCAAAATTATTTACCTCTTGACCTTGGAGTTTGACCTAATTTCGAAAATCTAAACTTTAGCCATAACTTTTGAATGGTAATTAAGTGACAAGGCTTTCATATTTCACATATGAATTGAATTCCATGTAGCAACTTGCAAGACTTTTCTATGGATACCAAATTTGACCTTTTGAAACTACTTTTCAGCTGTTTTACTGTCAAAGATGCCAACGGGGACATTCGTGTTTCACAAACACAGGTTTTATTTTTAAATAGATATAGATAGGTAAAGAGAGAATCAATCAGTTTAGAATTAATTTAATTCTTTCCCATTTTTCCTTCAATTTTTTTTTTGGCCGCATTTGGACAAAGCGAGTACATGCAATGGTAATCAAGTTTTTCTGAAATTTTTCATATACATGAAACAAACCTCCCAAGATGGGAGTGTTTTTTATTGTCTAGACAATGTGATGTATTTTTAATTAATAAAATAATCATATTTAGCCAGATAATGGAGAATTTTTATAGATCCAAAGACAAAATATTTTGGTGATCTTTCAATATCTATGTCGTACTTTCTCTTAAGGGTAGAGTTGCGATTACAGGGAGATAACTCTATTTTCATATCACATAATATTTGAAACCAACATTAACGATACATGGTATAAGCTCAGATTGTTACATTAGAAAAAAATAATACGCCTTGAAACTTTCATTGCTGAATGCATATTTTGGGGGAAAATGCATATTTTTCAATGAAAAATCGCCGAAAATAGGAAAAAATTTGTCAGTTTAGCAAGAAATCTGCTACCAAAGATTCAAACATCAGAACATTTACTATCCATTATACTCTTTAAAATTGAGATAATTAGAAATTCTAAATTCTATGTTTTGGGGTCAAAATGTTGATTTTTTTTGCATAAATTATTGTGTTATTTATAGAAACAGTCATTTTGCTCAAAAACTAATTCGGGTACATATTGATTTGACCGCTTTAGGATAAAGCAATACCATAGATATATATGTAGGAAAAAAATTGTGTAGCTGGCGACCTTCTAGCTATTAATAAAATTAACTAGTTGTTGCCATAGCAACCAGCAACATAGTTTTTACAAGAAAATACTCTCCTTAGAACTGATTATTTTATCAGAATTTTTCAAAATAGCATTTAATTCATCCACAAGCTATCAGAATCTTGAAAAATAAGGATATTTGAAATTTCATGCGTTTCTGAGGTATGTAAAGTTATGATGTGGTATTCTCTAAAATTACAAAAATGCTAAAATAGGCCAAAAATGGACGTTTATAGCCAAAAAACAAGACGGGCAAATTTTGAATATTTGGTCTGAATAGTTCGAGGAGATGTTCCTCTACATATGAATCTATCCATCTTTCTTCTACCTCATTTCTATTAAAAGTCGCCACCCTGACCTTAATATTGTGTATGAGACATGACCATATATTTTGAATGTGTGTACATTCCCACAAAACATGCATTATTTAGTTTCTTTTAAGCACTACAAAAAGTACATTCTTCGTGTTCTATAAGCTTACATTTCATTAATGAAGTGTTTTAATAATGTATCTTATGTATAAATCTAAATTGAAGTGGAGGAATTTTTGTGTCACTTGTCTCTGAAAAAAAGGGAGTGAGTGAATGAATTTCCATTCGTCCACGTCAATTTCTTCGTTAAGAATTTCGTTCCATTTTTGATGAACGTTATTTGGACATTTTACTTTTTTTGTTAGAAAATGTAGAAAGATTTAGTAATTTTCTCAGATTGCTTTAAAGTCAAAATATTTTAATTGACCTATGTAATCTTTTAATTACCATTGTTTTTATTTATTTATTTATTTTTATTTTTTTTTCCATTCACGTGGTAGGCTACTTATCAAACTACATGTATATTATATTCCAAAATATTTATGTTTATATTAAATTCTTGCCGAATTCGTTCTTGAAATTGTTTTCAAGATTCTAAAAAATTAAATTTATATAACTTATCTTTATGGAAATTACATAATCTGAATACTAGCAGGGACGTATATAATATACGTCCCTGATACTAGAGACCATCATCTGTCCCAAGTAAGTATTAAATAGTATACCACCATCCACCATGATATTATTATTATCATTTTTAAAATGTACTTCCTGTGATATATACCATAAATTAGTGCTTTCAAATCTTAACACAAATATCTTATTGTCACAATTTATTATAATTTGCCTACCTCTGTATTGTTTTATTTGCTCAAAATTTGAACATGCTCAAAATCTGTGATATATTTACATCTATGTATTGTGTTGAAATTGTTGTAAGATGACATTGTGCTTCTGAATAAATAATACTACTACTACTCCAAAAACCTGCAGGCTTGTACTTTTTATTGCAAGCGTCTGCAGGCTTTTAGTGCTCACCAATGCCAAAAATAAACGATACGGATATTCGATGTCCGCATCAATTTGTAATTTAGGTTTCACCTTTCGGTTTTGATACCAGAGAAGGTCATGAAAAACTAGTAGTAGCAAAAGAATAAATATGACGGTTGATTTCAAGGCAGCGAAAGCATCATATAATGCCTTTAGATTAGCAGGAGCTGGATTGATCTTCGTTTATTTCATAGCACTACCAAGATACAGGGTCAGTCGTTTTTGTCACTTTTTTGTTATATTTTTGGACAATATTTTTCACTCTTTGGCCATATTATATTGTTTAGATTGAGGATCACTGACGAGGGTTATGGAACCGAAACGTTCATGTCTGGTCCATGCTAAAATTATATCTGTTCTTAAATGATGCTATTGAATTTGATGACGTTTAACATTTGACACTCCCCGTATGTGACAGGAATTTGTGGCTGACTGCATGCTTTTAAATTTAATGTACCATAATTTGTTTTGTTGTCCTCTCTACTGGTTGGGAAGTAGTTGTCTGAACTTATCACCGAGCAGCAATTAACACCGTTTGTCCATATCTTTGGTTCTCAGTGGTGGATCCAACACCCCCGTAGCCCGGGGGGTGGGTGGGGTGGTCAAGGAGCGAATTTTGCCGATTTATACTGAAAATGGGCCAAAATATACCTGTTTTTGAAAAATTTTTAGTCAGTGCCGGGGGGGGGGGGATGGAAGCCCCTTCCTCACCCCCTGAATCCGCCACTGGTTCTATGAATGACAGAGACTTGATTCTTTCAGCATTAGTACATCAAGCTGCGTATGAAATTTCAGATGGATCCATGCGATAAAAGCTTAGATATCAGCATTTAAATTTAATTAAAATGTTTATTTTTCTCCAAGCTCCTCGGGTTGAGACTGGTCACCTTGTGATCTTCTTTCTTAATCATTAAAGCAATTTTAAACTATTTTCAATAATTTTTAATCACAACTGATTAGAAAAAAGAATAGAAGAATCCGATGGTATAATTTTTGTTGAAATGTGGTGGAAGTTGGACAAGAATGATGATGATCAGATCCCTAGCGTTGATAATTGCTTTCTCCAACCTCTTTAGATATTCTTTATTCTAACACATTTTAATTGTTTATAATACAAGTACCAGTGATAAGAATTTATCAAAAATTTGTGGAAGAAGTAAAGGGTTCTTGTTTATGCTGTCCAAATTTCATGTGCTACAGTGCAAGTTTTGAAAATTAAAGGAAATAGAGCAAAAACGCTTAAAATTTGGCGATCCAGTAGAATCAGTTTGCTTTTTAGAAAATGAATAGTCTAAGCACCAGAGTTCACTTTTTAGCTCACCTCGACGAAGTTGAGATGAGCTTATGCTATAACCCCGACGTCCGCGTCCCCGTCCCCGTCCGCGTCCCCGTCCGCGTCCGCGTCCGCGTCCCCGTCCGCGTCCGGTTAAAGTTTTTGGGGTAACTCAGTATCTGACAAAGTACTGATGTTACAGTAACCAAACTTGCACAAGTGATTCATCTTGGGATGCTGAGGTGAACCCATGCATCGGATGCAGCATCTGACCTACATTTTCCGGTTGAATGACTTTGTCAATGTCTGGTTAAAGTTTTTGGGGTAACTCAGTATCTGACAAAGTACTGATGTTACAGTAACCAAACTTGCACAAGTGATCCATCGAGGGATGCTGAGGTGAACCCATGCATGGGATGCAGCATCTGACCTACATTTTCCGGTTGAATGACTTTGTCAATGTCTGGTTAAAGTTTTTGGGGTAACTCAGTATCTGACAAAGTACTGATGCTACAGTAACCAAACTTGCACAAGTGATTCATCTTGGGATGCTGAGGTGAACCCATGCATCGGATGCAGCATCTGACCTACTTATTCCGCTTGAGTGATTTTGCCTTATACAGCCAATATTGAGCAAAGTATAAGTGCTACATGTACCAAACTTGCATATTGGATGTATCTTTGATCAAACTTTCATAATATGACCTTGACCTACTTTTTCCACTTGAGTGATTCTGCCTTTAAAGGCTAATATTGAGCAAAGTATAAGTGCTACATGTACCAAACTTGCATATTGGATGTATCTTTAATCAAACTTTCATAAAATGACCTTGACCTACTTTTTCCGCTTGAGTGATTTTGCCTTTAAAGGCTAATATTGAGCAAAGTATAAGTGCTACATGTACCAAACTTGCATATTGGATGTATCTTTGATCAAACTTTCATAAAATGACCTTGACCTACTTTTTCCACTTGAGTGATTTTGCCTTTAAAGGCCAATATTGAGCAAAGTATAAGTGCTACATGTACCAAATTTGCATATTGGATGTGTCTTTGATCAAATTTTCATAAAATGACCTTGACCTACGTTTTCCGCTTGAGTGATTTTGCCTTTAAAGGCCAATATTGAGCAAAGTATAAGTGCTACATGTACCAAACTTGCATATTGGATGTATCTTTGATCAAACTTTCATAAAATGACCTTGACCTACTTTTTCTGCTTGAGTGATTTTCCCTTTAAAGGCCAATATTGAGCAAAGTATATAAGTGCTACAAGTACCAAACTTGCATATTGGATGTATCTTTGATCAAACTTTCATGAAATGACCCTGACCTACTTTTTTTCACTTGAGTGATTTTCTTAATATACATGTACTTAGAGATATGATTAAATTGAACTTTGCTGCCGCGAGGTGAGCTTCGTAATCTTTGATTACACTATGTTTTATAAATTCTTATATGTTTGAGTTACATAGATACATTTGAATTTGTGTTACTGTGTTACACATAATGTTTCACTATGAAATGTTATCATTTCAGCTATATCAACATGAGCAGTACATGAAGGAAAGAGACTATCCAAAACTTTATACATCAGGTAAAGGAGCTGTTAAGATAAGGGTCGTATTTAGCCCTGAATTTCGTGACTTATTTCTTCCGCATGGCGAATCGTATACAGAAGAACATGAATCATTATTTAAATATAATGTATTTGCAGACCTTTTACATGTTTAACATTATGTTAAAGAACTCTTAAAGTTGTAAAATTAAGGTCGAAAGAGATAGGGGTGCTCGGATAGAAAATCCGATAATATCGACAAAAAAACGTATGCATTTTTGAATACTTTATCAAAAATGGATAAATATAAGCTAAAAGACATAAAATATGTCTACATTGTGTATCAGAAATAGATTTCGAACGTTCTACCTCCTTTAATCGGTAAATAATGAAATCCGGAACTCAAAATACGGTCTTATTCTTCATTCAATGGCTACAATGTAAGCCTTTTAGCGCGAAATACACATTGACGGAGAAATGAACTTCACTCTTGCTTATTTCGTTTCTAATTCTTGTATCTTTCATTCAATCATATTGAGTACACAATGTTTGATGGATTAAAGAGGAAAAATAGTCAAATGTGCTATATGTAATGGTCAAAAAGATCGATTCTTATAAAATGCACCCCCCTTTCCATTTTTAGACCGCAGCAATTTACTGTAGACCAAAATGAAAATAACACCAAAAATCTAATCTTTAATGCATTTTATTGGATGAAAATTTTTACTTAAAAAAAAATAGAATCATAGACAATAATTCAAAATCCATAGAAATTCTTATTCATCTTCTAAATTTTGTGACGTTGATGCTGAAAATTCCTATAGATAAGTTGGTCTATGACTTTTTCAGTTGCTATAGACCGATCCAATTTACTGTATAAATTGGCCAACGGGCCACCGTTCATTTTGCACACTGCATGAGGAATTTACATGTGAAATATCAGAACCCAGGTTAAGGTATTCAATGGGTAATGAGAGGTAATTGGGACACCAATTTATGGAAACTTCAGATCTAAAATCACAGCATAGTTATAATGAAAAAATTAATTAAAAAATTTTGACCAATTTAGATATTGAAAAAATTGGTTACTTTAAGAGTTACAAGCCCTTACAGTTTACAATGGGAAAAAGTTAATTTTTCCTAAAATTTTCAGCAGAACAATGGGGCATAAAATATCGATTGGTCAAAAGTTTCTAAAAAACATATTTCATCAAATTTAGCTGAAAAATCAAAAGTTCACCAATTAGTTTTTCTGCAATTAATTTTTTATCTTGACTGCACTTAAATGCAAAAGAGCTGTTGCAATACCTCCTGCGTCAGTGTCTGCGTCGTCCGAACTAGATGATAAGGTAAATGTTAAGATCACACAATTTCCTGTCCTATATTCATATTCTGTTGGTTCTCTTTGTTGTTAATGTTTAATTATACTTTGTTTAATATCACCAGATGGGGATGTAGCCCCTTGGGTTGGGATTTTTAAAATTATTTCAAATGATAAGGCAAATGTTGAGACGATAAAGGTGAATAATAATATTTTGCCTTTAATGGCCATTATTAAGCAAAGTTGAAGTGCAACATTTTTCAAATTTACATGGTGGATCACCGTGGATGTATCTTTGGTCAAACTTTCATAAAATAACTATGACCTGTTTTTCCACTTGAGTGACTTTGCCTTTAAAAGCCAATATTGAGCAAAGTATATGTGTTACATGTTCCAAACTTACATGTTGGATGTATCTTTGACCAAACTTTCATAAAATGACCGTGACCTATTTTTTCCGCTTGAGTGACTTTGCCTTTAAAAGCCAATATTGAGCAAAGTATAAGTGCTACATGTTCCAAACTTACAAGTTACATGTTGGATGTATCTTTAATCAAACTTTCATAAAATGACCTTGACCTACTTTTTTCCACTCGAGTGATTTTGCCTTTAAAAGCCAATATTGAGCAAAGTATATGTGCTACATGTTCAAAGCCCTATCCCTTTTAGCTTAAAGATAGGTTAATGTCAAGGTCACTAGGTCAAAAATCATGGTATCAAATGAAAGCTCTGGTCATGAGGAATCTTTATATGTGAAGTATCAAACTGAAAGCCCTATCCCGTATAGTTCAAAAGTAGGTCAAAGGTCAAGGTCACTAGGTAAAAGTCATGGTTTCAAATAAAAGCTCTGGTCATGAGGAATTTATATGTGAAATATCAAAGCCATACTTCTTATACTATAAGCGTAGGTTTCAGGTTAATGTCAATGTCATTAGATCAAAAGTCATGGTATCAATTGAAAGCTGTGGTCTTGAGGAATCTACATATGAAAATTGAAATATTAAAGCCCTACCCTTGGTAGCACAGGAGATGTAGCCAAGTTAAAGTTTTAATATCCCCCCAAACGAAGTTTAGGGGGGTATATAGGAATCATCCTGTCCGTCTGTCTGTCTGTCCGTCTGGTTAAGAAGTTTGAAAGCAGATTTCTTTTATACTATTAATGGTAAGCCTTTCATATTTCATATACACATTCGCCATAAAGAGTACTACAATTTGGTACCATGGCTTTTGATCCTGTGACCTTGACCTTCACCCTATACAACATTTTAGGTTAAGACGTTTTGAAAGGAGATTTCTGTTATACTATTAATGGTAGGCCATTCATATTTCATACACACTTTCACCATAACATGCATTAAGAGTACTACAATTTGGTATCATGACTTTTGACCTTGTGACCTTGACCTTCACCCTATATAACATTTAAGGTTCAGAAGTTTTGAAAGCAAATCTCTTTTATACTATAAATGATAGGCCTTTCATATTTCATACACACATTCACCACAGGAGTACTACAGTTTGGTATCATGACTTTTGACCATGTCACCTTGATTTTTGGCTTATGTTGCAATTTAAGAATATTTGAAAGTAGATATCAATGGTAGGCCTAGAGGGTGTAGTTTTGATTGAATCTTGACCAAACTCTATATATATACTGATAGTTTATGACAAGAGGATTTTCAAGGTCAGAGGTCAGAGGTCACAGATAGGAAAAGGTCAAAATTTTTGTAAACAGCCTAGAGGGTGAAGTTTTGATTGAATCCTTATCAAACTTCATACACTAATTGTTTATGACAACAGGAAGAACCCTATCAATGTTCAAGGTCAAATGTCAAGGTCACAGATTGGAAAAGGTAAAAATTATTGTATACAGCCTAGAGAGTGCAGTTTTTATGGGATCTTAACCAAACTTCATTAACCAGAACCCTTTTGATTTTCAAGGTCATAGGCAGGGCTCTCACACCAATTTTGTGAGAGGGGCCGGGCTATCACACCCAATTTTGTGCGAGGGGCCGGGGCCTTTCAAATTGGGAAAAATAGCAGCATTTTCACAAAAACTGGGAAAAACTATAGCTAGATTTGGATGCGTTTTCACTAGAAATTTTTTATTTTTAACTCGGTTTTTTTTGTGTGTATATTTCATGAGGTTTCAAATTGGGAAAATTATATTCAACACATTGGAGAAAAAAGATACTATTTTGCATTGGGAATGGGGCCGATTATCAGCCCCAGATTTGGCCGATTGAGAGCCTTGATAGGTCAAAGGTCAAGGTCACAGATTGGAAATGGTCAAGATCATTGTATACAGCCAAGGGGGTGCAGTTTTGATGGAATCTTAATCAAACTTCATACACTAACTGCTTACGACAACAGGAAGAACCCTATTGATTTTCAAGGTCAAAGGTCAAGGTCACAGATTGGAAAAGGTAAAAATTATAGTAATGTATACAGCCTAGAGAGTGCAGTTTTGATTGGATCTTAACCAAACTTCATACACTTATTGCTTATGACAACAGAAGAACCCTATTGATTTTCAAGGTCATAGGTCAAAGGTCAAGTTCACAGATTGGAAATTGTCAAAATCCTTGTATACAGCCTAGATGGTGCAGTATTGGTTGGATCAAAACCAAACTTCATACATTTGAACCATCCAACCAAAGATTGTACTCTATCTATTCCGAAATGAAAGTAACCGGATGTGACAGTTCTACCGAATTGAAGTGGCGGGTGTTGCATGCAAGCAGGAGATGCTTACTCTTCCTGGTCCACTCCAATATCGGGAGTTCGCTTCTTTTCATATGGTGGAGGTTTTTGTTTGTTTGCTTTGGTTCCTGTTTTATCCTGATTTTGTATGCCATCGGTTTCTGATTTTCTGAATTATCGATTTTGTGCTCATACAGGGATATGGTCATTATCCATATTTGTCATCTTATTGATTTTCTTGTATACAGACAGCCTAGACGGCACATTTATTTTCCAGCAGTGCTAGGGGATGCTACGCTTTGCATTGCCTGGATTTTTTTTAAATGTGTGTTACAGTGTCATCTCTTATTTTTCAGCATGGCGGGTTTTTACAGAAGGAAGAGGTTTAAGTTATATTGAAAGGCCAAGGAATGAAAGGATTATCAAGTTTGAGGATGGAGCTCACGAAGATATCCATTTGGAGTGAAGAAATTCTGTTAAACTGTGTGATTAAACATGTTATATGTGAAAATGTAATACTGAAAATTAATAATACTAGAAATAAAAATACACTGAAAATAAAAGTTAGAACCTAGACTGTATTTGTATCTATTTCATTCATCAGAATGGTTTTTTTTTCTATATTACACATTTCATCAGATACTTTACATCTTTGAAGTAAATGCCATTGCTCAATATCCTCCATGTTTATCCTAGCCTCAAAAAGGGTGTGTAACCTAGGAATCACAGTCCGTCTTTCCTGTCCGTCCAATTTGAATGGTTTTAAAGCAGATTTCTCTTGCTGTCATACAGAACAAGGAATAGGGATTTCACAAGCCAATTCACCATATCAGATTCTTCTACCAAAGAAAAGTGACTTGGCGATCTTGACCTTGCAATACTTACTTGATGAAAGAATCCTGAAATCAAATTTCTTGGGAGACATTTAGCCTTGTAATCACCGCTCCTTGAACTGGCAAAAATATCCGAAAAAAAGATATCGAAAAAGGGAAGAACACTTGATCTAATGACCTTAACATGGAGCACCTTCTAAAGTGTTTGAGAGTAATAAAAACAAATTTCAATAATTGTAAAAGGGATAGAGCTATCAGCTTAATAGATATGATCATATGTAGCTCATTTTGATAACATGGTAACCATTGAATTTAACTTCATTCATGTAATACCAAATTTTTTCGAGAGTATCAAATTTCGCGATTTTAGTACAAAACGAAGTGTGTATTTTCGCGTGTTCAAAAGATTTGACCTTGTGCCATTGACCTTCCTTTGGGATAGCAGCTTGCATTCTTGTTTCACAAACACGCTGTGTTCACATTTGAGACCATAGGTACTCAAAATACGTAATAAAGTAACCATTATGTCGTAAAAGGTAAAAACTTTTGTATGTTCAGAATATCGAATGACCAACAAGATTCAATATTCTCTGTCTTCAAAGGTGAGGTACCATCCATTAGTTAATCTATTGATGATGAAAGAAAAGAGGGGATCTCCATCGGTTGTATGGGCAGCCATTTTAACATACTAGTATGGTGCGTTCGGAGTTCCAACATCGGTCACCGATAAAACCGACGGTAACTATTAGCCATCAGCGCTTTCGATAACCTGTGATAGCCGGAGATTTTCATCGATTTTGCGCAATCGGCTGCCAAACCTGTCGCAAGTCTTCACCCTTGGTAGAGTCGGTAGGAATTAAACTTACGTCATATTTTAAGATATCACTAATTCGAAGGAGCTGTTCAAGATAAGGCGAAGAATCTGCCCTGAGAAGTCGAAATTTCAAAATGCAAAATTTGAGAATCTTTTTCGGTAGAAATTTCAAGTAACTTGGTCCGCATATGAATCTGCTGTCAGATGGGATAATTTATGCAAAATAAGACCGACATTTGGGTCAAAATAAGCGTTTTTTACACAGAAATCAATGGAAAACGGAAAAGCTTTATACAACATCATTCCCCCCTCGCTTTACGATGCCACTTTCACCAAAGGTGTATATCAATAAAACACATTTTCTGGCCAAGTGGGGTTCTGAAGCGCGGGGGGGGGGGGGGGGCAATGTCCCACAAGCGAAAAACGAAAAAAGGGGGGAAGGATGACTATTTTTAAATTTGCCTCTAGAGCGATAAAGTAGGTTATATTGCCATCTTTTTCGTTTTATATCACGGAGCTATCTATTCAGAGTGTGTTCCGATCAAATATGTAACCGTTTGGAAGGAAATAAACGAGAAAGTTGTCTATTTCTACACCGTGTGTATTTCGCGCCAGAAAGATACATAAGTGGCTGAGAAGGACAAAATAAAACAGTTTTTCAGTTTCCGGATTGCAGAGTTTGCCGATTATATTGATATAATAACCTCAAAGTTAATTTTGCTTATCCAATTTTGACATGAAAAAGTAACAGAAGCATAATAAACGTAAAAATGTGTAAAATAATGCATTTTTGTGCATTTTCGATCGATATTCAACGTTTTCCGTCATCTGTACCCCAAACTCTTCAACCCGTAATTATAACATCTCTCACCAAATTTATTTAAATAAAATATCTACCATGAGTTTTATAATACTTTATATTTTCATCCTGACAAACTTTTGTCTAAATTGGAAGGACAGCGCTCGAGAAATAATCGAGTGATTTCAGGGCTAAATCCGGCCCTTATCTTAACAGCTCCTTAGTGATATCAATGTAATACTTCGACTTGCTTGGAGAGAAGTCATTTGATTTATTATTCAGATTCAGACCAGTCGAGCTTATGCGATACCCCATTGTCCGGCGTCAGCCCCTCTGTCTGTCCGTCCGTCAGAGTCCGTAAACAATTCTTGTGCTCGCAACTCCTCTAAATCCATAGGAGATAGAAAGTTAATTCTTTTTGCATCTTACTTGGTATGTGGTCTAGTTGTACACCTGACATTTTGTTTCAGCCCCTGATTTGGAAAATGGGCGTGGTTATGAAAATCTATGAAATCTTGTGCTCGCAACTTCCCTGACACCTTAGATAATGGAGACTTAATTCTTTTTGCAATACGATGGGTCTGTGGTCTAGTTGTACACCTGATATTTTATTAGAACCCCTGACCCCAGCGTCTTAGAAAATGGGTATTAGGGATGTAATGATACACTAGATCACAATACGATACCTATCACGCTACAAGGCTCACAATACGATACGTATCACGATACACTTTCTTTTCAATCTAACACCCATAGCAAAACACCGAATCGCCCCTATGTGGAGACATAGAGTATAAAAAAAAAAACAGCAAGAGACGCAAAAGGGACAAGGAGCACCAAATACGACATCAAAACTCAGAGTAGACAAACACAGCAAGAGACGGAAAAGGGACAAGGGACACCAAATACGACATCAAAACACAGAGTAGACAAAAACAGCAAGAGACGCAACAGGGATAAGGAACACAAAATACGACATCAAAACACAGAGTAGACAAACACAGCAAGAGACGCTAAAGCGATAAGGAACACAAAATACGACATCAAAACACAAAGTAGACACAAAGAGTAGACAAACACAGCAAAAGACGCAACAGGGATAAGGAACACCAAATACGACATCAAAACACAGAGAAGACAAACACAGCAAGAGACGCAAAAGGGAGTAGATAAGCACAGCAAGAGACGCAACAGGGACAAGGAAACCAAATACGACATCAAAACACAGAGTTGACAAGAACACAGCAAGAGACGCAAAAGGGAGTAGACAAGCACAGCAAGAGACGCAACAGGGACAAGGAACACCAAATACGATATCAAAACACAGAGTTGATAAAAACAGCAAGAAACGCAAAAGGGACAAGGAACACCAAATACGACATCAAAACACAGAGTTGATAAAAACAGCAAGAGACGCAAAAGGGACAATGGACACCAAATACGACATCATAACACAGAGTAGACAAGCACAGCAAGAGACGCAAAAGGGACAATGGACACCAAATACGACATCAAAACACAGAGTTGATAAAAACAGCAAGAGACGCAAAAGGGACAAGGAACACCAAATACGACATCAAAACACAGAGTAGACAAGAACAGCAAGAGACGCAACAGGGACAAGGGACACCAAATACGACATCATAACATAGAGTAGACAAGCACAGCAAGAGACGCAACAGGGACAAGGGACACCAAATACGACATCATAACACAGAGTAGAAAAGCACAGCAAGAGACGAAACAGGGACAAGGGATACCAAATACGACATCATAACATAGAGTAGACAAGCACAGCAAGAGACGCAACGGGGACAAGGAACACCAAATACGACATCAAAACACAGAGTGGACAAACACAGAAAGAGACGCAAAAGAGACAAGGGACACCAAATACGACATCAAAACACAGAGTAGACAAGCACAGCAAGAGACGCAACGGGGACAAGGGACACCAAATACGACATCATAACATAGAGTAGACAAGCACAGCAAGAGACGCAACAGGGACAAGGGACACCAAATACGACATCATAACACAGAGTAGAGAAGCACAGCAAGAGACGCAACAGGGACAAGGGATACCAAATACGACATCATAACATAGAGTAGACAAGCACAGCAAGAGACGCAACGGGGACAAGGAACACCAAATACGACATCAAAACACAGAGTGGACAAACACAGAAAGAGACGCAAAAGGGACAAGAAACACCAAATAGGACATCAAAACACAGAGTAGACAAGCACAGCAAGAGACGCAACAGGGACAAGAAACGACATCAAAACACAGAGTAGACAATCACAGTAAGAGACGAAAAGGGACAAGAAACACCAAATACGACATCAAAACAAAGAGTAGACAAAAACAGAAAGAGACGCAAAAGGGACAAGAAACACCAAATACGACATCAAAACACAGAGTAGACAATCACAGTAAGAGACGCAAAAGGGACAAGAAACACCAAATGCGACATCAAAACACAGAGAAGACAATAACAGTAAGAGACGCAAAAGATACAAGAAACACCAAATACGACATCAAAACACAGAGTAGACAAACACAGAAAGAGACGCAACAGGGACAAGGAAAACCAAATACAACATCAAAACACAGAGTTGATAAAAACAGCAAGAGACGAAAAAGGGACAATGGACACCAAAAACGACATCATAACACAGAGTAGACAAGCACAGCAAGAGACGCAAAAGGGACAATGGACACCAAATACGACATCAAAACACAAAGTTGATAAAAACAGCAAGAGACGCAAAAGGGACAAGGAACACCAAATACGACATCAAAACACAGAGTAGACAAGCACAGCAAGAGACGCAACGGGGACAAGGGACACCAAATACGACATCATAACATAGAGTAGACAAGCACAGCAAGAGACGCAACAGGGACAAGGGACACCAAATACGACATCATAACACAGAGTAGAGAAGCACAGCAAGAGACGCAACAGGGACAAGGGATACCAAATACGACATCATAACATAGAGTAGACAAGCACAGCAAGAGACGCAACGGGGACAAGGAACACCAAATACGACATCAAAACACAGAGTGGACAAACACAGAAAGAGACGCAAAAGAGACAAAGGACACCAAATACGACATCAAAACACAGAGTAGACAAGCACAGCAAGAGACGCAACAGGGACAAGGGACACCAAATACGACATCATAACATAGAGTAGACAAGCACAGCAAGAGACGCAACAGGGACAAGGGACACCAAATAAGACATCATAACACAGAGTAGACAAGCACAGCAAGATACGCAACAGGGACAAGGGACACCAAATACGACATCATAACATAGAGTAGACAAGCACAGCAAGAGACGCAACAGGGACAAGGAACACCAAATACGACATCAAAACACAGAGTGGCAAACACAGAAAAAGACGCAAAAGGGACAAGAAACACCAAACAGGACATCAAAACACACAGTAGACAAAAACAGAAAGAGACGCAAAAGGGACAAGAAACGACATCAAAACACAGAGTAGACAATCACAGTAAGAGACGAAAAAGGGACAAGAAACACCAAATACGACATCAAAACAAAGAATAGACAAAAAGAGAAAGAGACGCAAAAGGGACAAGAAACACCAAATACGACATCAAAACACAAAGTAGACAATCACAGTAAGAGACGCAAAAGGGACAAGAAACACCAAATGCGACATCAAAACACAGAGAAGACAATCACAGTAAGAGACGCAAAAGATACAAGAAACATCAAATACGACATCATAACACAGAGTAGACAAACACAGAAAGAGACGCAACAGGGACAAGGAACACAAAATACGACATCAAAACACAGAATAGACAAAAACAGAAAGAGACGCAAAAGGGACAAGAAACACCAAATACGACATCAAAACACAGAGTAGACAATCACAGTAAGAGACGCAAAAGGGACAAGAAACACCAAATACGACATCAAAACACAGAGTAGACAAACACAGAAAGAGACGCAACAGGGACAAGGAACACGAAATACGACATCAAAACACAGAGTAGACAAAAACAGAAAGAGACGCAGAAGGGACAAGAAACACCAAATACGACATCAAAACACAGAGTAGACAATCACAGTAAGAGACGCAAAAGGGACAAGAAACACCAAATACGACATCAAAACACAGAGTAGACAATCACAGTAAGAGACGCAAAAGGGACAAGAAACACCACATACGACATCAAAACACAGAGTAGACAAACACAGAAAGAGACGCAACAGGGACAAGGAACACGAAATACGACATCAAAACACAGAGTAGACAAAAACAGAAAGAGACGCAAAAGCGATAAGAAACACCAAATACGACATCAAAACACAGAGTAGACAATCACAGTAAGAGATGCAAAAGGGACAAGAAACACCAAATACGACATCAAAACACAGAGTAGACAAACACAGAAAGAGACGCAACAGGGACAAGGGACACCAAATACGACATCAAAACACAGAAATGATAAAAAGAGCAAGAGACGCAAAAGGGACAATGGACACAAAAAACGACATCAAAACACAGAGTTGATAAAAACAGCAAGAGACGCAAAAGGGGACACGGAACACCAAATACGAAATCAAAACACAGAGTTGATGAAAACAGCAAGAGACGCAAAAGGGACAAGGAACACCAAATACGACATAAAAACACAGAGTTGATGAAAACAGCAAGAGACGCAAAAGGGACAAGGAACACCAAATACGACATCAAAACACAGAGTAGACAAGCACAGCAAGAGACGCAACAGGGACATGGGACACCAAATACGACATCATAACATAGAGTAGACAAGCACAGCAAGAGACGCAACAGGGACAAGGAACACCAAATACGACATCATAACACAGAGTAGACAAGCACAGCAAGAGACGCAACAGGGACAAGGGACACCAAATACGACATCATAACATAGAGTAGACAAGCACAGCAAGAGACGCAAAAGGGACAAGGAACACCAAATACGACATCATAACACAGAGTAGACAAGCACAGCAAGAGACGCAACAGGTACAAGGGACACCAAATACGACATCATAACATAGAGTAGACAAGCACAGCAAGAGACGCAACAGGGACAAGGAACACCAAATACGACATCAAAACACAGAGTGGACAAACACAGAAAGAGACGCAAAAGGGACAAGGGACACCAAATACGACATCAAAACACAGAGTAGACAAGCACAGCAAGAGACGCAACAGGGAAAGGGACACCAAATACGACATCATAACATAGAGTAGACAAGCTCAGCAAGAGACGCAACAGGGACAAGGGACATCAAATACGACATCATAACACAGAGTAGACAAGCACAGCAAGAGACGCAACAGGGACAAGGGACACCAAATACGACATCATAACATATAGTAGACAAGCTCAGCAAGAGACGCAACAGGGACAAGGGACACCAAATACGACATCGTAACACAGAGTAGACAATCACAGTAAGAGACGCAAAAGGGACAAGAAACACCAAATACGACATCAAAACACAGAGTAGACAATCACAGTAAGAGATGCAAAAGGGACAAGAAACACCAAATACGACATCAAAACACAGAGTAGACAAACACAGAAAGAGACGCAACAGGGACAAGGAACACGAAATACGACATCAAAACACAGAGTAGACAAAAACAGAAAGAGACGCAAAAGGGACAAGAAACACCAAATACGACATCAAAACACAGAGTAGAAAATCACAGTAAGAGATGCAAAAAGGACAAGAAACACCAAATACGACATCAAAACACAGAGTAGACAAACACAGAAAGAGACGCAACAGGGACAAGGGACACCAAATACGACATCAAAACACAGAAATGATAAAAACAGCAAGAGACGCAAAAGGGACAATGGACACCAAATATGATATCATAACACAGAGTAGACAAGCACAGCAAGAGACGCAAAAGGGACAATGGACACCAAATACGACATCAAAACACAGAGTTGATAAAAACAGCAAGAGACGCAACAGGGACAAGGGACACCAAATACGACATCAAAACACAGAAATGATAAAAACAGCAAGAGACGCAAAAGGGACAATGGACACCAAATATGATATCATAACACAGAGTAGACAAGCACAGCAAGAGACGCAAAAGGGACAATGGACACCAAATACGACATCAAAACACAGAGTTTATAAAAACAGCAAGAGACGCAACAGGGACAAGGGACACCAAATACGACATCATAACATAGAGTAGACAAGCACAACAAGAGACGCAACAGGGACAAGGAACACCAAATATGACATCAAAAAACAGAGTGGCAAACACAGAAAGAGACGCAAAAGGGACAAGAAACACCAAATACGACATCAAAACACAGAGTAGATAAAAACAGAAAGAGACGCAAAAGAGACAAGAAACGAAATCAAAACACAGAGTAGACAATCACAGTAAGAGACGCAAAAGGGACAAGAAACACCAAATACGACATCAAAACACAGATTAGACAAAAACAGAAAGAGACGCAAAAGGAACAAGAAACACCAAATACGACATCAAAACACAGAGTAGACAAAAACAGAAAGAGACGCAGAAGGGACAAGAAACACCAAATACGACATCAAAACACAGAGTAGACAATCACAGTAAGAGACGCAAAAGGGACAAGAAACACCAAATACGACATCAAAACACAGAGTAGACAATCACAGTAAGAGACGCAAAAGGGACAAGAAACACCAAATACGACATCAAAACACAGAGTAGACAATCACAGTAAGAGATGCAAAAGGGACAAGAAACACCAAATACGATACAAAACACAGAGTAGACAAACACAGAAAGAGACGCAACAGGGACAAGGAACACGAAATACGACATCAAAACACAGAGTAGACAAAAACGAAAGAGACGCAACAGGGACAAGGAACACCAAATACGACATCAAAACACAGAGTGGCAAACACAGAAAAAGACGCAAAAGGGACAAGAAACACCAAACAGGACATCAAAACACACAGTAGACAAAAACAGAAAGAGACGCAAAAGGGACAAGAAACGACATCAAAACACAGAGTAGACAATCACAGTAAGAGACGAAAAAGGGACAAGAAACACCAAATACGACATCAAAACAAAGAATAGACAAAAAGAGAAAGAGACGCAAAAGGGACAAGAAACACCAAATACGACATCAAAACACAAAGTAGACAATCACAGTAAGAGACGCAAAAGGGACAAGAAACACCAAATGCGACATCAAAACACAGAGTAGACAATCACAGTAAGAGACGCAAAAGATACAAGAAACATCAAATACGACATCATAACACAGAGTAGACAAACACAGAAAGAGACGCAACAGGGACAAGGAACACAAAATACGACATCAAAACACAGAATAGACAAAAACAGAAAGAGACGCAAAAGGGACAAGAAACACCAAATACGACATCAAAACACAGAGTAGACAATCACAGTAAGAGACGCAAAAGGGACAAGAAACACCAAATACGACATCAAAACACAGAGTAGACAAACACAGAAAGAGACGCAACAGGGACAAGGAACACGAAATACGACATCAAAACACAGAGTAGACAAAAACAGAAAGAGACGCAGAAGGGACAAGAAACACCAAATACGACATCAAAACACAGAGTAGACAATCACAGTAAGAGACGCAAAAGGGACAAGAAACACCAAATACGACATCAAAACACAGAGTAGACAATCACAGTAAGAGACGCAAAAGGGACAAGAAACACCACATACGACATCAAAACACAGAGTAGACAAACACAGAAAGAGACGCAACAGGGACAAGGAACACGAAATACGACATCAAAACACAGAGTAGACAAAAACAGAAAGAGACGCAAAAGCGACAAGAAACACCAAATACGACATCAAAACACAGAGTAGACAATCACAGTAATAGATGCAAAAGGGACAAGAAACACCAAATACGACATCAAAACACAGAGTAGACAAACACAGAAAGAGACGCAACAGGGACAAGGGACACCAAATACGACATCAAAACACAGAAATGATAAAAAGAGCAAGAGACGCAAAAGGGACAATGGACACAAAAAACGACATCAAAACACAGAGTTGATAAAAACAGCAAGAGACGCAAAAGGGGACACGGAACACCAAATACGAAATCAAAACACAGAGTTGATGAAAACAGCAAAAGACGCAAAAGGGACAAGGAACACCAAATACGACATCAAAACACAGAGTTGATGAAAACAGCAAGAGACGCAAAAGGGACAAGGAACACCAAATACGACATCAAAACACAGAGTAGACAAGCACAGCAAGAGACGCAACAGGGAAAGGGACACCAAATACGACATCATAACATAGAGTAGACAAGCTCAGCAAGAGACGCAACAGGGACAAGGGACATCAAATACGACATCATAACACAGAGTAGACAAGCACAGCAAGAGACGCAACAGGGACAAGGGACACCAAATACGACATCATAACATATAGTAGACAAGCTCAGCAAGAGACGCAACAGGGACAAGGGACACCAAATACGACATCGTAACACAGAGTAGACAATCACAGTAAGAGACGCAAAAGGGACAAGAAACACCAAATACGACATCAAAACACAGAGTAGACAATCACAGTAAGAGATGCAAAAGGGACAAGAAACACCAAATACGACATCAAAACACAGAGTAGACAAACACAGAAAGAGACGCAACAGGGACAAGGAACACGAAATACGACATCAAAACACAGAGTAGACAAAAACAGAAAGAGACGCAAAAGGGACAAGAAACACCAAATACGACATCAAAACACAGAGTAGAAAATCACAGTAAGAGATGCAAAAAGGACAAGAAACACCAAATACGACATCAAAACACAGAGTAGACAAACACAGAAAGAGACGCAACAGGGACAAGGGACACCAAATACGACATCAAAACACAGAAATGATAAAAACAGCAAGAGACGCAAAAGGGACAATGGACACCAAATACGACATCAAAACACAGAGTTTATAAAAACAGCAAGAGACGCAACAGGGACAAGGGACACCAAATACGACATCATAACATAGAGTAGACAAGCACAACAAGAGACGCAACAGGGACAAGGAACACCAAATATGACATCAAAAAACAGAGTGGCAAACACAGAAAGAGACGCAAAAGGGACAAGAAACACCAAATACGACATCAAAACACAGAGTAGATAAAAACAGAAAGAGACGCAAAAGAGACAAGAAACGAAATCAAAACACAGAGTAGACAATCACAGTAAGAGACGCAAAAGGGACAAGAAACACCAAATACGACATCAAAACACAGATTAGACAAAAACAGAAAGAGACGCAAAAGGAACAAGAAACACCAAATACGACATCAAAACACAGAGTAGACAAAAACAGAAAGAGACGCAGAAGGGACAAGAAACACCATATACGACATCAAAACACAGAGTAGACAATCACAGTAAGAGACGCAAAAGGGACAAGAAACACCAAATACGACATCAAAACACAGAGTAGACAATCACAGTAAGAGACGCAAAAGGGACAAGAAACACCAAATACGACATCAAAACACAGAGTAGACAATCACAGTAAGAGATGCAAAAGGGACAAGAAACACCAAATACGATACAAAACACAGAGTAGACAAACACAGAAAGAGACGCAACAGGGACAAGGAACACGAAATACGACATCAAAACACAGAGTAGACAAAAACGAAAGAGACGCAACAGGGACAAGGAACACCAAATACGACATCAAAACACAGAGTGGCAAACACAGAAAAAGACGCAAAAGGGACAAGAAACACCAAACAGGACATCAAAACACACAGTAGACAAAAACAGAAAGAGACGCAAAAGGGACAAGAAACGACATCAAAACACAGAGTAGACAATCACAGTAAGAGACGAAAAAGGGACAAGAAACACCAAATACGACATCAAAACAAAGAATAGACAAAAAGAGAAAGAGACGCAAAAGGGACAAGAAACACCAAATACGACATCAAAACACAAAGTAGACAATCACAGTAAGAGACGCAAAAGGGACAAGAAACACCAAATGCGACATCAAAACACAGAGTAGACAATCACAGTAAGAGACGCAAAAGATACAAGAAACATCAAATACGACATCATAACACAGAGTAGACAAACACAGAAAGAGACGCAACAGGGACAAGGAACACAAAATACGACATCAAAACACAGAATAGACAAAAACAGAAAGAGACGCAAAAGGGACAAGAAACACCAAATACGACATCAAAACACAGAGTAGACAATCACAGTAAGAGACGCAAAAGGGACAAGAAACACCAAATACGACATCAAAACACAGAGTAGACAAACACAGAAAGAGACGCAACAGGGACAAGGAACACGAAATACGACATCAAAACACAGAGTAGACAAAAACAGAAAGAGACGCAGAAGGGACAAGAAACACCAAATACGACATCAAAACACAGAGTAGACAATCACAGTAAGAGACGCAAAAGGGACAAGAAACACCAAATACGACATCAAAACACAGAGTAGACAATCACAGTAAGAGACGCAAAAGGGACAAGAAACACCACATACGACATCAAAACACAGAGTAGACAAACACAGAAAGAGACGCAACAGGGACAAGGAACACGAAATACGACATCAAAACACAGAGTAGACAAAAACAGAAAGAGACGCAAAAGCGACAAGAAACACCAAATACGACATCAAAACACAGAGTAGACAATCACAGTAATAGATGCAAAAGGGACAAGAAACACCAAATACGACATCAAAACACAGAGTAGACAAACACAGAAAGAGACGCAACAGGGACAAGGGACACCAAATACGACATCAAAACACAGAAATGATAAAAAGAGCAAGAGACGCAAAAGGGACAATGGACACAAAAAACGACATCAAAACACAGAGTTGATAAAAACAGCAAGAGACGCAAAAGGGGACACGGAACACCAAATACGAAATCAAAACACAGAGTTGATGAAAACAGCAAAAGACGCAAAAGGGACAAGGAACACCAAATACGACATCAAAACACAGAGTTGATGAAAACAGCAAGAGACGCAAAAGGGACAAGGAACACCAAATACGACATCAAAACACAGAGTAGACAAGCACAGCAAGAGACGCAACAGGGAAAGGGACACCAAATACGACATCATAACATAGAGTAGACAAGCTCAGCAAGAGACGCAACAGGGACAAGGGACATCAAATACGACATCATAACACAGAGTAGACAAGCACAGCAAGAGACGCAACAGGGACAAGGGACACCAAATACGACATCATAACATATAGTAGACAAGCTCAGCAAGAGACGCAACAGGGACAAGGGACACCAAATACGACATCGTAACACAGAGTAGACAATCACAGTAAGAGACGCAAAAGGGACAAGAAACACCAAATACGACATCAAAACACAGAGTAGACAATCACAGTAAGAGATGCAAAAGGGACAAGAAACACCAAATACGACATCAAAACACAGAGTAGACAAACACAGAAAGAGACGCAACAGGGACAAGGAACACGAAATACGACATCAAAACACAGAGTAGACAAAAACAGAAAGAGACGCAAAAGGGACAAGAAACACCAAATACGACATCAAAACACAGAGTAGAAAATCACAGTAAGAGATGCAAAAAGGACAAGAAACACCAAATACGACATCAAAACACAGAGTAGACAAACACAGAAAGAGACGCAACAGGGACAAGGGACACCAAATACGACATCAAAACACAGAAATGATAAAAACAGCAAGAGACGCAAAAGGGACAATGGACACCAAATATGATATCATAACACAGAGTAGACAAGCACAGCAAGAGACGCAAAAGGGACAATGGACACCAAATACGACATCAAAACACAGAGTTGATAAAAACAGCAAGAGACGCAACAGGGACAAGGGACACCAAATACGACATCAAAACACAGAAATGATAAAAACAGCAAGAGACGCAAAAGGGACAATGGACACCAAATATGATATCATAACACAGAGTAGACAAGCACAGCAAGAGACGCAAAAGGGACAATGGACACCAAATACGACATCAAAACACAGAGTTTATAAAAACAGCAAGAGACGCAACAGGGACAAGGGACACCAAATACGACATCATAAAATAGAGTAGACAAGCACAACAAGAGACGCAACAGGGACAAGGAACACCAAATATGACATCAAAAAACAGAGTGGCAAACACAGAAAGAGACGCAAAAGGGACAAGAAACACCAAATACGACATCAAAACACAGAGTAGATAAAAACAGAAAGAGACGCAAAAGAGACAAGAAACGAAATCAAAACACAGAGTAGACAATCACAGTAAGAGACGCAAAAGGGACAAGAAACACCAAATACGACATCAAAACACAGATTAGACAAAAACAGAAAGAGACGCAAAAGGAACAAGAAACACCAAATACGACATCAAAACACAGAGTAGACAATCACAGTAAGAGACGCAAAAGGGACAAGAAACACCAAATACGACATCAAAACACAGAGTAGACAATCACAGTAAGAGACGCAAAAGGGACAAGAAACACCAAATACGACATCAAAACACAGAGTAGACAATCACAGTAAGAGATGCAAAAGGGACAAGAAACACCAAATACGATACAAAACACAGAGTAGACAAACACAGAAAGAGACGCAACAGGGACAAGGAACACGAAATACGACATCAAAACACAGAGTAGACAAAAACGAAAGAGACGCAGAAGGGACAAGAAACACCAAATACGACATCAAAACACAGAGTAGACAATCACAGTAAGAGATGCAAAAGGGACAAGAAACACCAAATACGACATCAAAACACAGAGTAGACAAACACAGAAAGAGACGCAACAGGGACAAGGGACACCAAATACGACATCAAAACACAGAAATGATAAAAACAGCAAGAGACGCAAAAGGGACAATGGACACAAAAAACGACATCAAAACACAGAGTTGATAAAAACAGCAAGAGACGCAAAAGGGGACACGGAACACCAAATACGACATCAAAACACAGAGTTGATGAAAACAGCAAGAGACGCAAAAGGGACAATGGACACCAAATACGACAATATAACACAGAGTTGACAAGCACAGCAAGAGACGCAAAAGGGACAATGGACACGAAATACGACATCAAAACACAGAGTTGATAAAAACAGCAAGAGACGCAAAAGGGACAAGGAACACCAAATACGACATCAAAACACAGAGTAGACAAGAACAGCAAGAGACGCAACAGGGACAAGGGACACCAAATACGACATCATAACATAGAGTAGAGAAGCACAGCAAGAGACGCAACAGGGACAAGGGACACCAAATACGACATCATAACACAGAGTAGAAAAGCACAGCAAGAGACGAAACAGGGACAAGGGATACCAAATACGACATCATAACATAGAGTAGACAAGCACAGCAAGAGACGCAACGGGGACAAGGAACACCAAATACGACATCAAAACACAGAGTGGACAAACACAGAAAGAGACGCAAAAGAGACAAGGGACACCAAATACGACATCAAAACACAGAGTAGACAAGCACAGCAAGAGACGCAACAGGGACAAGGGACACCAAATAAGACATCATAACATAGAGTAGACAAGCACAGCAAGAGACGCAACAGGGACAAGGGACACCAAATACGACATCATAACATAGAGTAGACAAGCACAGCAAGAGACGCAACAGGGACAAGGGACACCAAATAAGACATCATAACACAGAGTAGACAAGCACAGCAAGAGACGCAACAGGGACAAGGGACACCGAATACGACATCATAACATAGAGTAGACAAGCACAGCAAGAGACGCAACAGGGACAAGGAACACCTAATACGACATCAAAACACAGAGTGGCAAACACAGAAAAAGACGCAAAAGGGACAAGAAACACCAAATAGGACATCAAAACACACAGTAGACAAAAACAGAAAGAGACGCAAAAGGGACAAGAAACGACATCAAAACACAGAGTAGACAATCACAGTAAGAGACGAAAAAGGGACAAGATTCACCAAATACGACATCAAAACAAAGAGTAGACAAAAACAGAAAGAGACGCAAAAGGGACAAGAAACACCAAATACGACATCAAAACACAGAGTAGACAATCACAGTAAGAGACGCAAAAGGGACAAGAAACACCAAATGCGACATCAAAACACAGAGAAGACAATAACAGTAAGAGACGCAAAAGATACAAGAAACACCAAATACGACATCAAAACACAGAGTAGACAAACACAGAAAGAGACGCAACAGGGAGAAGGAAAACCAAATACAACATCAAAACACAGAGTTGATAAAAACAGCAAGAGACGAAAAAGGGACAATGGACACCAAAAACGACATCATAACACAGAGTAGACAAGCACAGCAAGAGACGCAAAAGGGACAATGGACACCAAATACGACATCAAAACACAAAGTTGATAAAAACAGCAAGAGACGCAAAAGGGACAAGGAACACCAAATACGACATCAAAACACAGAGTAGACAAGCACAGCAAGAGACGCAACAGGGACAAGGGACACCAAATACGACATCATAACATAGAGTAGACAAGCACAGCAAGAGACGCAACAGGGACAAGGGACAACAAATATGACATCAAAAAACAGAGTGGCAAACACAGAAAGAGACGCAAAAGGGACAAGAAACACCAAATACGACATCAAAACACAGAGTAGATAAAAACAGAAAGAGACGCAAAAGAGACAAGAAACGAAATCAAAACACAGAGTAGACAATCACAGTAAGAGACGCAAAAGGGACAAGAAACACCAAATACGACATCAAAACACAGATTAGACAAAAACAGAAAGAGACGCAAAAGGAACAAGAAACACCATATACGACATCAAAACACAGAGTAGACAATCACAGTAAGAGACGCAAAAGGGACAAGAAACACCAAATACGACATCAAAACACAGAGTAGACAAACACAGAAAGAGACGCAACAGGGACAAGGAACACGAAATACGACATCAAAACACAGAGTAGACAAAAACAGAAAGAGACGCAGAAGGGACAAGAAACACCAAATACGACATCAAAACACAGAGTAGACAATCACAGTAAGAGACGCAAAAGGGACAAGAAACACCAAATACGACATCAAAACACAGAGTAGACAATCACAGTAAGAGACGCAAAAGGGACAAGAAACACCAAATACGACATCAAAACACAGAGTAGACAATCACAGTAAGAGATGCAAAAGGGACAAGAAACACCAAATACGATACAAAACACAGAGTAGACAAACACAGAAAGAGACGCAACAGGGACAAAGAACACGAAATACGACATCAAAACACAGAGTAGACAAAAACGAAAGAGACGCAGAAGGGACAAGAAACACCAAATACGACATCAAAACACAGAGTAGACAATCACAGTAAGAGATGCAAAAGGGACAAGAAACACCAAATACGACATCAAAACACAGAGTAGACAAACACAGAAAGAGACGCAACAGGGACAAGGGACACCAAATACGACATCAAAACACAGAAATGATAAAAACAGCAAGAGACGCAAAAGGGACAATGGACACAAAAAACGACATCAAAACACAGAGTTGATAAAAACAGCAAGAGACGCAAAAGGGGACACGGAACACCAAATACGACATCAAAACACAGAGTTGATGAAAACAGCAAGAGACGCAAAAGGGACAATGGACACCAAATACGACATCATAACACAGAGTAGACAAGCACAGCAAGAGACGCAAAAGGGACAATGGACACCAAATACGACATCAAAACACAGAGTTGATAAAAACAGCAAGAGACGCAAAAGGGACAAGGAACACCAAATACGACATCAAAACACAGAGTAGACAAGAACAGCAAGAGACGCAACAGGGACAAGGGACACCAAATACGACATCATAACATAGAGTAGAGAAGCACAGCAAGAGACGCAACAGGGACAAGGGACACCAAATACGACATCATAACACAGAGTAGAAAAGCACAGCAAGAGACGAAACAGGGACAAGGGATACCAAATACGACATCATAACATAGAGTAGACAAGCACAGCAAGAGACGCAACGGGGACAAGGAACACCAAATACGACATCAAAACACAGAGTGGACAAACACAGAAAGAGACGCAAAAGAGACAAGGGACACCAAATACGACATCAAAACACAGAGTAGACAAGCACAGCAAGAGACGCAACAGGGACAAGGGACACCAAATACGACATCATAACATAGAGTAGACAAGCACAGCAAGAGACGCAACAGGGACAAGGGACACCAAATAAGACATCATAACACAGAGTAGACAAGCACAGCAAGAGACGCAACAGGGACAAGGGACACCGAATACGACATCATAACATAGAGTAGACAAGCACAGCAAGAGACGCAACAGGGACAAGGGACACCAAATACGACATCAAAACACAGAGTGGCAAACACAGAAAAAGACGCAAAAGGGACAAGAAACACCAAATAGGACATCAAAACACACAGTAGACAAAAACAGAAAGAGACGCAAAAGGGACAAAAAACGACATCAAAACACAGAGTAGACAATCACAGTAAGAGACGAAAAAGGGACAAGAAACACCAAATACGACATCAAAACAAAGAGTAGACAAAAACAGAAAGAGACGCAAAAGGGACAAGAAACACCAAATACGACATCAAAACACAGAGTAGACAATCACAGTAAGAGACGCAAAAGGGACAAGAAACACCAAATGCGACATCAAAACACAGAGAAGACAATAACAGTAAGAGACGCAAAAGATACAAGAAACACCAAATACGACATCAAAACACAGAGTAGACAAACACAGAAAGAGACGCAACAGGGAGAAGGAAAACCAAATACAACATCAAAACACAGAGTTGATAAAAACAGCAAGAGACGAAAAAGGGACAATGGACACCAAAAACGACATCATAACACAGAGTAGACAAGCACAGCAAGAGACGCAAAAGGGACAATGGACACCAAATACGACATCAAAACACAAAGTTGATAAAAACAGCAAGAGACGCAAAAGGGACAAGGAACACCAAATACGACATCAAAACACAGAGTAGACAAGCACAGCAAGAGACGCAACAGGGACAAGGGACACCAAATACGACATCATAACATAGAGTAGACAAGCACAGCAAGAGACGCAACAGGGACAAGGGACACCAAATACGACATCATAACACAGAGTAGAGAAGCACAGCAAGAGACGCAACAGGGACAAGGGATACCAAATACGACATCATAACATAGAGTAGACAAGCACAGCAAGAGACGCAACGGGGACAAGGAACACCAAATACGACATCAAAACACAGAGTGGACAAACACAGAAAGAGACGCAAAAGAGACAAAGGACACCAAATACGACATCAAAACACAGAGTAGACAAGCACAGCAAGAGACGCAACAGGGACAAGGGACACCAAATACGACATCATAACATAGAGTAGACAAGCACAGCAAGAGACGCAACAGGGACAAGGGACACCAAATAAGACATCATAACACAGAGTAGACAAGCACAGCAAGATACGCAACAGGGACAAGGGACACCAAATACGACATCATAACATAGAGTAGACAAGCACAGCAAGAGACGCAACAGGGACAAGGAACACCAAATACGACATCAAAACACAGAGTGGCAAACACAGAAAAAGACGCAAAAGGGACAAGAAACACCAAACAGGACATCAAAACACACAGTAGACAAAAACAGAAAGAGACGCAAAAGGGACAAGAAACGACATCAAAACACAGAGTAGACAATCACAGTAAGAGACGAAAAAGGGACAAGAAACACCAAATACGACATCAAAACAAAGAATAGACAAAAAGAGAAAGAGACGCAAAAGGGACAAGAAACACCAAATACGACATCAAAACACAAAGTAGACAATCACAGTAAGAGACGCAAAAGGGACAAGAAACACCAAATGCGACATCAAAACACAGAGAAGACAATCACAGTAAGAGACGCAAAAGATACAAGAAACATCAAATACGACATCATAACACAGAGTAGACAAACACAGAAAGAGACGCAACAGGGACAAGGAACACAAAATACGACATCAAAACACAGAATAGACAAAAACAGAAAGAGACGCAAAAGGGACAAGAAACACCAAATACGACATCAAAACACAGAGTAGACAATCACAGTAAGAGACGCAAAAGGGACAAGAAACACCAAATACGACATCAAAACACAGAGTAGACAAACACAGAAAGAGACGCAACAGGGACAAGGAACACGAAATACGACATCAAAACACAGTGTAGACAAAAACAGAAAGAGACGCAGAAGGGACAAGAAACACCAAATACGACATCAAAACACAGAGTAGACAATCACAGTAAGAGACGCAAAAGGGACAAGAAACACCAAATACGACATCAAAACACAGAGTAGACAATCACAGTAAGAGACGCAAAAGGGACAAGAAACACCACATACGACATCAAAACACAGAGTAGACAAACACAGAAAGAGACGCAACAGGGACAAGGAACACGAAATACGACATCAAAACACAGAGTAGACAAAAACAGAAAGAGACGCAAAAGCGACAAGAAACACCAAATACGACATCAAAACACAGAGTAGACAATCACAGTAAGAGATGCAAAAGGGACAAGAAACACCAAATACGACATCAAAACACAGAGTAGACAAACACAGAAAGAGACGCAACAGGGACAAGGGACACCAAATACGACATCAAAACACAGAAATGATAAAAACAGCAAGAGACGCAAAAGGGACAATGGACACAAAAAACGACATCAAAACACAGAGTTGATAAAAACAGCAAGAGACGCAAAAGGGGACACGGAACACCAAATACGAAATCAAAACACAGAGTTGATGAAAACAGCAAGAGACGCAAAAGGGACAAGGAACACCAAATACGACATCAAAACACAGAGTTGATGAAAACAGCAAGAGACGCAAAAGGGACAAGGAACACCAAATACGACATCAAAACACAGAGTAGACAAGCACAGCAAGAGACGCAACAGGGACAAGGGACACCAAATACGACATCATAACATAGAGTAGACAAGCACAGCAAGAGACGCAACAGGGACAAGGAACACCAAATACGACATCATAACACAGAGTAGACAAGCACAGCAAGAGACGCAACAGGGACAAGGGACACCAAATACGACATCATAACATAGAGTAGACAAGCACAGCAAGAGACGCAAAAGGGACAAGGAACACCAAATACGACATCATAACACAGAGTAGACAAGCACAGCAAGAGACGCAACAGGGACAAGGGACACCAAATACGACATCATAACATAGAGTAGACAAGCACAGCAAGAGACGCAACAGGGACAAGGAACACCAAATACGACATCAAAACACAGAGTGGACAAACACAGAAAGAGACGCAAAAGGGACAAGGGACACCAAATACGACATCAAAACACAGAGTAGACAAGCACAGCAAGAGACGCAACAGGGAAAGGAACACCAAATACGACATCATAACATAGAGTAGACAAGCTCAGCAAGAGACGCAACAGGGACAAGGGACATCAAATACGACATCATAACACAGAGTAGACAAGCACAGCAAGAGACGCAACAGGGACAAGGGACACCAAATACGACATCATAAGATATAGTAGACAAGCTCAGCAAGAGACGCAACAGGGACAAGGGACACCAAATACGACATCATAACACAGAGTAGACAATCACAGTAAGAGACGCAAAAGGGACAAGAAACACCAAATACGACATCAAAACACAGAGTAGACAATCACAGTAAGAGACGCAAAAGGGACAGGAAACACCAAATACGACATCAAAACACAGAGTAGACAAACACAGAAAGAGACGCAACAGGGACAAGGAACACGAAATACGACATCAAAACACAGAGTAGACAAAAACAGAAAGAGACGCAAAAGGGACAAGAAACACCAAATACGACATCAAAACACAGAGTAGAAAATCACAGTAAGAGATGCAAAAAGGACAAGAAACACCAAATACGACATCAAAACACAGAGTAGACAAACACAGAAAGAGACGCAACAGGGACAAGGGACACCAAATACGACATCAAAACACAGAAATGATAAAAACAGCAAGAGACGCAAAAGGGACAATGGACACCAAATATGATATCATAACACAGAGTAGACAAGCACAGCAAGAGACGCAAAAGGGACAATGGACACCAAATACGACATCAAAACACAGAGTTGATAAAAACAGCAAGAGACGCAACAGGGACAAGGGACACCAAATACGACATCAAAACACAGAAATGATAAAAACAGCAAGAGACGCAAAAGGGACAATGGACACCAAATATGATATCAAAACACAGAGTAGACAAGCACAGCAAGAGACGCAAAAGGGACAATGGACACCAAATACGACATCAAAACACAGAGTTGATAAAAACAGCAAGAGACGCAACAGGGACAAGGGACACCAAATACGACATCATAACATAGAGTAGACAAGCACAACAAGAGACGCAACAGGGACAAGGAACACCAAATACGACATCAAAACACAGAGTAGACAAACACAGAAAGAGACGCAACAGGGACAAAGGACACCAAATACGACATCAAAACACAGAAATGATAAAAACAGCAAGAGACGCAAAAGGGACAATGGACACAAAAAAACGACATCAAAACACAGAGTTGATAAAAACAGCAAGAGACGCAAAAGGGGACACGGAACACCAAATACGACATCAAAACACAGAGTTGATGAAAACAGCAAGAGACGCAAAAGGGACAAGGAACACCAAATACGACATCAAAACACAGAGTTGATGAAAACAGCAAGAGACGCAAAAGGGACAAGGAACACCAAATACGACATCAAAACACAGAGTAGACAAGCACAGCAAGAGACGCAACAGGGACAAGGGACACCAAATACGACATCATAACATAGAGTAGACAAGCACAGCACGAGACGCAACAGGGACAAGGAACACCAAATACGACATCATAACACAGAGTAGACAAGCATAGCAAGAGACGCAACAGGGACAAGGGACACCAAATACGACATCATAACATAGAGTAGACAAGCACAGCAAGAGACGCAAAAGGGACAAGGGACACCAAATACGACATCATAATACAGAGTAGACAAGCACAGCAAGAGACGCAACAGGGACAAGGGACACCAAATACGACATCATAACATAGAGTAGACAAGCACAGCAAGAGACGCAACAGGGACAAGGAACACCAAATACGACATCAAAACACAGAGTGGACAAACACAGAAAGAGACGCAAAAGGGACAAGGGACACCAAATACGACATCAAAACACAGAGTAGACAAGCACAGCAAGAGACGCAACAGGGAAAGGGACACCAAATACGACATCATAACATAGAGTAGACAAGCTCAGCAAGAGACGCAACAGGGACAAGGGGCACCAAATACGACATCATAACACAGAGTAGACAAGCACAGCAAGAGACGCAACAGGGACAAGGGACACCAAATACGACATCATAACACAGAGTAGACAATCACAGTAAGAGACGCAAAAGGGACAAGAAACACCAAATACGACATCAAAACACAGAGTAGACAAACACAGAAAGAGACGCAACAGGGACAAGGAACACGAAATACGACATCAAAACACAGAGTAGACAAAAACAGAAAGAGACGCAAAAGGGACAAGAAACACCAAATATGACATCAAAACACAGAGTAGAAAATCACAGTAAGAGATGCAAAAAGGACAAGAAACACCAAATACGACATCAAAACACAGAGTAGAAAAACACAGAAAGAGACGCAACAGGGACAAGGGACACCAAATACGACATCATAACACAGAGTAGACAAGCATAGCAAGAGACGCAACAGGGACAAGGGACACCAAATACGACATCATAACATAGAGTAGACAAGCACAGCAAGAGACGCAAAAGGGACAAGGGACACCAAATACGACATCATAATACAGAGTAGACAAGCACAGCAAGAGACGCAACAGGGACAAGGGACACCAAATACGACATCATAACATAGAGTAGACAAGCACAGCAAGAGACGCAACAGGGACAAGGAACACCAAATACGACATCAAAACACAGAGTGGACAAACACAGAAAGAGACGCAAAAGGGACAAGGGACACCAAATACGACATCAAAACACAGAGTAGACAAGCACAGCAAGAGACGCAACAGGGAAAGGGACACCAAATACGACATCATAACATAGAGTAGACAAGCTCAGCAAGAGACGCAACAGGGACAAGGGGCACCAAATACGACATCATAACACAGAGTAGACAAGCACAGCAAGAGACGCAACAGGGACAAGGGACACCAAATACGACATCATAACACAGAGTAGACAATCACAGTAAGAGACGCAAAAGGGACAAGAAACACCAAATACGACATCAAAACACAGAGTAGACAAACACAGAAAGAGACGCAACAGGGACAAGGAACACGAAATACGACATCAAAACACAGAGTAGACAAAAACAGAAAGAGACGCAAAAGGGACAAGAAACACCAAATATGACATCAAAACACAGAGTAGAAAATCACAGTAAGAGATGCAAAAAGGACAAGAAACACCAAATACGACATCAAAACACAGAGTAGAAAAACACAGAAAGAGACGCAACAGGGACAAGGGACACCAAATACGACATCAAAACACAGAAATGATAAAAACAGCAAGAGACGCAAAAGGGACAATGGACACCAAATATGATATCATAACACAGAGTAGACAAGCACAGCAAGAGACGCAAAAGGGACAATAGACACCAAATACGACATCAAAACACAGAGTTGATAAAAACAGCAAGAGACGCAACAGGGACAAGGGACACCAAATACGACATCATAACATAGAGTAGACAAGCACAACAAGAGACGCAACAGGGACAAGGAACACCAAATATGACATCAAAACACAGAGTGGCAAACACAGAAAGAGACGCAAAAGGGACAAGAAACACCAAATACGACATCAAAACACAGAGTAGTTAAAAACAGAAAGAGACGCAAAAGGGACAAGAAACGAAATCAAAACACAGAGTAGACAATCACAGTAAGAGACGCAAAAGGGACAAGAAACACCAAATACGACATCAAAACACAGAGTAGACAAAAACAGAAAGAGACGCAAAAGGGACAAGAAACACCAAATACGACATCAAAACACAGAGTAGACAATCACAGTAAGAGACGCAAAAGGGACAAGAAACACCAAATACGACATCAAAACACAGAGTAGACAATCACAGTAAGAGATGCAAAAGGGACAAGAAACACCAAATACGATACAAAACACAGAGTAGACAAACACAGAAAGAGACGCAACAGGGACAAGGAACACGAAATACGACATCAAAACACAGAGTAGACAAAAACAGAAAGAGGCGCAGAAGAGACAAGAAACACCAAATACGACATCAAAACACAGAGTAGACAATCACAGTAAGAGACGCAAAAGGGACAAGAAACACCAAATACGACATCAAAACACAGAGTAGACAATCACAGTAAGAGACGCAAAAGGGACAAGAAACACCAAATACGACATCAAAACACAGAGTAGACAATCACAGTAAGAGATGCAAAAGGGACAAGAAACACCAAATACGATACAAAACACAGAGTAGACAAACACAGAAAGAGACGCAACAGGGACAAGGGACACCAAATTCGACATAAAAACACAGAAATGATAAGAACAGCAAGAGACGCAAAAGGGACAATGGACACCAAATACGACATCAAAACACAGAGTTGATAAAAACAGCAAGAGACGCAAAAGGGACAAGGAACACCAAATACGACATCAAAACACAGAGTTGATGAAAACAGCAAGAGACACAAAAGGGACAATGGACATCAAAAACGACATCATAACACTGAGTAGACAATCACAGTAAGAGATGCAAAAGGGACAAGAAACACCAAATATGACATCAAAACACAGAGTAGACAAAAACAGCCAGAGACGCAACAAGGACAAGGAACACCAAATAGGACATCAAAACACAGAGTAGACAAACATAGCCAGAGACGTAAAAGGGACAAGGAAACCAAATACGACATCAAAACACAGAGTGGACAAACACAGCAAGAGACGCAAAAGGGACAAGAAACACCAAATACGACATCAAAACACAGAGTAGACAATCACAGTAAGAGACGCAAAAGGGACAAGAAACACCAAATACGACATCAAAACACAGAGTAGACAATCACAGTAAGAGACGCAAAAGGGACAAGAAACACCAAATATGACATCAAAACACAGAGTAGACAAACACAGTAAGAGACGCAAAAGGGACAAGAAACACCAAATACGACATTAAAACACAGAGTAGACAAGCACAGCAAGAGACGCAACGGGGACAAGGAACACCAAATACGACATCAAAACACAGAGTGGACAAACACAGAAAGAGACGCAAAAGAGACAAGGGACACCAAATACGACATCAAAACACAGAGTAGACAAGCACAGCAAGAGACGCAACAGGGACAAGGGACACCAAATACGACATCATAACATAGAGTAGACAAGCACAGCAAGAGACGCAACAGGGACAAGGGACACCAAATAAGACATCATAACAGAGAGTAGACAAGCACAGCAAGAGACGCAACAGGGACAAGGGACACCAAATACGACATCATAAGATAGAGTGGCAAACACAGAAAAAGACGCAAAAGGGACAAGAACCACTAAATAGGACATCAAAACACAGAGTAGACAATCACAGTAAGAGACGCAAAAGGGACAAGAAACACCAAATGCGACATCAAAACACAGAGAAGACAATCACAGTAAGAGACGCAAAAGATACAAGAAACACCAAATACGACATCAAAACACAGAGTAGACAAACACAGAAAGAGACGCAACAGGGACAAGGAACACGAAATACGACATCAAAACACAGAGTAGACAAAAACAGAAAGAGACGCAAAAGCGACAAGAAACACCACATACGACATCAAAACAGAGAGTAGTCAATCACAGTAAGAGACGCAAAAGGGACAAGAAACACCAAATACGACATCAAAACACAGAGTAGACAAACACAGAAAGAGACGCAACAGGGACAAGGAACACGAAATACGACATCAAAACACAGAGTAGACAAAAACAGAAAGAGACGCAGAAGGGACAAGAAACACCAAATACGACATCAAAACACATAGTAGACAATCACAGTAAGAGACGCAAAAGGGACAAGAAACACCAAATACGACATCAAAACACAGAGTAGACAATCACAGTAAGAGACGCAAAAGGGACAAGAAACACCAAATACGACATCAAAACACAGAGTAGACAAACACAGAAAGAGACGCAACAGGGACAAGGAACACGAAATACGACATCAAAACACAGAGTAGACAAAAACAGAAAGAGACGCAAAAGGGACAAGAAACACCAAAAACGACATCAAAACACAGAGTAGACAATCACAGTAAGAGATGCAAAAGGGACAAGAAACACCAAATACGACATCAAAACACAGAGTAGACAAACACAGAAAGAGACGTAACAGGGACAAGGGACACCAAATACGACATCAAAACACAGAAATGATAAAATCAGCAAGAGACGCAAAAGGGACAATGGACACAAAAAACGACATCAAAACACAGAGTTGATAAAAACAGCAAGAGACGCAAAAGGGGACACGGAACACCAAATACGACATCAAAACACAGAGTTGATGAAAACAGCAAGAGACGCAAAAGGGACAAGGAACACCAAATACGACATCAAAACACAGAGTTGATGAAAACAACAAGAGACGCAAAAGGGACAAGGAACACCAAATACGACATCAAAACACAGAGTAGACAAGCACAGCAAGAGACGCAACAGGGACAAGGGACACCAAATACGACATCATAACATAGAGTAGACAAGCACAGCAAGAGACGCAACAGGGACAAGGAACACCAAATACGACATCATAACACAGAGTAGACAAGCACAGCAAGAGACGCAACAGGGACAAGGGACACCAAATACAACATCATAACATAGAGTAGACAAGCACAGCAAGAGACGCAACAGGGACAAGGGACACCAAATACGACATCAAAACACAGATATGATAAAAACAGCAAGAGACGCAAAAGGGACAATGGACACCAAATATGATATCATAACACAGAGTAGACAAGCACAGCAAGAGACGCAAAAGGGACAATGGACACCAAATACGACATCAAAACACAGAGTTGATAAAAACAGCAAGAGACGCAACAGGGACAAGGGACACCAATACGACATCATAACATAGAGTAGACAAGCACAACAAGAGACGCAACAGGGACAAGGAACACCAAATATGACATCAAAACACAGAGTGGCAAACACAGAAAGAGACGCAAAAGGGACAAGAAACACCAAATACGACATCAAAACACAGAGTAGATAAAAACAGAAAGAGACGCAAAAGGGACAAGAAACGAAATCAAAACACAGAGTAGACAATCACAGTAAGAGACGCAAAAGGGACAAGAAACACCAAATACAACATCAAAACACAGAGTATACAAAAACAGAAAGAGACGCAAAAGGGACAAGAAACACCAAATACGACATCAAAACACAGAGTAGACAATCACAGTAAGGGACGCAAAAGGGACAAGAAACACCAAATACGACATCAAAACACAGAGTAGACAATCACAGTAAGAGATGCAAAAGGGACAAGAAACACCAAATACAATACAAAACACAGAGTAGACAAACACAGAAAGAGACGCAACAGGGACAAGGAACACGAAATACGACATCAAAACACAGAGTAGACAAAAACAGAAAGAGACGCAGAAGAGACAAGAAACACCAAATACGACATCAAAACACAGAGTAGACAATCACAGTAAGAGACGCAAAAGGGACAAGAAACACCAAATACGACATCAAAACACAGAGTAGACAATCACAGTAAGAGACGCAAAAGGGACAAGAAACACCAAATACGACATCAAAACACAGAGTAGACAATCACAGTAAGAGATGCAAAAGGGACAAGAAACACCAAATACGATACAAAACACAGAGTAGACAAACACAGAAAGAGACGCAACAGGGACAAGGGACACCAAATACGACATAAAAACACAGAAATGATAAGAACAGCAAGAGACGCAAAAGGGACAATGGACACCAAATACGACATCAAAACACAGAGTTGATAAAAACAGCAAGAGACGCAAAAGGGACACAGAAATGATAAGAACAGCAAGAGACGCAACAGGGACAATGGACACCAAATACGACATCAAAACACAGAGTTGATAAAAACAGCAAGAGACGCAAAAGGGACAAGGAACACCAAATACGACATCAAAACACAGAGTTGATGAAAACAGCAAGAGACACAAAAGGGACAATGGACACCAAAAACGACATCATAACACTGAGTAGACAATCACAGTAAGAGATGCAAAAGGGACAAGAAACACCAAATCTGACATCAAAACACAGAGTAGACAAACACAGCCAGAGACGCAACAAGGACAAGGAACACCAAATAGGACATCAAAACACAGAGTAGACAAACATAGCCAGAGACGTAAAAGGGAAAAGGAAACCAAATACGACATCAAAACACAGAGTGGACAAACACAGCAAGAGACGCAAAAGGGACAAGAAACACCAAATACGACATCAAAACACAGAGTAAACAATCACAGTAAGAGACGCAAAAGGGACAAGAAACACCAAATACGACATCAAAACACAGAGTAGACAATCACAGTAAGAGACGCAAAAGGGACAAGAAACACCAAATACGACATCAAAACACAGAGTAGACAAACACAGTAAGAGACGCAAAAGGGACAAGAAACACCAAATACGACATTAAAACACAGAGTAGACAAGCACAGCAAGAGACGCAACGGGGACAAGGAACACCAAATACGACATCAAAACACAGAGTGGACAAACACAGAAAGAGACGCAAAAGAGACAAGGGACACCAAATACGACATCAAAACACAGAGTAGACAAGCACAGCAAGAGACGCAACAGGGACAAGGGACACCAAATACGACATCATAACATAGAGTAGACAAGCACAGCAAGAGACGCAACAGGGACAAGGGACACCAAATAAGACATCATAACACAGAGTAGACAAGCACAGCAAGAGACGCAACAGGGACAAGGGACACCAAATACGACATCATAACATAGAGTGGCAAACACAGAAAAAGACGCAAAAGGGACAAGAAACACAAAATAGGACATCAAAACACATAGTAGACAAAAACAGAAAGAGACGCAAAAGGGACAAGAAACGACATCAAAACACAGAGTAGACAATCACAGTAAGAGACGAAAAAGGGACAAGAAACACCAAATACGACATCAAAACAAAGAGTAGACGAAAACAGAAAGAGACGCAAAAGGGACAAGAAACACCAAATACGACATCAAAACACAGAGTAGACAATCACAGTAAGAGACGCAAAAGGGACAAGAAACACCAAATGCGACATCAAAACACAGAGAAGACAATCACAGTAAGAGACGCAAAAGATACAAGAAACACCAAATACGACATCAAAACACAGAGTAGACAAACACAGAAAGAGACGCAACAGGGACAAGGAACACGAAATACGACATCAAAACACAGAGTAGACAAAACAGAAAGAGACGCAAAAGGGACAAGAAACACCACATACGACATCAAAACAGAGAGTAGACAATCACAGTTAGAGACGCAAAAGGGACAAGAAACACAAAATACGACATCAAAACACAGAGTAGACAAACACAGAAAGAGACGCAACAGGGACAAGGAACACGAAATACGACATCAAAACACAGAGTAGACAAAAACAGAAAGAGACGCAGAAGGGACAAGAAACACCAAATACGACATCAAAACACATAGTAGACAATCACAGTAAGAGACGCAAAAGGGACAAGAAACACCAAATACGACATCAAAACACAGAGTAGACAATCACAGTAAGAGACGCAAAAGGGACAAGAAACACCAAATACGACATCAAAACACAGAGTAGACAAACACAGAAAGAGACGCAACAGGGACAAGGAACACGAAATACGACATCAAAACACAGAGTAGACAAAAACAGAAAGAGACGCAAAAGGTAAAAACACCAAATACGACATCAAAACACAGAGTAGACAATCACAGTAAGAGATGCAAAAGGGACAAGAAACACCAAATACGACATCAAAACACAGAGTAGACAAACACAGAAAGAGACGTAACAGGGACAAGGGACACCAAATACGACATCAAAACACAGAAATGATAAAAACAGCAAGAGACGCAAAAGGGACAATGGACACAAAAAACGACATCAAAACACAGAGTTGATAAAAACAGCAAGAGACGCAAAAGGGGACACGGAACACCAAATACGACATCAAAACACAGAGTTGATGAAAACAGCAAGAGACGCAAAAGGGACAAGGAACACCAAATACGACATCAAAACACAGAGTTGATGAAAACAACAAGAGACGCAAAAGGGACAAGGAACACCAAATACGACATCATAACATAGAGTAGACAAGCACAGCAAGAGACGCAACAGGGACAAGGAACACCAAATACGACATCATAACACAGAGTAGACAAGCACAGCAAGAGACGCAACAGGGACAAGGGACACCAAATACAATATCATAACATAGAGTAGACAAGCACAGCAAGAGACGCAAAAGGGGACACGGAACACCAAATACGACATCAAAACACAGAGTTGATGAAAACAGCAAGAGACGCAAAAGGGACAAGGAACACCAAATACGACATCAAAACACAGAGTTGATGAAAACAACAAGAGACGCAAAAGGGACAAGGAACACCAAATACGACATCATAACATAGAGTAGACAAGCACAGCAAGAGACGCAACAGGGACAAGGAACACCAAATACGACATCATAACACAGAGTAGACAAGCACAGCAAGAGACGCAACAGGGAGAAGGGACACCAAATACGACATCATGACATAGAGTAGACAAGCACAGGAAGAGACGCAACAGGGACAAGGAACACCAAATACGACATCAAAACACAGAGTGGACAAGCACAGCAAGAGACGCAACAGGGAAAGGGACACCAAATACGACATCATAACATAGAGTAGACAAGCTCAGCAAGAGACGCAACAGGGACAAGGGACACCAAGTACGACATCATAACACAGAGTAGACAAGCACAGCAAGAGACGCAACAGGGACAAGGGACACCAAATACGACATCATAACATATAGTAGACAAGCTCAGCAAGAGACGCAACAGGGACAAGGGACATCAAATACGACATCATAACACAGAGTAGACAATCACAGTAAGAGACGGAAAAGGGACAAGAAACACCAAATACGACATCAAAACACAGAGTAGACAATCACAGTAAGAGACGCAAAAGGGACAAAAAACACCAAATACGACATCAAAACACAGAGTAGACAAACACAGAAAGAGACGCAAAAGGGACAAGAAACACCAAATACGACATCAGAACACAGAGTAGACAATCAAAGTAAGAGATGCAAAAAGGACAAGAAACACCAAATACGACATCAAAACACAGAGTAGACAAACACAGAAAGAGACGCAACAGGGACAAGGGACACCAAATACGACATCAAAACACAGAAATGATAAAAACAGCAAGAGACGCAAAAGGGACAATGGACACCAAATATGATATCATAACACAGAGTAGACAAGCACAGCAAGAGACGCAAAAGGGACAATGGACACCAAATACGACATCAAAACACAGAGTTGATAAAAACAGCAAGAGACGCAACAGGGACAAGGGACACCAAATACGACATCATAACATAGAGTAGACAAGCACAACAAGAGACTCAACAGGGACAAGGAACACCAAATACGACATCAAAACACAGAGTGGCAAACACAGAAAGAGACGCAAAAGGGACAAGAAACACCAAATACGACATCAAAACACAGTGTAGACAAAAACAGAAAGAGACGCAAAAGGGACAAGAAACGACATCAAAACACAGAGTAGACAATCACAGTAAGAGACGCAAAAGGGACAAGAAACACCAAATACGTCATCAAAACACAGAGAAGACAATCACAGTAAGAGATGCAAAAGGGACAAGAAACACCAAATACGACATCAAAACACAGAGTAGACAAAAACAGAAAGAGACGCAAAAGGGACAAGAAACACCAAATACGACATCATAACACAGAGTAGACAATCACAGTAAGAGACGCAAAAGGGACAAGAAACACCAAATACGACATCAAAACACAGAGTATATAAACACAGAAAGAGACGCAACAGGGACAAGGAACACGAAATACGACATCAAAACACAGAGTAGACAAAAACAGAAAGAGACGCAGAAGGGACAAGAAACACCAAATACGACATCAAAACACAGTGTAGACAATCACAGTAAGAGACGCAAAAGGGACAAGAAACACCAAATACGACATCAAAACACAGAGTAGACAATCACAGTAAGAGACGCAAAAGGGACAAGAAACACCAAATACGACATCAAAACACAGAGTAGACAATCACAGTAAGAGATGCAAAAGGGACAAGAAACACCAAATACGACATCAAAACACAGAGTAGACAAACACAGAAAGAGACGCAACAGGGACAAGGGACACCAAATACGACATAAAAACACAGAAATGATTAAAACAGCAAGAGACGCAAAAGGGACAATGGACACCAAATACGACATCAAAACACAGAGTTGATAAAAACAGCAAGAGACGCAAAAGGGACAAGGAACACCAAATACGACATCAAAACACAGAGTTGATGAAAATAGCAAGAGACGCAAAAGGGACAATGGACACCAAAAACGACATCATAACACAGAGTAGACAATCACAGTAAGAGATGCAAAAGGGACAAGAAACACCAAATATGACATCAAAACACAGAGTAGACAAACACAGCCAGAGACGCAACAAGGACAAGGAACACCAAATACGACATCAAAACACAGAGTAGACAAACATAGCCAGAGACGTAAAAGGGACAAGGAAACCAAATACGACATCAAAACACAGAGTAGACAAAAACAGAAAGAGACGCAAAAGGGACAAGAAACACCAAATACGACATCAAAACACAGAGTAGACAATCACAGTAAGAGACGCAAAAGGGACAAGAAACACCAAATACGACATCAAAACACAGAGTAGACAATCACAGTAAGAGACGCAAAAGGGACAAGGAACACCAAATACGACATCTAAACACAGAGTGGACAAACACAGCAAGAGACGCAAAAGGGACAAGAAACACCAAATACGACATCAAAATAGAGAGTATACAATCACAGTAAGAGACGCAAAAGGGACAAGAAACACCAAATACGACATCAAAACACAGAGTAGACAAACACAGTAAGAGACGCAAAAGGGACAAGAAACACCAAATACGACATCAAAACACAGAGTAGACAATCACAGTAAGAGACGCAAAAGGGACAAGGAACACCAAATACGACATCTAAACACAGAGTGGACAAACACAGCAAGAGATGCAAAAGGGACAAGAAACACCAAATACGACATCAAAATAGAGAGTATACAAGCACAGTAAGAGACGCAAAAGGGACAAGAAACACCAAATACGACACCAAAACACCAAACAATGAAGACTTCAAATTAACCAAAGAGATCATGAATGGATTATCGTTGCCGATGTATAAAAAAAAGAACAGCAAGAGACTCCATAGGGACAAGGAACACCAAATACGACAGTAAGAGACGGAAAGGGGACAAGAAAAACATCAAATACGACTTGAAAACACAGAGTATACAAACACAACAAGAGACGGAAAGGGGACAAGAAAAACATCAAATACGACATGAAAACACAGAGTATACAAACACAACAAGAGACGGAAAGGGGACAAGAAAAACATCAAATACGACATCAAAACACAGAGTAGACAAACACAGCAAGAGACACAAAAAGGACAAGGAACTGTTACACTAAATACGACATCAAAACACAGAGTAGACAAACACAGCAAGAGAGGTAAAAGGGTCAATACGACATCAAAACACAGAGTAGACAAACACAGTCACAGACGCAAAAGGGACAAGGAACACCAAATACGACATCAAAACACAGAGTACACAAACAAAGCAAGAGACGCAAAAGGGAAAAGGAACACCAAATATGACAACAAAACACAGAGTAGACTAACACAGCAAGAGACGCAAAAGGGATAAGGAACACCAAATATGAGAACAAAACACAGAGTAGACTAACAGACTAACACAGCAAGAGACGGAAAAGGGACAAGGAACACCAAATACGACATCAAAACGCAGAGTAGACAAACACATCAAAAAACGTAAAAGGGGACACGGAACACCAAATACGACATCAAAACGCAGAGTAGACATCATAGCCAGAGACGGAAAAGGGACAAGAAACACCAAATACGACATCAAAACAAAGAGTAGACAAACACAGCACGAGACGGAAAAGGGACAAGGAACACCAAATACGACATCAAAACACAGAGTAGACAAACACAGCAAGAGACGGAAAAGGGACAAGGAACACCAAATACGACATCAAAACACAGAGTAGACAAACACAGCCAGAGACGGAAAAGGGACAAGGAACACCAAATACGACATCAAAACGCAGAGTATAGAAAATCACAGTAAGGGGAGCAAAGGGACAAGGAGCACCAAATACCAAATACAACATCAAAATACAGAGTAGACAAAAGCAGAAAGAGACGCAAAAGAGACAAGAAACACCAAATACGACATCATAACACAGAGTAGACAAGCACAGCACGAGACGGAAAAGGGACAAGGAACACCAAATACGACATCAAAACACAGAGTAGACAAAAACAGCAAGAAACGCAAAAAGGGACAAGAAACAAATACGACATCAAAACACAGAGTGGACAAATACAGCAAGAGACGGAAAGGGGACAAGGAACACCAAATACGACATCAAAACGCAGAGTATAGACAATCAAAGTAAGGGGAGCAAAAGGGACAAGGAACACCAAATACGACATCAAAACGCAGAGTAAAGACAATCACAGTAAGAGACGGAAAAGGGACAAGGAACACCAAATACGACATCAAAACACAGAGTAGACAAGCACGAGACGGAAAGGGGACAAGGGACACCAAATACGACATGAAAACACAGAGTATAGAAAATCACAGTTAGAGAAGCAAAAGGGACAAGGAGCACCAAGTACGACATCAAAACACAGAGTAGACAAAAACAGCAAGAGACGGAAAAGGGACAAGGAACACCAAATACGACATCAAAACACAGAGTGGACAAACACAGCACGAGACGGAAAGGGGACAAGGAACACCAAATACGACATCAAAACACAGAGTATAGAAAATCACAGTTAGAGAAGCAAAAGGGACAAGAAGCACCAAATACGACATCAAAACAAAGAGTAGACTATCACAGTAAGAGACGGAAAAGGGACAAGGAACACCAAATACGACATCATAACACAGAGTAGACAAACACAGCACGAGACGGAAAGGGGGCAAGGAACACCAAATACGACATCAAAACACAGAGTATAGAAAATCACAGTTAGAGAAGCAAAAGGGACAAGGAGCACCAAATACGACATCAAAACACAGAGTAGACAAAAACAGCAAGAGACGGAAAAGGGACAAGGAACACCAAATACGACATCAAAACGCAGAGTATAGACAATCACAGTAAGAGACGCAAAAGGGACAAGGAGCACCAAATACGACATCAAAACACAGAGTAGACAAACACAGCACGAGACGAAAAAGGGACAAGGAACACCAAATACGACATCAAAATACAGAGTAGACAAAAACAGCAAGAAACGCAAAAAGGGACAAGAAACACCAAATACGACATCAAAATACAGAGTAATCAAAAACAGCAAGAAACGCAAAAAGGGACAAGAAACACCAAATACGACATCAAAACACAGAGAAGACAATCACAGTAAGAGACGTAAAAGGGACAAGAAACACCAAATACGACATCAAAACACAGAGTAGACAAAAACAGCAAGAGACGTAAAAGGGACAAGAAACACCAAATACGACATCAAAACACAGAGTAGACAATCACAGTAAGAGATGCAAAAGGGACAAGAAACACCAAATACGACATCAAAACACAGAGAAGACAATCACAGTAAGAGACGCAAAAGATACAAGAAACATCAAATACGACATCAAAACACAGAGTGGACAAACACAGCAAGAGACGGAAAAGGGACAAAGAACACCAAATACGACATCAAAACACCAAACAATGAAGACTTCACATAAACCAAAGAGATCATGAATGGATAATCGTTGCCGACTTATGACGGCAATCTGCAACGTTAGTAGCAAAAGGTGTGCTTATCAGGATTACGTGCACAGAACCCTACCACATTTTCGATTACCCAGTGGTCTCGAAGAAGGTACAATTGCTGTGTATAATAGTCTAGTCACTGTAAGGTGACCACACAAACAAAAGAGCCAAGTAATGTATTGTATCCTGATCACGTGTTGTATTCGAACCAAGCGCACGTGATGAAAATGAAATATATGAATTACGATAGTTTGTTGAGGTAATATCCTGGTTTAAGGAATGAGACTACGGCTTTTTTATCTTGATTTATAAGTTTTTGCACGAGACATAAACTTTGGATCAAAGTATTTTACGACTTTGAAATACATTTACGTATCAGAGACAAAATTTGACTTGTATTGTGTTACTTCCTGAAAATTTCATTCATGTTTTTCCAATTTATTCATCGATTCTCTGAATGAATTCAAGTAGAAATCAGCGGAAATTAAACCAGCTAACTCTTAAAAGAAGACATATGTTATCATACTGGTAATTGCACCTAACGGCAATGTACGTACGACGGTCCAACAAGTTGTTTTTGCCGTTCCTTGAAAGGTTTCACATTTATAAATATTTTTCATGTGTCCTATAAAATGGCGACTAATGGATCAATAAAAATGTATCACTCCGAAAAGTGTGCTCCTCCTCTTCCGTTGTAATTCCAATAATCAGCAGCGCCCCATGGCATTGTCTTATAGATGTAAATACTGGTGGATTTGGAAAAGTTGCCTACTGACCAACTAAAGAATCGTGACTTTATGACGATTCCACCATAAGAAAACAGGCATTGACACCATTGCGGTCAGAAAGTTGGTTTGACATCTGGTTCTTTGTTCTTTAAGGTCTTGATCCAGCGTTTTTGTAATTTCTTTATATACTTAGTATGCTACTGATGTCGAGTGGTTATTACATTCCATTTTAATTCGGTCGTGCATGCATTTATTTATTTTCGACCATATCATTGTTTACCTAATAGTTACTCGCGTTCAGTTATGTCAAGAAAATGGTGGATTCCCAAATGAGAATCTTTTGAATTTTGCAATGATTTGAACCCCATTTGCATGATAAGGAGGCTGTGAGCGTTTTCCGGACATCCAGCACGAAGAGTTATGGTCCTGTCATCCGGATAACTAAGTTAGTCCTTAGTTCTTTTCTTAACACACAATCAAACATGCGGGAAAAAAACAAGACGAAAAATAGGAGGCTAAATAAAACTTATCGATTGTTTTAAGTAATTGGTCCACGGTAACATTGGTGGCTGTTCGAATGTAACATTGTTGTGTTGATCTATTTTCGATCAGAGCATTGCTTGCCTAATGCGAACTCGCGATCAGCTCAATATGTCGAGGAATTGATGGATTCCCAGATGAGAATGTTTTCAATTTTGCAATGATTTATATACCATGACAATGATTTTCCATTTTCAGGTTTAATTTCCAGGTTTCCCCAAGGGTTTAGATACCCTGGAAATGCAAACTCGTCGTCGACTCTGTGCACAAATCTACGAAAACCAATTCACTAATTTCTCTTGATGAATCTTCGTCATCCGATCCTTTCTCAAAAGACATTTTAGCCACAATTTAAATACCGATGTTCTACTTTTCTTATGCCCACAATAGCAGATTATGAAAATGTACCTTAAATTGGGTATGTATTTATACATAACAAATCTCTTCTAACGATAAAAATTGATACACAAATAAACAGTGTTTACCAACTTATGACTCAATCATTAATCAAGGGATTTTTTTTATGTGAGAGAGGGACAGGAACGCATGGTATCGGAAAAAGAAATCGTTGGAACCACGGCACAATGTTGACCAACGAAGATATCGTATTTGAATCTTATGTTCTTTGATTTTGCTGAGTAATGTAGTAAGCTATATGAATTAGTACCATTTACCCTGTTTAGGGCTTGGTGAAGAATATAATGATAGGATGATTTTTTAAATGAAATTTTGTCATTTTGTTCACCTTTATTAAGCGGTCAAAGCAATGAGTTGGTGTCATTTATCCTCTTTATGTAACTTATGGATTGTATCTGGAAAAAAAGATACTGGTGCTTCGATGAATGCCAAGTATATCAGTCCGTTCTAATTGAATAGAAACATGATCTTTCTTCTTGTCTGACACAGAAAGATCAAACAGATCCACAGATTCATTAAAACCTCGTTTTGACCAAGAGGAAATATTATTGATATTTTTTTCTTTTCTTTCGGTCGTGGATTTTATGAATATACCAAAGACTTAGTTCCGATTTTCCCCAAACGCTGAAATATCTTGTTTTCTCGGTATAATGTGAAGCCCTGAGGTCGTGACCCCGACTCTCGATCATGTTAATCAACATCAGATTATAATCCATGATAAAATCTATAAAATAGCGCGACTTTACATCGTATTATCAAAGAAGCAAACGTAACTCACAACAGAACAACCAGGTAAGTTTCTGTAACTCTAATAAATTAGAGAGCATTTTATCTCATTGTGTATACTAATTACATTTTAGATTACAGATCGTTTATTCAATAGAGGAATAATTATACAGTTTGATATAGAAAAAGAAATAAAATTTGTAATCTCGAGAGGTAATGAATGAATTAAAAAAAAAAAGAGAAAAATGAAAATAACGCATCTGTTCGTGTGTGGCTTCAAAATTTTACCATGTCTTTTAAAAAATGGATCTATATTCTTATGAAAATATTCAATGCATCATCATAAATTATTGAACTCATCCCAATGAAATAGATGCATGACTATCCGACATATTCTTTATTTTCAGACAGAATGAGCGAGGCTCACAAATCCCATTCATACTACATAGCTGGTCAGCAGATATGGAAAGTAGTGCCTCCGATCTTTATCATACTTGGAACTCTGGGTAATATATTATCCATCGTTGTACTCAACAGGAAAAACCTCCGCAGAACTACTACCTCTTTCTACCTCACCGTCTTGGCGATCTCCGATATCATGATCCTCTACTCCGGTCTACTACGCCAGTGGATTCTGGCCATGTACCAAATTGACATCAGACATAGCAACCCGTTCATGTGTAAAGTCAACTTCTTCTCAGTTTACTTTTTCGCCGATCTTACTGGTTGGATCCTGGTTGCAGTCACGCTAGAGCGAGTTTTTCTCGTTTGGCATCCACACTCAGGAAAGCGGTATTGCTCACGTGCCTCGGCGGCCGTTGTTTGTACTATCATCGTAGTTAGTTTGGTTGCTTTTAATGGACATATTCTGTACGGCATGGGAGAAAAGACGGTGACGGAGAACAACGATACAGTGATCAAGAGATGCACACGAAGAGACAGTCAGTACGAACAATTTTTCTTCCGAACTTGGCCTTGGATTGACATGACCAAATACTGTATCGCCCCTTTCCTTTTTTTGCTGATAGGAAATAGCCTTATCATCGCCAAAATATTGTATAACCGTCGTAAATTGCGCATGCGGATCGGAACGGAAACCGGGCCCAGCAAGGCGACTCAGAAGAAGACGTCATCAATGACGGCATTGTTGTTCACTTTGAATGCAGTGTATCTTACCACTTCTACGCCGATCAGCGTCTATTTGCTGAAGTTTGACGGATGGGCGGATCCCGGGGACACACACGGCATGGCACTGGCTAGTCTGCTCTGGGCCCTCAGTAACATACTGATGTATGCCAATAATACCTTCAATTTTGTTCTATATTGTTTGAGTGGACAGAATTTCAGGAACGAAGTGAAGACATTATTTTGTAAGAAAAAGCACCAAGTTCAAGGAACAACCATGATGACCTTAACAGAAAGAGTTGACTGACATTCGATTTCGGGGTCAATACGAATCGAATATCACATTTGAACATCTTTTCAGCGACTGCCAACAAATAATATTCTCGTACACATGTTTACCAGTCCTGACGATTTGGTTGTATAAACTCAAAAACAAACGTTAGAAATAATATTATCTAAACGATTACAGGTTTGACACACACAGAACAAACTGAACTTGGAACAACGCAGGCGCACTCAACCTACTTCCGCCCATGGACTTCTATGCCTCTTTTATGCAAGATGTGATGCAGGCAATTTAAGTTTAAGATTACGACTTTTAACCGCTCAACAACAACAAATCTCAATCAGCAATTACAGAACTACGCCATTTTAATCGCTCAACAAATCTGTAACTGTTACATTAATTATTGTCGTGATGAGTTTTGAGTTTATTGTATATGTGCACATGTACATGTATCCAACATTTACTGATGACGAAGTCTTTTATATTGATTTAGTATGTCACCAATATCTTTCATAATTTTTTAAAAGTCGAAATATCATGTGTAAAGGGTTCTACTCTCCTCTGTCTGATGTAGATAAACCCCTTTTAAGATATTGTCAAAGAATAAACAAGAAAACTCCATTTCATAGTGACGTGTTTGTTGTTTCTCTGACCTGATAATTGATTGGACTTCTTAGCTCTGATGACGAGGACCAAGACCAAAGACTTTAGGCACGGTCTATTTGATATTCGGCGAGGGGGGGGGGGGGGGAGCTTGGGTTTTGGGTTTTTTGTCGGAGCAAATAAAATTTTTTTTCGCCCCGGACCGGAACAAACTTATTTTTTTCTTGCAAAGTTGGAGCAAGAATTTTTTTTTCTAATAAGTGATGTGTAATATATAACGAATGTTTGTGTTTTATCACTAGTAATTCTTTATTTTTATTAAAAACTCTAAAATATTACTTTATTTTTATGAAAAATTTGATTCGCTTCTAACCAGAGATAGAAGTATTACAATATAATCCCTCGTAAACAAAATCTATACATTAAGTACAAGTAAGAGGGTCTGAGGGGAGGGTTTTCTTTACAATTTTTCGAATTTCGAATTGTAAATTGGGGAAAAACTGAAGTTTTCCTTCAAAGCTTGTATATAAAATGAGACTCTATGGTGATACATGTATCTATTAATAGTAATGCATTAATATTGATAATATATTTTTAAAAGCCTCTAAGGAATCCCTTTTTCCTTTACCATGCATTCTTTTGATATTTTCAAGTATTAACTTTGCCATTTAACATTAATGTTTTGATAGAAAACTATGGCGAGCGAGAACTGCGGCGAGAAAGCGAGCCGGAAATTTTTCAGGAATTTTTAGCGAAATTTGATGGCAATTTTTCAAATTCAGATTACTTGTGAGAGCAAGATTATTTTTTTCTGACACACCATAAGCAAATTTATTTTTTTCATCAAAATTCGAAGCAAAATTATTTTTTTTCGAAAAAAAAAACACCCCCTTCCCGAATATTAAATGTACCGTGCCTTATATCTGTTGGTCCACGTGCATTTCATATGTTCTTATATGTTCATATGATAGTAATAACGGCTTCTATTTTCAATAATTTATTTGTACATATTATTTCAGGTAGGTTAGACAACTAAACAAAAATGACAAAACCGGTCATCTAATTCACCATGGTTTTTATTCTATTGTCACTTTTTATTCCTATTGTCTTTTCTGACTTAAAATTTTGGGAAAATTTCAAGTGAGAACATGACTACTTGAAATTTTCCCAAAATTTAAAGTCAGAAAAAAGACACTATTTCTGTCGGCATGGTGTATTTATGGTAACTAAGACCCAGTGTCTGGTTCTATTTAATTGGTCAGTCAATATCATACTTGCAAAAATCATTTTCGAATTAATCAATGCATGTGGTACTGATCCTTTCGATCAGACCGTCTTCAAGCAAATAGCAAAAAGCAAAGAGCAAAAGGTAAAGAGCAAAATGCAAAGAGCAAAATGTATGTCGGTTCAGGGTTTCCATAGTTTTTGTTTCTATCGGGACATTTGTCCTTATTGTTTGTTTGTTTGTTTTTTGTTACAGCTTTTGTTTGGCAAACATATTTTGGAATACAGTTGACAGTTGACAATTGACAATTGAATTGTCAACTGCATTCTAGAATACAGTTGACAATTCGATTTAGAGATGAATGTTATAATAATATATAAGTCTTAAATGTTTACCATATCTGATTTAACGTTCCATTTTCTAATCTAAGCAGCCTCCCATCACCACATACACACAAAAGAATTCAGACATGAAGATACTACCCACATACACACAATAAAATTCAGACATGAAAATACGTTTCATCGGTAATAGTTAAAATTTTATAGTAATCCCCTGGTTAGGGAGCTGATATTTTCAGGGATTCATGCCTAGATATAGACACATACACACTTAAAATTTGGTGAGGGTACATGACCTAATTACCGAGAAATGAGACCGAGAACTTTGCCAATATTTCTGAAAATCTGACGAAGTCTCGAAATTTTCTAAGTTCGAAATTTTATAGTAATCCCCTGGTTAGGGAGCTGATATTTTCAGGGATTCATGCCTAGATATAGACACATACACACTTAAAATTTGGTGAGGGTACATGACCTAATTACCGAGAAATGAGACCGAGAACTTTGCCAATATTTCTGAAAATCTGACGAAGTCTCGAAATTTTCTAAGTTCGAAATTTTATAGTAATCCCCTGGTTAGGGAGCTGATATTTTCAGGGATTCATGCCTAGATATAGACACATACACACTTAAAATTTGGTGAGGGTACATGACCTAATTACCGAGAAATGAGACCGAGAACTTTGCCAATATTTCTGAAAATCTGACGAAGTCTCGAAATTTTCTAAGTTCGAAATTTTATAGTAATCCCCTGGTTAGGGAGCTGATATTTTCAGGGATTCATGCCTAGATATAGACACATACACACTTAAAATTTGGTGAGGGTACATGACCTAATTACCGAGAAATGAGACCGAGAACTTTGCCAATATTTCTGAAAATCTGACGAAGTCTCGAAATTTTCTAAGTTCGAAATTTTATAGTAATCCCCTGGTTAGGGAGCTGATATTTTCAGGGATTCATGCCTAGATATAGACACATACACACTTAAAATTTGGTGAGGGTACATGACCTAATTACCGAGAAATGAGACCGAGAACTTTGCCAATATTTCTGAAAATCTGACGAAGTCTCGAAATTTTCTAAGTTCGAAATTTTATAGTAATCCCCTGGTTAGGGAGCTGATATTTTCAGGGATTCATGCCTAGATATAGACACATACACACTTAAAATTTGGTGAGGGTACATGACCTAATTACCGAGAAATGAGACCGAGAACTTTGCCAATATTTCTGAAAATCTGACGAAGTCTCGAAATTTTCTAAGTTCGAAATTTTATAGTAATCCCCTGGTTAGGGAGCTGATATTTTCAGGGATTCATGCCTAGATATAGACACATACACACTTAAAATTTGGTGAGGGTACATGACCTAATTACCGAGAAATGAGACCGAGAACTTTGCCAATATTTCTGAAAATCTGACGAAGTCTCGAAATTTTCTAAGTTCGAAATTTTATAGTAATCCCCTGGTTAGGGAGCTGATATTTTCAGGGATTCATGCCTAGATATAGACACATACACACTTAAAATTTGGTGAGGGTACATGACCTAATTACCGAGAAATGAGACCGAGAACTTTGCCAATATTTCTGAAAATCTGACGAAGTCTCGAAATTTTCTAAGTTCGAAATTTTATAGTAATCCCCTGGTTAGGGAGCTGATATTTTCAGGGATTCATGCCTAGATATAGACACATACACACTTAAAATTTGGTGAGGGTACATGACCTAATTACCGAGAAATGAGACCGAGAACTTTGCCAATATTTCTGAAAATCTGACGAAGTCTCGAAATTTTCTAAGTTCGAAATTTTATAGTAATCCCCTGGTTAGGGAGCTGATATTTTCAGGGATTCATGCCTAGATATAGACACATACACACTTAAAATTTGGTGAGGGTACATGACCTAATTACCGAGAAATGAGACCGAGAACTTTGCCAATATTTCTGAAAATCTGACGAAGTCTCGAAATTTTCTAAGTTCGAAATTTTATAGTAATCCCCTGGTTAGGGAGCTGATATTTTCAGGGATTCATGCCTAGATATAGACACATACACACTTAAAATTTGGTGAGGGTACATGACCTAATTACCGAGAAATGAGACCGAGAACTTTGCCAATATTTCTGAAAATCTGACGAAGTCTCGAAATTTTCTAAGTTCGAAATTTTATAGTAATCCCCTGGTTAGGGAGCTGATATTTTCAGGGATTCATGCCTAGATATAGACACATACACACTTAAAATTTGGTGAGGGTACATGACCTAATTACCGAGAAATGAGACCGAGAACTTTGCCAATATTTCTGAAAATCTGACGAAGTCTCGAAATTTTCTAAGTTCGAAATTTTATAGTAATCCCCTGGTTAGGGAGCTGATATTTTCAGGGATTCATGCCTAGATATAGACACATACACACTTAAAATTTGGTGAGGGTACATGACCTAATTACCGAGAAATGAGACCGAGAACTTTGCCAATATTTCTGAAAATCTGACGAAGTCTCGAAATTTTCTAAGTTCGAAATTTTATAGTAATCCCCTGGTTAGGGAGCTGATATTTTCAGGGATTCATGCCTAGATATAGACACATACACACTTAAAATTTGGTGAGGGTACATGACCTAATTACCGAGAAATGAGACCGAGAACTTTGCCAATATTTCTGAAAATCTGACGAAGTCTCGAAATTTTCTAAGTTCGAAATTTTATAGTAATCCCCTGGTTAGGGAGCTGATATTTTCAGGGATTCATGCCTAGATATAGACACATACACACTTAAAATTTGGTGAGGGTACATGACCTAATTACCGAGAAATGAGACCGAGAACTTTGCCAATATTTCTGAAAATCTGACGAAGTCTCGAAATTTTCTAAGTTCGAAATTTTATAGTAATCCCCTGGTTAGGGAGCTGATATTTTCAGGGATTCATGCCTAGATATAGACACATACACACTTAAAATTTGGTGAGGGTACATGACCTAATTACCGAGAAATGAGACCGAGAACTTTGCCAATATTTCTGAAAATCTGACGAAGTCTCGAAATTTTCTAAGTTCGAAATTTTATAGTAATCCCCTGGTTAGGGAGCTGATATTTTCAGGGATTCATGCCTAGATATAGACACATACACACTTAAAATTTGGTGAGGGTACATGACCTAATTACCGAGAAATGAGACCGAGAACTTTGCCAATATTTCTGAAAATCTGACGAAGTCTCGAAATTTTCTAAGTTCGAAATTTTATAGTAATCCCCTGGTTAGGGAGCTGATATTTTCAGGGATTCATGCCTAGATATAGACACATACACACTTAAAATTTGGTGAGGGTACATGACCTAATTACCGAGAAATGAGACCGAGAACTTTGCCAATATTTCTGAAAATCTGACGAAGTCTCGAAATTTTCTAAGTTCGAAATTTTATAGTAATCCCCTGGTTAGGGAGCTGATATTTTCAGGGATTCATGCCTAGATATAGACACATACACACTTAAAATTTGGTGAGGGTACATGACCTAATTACCGAGAAATGAGACCGAGAACTTTGCCAATATTTCTGAAAATCTGACGAAGTCTCGAAATTTTCTAAGTTCGAAATTTTATAGTAATCCCCTGGTTAGGGAGCTGATATTTTCAGGGATTCATGCCTAGATATAGACACATACACACTTAAAATTTGGTGAGGGTACATGACCTAATTACCGAGAAATGAGACCGAGAACTTTGCCAATATTTCTGAAAATCTGACGAAGTCTCGAAATTTTCTAAGTTCGAAATTTTATAGTAATCCCCTGGTTAGGGAGCTGATATTTTCAGGGATTCATGCCTAGATATAGACACATACACACTTAAAATTTGGTGAGGGTACATGACCTAATTACCGAGAAATGAGACCGAGAACTTTGCCAATATTTCTGAAAATCTGACGAAGTCTCGAAATTTTCTAAGTTCGAAATTTTATAGTAATCCCCTGGTTAGGGAGCTGATATTTTCAGGGATTCATGCCTAGATATAGACACATACACACTTAAAATTTGGTGAGGGTACATGACCTAATTACCGAGAAATGAGACCGAGAACTTTGCCAATATTTCTGAAAATCTGACGAAGTCTCGAAATTTTCTAAGTTCGAAATTTTATAGTAATCCCCTGGTTAGGGAGCTGATATTTTCAGGGATTCATGCCTAGATATAGACACATACACACTTAAAATTTGGTGAGGGTACATGACCTAATTACCGAGAAATGAGACCGAGAACTTTGCCAATATTTCTGAAAATCTGACGAAGTCTCGAAATTTTCTAAGTTCGAAATTTTATAGTAATCCCCTGGTTAGGGAGCTGATATTTTCAGGGATTCATGCCTAGATATAGACACATACACACTTAAAATTTGGTGAGGGTACATGACCTAATTACCGAGAAATGAGACCGAGAACTTTGCCAATATTTCTGAAAATCTGACGAAGTCTCGAAATTTTCTAAGTTCGAAATTTTATAGTAATCCCCTGGTTAGGGAGCTGATATTTTCAGGGATTCATGCCTAGATATAGACACATACACACTTAAAATTTGGTGAGGGTACATGACCTAATTACCGAGAAATGAGACCGAGAACTTTGCCAATATTTCTGAAAATCTGACGAAGTCTCGAAATTTTCTAAGTTCGAAATTTTATAGTAATCCCCTGGTTAGGGAGCTGATATTTTCAGGGATTCATGCCTAGATATAGACACATACACACTTAAAATTTGGTGAGGGTACATGACCTAATTACCGAGAAATGAGACCGAGAACTTTGCCAATATTTCTGAAAATCTGACGAAGTCTCGAAATTTTCTAAGTTCGAAATTTTATAGTAATCCCCTGGTTAGGGAGCTGATATTTTCAGGGATTCATGCCTAGATATAGACACATACACACTTAAAATTTGGTGAGGGTACATGACCTAATTACCGAGAAATGAGACCGAGAACTTTGCCAATATTTCTGAAAATCTGACGAAGTCTCGAAATTTTCTAAGTTCGAAATTTTATAGTAATCCCCTGGTTAGGGAGCTGATATTTTCAGGGATTCATGCCTAGATATAGACACATACACACTTAAAATTTGGTGAGGGTACATGACCTAATTACCGAGAAATGAGACCGAGAACTTTGCCAATATTTCTGAAAATCTGACGAAGTCTCGAAATTTTCTAAGTTCGAAATTTTATAGTAATCCCCTGGTTAGGGAGCTGATATTTTCAGGGATTCATGCCTAGATATAGACACATACACACTTAAAATTTGGTGAGGGTACATGACCTAATTACCGAGAAATGAGACCGAGAACTTTGCCAATATTTCTGAAAATCTGACGAAGTCTCGAAATTTTCTAAGTTCGAAATTTTATAGTAATCCCCTGGTTAGGGAGCTGATATTTTCAGGGATTCATGCCTAGATATAGACACATACACACTTAAAATTTGGTGAGGGTACATGACCTAATTACCGAGAAATGAGACCGAGAACTTTGCCAATATTTCTGAAAATCTGACGAAGTCTCGAAATTTTCTAAGTTCGAAATTTTATAGTAATCCCCTGGTTAGGGAGCTGATATTTTCAGGGATTCATGCCTAGATATAGACACATACACACTTAAAATTTGGTGAGGGTACATGACCTAATTACCGAGAAATGAGACCGAGAACTTTGCCAATATTTCTGAAAATCTGACGAAGTCTCGAAATTTTCTAAGTTCGAAATTTTATAGTAATCCCCTGGTTAGGGAGCTGATATTTTCAGGGATTCATGCCTAGATATAGACACATACACACTTAAAATTTGGTGAGGGTACATGACCTAATTACCGAGAAATGAGACCGAGAACTTTGCCAATATTTCTGAAAATCTGACGAAGTCTCGAAATTTTCTAAGTTCGAAATTTTATAGTAATCCCCTGGTTAGGGAGCTGATATTTTCAGGGATTCATGCCTAGATATAGACACATACACACTTAAAATTTGGTGAGGGTACATGACCTAATTACCGAGAAATGAGACCGAGAACTTTGCCAATATTTCTGAAAATCTGACGAAGTCTCGAAATTTTCTAAGTTCGAAATTTTATAGTAATCCCCTGGTTAGGGAGCTGATATTTTCAGGGATTCATGCCTAGATATAGACACATACACACTTAAAATTTGGTGAGGGTACATGACCTAATTACCGAGAAATGAGACCGAGAACTTTGCCAATATTTCTGAAAATCTGACGAAGTCTCGAAATTTTCTAAGTTCGAAATTTTATAGTAATCCCCTGGTTAGGGAGCTGATATTTTCAGGGATTCATGCCTAGATATAGACACATACACACTTAAAATTTGGTGAGGGTACATGACCTAATTACCGAGAAATGAGACCGAGAACTTTGCCAATATTTCTGAAAATCTGACGAAGTCTCGAAATTTTCTAAGTTCGAAATTTTATAGTAATCCCCTGGTTAGGGAGCTGATATTTTCAGGGATTCATGCCTAGATATAGACACATACACACTTAAAATTTGGTGAGGGTACATGACCTAATTACCGAGAAATGAGACCGAGAACTTTGCCAATATTTCTGAAAATCTGACGAAGTCTCGAAATTTTCTAAGTTCGAAATTTTATAGTAATCCCCTGGTTAGGGAGCTGATATTTTCAGGGATTCATGCCTAGATATAGACACATACACACTTAAAATTTGGTGAGGGTACATGACCTAATTACCGAGAAATGAGACCGAGAACTTTGCCAATATTTCTGAAAATCTGACGAAGTCTCGAAATTTTCTAAGTTCGAAATTTTATAGTAATCCCCTGGTTAGGGAGCTGATATTTTCAGGGATTCATGCCTAGATATAGACACATACACACTTAAAATTTGGTGAGGGTACATGACCTAATTACCGAGAAATGAGACCGAGAACTTTGCCAATATTTCTGAAAATCTGACGAAGTCTCGAAATTTTCTAAGTTCGAAATTTTATAGTAATCCCCTGGTTAGGGAGCTGATATTTTCAGGGATTCATGCCTAGATATAGACACATACACACTTAAAATTTGGTGAGGGTACATGACCTAATTACCGAGAAATGAGACCGAGAACTTTGCCAATATTTCTGAAAATCTGACGAAGTCTCGAAATTTTCTAAGTTCGAAATTTTATAGTAATCCCCTGGTTAGGGAGCTGATATTTTCAGGGATTCATGCCTAGATATAGACACATACACACTTAAAATTTGGTGAGGGTACATGACCTAATTACCGAGAAATGAGACCGAGAACTTTGCCAATATTTCTGAAAATCTGACGAAGTCTCGAAATTTTCTAAGTTCGAAATTTTATAGTAATCCCCTGGTTAGGGAGCTGATATTTTCAGGGATTCATGCCTAGATATAGACACATACACACTTAAAATTTGGTGAGGGTACATGACCTAATTACCGAGAAATGAGACCGAGAACTTTGCCAATATTTCTGAAAATCTGACGAAGTCTCGAAATTTTCTAAGTTCGAAATTTTATAGTAATCCCCTGGTTAGGGAGCTGATATTTTCAGGGATTCATGCCTAGATATAGACACATACACACTTAAAATTTGGTGAGGGTACATGACCTAATTACCGAGAAATGAGACCGAGAACTTTGCCAATATTTCTGAAAATCTGACGAAGTCTCGAAATTTTCTAAGTTCGAAATTTTATAGTAATCCCCTGGTTAGGGAGCTGATATTTTCAGGGATTCATGCCTAGATATAGACACATACACACTTAAAATTTGGTGAGGGTACATGACCTAATTACCGAGAAATGAGACCGAGAACTTTGCCAATATTTCTGAAAATCTGACGAAGTCTCGAAATTTTCTAAGTTCGAAATTTTATAGTAATCCCCTGGTTAGGGAGCTGATATTTTCAGGGATTCATGCCTAGATATAGACACATACACACTTAAAATTTGGTGAGGGTACATGACCTAATTACCGAGAAATGAGACCGAGAACTTTGCCAATATTTCTGAAAATCTGACGAAGTCTCGAAATTTTCTAAGTTCGAAATTTTATAGTAATCCCCTGGTTAGGGAGCTGATATTTTCAGGGATTCATGCCTAGATATAGACACATACACACTTAAAATTTGGTGAGGGTACATGACCTAATTACCGAGAAATGAGACCGAGAACTTTGCCAATATTTCTGAAAATCTGACGAAGTCTCGAAATTTTCTAAGTTCGAAATTTTATAGTAATCCCCTGGTTAGGGAGCTGATATTTTCAGGGATTCATGCCTAGATATAGACACATACACACTTAAAATTTGGTGAGGGTACATGACCTAATTACCGAGAAATGAGACCGAGAACTTTGCCAATATTTCTGAAAATCTGACGAAGTCTCGAAATTTTCTAAGTTCGAAATTTTATAGTAATCCCCTGGTTAGGGAGCTGATATTTTCAGGGATTCATGCCTAGATATAGACACATACACACTTAAAATTTGGTGAGGGTACATGACCTAATTACCGAGAAATGAGACCGAGAACTTTGCCAATATTTCTGAAAATCTGACGAAGTCTCGAAATTTTCTAAGTTCGAAATTTTATAGTAATCCCCTGGTTAGGGAGCTGATATTTTCAGGGATTCATGCCTAGATATAGACACATACACACTTAAAATTTGGTGAGGGTACATGACCTAATTACCGAGAAATGAGACCGAGAACTTTGCCAATATTTCTGAAAATCTGACGAAGTCTCGAAATTTTCTAAGTTCGAAATTTTATAGTAATCCCCTGGTTAGGGAGCTGATATTTTCAGGGATTCATGCCTAGATATAGACACATACACACTTAAAATTTGGTGAGGGTACATGACCTAATTACCGAGAAATGAGACCGAGAACTTTGCCAATATTTCTGAAAATCTGACGAAGTCTCGAAATTTTCTAAGTTCGAAATTTTATAGTAATCCCCTGGTTAGGGAGCTGATATTTTCAGGGATTCATGCCTAGATATAGACACATACACACTTAAAATTTGGTGAGGGTACATGACCTAATTACCGAGAAATGAGACCGAGAACTTTGCCAATATTTCTGAAAATCTGACGAAGTCTCGAAATTTTCTAAGTTCGAAATTTTATAGTAATCCCCTGGTTAGGGAGCTGATATTTTCAGGGATTCATGCCTAGATATAGACACATACACACTTAAAATTTGGTGAGGGTACATGACCTAATTACCGAGAAATGAGACCGAGAACTTTGCCAATATTTCTGAAAATCTGACGAAGTCTCGAAATTTTCTAAGTTCGAAATTTTATAGTAATCCCCTGGTTAGGGAGCTGATATTTTCAGGGATTCATGCCTAGATATAGACACATACACACTTAAAATTTGGTGAGGGTACATGACCTAATTACCGAGAAATGAGACCGAGAACTTTGCCAATATTTCTGAAAATCTGACGAAGTCTCGAAATTTTCTAAGTTCGAAATTTTATAGTAATCCCCTGGTTAGGGAGCTGATATTTTCAGGGATTCATGCCTAGATATAGACACATACACACTTAAAATTTGGTGAGGGTACATGACCTAATTACCGAGAAATGAGACCGAGAACTTTGCCAATATTTCTGAAAATCTGACGAAGTCTCGAAATTTTCTAAGTTCGAAATTTTATAGTAATCCCCTGGTTAGGGAGCTGATATTTTCAGGGATTCATGCCTAGATATAGACACATACACACTTAAAATTTGGTGAGGGTACATGACCTAATTACCGAGAAATGAGACCGAGAACTTTGCCAATATTTCTGAAAATCTGACGAAGTCTCGAAATTTTCTAAGTTCGAAATTTTATAGTAATCCCCTGGTTAGGGAGCTGATATTTTCAGGGATTCATGCCTAGATATAGACACATACACACTTAAAATTTGGTGAGGGTACATGACCTAATTACCGAGAAATGAGACCGAGAACTTTGCCAATATTTCTGAAAATCTGACGAAGTCTCGAAATTTTCTAAGTTCGAAATTTTATAGTAATCCCCTGGTTAGGGAGCTGATATTTTCAGGGATTCATGCCTAGATATAGACACATACACACTTAAAATTTGGTGAGGGTACATGACCTAATTACCGAGAAATGAGACCGAGAACTTTGCCAATATTTCTGAAAATCTGACGAAGTCTCGAAATTTTCTAAGTTCGAAATTTTATAGTAATCCCCTGGTTAGGGAGCTGATATTTTCAGGGATTCATGCCTAGATATAGACACATACACACTTAAAATTTGGTGAGGGTACATGACCTAATTACCGAGAAATGAGACCGAGAACTTTGCCAATATTTCTGAAAATCTGACGAAGTCTCGAAATTTTCTAAGTTCGAAATTTTATAGTAATCCCCTGGTTAGGGAGCTGATATTTTCAGGGATTCATGCCTAGATATAGACACATACACACTTAAAATTTGGTGAGGGTACATGACCTAATTACCGAGAAATGAGACCGAGAACTTTGCCAATATTTCTGAAAATCTGACGAAGTCTCGAAATTTTCTAAGTTCGAAATTTTATAGTAATCCCCTGGTTAGGGAGCTGATATTTTCAGGGATTCATGCCTAGATATAGACACATACACACTTAAAATTTGGTGAGGGTACATGACCTAATTACCGAGAAATGAGACCGAGAACTTTGCCAATATTTCTGAAAATCTGACGAAGTCTCGAAATTTTCTAAGTTCGAAATTTTATAGTAATCCCCTGGTTAGGGAGCTGATATTTTCAGGGATTCATGCCTAGATATAGACACATACACACTTAAAATTTGGTGAGGGTACATGACCTAATTACCGAGAAATGAGACCGAGAACTTTGCCAATATTTCTGAAAATCTGACGAAGTCTCGAAATTTTCTAAGTTCGAAATTTTATAGTAATCCCCTGGTTAGGGAGCTGATATTTTCAGGGATTCATGCCTAGATATAGACACATACACACTTAAAATTTGGTGAGGGTACATGACCTAATTACCGAGAAATGAGACCGAGAACTTTGCCAATATTTCTGAAAATCTGACGAAGTCTCGAAATTTTCTAAGTTCGAAATTTTATAGTAATCCCCTGGTTAGGGAGCTGATATTTTCAGGGATTCATGCCTAGATATAGACACATACACACTTAAAATTTGGTGAGGGTACATGACCTAATTACCGAGAAATGAGACCGAGAACTTTGCCAATATTTCTGAAAATCTGACGAAGTCTCGAAATTTTCTAAGTTCGAAATTTTATAGTAATCCCCTGGTTAGGGAGCTGATATTTTCAGGGATTCATGCCTAGATATAGACACATACACACTTAAAATTTGGTGAGGGTACATGACCTAATTACCGAGAAATGAGACCGAGAACTTTGCCAATATTTCTGAAAATCTGACGAAGTCTCGAAATTTTCTAAGTTCGAAATTTTATAGTAATCCCCTGGTTAGGGAGCTGATATTTTCAGGGATTCATGCCTAGATATAGACACATACACACTTAAAATTTGGTGAGGGTACATGACCTAATTACCGAGAAATGAGACCGAGAACTTTGCCAATATTTCTGAAAATCTGACGAAGTCTCGAAATTTTCTAAGTTCGAAATTTTATAGTAATCCCCTGGTTAGGGAGCTGATATTTTCAGGGATTCATGCCTAGATATAGACACATACACACTTAAAATTTGGTGAGGGTACATGACCTAATTACCGAGAAATGAGACCGAGAACTTTGCCAATATTTCTGAAAATCTGACGAAGTCTCGAAATTTTCTAAGTTCGAAATTTTATAGTAATCCCCTGGTTAGGGAGCTGATATTTTCAGGGATTCATGCCTAGATATAGACACATACACACTTAAAATTTGGTGAGGGTACATGACCTAATTACCGAGAAATGAGACCGAGAACTTTGCCAATATTTCTGAAAATCTGACGAAGTCTCGAAATTTTCTAAGTTCGAAATTTTATAGTAATCCCCTGGTTAGGGAGCTGATATTTTCAGGGATTCATGCCTAGATATAGACACATACACACTTAAAATTTGGTGAGGGTACATGACCTAATTACCGAGAAATGAGACCGAGAACTTTGCCAATATTTCTGAAAATCTGACGAAGTCTCGAAATTTTCTAAGTTCGAAATTTTATAGTAATCCCCTGGTTAGGGAGCTGATATTTTCAGGGATTCATGCCTAGATATAGACACATACACACTTAAAATTTGGTGAGGGTACATGACCTAATTACCGAGAAATGAGACCGAGAACTTTGCCAATATTTCTGAAAATCTGACGAAGTCTCGAAATTTTCTAAGTTCGAAATTTTATAGTAATCCCCTGGTTAGGGAGCTGATATTTTCAGGGATTCATGCCTAGATATAGACACATACACACTTAAAATTTGGTGAGGGTACATGACCTAATTACCGAGAAATGAGACCGAGAACTTTGCCAATATTTCTGAAAATCTGACGAAGTCTCGAAATTTTCTAAGTTCGAAATTTTATAGTAATCCCCTGGTTAGGGAGCTGATATTTTCAGGGATTCATGCCTAGATATAGACACATACACACTTAAAATTTGGTGAGGGTACATGACCTAATTACCGAGAAATGAGACCGAGAACTTTGCCAATATTTCTGAAAATCTGACGAAGTCTCGAAATTTTCTAAGTTCGAAATTTTATAGTAATCCCCTGGTTAGGGAGCTGATATTTTCAGGGATTCATGCCTAGATATAGACACATACACACTTAAAATTTGGTGAGGGTACATGACCTAATTACCGAGAAATGAGACCGAGAACTTTGCCAATATTTCTGAAAATCTGACGAAGTCTCGAAATTTTCTAAGTTCGAAATTTTATAGTAATCCCCTGGTTAGGGAGCTGATATTTTCAGGGATTCATGCCTAGATATAGACACATACACACTTAAAATTTGGTGAGGGTACATGACCTAATTACCGAGAAATGAGACCGAGAACTTTGCCAATATTTCTGAAAATCTGACGAAGTCTCGAAATTTTCTAAGTTCGAAATTTTATAGTAATCCCCTGGTTAGGGAGCTGATATTTTCAGGGATTCATGCCTAGATATAGACACATACACACTTAAAATTTGGTGAGGGTACATGACCTAATTACCGAGAAATGAGACCGAGAACTTTGCCAATATTTCTGAAAATCTGACGAAGTCTCGAAATTTTCTAAGTTCGAAATTTTATAGTAATCCCCTGGTTAGGGAGCTGATATTTTCAGGGATTCATGCCTAGATATAGACACATACACACTTAAAATTTGGTGAGGGTACATGACCTAATTACCGAGAAATGAGACCGAGAACTTTGCCAATATTTCTGAAAATCTGACGAAGTCTCGAAATTTTCTAAGTTCGAAATTTTATAGTAATCCCCTGGTTAGGGAGCTGATATTTTCAGGGATTCATGCCTAGATATAGACACATACACACTTAAAATTTGGTGAGGGTACATGACCTAATTACCGAGAAATGAGACCGAGAACTTTGCCAATATTTCTGAAAATCTGACGAAGTCTCGAAATTTTCTAAGTTCGAAATTTTATAGTAATCCCCTGGTTAGGGAGCTGATATTTTCAGGGATTCATGCCTAGATATAGACACATACACACTTAAAATTTGGTGAGGGTACATGACCTAATTACCGAGAAATGAGACCGAGAACTTTGCCAATATTTCTGAAAATCTGACGAAGTCTCGAAATTTTCTAAGTTCGAAATTTTATAGTAATCCCCTGGTTAGGGAGCTGATATTTTCAGGGATTCATGCCTAGATATAGACACATACACACTTAAAATTTGGTGAGGGTACATGACCTAATTACCGAGAAATGAGACCGAGAACTTTGCCAATATTTCTGAAAATCTGACGAAGTCTCGAAATTTTCTAAGTTCGAAATTTTATAGTAATCCCCTGGTTAGGGAGCTGATATTTTCAGGGATTCATGCCTAGATATAGACACATACACACTTAAAATTTGGTGAGGGTACATGACCTAATTACCGAGAAATGAGACCGAGAACTTTGCCAATATTTCTGAAAATCTGACGAAGTCTCGAAATTTTCTAAGTTCGAAATTTTATAGTAATCCCCTGGTTAGGGAGCTGATATTTTCAGGGATTCATGCCTAGATATAGACACATACACACTTAAAATTTGGTGAGGGTACATGACCTAATTACCGAGAAATGAGACCGAGAACTTTGCCAATATTTCTGAAAATCTGACGAAGTCTCGAAATTTTCTAAGTTCGAAATTTTATAGTAATCCCCTGGTTAGGGAGCTGATATTTTCAGGGATTCATGCCTAGATATAGACACATACACACTTAAAATTTGGTGAGGGTACATGACCTAATTACCGAGAAATGAGACCGAGAACTTTGCCAATATTTCTGAAAATCTGACGAAGTCTCGAAATTTTCTAAGTTCGAAATTTTATAGTAATCCCCTGGTTAGGGAGCTGATATTTTCAGGGATTCATGCCTAGATATAGACACATACACACTTAAAATTTGGTGAGGGTACATGACCTAATTACCGAGAAATGAGACCGAGAACTTTGCCAATATTTCTGAAAATCTGACGAAGTCTCGAAATTTTCTAAGTTCGAAATTTTATAGTAATCCCCTGGTTAGGGAGCTGATATTTTCAGGGATTCATGCCTAGATATAGACACATACACACTTAAAATTTGGTGAGGGTACATGACCTAATTACCGAGAAATGAGACCGAGAACTTTGCCAATATTTCTGAAAATCTGACGAAGTCTCGAAATTTTCTAAGTTCGAAATTTTATAGTAATCCCCTGGTTAGGGAGCTGATATTTTCAGGGATTCATGCCTAGATATAGACACATACACACTTAAAATTTGGTGAGGGTACATGACCTAATTACCGAGAAATGAGACCGAGAACTTTGCCAATATTTCTGAAAATCTGACGAAGTCTCGAAATTTTCTAAGTTCGAAATTTTATAGTAATCCCCTGGTTAGGGAGCTGATATTTTCAGGGATTCATGCCTAGATATAGACACATACACACTTAAAATTTGGTGAGGGTACATGACCTAATTACCGAGAAATGAGACCGAGAACTTTGCCAATATTTCTGAAAATCTGACGAAGTCTCGAAATTTTCTAAGTTCGAAATTTTATAGTAATCCCCTGGTTAGGGAGCTGATATTTTCAGGGATTCATGCCTAGATATAGACACATACACACTTAAAATTTGGTGAGGGTACATGACCTAATTACCGAGAAATGAGACCGAGAACTTTGCCAATATTTCTGAAAATCTGACGAAGTCTCGAAATTTTCTAAGTTCGAAATTTTATAGTAATCCCCTGGTTAGGGAGCTGATATTTTCAGGGATTCATGCCTAGATATAGACACATACACACTTAAAATTTGGTGAGGGTACATGACCTAATTACCGAGAAATGAGACCGAGAACTTTGCCAATATTTCTGAAAATCTGACGAAGTCTCGAAATTTTCTAAGTTCGAAATTTTATAGTAATCCCCTGGTTAGGGAGCTGATATTTTCAGGGATTCATGCCTAGATATAGACACATACACACTTAAAATTTGGTGAGGGTACATGACCTAATTACCGAGAAATGAGACCGAGAACTTTGCCAATATTTCTGAAAATCTGACGAAGTCTCGAAATTTTCTAAGTTCGAAATTTTATAGTAATCCCCTGGTTAGGGAGCTGATATTTTCAGGGATTCATGCCTAGATATAGACACATACACACTTAAAATTTGGTGAGGGTACATGACCTAATTACCGAGAAATGAGACCGAGAACTTTGCCAATATTTCTGAAAATCTGACGAAGTCTCGAAATTTTCTAAGTTCGAAATTTTATAGTAATCCCCTGGTTAGGGAGCTGATATTTTCAGGGATTCATGCCTAGATATAGACACATACACACTTAAAATTTGGTGAGGGTACATGACCTAATTACCGAGAAATGAGACCGAGAACTTTGCCAATATTTCTGAAAATCTGACGAAGTCTCGAAATTTTCTAAGTTCGAAATTTTATAGTAATCCCCTGGTTAGGGAGCTGATATTTTCAGGGATTCATGCCTAGATATAGACACATACACACTTAAAATTTGGTGAGGGTACATGACCTAATTACCGAGAAATGAGACCGAGAACTTTGCCAATATTTCTGAAAATCTGACGAAGTCTCGAAATTTTCTAAGTTCGAAATTTTATAGTAATCCCCTGGTTAGGGAGCTGATATTTTCAGGGATTCATGCCTAGATATAGACACATACACACTTAAAATTTGGTGAGGGTACATGACCTAATTACCGAGAAATGAGACCGAGAACTTTGCCAATATTTCTGAAAATCTGACGAAGTCTCGAAATTTTCTAAGTTCGAAATTTTATAGTAATCCCCTGGTTAGGGAGCTGATATTTTCAGGGATTCATGCCTAGATATAGACACATACACACTTAAAATTTGGTGAGGGTACATGACCTAATTACCGAGAAATGAGACCGAGAACTTTGCCAATATTTCTGAAAATCTGACGAAGTCTCGAAATTTTCTAAGTTCGAAATTTTATAGTAATCCCCTGGTTAGGGAGCTGATATTTTCAGGGATTCATGCCTAGATATAGACACATACACACTTAAAATTTGGTGAGGGTACATGACCTAATTACCGAGAAATGAGACCGAGAACTTTGCCAATATTTCTGAAAATCTGACGAAGTCTCGAAATTTTCTAAGTTCGAAATTTTATAGTAATCCCCTGGTTAGGGAGCTGATATTTTCAGGGATTCATGCCTAGATATAGACACATACACACTTAAAATTTGGTGAGGGTACATGACCTAATTACCGAGAAATGAGACCGAGAACTTTGCCAATATTTCTGAAAATCTGACGAAGTCTCGAAATTTTCTAAGTTCGAAATTTTATAGTAATCCCCTGGTTAGGGAGCTGATATTTTCAGGGATTCATGCCTAGATATAGACACATACACACTTAAAATTTGGTGAGGGTACATGACCTAATTACCGAGAAATGAGACCGAGAACTTTGCCAATATTTCTGAAAATCTGACGAAGTCTCGAAATTTTCTAAGTTCGAAATTTTATAGTAATCCCCTGGTTAGGGAGCTGATATTTTCAGGGATTCATGCCTAGATATAGACACATACACACTTAAAATTTGGTGAGGGTACATGACCTAATTACCGAGAAATGAGACCGAGAACTTTGCCAATATTTCTGAAAATCTGACGAAGTCTCGAAATTTTCTAAGTTCGAAATTTTATAGTAATCCCCTGGTTAGGGAGCTGATATTTTCAGGGATTCATGCCTAGATATAGACACATACACACTTAAAATTTGGTGAGGGTACATGACCTAATTACCGAGAAATGAGACCGAGAACTTTGCCAATATTTCTGAAAATCTGACGAAGTCTCGAAATTTTCTAAGTTCGAAATTTTATAGTAATCCCCTGGTTAGGGAGCTGATATTTTCAGGGATTCATGCCTAGATATAGACACATACACACTTAAAATTTGGTGAGGGTACATGACCTAATTACCGAGAAATGAGACCGAGAACTTTGCCAATATTTCTGAAAATCTGACGAAGTCTCGAAATTTTCTAAGTTCGAAATTTTATAGTAATCCCCTGGTTAGGGAGCTGATATTTTCAGGGATTCATGCCTAGATATAGACACATACACACTTAAAATTTGGTGAGGGTACATGACCTAATTACCGAGAAATGAGACCGAGAACTTTGCCAATATTTCTGAAAATCTGACGAAGTCTCGAAATTTTCTAAGTTCGAAATTTTATAGTAATCCCCTGGTTAGGGAGCTGATATTTTCAGGGATTCATGCCTAGATATAGACACATACACACTTAAAATTTGGTGAGGGTACATGACCTAATTACCGAGAAATGAGACCGAGAACTTTGCCAATATTTCTGAAAATCTGACGAAGTCTCGAAATTTTCTAAGTTCGAAATTTTATAGTAATCCCCTGGTTAGGGAGCTGATATTTTCAGGGATTCATGCCTAGATATAGACACATACACACTTAAAATTTGGTGAGGGTACATGACCTAATTACCGAGAAATGAGACCGAGAACTTTGCCAATATTTCTGAAAATCTGACGAAGTCTCGAAATTTTCTAAGTTCGAAATTTTATAGTAATCCCCTGGTTAGGGAGCTGATATTTTCAGAGATTCATGCCTAGATATAGACACATACACACTTAAAATTTGGTGAGGGTACATGACCTAATTACCGAGAAATGAGACCGAGAACTTTGCCAATATTTCTGAAAATCTGACGAAGTCTCGAAATTTTCTAAGTTCGAAATTTTATAGTAATCCCCTGGTTAGGGAGCTGATATTTTCAGGGATTCATGCCTAGATATAGACACATACACACTTAAAATTTGGTGAGGGTACATGACCTAATTACCGAGAAATGAGACCGAGAACTTTGCCAATATTTCTGAAAATCTGACGAAGTCTCGAAATTTTCTAAGTTCGAAATTTTATAGTAATCCCCTGGTTAGGGAGCTGATATTTTCAGGGATTCATGCCTAGATATAGACACATACACACTTAAAATTTGGTGAGGGTACATGACCTAATTACCGAGAAATGAGACCGAGAACTTTGCCAATATTTCTGAAAATCTGACGAAGTCTCGAAATTTTCTAAGTTCGAAATTTTATAGTAATCCCCTGGTTAGGGAGCTGATATTTTCAGGGATTCATGCCTAGATATAGACACATACACACTTAAAATTTGGTGAGGGTACATGACCTAATTACCGAGAAATGAGACCGAGAACTTTGCCAATATTTCTGAAAATCTGACGAAGTCTCGAAATTTTCTAAGTTCGAAATTTTATAGTAATCCCCTGGTTAGGGAGCTGATATTTTCAGGGATTCATGCCTAGATATAGACACATACACACTTAAAATTTGGTGAGGGTACATGACCTAATTACCGAGAAATGAGACCGAGAACTTTGCCAATATTTCTGAAAATCTGACGAAGTCTCGAAATTTTCTAAGTTCGAAATTTTATAGTAATCCCCTGGTTAGGGAGCTGATATTTTCAGGGATTCATGCCTAGATATAGACACATACACACTTAAAATTTGGTGAGGGTACATGACCTAATTACCGAGAAATGAGACCGAGAACTTTGCCAATATTTCTGAAAATCTGACGAAGTCTCGAAATTTTCTAAGTTCGAAATTTTATAGTAATCCCCTGGTTAGGGAGCTGATATTTTCAGGGATTCATGCCTAGATATAGACACATACACACTTAAAATTTGGTGAGGGTACATGACCTAATTACCGAGAAATGAGACCGAGAACTTTGCCAATATTTCTGAAAATCTGACGAAGTCTCGAAATTTTCTAAGTTCGAAATTTTATAGTAATCCCCTGGTTAGGGAGCTGATATTTTCAGGGATTCATGCCTAGATATAGACACATACACACTTAAAATTTGGTGAGGGTACATGACCTAATTACCGAGAAATGAGACCGAGAACTTTGCCAATATTTCTGAAAATCTGACGAAGTCTCGAAATTTTCTAAGTTCGAAATTTTATAGTAATCCCCTGGTTAGGGAGCTGATATTTTCAGGGATTCATGCCTAGATATAGACACATACACACTTAAAATTTGGTGAGGGTACATGACCTAATTACCGAGAAATGAGACCGAGAACTTTGCCAATATTTCTGAAAATCTGACGAAGTCTCGAAATTTTCTAAGTTCGAAATTTTATAGTAATCCCCTGGTTAGGGAGCTGATATTTTCAGGGATTCATGCCTAGATATAGACACATACACACTTAAAATTTGGTGAGGGTACATGACCTAATTACCGAGAAATGAGACCGAGAACTTTGCCAATATTTCTGAAAATCTGACGAAGTCTCGAAATTTTCTAAGTTCGAAATTTTATAGTAATCCCCTGGTTAGGGAGCTGATATTTTCAGGGATTCATGCCTAGATATAGACACATACACACTTAAAATTTGGTGAGGGTACATGACCTAATTACCGAGAAATGAGACCGAGAACTTTGCCAATATTTCTGAAAATCTGACGAAGTCTCGAAATTTTCTAAGTTCGAAATTTTATAGTAATCCCCTGGTTAGGGAGCTGATATTTTCAGGGATTCATGCCTAGATATAGACACATACACACTTAAAATTTGGTGAGGGTACATGACCTAATTACCGAGAAATGAGACCGAGAACTTTGCCAATATTTCTGAAAATCTGACGAAGTCTCGAAATTTTCTAAGTTCGAAATTTTATAGTAATCCCCTGGTTAGGGAGCTGATATTTTCAGGGATTCATGCCTAGATATAGACACATACACACTTAAAATTTGGTGAGGGTACATGACCTAATTACCGAGAAATGAGACCGAGAACTTTGCCAATATTTCTGAAAATCTGACGAAGTCTCGAAATTTTCTAAGTTCGAAATTTTATAGTAATCCCCTGGTTAGGGAGCTGATATTTTCAGGGATTCATGCCTAGATATAGACACATACACACTTAAAATTTGGTGAGGGTACATGACCTAATTACCGAGAAATGAGACCGAGAACTTTGCCAATATTTCTGAAAATCTGACGAAGTCTCGAAATTTTCTAAGTTCGAAATTTTATAGTAATCCCCTGGTTAGGGAGCTGATATTTTCAGGGATTCATGCCTAGATATAGACACATACACACTTAAAATTTGGTGAGGGTACATGACCTAATTACCGAGAAATGAGACCGAGAACTTTGCCAATATTTCTGAAAATCTGACGAAGTCTCGAAATTTTCTAAGTTCGAAATTTTATAGTAATCCCCTGGTTAGGGAGCTGATATTTTCAGGGATTCATGCCTAGATATAGACACATACACACTTAAAATTTGGTGAGGGTACATGACCTAATTACCGAGAAATGAGACCGAGAACTTTGCCAATATTTCTGAAAATCTGACGAAGTCTCGAAATTTTCTAAGTTCGAAATTTTATAGTAATCCCCTGGTTAGGGAGCTGATATTTTCAGGGATTCATGCCTAGATATAGACACATACACACTTAAAATTTGGTGAGGGTACATGACCTAATTACCGAGAAATGAGACCGAGAACTTTGCCAATATTTCTGAAAATCTGACGAAGTCTCGAAATTTTCTAAGTTCGAAATTTTATAGTAATCCCCTGGTTAGGGAGCTGATATTTTCAGGGATTCATGCCTAGATATAGACACATACACACTTAAAATTTGGTGAGGGTACATGACCTAATTACCGAGAAATGAGACCGAGAACTTTGCCAATATTTCTGAAAATCTGACGAAGTCTCGAAATTTTCTAAGTTCGAAATTTTATAGTAATCCCCTGGTTAGGGAGCTGATATTTTCAGGGATTCATGCCTAGATATAGACACATACACACTTAAAATTTGGTGAGGGTACATGACCTAATTACCGAGAAATGAGACCGAGAACTTTGCCAATATTTCTGAAAATCTGACGAAGTCTCGAAATTTTCTAAGTTCGAAATTTTATAGTAATCCCCTGGTTAGGGAGCTGATATTTTCAGGGATTCATGCCTAGATATAGACACATACACACTTAAAATTTGGTGAGGGTACATGACCTAATTACCGAGAAATGAGACCGAGAACTTTGCCAATATTTCTGAAAATCTGACGAAGTCTCGAAATTTTCTAAGTTCGAAATTTTATAGTAATCCCCTGGTTAGGGAGCTGATATTTTCAGGGATTCATGCCTAGATATAGACACATACACACTTAAAATTTGGTGAGGGTACATGACCTAATTACCGAGAAATGAGACCGAGAACTTTGCCAATATTTCTGAAAATCTGACGAAGTCTCGAAATTTTCTAAGTTCGAAATTTTATAGTAATCCCCTGGTTAGGGAGCTGATATTTTCAGGGATTCATGCCTAGATATAGACACATACACACTTAAAATTTGGTGAGGGTACATGACCTAATTACCGAGAAATGAGACCGAGAACTTTGCCAATATTTCTGAAAATCTGACGAAGTCTCGAAATTTTCTAAGTTCGAAATTTTATAGTAATCCCCTGGTTAGGGAGCTGATATTTTCAGGGATTCATGCCTAGATATAGACACATACACACTTAAAATTTGGTGAGGGTGCATGACCTAATTACCGAGAAATGAGACCGAGAACTTTGCCAATATTTCTGAAAATCTGACGAAGTCTCGAAATTTTCTAAGTTCGAAATTTTATAGTAATCCCCTGGTTAGGGAGCTGATATTTTCAGGGATTCATGCCTAGATATAGACACATACACACTTAAAATTTGGTGAGGGTACATGACCTAATTACCGAGAAATGAGACCGAGAACTTTGCCAATATTTCTGAAAATCTGACGAAGTCTCGAAATTTTCTAAGTTCGAAATTTTATAGTAATCCCCTGGTTAGGGAGCTGATATTTTCAGGGATTCATGCCTAGATATAGACACATCACACTTAAAATTTGGTGAGGGTACATGACCTAATTACCGAGAAATGAGACCGAGAACTTTGCCAATATTTCTGAAAATCTGACGAAGTCTCGAAATTTTCTAAGTTCGAAATTTTATAGTAATCCCCTGGTTAGGGAGCTGATATTTTCAGGGATTCATGCCTAGATATAGACACATACACACTTAAAATTTGGTGAGGGTACATGACCTAATTACCGAGAAATGAGACCGAGAACTTTGCCAATATTTCTGAAAATCTGACGAAGTCTCGAAATTTTCTAAGTTCGAAATTTTATAGTAATCCCCTGGTTAGGGAGCTGATATTTTCAGGGATTCATGCCTAGATATAGACACATACACACTTAAAATTTGGTGAGGGTACATGACCTAATTACCGAGAAATGAGACCGAGAACTTTGCCAATATTTCTGAAAATCTGACGAAGTCTCGAAATTTTCTAAGTTCGAAATTTTATAGTAATCCCCTGGTTAGGGAGCTGATATTTTCAGGGATTCATGCCTAGATATAGACACATACACACTTAAAATTTGGTGAGGGTACATGACCTAATTACCGAGAAATGAGACCGAGAACTTTGCCAATATTTCTGAAAATCTGACGAAGTCTCGAAATTTTCTAAGTTCGAAATTTTATAGTAATCCCCTGGTTAGGGAGCTGATATTTTCAGGGATTCATGCCTAGATATAGACACATACACACTTAAAATTTGGTGAGGGTACATGACCTAATTACCGAGAAATGAGACCGAGAACTTTGCCAATATTTCTGAAAATCTGACGAAGTCTCGAAATTTTCTAAGTTCGAAATTTTATAGTAATCCCCTGGTTAGGGAGCTGATATTTTCAGGGATTCATGCCTAGATATAGACACATACACACTTAAAATTTGGTGAGGGTACATGACCTAATTACCGAGAAATGAGACCGAGAACTTTGCCAATATTTCTGAAAATCTGACGAAGTCTCGAAATTTTCTAAGTTCGAAATTTTATAGTAATCCCCTGGTTAGGGAGCTGATATTTTCAGGGATTCATGCCTAGATATAGACACATACACACTTAAAATTTGGTGAGGGTACATGACCTAATTACCGAGAAATGAGACCGAGAACTTTGCCAATATTTCTGAAAATCTGACGAAGTCTCGAAATTTTCTAAGTTCGAAATTTTATAGTAATCCCCTGGTTAGGGAGCTGATATTTTCAGGGATTCATGCCTAGATATAGACACATACACACTTAAAATTTGGTGAGGGTACATGACCTAATTACCGAGAAATGAGACCGAGAACTTTGCCAATATTTCTGAAAATCTGACGAAGTCTCGAAATTTTCTAAGTTCGAAATTTTATAGTAATCCCCTGGTTAGGGAGCTGATATTTTCAGGGATTCATGCCTAGATATAGACACATACACACTTAAAATTTGGTGAGGGTACATGACCTAATTACCGAGAAATGAGACCGAGAACTTTGCCAATATTTCTGAAAATCTGACGAAGTCTCGAAATTTTCTAAGTTCAAAATTTTATAGTAATCCCCTGGTTAGGGAGCTGATATTTTCAGGGATTCATGCCTAGATATAGACACATACACACTTAAAATTTGGTGAGGGTACATGACCTAATTACCGAGAAATGAGACCGAGAACTTTGCCAATATTTCTGAAAATCTGACGAAGTCTCGAAATTTTCTAAGTTCAAAATTTTATAGTAATCCCCTGGTTAGGGAGCTGATATTTTCAGGGATTCATGCCTAGATATAGACACATACACACTTAAAATTTGGTGAGGGTACATGACCTAATTACCGAGAAATGAGACCGAGAACTTTGCCAATATTTCTGAAAATCTGACGAAGTCTCGAAATTTTCTAAGTTCGAAATTTTATAGTAATCCCCTGGTTAGGGAGCTGATATTTTCAGGGATTCATGCCTAGATATAGACACATACACACTTAAAATTTGGTGAGGGTACATGACCTAATTACCGAGAAATGAGACCGAGAACTTTGCCAATATTTCTGAAAATCTGACGAAGTCTCGAAATTTTCTAAGTTCGAAATTTTATAGTAATCCCCTGGTTAGGGAGCTGATATTTTCAGGGATTCATGCCTAGATATAGACACATACACACTTAAAATTTGGTGAGGGTACATGACCTAATTACCGAGAAATGAGACCGAGAACTTTGCCAATATTTCTGAAAATCTGACGAAGTCTCGAAATTTTCTAAGTTCGAAATTTTATAGTAATCCCCTGGTTAGGGAGCTGATATTTTCAGGGATTCATGCCTAGATATAGACACATACACACTTAAAATTTGATGAGGGTACATGACCTAATTACCGAGAAATGAGACCGAGAACTTTGCCAATATTTCTGAAAATCTGACGAAGTCTCGAAATTTTCTAAGTTCGAAATTTTATAGTAATCCCCTGGTTAGGGAGCTGATATTTTCAGGGATTCATGCCTAGATATAGACACATACACACTTAAAATTTGGTGAGGGTACATGACCTAATTACCGAGAAATGAGACCGAGAACTTTGCCAATATTTCTGAAAATCTGACGAAGTCTCGAAATTTTCTAAGTTCGAAATTTTATAGTAATCCCCTGGTTAGGGAGCTGATATTTTCAGGGATTCATGCCTAGATATAGACACATACACACTTAAAATTTGGTGAGGGTACATGACCTAATTACCGAGAAATGAGACCGAGAACTTTGCCAATATTTCTGAAAATCTGACGAAGTCTCGAAATTTTCTAAGTTCGAAATTTTATAGTAATCCCCTGGTTAGGGAGCTGATATTTTCAGGGATTCATGCCTAGATATAGACACATACACACTTAAAATTTGGTGAGGGTACATGACCTAATTACCGAGAAATGAGACCGAGAACTTTGCCAATATTTCTGAAAATCTGACGAAGTCTCGAAATTTTCTAAGTTCGAAATTTTATAGTAATCCCCTGGTTAGGGAGCTGATATTTTCAGGGATTCATGCCTAGATATAGACACATACACACTTAAAATTTGGTGAGGGTACATGACCTAATTACCGAGAAATGAGACCGAGAACTTTGCCAATATTTCTGAAAATCTGACGAAGTCTCGAAATTTTCTAAGTTCGAAATTTTATAGTAATCCCCTGGTTAGGGAGCTGATATTTTCAGGGATTCATGCCTAGATATAGACACATACACACTTAAAATTTGGTGAGGGTACATGACCTAATTACCGAGAAATGAGACCGAGAACCTACCAAATGTTTTGAATGTATACCATAAAGGAAGTACTAATCGTTTTTCAGGATTGAAATATCCAGGGGAATATGGCATAAATCAGTAAATCCCCCTTTTTCCTTTTACTTTCGCTGCGACTTCGAAATTGATCTAACCGAGGCGAGTCGGGACGCAAAATGTTTCAATTAAACCATTAAACTACGACTGTGTTACTGATTGATACGGGTTGTTATGAATCTAATTCGGAGGGATAAGGACACGCGTACGGATACATTCTGATAGCCACGAATGGCAAACGGATAGCTCCGACGGCACTACAGATTGGCTGGACTGGCTTGAACCCCCTATATATTTACGTCCTCATTATCAACTAAAACACCCAATAGTTTCAAGATGAGACGGTCTCAGCTGCTTTGTAACAGTTTCAGGGTTCCATACACGACTTTATATATTTATTTGAAAACGAATGGATGAGGTATTATCTCATATATTGACCAAAGAAACTCAATCCGTAGCTATGTATAGCCTTTCCTTGTCGGATACATGGCTATCCGTAGCAATCCCTTAGGTGAGTCGTAGATACCCGTTCGTGAGTGGTCTAGTTATTTTTTATCATAAAGAATGGCAACGGATTGCAACTGATGTGTTACGCGTAGCTACGAGAGCTGATTGATATATGCTTTGAGCCTCTGATCTCTGGGATGCAGAATATTTTCTACAGATAAATTACTGTAAATCATCTTTTGTTCGCGGGCGTTTTATTTTCGCGAGATCATTCCATTTGCGAAAGTAAAACGCCGTGTATATGTCCTAATTACCCCCCATTCACACTATGTTCCCGGCGGCCACGGCGACCACGTTTCAAGCCACCGTGGACGAAACGTGGTGAACGTAAGACAACGTAGGAGAACGGGATCGACAATCGTAACTAGCCGTGGTTGCCGGGGCTGACGGGGCAAATGTTTAAACTGTCAAAACATTTGTCATGGCAGCCCACGGTGCAGATGGCCTACTTTAGAAACCGTAGCAAAACGGGTCGAACGCAACGCAACGTGACAGAACGTTACAGACCGTGACAAAACTTGGGACAGTGTCCGTAGCGGAACGGGAAGCAAAAGTATGACTCAACAAATTACGATCCTAGCGAAGTTGAGTTACGGTCTGCCACGTTTATGTCCCGTTTAGCTGCGGCTGCTTTAGAGCAGATGCACGTTTTATCAAGGTGAGCTACGGTTTCTCACGGCGAGCTAAGGAAGTGTTAGCCGTTTCTTAACGGTACGTCCCGGCTTGTTACGGTTTATTTCAAGTTCTACTACGGCCTGGCACGGCACCCACGGTCACACAAGAAGTATAACAAACCAAACCCTTTTATGCAGCTTTTTGTGTCTCCTGTTCCCGGTTAATCGTAGTGGGCCTTGACAGAACTTGGTAGTCGTGGCCAACTTGATTGGATCGTAACAAACCGTAACAGACCTTATCAGAACGTGACAGGTCGTGAGGAAACGTACAAACGTCCGTAACAAGCCGTAGGTTGAAACCTAGTGCGCCGTCAGGTCTCCGGGATTCAGGAGCCGCGGCTCGTCAAGGATACCTTGATAGACCGTGCGAAAACGTAACGAGACCTAACAGAACTTGAATACCAAGATAAAAACTGCCAAAAATCATACGGTGTGCTACGTTTTTGGCCGCCGTGACTGCCGTGGTCGCCGGGAACATAGTGTAAACCTAGGGTAAGACATGTGTAGTAAGTTACGCATATGCGATGTCGCGAAAATAAATCACCGCGAACCAATAACTTCACTCGTGTTTGCGAACATAAGACGCCGCGAATAAAAGCGGTTTACAGTATCTTCAAATATGACAAACAATCAATTGCATGCTTCACTTCTGACACAGTTACGGGAAAATATGAAACTAAAGCATCGCGGAAGCTCACTAAGTGTGCTGTTCCATCAGGGCAATGTTCCTGTTCACAAGTCTGTCACTGCCATGGCTGCCATTCATAATTGTGACTTTAATTTGATTGAGCATTCGCCTTATCTAATCAAACTTTCATATATTCCCAAAACTGAAAGCAGCTACATGTATTTCTGGCACCCACTTTCAGTCTTATGATGACGTCATACTTTCAGTGGATGGCTTTCTAACCAGTCCAGATAAGGAGTTCCTTCAAAATGGTATTGAGGCCTTAAACACCGGTTTTATAAAAGTGTTTAGATACAGAAGGGGATAATATAGAAAAATAATACAATTCAAATCGTTCAATACGAGAATCACAACATATCAATCGACCCTCGTAAAACCCCATACGGATTCCTACGACTCAACTTCTACTCCCCTTATTGGTGAGCCTTAATGCACTCGACTTTTCATACTTGGAACATACCCTGCATAGCGTATTAGTTGTGAAATGATACGCCATATATGAACAAATAAGGAATTTTGCGCCACACAAAGGGGAAATTTGTAATTGAGAAATTAAAATCGTCACGTTTGACATAAAAAGAGAAGACTTATCGATTGTATCATAGTAGTATGTTTAGGTAGGAGGGTAAAGTGTTGCTCTCAATTAATTCTTTGACGTCTAATTCTCTTGGATTGATGGCGCCAAAGCAACCATGAATGGTTGGATTGTTGATGGAGAGTACGTCATCAATGTAGTCCAGTTGACATATGATGCTGTTTCAAAGCAGAAACTATAGAAATTCTGCCTCGTACGAATAAGAGAGTATGTCACTTAGAAGAGGGGCACAGTTTGTGCCCAGTAAAATTCCAATACTTTGTTGGTATATTTTGCATTGAAAATCAACGACAATATTGTGTTTGAAAAAATAAGAATCTTGGTGATGTCGTCATAAGTGAATTTGTATATTGAATCAGAGTTCTTAATCTCAATAATTTTGTATCAGATCCCTTATCAGGTGATTGCAATAAAATGTTGGACCTAGAAAACTTTGAGACTTTGTCGTATCGTAACCTAGGAATATTATAAGTTTGAACCTTAATAACAAGGCCACGTACCCTCACCAAATTCAAGGTGTGTTTGAGTCAATGCCTAGGCATGAATCCCTGAAAATTCAGTATCGTAACCAGGGGAATACTATAAAAGTTTGGACTTAGAATTTTTTTCAGAATTTGTCTGAATTGTAGAAATATTAGCAAAGTTCTCGGCCTCATTCCTCGGTAACAAGGTCATGTACCCTCACCAAATTCAAAGTGTGTTTGAGTCAATGCCTAGGCATGCATCCCTGAAAATTTCAGTATCGTAACCAGGGGAATACTATAAAAGTTTGGACTTAGACTTTTTTTCAGAATTTGTCTGAATTGTAGAAATATTAGCAAAGTTCTCGGCCTCATTCCTCGGTAACAAGGTCATATACCCTCACCAAATTCAAAGTGTGTTTGAGTCAATGCGTAGGCATGAATCCCTGAAAATTTTAATATCGTAACCAAGGGAATACTATAATAGTTTGGACTTAGAAGAATTTTTTCAGAATTTGTCTGAATTGTATAAATATATTAGCAAAGTTCTCGGCCTCATTCCTCGGTAACAAGGTCATGTACCCTCACCAAATTCAAAGTGTGTTTGAGTCAATGCGTAGGCATGAATCCCTGAAAATTTTAATATCGTAACCAAGGGAATACTATAATAGTTTGGACTTAGAAGAATTTTTTCAGAATTTGTCTGAATTGTAGAAATATTAGCAAAGTTCTCGGCCTCATTCCTCGGTAACAAGGTCATGTACCCTCACCAAATTCAAAGTGTGTTTGAGTCAATGCCTAGGCATGAATCCCTGAAAATTTCAATATCGTAACCAAGGGAATACTATAAAAGTTTGGACTTAGAAGATTTTTTTCAGAATTTGTCTGAATTGAAGAAATATTAGCAAAATTCTCGGCCTCATTCCTCGGTAACAAGGTCATGTACCCTCACCAAATTCCAAGTGTGTTTGAGTCAATGCCTAGGTATGCATGAAAATTTCAGTATCGTAACCAGGGGAATACTATAAAAGTTTGGACTTAAAAATTTTTTCAGAATTTGTCTGAATTGTAGATATATTAGCAAAGTTCTCGGCCTCATTCCTCGGTAACAAGGTCATGTACCCTCACCAAATTCAAAGTGTGTTTGAGTCAATGCCTAGGCATGCATCCCTGAAAATTTCAGTATCGTAACCAGGGGAATACTATAAAAGTTTGGACTTAGACTTTTTTTCAGAATTTGTCTGAATTGTAGAAATATTAGCAAAGTTCTCGGCCTCATTCCTCGGTAACAAGGTCATGTACCCTCACCAAATTCAAAGTGTGTTTGAGTCAATGCGTAGGCATGAATCCCTGAAAATTTTAATATCGTAACCAAGGGAATACTATAATAGTTTGGACTTAGAAGAATTTTTTCAGAATTTGTCTGAATTGTAGAAATATTAGCAAAGTTCTCGGCCTCATTCCTCGGTAACAAGGTCATGTACCCTCACCAAATTCAAAGTGTGTTTGAGTCAATGCCTAGGCATGAATCCCTGAAAATTTCAATATCGTAACCAAGGGAATACTATAAAAGTTTGGACTTAGAAGATTTTTTTTCAGAATTTGTCTGAATTGAAGAAATATTAGCAAAGTTCTCGGCCTCATTCCTCGGTAACAAGGTCATGTACCCTCACCAAATTCCAAGTGTGTTTGAGTCAATGCCTAGGTATGCATGAAAATTTCAGTATCGTAACCAAGGGAATACTATAAAAGTTTGGACTTAAAAATTTTTTCAGAATTTGTCTGAATTGTAGAAATATTAGCAAAGTTCTCGGCCTCATTCCTCGGTAACAAGGTCATGTACCCTCACCAAATTCAAAGTGTGTTTGAGTCAATGCGTAGGCATGAATCCCTGAAAATTTTAATATCGTAACCAAGGGAATACTATAATAGTTTGGACTTAGAAGAATTTTTTCAGAATTTGTCTGAATTGTAGAAATATTAGCAAAGTTCTCGGCCTCATTCCTCGGTAACAAGGTCATGTACCCTCACCAAATTCAAAGTGTGTTTGAGTCAATGCCTAGGCATGAATCCCTGAAAATTTCAATATCGTAACCAAGGGAATACTATAAAAGTTTGGACTTAGAAGATTTTTTTCAGAATTTGTCTGAATTGAAGAAATATTAGCAAAATTCTCGGCCTCATTCCTCGGTAACAAGGTCATGTACCCTCACCAAATTCCAAGTGTGTTTGAGTCAATGCCTAGGTATGCATGAAAATTTCAGTATCGTAACCAGGGGAATACTATAAAAGTTTGGACTTAAAAATTTTTTCAGAATTTGTCTGAATTGTAGATATATTAGCAAAGTTCTCGGCCTCATTCCTCGGTAACAAGGTCATGTACCCTCACCAAATTCAAAGTGTGTTTGAGTCAATGCCTAGGCATGCATCCCTGAAAATTTCAGTATCGTAACCAGGGGAATACTATAAAAGTTTGGACTTAGACTTTTTTTCAGAATTTGTCTGAATTGTAGAAATATTAGCAAAGTTCTCGGCCTCATTCCTCGGTAACAAGGTCATGTACCCTCACCAAATTCAAAGTGTGTTTGAGTCAATGCGTAGGCATGAATCCCTGAAAATTTTAATATCGTAACCAAGGGAATACTATAATAGTTTGGACTTAGAAGAATTTTTTCAGAATTTGTCTGAATTGTAGAAATATTAGCAAAGTTCTCGGCCTCATTCCTCGGTAACAAGGTCATGTACCCTCACCAAATTCAAAGTGTGTTTGAGTCAATGCCTAGGCATGAATCCCTGAAAATTTCAATATCGTAACCAAGGGAATACTATAAAAGTTTGGACTTAGAAGATTTTTTTTCAGAATTTGTCTGAATTGAAGAAATATTAGCAAAGTTCTCGGCCTCATTCCTCGGTAACAAGGTCATGTACCCTCACCAAATTCCAAGTGTGTTTGAGTCAATGCCTAGGTATGCATGAAAATTTCAGTATCGTAACCAAGGGAATACTATAAAAGTTTGGACTTAAAAATTTTTTCAGAATTTGTCTGAATTGTAGAAATATTAGCAAAGTTCTCGGCCTCATTCCTCGGTAACAAGGTCATGTACCCTCACCAAATTCAAAGTGTGTTTGAGTCAATGCCTAGGCATGAATCCCTGAAAATTCCAGTATCGTAACCAGGGGAATACTATAAAAGTTTGGACTTAAAATTTTTTCAGAATTTGTCTGAATTGTAGAAATATTAGCAAAGTTCTCGGCCTCATTCCTCGGTAACAAGGTCATGTACCCTCACCAAATTCAAAGTGTGTTTGAGTCAATGCCTAGGCATGCATCCCTGAAAATTTCAGTATCGTAACCAGGGGAATACTATAAAAGTTTGGACTTAGACTTTTTTTCAGAATTTGTCTGAATTGTAGAAATATTAGCAAAGTTCTCGGCCTCATTCCTCGGTAACAAGGTCATGTACCCTCACCAAATTCAAAGTGTGTTTGAGTCAATGCGTAGGCATGGATCCCTGAAAATTTTAATATCGTAACCAAGGGAATACTATAATAGTTTGGACTTAGAAGAATTTTTTCAGAATTTGTCTGAATTGTAGAAATATTAGCAAAGTTCTCGGCCTCATTCCTCGGTAACAAGGTCATGTACCCTCACCAAATTCAAAGTGTGTTTGAGTCAATGCCTAGGCATGAATCCCTGAAAATTTCAATATCGTAACCAAGGGAATACTATAAAAGTTTGGACTTAGAAGATTTTTTTCAGAATTTGTCTGAATTGAAGAAATATTAGCAAAGTTCTCGGCCTCATTCCTCGGTAACAAGGTCATGTACCCTCACCAAATTCCAAGTGTGTTTGAGTCAATGCCTAGGTATGCATGAAAATTTCAGTATCGTAACCAGGGGAATACTATAAAAGTTTGGACTTAAAAATTTTTTCAGAATTTGTCTGAATTGTAGATATATTAGCAAAGTTCTCGGCCTCATTCCTCGGTAACAAGGTCATGTACCCTCACCAAATTCAAAGTGTGTTTGAGTCAATGCCTAGGCATGCATCCCTGAAAATTTCAGTATCGTAACCAGGGGAATACTATAAAAGTTTGGACTTAGACTTTTTTTCAGAATTTGTCTGAATTGTAGAAATATTAGCAAAGTTCTCGGCCTCATTCCTCGGTAACAAGGTCATGTACCCTCACCAAATTCAAAGTGTGTTTGAGTCAATGCGTAGGCATGAATCCCTGAAAATTTTAATATCGTAACCAAGGGAATACTATAATAGTTTGGACTTAGAAGAATTTTTTCAGAATTTGTCTGAATTGTAGAAATATTAGCAAAGTTCTCGGCCTCATTCCTCGGTAACAAGGTCATGTACCCTCACCAAATTCAAAGTGTGTTTGAGTCAATGCCTAGGCATGAATCCCTGAAAATTTCAATATCGTAACCAAGGGAATACTATAAAAGTTTGGACTTAGAAGATTTTTTTTCAGAATTTGTCTGAATTGAAGAAATATTAGCAAAGTTCTCGGCCTCATTCCTCGGTAACAAGGTCATGTACCCTCACCAAATTCCAAGTGTGTTTGAGTCAATGCCTAGGTATGCATGAAAATTTCAGTATCGTAACCAAGGGAATACTATAAAAGTTTGGACTTAAAAATTTTTTCAGAATTTGTCTGAATTGTAGAAATATTAGCAAAGTTCTCGGCCTCATTCCTCGGTAACAAGGTCATGTACCCTCACCAAATTCAAAGTGTGTTTGAGTCAATGCCTAGGCATGAATCCCTGAAAATTCCAGTATCGTAACCAGGGGAATACTATAAAAGTTTGGACTTAAAATTTTTTCAGAATTTGTCTGAATTGTAGAAATATTAGCAAAGTTCTCGGCCTCATTCCTCGGTAACAAGGTCATGTACCCTCACCAAATTCAAAGTGTGTTTGAGTCAATGCCTAGGCATGCATCCCTGAAAATTTCAGTATCGTAACCAGGGGAATACTATAAAAGTTTGGACTTAGACTTTTTTTCAGAATTTGTCTGAATTGTAGAAATATTAGCAAAGTTCTCGGCCTCATTCCTCGGTAACAAGGTCATGTACCCTCACCAAATTCAAAGTGTGTTTGAGTCAATGCGTAGGCATGGATCCCTGAAAATTTTAATATCGTAACCAAGGGAATACTATAATAGTTTGGACTTAGAAGAATTTTTTCAGAATTTGTCTGAATTGTAGAAATATTAGCAAAGTTCTCGGCCTCATTCCTCGGTAACAAGGTCATGTACCCTCACCAAATTCAAAGTGTGTTTGAGTCAATGCCTAGGCATGAATCCCTGAAAATTTCAATATCGTAACCAAGGGAATACTATAAAAGTTTGGACTTAGAAGATTTTTTTCAGAATTTGTCTGAATTGAAGAAATATTAGCAAAGTTCTCGGCCTCATTCCTCGGTAACAAGGTCATGTACCCTCACCAAATTCCAAGTGTGTTTGAGTCAATGCCTAGGTATGCATGAAAATTTCAGTATCGTAACCAGGGGAATACTATAAAAGTTTGGACTTAAAAATTTTTTCAGAATTTGTCTGAATTGTAGATATATTAGCAAAGTTCTCGGCCTCATTCCTCGGTAACAAGGTCATGTACCCTCACCAAATTCAAAGTGTGTTTGAGTCAATGCCTAGGCATGAATCCCTGAAAATTCCAGTATCGTAACCAGGGGAATACTATAAAAGTTTGAGCTATTACCAACAGGATGTGTCAACAGGATGTGTCAATGCTTTGCTTCATTTATCTTTATTCTGTAAGAAGTGGAGGTGGCGCATGGGTGTCATATATATTTTTTGGTATGATGAAATAGTAATACAGAAAATTTATTATGCATACATTTTCAATACATGTGTTTCTTAGTCGAATTGTCAACTGTATTCTGGAATACAGTTGACAATTCAATCGTCAACTGTCAACTGTCAACTGTATTCCAAAATATGTTTGCCCTTTTGTTTTCAATGGAAACCCTGAACTGACAGTGTTTCCTTAAGTTTTCATAGAAGAAAAAAAAAACATAACAAAACAACCCCCATCCCTATCGAAAGAAATCAAAACATAAAATAATAAGACAATCGTAACAGAAATCAAAAGCTATGAAAAAAAAACCAACAAGAACAAAACAAACATCCCAAAACAAACAAAAACATATAGCTCCAGGAGATGAAAGAGAAAATTAAAAGCAACCATAATCTTCTGCCGTTTGATGCTCCTGTGATTGGTATATATTTTACATGAAAGTAAAATTTCAATAAACAAATTCAAGCTTATGACAAGATCACTCCGCAAAAAGTCCTAACAATTTAAATCAACGATTCGTAAAAGGACAGGTGTGTAAATTGTAGAGCTCGTCCTTAGTTCTTTGATTTACAAGGCAATCAGACAAATGAATTGGTTACAATCAGCCAGAAAGCCAGAAAAGTCAAACCTTAATTATGATTAGTCAAACTACACTTGTTTACCTTTCAAGGGCAAGGAATCTCCATGATTTGTTTTTGTCTGAAAGAACGCAAAATTGCTACAAAGTCAGAATTCCCATGACCTATGTCTTATATTTTGACCCTTAACCATAAAATAACAGCTAGGGTAGCACACCCATATCCATACAACTCGAGTGCAATCGTAATACCCTTTGATGTTGAAACCAACTTACCACAGGTAACTCGTACCCGCGTACAAAAAATCCTTGATCACCAAACAACAGACCACGAGTTTCGCAGTCTCCAATAGCTTGTTCTATGCCCTTGTTGTTCTGTGATCATCTTATCTATCACATTGAAAAACGAAAGTGTTGTCATGTACATAGCTTTATAATCCTTTAACGCATGATCACTACAAAATGCGACTTTAGAGTAATCAATTCAATTTTCTAAAACATGAGATGTCGAATGAAACCTTGGCCCTTTGACCAATGACCTTGACCTTATGACAAATGACCTTCACATTCAAAGTTACCCCGAGGGAACTCGCAAAACAACCATCTTTGGTAAGCAACGTCTTCTATTCGTGGAGTATCCGATAAAATGTGAGTTAAACATACACGTAATTTTTATTTTGTGAATCAATCACCCAATATGCATGAAAGCTTTCTTTCATAGAAATTCAAATTTTAGTCTGTATTCGACGAGAATTTCTTATTAATTATATATCAATCAATATCAAATAAAAATAGCAATACGAACATTTGTTTAGAATGTATTTGTTGCGAAAGGGATCTACGAAAATTGCACGAGTTTTCTAAATGCTACGTTTTCTTTGCAATGGAGATGAAAATATATATTCCCATCTTAACAATACACAGCTAAATATTAATCAAAAGTGCACGTAAAACGACGAATCCGTACATCTTATAATTAACCAGATTTTAAAATATTTGCTAATGGGAAAAAAATCTGGTCAATAATTCAATATTAGAAGATTCTTTATTCCGTTGCGGATACAACAAAGAGAAAATCCGTTGAATGTGCTGCGTGGATAATTTTCTTCTGTTATGGATTATATATCTACGGAAGCCCGTAGGTGACAGGTATAAATTAAAATTTATCTGGCGGCCGCCACATAATTATCTGGCGGCCGCCACTTAATATATCTGGCGGCCGCCACTTAATCTATTTGGCGGCCGCCACTTAATTTATTTGGTGGCCGCCACTTAATTATATGGCGGCCGCCATATAACTAAGTGGCGGCCGCCAGATAATTATGTGGCGGCCGACACTTAAATATAGGCGACCGCCACTTAATTATCTGGCGGCCGCCAGATAAATCTTTTGTTACATTTCATCTGGTTATTTTGCATCTTTCATACCAAATAGATTAAAAGAGAAGATGAATTCAGCACCCTAGAACAGAAAGAACATGTTATGCATTGATTTTGTTTTGATTTATTGTAAATTATGTGATGACCGCCGCTTAAATTATCTGGCCGCCAGATAAATTATAATTCATGCCTGTCACCTACGGGCTTCCGTATTTATCAATAAAAAGATTATTTGAATAATAAGACCGTTGATACTTAATCCTATTCCTTATGCAACCTTTGTATTTATGAAAATATATTTTTAAAAATCATTGAAATAAGAAGTTTAAAGAGTACTAGTAGAAGTCGTATTCCAAAGTGGCTGAAAACAAAGTAACTGAAAGGAATGTTCTAAAAAACTTGTCGGAGTTTCAATTGGAAGCATTTTACCACACTACTGATCGCCATGTACTAGATCCATTAGATGTTATCACACGAAAATCACACCAGTCATGATTACAAGAGAGAGAGAGAGAGAGAGAGAGAGAGAGAGAGAGAGAGAGAGAGAGAGAGAGAGAGAGAGAGAGAGATACATTATCATATTGTATTTCTTCTTTATCACTGAATCAAAAAAATAGTACACTGCTAACATAGTTAAAGGATCAACTTGTACGTTGTAGCAAGGAAAGAATGAAATATTATTTGGAATCATTCCCTCTCTACGTTCTTGGACATTATTCCTACTCACGGAGCAAATGATAATCGAAACACCTTACAACAAACGTGACGATTTTATTTTCCGCATCTCGAACTTTCATTTCCCGAGCGCATACCATCGGGCAGGATTTACTTTTTGATCGTCGGACAAACGCCTCAGTTTTGTTAAGTAATTTTGCTCACATTGTAGAATGTTTGATTTGCTTACCTAATTTCGGTTTATTGGATTTGGATTTTGCGATTTTTATTTCTTCAGAATATAATAAAAAGGTTATCATAATGTTGTCTTAGTCGTGACTGAAAATAAAAAGACCGAAAACCAATTGTGTTTCGAAAGATGAATGTCATTGTCAGCCAAACATATGAAAAAAAGATTACCTCAACAAACAACAGGGAACAACGTAACACACAAATCACCTTACAAAGAGCGGTAAAACAAATAATCAGACCAGATACACGGAACCATTGATGACAATACATAAATTGAGTGAGGCCAATGTGTACCCTGTGCCAGATTTGGACCCTTTAACGAATTTATTATGCCCGGGACCCTTTTGTAACCTCCTTTCTCTTTGTGATTTTGACGCTTGAAAATACAGGGACCTACCTCGACGTCAAAGTAGGCCACCACGTGACCGTCATATTGCGACGTCATTGGCTTGAATTAGTATGAGGCGTGATAGTATTAGTTATAGGGTTAGTTCTGTAATACTTCCTAATCAAAGTAGGTGTGTAAATTTGTGGGGATGAGGCCGTAGGTGTATAAATTGGGGGGGGGGGGGGGGGAGGCCGTAGGCCGAATCCCCTACATATTTACACACTTACGTTGAGTAGGAAGTATCACAGGAACTAACCCTATAACGAATTTATCACGCCGAGAACCATTTTGTAACGTTTTATTTTTAATTTTTGACGTTTGAAAATTTAGTGACCTACTTAGCATAAAGGTAGGACAACACGTGACCGTCATACTGCGACGTCATCGACTGAAAAGTACGAGACGTGATAAAGTACAAAAATGTACCAGAAACCAGTAAATCGGGCTTAGAGACAATTTGAAAATTATATCTAGAATTCTGAGGAAAATAACTTGCTAAATGTACTTTTTCAGAAAGTTTCTTTTATTCCCTATTGATTATAAAAATTGACTATCCACAATACATACAAGCTGAATAACATTTTCAGGTTTTTGTTTCAAGCCTTTTTTCTCAATAGAGAAACATATAGTTTTTTTTGTATTCAGTTGTGTTCATAAACCAATTGCATCTTAAATAAATAAACGAAGAAAAGGCACACAGTTAATTTAATTTACAGAGGACATGAGAATGAAAAACCACGCATCCGTTAAAAGTGTAAAGGAAAAGTTTTGTGCTAGTGTTAAATTTCTTTAGATCATGATACGTGAATTGATGCAATAAATTTGCAACACGCTCCTAATGAATTGAAAACAAGTTCTGATTAACCTTACACACGACCTGACGTATTCCTTAATTCTAAATCTGACAAAAACAAGGAACAATCATGTCATTTTTTATCGGAATATTTCATTTGAAAATGGTTAAATTTTACGGCTAAGCGCTTTATTTCAAGATTTTCCGTTCTTAATACGCAGTTATCTTTCAGTACCTTGATGAATTTCCGGTTATGATTAGATAATGAAGGAAAAAAGGAGCGACAAATATGTTTGGACTACCTTAGTTGTACAATAAAGCAATTGCATTCAATCATTAATGATTAAGTACATCCCATACGTGCGTCCTTTCGATAGGGAAATTGCATGCGATCCTGAGTTTTGCTTTTCAAGTCTCGATGGAAACTCATAAAGGAAATAAATTTCAATTAAAACAGTTATATAAAGTTCAAGTAATGGCCAATAAATAAAGAAAAATAAGGGAAATGCTACGTAGTAATGCAATCTACAATCCCGACCACAACAAAGCGTACATCTACATTGCCAATTTACATGCATAGAGATAGTGACTGCAAAACAAAGAAAATACGTCGACACCTGAAGCTTTCATCTAGCGCTACATTAATATCAAACGGTGTGGTCATGCGGAAAAGATGTGCACAACCCTCCAAATATCCCGATCTAATCATGTTTTCTTTAACATTACCAAACAAAAAATACACACAAAGAAACTCTACATGTGGGATAGATAAGGAATGTTGATGTATATGAGTACCAAAATTCTATAAGTACTCCATGCTCTGCTGATTGGTGCTAACTCATATTCCGCCCAATCTGTACGACTAAAATCTTGGAATCCTCTCGTCATAATAAAACGATGTTAAACCCCTAAAAAGAATGTAAATAAAATGGGCTTGATCACCACTATGTTAAATGATCTATTGACGATGCTTGCACATCAGCATTGTAATTTCATAAGTCCTCCTCACACTTTAGTTTTCCGGACTTTTTTCGCTGTTGTTGCATATATTGAACTCATTTTTGGTATGTTAATATATCTCAATGTGATACAGATCGAGTTCGACTTTGGTTTTGATTGACCTATTTTCACAAGAGTTATGGCCCATGAAATTTAAGTTGTCCGGATATTTCTTCGGTTCTATTGCAAATATGGAACTGGTTTTTAGGATATGAATACATCTTAGTGTGATACAGATTAAAGTTTGGTTTCGATTAATCTAATTTTACAAAAGTTATGGCCCTTTGACTTAGCAAATTTCATGAATTTTTCAGTTTTCCGGACTTTTCTTGGCTGTTATTGCAGATAATGAACCGAGCTTTGTATGTGAATACATTATAGTGCTATACACGTGAATACTAAAGTAGGGGACTTCAAAGATATATACCCAGGACTCTATGATACACGAGTCATTCCTTAGACCAACAACACTTCTTTTTAGCATACCGAAATAGTAATGTCTGTGAGTACATTGGACAGGATATAGTCAATGTTCTTGACTATCGGGATATCACTGCTAATTTTTCACAAAATTCACTTACGTACGGCAGTGGTAGAGTTGTTAGAATTGTTTTGTTTTTCACATTGCTGAGGAAAAAAGTTAAAATAGGAAGTCGCTCTTATATAAAATGTATACAAATCTTTATTTTCCTTGGTAATTTTTACTTTTCTACCAGAATATGTCGTACTAGTATATGGGATATCAAAAACATGTACCATGTATACATTACAAACAAATGAAATTCTACAAAAATAGAAAATACAAGTATCAGGGACGCATATACGTCCCTGCAAGTATGAAAATAAGACTAAGGACTAGATCTAATTCGCTTGCACTAAAATAGATTTATAAATATTCATGAATATGCAAATTAGTGAAAATATCCCAGCAAAAACACTGTGACAGTCCCAACAACGACTGCAGATATGTTTAGCACCTTCTTCCAAAACGAGGCTTCATGCAATGACGTCATTTTCTTGCGCATGGCAAGACGATCTTCCTCTGTGAGTTGTCTCTCAGGTTCCTCTACCGTTCCAAAGACCCAGTCTCTGCAGCCCTTCTTTAATCTAGTTCCAAAACCTGTAAAATATTGACACGATATGAGAAATTAGTTAGAAACTTGAATGTATCGATAATGATGGTATATTATACTGAAAAGAAGGATTACATAGAGCTTCAACATTTCGCCCGTCTCACACATTGTTCCTATTCGGTTGTTTTGTAAGGCGGGCGAAATATTGAAGCACGTTGTTCCTATTCGGTTATTTTGTGAGGTGGGCGAAATATTTAAGCTAAATTACTTAAAGTTGCTTTTATTTATTTGTTAAATTGGAAGTATTCCTTGCTTTGTGACGTTTTTATCTATCGCCTTTCAACTCGGCATAAAATATTTGTGGTGCCAACCCCGTCTACTTTGTCCGACATCGGAAATATACATTTTTCACGGTCAAAACAGACTGGTAGTAGTTCAGTATACATATAATGCCCTTAATTTCGAGTACAAGTGTTTTTTAAACATATTTTATAGTTGCTTATGTGTGAATGAATTAACAAAGACTTCTTAGTAAAATGGTAAAAATCAATGTTTTATGAAATTTCAAGACACCTTGTTTGTTTTTCACTTCTACTTCCATTTGACCGGGTTTGCTATGGTCGGGTTTGACGTCCTCTTGTCTTGTCATCTCGTCTTCTTGCTCATCGTCCGTGAGTTCCGGTTCTGCCTCGTCGTGTCGCGTCCACCAAGTTACTCTGTGAAGCTAATAAGATCAAGCATACGCATATAAATGTTAATATTACCATACGCAAATATAAATATAATCACATGCATATGAGGATGAATTTTCAGAAATAGCTATAAGCACCGAATGTCATAAGACACCTCTTACTACTAATGTAAGAAGACGACAAATTAGAATTTCCTCCGAATCGCGATGAAATACTACAGAAACGGAAGCTGCATTCATACTTACTTCTGTTATTCATAGTTTTGAATATTAAAATTTTATTGCAGATTATTAGACTTGAATCAATAGAACAGTTCTGCTAACAATCCTATTAATCCAAAAATCTATCAAAAGGTAATACGAGAGTACCAAGCTGTTTCAAACTGTGACCTAGCTTGTACAACATACCTTTTCCCTTGGTCTGGGTTCTGTAAAAAAGCTAATTATAACCATGACGATAGTGGCAAACAAGGCAAGAAGTGTAGCAAAATGAAGGAATTCCACTTTTGTTATGATTTCCGGTCTGTTGTCTGGTTCACTGCTGCCGCAATAAGGTGCTGTATAGTAAAAGTCCAGGACCATACGGACTATGCCGACAACAAGGCTGATCATCAGACCCCAGAAAACACCCTTAAAGATAAAAAACATCATCAGACCCCAGAAAACACCCTAAAAGATAAAAAACATCATCAGACCCCAGAAAACACCCTTAAAGATAAAAAACATCATCAGACCCCAGAAAACACCCTAAAAGATAAAAAACATCATCAGACCCCAGAAAACACCCTAAAAGATAAAAAACATCATCAGACCCCAGAAAACACCCTAAAAGATAAAAAACATCATCAGACCCCAGAAAACACCCTTAAAGATAAAAAACATCATCAGACCCCAGAAAACACCCTAAAAGATAAAAAACATCATCAGACCCCAGAAAACACCCTAAAAGATAAAAAACATCATCAGACTCCAGAAAACACCCTAAAAGATAAAAAACATCATCAGACCCCAGAAAACACCCTTAAAGATAAAAAACATCATCAGACTCCAGAAAACACCCTTAAAGTAAATTTTCGTACCTCCTTAATATAGATTCTATGTAAAAACCTAAAAAATCAGACATGTTTGGCCACGACATGTCTCAGATTTTGGATATCTTTTGTGTATAAGGTAAATATAATGTCCCCAGAACGAATTGACCTTCCATTTTTTTCTCCGACGTTCCGTTGCCATGGTAACCAAGGTTTTGTATAAAAACACCTTTAAACAAGGTATTTTTATGCATCCCGTTACCATGGAAACAAATGTTGAATGTATATGCAATTTTCCGAAAAGATTATTTAATTCCTCTTAAGTTGATACAATTTGATTTTTCGATGCTCCTTCTTTCTGTGTGTCATGTAAATTCACTTCAATTTCAAGAAAAATTGCTTATTAAAAATGAGCCCTTTTCGGCCAATTTAGGCCTTATTTTACCTATATTTTACTTACTTTTGACAAGAGTAATAATGCAATTGCACAAGATTTGAAATACAGTTGACTATTTCCTGAAGAGTATTATCCTAGGACTTCATGGGAATCGAAGGAAATCGAAGTAAAAAGCTAAATTCTACAAATGTATGCCTGCTATTGTTACAAAACTTGGTATGTAGATATATTAAAGACCAGTTGATGCTATCATGACCTTGAGAAAATGTCAAGGTCATTTGCTCAATTTTCAAGGTCATTTAAAAATATATGCTATTTTCAGGCCAAATTTTGTGGTTTTTCACTTAAAAGAGACATGATTAACAGTAAACAGTATGGAACCTTGGCAAAACAATCAATTATCGGTAAAAGTATGATAAATGTATTATTTGTTGGGATGAGTATCACATTTATCAGAGTCCAATGAAGACCCCAAAAAATGTCACATATTTTTACGAGAAAATTTTAGAAAATTGCAATTTTATGCTCTTTTGAAAGTATGTCATACATAGAAGTGAAATACAATTTAAGAAAATTGTGATGAGTTCTACTTCTTTTGATCGGTTGTTCAACTGTAAATATTTAAAATCAAAATATCTAATGAAATAAGTAAGAGAAATCAATTTAAATTAATTGGAAATCCTGATTTTTGTCTTAATTTTAGTCTAAATTTAGAAATGACATTGAGATTTGGACAGATGACCTTGAAATGACTTGAAGGTCAATTGATAATGATAAATATAATTTGTATACTGGTATGCTATTTCATAATCATAGGACTCAAACATGAGGAAAAACAATGTCTTTAAATATGCGGTATATGGTAATATGGATTCCAAGTTGCTATAGCAACGGATTTTGATTGGCATTCATGACAAAATGGTGAGTTTCACCATAGATTTTATTTCTTGATTTTTCCCAGCTATAGACATTTTTTTTGGCAAGGTGATGTTAAATACCAATAACATTCACCGAATAATGGTTTTCAACCTTCAAAATAATCAAAAACAGGCCAAAAATGACCCTAAAATTAGACCTTATTTTTGCTAAATTTTCACATAATTTGACTGAATATTAACAACTACCTGATAACCCCCTCCTCCGAAAAAGTTATTCTTGTCAGAGTTAAATTTACAAAGAAAAGTTTTTGTGTTCATAAAGTAAATTTTGACCATGGTTTCCATGGCAACAGAACGCCACAGTATGTCTTATCTCTCATATTTATGGGGGTGTCAAAAAGATTGACCCCGTTACCATGGCAACCGTTGTTCAAATATAACAATATGGTTTGTTTTCATTGTTTTTACATTAAGTATGATAATTACAGAAAGTTTCATCAAAATCCATGACATGCCGTGGCCAGCTGTTTTAGGTTTTTACAGAGAATCCATATTAAAGAGCAATGATAATTTAGCAAACAAAATGGTTTCGAATCTCGAAGTTTCATTTTCCAACGTTTTTTTTTTTTCTGGACAACGTTTAAGGTGGCTCCACAGAGTATCCGAATATATAGTCTTTTCGGAGGCTTTCTTACCGAGGATATTGACGTCATTATGATTATGACGTCATGATAACACGCCAAACAAATATTGTGAAATCGCTGATAAATAGTGTCCGTTCAGCGCTCGGAATTTTCGGCGTTCAAACTCTTCTATCTCGCTTATTTCAGAACGGATTTCAGCAAATTTGGTATCGATGAAACCAGAGAATTATCGTATACAATCTGATAGTAATTTTAAAGTGATATTAGAACATATGAGATAATACTTTAACCTAAAACTTTCCCTAAAAATAAACCATAATATGCCAAAAATAGTTTTCAGCTCTTACCGCACATATACGTAAATCAGTTTTGAAGTTGCTATTTTTAGCCATTTACAGAAACCCTGATTCTATAAATGATCACTTCCGGTAAATATGATGGAGAGACTTATGACGTAGAAAGTTGTACATGAAAGACGAAAGTAGTGTAAACAATGCAATGTACCGTTGAGGTATTGAAGTTGAGTTCGCATTTAATTTGCTCAGTTTCACATCTTTTGATAATTTCTTGATCATGTCGAGTATTAATATGCAAATGTTTAATGTTAGTAATTTTCATGCGACCAAGCATCTGTCTGTGAGAAAAAAAAAAGGGGGGGGGGAGGGATGGGGAAAGGGTCTTGAGATGGACGATTTCACACATGATGTCACATCATATTTTCTGTCTCTCCTATTTTACTATTTGTTCTAAACACGCACGATTTGAAACTATGGTTGAATATACAGTCCGACCTGTTTCAAACGCAGAAGGGGGGGGGGGGGGGTTAACTTGGAATGCGTGCGACTGGAGTTTCAGACCGGGAGGCCCCCTGTCCATCCTTTTATTGAGCTTAGTGAACAACATAGTATTACCTATATTCATATTGTCATATACATTCACTTAAATGACAAATGACAGATGGAGATATCTTTGGCATAGACGGATTGAATCTAAAATAGGGAGGGCGGATCACAGTGAACATTGAAAACAATCTTTCGGAGAAGCGTAGGAAGGGGGTCAGGGTTATAATGACAAAAACAAAATGTTATTAATTTATTTTTACATATATTTTCATCTTCATAAATAATTATTTCAAAATTCACCTGCATTCCCTGCAAGGGATATAGGGTAGACCTTATTTCACGAGCTCCCCAGTGGGTAAAACACTCAGTAAATTTTAATCAGTATTATTCTGAGGCTCCAAGTCGATGTTACGGAATCCATTTTAATTAAAATAAGGATCAAATTTTATTCTATCAGTATATATGGTCACAATTTTAGGGATTAACAACGAAAAACGATTCGACATTATTCTTTTTTCTTCTAAATCATCAAGTTATGGTCAAAGTTAGCGGTTTTTAATGGAATAACATAATAATAAAAGAACGAAGCAATAAATTTATACTGATCTGAAAACATTTTTGAAATACGTTTTCATGAGAGGCAATTGATGATAGAAAAGATTGGATGATCTCTCTCTCTCTCTCAACGACCCAAAACGGACAAATGTGCGTGTGTATGTGGGGGGGGGGGGGGGGGGGGGGTTACCCCCGCAAACCACGATCTAATATTCGGCAAGTGCTAGGTCCATAAATCCATATGTAGATCAAGAATCTATCAAAAATATTGGCTGACACGATTATTTTTTTTAATCAGAATATGAATTATGTCAAACTTCTGTCCTGAATCTACAGGTGATCGCCAGCCATGAGCATATTTAGAAATGGTGCCCCTTTATTTATTTATTTCATTTATTTATTTATTTTTTTTTTGCTCAATAAATAAAAAACTATGTTATAGATATCGATTGTTTTATTCTTGAAACGGTAATCACATGCGTATACACATGTGCTAGTAGGTGTCATCCAAGGAAATAAAAACCTTCTTTGTATGATTAATCATTTAGCTCAATTTGAGTGACTTCCAATCCTTCAATAATTATAAATTTGGTCTCGTTGCATTTGGACACCTTTCACACACATAAAAATAACAGAAAAAAGGGGGGTCATGCATACCGTTTTCTCACAAATTCCACTTTTTCACATCACCCCTCTATCCGTTTCGAAAATTTTACAAATTTCATCTATTTTTAAATCGATCTATATATTGCATAAAAGACAAAAACAGGTTCAAAACTCAATTTATCCCGACTACAGGGAATGGTACATTGATTTCATGTGCTATTTTTAAATTTTCAATAGTTTTGACCAATAGTGTGACACCTTTTATTCTGCCCTGTTCACCAGTCAAAACTGAGGGGATTCCCCGCTAAAACGATTTCCTTGGATTACACCTAGTACAGGCAATCACTTTGTCGTGTACAACTTGTGACGTCATTTACTGAGATCCACGAGGAATACAGTCGATCCCGAAAATTTATTGGGTAAATCGACAAAAATGTCGATTTCCTCTAAAACCAGGATTTTTTTTTCTGTGGTTACAGGATGAAAAATTTCATTTTTAAAGAGCTAATGCTATATACTATTTTCACAAATGTTCTAATATCACTTTAAATTTTAATTAAATTTTAGTTAGATTTATCGTTTGAGCTATGCGTACTCAAATATCCATGATTGAGACCCCTGGTTATCGCTGTAAAAGTTTCCTTTTTATAACGCCATCATCGGAAATTCAACAACTTGTTGCTTTGAAATAAAATCGGATAGGAAAATATTAGTTTAAATATCTTTTCAAAATACTCTTCACGCGAAAGCGTAATAAATTAGATTGTCCTCGAAGTTTGTTTTGATTTTTTTCTATGTTAGTGGTTTTTCTAGATTTTGTAATATGAGCTATATGTTGATCCTCCTAGTATCGGAAGTCATCTGATAAAAAGTTATATGTGCACACTGTAGTTGAGTTTCTTAATACGCTTCTGAATCAGACTTTAAAAAGATCTTTTAAAATTTCTTATTCATGAAAGTCAGGGAAAATTATTTCTGAAACGTATACGAAACAGCGCCTGGCTCCCCCATTTATAAGTCGGTACCCGATTACCACGACCTACTTTGAGAAAAAACTGACAACTACTTTCTAAGTAAAGGCACTTTGATTAATCGCAAAATCTCTTTCAGAATCGCCCCCTTCTTTAAAGATTATTGAGAACTCTGCTCCTGCCTCACCATATAAAAAAAATCTTCAGGATGAGAGTGCATTAGTACTTAAGGAGGTATTGAACACTTTGACGCCAAATTCAATTTTTCTCAAAATTTCTGAAATTATTAATTTCTTGTCTGTCCTTCATCATACAAACTTACATTTGATTCTATCCACAGGAAAAATTTCTATGAGACTTTGAAATATGCATTTTTCAACGTATCCGTGAATTTCTTGATGACGTCATAATATTAAAAGTGTCATTCCGGTTCTCTTAATGCTAATGGAAATTAATTTTGATTTAACTTCCAAAATATTCATAGATGTATTGCTCTTACATAAGGAAAAGATTAAATGAATTGTGTTGTAAACAAAGGCAGGATACTGGAATAATAGATGACACAGTCGCTCAAAAAATTGCAATTTCGAGCCAATTGACTCTAGTTGATAGGTGATTATTAGAAATCCTGTGGATCAATCCTTGTCAAAAACTAAAAGAATGATCAACAATGTACAGAGATGATTTCATGATTAAATGAGAAAAATTAAATTTGGGATAAAAATTTTACGAAGCTTTTTATTTTCCATTTTTTTCTTCCAAATTCGTCCATTTTCAATGAAGTGACATCCGCTTCCGTGTAATGTAAATTTGTCAACGAATACATTAAAATAAAAATTGAATTTACTATTTTATACATGTAAAGTTTCAATGCAATACGTTTTGTATTCATGTTTTAATTGCATTTTGAATGCGATCGTTTGTGACGCCATTTTCCCCCGATAACGTCGAAATGACGTCGTGGTTGGCTCATGGATGAAACTCCCAAAATCCACAATTTTGAAAAACGCTATAATTTCTTCAAATTACGTCGGAAATTATTCAAACTTCATCAGGATACTCAAATATGTATATCAATCAGGGTAACAAATGTTTTAAGGAAGTAAGGACTGTACTTTTCCTAGGAAGTGAGAAAAACAAATAATGCCGCCGCCATCTTGGTGTTGAATCCCTCCTTAATTCTGCGTATTTCTCCCTCTAGATTCGCGCTGTTTACTCTCTCTTTTCCTAAATTTCTTTGAGGTGGGGGCGGCCCTCTGTTGTTGAGACATATCAAGAATCTCGTATGTATGGACACACACAATGAAAGTTTTGTAAGGTTTCCGTTCAGGCCGTTTCGGTCCAGAATTCATACAAATTCCTGTAGTCATACGCTAGTTAACTCTTACCTCTGACGTCACTATATAATTGTCTAATGAATATGGATTGCAACATAGAAATTAAGGGGGTGGGGTTACAAAAACAATCATAACATCAATTCGCCAGGTTCGATTTTGTTCATATTGCATAGAAATACTTCATATACAATAGTTTATCATTTGATGTTTGTTCCAAGAAAATTAAACGACAGAATTTCATGTAATAGTCATATAACGTCAAAAAATGACGATCGAAAAACGAGAATTTAACCTCCTAGATGATCTTAAATTTGAAAAAAATTCCTCCATTTTCTAAGTTTATTTCAATTTCTTTATCTAAAGATGAAAGAATAGTTTGAATATAATATTAAATCATAAAAACATTCATAAATTCAGCAAAACATTTCAAAAATCAGCATACTTTCTTCAAATTGGCAACGTTGGCAAAAATAGAAGAGAAACCCCAAAACCGCCAAAATTCAAAGCATCATGAAAACAGTTACGTAGGTTCGATTTTGTTCATACTTTGCAAAATTTAATCTTGTATACCAATAATCAAATTCTGAGAGTTTCAGAAAAAATAAACGAGAGGATCTATTTTGGGGGGTAAGAATGTGTAGCCACCTTAATATCAAGAAGAGCACCTGTTCTGTTGTCCGTTTCCAGAATATCCCGAGTATAAAAACCATACAAAGTGGTGGAATCAAGTAGGACTTCACTGCCTGCATGTAAAACCAGAACATGCCACCCTGGGTTTGTTCTAGTATTGGTAACCATAAAATACTGAGACCAATCAGAATAAGTACGGTGACACGACCCACAATCATCAGCTCGTGCTCGCTGGCTCTCTTACGAAATTGGCGCCAAATGTCCATGGTCATAATTGAACTTGCACTATTCAGAATTGAGGTGAGAGAACTCATTAATGCGGCCAATAAAGCTGCAAGCATAAGTCCCCTCAAACCTGAAATCATGGTTGTACATTTTAATTGAATATTAGCGTCCAATGTCATTCAGAGCACACTATTAATTGAGATTTGAGAAAGCTTTTAAAAAAAGGTGAAGTTTACAAATGAGATGTGCATTTTTAGCAGTAATGTTTTTTAAAGATGTTTTTGATCCCATAGTTGAATGATCTTTGATAGTATTAAGCACAAGGTATAGAGCGCAAAAAACAGTTTTTAGTTTCGATGGCTAAATAAGTAAATGCTTTACTTTACATGTTAGGATATCTACATGTATTTGAAACTTTATATCTGTATACAAGCGTGGAAAAGTACCTGCTGGGAGCATTCGCAAGACCAAAAGAGGATATGCAACATTTGAACATCCGGCTTTATTCTTGCAAAACTCGTAACACATTTCTGGAGACGAACATGCAACTTCCTCTGAGAAAAAAAAGAATAATGACAAACGATTTCAAAATAACCAAGTACAAACATAATATGTAGAAGCAGGCAGAAAAAAAAAACACACACACTAGCACAGAAAAACCGAAGCGATACGTATTGTTAATGAATGAAATGATGGTATGTTCAATGAGTTCACACGAACCTCTGTATTTGATTCTGGCAATCATTCCAGGAATGACGAACAGTAGAAATCCGGTCAATTTAAGAGCAGCCCCTAACAAACTCCCTGCCTTGGCATGTACCATGTTTTTGGCTGATAATGTTCTCTGCACTATAATCTGGCGTTATTAAAACAGATAAAGTAATCTAAATAAAATCCTCACTGCTTCTAGAGCAAGAGGCAAAGGAGTATTGTTATATCTTTAATAGGGAATCAAAGAAAGTGCCAGAATTTATTATATTTTATTTTATTTAATATCAATCTTTGATTTTACCTGATCCTGGTCCCAGGTGTAAAGTCCCAGGGTGGATAGCCCAAGTAATGCCCCTGTCCACGGGATATCGGCAGAGAGGGGGTCTCGGAATATGTGGAAAGAGTCAGAACGCGGCATTCCACAGGAAAAGAAGCTCTGGTTATGGAGTGTTTGGTTACTGACGGCCATCATGTATTTCTGTTCCATGGCGCTGTATCCACCGACATCAATGATTGCTGAAATATGTTGGTGTTGTCCATGGAAAGCATGATCGTATAGCATAGGTAGCATTTCAATGGAAATAGAAAAAATCCCATTAAGGAGTAAGAACATATACCTCAAAGAATTGATAAACAACTTACACATGAAGAAGAGGATGGTAGCACCTACGACCAAAACAACAGTCTGAAGAGTGTCTGTGTAAATAACAGACGCCAGACCACCTGAAGCAAAGAATGTACCTTTTATGTAAATTAGCTTGAAACCAAAGACGTCATAATTCAATAGAACGAAGACAAGAATAATAACAGACGGACAGTAAGACAAACGTGGTGAAACTACACCTTACCAACGGTAGTGTATACAGCAGTGACGATGAGGATGGCAGATACACAGAGGTAGAGGTTCCAGTCCAACATCTGACGGAGGAAGATAGCTCCAGTGTACATCTCAGCCTATAAAATGAGGTATGGAGTACTAGTAAAAAACAAAAATCGGTTGCAATGAAAGAGGAGTACCATCTATATGAATATTTTTTATTCAGAATTTTTTTTAATCTCCAATTAGTTGGAGCTAATGCTAAAATCCTGAGAGAGGCTGTCCGAGAGCAAAGGGTCTTACTGAGATGTTGAAAAGGATATATCCTACAAGGGCGAGGAATGAAACATACATCCTCAGGCGTCGTCCTCCAAATCTCTTCCTCACGTATTCTGGCATGGTAAAAGCCTGTAACAAGAAGTATTAGGATATTCAAATACTGGTAATATCTCGCAAAAACACATGCGCAATATTTTTTCCAACAATTTGAATGACATGAAAACGCTACAATGCATTATTTAAGACTTCAAAATGAGATTAAAGTAGTTGCTACAACAAAATGTCACTTGATGAAATATAGATGTGAAGACTGAAAAGATGTTATATGTGACAGCCTTAAAAGCATTGGAACGACCCGAATTAATAATAATTCCGTTGAGTTTAATTCAAAATTTAAGGAGTAGAAAATATTCGTATTTTGATAATTAAGGTAAATCAGCAAACTGCAAAATTATGTATTTGACATATAAACATTTGCTTACCCCACATGCAATATAAACAGGCAGGAATAGCCATCCCAGCATTATCAAGAAAAACACTGCCTGAAACATCAAAATCTATATCTTGACGAAACAATGCTCTATCATGATCTTATAGTGTCAATAAAAGCAGAAATTGTTATCACGACCTCATGGTGATTATAAAAGAGAGAACATAAAATAAAACACCGCTAAAGACGGTATGGCCGGATTGCAAAGTAAGTTTTTGTCACCAACTGAGTCAAGGTCACTAGGTCAAATATTACAGCATACGTTGAGAGGTCTTGTCAGAGGCAACCTACATGTATAATATAAAGTTTCTACTGCATAAAGTTCCTTAGATTTTGCTTAAACCAGAAACTTTAACCAAAGTCTTTTTCTAGGTCAAAGTCCAGGTCAAGGTCACTAGGTCCAATGTTACGGCATAAATTGAAAGGTCTCATCATGGACAACCTAAATGTATAATATAAAGTTTCTACTGCATACAGTTTCATAGATTTTGTCTCAACCAGAAACTTAAACCAAAATCTTTAACTTGGTCAAAGTCCAAGGTCAAGGTCACTAGGTCCAATGTTACCGCATAAATTGAAAGGTCTCGTCTTGGGCAACCTACATGTATGATATAAGTTTTCTACTGCATACAGTTCCTTAGATTTTGCTTAAACCAGCTACTTTAACCAAAATCTTTAACTAGGTCAAAGTCCAAGGTCAAGGTCACTAGGTCCAATGTTACGGCATAAATTGAAAGGTCTCATCATGGGCAACCTAGATGTATAATATAAGGTTTCTACTGCATACAGTTCCTTAGATTTTGCTTAAACCAGCTACTTTAACCAAAATCTTAAACCAGGTCAAAGTCCAAGGTCAAGGTCAATAGGTCCAATGTTACGGCATAAATTGAAAGGTCTCGTCATGGGCAACATACATGTATAACATTAAGTTTCAACTGCATACAGTTCCATAGATTTTGCTTTAACCAGGAACTTTAACCATAATCTTTAACTAGGTCAAAGTCCAAGGTCAAGGTCACTAGGTCCAATGTTACCGCATAAATTGAAAGGTCTTGTCTTGGGCAACCTACATGTAAAATATAAAGTTTCTACTGCATACAGTTCCTTAGATTTTGCTTAAACCAGAAACTTTAACCAAAATCTTTAACTAGGTCAAAGTCCAAGGTCAAGGTCACTAGGTCCAATGTTACGGCATAAATTGAAAGGTCTCGTCTTGGGCAACCTAAATGTATAATATAAGTTTTCTACTGCATACAGTTCCTTAGATTTTGCTTAAACCAGCTACTTTAACCAAAATCTTTAACTAGGTCAAAGTCCAAGGTCAAGGTCACTAGGTCCAATGTTACGGCATTAATTGAAAGGTCTCATCATGGGCAACCTAAATGTATAATATAAGGTTTCTACTGCATACAGTTCCTTAGATTTTGCTTAAACCAGCTACTTTAACCAAAATCTTTAACTAGGTCAAAGTCCAAGGTCAAGGTCAATAGGTCCAATGTTACGGCATAAATTGAAAGGTCTTGTCATGGGCAACATACATGTATAACATTAAGTTTCTACTGCATACAGTTCCATAGATTTTGCTTTAACCAGGAACTTTAACCATAATCTTTAACTAGGTCAAAGTCCAAGGTCAAGGTCACTAGGTCAAATGTTACGGCATAAATTGAAAGGTCTTGTCATGGGCAACCTTCATGTATAATATAAAGTTTCTGCTGCATATAGTTCCTTAGATTTTGCCTCAACCAGAAACTTTAACCAAAATGTTGACGGCAGACGGACAGACGGACGGACGGACGGACAGACGGACATCGTCAATCTATAGACCGGAATTGCTTTGCAATCCGGCCAATAAAAATTATCCTTTCCATACCATAAAGATCGTCAAGTGAGCACCAATGGACCAATTTGAGACAACTTAAGTAAATAGCAAATGGTGTGCTTATCCGGTAAGAGAGCGCATAACTGCACAACTTATTCTGATTTAAGGCATCATATACCAGTCAACATTCAGATATTTGAGTCAATATCCAAAGAAACTACCCGGCAAAAGCAAAGGGTGTTCTGTGAGTTGAGAAAATATAAGTTCACTTATGTTGCTTTTGATGATCAAAGTCAGTTTTAATTGTTTCAACACTATAAAAACGAATATATTTTAAAAACTTAGCATGGAATGGTAGAACATTAAGCTTGTTACATACATGCCATTCGTATATAGTAACAGCTATTCCAGAAGCCGCCGCTGTTCCCGCCAGACCTATAAACATAGGGGCTCCTATATTACTGGCATAGATAGACGCACCGATCTGGAATAGGAAAAGAACGGAAGTAGATATATAAAAAAAAATTACGTTACTTTGAACAAGGATGTTTTAAATCGTTATTAGAATATGTTCTTGTTTAAATGAAAAAAATGACTGAATTGGGAAACGAAAATTCCACAACATATAAACTTTTGAAATCCTTTAACAACAACAACAACAACAAAAATGTATAAAATCATATTCTATTCGTTAATTTTTTACTTACGGGAACCCAGTGCATGGTCTTTCCCGCCAAAAAGTATCCCTTGGCATTTCCTCTGTTTGGTCGGAACGTTGACTATTAAAGAAAGAGAAAAGTATATTAGAATTATCAAAAAAAAATTACATATTCATGTATTTAAGTCCTACCAAAATTTACATAATCGTGTATTCTTTGAGACAACATCCTCACACTGGTACATTTTTTTTAAATCTTGTGACCTTGACCTTGGAGTTTGACATACGTTTAATTACCTTTGATTTAACTTTTGAATTATTACAGATGTTCTTTAACTTTAAAATATCAGGCCTTGTAGCATATAGGAATCAATAATTAATTTAAATTTTAAAACATTGTTTTCATAAATCAAACAATGCTTTATGGCAACAATCTACATACAAATGACAGTAAATTTAATCTCGATGGTTGAAGAAAAAATCATCTATCAAATTATAAAAATTATATACATCCAAGTCTGATTTTAAGAGTAAATGACTTAGTTTTTTTCTACAGGTCCTTTTACATTTGTTATTTAATTAATTTGTTATCGCAGTTTAATTTTGCGTTAGTGTAGTTTGATCATCATACTCTGCATTAAGTATTGTCCGTTTACAAATTTTCTCTTCTGAGAAAATTTTGTAAATGTACAAAGATATCATCAAGAGAAAACATCTGCTTTGTTGTTTTTGTTTTTAATTAAAGATTTTTGAGAAAAACAAATCCGTTCATGGTTGCATACTGGTATCAAAAAGCCAATGAAGACATTATAACCCTTGAAGCTTGATGGCATAAATTAATACAACCTACACGGCTACAGAGGAAAATCGTGATGATGTAGTACTCGTAATTATTGGAAAATCATCGGGTAAAAGGTTTCATCATCATTTTAGATAGTGCTCGTATATCAGAACTGATCACGATAATTACTTTGTACTTCCTATTTTAAGATAGTAAAATACCCCAGACCCATATATAACCATAGTAAATGGTTTAAACTGGAGGCTTTAAGAGCTATCTTGCATTATATAAGAGGAAAATTAAAACGTGATCGCAGTCTCTCGTGAATATGGAGAAGAATTATGATCACATTGTTGTATATATTCCATGATTTTGTACAACATCTCCCAGCTTCAATGTCTTTCTTCCGTTAGCTCAGATTATACATTGAAGTAAATAATAATAAACTAAGGTAAATAAAAAAAGTTTATGAGTTAAAGAAGATCCTGACAATAATCCCAACAGCACTTACAATAGAGCACCAAATTTAGCATCGAAGGACCCCTAGCGAGCTAGAGGTGGGACCAGGTGCCAGGGAGGAGTAAGCATCCCCTGTTGGCTAGCCGCACCCGCCGTCGATGTTCACGCACGAAAATGAAAGGAATATAAGAAATGAATGCACTGTCTGAGGCCACGTCTATATAGAAAGTGCTATGGCAACAATGTCAGGGGAAAATATTCAAAACACTTACTGTCAAACCCCTCGCGGGGAACTTTTTTACGAGCTCCACATGGCAGAGGGCATAAGTGTGACACAAATGAGTTAAAGAAGATCCTGACGATAATCCCAACAGCACTCACAATAGAGCAGCAAATGTAGCATCGAAGGACCCTATATCATACGTCAAGGTGATGATCACAAGATTTGGATATAAAAAGAAAGGTATTTTTGTGACAATAACAGTCAATTCGAAAGTCACCAGACATTCCAGACAAATCTTGTAAATTTTGCTTCGGTCTGGTAAAATATTTCAATTTTTTTTTAATATACATGTTTGAATATCTACAAAAGTTCAAAAATGTCTGGTAAGTTATAAAAACTTTCGCGATGTCTGCAATGAAAGCAATTATCAACTATGCAACAACAACAACAACATTACTGTTTCTTTATCTTCGATGATGTTGCATAAAATATATATTTCGGAAGTTCAAATTTGATGAAGGGGAATATTTTAAACTTCACAATCACTTTACTATCTTGTAAGGTTGATTTTCAAGTACAAGTAAAACTAAATGTAATTTGATATGTCAAATTATTTGATTCAAGACGCTTAATTCGCATGGTAACTCAGATCGTTAAATATTTCAAATTAAATCCATGTTTTTCAAATAGATTACTGACCCTCTGAACCTGTCGTTGCTAGTATAAAACGGGTCGGTGACCAGGCAGTCACGAGTGTTCTCGACCCCCCAAAATGACCACAAAAACAAATTGGTATGTTTTTGTCCAGCTATCACCGGACGGTGTATTGGTCATTAACCTATATATCACTTTTGTCTGCGATGTCAGGCGGTAATTTCACCTTTCGTTTTTCAAGGACAAGAGACCGGAATTTAAAAGAAAGCAAGAGTCCCAAGTGGCAAACCTTAAAGTATTGAAAACAGCTGACGTAAAATAGACCAAATAAGCGCAATAATGTGCAGTGGAAGGTCCAAGATGTCACAACCTGAATTTATACTAACGTCTACATGTAAAAACATGTAGCTATCTCCGATTCATTTCTATTAATTTAGAATCAGCTGTCTCCCAATGAAAAAAAAAACGTATTTCCTCAAAAAGTCAACTAAGGCATACATACATGTACTCCTGACTAGGAAAATTAAGACTATGAAATCCAGCTTTCAAAATTTTTATTTTTTTTACATGGAAAAATACCCTCATAATGGGCCAAAGCATTAGATTTGGATCGATGCAAAAACATTATGGTTTCTGTACACACTCTTGATACACAGGGTGAGGTATCAAACCCTTTCCTCAATACAAACCATTAATTTTCCTCTATATACAAGTCTATATTAAAAACCCCAAAGGCGGACACTTCATATATACTTTTGAACACGATCGTGGCTTCAACTTATCCGACCGGTGCATCTTTTAGAATGAAATTTCGATTTGGATATTAAACCAAAACCGTATCTATTGGGCCGTGGGTTCAGCCTGTAGGAAGGAAAAAAGAGAAAGCCACGATCGTGTACAAAGAGAAAGTCCGCCCTTGGGGTTTTTAATATAGACTTAAAGAGGAAAGGGTTTGTATTGAGGAAAGGGTTTGCGCCTCACCCCTGTGTCTTGATATTAGTACTACAACCCCAAAACAACTCGGGTTGATCGTAAAAGGAGGACATAGGCAACATCTCTTGACACCTTTCTACGCAAAGGTTATTCCGTCAATAGAGCAAGATAACATTAGAAGGATATCATCGAATACCAATCTTCATAAAAAATTTGAAAATGGATACATTTCCCGTCCACTTGGTCTACAATCTTGCAAAGTCAAAACATGAAAAAATATATATTCTATAAAAATTCACTACCTCCCTAAATTCTGATTTAACTACAATGTTAAGTACATGTTTTTCCCTTGCGACATGCATGTTTTGGATAATCCTTTTAGTGGTATTGGCGCCCCTTCAAAGTCTCGGATATATTATTTTTTTTTCGTTAAAATGTGTAGGCTCTATTCAGATGCTTAATTTAGAAATAAAAAAATCTGGAAACACCTATTGGAGGGTCAGTGCAAGGGTACTAACGTGATCAAAAGAAAACAAATTCTGGTACCAGCGTTGGATGGTAAGTAATTGGACAAAAAAACTTAACATAGATACTAATAAATTAATTTCAGTTCCATCCTCAAGAGGTAAGTCCAAGAGCAAAACGTTACAAGAAGAGATTTTTTGGAGGAATTTAGTCAGTGGATTTGCGAGGTGTAAATGACATCTTCTTAAATGCGATGCACAACCGACAAGCGTTAAAACCATGAAGGATTTAATTAGGTAGATGACACTGTATTCGTTTCGATGACACTGTATTCGTTTCGATTTCCCGATCGCTCAAAGTACCGTTTCATGTATCTGCATTGTCAAGAATGCAATGAAAATCCTTTCCATACCGTTTGGATAACGGACAATCTTACTTTCATTTTCTATAATATTATTTAGAATATTATATATAGATGCAATAAAGATGCAAAAATTACAATAACACATGTGCCATTCTCCTGGCAATGTACTTACCCACAATCCAACAGCTAAGACAATAGCGAAGTAAATTCCTATCAGTAAATAGTCCTCCCAAAATAGGTTTTCAGCCATCCTCCTGCAGTCTATGGGTACGTACCTTAACTTACTTAATTACACCTGGACCTGCTCATACATATTTAAACCCAAACGCAGAATTCGTCACAAAAGTTAAGGTAAGTGGAGTGTGGAAGATGTCACATGAGACGTTGTAAATTTACATTTGTAAACATGTACCGCAAAAATAGGAGGTTTAAAATTTCTGCAGGTTGCGTTGCAGTCCATGACAATAAAATCTGCAAGTCTTTATTTCAGTATATCGCATGGGAGTACTACAATGCATAAAAGGGACCAAGATGGGTTTTCGGTAAACTATTATATTAAGTTGGAAAACTTCGGGAGTACTTCTTCTGGAATTGATTAAAACGAAGGACTCGTTTTGTTGAAATCCTTGTTGATTCCCTTCATTGAGAAAAAGTCAGCTTCTACTGGGTTTGTTTCGAAAGGTAATCTTATTATTTTAATGCAAAGAATCGGCACATGACAACAGGTATGCTGAATTTTCTTCGAGAGAAGTGAAAAGTTTGGTTCTAATCCATCCTAACGGCCAATTTAAAAGTGGATACAAAATGTATATTTGGTCTACAGTCTACTGTATTTGTTAAGATGATGCGTTCAATTTCTCGACATCATTTCTACATGTACCTTTACATATTATATTCAATGATTCAACATCAAACGATACACGTAAATCTCTTTATGCATCGCTGACCTTACATATTTACATGTGTCCAGGTGAAAACATGTGAAGCTTGGAATATCTCACTAATGACATGCATTTGATTGATAAATGTACGCAATATTGAAAACACACGTATATACAAGAATTTCAATTGAACAGTGATAATTGAAAATTGAACATGAATTTAAATTGAACATGAATTTAAATTGAACATGAATTTAAATTGAACAGTGATAATTGGAAATTGAACAGTGATAATCTAGGGGTCTGAGGAACAAACGGCGAATTAAAGAAGGAACTATAGCTCGGGAGTTAAAAATATATAAAAGTAGCCTAGCTTTCAAAAAAATAGTTTTACGATTCTATTCGGTAGAATTCATTAGAATCATTAGTAATAGAAACTTAAAATTTTGTCCAAATGTAGTAAAGTGCTTGCTACAATACTAAATATTGGGTGACATGTATACCCCGTTTGAGTTTACAAAGGTTGACTAATATGGCCTAATTTTTCATTTAAATATTACTGGGAGGTTTCATTCAATCCGTAGCAAATGAGTTAAAGGAATTCATCATCATGACTTGTACTTGGATTGGGAACATCATAACCTCCAGTAATCAACGCTTTGGAATGTGTATTATATGGTACATTTTCACATATTATTCATTGTCCATGTTCTTTTTGTAGTCGTTCTAAACTCTTTCAAACAGCAACAGTTCAAAGAGATATTAAATGGTATGAAATTCTCTTTCAGTTGCAAATGTGAAGAAAACATAAAGAGGTCATTTAAAGCATACAAATATCAATTTCAACCATGCCCAATGTATAAACAAAACAATAATAAAAATGTTATGATCGCTGTGCGATATAAGTCCCCTACAGGCGGCATACATTTCTGTCCTGCATCTCTGTTCATCAGTTCATTATCTGCAACAACAGCCAAGAAAAGTCTAGGAAACTGAATTCACGAAATTTGCCAAAGGGTCCAAGGGCCATAACTCTTGTGAAAATTAGTCAATCTAAATTAAACTTGAACTTGATCTGCATCACACTATTATATATGTATTCACATACAAAAAATCAGGTCATTATCTGAAATAACAGGCATGAAAAAGTCCGGAAAACTGAAAATTTCATGAAATTTACTAAGTCCAAGGGCCAACACTCTTGTACAAATAGGCCAATGGAAACCAAACTCAAACTTGGTCTGTATCACACTGAGATGTATATATATACCAACTAGAAGTCTCTGACGAGACTGAAGCTCTACTGGTTGTTTGGTAGCATCCATGTAAGCACCAACTTTCCAAGACTCCAAAGGTAAAGGGCTAAAAAATAGTATCAGGTGCACAACAAGACTACAGACCTATATTTTAATGCAAACAGAATGAACTCTCTTTCAATTATACTTTCTGAGAATCGTTGTTCACAAGATTACATAGGAGAAAATGACCATACCCATTGATCAAAGCCCTGGGGGTCAGGAACTCAAACAAAATATCAGGTGCACAACCAGATTACAGACTGATTATGATGAAAAAAGAATTAGGTCTCTATCAATTATACTTTCTGAGAATTGGTGATCACAAGATAACATAAAGTTATAATGACCACATCCATTTTCCAAGCCCTGGGGTCGAACCTCAAACAATATATCAATTGCACAACAATACTAACCCCATATATACCGATTATAATGCAAAATGAATGAACTCTGTATCATTTATTGGTGTTCACAAAGAGTTATGTAAGGGAAAATGACCACACCCATTCTCCAAGGCTATGGGGTCAGGGGCTCAATGAAACATCAGGTACACAACAAAAACAAAGACCCATTATAATGCAAGAAGAATTCACTCTCTATCAATAATACTTTCTGACCCTTACCAAATTTCACAAACCTCACTCACATTTGAGTCACAGGTTTGATTCATAATTTGACTCTCAGGTACGTTAGACTACCGGGTACGTTACCTGTCTGCAGCAGTAAATATGGAACATTAGGGATGTCACGAAAACCTATTGTTTCTTGATGTCATAGCAAACATTTCTCATAAAAACGTTCAAGCGTTTCAAATTTTCCTCTTGATTTTAATCGCCGGTCTTTGGCATTTAGGAACCTAGCAACGTCCAAACATTTTCTGATTACGATGCTACTGATGTCCTCCATTTTAAGGTTCTTCTGCAAGTATTCTACGTTGGTTCAATTTTCCATTTTTCATCGAAAAATTTCAAATTAAAAAATGGAAAATGGAAAATAAACTCAAATACGCTGTATTAAACCACAATTCAATTTTCCTTTGCAAAAGTAAACCACGAACATGGAAAATTGAACCCATTTTCAATTTTCATTTTGATAATGAAAAATGAAAAATTGATTAAATTTTTCATTTTCCATTTTAAAAATGAAAATGGGTTCAATTTTCCTTTTTAAAATTTCATTTTCTGAATGGAAAATAGAAAATGGACTGTAATAGGCTGTACTAAACCACAATTTTTCAGTTTTCCGGACTTTTCTTAGCTGTTATTGCAGATAATGAACCGAGTTTTGGTATGTGAATACATCATAGTGTTATACACGTGAATACTAAAGATGGGGACTGATATCGCCCAGCGATCAAAGATATGTACCCAGGACTCTATGATACACGAGTTATTCCTTAGACCAACAACACTGTCGTTTTAGCATAGCGAAATAGTAATGTCTGTGAGTACACCTGACAGGCTAATTTTTCACAAAAATCACTTGCGTACGGCAGTTGAAGAGTTGTTAGAATTGTTATGTTTTTCACATTGCTGAGGAAAAAAGATTAAAATAGGAAAAATGCAATGATCGCTGTGCGATATAAGTCCCCTACCGGCGGCATAAATTTATGACTTGCATCTCTGTTCATCAGTTCATCTTCTGCAACAACAGCCAAGAAAAGTCTGGGAAACTGAATTCACGGAATTTGCTAAGTCCAATGGCCATAACTCTTGTGAAAATTAGTAAGTCTATATTAAACTCAAATCTGCATCACACTATAATGTATTCACATACAAAAAATCAGCTCATTATCTGCAATAACAGGCATGAAAAAGTCCGGGAAACTAAACATTTCATGAAATTTGCTAAGTCCAAGGGCCATAACTCTTGTAAAAATAGGCCAATGGAAACCAAACTCAAACTTGGTCTGTATCACACTGAGATGTCTTCATTTACCAAAAATCAGTGCATTATTTGCAATAGAAGCAAAGAAAAGTCCGGAAACTGAAATTTTCATAAAATTTGCTAAGTCCAAGGGCCATAACTCTTGTAAAAATAGATGAATCTAAAGCAAATTCAAACTTGACCTGTATCCCATTGAGATATATCCACATACCAAAAATGAGTTCAATTTATCCAACAACAGCGGAAAAAAGTCCGGAAAACTGAAATTTTCATAAAATTTGCAAAGTCCAAGGGCAATAACTCTGGTAAAATTAGGTCAATCGAAAGCAAACTCAAACTTGATCTGTATCACATTGAGATATATCCACATACCAAAAATGAGTTCAATATATGCAACAACAGCGGGAAAAAGTCCGGAAAACTGAAACTGTCATAAAATTTGCTAAGTCCAAGGGCCATAACTCTTGTAAAATTAGGTCAATCGAAAGCAAACTCAAACTTGATCTGTATCACATTGAGATATATCCACATACCAAAAATGAGTTCAATATATGCAACAACAGCGAAAAAAAGTCCGGAAAACTGAAAATGGGACAGACGGACAGACGGACAGACGGACGGACGGACGGACAGACAGACAGACCGAGAGGAAACTAAGAGTCCCCTCCGGCGTTGCCGGTAGGGGACTAAAAAGAAGGAAGGAGATCTCCAACAAGACCCCGTTGCAGCATCAACAGTAAAACACCAAAACACCCGATGCAAAAACACAAAAGACGAGTACAGCACGAGACGGAAAAGAGACACACGACATGTAAACATCAAACACAAAAGACTACACATAAACCGACGAGACCAATGGGTAACCGGTGCCGACTTTTGACGGCCATCTGTCACGCAAGTAGGAAATGGTGTGGTTATCCTGGATTACGTGCGCACAACCCTCTCACTTTTCCAATTACCCAGAGGTCTCGAAGAACGTACAATTGTGGTGTAAAACAACCTCCTCACTGTAAGAAAGGAAGTCGCTCTTATATAAAATGTATACAAATCTTTATTTTCCTTGGTAATGTTTACTTTTCTAACACAATATGTCGTACATTTTTGTATATGGGATATCAAAAACACCATTATACATGTAACAATTACAAACAAATGAAATTCTACAAAAATTGAAAATACAAGTATCAGGGACGCATTTACGTCCCTGCAAGTATGAAAATAAGACTAAGGACTAGATCTAATTCGCTTGCAATAAAAGAGGTTTATAAATATTCATGAATATGCAAATTAGTGAAAATATCCCAGCAAAAAAACGGTGACAGTTCCAACAACGACTGCAGATATGTTTAGCCCCTTCTTCCAAAACGAGGCTTCATGCAATGACGTCATTTTCTTGCGCATGACAAGACGATCTTCCTCTGTGAGTTGCCTGTCAGGTTTCTCTACCGTTCCAAAGACCCAGTTTCTGCAGCCCTTCTTTAACCTAGTTCCAAAACCTGTAAAATATTGACTCGATATGAGACATTATTTACAAATGTAACGATAATGATGGTATATTATACTGAAAAGAAGGATTACATAGAGCTTCAATATTTCGCCCGTCTCACATGTTGGTCCTATTCGGTTATTTTGTGAGGCGGGCGAAATATTGAAGCTCGCCCGTCTCGCACGTTGTTTCTATTCGGTTATTTTGTGAGTTGGGCGAAATATTGAAGCTAGATTACATAAAGTTGCTTTTTATCTATTTGTAAGATAGGAAGTATTCCTTGCTTTATGACGTTTTTATCTATCGCCTTTCAACTCGGCATAAAATATTTGTGGTGCCAACTCCGTCTAACTTCGTCCGACATCGGAAATATACATTTATCACGGTCAAAACGGACTGGTAGTGTTTCATTATATACATATAATGCCTTAGATTTCGAGTACAACTGTTTAAAAGAATTAACAAAGACTAATTAATAAAACGGTAAAAATTTATGTTTTATGAAATTTCAAGACACCTTGTTTGTTTTTCACTTCTACTTCCATTTGACCGGGTTTGCTATGGTCCGGTTTGACATCCTCTTGTCTTGTCATCTCGTCTTCTTGCTCATCGTCCGTGAGTTCCGGTTCTTCCTCGTCGTGCCGCGTCCACCAAGTAACTCTGTGAAGCTAATAAGATCAAGCATATGCATATAAATGTAAATATAATCATATGCAAATATAAATGTAATCAAATGCATATGAAGATGAATTTTCAGAAATATCTATAAGCACCGAATGTCATAAGGTACCTCTTACTTACTGATGTAAGAAGACGACAAATTAGAATTTCCTCCAAATCTTAATATTTACATTACTAGTAGATTCCCCATGTGAAACGCCCATTAGGCAACTAGAATTATATTCCAATAACTTGGGTTGCTCACGTGCAAGTTTTGCATGTAGGGAGAATTTACCAACGTTCAAATACATTTGACACTAAAACAGGCAAACTTTGCGAAGTGCATGCAAATGAAAATGACAGATATTTAGAATAAATGTAAATATAAGTAATGACTTCGCGATTCACGGAATTTGCACGTGTCCAACCAGAATTATACACCCATGAACACAAAAAGTAAGACAGTCATTTCTTAAATGAAAGACTACAGAAGCGGAAGTTGCATTCATACTTACTTCTGCTATTCATAGTTTTGAATAATAATTTCATTGTTACAATATATTATTAGACTTGAATCAAAAGAATAGATCTGTTTACAATCCTATTAATCTAAAAATCTATCAAAAGGTAATACGAGAGTACCAAGTTGTTTCAAAATGCAACCTTGTGCAACAAACCTTTTCTCTTGGTCTGGGTTCTGTAAACAAGCTAATCATAACCATGACGATAGTGCCAAACAAGGCAAGAAGTGTAGCAAAATGAAGGAATTCCACTTTTGTTATAATTTCCGGTCTGTTGTCTGGTTCACTGCTCCCGCAATAAGGTGCTGTATAGTAAAAGTCCAGGACCATACGGACTATGCCGACAACAAGGCTAATCATCAGACCCCAGAAAACACCCTTCAAGATAAAAAACATCTTCAGCCTCCGAAACACATTCAAAGATTAAACAGAATCAGGCCCCAGTAAAAAAAAAAGTGTAAATTTTCGTACTTCCTTAAAGAGCAAGGATAATTTAGCAAACAAAATGGTTTCGAATATCAAAGTTTCGTTTTCCAACGTTTTCGTATTCTGGACAACGTTTAATATCATGAAGAGCACCTGTTCTGTTGTCCGTTTCCAGAATATCCCAAGTATAAAAACCATACAAAGTGGTGGAATTAGGTAGGACCTCACTGCCTGCACATAAAACCAGAACATGCCACCCTGGGTCTGTTCTAGTATTGGTAACCATAGAATACTGAGACCAATCAGAATAAGTACGGTGACACGGCCCACAATCATCAGCTCGTGCTCGCTGGCTCTCTTACGAAATTGGCGCCAAATGTCCATGGTCATAATTGAGCTTGCACTATTCAGAATTGAGGTGAGAGAACTCATTAATGCGGCCAATAAAGCTGCAAGCATTAGTCCCCTTAAACCTGAAATCATGGTTGTACATTTTAATTGAATATTAGCGACCAAGGTCATTCAGAGCACACTATAAATTGAGATTTGAGAAAGCTTAAAAAGGTGAAGTTTATAAATGAGTGTTGAATGTTAAACGTGTTTAAATTCAATTGCATCATTTAAAACCTGATAAATTTACAGCATGGACCAGACATGCACGTTTCGGGTACTAAACCCTCGTCAGTGATCCTCAGTCTAAACGATGTAATATGGCCAGAAAGTATGAAAATTATTATGTCCAAAAATGTACCAAAAGACGTAACAGAATGGGTAGGATATGATGCTACAGGACCCACGCTTAAGAAATTTCAAGAAATTTTGTAACAGAAAACTTCAAATGCATTGAAGAGACAGACGATCAACCGAAGCTGATCGAACTTGGCTACATGTGCCCTCGGGGACTCTTGGTCCACCAGCAGTGACACTCACCAAGTAGTTCAAATGTTTAACGTCTCTTCATTTAATAGCATCATTTAAAACCTCATAAATTTACAGCATGGACCAGACATGCACGTTTCGGGTAGTAAACCCTCGTCAGTGATCCTCAGTCTAAACGATGTAATATGGCCAGAAAGTTTGAAAATTATTATGTCCAAAAATGTACCAAAAACGTAGCAGAATGGGTGGGATATGATGCTACAGGACCCACGTTTAAGAAATTTCAAGAAATTTTGTAACAGAAAATTTCAAATGCGTTGAAGAATAAAAGATGTGCATTTTTAGCAGTTTTAATGCTTTTTTAAAGATATCATTGATCCCATAGTTGAATGATCTTTGAAAGTATTAAGCACAACGCATTGAGCGCAAACAAATAGTTTTTAGTTTCGATGGCTAAATAAACATTATATTAGGGTATCTAATGTATTTGAACTTTATATCTGTAAACAAGCATGGAAAAGTACCTGCTGGGAGCATTCGCAAGACCAAAAGAGGATACGCAACATTTGAACATCCGGCTTTATTCTTGCAAAACTCGTAACACACTTCTGGAGACGAACATGCAACTTCCTCTGAGGAAAAAAAAGAATAATGGCAGGCGATTTCAAAATAACAAATTAAAAACATTAAAAATTAAAAATATGTAGAAGCAAGCAGAAAAAATCCACACTAGAACAGAAATACCGAAGTGATACATATTGTTAATGAGTGAAATGATGGTATGTTCACAGAGTTCACACGAACCTCTGTATTTGATTCTTGCAATCATTCCAGGAATGACAAACAACAGAAATCCGGTCAGTTTAAGAGCAGCCCCCAAAAGGCTTCCTGCCTTGGCATGTACCATGTTTTTTGCTGACAATGTTCTCTGCACTATAATCTGCCGAAGTTAAAACAGTTAAAGTAATCTAAATAAAGTATTTCACTGCTTATAGAGCAAGAGGCAAAGGAGTAGTGTTAACTCTTTTATATGGAATCATAGAAAGAGCCAAAAATTATATTTCATTTTATTTAATGTCAATCTTTGATTTTACCTGATCCTGGTCCCAGGCGTAAAGTCCCAGGGTGGATAGTCCAAGTAATGCCCCTGTCCACGGGATATCGGCAGAGAGAGGGTCTCGGAATATGTGGAAAGAGTCAGAACGCGGCATTCCACAGGAAAAGAAGCTCTGGTTATGGAGTGTCTGGTTACTGACGGCCATCATGTATTTCTGTTCCATGGCACTGTATCCACCGACGTCAATGATTGCTGAAATATGTTGGTGTTGTCCATGGAAAGCATGATTGTATAGCATAGGTAGCATTTCAATGGAAATAGAAAAAATGTGTGTATTAAGGACATTAAACTTCTTTGTATATCTCAAAAAATTGATAAACAACTTACACATGAAGAAGAGGATGGTAGCACCTACGACCAAAACGACAGTCTGAAGTGTGTCTGTGTAAATAACAGACGCCAGGCCACCTGAAGAAAAGAAAGTATCTTTCATTATAAATACGAAATGACAAGACACTTACTTCTTATTTAGTATATAAATCATATAAGAAAAGGGATAAATCATTAGAAAAATTAGCTTGAAACCAAAGACGGCATAATTCAATAGAACGAAGACGAGAATAATAACACACGGACAGTCAGACAAACGTGGTGAAGCTACACCTTACCAACGGTAGTGTATACGGCAGTGACGATGAGGATGGCAGAGACACAGAGATAGAGGTTCCAGTCTAACATCTGACGGAGGAAGATAGCGCCAGTGTATATCTCACCCTATAACATAAAATAATGGGATACTCGCAAAAAAAAAAAAACAACAAAAATCGGCTGCAATGACAGAGGAGTACCATCTATATGTATATTTTTATTTAGAGAAAAAATAAATCTCCAATTTGTTGGAGCTAATGCTAACATCCTGAGAGAGTCTGTCCGAGAGCATAGGGTCTTACTGAGATGTTGAAAAGGATATATCCTACAAGGGCGAGGAATGAAACATACATCCTCAGGCGGTGTCCTCCAAATCTCTTCCTCACGTATTCTGGCATGGTAAAAGCCTGTAACAAGAAGCATTAGGATATTCAAATACTTGTAAAATCTCGCAAGAAACACATGTGCAATATTTTTTGAATATCATGAAAACGCGACAATGCATTATTAAAGACTCCAAAATGAGATGAAAGAAGTTGCTGCGAAGATGTAGGGACAAGAAAAATACAACAGAAGTATCAATGTGAAGACTAAAAAAGATGTTATATATATATGTGACAGCCTTAAAAGCATTGGAAAGACCCGCATCAATAATAATAGTTCCGTTTAGTTTTATTCAAAATTCAAGGAGGAGAAAATATTCTTATATTAAACATTAAGGTAAATCGGCAAACTGTGTATATAATGATGTATTTGACATAAACATTTGCTTACCCCACATGCGATATAAACAGGCAGAAATAGCCATCCCAGCATTATCAAGAAAAACACTGCCTGAAACATCAAAATCTATATCTTGACAAAACATTGCTCTATAACATCTTATTGTGATAATAAAAGCAGAAATTGTTATCATGACCTCATGGTGATTATAAAAGAGAGATACTTCAACATAAAATAAAAATTATCTTTTTACACCATCTAGATCAAGTCAAGTGATCAAGTCAAGTGAGACAAGTGGACCAACTTGACTCAACTTTAGTAAATAGCAAATGATGTGCTTAACCGGTTAGAGAGCGCATAACTCTACAACTTATCCTGATTCAAGGCATCATATACCAGCCAACATTCAGATATTTGAGTCAATATCCAAAGAAACTACCAAAAGCAAAGGGTGTTCTGTGAAAATATCAGTTCATCAGCATGGAATGGTAGAACATTAAGCTTGTTACATACATGCCATTCGTATATAGTAACAGCTATTCCAGAAGCCGCCGCTGTTCCCGCCAGACCTGTAAACATAGGGGCTCCTATATTACTGGCATAGATAGACGCACCGATCTGGAATAGGAAAAGAACGGAAGTAGGTATATAAAAATTTACGTTAAGTCGTTATTAGAATATGTTCTTGTTTAAATGAAAAAAAATGACTGAACTGGGAAACGAAAATTCCACAACGTATAAACTTTTGAAATCCTTCTAAAAAAAAAAAGGATGTATAAAATCATATTCTATTCGTTAATTTTTTACTTACGGGAACCCAGTGCATGGTCTTTCCCGCCAAAAAGTATCCCTTTGCATTTCCTCTGTTTGGTCGGAACGTTGACTATTAAAGAAAGAGGAAAGTATATTTGAATTGTACAAAAAAAATTTTACATATTCATGTATTTAAGTCCTACCAAAAATCCTACCAAAAAAAAAAATATTCGTGTAATCTTTGAGACAACATCCTCACACTGGTACTTTTTTTAAAAAAAATCTTGTGACCTTGACCTTGGAGTTTGACATACGTTTGATTACCTTTGACTTTTAACATTAAAATATCAGGCCTCGTAGCATATGGGAATCAATAATTTATTTTCATATATGCCTTCAATTTTAAAACATTATTTTATAAATCAAACAATGTTTATGGCAACAATCTACAAACAAATGACAGTAATTCATCTATTAAATTATAAAAATGTCATATAATTATATACAACCAAGTCTGATTTTAAGAGTAAATGACTTAACTTTTTTCTACAGGTCCTTTCACATTTGTTATATAATTAATGCGTTATCGCAGTTTCATTTTGCGTTAGTGTAGTTTGATCATCATACTCTGCATTAAGTATTATCCGTTTACAAATTTTCTCTTCTGAGATGAAATTTGTAAATTCACAAAGATATCATCAAGAGAAAACATCTGCTTTATTGTTGTTGTTTTTAATAAAAAATTAAAAAAAAAAAAAAGATCCGTTTATAATTGCATACCGGAATCAAAAAGCCAACGAAGACATTATAACCCTTGAGGCTTGTTTGCATAAATTAATACAACCTACACGGCTACAGAGAAAAATCGTGATGGTTTAGTACTCGTCATTATTGGAAAATCATCATTTTAGCAAGTACTCGTATATCAGAACTGATCACGATAATTACTTTGTACTTCCTAATTTAAGATAGTAAAATACCCCAGACCCATACATAACCATAGTAAATGTTCTGTCATAAACAGAAAACTGGAGAATTTAAGAGCTATCTTACATTATCAGAGGAAAATTCAGAGAAAGTGATCACAGTATCTCGTGAAAGTGGAAAAAAATTATGATCACATTGTTGTCTATTCCATGTTTTTGAACAATTTCTCCCAGCTTCACGGTCTTTGGTAGATGTGCTATCTTCCGTTAGGTCAGATGAAAACATTGAAGTACATTATAATTACTATTCTACGAAAAAAACTATTTATGCCAAACTACGGTAATTTTTTAAAAAGCATATCATTCGTCAAGGTCAAGGGCACCAAATTTTAAAAATTATAAAATAAAAAGAAAAGTTTTTTGTGGCAATAAAAGCAATATCAACTACAAATGTTTTTATATTATTGAGAAGTTAAGCACAAAAGTAAAGTTTCGGACTGACAAATAATAAGACTTGACAACAACAACAACAACAACAACAATACTGTTTCTTTATCTTCGATGCTGCTGCATAAAATATATACTAGTATTTTGGAAGTTCAAATTTGATGAAAGGGAATATTTTAATCTTCACAATCACTTGACTATCTTGTAAGGCTGATTTTCAAGTACAAGTAAAACTACATGTAATTTGATATGCCAAATTATTATTTGATTCAAAACGCTTAATTCGCATGGTAACTCAGATCGTTAAACATTTCAAATTAAACTCATGTTTTTCAAACAGATTGCTGACCCTCTGAACCTGTCGTTGCGGGTATAAAACAGGTCAGTGACCAGGCAGTGTTCTCGACCCCCCAAAAATGACCACAAAAACAAGTTGGTATGTTTTTGTCCAGCTATCACTGGTCATTTACCTATATCACTTTTGTCTGCGATGTAAGGGGGTGATTTATCTTTTGTTTTTCAAGGTTAAATAAGACTGGAATTTAAGAGAAAACAAGAGTCATGAGTAGCAAACATTAGAGTATTGAAAACAGCTGACTTGTAATAGACCAAATAAGCGCAATAATGTGCACTGGAAGGTCCAAGACGCCACAACCGGACTATATAGTATATACCTCATTAAATTCTGATTTAACTACAATATTAAGTACATGTTTGTCCTTTGCGAAATGCATGTTTTGGACAATCGTTTTTAGTGGTATTGGCGCCCCCTTGTATGATTTAAAAGTATCGGATATTTTTTTTTTCGTTAAAAGTGAATAGTTCTAGATATTAAAAAAAAATCAAAATTATCTGACCAACAACGATTGGAGGGTCAGTGCAAGAGTACTGACGTGTATTTTGATGAAAATTTAAAAAGAAGTGACGGTGTTTTGTAGATATCAAAACTAAAAAAAAAAACCTAAACAAAACAAAACGTCTCTGGTACCAGCGTTGGATGGTAAGTAATTGAAAAAAAAAACTCCTTTACATCGAGTTCTGATCACAAATCAGCTCTTGCTTCCTTTGGCTTCGACGCTAACAATTTAGATTTAGATTTACCATACATATACTGAATACCTAAAATGCATAAGAATACGTACAAACAACGTTTCATCGCTAGTTCCTCAAAATGTTCTACCAAATCTGTATCGATCTTACTCACCAAAGTTTTATCTGAAATCAAATCTGGGCTTCAAAAATATTGTTCGACAGTATACTCTCGCAGTGGTATCAACCAGATGTGGATTTTAAAGAATTCGAAGGAACTTTTAGAACATCTGAAATCCACTCATTTTAGTATAGTCCATTCGATCAAAGCCTTTGATTTTTCGACACTTTACACTACAATTCCACATTCTAAATTGAAAGAAAGACTCGCAAAAATTATAAGTAATGCGTTTACAAGTATGAACGGTAATCGCAAATACAAATTTATTGTTGTTATCTATGACAAAAACCTACTTTGTAAGAGAAATGTCCGATTCTGACAATAAGTACACTGAAACAGATATTATTCAGATGTTAAATTTTCTGATCGACAACATTTTTGTGGTGTTTGGAGGAAAGGTCTTCCAGCAAATTGTCGGAATTCCAATGGGGACCAATTGTGCCCCACTCTTTGCCGACATTTTTCTTTACTCGTACGAAGCTGAATTCATTCAATCTTTGGTCTCTGAAGGGAAAAGATACTTAGCTTCTGACTTCAACTTCACTTACAGATACATAGACGATGTGTTGTCCATCAATAATCCAAAATTCGCGGATAACCTGAGCAGTATCTATCCTTCGGAGCTTGAAGTCAAAGAAACTACAGAGACAAATAATTCAGCATCCTATTAGGACATAATGTTGTCCTACGACACTGATGGTCACTTGAACACCTCACTCTATGACAAACGTGACGACTTCAATTTCAGCATTACAAACTTTCCTTTTCTGAGTAGCAACATCCCTTCATCGCCTGCTTATGGCGTGTTCATATCTCAGTTGATACGCTATGCCAGAGCAAGTACCAAATATACGGATTTTGTTCTGAGAGCTAGGCGTCTTTCAGATAAGCTCCTCAGTCAGGGATATGTTTGTGACCGACTAACATCGTCACTGAGAAAGTTCTACGGTCGATATGGGGAACTCGTCATACACTATGATGTCCCACTCTCCAGAATGGTGGATGATATTCTATCATAGACCATTTGAACCATCCAACCAAAGATTGTACTTTATGTCTTCCGAAATGGAAGTAACCGAATGTGACAGTTCTACCGAATTGAAGCGGCGGGTGTTGCATGCAAGCAGGAGATGCTTACTCTTCCTGGGCACCTGGTCTCACTCCCATATCGGGGGTTCGCTTCTTTTCATGTGGTGGAGGTTTTTGTTTGTTTGCTTTGGTTCCTGTTTTATCCTGATTTTGTATGCCTTCGGTTTTTGATTTTCTGAATTATCGATTTTGTGCTGTATACAGGGATATGATCATTATCCATATTTGTCACTAATAAATTAATCTCAGTACCATCTTTAAGAGCAAAACGTTACATGAGATCTTTTGGAGGAATTTTGTCAGTGGATTTGCGAGAGATTGATGGACTTCACATGTAAATGACACCTTCCTAAATACAATGCATAACCCACTGAGAAGCATTAAAATTATGGAGGATTTAATTAGGTAGATGACACTGTATTTGTTTGTTATTCTCAATAAGCTCGATTTCCCGATCGTTCAAAGTACCGTTTCATGTATCTGCATTGTCAAGCCTTTCCATACTTTTGGATAACGGACAATCTTACTTTCGTTTTTAAAATGTAATCTAGCATACATACGTAATAAAAAATGCAAAAATTAATATAACACGTATATGTCATCGTCCTTTCACTGTACTTACCCACAACCCAACAGCTAAGACAATAGCGAAGTAAATTCCTATCAGTAAATAGTCCTCCCAAAAGAGGTTTTCAGCCATCCTCCTGCAGTCGGTAGGTACACGAGAGTTATACAATGCATAAAAGGGACCGAGATGGGTTTTCGGTAAACTGTTATGTTAAATTGGGGAAGTGGGGATCCTACTAGACTTCGGGCGTACTTAAAACGAAGTCCTCAATCAGTTCATTTAGGAGAAACAAAGAGAAAAAGTCGGGCATCTACAGAGTTTCGAAAAGTAATTCTATTATTTTAATGCAAAGAATCGGCACATGACAAAAGGTATGCTGAATTTTCTTCGTGAAAAGTTTGGTTCAAATCCATCCTAACGGCCAATTTAAAAGCTATTGGATGCAAAATGTGTACTTGGTCTCATTTACAACCAACTGTATTTGTTATATTTAAGAAATGACTGTCTTACTTTTGATGATTCTGGTTGGACACGTGCAAATTTTCCGAGAATCGCGAGTCATTACTTATATGATCATAAATTTATAAGTATCATAAATGTATTTTACCATGCAATTATTAATATTCATGATCTTCATGTGCGCGCAGCATCATAACAACTTTAGCATCTTTCATTCAAGTTACTGGTATTTTATTCAAATTAATGCTGATTTGTTATTTACACACACTCGTTAGTTCTTGGAATTATTACTGGATACCATATTTAGTATTTCGTTACAGCAAGTGTTTTCGTATTCACGGTATTAGGAGACATATTCCTGAAGTTGAATTGTTCATGCCTTTTTATCATGTCTACGAGTCAACGTGCGGTGCAGTCTACACCATTGGCTGGACATGTATCTTTCTTGCCTTAAAGGGCGGGTGGGGACTATAAAATAAGACAGGTAATTTTCCTGTCATTTCCTCGCTGACCGCTGTAGGGTTAACATCTCTAATCACAATCTGATTGGTCCTATGTATCCGTTATAACCCTCTCAATTTTTGATTGACAGCTTCAAATAGGTAAAATAGTGGTATATCTAATTAGCATAATCCAAGTATACCTGTCGGTATGTCTTTGATGTCACACACCGCTTGCGTCTCTAGGAATATCACTGGTCAATAGATGTCGCGTTTATCACGCCTACCAAGCTTAGATCACTCAGGTGTTCATATTACTTACCATCGGTAAAAAAAAACCGGCATTTAATGAAGATGTAGATTTAATGAACAATTAGTACTTAAAAAAAAAAAAATTCGTCATTCAATAAGCGTTATCGAGTGATTATAGAAAGATCAGAAATTCCCAATAAACTCCGTGGGGAACCTCTATAGTCAACACTGACCCTTATCTACAATACATTTGGCGGTTCTCAGAAACTGACGGTGTAAACAAAGATTACGAAACATTTCAGCGCGGCGGACTAAAGATTATCAGATAGCGTTTCGGGGAATATACAGAATGCACATTGCGCTTGAATGGTGTCTGGGAATCTTACAAAACAGATATTACAGCAGACGTGTGCGTGCAGAGGCCATTATCATGCGAATTTTTACCTTTTCTACAAAATTCGACAACTACCTATAGCGAATTAGATGTTAAGCAGAACCCAAAATTATACTTAAGTTTTTAAGCGTTCCCATTAAGAAGTTCTTATGACAAACTTGTAGCGAGCGGAGCTCGCTGCAAAGGCCCGAAGGGCCTTTGCGAGCGAAGCTCGCCCTTATGGTAACGCGTATACACATATCTTATTGAGAAAATATGCTGAATCAAAGAATGAGAATGTACTACTATGCTTTCAAAAACTTTCGTCCCCTCGCAGACAGAGTTGCTGCGGAGATGCTGGATATTGCCATTTAATTTTTTTTTTCGACTCCAAGTAGACGTATATGTTATACTCAATTTTTGTTTATAAGTTAAATTTATTGAAAATATCATTCGTAAATCAGGTAACGATAAAGCATCAACAAGGTGGCGTAACCACGGGAAATCCGACATTTCCGGTTTTAAACGAGACGTTTCGCTCTGATTGCTTTTCTCGTCTCGGGTGGTTTCGTACTGTCAGAAGTCGGAATATGTTTGTTTTTTCTTTTGTTCTTAAGTAATTTATTTTCAGCTAGCCTAAACATTATTCTTACAAAATAAAAAATGAATTATAAAGAACCATATTTTAATGAACCATATTTTAAGCCCCCCCCCCCCCCTTTAAAATGTTCATCTGCTGGTCTAGATCAATTTTAAAAATGCTTCCGTGTTTCCACTCGCCTTATACTACATTTTTTGGCAATCATCAAACAGAAAGTTTTGAAGGATAAGATAAACCATCATAGTCAAAATAGAAAAGAAAGATCTTTTTTTATTTTATATAATCATATCTATTTTCTCTCCGCTCGCACAAAAAGGCTTTGCCATTATTTGCGCCCTAACGATATATGTCGCGCAACGTAACGTCACGTTACGATCAAGTAAGGTTTATGACGTCATAGCGTAGATGTGCACATAAAAAATTCGAGGGTGAAACCTGCGTACACATTTGATTGTGATGAAAGCTTCCCAGCGAGCTTCGTTAAAGTTCGAAGTGCGAAGTCTCAAGTACGTCACGATGAAAAAATTCTATTTAGAATGTATGTTAATCAAGTACAAGTTTGTCATAAGAACTTCTTAATGGGAACGCTTAAAAACTTAAGTATAATTTTGGGTTCTGCTTAACATCTAATTCGCTATAGGTAGTTGTCGAATTTTGTAGAAAAGGTAAAAATTCGCATGATAATGGCCTCTGCACGCACACGTCTGCTGTAATATCTGTTTTGTAAGATTCCCAGACACCATTCAAGCGCAATGTGCATTCTGTATATTCCCCGAAACGCTATCTGATAATCTTTAGTCCGCCGCGCTGAAATGTTTCGTAATCTTTGTTTACACCGTCAGTTTCTGAGAACCGCCAAATGTATTGTAGATAAGGGTCAGTGTTGACTATAGAGGTTCCCCACGGAGTTTATTGGGAATTTCTGATCTTTCTATAATCACTCGATAACGCTTATTGAATGACGAATTTTTTTTTTTTTAAGTACTAATTGTTCATTAAATCTACATCTTCATTAAATGCCGGGTTTTTTTTACCGATGGTAAGTAATATGAACACCTGAGTGATCTAAGCTTGGTAGGCGTGATAAACGCGACATCTATTGACCAGTGATATTCCTAGAGACGCAAGCGGTGTGTGACATCAAAGACATACCGACAGGTATACTTGGATTATGCTAATTAGATATACCACTATTTTACCTATTTGAAGCTGTCAATCAAAAATTGAGAGGGTTATAACGGATACATAGGACCAATCAGATTGTGATTAGAGATGTTAACCCTACAGCGGTCAGCGAGGAAATGACAGGAAAATTACCTGTCTTATTTTATAGTCCCCACCCGCCCTTTAAGGCAAGAAAGATACATGTCCAGCCAATGGTGTAGACTGCACCGCACGTTGACTCGTAGACATGATAAAAAGGCATGAACAATTCAACTTCAGGAATATGTCTCCTAATACCGTGAATACGAAAACACTTGCTGTAACGAAATACTAAATATGGTATCCAGTAATAATTCCAAGAACTAACGAGTGTGTGTAAATAACAAATCAGCATTAATTTGAATAAAATACCAGTAACTTGAATGAAAGATACATGTCCAGCCAATGGTGTAGACTGCACTTGTACTTGATTAACATACATTCTAAATAGAATTTTTTCATCGTGACGTACTTGAGACTTCGCACTTCGAACTTTAACGTAGCTCGCTGGGAAGCTTTCATCACAATCAAATGTGTACGCAGGTTTCACCCTCGAATTTTTTATGTGCACATCTACGCTATGACGTCATAAACCTTACTTGATCGTAACGTGACGTTACGTTGCGCGACATATATCGTTAGGGCGCAAATAATGGCTTTTTTTTAATACTTATATTTTCTAGTACGTATAGCGAGCCGAATTTTTTTTAACATAAACTTTACATTGTGTCTAAATTCAGTCAATGTATTTAGACACGCTTGCAATGAGAACCGGAAACTTTGAGAAAAGGAGGAGGGGCTGCCTTATAAAATAAAATTAATCTTCTCAATACTTAGGAGTCAAGGTCAGTGTTAAAAATTTGCCAAAGAGACTACATATGTGCAAGTTGTTTGTTTATTTGGATTTTCATTTCATTTATTTATTCATTTATTTATTAATTTTTTTTTTTTTTATCGGAAAAAAAGATACCGTACTGCCTTCTTGACAGTAAGTGTTTTGAACATTTTCCCTGACATGGTCGCCATAGCACTTTCTATATAGACAAATCATCAGACAGTGCATGTAATTTATATAATTTGATCATTTTCGTGCATGAACATCGACGGCGGGTGCGGCTAGCCAACAGGGGATGCTTACTCCTCCCGGGCACCTGGTCCCACCTCTAGCTTACTAGGGGTCCGTCGATGTTCAATTTTGTGCTCTATTGTGAGTGCTGTTGAGATTTTCGTCAGGATCTTCTTTAACTCATTTGTGTCACACTTATGCCCTTTGCCGTGTGGAGCTCGTAAAAAAGTTCCCCGCGAGGGGTTTGACAGTAAGTGTTTTGAATATTTTCCCTGACATGGTCGCCATAGCACTTTCTATATAAACAAATCATCAGACAGTGCATGTAATTTATATAATTTGATCATTTTCGTGCATGAACATCGACGGCGGGTGCGGCTAGCCAACAGGGGATGCTTACTCCTCCCGGGCACCTGGTCCCACCTCTAGCTTACTAGGGGTCCGTCGATGTTCAATTTGGTGCTCTATTGTGAGTGCTGTTGAGATTTTCGTCAGGATCTTCTTTAACTTCTTGAGGAATTCCTGAACTCGGAGAAATGGAAATTTCATTTTAATAATATATATCACGACAATCGAGGCGGCTGAACGTAATGATAGAAAACGAGCATGAAATGAAAATCACAATGTATATCTTATATGGACCGCCCCTCCCCAACCCTTATCCGATATTATAAAGTATATGTACATATAAACAAGAGGGAATTTTTTGTATACCCCGCCAAAAGATATCGGATTAAGTAGTAATGAGCATGTCCGTCCGTCTTTTCAAATATTTGAAGAAAAAATGTCATGTACGGAGAATTTTATTTTTACATTAAGATATAAGGTCTAGTTCGAATACAGCCCATGTAATTGTTGATTAATTATCTTTAAAAAAAAAGGTTTCTGGATGTTTTAAAGAAGACCGTTACAGAGAATCAAATATTCCGCATACTCCTTGACGTCATGTTGACATATGCGATCTGAACACGCTGTGACTTTGACGTTGCGAGTAAAATTGACGCCGAAGCCACGCAAAACAAATTTTCAATCTTAAATTGCAAAAAAATCTGCCGAGAAGACCTATCTATGTTTTTATGTATTCGAATTCAGCTCATTCTCTACTTTTACGTGTGAGAAGGGATTTAAGGACCTCCACAACTTAATGGAAAAAATGATAATGAAGCAAGCCGTGTTTTGCCTTTTGAATGAGTGCGGATTTTTGAATAATAAGTTGCAAAATGGCGATTAAAGTTGCAAATTTCCCCTTAGAGACACAATAATCCGTAGAAATACAATACTCAACATTGCAACAATATTTTTGATCTCCCTTTTCACCCTCCTTGGTCAATTTTCTAGATTAAAATTATCTTAGTTCAAAAAATGCATATTTTCGAATTAGAACGTCAATGCCGTCTTTGAGGCTTAAAATCTCGAAAAACTTCGTGAAATAGTTACATGAAAATTATATCAAAGATTGATCAAATCTTATATTTCATGTAGACAAATTTTCAGGCTATGTCTTCTCGCAAAATTTTCCGTGCCGTAACGTCGCGATGTACCTTAATTTCATAAGTTGGTTGCCGAAAAAAGCGAGCCAGTTGTACAGGAAGTCCAATATACCATTCCATTGAGTATACTAATCAAAATGTAGATGACTCCGCTTATGAGTTTATACGCGAACGGCAGCTACGTCACTTTTTCTTCAATGTTCGAATTGCAAAGTTCGTCACGATGAAAAATGTCTATTTGCAATAATAATTATTGCAGTCGAACTCTGATTTTTTTCTCTCTCTCATTTCATCAGGTCATCATTTATTCACATACATTTAATTAGACGTTTGAACGATTTGGAGTGAATCGTAGCTGTTCGGGCTTTTTCATGTTTCTCATTTATATATTCCTTAAGTGGGTTGTTAGACAGAATGGGTAGCAACCAGTTCAAAATATTAACGTATCCAATGTTCAAATGATTCCTTTGTCGTGTAAAATGATCTCGGTTATCTTTGGCTGTGTCTCGATAAATTCCGCGACTTCGATGTCGAACTTTGATTTTGAATCAAATTTTAGGTTGTAATATGGTATAAGAAAATGATTCAATAAAAGGACGGAGGAAGATAACACAACTTTGCACACCCGTCGTTTTTAAAAATTTCCGTAATTTCTATATGAAAAGGAGGAAATTTTATAATAGTACATGTACATTTAGATTTGTATTTCAATACTGCATCTTTTCTCAAGCATATTTAATTCATAATTCGGTCATTGATGTATATTAATTTTCGAAAAGTAGCGATAAAGTTCATATTTGCAGCTAATTTGCTATTGATATATACATTCAAAGGTGTTGAATTTCTGTTAAACAATATTTTTGGTATGAAAATTTTGTTGAAAGTTCTAAATTTGTTTTCAAAATACAATTGTCAATGCATTTGTGTATATATATATGTACCATGACCAAAATATATATATAAATAAATAAATAAAAAAATTAGTTATGGTACTGAAAATTTTTAGTGCAGGAAATGTTTCCTGTTTGGAACTTTTAAGAAGACTGCTTCTTAACAAGGTTTGCTTTGAGTTGGAAGACTGCTTCCTATGTATGCTTGCTGAACTGCTTTGAGTTGGAAGACTGCTTCCTATATGATACTCATTACTATGTTAGGAGCTTTTAGAAGACTGCTTCTGTTTCAAAAGATACCTTTATTTTAGGAACACACTGGTGTTCCGAACTGATTTGAGTTGGGAGACTGCTTCCATTATGATACTCCTTGTAATTGTAGGAGCTTATCAACAAAAGCTACCTTTATTAATATTGTAGAATTGGAAGACTGCTTCCATTATGATATTCATTGTGATTTTAGGAGCTTATCAGCAAAAGCTGCCTTTATTAAGTATGTTGAACGGGAAGACTGCGTCCATGATCACGCCATCCTCGGTACCCCAGGCTATTTGCGCTTTTGCTGAATTCAGCCAAAGCGCAAATAGCCTGGGGTACCAAGGATGTGATCACGCTGGTGTTCTATATATATTGATTTTAAAAGGAAGATTGCTTCCTAGATCTGAATTTTCAAAGCAAACTGGTGTTCCACCCTGTATAAGAGGACCGCTTCCATGTCAATATACTTAATTTTGATATACATGTATTTGTTATGGTAATGTTTTTTGTCTGAAATCATTTTGAAAAGGGAGACTGCTTTCTATATTCATGCATTATAATTATATTTACGGAATACTCTGGTTTCCATAATGAATCAGGTAGATGACTATTGCATTTTTGGTCCATTTTTATACTTGTTGCTATGGCATATATTACGTCGAATATGAAGGCTGCTTTAAATATTTTTACAGAATACTCTGGTGTTATTGCTGACACTTGATAGGAACTGCTGTGGTGTTTCATACTGATTTTAGCTAGAAAACTACTGAATAGTTTACATATGTAGTTATGTAATAGGGAGATTGCTTCCTGTGATTTGTAAACAAATAGCGGATTGCACGATGATAGGGTATGTAAACATCCATTGAGCCGTCTGGATACACGAATATGTACTTGTATCCAGACGGAACAGGTTTAAACACCTTCTAGTTTTTATGCTCAGGCCATTTATGTTTTGATGATTAGATAATACTCTTATAGAGTTGTGTATCTTGTTTATAATTGTTTTTATGTTTTGATTACGTAATTTGTCATTTTATATTATTTTTAATGACCGTTTTCAATTCAATACAGACTGTTTTATTCTTTGAAATACAACTGCGTTCAAACAAAGTACAATTAACTCAGAATTGATGGACATAAATTTACATTTATTCTAAATATCGGTCATTCTTATTTGCATGCACGTTAAATGTATTTGAAAGTTGGTAAATTCTCCTTACATGCAAAACTTGAACGTGACGTCAGAATAGCAACCCAGGTTATTGGAATATAATTCTAGTTGCCTAATGGGCGTTCAACAAGGGGAATATAATACTAGTAATGTAAATATTCAAAGATGAAGCGTTCAGTTTCTCGACATCATTTCTACATGTACCTGTACATATTATATTCAATGATTCAACATCAAATGATACACGTACATCTCTTTATGCATCGCTGAACTTCTATTTGGTAGAATTTATTAGTAACAGAGACTAAATGTTAAACGTCTTCAAATTCAATAGCATCATTTAAGAACAGATAAAATTTCAGCAGACATAAAGAAGTAAAGCGCTTTCTACAATACTAAATATTGTGTTATACCCCGTTTGAGTTTACAAAGGCTGACTAATATGGCCTAATTTTTCATTTAAATATTACAGTTTCATTCAATCTATAGCAAATGACTTGGAGGAATTCATCATCATGACTTGTACTTGGATTGGGAACATCATGACCTCCAGTAATCAAAGCTTAGGGATGTGTATATAGTACATTTTCACATATTATTAACTGTCCGTGTTCTTTTTGTAGTCGTTCAAAACTCAATATATTCAAGATATTTTGAAAATGGTATGAAATTCACTTTCAGTTGCAAATGTGAAGATAGCAATGAGGTCATTGGGCTTCTGAGTTTCAATATGTACAAAGTCAGGGGTGTGATGGATTTCATTTGTTTCCTTTTCAGTCTCGTCAAACTCCATAATAGAGACACATTTTAATTTCTCTCAAAATATTAAGTGACTGTCTACAGTGTTTATTCTGAATGAGAAATACTAAAGATCTTTACCACTGGATATCCTCATGGCAAAATTAAAGATGTTTGTGACACACGAATGCCCCTGAACTGGCATCTTTGTCGTTATAATGACTGCTATCTGAAAAGTAACTCCATCTAATGGTTATGAGTTACAAAATGTAAGAACTAATAGAAAGGTATTGTCACAAGGATATAACATTTACTGTACAAAAGTAATGGCCTACATGTAGGTTAAGTTTTTTTTTCAAAAAAGGTCCAAGGTCAAGGTCACAAGGTCAAACGTTTGGGCATCAATATAAAGGTCTTGAAACAAGGAGCTCACATGTGAAATGTTAAATTAAAAGCACTACCACTCACCATTCAAAAGTTTTGGCTATGGTTAAAGTTTTTGAGGATTAAGAAAGAAACAGACAGGCTCAAAATTACATGTATATGACCCCAAATCTTAATTTAGTGGGCAAAAAGTAAAAGTTCAATTAAAGATGGATTTCAGATTGTTTAGACAAAATACTGTAGAATTACATTATGATTTATGACTCTCATTGATCTAATTTTCTCACTATGAAAAACAAAGAAGTCAATACATTCACACTACACAGCTTTACTTCAACTGATGTGACACAAACAAAAAATAAATAACAAAACATAAGGTGGAAATATCTCCATGGAATTATGACATCACTAGCACTGCATGAGCAAATAAGCTGTAAAACAATATTTCATTGGCTGAAATTTTATCAGACATATCAAACTTAAAACTGATGATCATTGGCTAAGTTTGTATTTAAATACATATACATGTGCGTATGTAGAATAATTTTCAAAATTCCTAAATCTCAATGAATGACTAGCTTTAAACCACTAAAATCATATGAGGATGCTCCTATCTCACGAAACGTACCTGAACATGATAAAGTTATAATTTGTGAATAAGCTGAGAGTCTGTATATTAGTTATTACATGTATGTTTTGGACGATCATTATGATTATGCTAGTTAAGGCGACAGAAATTTAATTTTTAGTTTTACGGATTCTGTTTTTTCAAAATAGGGTAGGAGAAGGAATTAAATAAAATAAAAATCAATAAACTTCAACATTTCATGTTTTGTGCCACGATCAAGATCTTTTAATTCAGCTTGTTTATCATGTTTTCAAAGTCACATTCTCTTAAAGACTTGTACGATAAAGATTAAGTGAGAATGAAAAGTTAAAGCCTTTAATTTGGATGAGCGGAAGAAAAAATTGTACAATCAGTTCATTTTATTTTTTTCCAAACTGTGGTAAAATTAGGGTCGGCGGATCCGTAAAACTAAGAATTAAATTTCTGTCGCCTAAGTGATTGTAAATCATTTCTCATGTTCAACATATTGAATTATACAAACTTCATCAAAATTAATATGCTTCAGCTGAACATATCAATTTCACAATGGAATAAAAATTCTTGTACTCCATGAAAATCCTGGTCATGGTATGAGATAATATATAAATGACCATACCAAAGCAAAATAAGCAAAAGGCTACGATACATGTTCTTGAGATCAACAAGCAAGACTTTAAAACAATTTCTTAACAGCACTAATGTTTTCTTATTTATAAGGAATCACAGTATGTGCAATCTCATGGTAGACAAAGCAAAACTTTTGTTCCAAGAATCTTTAAAGTTCAACTTGCTACAATAAGCTGAAAACGCTGCATGTTTACAGCACTTAAAGATATGGATAATAAAGACGTAAGTGTTCAATGCTTACATGTAACTTCAGCACGGTAACATGGAATCTCTTCAAAGCTTACAAATGCACAATCATTATTTATAGTGAAAAGATGACACCTGTTGCAAACCCATAATGTTCAAGATTGAAAGTTTGCAACATAAACCACATGTGGTTGATAAACCGTAGACACATTACAATGTAAAATATGGGAACAATGTATCAATAAGCATCTACAAATGAATTCAATGATATTCAGTCAGTTACTACTGTATATCTACAGTAAATGCTTATGATCACCCCTCTAACCATCAGAATTATGAAACATTGACAAATCAAAACTTTTCATCAACTTTCATATTTTGTTCACTAGTAATCCATGCATTTCTTTTTATTGAAATCAATGGATTTTCTCATTTTTTTTTCAAAGATGGCCCAGTTACATACAAAACCTCAAAGAAAAGAATACTGCAAAGAGTAAATGTCTACATGAATAAATTATCACATAAAGCTGTCATTAATACATTTATTTTTCGTTCTAAAGTCTGCAAAATTTCTGGTTTTTTCTTTTGGAACTGATGATAATATGTCCAAGTTCATTATTGTCAACACCATGTCTACACTAGACTGGAGTCAGAATCTACAATTTCACCCTCTGATTCCATGCTATAAATATCCTCACTATCGTCACTGGCCTCTTGCGTTTCCTCTTCCAGCATTTCGCCGGTAAGCGTAACGTGAGCATAATCATCAGTGTCAATGGACTTACAAAAGTGAATGGCATATTTGAGTTTTTCTTGCAGCACCGCTTTACAGGAATAGCGCGGCATTTTGAGAAGGAAGAAGCAGGTATAGCTCTCAGGTAGGAAATGATCTGGGGGATTGTATTTATCAAGAACCTGAAATGTTAAGGAGAAAAATTAGCCAGTCAGCTGGTATTTAATCGCCCAGTTATGATTATGATTATCTAAGACTCCTAGGATTTATCATACTTGCAAGGTCTAGCAATAATGCTACTGATGTCAGCAATAATTGGCACGACACCATTTTGTATACAGGACCATTTTTGCCCGTTTTATTTTTGCCTTTTACCTCAAGACTGAATTTTACGACGGGGCAAATGAAATTATACATATAAAAGGATTGCACAAGAAAATGTGAAAGTGGTTGAATTCAATAATGGGTGAATTAGTGTCATATCTACATTGGGCAAAATTAAGAAAACTTGGCAATTGAAAGCTGTATAGAGTATTTGATATGCGAAAATCAATCTCTATTGAATACAAAATACCTTACCTGCAGTACAAAGTCCCTGCCCCTGAAGTCAGCTATAGTCCTGGGTAGCCTGGTCCTACCCCACACAAACCTCAGGAAGAGTGACCGCTCGTTATTAGTAAAATCCTCCATCACCTCCCAGAACCACTGTATCAGGGGGGCGTTAGCGTCTATACCTTTATATGTAGCTACAGACTTCAGTAGGTTCAAAGGAATGTCAGGGCTACCGCAAACCTGAAAAGGATCAAATGTCATACATGTACATGTACTTGAAGATGATCCTATTTTCATACTTTGGGATGCACAAGTATTTTTACAGCTATCATTTTAATTAAAGTAATCTTTATTTCATTTAAAGACATGTATATATAACAGTTGCATTATGTTTGATAAGTCCAAAGTTCTCATACAAATCAATTCTAAGTAAAAATGTTCATGTGAAAATCATAATGAGCTACGTTTAACTTTTCTCTAATTACGAACCTGCTGTCATAACCAAGTGACCAGATCAGAATAGCATACTCTTAACCAGTTACAAACAAGCTCTACTATCATCAAGCAGATGAAAAGAGAGTCCATGCACCTAGAGGAAAAGTTAAACAAGACGTACCATTGTTTCCAGCTCTAGTCCAGTAAAGAGAGATAATAGAGGGACAGGTATGACTTTACCCATTCCCTCTCTGACCCATTTCACTTGCTCATCAAACTCATGTAACCTGTAAAGTGTAAGATGTTCATTTTATTGTTTTAATTCAAAACTATGGTCAGTATGAAATACATGTACATTCATAGCAATCTTGTTTGTGTACAAGTTTAATGAGTAATTTCACTTGAATTTCATGATCAATGTATATTGTAGTAAGTACTAAACAAATTCATTTAATGTTTAGTACATGTATATGAATTCTATGAAGGAGTCAGAAAGAAAATGCAAAATAAAATCTTTAAACATCTCCATTTTTCATATTTTCCAGAGCTTTTTTTCCCTTGGTTATCTGTTGTTAATATCTTAAACGTCTTCACAAGTAGTTGCTATAGTCTATATTTACCTGTAATTCATGGCTATTTTGATATATTCTGCCTTGTTTTCCGGTGCGATTTTGTTGTATTTACTAGTAAGGTTGACTTCCTGTCCAGAGGAACTCGGCACGCTGAATGGCATATCTGCAGATCCTAGGTCTTCGTCTGACATCTCCTTGATACACATTAGGCCTTAAAAAAGAAAGATTCAAAAACCTTGAATCTCTAATGACATGTTCATATCCATTTTACTGTATTGTCATTCTTATTTGAAATGACTTTACATGGTAACTTAAAGTCCTCTTTCTTGCCCACTAAAATGCAGTTTTAACTTTGAATTAAATATTTTGCATACTCAAATCTAAACCTACTTGATATTTACGTTTTAAATTTTGGAACTAAGACACATTTCATAGGTTAACATTACCAAAGACTACTAGAGATGAACTGGATTAAGATACCAACAAGATTCAAAGATACCATGAACTTTATTTGCAGGAGGTTCAAATGAGTTAAAGAAGATCCTGACGATGATCTCAACAGCACTCACAATAGAGCACCAAATTGAGCATCGACGGACTCCTAGAAAACCAGAGGTGGGACCAGGTGCCCAGGAGGAGTAAGCATCCCCTGTTGGCTAGCCGCTAGCAGAATATACTCTTAATAAAATTAGGGGATCTCCAAATGCTGGATATTGCACCTTCAGGTGGACATTTACATTATGAAGTTTAATCAATGGTTTTGACAGGACATTTGATTGATACGTCATAATGGAAAAGTCAACCAAAAATGTGATGTCGGGCATTTTGCAATCTCTCAATTGTTAGATGTTTATGTTACATGTATTTTATCAATTTATTGAAAAAGAATTTTATTTTAATGCCAATGTGAATAGTGCTCAATGTGGGTATGAAGACCAATACAGTTTGCCGCATTTACCAGGTATGAAGTCTTTATCTACTTCAGACAGGTCAGGGATATTAAGTGGCATGCCGGCTAATTGTTTCCACACTGGCTCGGCAATGTTAATACTGAGTGGACTGCCAGTCCTGATGGCTATACCAAATAATACACCTGAAAGATAATAAAATACGTCTTAAGTTATATGTATAAAATGAACATAAAGTATCAAAGTTTCAATTCTAATAATGTCAATTTTCACATACTCATTGTAAAAATATATACATGTATGTTGGTGGCTGCAGGTGTTTACAGCATACAAATATCAATTTAAACCATGCCCAATGTATAAAAAGTATTAGTGTGATGGGTCATTTACTGATGATGCCATTTAAAAAAGCGATATCCCACATTTTGCAGTTATCATGTTGCTCAACAATTCATAATAAAACCAGAATAAAGCCTACGCTCACGCAGCAAGATACGCCCGTTGGGATTTTTTTCACAACACCAAAATATCTAAGTCCCATAACTCCATAAGGACAAATTGGATGAACCTTAAAATCGAAAGGCGGCTTCCTCTTCAAAGTCTGATCAAAATGTACAAATATCATGAAAATCTGTTGACACATATTCAAGTTATTGCGTTCCATGCACCTATATTTTGCCCTTAGCTTAACATGTATGTGCATATAACCCCCCCCCCCCCCCCCCCCTTCCTATCACACACAATATCTCGCTTATGCGACCAAAAAATTAAAAACCCGTTACATATGTCAAAGAGCATCCTTTCTACCTTAAGTATACAAAATTTCAAAACATTTCGACCAGAAATAGATTTTTAAATAATTTTTAACTATTTTAGTATATTTTCACTGTATTTTAAAATATCTAAGTCCCATAACTCTGTAACGACATATCGAATAAACCTGAAAATCGAAAGGCAGCTTCCTCTCCACAGTCCAATCATAATGTATGAATATCATGAAAATCCGTTGACGCATATTCAAGTTATCGCGTTCCATGCGCCTATATTTTGCCCTTAGCTTAAAATGTATGTGCATATAACCCACCCCCCCTTCCTATTACACACAATATCTCGGTTATGCGACAAAAGAATTAAAAACCCGTTACATATGTCAAAGAACATCCTTTCTACTTGAAATATACAAAATTTCAAAACATTTCGACCAGAAATAGATTTTTAAATAATTTTTAAATATTTTAGTATATTTTCACTGTATTTTAAAAATCTAAGTCCCATAACTCTGTAACGACAACTCGGATGAACCTGAAAATAGAAAGGCGGCTTCCTCTCCATAGTCTGATCACTATGTATAAATTTCATAAAAATCCGTTGACGCGTATTCAAGTTATTGCGTTCCATAGGCGGACGGACAGACGGACGGACAGACGGACGGACGGACGGACTTCCTTCGCCATACCATAATACGTCCCGTCAAATGACGGGCGTATAAAAAAGACTGCAGGAAAATATAAACTATTCTAATTTCAGTGGACCATATGCACATTTTGACCAATCATATCTCTTCAAAGTGACATACATGTACATGTAGGTATCAGCCAAACAATGGAACTCACCTAGGAATCTAAACATAGTGGAATGGTAGGCTGTCTTGACGAGTGGATTGAGGAGAAAGCAGTCTCGATTTGCTCCTGATTCATCTCTGCCGTTAGGTGTAACAATCAGTAAGGGGAGAGAACCATTCTGTAGCTCGTCACACATCTCGGCTATAGACTCACTGTAACCCCCTCCACAATCATCCACACTCTCTCCTATAATATAACAAGTGCAAGGATTTCTGCAGGAGATGACACCTGGCGAAATTACCATCTCCTAAAATCACTTTTCTCTGATCCATTATTTATTTATAATATGCATGATTGTACATAGATCTGCCTCAAACTTTCAAAAGGCCAGCTCAAATAATTCTTACTCAAAACCACGGAAAAAGAACGGGAATAGACGAAGATGCAAATTGACTTTTATCAATACCAATGAGTTACCACCAAGAAGACTGAGGTATACATGTTTCACATAAGGAAGAATAGCGTGGTGTCTTACCCACAAACTTGACTTTCCATATACGGTGTGGTAACATGAGACTATCTGCACCAAACATGGAGAGTTTATTGGACATCTGAGCAAACACAGATTTACAGCCATCAGGCCCTGCCAGTCCTCCTTTACTACGAGATCGCTTTACCTGAAAATGTGATAAAATATAACCTTCAGCTAATACATGTATATGACCTCATCTTACTACCAACTACTAAATAATTTTACGTTATAACTACACTGTGGCGTATCACGTGATACGCAAATGATATGTTCCACGGGAATCCCCTTTGATTAAACCAAGTAAATACTGTCTAAATCTACTTTATATGAATTTACTTTAGACTTATCATATGGCCATTATCATCAATTATATGATGGTAATCTATTCTGGTCAAGAATAAGACGTATATTTGGAGAACACTTATACAGAAAATTTCGTATCCGTCTGTGCAGCATATCAATTATCATAACATGTGGTGAGCATTGAAAAATTTCTGTTTAAGTGTTCTCTGAATACATGTCTATTCTTGACCAGAATAGATTACCATCCTATAATTGATGATAATGGCCATATGATAGGCCAAAAGTAAATTCATCTAAAGTAGATTTAGACAGTATTTACTTGGTTTAATCAAAGGGGATTCCCGTGGAACATATCATTTGCGTATCACGTGATAAGCCACAGTGAACTAAAACACCTAGCTAAACAAAGAATGAATACAGAAATAATTTTCCACTACAAATGTTACAAAATAACTAAATTCTCCCTCTTACCTAGACCAACACTAGTCCACAATATTGAACAATCACAAATTTCAAAGGTGAAAAATAAAATTATGATATACTGCTAGTTAATATTTTACCTGTATTCTATTGAGCTCCACTACAGGACCATGTTGTTTATCTCTGACCATTGTGGCCTGTACCACCTTCCTGAAGGCTGTCTCCTAAAATAAATATACCAAGTGTCAAGAGTAATGAATAATATGGTTACATAAAACATTTCAAACAAATATCACAAGTATGTACATTTGCTTTGGGATGCTTAAGTCATCTGGATTGATAGGTGCAAGTGGAGGAAATTTTTGGACAAAATACCAAGGCTAGGTACATGTACATACAGTACCTAACCGTCATCATTTATCAAATCCTCTAAACCAATTTTAATAAAAGTAGCTATGAATTTAGACCCAAAAAGAGCTGTCATAAGGAGTACATGTACAGTTTATGCACATATTATTCCTATCCCCTACAGAGCTAAAGATAAAGCCAAGTTATAAGTTTATGAAAAGTAGGTCATTGTTAAAGGAAAAGGTCACTAGGTGAAAGGCCATGGTCTCAAATGAAAGTTCCTGTTGTAAGGTATCTAAATGTGAAATATCAAAGCCCCACTCCTTAAAGTTGGAAGAGATACAGCCAAGGTAAAAGTTTTATAAAAGTAAATTAAAGTTCAAGGTTAAGGTCACTAGGTCAAGGCTTATAGTCAATAATTAAAGGTATCATCTTAAGGAATTTACATATCAAAGCCCTACTATCTATAGTTGAAGATATACAGCCTAAATTAAAGGTTAAAAAATAGGTCAAAGTCCAAGGTCAAGGTCACTTAGTCAAAGGTCATGCTCTCAAATGAAAGATCTCGCAACAAAGTATCTATATGTGAAATATCAACACCCTTCACCTCATAGTTGAAGAGATAAAGCCAAATTTTAGTTTGTCTACAGACAGCAACGATGCCGAGGGTATGATATAAGCTCTCCAGACTTTTGTCCCAGTGAGCTAAAAACCAAACCTCACCTTAGCTGATGACACTATAACTCCTCTAAGCTTGTTAAGTCCTGTCACAGTCTCCTCCCCTGGTTCCTGACACGCCCTCTCCTGGAAGTCATACATGGGTATGGAGGGACAGAACAGATCAGAGTAATGATGAAGCAGGACCAGTCTGTTCCTGAGGATGGTGATAGGGAGTGATTGTAGGTGGTTATACTCCATGGGTACAGTGGTGGGGAGTTTACCAGCACTGACAGGCTTGTTGGTGGACCACGCCAGGCTGTGGGCTGAACCACACGCTACCCTATTGATCTTCTTACCTAATCCAAGAGAAAATTATCGGAGTAGAATTCTATATATCAGTAGTAATAGTGTACTGATGATGAAGTATATGATACTGTAAATGTGGTTACTTTCGCTTGGGGAAAATTTCGTGATTCTAACATTAAGACATTACGCGTTGGGGAAATATTTGCGAAAAAAATGTCTTTCCTATTGTAAATATGCAGCTGGGATATTTTGGCGAGGGGGAATTTTTCGGGATGTCTATTGATTCGTGAAAAACGTGTAAATTACCCCCACAGGAAAATTTTGACTTTTACAGTAATCCCTATTTGTCTTCTAATTGTGTTACATACATGTAAACAATTAAGTTACATTAAGATATCATAGGGTACTTTACCTTAACATTCTTTGCTTTCATAACATTCATTGGCATTTGCAAATTTTCCGTAATCATGAGTCTATAGCATTCACTTTATACCTAGTATGATAAAATATATGAAAGAGATCCCACCTTGTAGAGCAGCCACTAGCCTGGGTCTCTGTATGGCATTAGTTGTTCCATCTCCTAACTGTCCCTCATCATTATCACCCCAGGTAAATACCTCTCCTGTAAAAACACAATATACATAATTATAAAAAAAACACTAAATATTTTGTTGGAAAGCACCTTCAATAAGTAGGAATTATAAATTGGTGTTATCATAAATATCATGAACAATACTTGAACTCCTTTCTAAATGAAAAAAAAATATGAAAGGTTATCAATTTCTACCTCTGAAAAGTTTGATACCCGAGATCCTCAACCTGTGCTTTCTCCAAAGATTTTATATGACGTACAAATATACATATATTGTACACCATTTCTGGTACCATTCATAGGATATACATATACAAAAATAGTCACTACATACAATGTACATGTATTCCTTGAAACCTAACCTTTATTATAAGATTTTATAACATTAACAGTTACTCATAACTGGTTTCTACAATTGTAAGATAAAACCTATTAAAATCAATATATATCATTTAAAGTATAATCTTACCATTGTCTGTACAGGCCACACAATGCAGAGATCCACATGCCACGTCTATCACTTTTTTGCCCTGTAGGGCTGCGACTCTCCTAGGGCGCCTCACATGGTCATCTGATCCATGACCCAGTCTGTGGTAGTCTCCCTTACCCCTAAAATAGCCAACCATGTGATGAAATACAAGGAAATATCTGATTTTCTTTTTGTCTTAGAGATTTCTACTCATACTGTAACAAGTCTGACAATTCATGATTTTACTTCTTTCAATTTCCACATTTTTATTTGGCTTGAACAACAGCTTGACAGGACTCAACATCCCTGAGATCTGATTCAAATTGTTAAAAAAGAAGAGATCAACACTAGGAAATATATGTATACACTATGCCTTACCATGTATACACAGCTCCCATTTTAGTCAAAGCCACCGAAAACTGGGAGCCACATTCCACCTTGACCACACCCAGTCCCTGGAGAGAGTCCACCTTCATCGGTACCTTACACCCATCACTTCCACCACGCCCAAGTTTACCATAATCCCCATCCCCCCAGGACCACACATTGTCATCGTCAGTAATACATAAGGTTTGGGCGTCACCACTTCCACATGCTACGTCTATGACACGCTGTGACTTCAAAGCCTCAACCTTGAAAAGAAGTATGGGTACTTATCATATTTTCTCATAGAAACATATCAGATAGTACATGCATTGACAATAAATCACTAAACTTATACAATTAGAAAAGAAAAGGATATCTTGAACTTGAGCTATCAGCAAAAGTTCGGTAAAAATAGATGGTTCCCACCAATAAATTTATGACATAATTTTTAACATTATGTGCAACTCTATTTACAATACATGCATGTCTGTTTATTTCATCATTCTCTACAGGATGATTACAAAGAATTTTAGATTGTGCTATTTCCTCTGGGTAGTCTGTCTGTACATGTAAGTTTCAGTACATCAAATGCTAAACATGCACAAAATAACAAGTGATGAAAAATATACAAAATGTATCTTACCATTTTCTAATTCACATATACAATCTACCTACACGTAAATGTATTCTAAAAATTCAAGAAAGCTCTAACATAGTGTATATGATTTGTACTTACCAGTTTAGGTCTGGGTTGATCCTCACTGTCCCCATGTCCTAGTCTGCCATATCGTCCCTTCCCCCAGGTATACAGCTCTCCATTAGCTGTCACACAGGCACTGTGAGCCCCGCCCGCTGCTATATCTACTACCTCTTTACCCCTTAAAGACTCTATCACTCTGGGACGATCACAAGGACTGCAAAAGATGATACTTTAAAGGTACACATAGTCTAACAGGGATTAAATTGTCAATGATGAAGCTTTGCCGTAAAAAGCTTTTAAGTACTAACATTTGAACATCTATATATTACCTACATAAAATATCTCTCACATTTTTGTTTAATAGACACTTTTACTCTCTAATACAAACGATTTCGGTAAACTTCGGAAATTGTTATTTGCATATACAGTATGTAGAAATATGTAACATTTACCAAGGTCAAAGTGAACACGCTACCACGATCAGCCAATCGCTTGAATGAACTTCACATCGTAGGATTACTACGAAACATGTAGTAAACCACGTATACAGTCTTTTTGAAATTCTCTCTAAAAACTAACTCACTAATATTTCATTAATTGCAAATACAAGGTTGATATCATGTATAGATATCATGTTCCATTCAAATCACCATTTTGAACATGGATAATCGAACACTTTCAAATGACTAACAACGTGTAATAGTGTATGACGGCTTGAATGGGAGGCAGGTGTAGTCTGCTATACACATATGCGTTTGTTTACCAAATCCTGAATGAAAATTAACCTTTATTTAGTTATGATTTTTTGTTCGTTTTTTAATATTTGATTTAGACTGTGAATATATATATATATATTATATATACACATATCAAAATTACTGTGGATATATATATATATATAAACGTTTAACTTGATATATATATACTTCTCATAGATAAAAATAAACGAGAACTATACATGTACATGTACACTGTAGATCCCTTTAGGTAATTTTCCCTCAGACTTGTCAGAGTTTTAATTTCACCGTCGTCCTCTAAGCTAGGTCTCAACTTTTCAATAACAAGCCGATACTATTTGTTCATTACATGTTTCTTTTCAGATTTTGATAACACCGATTGTCGATTCATTTTCGTCCCACGTGTTATCCGTCAGCCATGTTGTTCTGTTTTGATACAGAACTGGCCTTATGCAAATAAGTGCTTACACGTGTTCGCAATCGGTCTTCTACGGAGAAAAGTAGGTTATATTAGGGTACCCATTTTATAAGCAATAATTGATCATAGCTCGGTAGTGAGGGCATACGTGACTATTGTAACCAGCCAGTTTCTAATTTCTAAGCATGATAGACTCGTTTGTGTTAAAATTTTGACAAAAATAGTTGATTCATGGTTTGATCTTGACGAGACCTTATGTACCTTTAAATTAGGTAACAATTTTGTCTGATATATTGCATATATTGAATTGTTGAGCAAAATATACATGTACATGCATATAATGCATACAAGATTAAAGGAGATTAGAGCTGACTTACATTACATGTAGATTGTGTTCAATAAGTATATTATTGTTGTTTATGTCAATAGACAAAGTTGACAAAATTTTGCAAAATTCTATTCAGCATACCTTCTGTTACCATGTCCAAGTTTGCCATCCTCCCCCTCCCCCCAGGAGTAGACCTCTCCCTCAGCTGACAGGGCCAGACAGTGTTTGCCTCCCGAGTTTACAGCCAGTTTCTTTATGAAGACATGTTGTATGGACTCCAGTAGTGTTGGATTAGCCACAGAATCTGTACCACCTATACCAAGCCGACCTCCTGCTCCGTAACCTGTGGCATACACCTGCAAAAATACTCGTCATACAGTATGGTATGAATCACATGTACCAACATTTTGTTTTATCATTATTCTGAAATTCATCAGTGAAATATATACATGTGTATATTATTGTATTTCTCAAGCATAGGAGAATAGATTCAAGAAATTTAACTTAAATTTGAACTTACAAAGGAAATATGGATGAAAAATAAATCAAGCCTATCTCATTAATTAATTCTAAAAAGTTGTTCTCTTAAAATTAAAACAATTACATGTATTCAAGTGAAATTTTAAATTTGTAAAAGAAATGCATCATTATTATCATTTTAACACCTTCTTTGTATCATCATATAACAGTCCATGAGATGCAGATTACAACAGAGATTAAGGCAGATTGTGATGATAAAGGAGGAAAATGGAGGAGGCATTTAAATAAGGAATTTTAATGTTGCATTACAACAAAATGAGTTTAAAGGCAAAAATTCATAGATTTGGTTAAGATTTTCATCCTTGTGACAATTAGCGAGTATTTAAACACTTTCATTTTTGTTAAGCTTAAATAATTTTCTTCATTACTACAAACCTTTCCTTCAGCAGTGACAGCAAACAGTGTCTGTTCTCCTCCTATAAGCTGTACTGGCCTGAGGGCAGCTAGAGACTCACAGCTGACCGGGAGCTTGACTTTCGCCCCCTCTACACCTCCTAACTGACCTCTATGATTATGTCCCCAGCCCCATATCTGACCACTCCCTCCCCAGGACAATGTCCAGTCATCTGGTCTCCTGTCAAACAAAAGTCACAGCATTTGATTTAATGCAATTTTTTTTTTCACACCAATGAAAAATTGTCTTCCAAAATAATCCCTTATCTTGTATGAAATTTACATGTTTGTAATGTAGAATTCTTTGAATAATTTTTTTTCAAAGCACAAACATTACTGCTGGTAAAAATTGGCAAGGTGGTACTTGGTGAATAATTATGTCAAGGAAAAACCCTTCCTTCTTCAGGACCAAGTTTCAAGACTTGTGTTTTCATATGTATGCAGATGTATGTTCTTTTGTATAAACTTACAATGCAAATATATAATAAATTTTCTACCACATGATTTTCTTATACCTACCTATTGAGCCACAGTAAGAGTTGTTCATCTTGCTCCTGTCTGAAGATACTATGATTCTCGTGATCCTTCGACTGTTCTTCTCCGTCACCAGAGATGTCCTGGATCTTCTTTCTCACCTCCTCAGCAAACGGTACCGGGAGTGATGACCTCTGAACTATCGCCGTGGCAACACGTGCTGCCATACAATATCGTCTGAACCATGCCCATTTGTGAGCTTCCTTACAGAAACTCTTAGAATCCAATCCCAAGTCACAAGCCAAAGCTACCAGGACCTATGAATAATTGACAGATTTATCACATCAATTTCATTTTATCTTTTCTTTGAATCTCCTCCTCTATCATTCACTTTTGATCAATTTGCTTTTCTTATTTATAAAACTATTCTACACTCTTATGCCTTAAACAGGGCCTAGAATTTGTAATAAAATTTATCTTCTCTTTATCAGTACAGAAAACAACTTGTATATACATGTAAAATCTATGACATATAACCGTATAAAATGTACAAACCTTGAAGAATGGGCTGTGCATGAGATGTTTACCAGATCTAACTACTGGGTCCTCATATTCATACTGTCTCTGTAAAGCCTCAGGTAAACCCTTCACTAACGCTGTCAGAGCTGACCCACTCAGTGTCTACAATAATCAGCAATGATTTGATCACATTTTTCATACTCAGATTGCTTGTAAAAATCTAATAAAACTTAAGAAAAGTCAAATTATCTCTTCTTGTGTTCATACATGTACATGTACTTCCTGTAAAGTCTAATGAAATATCTAAAACTGTCAAGTAATTCTATCTTGTGTTTGTTGAGATTTTAATCTCATTTGAGACAAAAGTACTTGGATCTCTTTTTTTTCTTTTTTGAAAAGCAATGTAAATGTATACCATTGAGTAAGAATGAGTCATCTCTGACTCTCCCCCGTCCATTCCTTGACCAGTAAGTAATGATACTATATTCACAGCTCCCATCAACTTCCGTAGTTTCTGTAAAGCCCACATCCTCTGACTCGCTCCTGAAAAATCAGAAATGAAAGATTAAAGGCAAAAACCAAGACTCTAAATAAGGACATGCTTTAAACTTTTGAACTATAGAAGCATATACAGTTTATGAGTGGACAAACAAATAGCTGTACTGTGTGTATAACATACTGTATATATTTACATAGATCTCTGCCTTACCTAGAGAGCTAAGCTGAGCGTTAGCTGCCAGAGCTGCCCCTAACCTAGCCACAATACTCTTGTCAGAGTTCATCTCTAGCTTAAAGTCCAGCAGGCATGTAACCAGGTCAATAGAGGGGCGTGACAGGACAGTACGATCAGACAGCATGTCCATGGGGGCGGCAGAGGGCATTATTGGATACACAGTAAAGCACCATCCCCAGCCGTTCACAGAGCCATCGCTGGTGAACTTCCACTTGAGTTCCTCTCCAGGAATCCTTAACTCCTGGGACCAGTCTGACCATTCACGACCTAAAGAAAATAGGAAATGGAGGAAGATTACAAACATTATTAGTTATAAAATATTCCAGTTAACTTGTCAGAGGGGAGGTATTTATTCACAGTCATTAATTATCCAAAACATAGACATCTTTAAAAGCAGAAACAAATGTGCTGAACTAACATTAACATTTAAAAGTCTATCAAAGAAGATAAAACCATCAAATCCATACCAGATCTAACAGAGAGTGTCCTTCCTGCTCCATCCATGATGGTCAGTGGGTCGTGCCTACGCTCTGTTGAACAACGTCTGTCAAACTCAACTCGCAATGCTTCTGCTCCTGAAGTTATTATAAAGTCTATTTGTTAAATATAACTCTTTTATGTCTTTTTATAAGTACATGTACATACAAAGTAAATAAAAGTTCTGGTTGAACTACAAAGCTAAAAGTCAATTTTGAAAAACATTCCAATGCCTTCTACCCCATCTATTATTATAAAAGCAACAATTTTCACAATTTGAATAATCAAAATATCATGGTGTATATACTTATATAACTTGACCTAGATTTTCATGTAATGCATCTGTACATTGTATAACAAAATTCATTTAATATAAGCATCTGTTGCAGAGCCTTTAAGTCCAATAATTTTCTAGCAGACCCAAATATGATCTATACCTAGATTCTTATGTGATGTGTGTATATACCTAATTTCATTTCAATATGTGCATCCATTGCAGGGATAATGAACAGGAATGCTTAAGGAGTAGGTAACCTGCTATATCGGCCCTATTTTCAAAGTTGATCATATAACCGATCATATATTCATGATATTCTAGTTTATAAAAGGTGAAATGTATGGTGAATCCAAATCAGGAAAGCCTGTTTTGATTTCACAGTCCTATACAGAATAATACATTGCTCAAAACGTCTAAAAACACTGAAATCATTGGAAATATCAACAAATGAGCGAAATTTCGATACTTTATAAATTCAAGTATCTATCAAGGCCTTGCCCATGATAAATTTTGTATCTGATCTGCCTTTTAATTTGCATTAAAATAATTTGTGGGCGAGGCCTGGATCGTAGATGAATTTTGAAGATTTGTGTGTAAATTACGATGATTTTCCCTTGTTTTGCGTCATTCAGGGCAAATGACGTCAGAACATGACGTCATACATAATGCGCGTGACATTATGAGGGCTCAAAATTATGACGCCGTATTTTCTCAAACATTAAACATTGCAAGAAGTGATAATTAATAGTTCGCTTATCAACTGCATTTTTCGTCGAAATTTTAGGGCCGATATGAGGGGTAAGCACACCTATTCCTTTGGGCATTTTTGTAAGTCTAAGGGGCATAACTCTGTCAAATTTACCGTTATTTTGGATCAAACCCAAATATGAACTTGACCTACACATACATGTATCTACATGTATATACTAAATTTCATTTCAATATGGATCCATTGCAGATATAATTTACAGAAACCCTTAAGTACGAGGGATATACATGTAACTGTCAATTTTTTTTTATCCCACCCAAATATGATCTAGACCTTGACTTTTATGTGATGTATACAAAATTTCATTTTAATATGAGCATCCATTGCAGAGATAATGAACATATACCCCTAAGTTTTGGTATTTTTATTAGTCCAAGGGGCATAACTCTGTCAAATTTTATTCGATCAGACCTAAATATGAATTGACATAGATTTTTATGTGATGTATCTATCTGTATATCAAATTTCATTTCAAATTAGGTGTATCTGTAGTGGAGAAAATGAATGGAAATTGTTGTTGCGGATGGATCAACAGACCAACCAACAGCAAAGAGGGCATAAAAATACAGATTCAGAGCAGTAGGCACCAAAATTAAATCAATTATGTGTATCAAGCCTACCTGGTATTTTAACATTGCCACTGAGTGAGGTGTCGTCTGTGTAGGGGTGGGGACTTTCCTGTACTACAGGCTGGGCCAGGGATCTACCACATGCTCTGTCTGATGCCACATCCTCTAACTCTGTTACACATAACTCTAACAACATCTCAGCTACCTATAATTAAACATAACTAATCTAAAAAGAATCAAATATTACAATAATAAAGACAGGACAACAAGTTTTTTCTGTTTAAAAAATTCTGTCTTCAATTAAGACAAGCAATGAAGATCATTTTTGCAAAATCAGCAAAATCTCCATTCATACAAAGTCTTTAACAAATAATTTTCTTTACATTATTTGTACATAAAATATGTAAGCAAAATATTTCAAGAAATCATGTCAAATGAGTCTGCTTATCAAGTAAAAGATGAAATCTGAAGGCGTAACACTTTTAGATTATTTACAAATGCATTCCATATTGGAATTATTACTGCACGGAGTCAGAGGTCATTCACATTAACCTTTTTCCTATGTAAGTCCAGGTTTTTGTTTTTAATAATACATACTGTTTTCAGCATATTGGTTCAATATCATTCTAGTTCATAAATATCACCAAAAGTTGCAGTACTTACAGATGGATAAGCTTTTCCCAGACAAGTCAGTATGTCAGACAGAATGTCCTTCCCTCTATCACCGACTCTGTTAGCCACCGCTAATTTCAGAAGCTCTACCAGCATACGAGCATCCTCTGCATTCAGACTGTTAGTGAACTCGTCGAGACCCGGGGGATATGCCGTGCCTACGGCCTCTATGGCACACGTGACCTCTTCTGCTGAGGTCAATGTCTCTGCCATGTAACTAGTCTCCAAGGGAACCTTGGCAACCAAGCTGTGCGTACTCGGGAATGTAGAGAAGGCCATGTCAGAATGGACACTGGAGAAAACCTGTAGAAGGACAAAAATTATGTTTAAATGTAGAAATATATTGATCAATGTGTAATATATGTATTCCAATGATTTACAGGTACATGTACATTTTTCATCATAGCACAGGTACATCATAATTGACTGATGTACTGTGTATTTCTGCATTCATCTACATGTAAAATATATTTTTTTTAATATACTTTGATCTTTTAATTTGAAGTGTGAGACACTAAAGAAGTGCAGTGCATTTTCAGTACAACAGAAATTGGACATGTTACACTTGAACATACCTGTTCTGAACTAGTTCCAGATTCGGCCAAAGTCAGATTAATATCTGCATGATCTACAACTTCCTCGTTATTCTGCCTCTCTGTCCTGGAGGTGGCAGCACTGTTCTCATCCAGGCTCTCAGCCGTCACTACACTAGCTGACATGGTGGGAGGAGGGAGGGGCACCTTGGTCTCTGTCATAACAGGGACAGGCTGTGATTCTTTGGCAAGGGATACAACTACCGCTTCTCTGTATAAGTTAAAACTAATTTACAATGCTATGTATAAGGGAGTTCTCAAAAGCAATGATGACTGAAGTTTAAACCTATGTGCAACTAGAGCTAGCCTATGACTCACTCACATCGTGATGTTAAATTTCTTAATCTTGACATCAACTATTCCTTGAGAGTTTCAATTTTCTCCTTGATTTTTTTTCTACATTTCCCTTTTTGATCCACTCAAGTTTTAAACAAGATGACAATAACCTTATACTTAAAGCAAGATGACCATGAATTTATACTCCAGAAAAAATTACCATACCTGGCATACATGATCTGAAGAGCTGTCAGTACATGACTTAAGACTTGCTGTTTGACTGTATCCGACTCCTGTGAGAGGATGATTTTGGCAAGAGAGGGGCGGGAGGACTTAGAGGGGGACATCTGGGCTACGGTCAGCTGATTCTGGTTCTCCTCTGATGAACTGTCATTTACTCCTGGATAAAATGGAGCAAAAATATTATAAAACTTTTCTCACATAAACATCAAGATTTTTTTCCGCAGGAAATTGTAAAATAGTTTTAAATCGTTTAATAGAATGATAATGTTATTTGTATTTGAGCTTGAAATACATGTTCATGTTCCAGACCCACTACTGTTGCTTCCATGAATGAAATATACATGTGTACATGTACATTGTATGTGTGTTGAACTAAATTTGGTTTTCGGAGGTCATGGAGCTATATATTTTTCAAATGGTTGCATCAGATCTTCTTTTTTATGCTTAATTTAATTAATTATATTAATTTTTATGTTTTTTTACGAGTTCTAATATGTTTGTAAAAAATTGAAACAAGAAATTACTTTAATGCGCATGAATTCTCAAACATAAATACAATGTACATGTATGTGCAATGTGCATAAAATAAAAACTTTTACAAATAGACCCTAGATTGTAGAGATATCTTTATCGTCTATAATTGGAATGACCGCAACTTTAACATTACATCCTATGGAAAAATCCAAAAATTCACTTTTTTTACATTGTTGAAAAATTTTTTTAACCAAAAATATAAGCATGTATGAAACCTACATTAGCTTTACCCAATGTGCAATAATATGAAAAGAAAATAAGTGGTATCCATGCATAATTTTTCTCAATTTTGGAATAGAGGTACAATCTATCTTAAGATAATCATAATCTACCGACCTAGCAGAGTGACTCCAAGGGGATCCCTGGATGTAGAGAACAACACAGGTTCGTGTGATGTGGGTATGGAAAGATCTGTGGTGGCCCACGATATACTGTGTGACGATCCACATGCTACTCTGGTTATCTTATATCCCTCTAAACCATGAACCAGGGCTGGTTTACGGTTCACTGTGGTTGTACCGTTTCCTTGTTGACCATGGTCATTATCACCCCAGGCATACACCTGAAAGAGGTTTTGTTTCGTAAAAAATTCATTTTCAAAAGAAAGAGTAGTAGTTAGCAAATGGAACAAATTGAGAATGCAAAGTATCTAAAAGCCATATCAAATTAGGTAGACCATAGCAATGTTTAGACATGTTTATTAATTAACAAATCCATTTTGTCAAATCAAGATATCAGTCTGAAATCGAGGTCAAATTATTTAGTACCATAGAAAATGTTTTTCATCTAAAGGATAGGATTTTACAATCATAAAGTAAATTTCGAGTAAAACAGCTGTTTTACAAACCTGTCCTCCATCTGTGACAGCTAGACAATGTAACGCCCCTACAGCTACATGGATAACTTTCTTCTGTTTCAGTCCTTCCACAAGCTGGGGCTTCCTGACATGGGCATCTGTACCGTGACCCAAACGGAAGTAGTCTCCCTTACCCCTGTAACACAATATCATCATAATTAACAATTACTCAATACAAATATCTGATGCCCCTACAGCTACATTGACAACTTTCTTCTGTTTCAGTCCCTCCACAAGGTGTGGCTCCCTGACATGGGCATCTGTACCATAACCCAAACAGAAGTAGTCTCCCTTACCCCTGTTATATTTATATCATAATGCAAAATTATTCAATCTAGAAAATATTTGATAACTGCTGGATTGCAAGTTGTACTGACATACATGTATATGCAACACCAGATTTCTCATTATGATGTCATAATCATATTAGGACCAAGCACTATGCTTTGATGGGCCATTTGATTAATCTGTAGGTCCAATAACATGTGTGATGTAAGACGTTTGGCAATCTGTAAATTTGCTTTAAGTATAAATGACATCAGCTCTGTTTGTCAAGTAATTTCTACTAACCATGTCCAGACTTGTCCTGATTTAGTGAGGGCCAATGAGAACTGAGCCCCACACTCTATCTGTATAACTCCTAACCCTCTAAGGCGGTCCACCTCATGGGGGACATTACATCCCTCACTACCGCCCCGCCCAAGCTTGCCGAAATCTCCGTCACCCCAGGAATAAACAAGTCCCTCATCAGTCAATGCCAGAGTCTGAGCATCTCTACTTCCACATGCAATCTGTATGACTCGCTGGTTTGACAGGGCTTTCACCTAAAAATAAGTAGTGCAAGGGCAATGTAAGTATTTGATATGTGAAATTCTAAACTACAACATAAAGCATGTATGAAGATACAATGTATTACTTCTCTCAAGAATCCAGTTATTTGTCTTACATGTAAGTTTGCTTGATGTGTCTCGTAACACTTTTAACAAACAAATTGAAATACCTTTCTCATGTTAACTGTTCAATGTATTTTATTTAAGGAAGTATGTTTTAATAGGCTCATTTCCTTCATCCGACAATTTTTTTTACAGTTTATTCCATCAGTAATCCAGAAACAAAAATTCAAGATATTTTCATTGCAAAAGAACGACAGAAAACATAGAAACACATCGAGACAAAGTTCGCGATATTTTCAATGAAATAGGACAGAAAACATAGAAACACATCAAAACAGCGCAATTAAATACATGTATGACTTCACATATATACATGTACGTAAAACTTACACTCAGATCTTACATGTATACTTATTTTAAAATGAAAACTTTCCTGACCTGTTTTGGTTTAAGTTGTGTTGTATTATCCCCGTGTCCCAGCCTGCCGTACTCTCCCAGCCCCCATGTATACAGATCTCCATTTGATGTTATAGCGGCACTGTGAGAACTACCACACGCTATGTCTCTTACTCTCTTTGACTTCAATGCCTCTATCAACCTTGGCTTGTCACAATTCCTACAAATATTAAAACAAGTTTGAGGTTTACATGTACAATCAATGGAAATTAAATTTCTTCCTTGAATGTGCAAAGGTTTATATTTTTGAAACCAGGCACTTCATATCAATTCTATAATTAAACAAAACGTTTTTCATAAAAAAACAGATGTCTCCCCCCTCCCTCTAAGTTACTTTGACCTTAGGCCAAAATGCAAAATGATGTGAAACCTTTGGGCAACATCATACTAAAACATGAAAGTGATTCATTACATTGTTTGAGGTAAAGGCCAAACATGATTGGCATATACAATTTCATTATAAGCATATTTAAAGAAATTGACTTTGGTCACATGACCTTGGATATAGGTGATCTGAAACCTACACTCACTGACGAGGGTTAAGTACCCGAAACATGCATGTCTGGTCCATGCCGCAAACTTATCTGCTTTTAAATGATGCTATTGAATTTGAAGACGTTTAACATTGTATGGATCATGAGCAACAAAAAACTGAATTAGTGATTGGATACACGGTTCAAAATATAAAGCCTAAACATTATTAGCATGGACAATTTCAGCCTGGACATGCTTAGCATATACAATTTCATTACCAAAGTAAGAAGCTACCTTAACCATGTGACGTTGGGACAATGTGATAAGAAACATTTAGTCCTCAGAAACAACATATTAAAATATGAAAACAATTGTAAGAAGGGTTCAGGAGATATAGCCCAGACAATATTAGTATGTACAATTTCATTAAAAAGAACTAAATGATCTTGACCTTGGGCACATGACCTTGGGTCAAGATGATAAGAAACCCTCCAATCCTGAGCAACAGCATACTATAGTATAAGAGTGATCCAGTATACGATTCCACAGATATAGCACAGACTCAATAGCATTTACAATTTCATTAAAAAATGTAATACTTGACCTTAGTCATATGACCTTTGATCAAGGAGGTGTGAAACCTTTGGGTCATCAGCACCATCATACTAAAATATGACGTGATCCGATCACGGTTCAAAAGATTAAGCCTGGACATAATACATGTAACAAATACAATTTCATTTAAAATATACTAATTGACCTTGACTTTGGTCACATGACCTTGAGTCAACGTGATGTGAAACCTTTACGTGATAAGCCACAACATACTAAAATATGAAAGTGATCCGGCAAACAGCTCAAGAGATAAAGCCCGGACAAGAATGTATGCACAATATCATTAAAAATGCACTAAGTGACCTTGACCTTGGTCACATGACCTTGGGTCAAGGTGATGTGAAACCTACGGGTCATAAGCAACAACATACTAAAAAATGAAAGTGATCCAGCAAATGGTTCAAGAGGTATAGCTCGTACAGGAATGTATGCATAATTTCATTAAAAATGCACTAAGTGACCTTGAATTTGGTCACATGACCTTGGGTCAAGGTGATGTGAAACCTTCCGGTCATAAGCAACAACATACTAAAAAATGAAAGTCATCCGGCAAACGGTTCAAGGGATATAGCACGGACTGGAATGTATGTACAGTTTCATTAAAAATGCACTATGTGACCTTGACCTTGGTCACATGACCTTGGGTCAAGGTGACGTGCAACCTTTACGTGATAAGCCACAACATACTAAAATATGAAAGTGATCCGGCAAAAGGTTCAAGAGATATAGCCCGGACAGGAATGTATGCATAATTTCATTAAAAAATGCACTAAGTGACCTTGACCTTGGTCACATGACCTTGGGTCAAGGTGATGTGAAACCTTCAGGTCATAAGCAACAACATACTAAAATATGAAAGTGATCCGACAAACAGTTCAAGAGATATAGCCCGGACAGGAATGTATGCATAATTTCATTAAAAATGCACTAAGTGACCTTGACCTTGGTCACATGACCTTGGGTCAAGGTGATGTGAAACCTTCGGGTCATAAGCAACAACATACTAAAATATGAAAGTGATCCGGCAAACGGTTCAAGAGATATAGCCCGGACAGGAATGTATGCATAATTTCATTAAAAATGCACGAAGTGACCTTGACCTTGGTCACATGACCTTGGGTCAAGGTGATGTGAAACCTTCGGGTCATAAGCAACAACATACTAAAATATGAAAGTGATCGGGCAAACGGTTCAGGAAATATAGCCCGGACACGATGTGTGACAGACGGACAGACGGACAGACGGACGACGAAGGCAAAACCAATATGTCTCCTCAAGGTGTCAAGGTGATGTGAAACCTTCCGGTCATAAGCAACAACATACTAAAAAATGAAAGTCATCCGGCAAACGGTTCAAGGGATATAGCACGGACTGGAATGTATGTACAGTTTCATTAAAAATGCACTAAGTGACCTTGACCTTGGTCACATGACCTTGGGTCAAGGTGACGTGCAACCTTTACGTGATAAGCCACAACATACTAAAATATGAAAGTGATCCGGCAAAAGGTTCAAGAGATATAGCCCGGACAGGAATGTATGCATAATTTCATTAAAAAATGCACTAAGTGACCTTGACCTTGGTCACATGACCTTGGGTCAAGGTGATGTGAAACCTTCAGGTCATAAGCAACAACATACTAAAATATGAAAGTGATCCGACAAACGGTTCAAGAGATATAGCCCGGACAGGAATGTATGCATAATTTCATTAAAAATGCACTAAGTGACCTTGACCTTGGTCACATGACCTTGGGTCAAGGTGATGTGAAACCTTCGGGTCATAAGCAACAACATACTAAAATATGAAAGTGATCCGGCAAACGGTTCAAGAGATATAGCCCGGACAGGAATGTATGCATAATTTCATTAAAAATGCACGAAGTGACCTTGACCTTGGTCACATGACCTTGGGTCAAGGTGATGTGAAACCTTCGGGTCATAAGCAACAACATACTAAAATATGAAAGTGATCGGGCAAACGGTTCAGGAAATATAGCCCGGACACGATGTGTGACAGACGGACAGACGGACAGACGGACGACGAAGGCAAAACCAATATGTCTCCTCCCCGTTGGGGGGGGGGGGGGGGAGACATAATTGAAATTGTTCAAATGATGTAAATCCAAGCAAATGAGGCTCACCATCTACTGAAGTGACCAAGTTTGCCATCGTCTCCTTCTCCCCATGAGAATACCTTGCCATCTGCTGTCAGTGCTAGGGCATGTCGACCACCTGTATAGGAGAAAACAGTATTCATATACAATTTTGAAGGAATTACTATTCTTATAAACATTAATGTAAAAGTGTGACTTGTGAATCCTGATAGTTGGTACATACATGTAAATGTTTAATTTATGCAAAATCAGAAGTTTCCTTTCATTATAACTCAAATAGTAAATAACCCTTCAAACATGTACCTGAGTGAACTGCTACTTTCTTGATGCTGTACTGACTCAGAGATGTCAATTGTCTAGGTACAGATACAGTGCCAGAGCTCATACCGAGCCCCAATCTACCATTAGTGGCCTCTCCACAGGCATACACCTTACCCTCCTGGGTCACTGTAAAACAAATAGAGTACTTTTAAGCACAAAAAGCTATATATACATGTAGAAGATTTTATAACAAATATTTTATGATCATACATATACATGTAGATCTGAAAAGGAGAGGTAAAATGCTCTCTGTGTATAACAATTTAACCTTTTCATTAACAATTTAGAAAAATGTCTTACCACAAAACAGACTTTTTGATCCTCCAGCAATCTGTACACATCTAAGAGCTGAGAGGGTGTCATTCAAACATGGTAACTTGATCTACCAAGTACAAGAATAAACAAGTTCATTTTCAACCACCTAGGATTTTTATAAATTGATATCCTCAATCAGTAATCTAATTTTCACATTGAAATGATTTCCTATCAGTATTTTACCTTTGAGCCTTTAGGTCCACCAAGCTGATCTTTATCATTCAGACCCCAGCAGAAAACATGCGTCTGTATTTCCTTTGATCCACCAGACTTCTTCATCTTCTTCCCTGCGAACGTTACTGTTTTCTCATCTTCCTCGTCTTCACGATCCGATGCTAAGAATGAGTAACTAGCGGCCGTGTCATCCTCGTCAGCACGGAGACGACCCATGACAGACAGGCCGTGAACTTTACAGTCTATACCACTACTACGGCAATTCTTAATGGCAATCTCTATATATCTGAAATACTGAAGTCAAAGATATACATGTAGATGTACTATGTACAAGATACTCATAAACATAAATGTGAAATCTTTATATTAGTCAGAGACACCTTTTGCTAATCAGTGTTGAGTGACTGTTCTTTATACACTTTTCAAGTTGTGATGATGCCTCTTGAGGCTTAACAAAGCAAGACTTTATGTAACAAAAACTTTGAAAAATCATATAAGACGGGATCTGTGCTATGACAAATACGGAAAGTTAGAAGATTGAGAAGACAAAAAAGAGAAACAAGATTTTCAAACTGTTAGATTCTAGTCCTAAGCTCAGTAAATAAGAAGGTAACTGAGTATTTAGGTATATCTGATACTAAACATACATAAACTTGTATTACGCAGGCAAAACGATTAAGGTATACATGTATGTACATGTACATGTATATTGTACCTAGAAGAACGATTGACTATAAAATACTGAAATTCAAATTAGAAGACTTTTACTGATTGAAAATTGTAGACAATAACTGGATCATCATTATCTTATACCATTGTACAAACATGTAAACACCATACATCCTCCACTTACATCATTACAGTCCTGTAGGAGATTGGCAGTATTCTGAGCCGATGTTATAGCCGTGGCCTTGACCTCCTTCATAGTGTTAAGAGTATCTCCTGCACTGACCATCACCAAACTTGGCATGTAGCTTGAGTCTGTTGGTTCAACGTACATGATCAGACGGTGTAGGATGATGTCCTGCTGCATCTCTAGCCGAATCCAATGCTGAAATAAAATTTATTCTTTGATAAAAAGACTTGGAAAAAGGATTTGTTGTGAAATAAAGTACCAACAAGAGTAAACTTGTTGAAAATTTGCATAATTTTTTTCCCATCAGAATAAAGATTTTATTCTACTGCCTAATGCATCCTGTAAAATTTTACAGGAATATAAGGCAAAAAAGATATCGGTTAATTTTATTGTGGCGATCATACAGACAGACAAAGTTAGTCCAATAAATATCTAAATAAACAAATACTACATGTACATGTATATCATAAAAGTTATTTGTAAGAAATGCTACACAATATCTACCTTTCCCTGTGATCCGGAGCTTTGCCAGTATCCTGAGTTGGTAGGTATGAGCCGATGTGCCTGGTTTTCACGCGATGACACGGTGATGTTCTTCACACAGGCGTGCCAGTCCTCTATCAGGGAGCCTGAGGATGTATATATTGTCTTCTTTCTCTGTTTGCCAGGTTTACCTGCTGGGGATGGGTCACTCCCTGAATGGAAATAAAAAGATTTTCAGCTATCATATAATGGACTGAGGGACAAAATACGTGTACAGTGGATAGTTAAAGTCAGGATACATGTATTTTGTACAATACAAACATTAAAAATTTACAAAGTATCATTTCAGGCAATTATTCTCAGTGATTACTTTAACAGCACAAGGACAGCTTCTTGTTATAATTAGTATTATAAAAATGAATTAATTAACGCAACTTTAAGTTTAAAAAGACAACTGTCTTTGAACATTATTGAAACTGGCATGTCTTCAGTCTGTACATGTGATGAATTGGTCATTTACTTTCAGTATATGCACAGCAATCTTTATGTTTTACCATGTAATAAAACTGTAACTTTTTGATTCACAAGGTACATGTACATTCATTGTACATGTACATGTATATAAACGTCTTACTTGGATCATGGATTCTGTTAAATGGATGATGATGTTTCTTTGTCTTGAAGCAGGTTTCACAAAAGTCAAAGTTGTCACAAATAGTACACTTATAACGGGGGCCTTCTAAAGGAAAACTCTCACAGCCATAACATCTATATATAGAAACATTTATACAAGTACAATGTAATTATATCTTTATAATACCAAGAGGCGACTAGATTTTTTCGTTCCTATACAAAAGTTGTGATATATTATTTTTTCTATTAGTCATGGTATTTCATTATTTTTTTTCTCTAATTCTTGGTACATGTATAATTTCATTATTTTATCTTTTTTAAAAGCATGGAGTTAAATATGTAGAAGTGAGTATTTGACATCAAATTATCATTGCGCAAAAATATTGTATGAGCCCCTTATATTGGAAAAAGTAAGTTCAAGACAACCATCCAGTGATGTGAGTTATGTGAATGATACAGGCAATGGTGAGGGAAAAACTTTTGTACAACTAAAGTCTTACCCTATTCCAGGGTGAGTGCTTGGTACTGTTTCCATCTCATCTATCACACCTGTCCAATGAGCTTGTTGTGGAAAGTCTACCACCAGATCTCTACCATTGGCATTTATTGCTTTAATAAAATTGGAACCATCATTGATTTTATAATTCAAGGTCTCGTACATACATGTATGTAAAGAAATATATCCAAAGCAAATATGTATTGCAGATTAATAAATAACTTTGTCATTTTGAAACACAGAAAAAATTCTACAAATAAAAGATCCGATTTACATGTATTTAATCATCATTGTACATGTACATTTTGTATGTGTACATACACTGCCATCCATAAATAACTATACAAACAAGGAAATCATTCTAAATTCAATAGAATCATTTTAATTGGATTCACATATTCAAAATCATGAATTGTGATAAAGAAAATGTAAAAAAGAAACTTTTTTTTATCGCACAACCTTTTTTTAAAAAATTGTCATTTTTATATAAATAAAGCCTAGTTCACGCAGCAAGATACGCCCGTTGGGATTTATTTTCACAACACCAAAATACATGTATCTAAGCACTATGTAAAAAAGAAAATTTTTTCATCGCACAAAAAAATAATAATAAAGCCTACGCTCACGCAGCAAGATACGCCCGTTGGGATTTTTTCACAACATCAAAATATCTAAGTCCCATAACTCCATAAGGACAAATCGGATGAACCTGAAAATTGAAAGGCGGCTTCCTCTTCAAAGTCTGATCACAATGTACAAATATCATGAAAATCTGTTGATTCATATTCAAGTTATTGCGTTCCATGCAGCTATATTTTGCCCTTATCTTAACATGTATGTGCATATACCCCCCCCCCCCATTACACATAATTTATGGATAATGTGACAAAAAATTTAAGAACCTGTTATATGTGAAAGAACATCCTTTCTGCTTGAAGTATACAAAATTTCAAAACATTTTGACCAGAAATAGATTTTAAAGAATTTTAGTATATTTTTACATTGTATCTAAAATATCTAAGTCCCATAACTCTGTAACAACAAATAAGATGAACCTGAAAATCGAAAGGCGGCTTCTTCTTCAAAGTACGATCACAATGTAGAAATATTATGTAAATCCGTTGACGCGTATTCAAGTTATTGCGTTCCATGCGCCTTTATTTTGCCCTTAGCTTAACATGTATGTGCATATCCCCCCCCTCCCATTACAAATATCTCAGTTATGCGACCAAAAAATTAAAAACCCCTTACATATGTCAAAGAGCATCCTTTCTACCTTAAGTATACAAAATTTCAAAACATTTCGATCAGAAATAGATTTTTAAATAATTTTTAACTATTTAAGTATATTTTCACTGTATTTTAAAAATCTGAGTCCCATAACTCTGTAACGACATATCGGATGAACCTGAAAATCGAAAGGCGGCTTCCTCTCCACAGTCCAATCACAATGTATGAATTTCGTGAAAATCCGTTGACGCATATTCAAGTTATTGCGTTCCATAGGCGGACGGACAGACGGACGGACGGACAGACTTCGCCATACCATAATACGACCTTTCAAATGACGAGCCATACCATAATACGACCTGTCAAATGACAGGCGTATAAAAATTCAATAAATGTAAATATTTGAGTCAAGTTTGCTGCAAATGATCTCTATAAGGTTCATCTTCAGAGTTATACAGCACTGGATTCGAAACTATTAATTTTTAACAGCAACATTAAGAGAAATAGTGTATACTAATTTATGGATGGCAGTGTATATTTCATTTTACAAGATGATAGGAAATCTTTGTTAAAAAATTGACATGTGCATAGAATAGACAAACAAATACAGATTTACTCTAATATACAAGATGACAAACCTGTGACAGTTCCAGTGCTCCTATGAGTAACAGATCCCCATTTGTATGTTGGCATTGTGACAGTAGATTTGACCCTGACCTTGTCGCCGACCTTGATGGCTGGAGTTGACCCTTGGCCGTTACCAAGGTAACCAAGTATCTCTATATGGATATATCTGACCCAGTATGTACCGCCTTTACTTTGCCAGTCCGCCTGGATGTTCAAATCATGTAAGCCATCTCTGTCCAACTGAAAATATGAAATACATGTCGCAAAATGTTTGACACATCTTTTAAAAACTATATGTATCCTATAATTGAAGTAAAAAACATTCACATAAGATATTCAAGGAAACATTTCGCACACATTGTCATTCTTTAGCTTTGAAAAAGAAAAGTTTCTTAAGGGAAATGAACAAGTAGGTGAGATTTAAGAGACTTTTATCTCATGAAAGTTTATCATACATTTAACACTTTAAAGAACTTTCTCTATGCAAAACTCTCAAACACTCTTAGTACTACATAATAATACTGTGTAAACTATTCATAGTCACAAATTTCATGGAATATCTGACAATACCTTGATGACTTTGCCTATATCCCCTTCATGCACTTCTTCATACGTCCTACAGCATCGTACAGACATTCCCGTCTCTATATGATCTCTTATGTACATGGCATATTCATCGTTACTGAGGAAGTCGGCACGTTTCTTGAAGGTTGCTGTAGCTGCGGCAGCTCCTGCTTCACTGCCCACATTCTACAAAAATATTTGTCATTTTCATACATTTATCAGCTTTCTATTATTTAATTTTATCACTAAAGGTCACTTAGACTATACGAGCATATATTCAATGAATGATGGCAAATAATTTTTTAAATATCTAGACTGTAATTACACAAAAAAGAATTCTGTAATAGGATGTCTAACTACTTAACAAAACATTAAGTCCACTACCTTTTTCTGATTCTTCTAAATCTAGTATCTGCATTTCAAAGTTTTTCACTACAAGAATTCTTCTATTACTTACACTTTGTCCTCCAGAATTTACATCAAATGATTCCAGATCGTCAAAATCATCAGAGGTGGAGTCAGAGTCACTGGACAGGTCAGCATAGGATGATGGTACGCTATCAGAGTCAGAATCCTCCTGGAAGTTAACCTCGGGATGCTCCAGAAGCCAACCAACTAGGACCTCAGCACTGGGGGGCTCAGGGGAGGGAACTAGGGAGGTGCTTCCTTCAATATACAAGAATATTTATTTTTTACATATAAGTAATATTAAGAATATTATTATGTTTACTGAGGAATAAATGTTTTCTGTATAGACAGTTTCTACATGATGTACATGCATGACTTATTAAAAATATTACATAAAACGCAACTTTGATTAGGCATTATTTCCATATATTCTAAAACAGGAGCTTTGTCCAAATTAAATCAATAATTTACTATGTCTTAAAATCTACTAGAAATGACCAATACAACATAGTGAAGATCATATCCTATAGTGTTAACATATATCAAATGTTTTACCTATAGCTTTAATAGCAAACTCCACATTTTTCTTGGGGAATCCCATCTCCATGAGCTGTGTAACTACAGGTGGTAAAGGAGCTTGATTCGGTTTGGTTTTTTTAGCCTTTGTAGAAGAAGTGGTAGGTATATTGTTGCTATGGGAGACAGGCTCTGGTTTGGATGGTGGGATCGATGACTCATGCTCACTTTCCGACTCGGATAAATCTGAATCCTCCGACTGTTGGTTACAGACAGCCATTAAGTACTGGGACACTGCTAAAGCGGCACCCTATGGACAAATTTTGAAACAATGTACTATTCATAGGATAAAAGAAAGGATGAAATGTGCTAAAATATACACAATCTGCCAAGTTACAAATCTTATTAACATACTTCATTATCTGATCAGTGTGTAAGTACATGTGTACATACATAATTCATTTTATCATACATACATATTGAAATTTTTACTGTTTATTCAAAGTAAGTAGCAAGGAATTGCAATTGATGGAGTTTTTTTTTTCAATTGCACGAAAGTGAGCATTCCTCAAGATTGAAATACTTAACTGCGCTCTCCTATAGGCTTTGCCTATGTTCATATTATATATTGATTATTTCAAGGTACGTAGTACAATTTCAAAAACACATTTTATCCACAAAATTGTGATTGAAACAAAAATGAAAAAGGCAGAAATTCGTTTATTGCAAGTCAATTGTGTACATACAGCTCAAAGGCTCTAATAGTAAATTACATGTATCTAACCTCTAATTCCTCTTTATGGAATCCTGGTTTGAGTGGTGAGGGTTGTGTACTAGCCACCATAAGGTACTGATAAATACTCCCCTGAGTCTCCGACTCCTGACTCAACTCGTCATCACTGCCACCTGTAGGTGACTCTAACTCAGGGGGAAGTAACTCTGGACTGAATGGCTTGAAGAGAATTAGCCTCAAGAAGTCTTGGTTACTGAGGAGAACCCTTGATGCCCGTAACAAACCAAGCTTGAGCTGCTGTTTCCTCAAATCTCTCATGTCTATACCTCCGAAAGCTAAATAAATATATTGAAAGACAGATCAATTATGATGGCATCATTTATAAGATCAATAAAAAAGAAACGCTACATTGGCAGCTTTGAAACATTAGTTTTGGTCCGAAAAGTGTGACAAAGTGAGAATACAAGGTAAAATATGTTTATCAAATAAGAGAGGTCTTGCCACAAGGAATATACAAATAAAATCCCTATCACATACAGTTCAAACGATGTGGCCAAGCTTAAATCTGTTTTACAATTCTCAACTTTCTTGATTTCATCTTTTTTTTTTAATGTTAAGATTTTTCAAAAACTACTACATCATATTTCGATAAATATTCTGAAATTACTCATTTAGTCGGCAGCACTTTGTACCACAGAAGTCGTCTTACGAAAATAGACTCATCTTTGATAAAATTGATTATAATTCTCACATGTATTTTCCGATTCACAGCTGGCCACACTGGAAGCTAGAGGAGCTTTCTCCTTCTGAGAGTCTCTGTCCACCTTAAGTCCAGCTCCGGCCAAACTGACCATAGATGACCACATGGACATCACTATCTCATCCATAGGTAACTTGGAAATGTTGAATTGTTTGTTTGGATTCTGTAACATGTGAGAATATACATGTACATGTACATGTAGATCAAATACATGCATTTATACATTTGTATATTGAATCAATACATACATGTATCAATGGATTTTCTATCATAATTATAATCTGATATTAATAGTGTTAGTGTATTTCTAAGGGACTTGAATCTCTCTTAAAACAGTAAGCCCCTGTACAAATGTATACGCATATTTTTTGTAAGGGTGCATATCCAGCGGTAACCAATAAAAGAGGACTCAAGTCCCTGTGGTTCATCACATAACATAAATCCTTCCATGAAATTCATGATTGGTTAACTGTTTTTGATCCTAGATACATGTATTTGAACTTACAGCTACTAATTCAGTGAGTCTACAGGCTCTGAGGTATCCATCTTCAAACTGTACTTGTATTTTTCCTTTAGGTGTGATCTTTGCTATGATACCATTTCCATATGTCTCATGTTTGACTCCGCCTCCAAGATGTGGTCTGTTATCTATTCCACCAATCACAGTTAGAGCTGCCATGATTGACGGCAACTTGTCTGCCTGGTCTTCTTTACAAGTCTGACCCTCCTGTAATTCAACACATGATAATTTCCTGTTGATATCTGAAGAAAATAATTAAGCAAGAGGCTCAGTGTTTTTTTCAAAACATGATTAGTATATTCTATGGTTACTTGCCTGGGCTGGCTTAATGACCGGTACCATAAGATCAGTGACACTGGTCAGTTGGTCAGTTATATACTTGTTGATATGGTCAGTCCAGCAGTCATTGTTATGAAGAGTTCTGATCAGGGCCACTATCTCTTCAGCTATAGTACTGGTGTAGGAGGCAGTCAGTGACACTGGGACCTTTTGTTTGTGTCCTTTCCTGTATGTATCAGCTATGAAAAGGAATTCACAATAAAAATATTTAATAAAATTTCAAGTACATGTACATTCCTGTATCTATAATGATATGCATTGTCCTACTATAAGCTCATTTTGGATCAGGAACAAAGATAACATAATATGTTCATACCCAGACTTACCTGTAGTGTACAAGGTGTGGTCATTGGCACACCCCATGATTACATGCCCAAGTAGATCAAATAGTTTCTGTACCACCATGCCACTTCTCTGTCCCTCTACAGCAGGGTCCCAGTGGGGGAGCACGGACCGTAGTAACTGGAGGGTCAGGATCTGTTTCATCACGTTCCTCTGGGTGGGGCTTCGCTCCTCCTCTAGGATCTTCAGTAGGAGGGTTATCCACTTGGGGGAACTGAGGGCATGGCAGATTGAGGATCCAGTGGCTATACACCGTATAAAGCCCAGAGAACACCAGCTGTAGTACTGTTCTCCAGCAATTTGGGCTGGGATAAAACTAGTGTCTGTGATGGTAAAAATAAATCTCTGTCAGTATCAAAGTTTCATCACAGTTACTGTAGATGCAAAATTTATCATTTACATTCAAGTAAACGTCTAGTTTTCTGTCATGTTGAATTCACAACCATTTTGAAATACAAAGAAATAAGAGGAAAGCCAGATGATTCCTCTTGAAATATTTTTGAAAATATGCATGTAATTTACATACTCAAAGATTGAAATTGACTTGTTCAAGACAACATACTTAGTCCGTAATTATGTCCAGCGTCTACAATCTTCCTCATCAGACCACACAGTGTATTTACAGCCTCTTTCTGTGTACTCTCTGTGTATACTCCACAACATATAGATAGGTTCTTCAGCATGTTAAGTGTGGCACGTCTGATCAGCTGTGTAGGATGCTTACTCTCTGGTCTCACAATCTCTGCTGTAAAATACAATGGGATTTTAAAAAATATAAAGGTTTTGTGTAGAATCAGCAAATTTTTTTCTAGCGTCTTTCAAATGTAAAGTAGCGTTCCCAAATGAAAAAAAAAAAAAATCACTCAACATTAAGATTTCTTAAGAAAAGACACAAATGTTGAGTGAATTTTTTTTTTTTCATTTGGGAACGCTACTTTACATTTGAAAGACGCTAGAAAAAAATTTGCTGATTATACACAAAAGAATGTTTGAGTACCATTGACTTCATTATAACAAGAATGAAAATAAACCCAGACTAACATATTCATAGACAAACTATGCTATCAATACATGAACGTTCCAAGCTTCATGAATAAATAACAGATATACATGTACATCTATTATTATAACTTACCATTTTCAATATCTTCCTCCTCATCTTCATCATTATCAGGCATCTCTGGAGGTTCAGCAAGCTTAAGGTCATATTTCCCCTCCTTGCCCATCCTGTAACTGTTTGTACTGCCCGTGTCCCACTGAACTCTTATCCACCCATCCTCACCCAACTCTCCTATCACACGACCCATACTGGGAGGGGGACCATCCTACAAAATAATCAAAACTTTACAAACATGAACTGATGTAATTATTTACATGTAGAAAATATATATTTTTCCAAACTTATAATGTACTTTCACAAACACAGTCTGAATACGCACATAGTTGTGCAAGATACTTTCTATAAAGCACTTTATGTCCTGTCTTAAAATTACTAATAAAAAATATACTCCTAGAATTCTTTTATTAATCATTCTAACAATTGACTTTTCCTTTCAAACTTAAATTCTAATTGATAATCTAATATTTTTTCTTTTAGAAAAAGGAAGACCTCACACAAAATCATTCTTATTTTTGACCTTGTGTTTCAAAAATTTCATCGAATCCTTATTTCTTCAATCTCTGGACAAGACAGGTCTTAGACCATACGAGAAATTTTATCCATGATCTATGGAAATAAAAAGAAATGTATTGAAGGAGTTTAAATACGGAAAGGCATTAATATACTACCATACCTGATCTCCCCATTTCCAGTCAACCCCTCTGACTACCCTAGTGCCTATTTTCATCATTGAGGCTAGGTCAGGGCCTGTTATAGGGACCTGTGTAACCGGCTTCTTGTGTTTCTGTTCTTCTAAAACAGCACATAGTGAAGTGGAGTTATCCTGCATCACTCTGTCTAAATCAGGACCTACGGTATAAAAAATATGTCCTAAGGTATTAGATGTATAATATGCATTACTATGCAAAACCAGTACTTTTGTTGATCAAGTAATAGCGTAATTGAAGTACTCCTTCCTTTTCCACATTTTCATCTATTGCCTTTCAGATTTGCAGCCCCAACTCCGCCCAACATCAGCTGACATTGGAAATATACATTTTTCACAGTCAAAACAAACTGGAAGTAGTTCATCATTTATATTTGTATAATACTCTAAAGGTATCCTATTAGAAAACGTTATGATTTTATATAGTCAGTGTACTTCACAGACTGCACTGTCACATATTGTATTTACTCTTATAATAAACTCTTCCTTGTTTCTCTGTTGATTGAAACTTTTTTGAACTGTTTGATCAAGCTACCCAAATGATTGGTGGAAAGATCACTTGCATGGCTTAATGCTCAATTTCACTTACCTACAAATAAGGCCAAAAAAAATTAAGATTTCGTTTGACGGGCACCGCCGCATTGCCTAAAAACCCGCCGCATTTCCGATTTTTATCGCGTGTTTTACCATAATTTTAAAGAAGTCAATTGAACATCGTCGTGCTAATACAAATTGTTTGTTTACATATTCTTTACTTCACTAAATATATAAATTGTTAAGCTGTAACTCAATACTTGTTTACATAAAATAGCATTATTTACCCGAGCTGCCGTATTCAATTGTTGTTTGTACGGTAATCGCGACCACGCGTATATTCCCTATCACGGACGAGGTAACGTAACGTAAAATGATACTTGACTCTTTTGTGATAATCTGCAAGAGCATTATTCTTTATTAAATGATCTAATTTATTAGAAATTTGAAAACGTTTTTGTTTAGAACTCACAGTTTACGTCAGATTGATCAGCCGGGAACGCCGGTGAAGGGATCGAGGGGAGGGGCAGAAATACTAAACGATCCTAATTTCGATTTGGATAAACTAGTCAACTTAACCCTAAGCACATCGCAGATACTTCAAAATTTCCGAGGGATAGAAATTCAAATTTGCAAACAACTTGCTCAAGTCCGACAGTGAAAAGGGATGATGAATCGATCAGGATACCCTTGTGTAATCGTTGTTAAAATTCAAACTAAATTGTCATACATGCTGTGATCGGGAAGGCAAACTTGCGCAATGGGACGACGGTCCCTTCCACTTGGACTTTAATGGGCCATTCTCAAAAACAATTGGCCATCTTTCCTCACGAAAGGGCCATTCCAAAAATGATCAATTTTCGAAAAGCTATGCATATGCATGCATTATGCATTTAGACCTTAGCACATTTTTTCTGTCGCGAGATTCCCAATTTGACCATTTCCAATGAATAATTTACAGTACATTTTTTGCATGGATCACAGAACAGCCAAGACCAAACTTTCAGCCACCTTTCCTGATTTTTTTGTGTCCACTGATGGGCAGCTTCATTTTCAGCTTTGTTGATATTAGGAAGACATTTTGTACAAATTTTATTACATCAATTTGTATCCATTGACTGACCACTTCTAAAAAATGACATGATAATTTTACGGACGAACGCATACACAAGTACCTTAACGTAGATAAGATACGTAAGTGGACGTTGGAGATTTAAATCTCAGGCGCAGATGTCGGAGAAAAATCAATATTGTATCAAAATAGCAAAGGACCTTTCAATTGTCAGTGAACAGAAGAATTTTGTGCCTTAGAGTTCTGACTGGCCCTGTACAGAAAGCTGTGATCTCTGTATTACTGCTCCTGGTGTAGATCTACGTTACAACGTAGATACGAGAACAGAACTTTTTATAGATTTAAAAAACAAAAAAAATGGACGCTGTAGAATAATGGCACCAGGGCGCAGCAAGTTGCCAATTTTATGGGCCATTTTCTATCAGAATGGGCCATCCCAATCCCTGGACATGTTTCTTTTTATTTTCCCTACTCTTTTGCTGACGACAAGGGTCAAATTTTCGGTCTAAGCACTGAGCAACAATTACGAGTTTCACTCACTTAGTTGCACCTGAAAGTAGTTCACAAAATGTTAACGTCATTTGAAGTTTTAACCTTACACAGGGCAACGGTGTGAGATTGGTGATCCTTTTTAGCATAAATAAGATGTACGACATACATGTATTTAGTCTACATCTTCATACTGGTCTGCCATAGGACATCGTCTGTCATATGATACATATAATAAGTGTGACCAAATCACAGAATATCTAGCAAACTTCAGGTTTGGAAATGCAATAAGTATATTACAGGAAGACGTTGGGTTATCTTGTTATGGGTTATCTTGTTAATCAATGTACTAAACATTACCATTTCATACTATACTTAAGTTTTAATGTATTTTCAAAACACTTGAATTAGAAATTTGGTTAAAGATAAATTACAAAAAATGTACATTCATCATATTTCACGTTTGCAAAAAAAAAAAAAAAAAAAAAAAAAAAAAAAAAACTGCCTCCCTCACTTTTTTTTCTTAAAAAGTGCCCGTCAAACTAAACATTAATTTTGTATGGCCTAAAAGAAGTCTTTGAGTTAACCCTTACATACAAGTTTTGAGACTGCGCTTACCTACAAGTCGAAGAAGTGTTTGAGTTAACCCCAGAGCTCCAGAGTTTAACAACAGACTCAGACTGTTAGCCTGGTGTTCAGCTACTAGGATTCCTAGAGTAGCAAGAAGGAAGCGGGAATGTGGCAAGGCTCCTAAACTCAATCTCTCCTTGAGAAAAGATAATAAACATATGTAAATATCGTTATTTCTTTTTTTCTCCTTATCATATAATATTGCATGGCAGACAAAGCTTTTCAGTAATTTTAACACAACTTTCTATTATACATCATCTGTACATGAATGAACCCTACATGTATAATGGGATTTAAACTTAACATGTTGATAAAATCCTTACCTAACCTTTATCATACAAAGTAACTGTTTTATGTCAATTTTCAGGGTATTTTCTCTTTACATGTAATTTCTATAAGTTACCTTTGATGTATCTACAGGTGGAATGGCAGGGTTAATTCCCCTTGACTTGAACATCATATCTGCCTGTATAACACCGTGTCGTAGTTCTTTGACCGCCCACTTGTAAAGGTCAGAGAATGTCATCTCTAGTAGTATTCTATCACACGGGGGAATCAGACTGATGTTGGCCAAGCAGTGTGGTACAGGATCACTGAAATGTATAAAGTGTACATTCTTTCTCATTTACTGTTACACATTATATGGAGCTATTGAAATACACCAACAATGCATATACATGTAAATTTTAGTTTAATTTCATTTTCATTTGACTTTGCACAATAATTTACAATATCTAAATCTAATTAAAATATTTAAAGTACATGTACATGAATTTTAAAAGTAAAAAATATATGTAAATAACTTGATTTTTGTTTTTGACAGACAGACTTACTGACAGACAGACAGGGAGGAAACTAAGAGTACCCTTCAGCCTTGCCGGTAGGGGACTAAAAGCTACATGTATGTATCAAATTTCACCTGAAAATTTACTAGAATAATTTTGTTATCATTGATTTTGTAACTTTAATTGCCCAAAATAAGATAAAATACAATTCAAGCTATGAAATCTACTTGAGGCGTCTTTATAACACTTACCATGCCCTCTTTCCCACTGTGAGAAGACCCTGCCATCCACACAGTATTGCATATTTACATGAGGGGATCAGATAGTCTCTGTGAACCAATGATAACATGTTCTGTATACCACTCAGTCTTAATTGGGCTCTTTCAACCTGAAGAAAATTACTAGTTTATTACATGTTTTTAAAAATATAAAGCTGTATAATATCTCTTTTAAAACATTTGAATACTATAAGAAGTACACATACATGTACAAACAATTGTCAATTATTATGATGCTAGGACCATGATGAGCGCTAGGACTTGAACATGACCAGAATAATTATCAAAATAATCTTTTTGTTTCAAAACTATATGTAATTATTCGTATCCCATCTCGTTAAAGTAAACATGGAAATTTTTGCATGGGGGTTATTTTCATGCATTTTGTGATTGTATTCTTATCGCCAAAATAACCCCCGCATGAAAATTGCAACCTGTATAATAGATAAGGAATACTCCCAGTTTCGCAACAATCACCCCCAAATGTACTACTGCAATGGTCATTTCACAAACATTTCCTCAAGCCAAAATAACCCCATTTACAGTATGTTCAACATTAATAGACCATTTTTAAAACGTTCAATTTCTGACTACAGACATCTCATTCTTAGGTTATCTTTTTCATTGTGACGTCACAAATGAATTTCTGCAAACATGATGAAAAGCCTTTGATAAATTATGACGTAACAATTCAAAAGTTTGCGAAGTTATTCAATGTCCATAGTCAAGTATATGAAATAATAATAAAGGTTTTGAACATTTGCTTACGAGAACTTGAAAATAGACTATTAAGTAACAATAAATAAAAATCATTCCAAGGAATGCATGTGTCGCCTCCAAAACATAGCGACACTCAGGAATCACTTTTATAGGGTGTGACATCCAAGTGTGACAGACAGATGGACAGACAGACAGACAGACAGACAGACAGACAGACAGATGGACGGACGGACAGATGGACAACGGACAAAGTGATCCCTAAGTGTCGCTATGCTTCGCAGGCGACACAATAACAATAAATAAAAATCATTTCAAGGAATGTATGTGTCGCCTGCGAAACATAGCGACACTCAGGAATCACTTTTATAGGGTGTGACATCCAAGTGTGACTGACAGACAGACGGAAAGACAGACAGACAGACAGACGGACGGACGGACAACGGACAAAATGATCCCTAAGTGTCGCTATGCTTCGCAGGCGACACAAAAATATAAAGTAACATGTTTGAAGGACAACATATTAATCTAATAAAGCTCCTTACCTGATGATGAAGAGACTGTCTGAGTTTCTCAATGTCGATAGGATGTTCATAGAGTATGAATTCCACGATCTTGTTGACCAATGGCATTTCTGCCTTATGTCCTGTCATTCTCTGTCTGAGCCAGCGGAATTTCCTATCACTGGTCACTGTGCTGGCTATATCTCGCCAAGAATCATGTCTCTGTACACAAAGATTGTGTATTGTTTATATGCTCCTTATTATTCAACCAAAATCATTATCAAAAGAACTGTATTCCAATACAAGTTTGAGGTAGTAATACATTTACAATCTCGTTTCAAGGCAAAGAACTCAATATTTCTACTGTATAATTATTAATCATCTACATGTGACAATATATAAATGTACAAGCACATGTATGTAGAAGTTACTACAATGACTTAGCAGTTTGATCATCATATTTATCATTATTATAAATAAAAGTCTACGTCAAAAGAAAAAAAATTAATGCTACATGTGTGATCGTACCTTTCTACTTTTACCAGTTTTCCTACTATCACTCCCATGTAAAGCTGAGTCCATCATAGATTCTGTAGTCTGAGGATATTTAGGTGCACCTCCCTTAGGATAAACCTTCACTTCATCCTCCTCCTCTACCAGAGGGTCCTCGAACGTCTCCCCGTCCTCTGTATGGGGCTCCTCTTCCTCACCGCCAACAGCTCCCTCTAGTGGGGGCTCTGGCTTTGAGGGAGGAGTTACCTCCTCTTCAATAATTTGTGTTAGTCCTGAGGAAATGTTATCTTGTATGAAATACAGGAATTTGACTATTTCATATTCAGTAACATACATGTATACAATATATACAAATGAACTGAACAATTTTATTACGTTTATCATGAGTTACATTTCTTAAAGACAATATTTTGCCTGAAAATTTATCCTTATATTTAAAAGTCACATAAATACTGCAAAACTACATGTAAGTCATGTCTTGAACATGCTAATTTTACTGATATTACAAGATGCAAATGAATTTTGAATAGAATTCTACTCACTTTTTGACCTGCGTTTGTCTTCCATCATCTGTAATGTCACCTGGCGCCACCTAGGCAGGCTTTTGAGCAGTTTTGATCGGCTCATGGCATTGACCTCATTTCCTATGGCAGGTCTCAGCTCACTGAACAGAAATCTACATCTCTCTATAACAGGGGCACACACCTCTTTGTAAGATCTACCTTGGTCTTGGTGTATCTAAAATGATATGTGAAATGTATCCTTAAATTTTTAAACACAAGGAAAATCAAACTTAAAAGAAGAAAGCAAACTATTTCCAGGTAAATCAAAATTTTTAATTCATAACAAAGCGCAAGTTTGACTTAGCCAAACATTAAATCTACATAAAATGTTTTCTCAGTGTTTTTCTTTCCGGCCAAATATTCTTGAAACATAAACATCTTTGAAGATCACATTTCAAATTAACATATGTACAGTAAACTTCACCTATAACGAACAGGCTTATAGAGAAATTCTGCTTGTAAAGAAGTGAAAAGAAAGTCCCTGCAGGAGTCCTATTACCCTCAATTGATTTTTGTACACTTGTAACGAATTTGAATATAACAAATTATCGGCTTTTACAAAGCCATCTCATGGTCCCGTGGTCATAGTTTCTTCACTATTTTCACCTGATGTAATGAAATGATCCCAATTAACACACCTGGCGGACAGATCATTACTAATTATCAAATAATTGCTCTCCCAATCTGTTGTCCCTGCGCTAATTACCCATTAGGAGACGTGTTATATACACATGAGGTAATGATTGCCCATCATTTAATACTCTGTCGGCATGTCAATGGTTAAGAATGCTTACTTAATAAATCACAACATAACTATTGAATAATGGTCTTAACTTTTCATTCATTCAGAAAAGCAACACCAAGGAAACATATTTAGCATCAAGATGCATGTAACGAAATATGGCATAACGAATTTGGACCAATGGTCCCCTGGGCTTCGTTATAAACGAAGTTTACTGTACATGTTTCATGAAAACAACTTTAGAAAAGAATAAAGCATTCACGTGTATACTTTTAATATTAGCAATACCTTTATCAGATTCCGTTTGGTTTGGTTGATGACTTTGAACAGCTCGACTAATGCCTTAGGTAACTGTGCCTTGCCATGTTCACCTTGACCATGTTCTATCAGGCTAAGTACAACATGTCCCAGGTCTAGGTGCTTCAACAGTACTGACAGCAGTAACCTTATAACAGTCAGAGATATTCTAATTTATACATACATGTACATGTATTATATTACATGCATCAAGGGTGAAACCATTTGCAGAAGAAGATTTACAGAATTTTTTTACTAAAGTGAGAGTAAATAGAGCAAAGTTCCTTTTTTTAAAACTAGACTCATCATGACAACTTAAATTACAAACATCTTTGTCTTTCAATATAATGCTTTCATCCTCTAGCACAATCAAATAATGCCATATCCATTTAAATCATAGCAATACTATTATGCAGTAATGTTAAATGATTGTGCAAAAGGGAGAAAAGGTCACACTGTACAGAAAGACAAAAGTGATTCTGATTTACATTATCACAAAAGAGTTTATTGTATCATAAAACTTTTCTCATTCTACAATAGCACTTACTTCCTATTCATACATTATTGGCCGATAAATCTAAGATTCTTTACATTAATCAAATTCTCGATAAAGTCCTGAAGCTATGGAACTTAAATTGGGGAATTCTTAAGTTACAATAGAATTTAACATACATGTACATGTAGTATAATTCCATCAACATACCTGCCAACTTCTTCTACAGGATGATCTTGAGGAAATTCAAGATTAAGCATGTGGTGACTGCGTAGATATTTCTCCATCATCCCTAGGAATGTCTTAACGGCTTGATCTTGGATCCTCCCCTCAGCCAACCCCTGTAGGAAGGGACGGGAGGTGTCGGCCTGAGAGGCTTGTCTGTCAAACAATCTCTCCTTCTCCTCTACATTTGGTACTGTAGTTTGTTCTGTTGTGGGGGTGGCACCTGTGATAATTACAATTGATAGACATTACATTTCTCAGACTGAAATTGAGAATCCTTATAAATTGTATATTCAAATTCAAATTCAAATTCTTTATTGACTTTCACCATATTGGCATATATCAACATAACACATGATATGCATTAAATGAACAAATGGTAATGTTTGGTTCACATGTACATGTACAAAGTATAATCAATCAGTCATATAATATACAATGATAAAATATGTTAAACTAGCGGTATATTTTGTACTATGTTTTGATGAAGTCATCTCTTAAGATATAGCATTCTTTCAAAAACTTGCATGTTTTATTCATCATTGTTAAGGTTTGAGGATTCATAAAATTAAGAAGAAAGGTATCATCTTTATTAGTATTTTCAAATAAACAATTATATTTAGTTCTGATATCAATATATAGTGGACATTTTAGTATGAAATGCTTTTCATCCTCAATTTCATTCGTACAATATTTACAAAATCTTTCTTCCCTCGAAATCATTGGCCGTGAATATCTCCCTCTTTCAATTTCTAGCTTATGAGCACTGATGCGCATTTTTGTTAAAAGGTTTCTCTCCTTAGGATTAATAGGAAATGTTAAGTATTTTTGCAATTCAAATCTTTCTAATATAGTACTGTAAAAAGTTAATTTTCCTGTATTGCTTATTCTTATTCGATTAAGTTCATCAAGCATTCTTTTTTCATACAGGGACTTAATGTTATTTGAAAGCTGACCTTTGATAATACTTGTTACATCAATACCGAGTAACTCCGAAAGTTTTGTAACAGTGGAATGAATTGAATGGTTCTGCGAGATCATGCTAAGCCTTTTATCTTCATGTTTTGCAGCAAGTAGGATTTCATTGGTGATAAAGGTGATGTATATAAAGGTACATGTATATAAAGGTACATGTACATTGGTGATGTATATAAAGGTACATGTATATAAAGGTACATGTATATAAAGGTACATGTATATACATGTATAAAGGTACATGTATATATAAAGGTACATGTATAAATAAGGTACATGTATATAAAGGTACATGACTGTATATATAAAGGTACATGTATATATAAAGGTACATGTATGTATATAAAGGTACATGTATAAATAAAGGTACATGTACATGTACAGGTATATAAAGGTACATGTAAATAAAGGTACATGTATATAAAGGTACATGTATATAAAGGTACATGTATATAAAGGTACATGTATAAATAAAGGTACATGTACATGTATATAAAGGTAGATGTAAATAAAGGTACATGTATATAAAGGTACATGTATATAAAGGTACATGTATATATAAAGGTACATGTACATGTATATAAAGGTACATGTATAAATAAAGGTACATGTATATAAAGGTACATGTATATATAAAGGTACATGTATATATAAAGGTACATGTATATAAAGGTACATTTATATAAAGGTACATGTATAAATAAAGGTACATGTATATAAAGGTACATGTATAAATAAAGGTACATGTATATAAAGGTACATGTATATATAAAGGTACATGTATATATAAAGGTACATGTATATAAAGGTACATGTATATAAAGGTACATGTATATAAAGGTACATGTATATAAAGGTACATGTATAAATAAAGGTACATGTATATAAAGGTACATGTATATAACGGTACATGTATATGTAAAGGTAGAGGTTTTGTCTCGTATTGTGGAGATCTCAATTGACTTCTACATAACTGGCAATTCCCATTCCTGTCTAGTGCTTATCAACTCCCTACATAGCATAGGAGTAGAAGTTCAAGCAATGAAAGCAAGATGGCGGCGGATTCGCCTCAGGCCAATACAACAGACCTTAGCGCAATAACTAGGCCAATATGGAAAACACTAATTAATAACCCTATAATACTGCTACCTCATATCATGTGCATAGTACCCTGTTTGCATGCAGAAAAAGGGGTCATTTGATTATGATGTCACAGTGTAAAAGTCTGGCTTCAATTGTAATCTCAGACATTTGGTAAACCAGCAATTACATGTAAAGATGCATATTTGCCCAACCAATAACAACTCAATATAGTACCTGGTGTAGTATTAGAAGATGCACTACTCCTACTTTCTCCTTTCTCCTCTTCATAATGGTTCTTAGGTTGTAGCACCTGTAGTCCCCCCATAAAGAAATCTGCCTGTAGCCAATGCTGATACTCCCTCTCCTCCTGGGATAATGGACTGCTCCGGGCTTGGTATGCAGCGTGTAGCCCTAGTAACATCCCCATGTGACGTTCCACGTCCATCAGGGGGGAGGAAGCAGTACTACTGTCTGTCGTCTGTACTATGTCTTTAGCAGGCTGAAATCAAGAAGTGGATGATGTCATTTATTCTTTCTATATGTGTACATGTACGTTGCCCGTCTGAAAACATATACATGTACATGTAATTACTTTTTCACATTTCCGATTGCACATGTATGACCTTTGAAGCAAAATTTTATTTTTCCTGATTTGAGATCAATTCAAGTACGAGGTAGTTATGAAACATTGCTACAAATAGTACCTTTTCTATAAAGAATTTTTTTATAAATGCAACAATGATATGTACATGTATCACACAGCCTAATGCATGTACTCACATCAAGGTACTGTCCTACATAGTAAGCCTTCATCATCTCTCTAGCATGGTCTGAATGATTCTCTAGTTCAAAAGCTTCAGTCCCATCACGAGCTGAAATAAACATAATTGTAAAATGCATAATGCTTCTTTTTCCAATTCATTTGAAATAAATGCATATACAAAAGTATTATGTCCAATTTGAATATTCCAAGGCCAATTTTTTACCGCCATGAAAATGTAACAGATCATCAAAAACCTTTTTTCAGTTCCAAAACACCTCTTTTCAGGAAGGAAATTGCATGATAAATTCATTGATCACAGAGAACTTGATTCTGTGAGAAATGAAATCTCTGATAAAATTTAAGCATATAAAGCAATCATTACCTGCATACTGCATGAGTAGCTCTCTCCCACATGGTGCCTGAGATTTAAATTCCTGTACATCGTAAACTTTACCGTGTATAACCACCCACAGTCCTCCATCTTTGTTGTGATTTTCTAGATCGGCTTTCCGTATAATCTGTACATCTTCTGACGTCTTCTGAGTATATTTCTCCAAGGTATAACCTGAAAAAGACAGATAGGGTAATTACAGACAGGGTCATTAGCTAACATGTAGATTTTAGGATGCAGTTTCTAAAACATATTTCATTTTGCTTGCACAAAGGGACATAATTGTTTTGAAAGGTATAAACAAGAAAAGGATAACTTATACTTGTTTTTTTTTCTATTTTTAGAGTACAAATACATGTACTTCATACAATGCTGGAGTAAAAGAATTGATATCTTTTATCTATGATAGTGATAGAAATTCAAATTTTTCCCTTCCAAACAGTGTTACCAAATATTCAATAATTTGAAGGAACATTTCCATTATTACATTAATGTATTTGGAATTTTTCAAGGAGGCAGCAGAGTAAGGACTGTTTTTTTTCCATATGGCAAACTTTGAGTTTTTTAAAATAACCAACTCACTCCATACTCCAGGCCAGGCCAGATCCTCCTTGTCGTCCCTGTTTAGTCCCGGAGCCAGACGGTTAAAGGCGTCGATGACATCCAGTATCTCCTCTAATACAGGTACTGACTTAGAGGCCTGTACTACAGATGGGTTTTTAAGTTGTAGTAACACCATACATGTCATCATCTCAGGTAGTAACACACCTAGTATTTGTTAGATAGTACATGTATAAATACACAATTAGTTACATACATTGTATATGTACATTAAACATTAATATTTCAACTTTCCTGTTTAAAAGCCGTGACATGACTGATAAAATGTGCCCTGAGTACTACAATTGCTTCAAGCACATACTGCAAAAAATGTTTATTTTCTCTGGGGGAAAATTTCGTGATTGTAACATCAATATGTTAAGTGTGGGGGAAATTTTTGCAATAAAAATGTCTTTCCCATTGTAAGAATGTAGTGAGATTTTTTGGCGTGGGGGAAATTTTCGCAAACTCCCTAGTTTCGCAAAAACGCAAAAATTACCCCCCATGCAAAAATTTCCATTTTTACAGTATGCTAAAATTTGAAATTAACACCATGTTCTCCATAGATATACATGTAAATGTCTGTGTAAAATACAAGAGTATACATATATTACCTGTAACATCCTTGTTGATGATTTTAGAGACGACAGAGAAATGTTTACTGCTGATACACGCCAGACTTGCGGCTCGTGGTAATATGGTAGTCACATGGTTACACAGCAACGATACATACTTCCTTAATAAAGCTCCAGCGCCTAACATCTCAGCCTCTGTAATTATAGACAGAAACATAGGGTAATCAAAGAATACGTAGTTCGCCTATACAGGTTTTTGTCAGAAACCAGGTTTAAGTTTTTGAAAAGTAGGTCAAAGTCCAAGGTCAAGGTCACTAGGTCAAAAGTTATGGTCTCAAATGAAAGGACTCGTCACAAGGTATCTACATGTGAATTATCAAAGCCCTACCCCTTATAGTTCAAGAGATATAGCCCAGGTTAAAGTTTTGTCTACGGATGACGACAATGACGACGATGCCGAGGGTATGGCATTAGCTCTCCGGACTTTTTCGTCCCGGCAAGCTAAAAAATAATATCAATACTGACACACAAATAAAATACAATGAATCAGGTATACAACATAACCTAAGTCACATAATATTGCAAAATGAGTAAACTTTCTATTGTTGGCAGATTCAGAGATCTCATGACCACAAGAAATATTTTACCCTTCATACAAACAAGACAGATGCTGAACTCTGGACACAGGCCAAACTGGACTTTGATAAAATCACAACTTTTCAAGTGCAAATGTACAATTCTGTAAGAGTCATGTGATTTAACTTATGTGCAAAAGTTACAATGCCTAAAAGAGTTTTATAAATGTATATATCTTAATAATTTACATGTAATTTAATTTCAAATGAATTCTAACAACAAACCTGAATCTAAGCCAGCAGCGAGGCTTTCATGGTCACGAGGGAATATCCTTGATACCAGTAATCTCTGGACCTGCAGTAGTAGATCCAGGGAGGGAGACATGTCAGGGGAATCCCCTTCCTCTGTCTTCAGCATACTCTCCTGGGATAAATCCTCAAGCTTGGAGAGGGAATGAGACAGGGAATTCCTACGTGAAGATACATACATGTAATATCAGTGTTTATCATGCATGTAAATAATGAACTAACTTATATTTCTTAAAAATGGTATAAACCTACATTATCAAATTCTTAAATAATTCCCATCACATCAGTATATCAAATTTGCATTACTGTTTATTCTCACGATATTTTTCGCCTCATAATTTTGTCAGTAAAACATTTCTTACATTCTTGTAGCAATGTGGACAAAGAATACACATTTAAGCATTCATATTTTTCCATTATATTTTTATGAAAATATGCAAATTGATGAATTTTTTTTCTCTATCAATTACCTGAGTAGCTGCTGTATTAGTTGTACTAGTGGAATGGTGGCCCCATACTCCTCTAAATCTTGATCTGTCTGGAGAAGATCTTCTTCTGACTTCACACTGCTAGCGCCCTCTAGGGGATCTGTAAGCTTTGAGTCATCTCCCTTGTCACATTCTTTCTCCTAAAGATTGATAATTTAAAATGTGAAGAGTCAGGTAAATAAAGAAATTTAAAAAATTGCAGATGTTATTGAATAATTAGAATATTTAAGAATATTCTACAGTAAAAACTTATGATCTGTAATACTGTATATGCATATTTAGTCTTCAAGTTCAAGTTCAAGTATTTATTCTTCAGAGAGTTAATGTATTTTTCCCACTTTTCTTTGATAAGACATTTTCGATTCACTTTGACATGATATTCCTTTTTATAGATAAATTCTAGACAACTCAATTTGGTTTAATTATCATATTCTCTGAATACTCAAAAGTTTAATGACAATACTAACCTTCTTTTCTTCAATGCCGTTGGTCTCTTTTTTGATAGCTGCCTCTAGTGCCAGTTCCAGCCCACCGTCTGCCATCAGGCTGCCGACCAGTAAATCAGTCATAAACCTCTGTCCAGGACTCATACCAGATATATCACACGACACTGGTAATATAGAACATCATTTACAAGCAATACAAAACAAATGGTGTTCCAAATACAAGGTTATAATAAATTATTATTTTTTTATGAAATGCACTGAAATAGAGGATGAATAATGGTCATCTGTAGGGAAGTATTATACCAGTAAATAAGAAGAATCACTCAAATATCAACCTTATATTATGTGTTTCTTGCTATTAACTGTACAGATATAATTAGTGTACATGTACCACAAAACACTTATTGTTTGGACATTCAACATTTTTTTTTCTTTATTATGGCATGATAATGAAAATTATTCATATAAATACATTTTCTTATTCAATTTTAAGTTTTTCTGATGGCACACATTAATGTAAATTTGCCTGTTACCTCCATTGGAGAGTAGTGATGACAAAGCCCTGGCCCTCTCCTCCACTGTTGGCAGTAATATGGACCAGCCACTCTGTAGGGCATTCTGTGCTGCATGCTGTACTGTACTCAGCACACCTACGTTACTGGCAAGGGCAACAACTCTCTGTTTGAGATTGGTCACCAGGGGGCTACCAGGACCTAGACCTAAAGCTTGTGTGTTTTCTGACTGGGATATGGCTGCATGCATCTGTGTACCATACAATATATGTACTTCATAATCCAAAGATGATTATTTCTCGTTTCACATTTACAAAATGATACAACTCAATTCTGATCAATATAATTTTATATTTCTCAATTCTGATCAGTCAGATATTTTCATCTTCCCACACCATTTACTTCTTATACTGCACATGATATAATCCTAAAATTTCGCTTCTTTTCTGACTATCTTTTTTTCATCTACAAATTTTTTTTTCTCTCTTTTGTTAATTTTCATTCTCTGGAGCTTATTTCAAAATTCTTTTTTTTTTCTTATCAATCAAATATAAAATTTGAAGTAAGATTTAAAACATACAGTGCTGATATAATAATACCATACCTGTAGATTGAGTAGATTAAGTCCTGCCACTGCTAAACATTCCTTATCCTGTGGTGGGGGCCAGTCAGACCGTCCGTCCATTCCCTCACATACCTCACTAAGTAACTCGTCTAACTGCTCAAAGGTGGACCGACAGACGTCCACTACAAACGGAATCCTGGACCCAACTGACCACTGTCCACCTGATGACCACACAAATGTCTGTAAAAGATAAAATTTCAGAATACAGTATATTTTATATCAAAATTAGTAAACTTATTCATATCTTTTTTTTCAGAATTTTTTTTTGTACATGTATATTTTAGACAGTTTTTGAAGCTCATAAAGACTTGCAAGTAACAAACTCATTTTTACCATGCCTACTTTCAGAAATCAATGGTATGACAGGTCAATTTCTAGCAAATCACAGTACTAAATAAGATTACTGAAGTTAACAAGTTTCATTTCAATTAATGGTGAAATACAAATCTAAACAATGTGACATTTCCCCCACATTCCTTCAGAATTGATTGACGATTCCCGTACATCAAAAACACGATGTTTTGTTTTCTTTTGTCCAATCCAATATTAAGTACATGTATATTACCTGTGAAGGCCCACAACATCCTCCTATGATGTTCTTGCCCTCTAGTCCGGGTAGTAACATCGGCTCCACCCTGCTGTTGGTGGGTGTGTCACCCAGCTGTCCTTGCTCACTCTTGCCCCACCCATACACCTCCCCCTCCTCTGTCACGGCTATGCAGTGCATGGAGCCTATAGCAATGTTGATTACTTTCTTCCCAGATAAGCTCTCTATTTGTTTGGGGTGTCGTACATGGTCCTCTGTTCCATGTCCTAGCCTGAAGTTGTCTCCCTTTCCCCTGAAAAAGACATCAGTATTGTACGTGCATGTAATGAAATTATGTTTGAATAACATCTAAGAATTGTAAAACTTAAAAACAATCTATAAACATAAAAAATTTACTGTATGTATAATTATTCATTGAAATTTCATTTAAAGAAAGTCTTGCTCTGAAAAAATCTGCTTCAAACTACAAACTAACAGGACATAAATTCATAGGCTCTAAGAAATCCCTGAAAATTGGTCCCAATTATGAATAAATGATAATAATTGCACATGAAAACTAACTAAATGGGCATACATGTACGTACCTGAAGTAGATATACATGTAAATCAATAATGTGTAGCTCTCAAGAAAGATGAGCATCATTTAATATTTCATCTGAAAGAGAACTTGGAAAAAGCAAGTGAGCTTTCCAGCATCAAACAATCAAACCCTGATCTTCACTACATCTATAATGATATTACCTACCATGAGAATACAGCTCCTGACTTACATGAGAATACAGCTCCTGACTTAGCGAGTGCCAGACTGAACTGGTATCCACAGTACACTCTGACTACATCCTGACCCATCAGCTTCTCTATCACCCAGGGTATGGGACATCCATCATTACCTCCCCTCCCTAGCTTACCATAATCTCCATCTATATAACTTACCATGAGAATACAGCTCCTGACTTAGTGAGTGCCAGACTGAACTGGTATCCACAGTATACTCTGACTACATCCTGACCCACCAGCTTCTCTATCACCCAGGGGATGGGACATCCATCATTACCTCCCCTCCCTAGCTTACCATAATCTCCATCTATATAACTTACCATGAGAATACAGCTCCTGACTTAGTGAGTGCAAGACTGAACTGGTATCCACAGTACACTCTGACTACATCCTGACCCACCAGCTTCTCTATCACCCAGGGGATGGGACATCCATCATTACCTCCCCTCCCTAGCTTACCATAATCTCCATCTCCCCATGAGTAGACTGCACCTAAACACAACAAATATACACAAGAAAGATAAATCGTAAGTTTTTAAAAAAAAATATAATTTCAATAAGGTTAAAGATTTTTATTAAAAGGATCCTTATGAATACTATACATGCACTTATATTTGCAAGATTCATAGTTCAGTGGAGTTGGCACTGTAAAGACTGTGCACTTATTCAAGGCTCTGCTTAACCATTTACTTCTTTCAAATTATAATAGAGAATACGTCAAGTGCGGTTTTTTTTATGATACTGCCAATATGTCCACTCTTTTATGATACTGCCTTTATGTCAATTTACCTATATTTGCCCTTTACAGAAAGTTTTCATCTTACTCCCTTCTAAATACAATTTTCATCTACCTGTAATTTTAATCTGATCATAATTCTATCTTCAAATACAGATTGTTTACATAAGTCCCAATTGATACATTGAAAAATGTCCTACCTGTATTGGTAACAGCCACAGTTTGGGCATCCCCACTCCCACACGCCACGTCTATAACATGGTGTCCCTTCAGAGCTTTGACAACTTTAGGCGTAGTCTGATCCTCACTACTGCCATGCCCCAGCCGACCATAGTTCCCCCTCCCCCAAGTGTACAGCTCTCCATTAGCCGTGACTGCGGCACTATATGTACTACCACATGCTATCTTTACTATCTGTCTACCTGACAGTGCTATGATGACAGTGGGCTCCTCTCTGTTTCTATAAAATAAATGCAGAATTATGTCAATGGAAAATCTTTAAATGCACTGGCATACCCCAAAAATTCATAAAATTCCTTGACATTAGAATTCACAGAATGTGTCACTTTCATAGTATACTCTCATTGTGACAGAGGTACGTTTTGTATTACATTCTCACAAAAGGCATAAATGTATTGTAGAAACTCTGTAGTTTTATCATACTTTAATACTCTGAACACAAATAACACTTTACGTGAAATTTTGAATAATATTCTGATAATCATATGGAAATAATTTTCTACAGACTTAAAATCATCAATTTAAATCAAAGCTGCTAGAAAGTAGATCAAATCCATCTATCAAGTATTAGGATTGAAGATTTCAGTATATGTAACAAATGAAACCTAAACATTGCCAAATCACTTTTGATATGCATTTGAATATAATTCAATATGGTCATACAGGACTCTATAAAATTAAATGACTTTGTCATTTGTACACAGGACATCTGTTTCTTGTAGCACTATTCAAATAAATGAATTATAACCTACATGCAGTCTCCATGTCCGAGTCTCCCTCCGTCAGCGTTACCCCAGGAGTATACCTCACCATCTGCCGTCAGGGCCATGTAATGTTTACCATCAGGATGGGCTGCTAGTGTAATCACCTCCCTATCTCCAAAACCTGTCACTAGCTGTAACGTCTGATAGAGAAAAGGGAGCTTAGAAAACATGTAGATATATAAAAAGTTCTAATCACCTAAATTTTAATTTACTTTTCTCCAAGCAAATATCTTTGAAATATTAAAGTTTATCATAAAAGATAAAAATACACTTTCTACCAGTTTATCTCATAATTTGTTATTTTTTATAACTTTTTTACACTGATTGGTTAATGACTGCACAATGACTTAAAATAATAAATAATTTTACAAAGTACATATACATACTGGAGTTTCCGCTGTATAATATGACATGTAGACCCTCCCATTCTTGGCTAAGATCAGCATGCATCTCTCTGCGGCCACCATCTGTTGTACACCTCCTATATCCACAAAGAAATCCAGCAGGTTAGGGCCTGGCCCAGTACTACCACTCGTCCATCCCAGCACTCCCCAGGCATAAACTTCCTGGGCCCCGCCTGGCTTCTGTGACTGCGAAACATGAAACTTTCTTTTAGTGTATGTCTTTTATTGTTGATTTTATTTCCAACATGTATTAAAAAAAACTAAAATGGCAGCACTCCAAGACATGCACATGTTGCTAGCAAAAATAGCAGCAATTAATGATCGTTATGGGTGCGACACCAAAAGTATAATGGAGGGACCGACATACAGATAATTAGATGAACAGACAAACAACAGATAAAGTTATTCTAAGTTCCCTATAATTCACATAAGATACAAAAAAATTAATCATTTTTTTCTAAAATTTCAATTTTCAGTCTCTAAATGTCTGCCTACACAAGTAAAAAGCTTCCTATTTTACATAGAGATTTTTTATATATACAAATTTTGCTGCATCTTTTATTATATGTACTTACAATGTCTAAATAACACTTAAGTTTTCTCATTACCTTATGTATCTGTGAGGGGGGTAGGTATGCTGAGCACAGTCTGTCTAGGTGAGAAGCTATCACCACTGCTGTCATACGCAGATCTATAGGCGTGTTCATATCCTCTGGGTACGTCAAGTAACGGAGAAATACCTCTGTGGGACTTACTGTTAGCACATCTCCCTAAGGAATAAATATTGTCTCAGTTTAGAAAGGAACATGTACGTATATTCAATTAATTTCATGGTGAATGATATAAAATGCTTGAATGAAAATTTCTGATAGCTTATCAACCAATGTAAGAGAGAATATTGTTTTACATGCATTGACCATTTTTATTAAGTTTTCATCTCTAAAATTTCAGTATTCGCACTTTAAAAATTTAAGTATAAAATAAAATTCAATATAATAAGCACAAGAAGGGTAAGTGACAATGACACTAAAAGATCTATTCTCAAATTTTCAAAACTCTCAGTCTTCTTCTTCTGGAATTCTCACCCCTAAAAGGAGCTGTTAAGATAAGGGCCGTATTTAGCCCTGAATATCGTGACTTATTTCTTCCGCATGGCGAATCGTATACAGAAAAACATGAATCATTATTGAAATAAAATGTATTTGCAGACCTTTTACATGTTTTACATTATGTTAAGGAACTCTTAAGGTTGTAAAATTAAGGTCGAAAGAGGTAGGGGTGCTTGGATAGAAAATCCGATAATATCGACAAAAAACGTATAATTTTTAAAATATTTTATCTAAAATGGATAAATATAAGCTAAAAGACATCAAATATGTCTACATTGTGTATCAGAAATAGATTTCGAACGTTCTACCTCCTTTAATCGGTAAATAATGAAATCCGGAACTTAAAATACGGTCTTATTCTTCATTCAATGGCTACAATGTAAGCCTTTTAGCGCGAAATACACATTGACGGAGAAATGAACATCACTCTTGCTTATTTCGTTTCTAATTCTTGTATCTTTCATTCAGTCATATTGAGTACACAATGTTTGATGGATTAAAGAGGAAAAATAGTCAAATGTGCTATTTTTAATGGTAAAAAAGATCGATTCTTATAAAATGCACCCCCCTTTCCATTTTTAGTTTTTCTTCTCTGGGGTAGTGTTCCCCCCGGAGATACAGAACCCCACTTTGCCAAAAAATGTGTATCATGGATACACATCTCCAGTAAAAGTGGCTTTCTGTATATCCGGGGGGAACAATGTTCAATAAAACATTTCCGTTTTCTATTGATTTCTATGAGAAAAAGATAAGTTTTGATCCAAAAATTAGCATTATTATGCAAAACAGATAAAAAATAACTTCATATTCTGATGGGATGCCGTATAGGTATACATTTTACCAAAAAAGGTTCTTGAAATTTCAATTTTCAAAATTCCAATTTTCAGGGCTGATTTTACGCCTTATCTTAACAGCTCCTTTAGTACAGTAGAAGTATGCAAATACATATTAAGCAAATATCGAGGATTTTAATGATCTATAAAACATGTAGACCGTGCATACATGTAGGTCAACAATTTTTCTATACATGTACTTACATCATCCAGTCTACAGTCCAAAGCCCTTGCTTTCCCACTCTGTATGCCTTCAAACCTTTTCAGCAGGGGGATCAAAGGGGCACAATTCAAGCTGCTACTGACACGATTATCAAACTCATGACAACTATTGTTCCATAGACTTAGAAGTAAGAGGAGTGACCCCAGTATGTGGGATAGTGACCCTCTCTGTACAGACAGTTCTAGGATCAGGGATAAAGCTGTTTGTTGGTCCTGGACGGGAATTTTACTAGATGCTTCTGCTCGAGATCGGCATAATTCTCTGAAATAGAATGATTATAGACTTTATGCATGTGAATAGATCTCTATCATATTTTTGAAGAAAAAAGCCATTTCAAAACCCTTCCAAGAGGATGTCTCTTGATTTCATTCTTACTTAGAGTTTTAAAAGTCTGGTACTTTGAAGAATTTGAAGTAAACCGAGTAAACACAAAGGAATGAAAACATACCCTGCAACAACACTATGAAGAAACTTGGATGCCCTTTCCACCACCTCTAACCATACAGTAGACACGGCTCCTTCCTCAAACAGTGTGGCCTCAGGTAAAGACTGCAGTGCTTCTAACGACTCATTCAGAAGCTCGCTACACAAGTCTGAGTCATCTCCTGATCTCCAAGCACGACGCAGGAATGCAAAAGCAAAGCTCAAGGCAGCTCGAGACCCAACTCTGGCAAGGCCTGTAGTGGCCTTCTCTGCAGGCTTTACCGAACTGTCAAATCAAGAACAACATTGATTATAATAGTTAATATTATTTTCAGTGCTTTGCCTAAATATATAATTACTACCATCAATGATTCCTTATTTCACATGACACAAAAGAGAGCATTTTTGAAGATCCAAACATATTATCTTAAAACAATATTCATGCTTTGCTGAAAGGATTGAAAATCTAAGAAAACGTGTAACTATATTTTACTTAATCAAGGAAAATAAATGCTGTGCAAAAATATCCTCTTAAAATTCTTTAAAATCTTTAGTTTTTTTCACATTATGTGCATCTACAATTTAATCTTATGAAGAGAATTCCTGTGACATTTATTTAATAACCACCTCTTCTGTTTGCTTAGGTTGGTCTGATTGGCCTGACTTTTCTTGGTGGGGGTACGTCCTTCCACTGGAGCCTGTCTCGCCATGGCAACAAAGAACCTCTCCAATACGGCAAGTCTCTGCTGCAGACGTGTGACAGACAAAGAAGAACAGGCAGCCTCTGTACATAGCTTCTGGTGCTCGTACAGTAACGACTTCATACACTCCTTCAACTGTGATGTGTCTAAAGTTTGAAACAGAATGCTGTCATTTAATTTCTACAGTGACATTGTATAAACAAATTTGATTGATGGTCAAGGTCATGGTATCATATCTAGGAGCTTACATATGAAGAATAAAGCTGCAAAAATGTGTCAAAAATCTTTCAACACATATGACATTTGGAGTTGCAGACATAAAAAAGTGCAAAATATAAGACTGTTCAAGAATAGATATATCACCTGTTGCATGACTGACTCCAAATACTGTAAATGACCTTGACTATAAAGGTGACCTTGACCCTCATTAGATGTTGTATCATCATGCTTGCCCATCCTTGTAATTTTGGTCATGTCTTGCATATCCAATAAGAGATAGCCATTTCTGTGAAAATGTGAATACCTAACAGATGGACAGATAGCTGTACATACAGACATCAACCATAGTGATCCAAATATGTCATCCCTTGCACTGCAGGCGACATTAAGACCTCGTAAACTTTTCAAATATTACTGACCTGGTTGTTTACCCCAGGTCCATGAGTCGATGAGAGGTTGTGAGGGTTTGGGTCGGGTAGACTCCTCCTTTCTCTGATCCTCCTCCTCTTTGTCAAGTTTTTGGCAGGGTGGACAGTTACATCCATTGTTAGGTCCACAATGTCCATCACAACAGCCACAGGACAGCACTCTCATCCCACAGTAATACTTCCCTGTCTCCCCTGGGACAAGAAAATGAGGGAAAATTTTATTATGATGGTTAATTCAACTTGATTCATCCAGGATTCAAATTATCGCGCTCAAACAAAGCCAACGGCATTCGAAGAAAAAACTCCATGACCTACAACAACTCGATTCTCGTTTTGGTTAAATATGATCAAATTCTGATGAAAGGTATATTTGAAATAAGTACTTCTCAATGCCACTGTTCTATAATGGTTTTTGAGAATAAAGTCTTTAATCTTGAATCTTGGTATTTTAGCTAGACCTTTTGGAAATGGGATAGTGAGATCTTTGTCCAGAAGCTCACATCTTGTAATATATTTCGAGAAACATGAAATCCTACCTGAATCAAAGACCTATATATAAGCTGATTCTATGTACAATGAAAAGAAATGAGACGGTTAATTTGAGTAATTACGCGATAGATGTTTCTTACTTATGATAAATGTATATGTACATGAAAACAAACACAACTGTTCGGATTTATTTTACCAAATTTCAGCACCTGTTCCCAAGAACAAAGAAGATACGTTTGCTGACTAAAAGTATTATGCTTATTGGTTCTAACAATTGATGCTTTTATGAACTTTTAATTTTACATTCTACTTGTACAAACTCATTTCTTTTTTTAGTTGGTTTTAAATTAAATTTAATTTCCATAAAGTAAGACTGGATTTCTGTTGTGCGTTTTTCTGATCTTTTGAAAATAAGTAGCAAAAATTGTAATTCATACCCATCCTCTCAACTCATTATCATAATTTTTCGTTTACGTTTATTCAACTTTATTGTCAATTTTTTGTAACCCGTTCCTTCTTTCTTCGTCTTCTTGAACAATCTATATTTCATATTCTAAATTAATCATTAATTCATTCACTAATTCATTCATTCATTCTAGTGAAGCTCACTATTATGCATATCTTGTTAATATATTTTTCATGTCCCTGTGCCAAGATGACCACATTATTAGCCATGCAACCTGTCTGATCCTATAAGATCAATAAATGCCATATTCCTCACAGAATTCATCTTTTATCAAAAACATCCCTGTTCATTTTGTATCCTTCCTGGGCGTTGGTACATCATTCAGTAATTAGGTCAATGACGACGAACTTGGCCCACATTTTCGTTAAATCTGTAGGTGATTATAACACAATAAATCCAGCGTTTTATCACGAGTTTCCTCTTTTTCTATTCCCCCTTGAAATTGCACATAACCAGGAAACATCGTGTGCCAGAGTGAAGGCATGACATATCTAAAACAATGCACGAGCGAATCTATGGTAACCCCCTCCCCTACCTCGTTCACCATTCCTGGGATTTTTCAAAAATTAATTTCTGTTTCTCGTTTTCAAACGTACATGTATAAATTTTTTTTTTATCTATTTGAAAAATTTATAATTTCAAGTCAAAAAAGAGCTGCATACCTAAAATGCAATTCAGCACGATGCTAAATAGTGCTTAAGGTATACAGCTCTTTTGCATGAGCAAAAAAAAAGTGTTTGATAAAGCGTTTGCGTTGGTTGTAAGCACCATAGCACTGAACAATGATACTCCGTAACAATGGATAAAGATAGTGATTATCTGAGGTGTATTTACGTAAGACAGTAGTAAATGTCTTATAAACTCACAACCTATGTATATAAGTCACTATAATCACCCACTCTATATATCAAAATACACCAGATAGGAAGTAACCTTGACCTTGACCTGAAAAAAAAATCCTGCGACAAATCCTCCCGCTTATGACCCGGTTCAAGGTCAGCACCCCTCCTCCTGATAATCAACTTCTAGTGATTTACGAACCTTTGCAATATTTTATACATGTATATGATTGACAGTAAATTCCTAAATATGCGACCTTGAAAGTTACCTTGACCCTCATTGGGCATTTTAAAAGTCTCATCATACTTGACCACCCATGTGAATTTAATGGCGGTATAATACATAATATATAATACAAATAAAGTTATTTATAGCAATACACATGACAGTGTGTATACCAGACAGACGGACGTCGGACAAAATTATTTCTATCGAAATCCCTTAAATTATCTTTCATTCAACAACATTTAAGTTTCCAAAATCCTACATCCCTCTTACCTTAAGACAATTCCTTCCCTCCCCAGCTCTTCTCCACTATCAATATTTACTTTGCAGGATTTCTCAGAAATACAGGAGTACAAAGCATCCACTTGACCGAAAACAACTCTTCCCGCCGAGTGTTTGATGGGGCTAATCTAACATGTCTAATTATCCTCAAATGTGAACAATCACCATAACGTCTCAGCAAAAATACCAAAAGAGCCTTTTGTAATATTGTCTGAAAATTTCTACGTGAGATTTTTTTTCTCTTTGCAGTAGAATTCTACAAAAGGCAAATCAGTTAAATTTATTCTCGACTAAAATATCATTCGTCGTATAAGGTAATGCTAGAAGCAGTTGGCATTTGTACTTAGAGAGATATATTATCACGTCTACCAATGTCTATATACCTTTCACGTCCACCAATACATAAACGACGAAAGAACATAGACAACTCAAGATTACACATTGTAAGTTTCAAATTCATTCTGCCTCTAAATATTAGTAGGGAAGCTAGAGGAAACAAATTATAATATCGTCGTTCCGCATTTTGAATACTTGACTGAACAGAAACAAGTATATACTAGTATCGCCTGTTGCATGTTTGACCCTGAATATGTGACCTTGGCCATGAAGTGACCCTGGCCATAAAAGTGACCTTGACCATGAAAGTGACCTTGACCCTCTTTAGGTGTTGAGAATATCCTTGCGAGTTTGATGATACAGTACATGATTAATGGGTAACTACCAAACAAACGGACGAAAGACGAACAAACGGAAGGCTGAAAAGCTATCTTCATATTGCAGGCTTAATAACAATATTTTGGACGAACAAAAACCCGTTATATGTTTAGTATTCTAAATATAATCCTGACTTTTTTATCTTAAAATCAGATTTTGAATGACTTATTCTTACTATCTACAAGCTCTAGATTTTAATATATATAATAATCATACATCCTATGTAACATCTTTGATACAGGCATCATTCTGACATTTTATGTTTACAACATGTAGAAAATATTAACATTAGTTGCTAAAAATTCTCTCTAATGCCATAACATGCAGGAAGTAATTCATTAACAAGATCAAATCACAGTGTGAGCGTTTCTGCTGGAATCCACAGAGAAAATACACGTATCCCTTCCCCCTGATGATGTACGCATCCTTTATCTAGCGTATCACACAAACGTAACATAAAATCAATGGGCTCCATTTGAGTATGAAAACCACTATGGCAATGTTTAGGCATCTGGGTACGTAAATCTGTGTGTCGCTTTGAAGTAGGTTGTTTGAAAATGCAGAGTTTGTTTAGAAAAAGAGGTTAAACTATTTGTTACTTTTGTAATGGTAATGTTGATATATTTGTTACAATAATCATAATATACATAGGTAAGGTATAACTCAATTAGACCAAGAATTCAAGTGAAAATGGAATAAACAAATGTAGTGTTCTGCTAAAATATTTTACGTTAAATGTTATATTCTGACAAAACGACGGGCAAACCGAATGGAAAATAGATCGAGAGGTTCCACGTAAAGAGTCAAAAGACTTTTTCAGTCAAATGACTTTTTGAAAGTTAAAGACTTTTACTTGGGTTTAAAAAAAACTTTAAAATACAGCGGCAGCGACTGTCTACGTGCATTTGGCTGTGCCATTTATATACATGAAATCCCAACCTCATTCCACCAGGAGCACTGTGTCAGTTAAACCTGATTAATGTCACGTATAAGAGCTGACAAGGTCCCCACCCTCACTATCCCGAGTCTTACCTTTTCTCGCCAGGGCTCCAGCGCTGTTGATCAGTCCATCGTTATTACTGACCGCTATCTCCCCATCCTTGACCAGCTCGTTCCATAGCCTGCTCAATCCATCCCGCTTGAAAGCCAACTGCAATGAAGACGAAAGAAAAATGCACCCAAAAGCTTACTGCATCGTGACAGCATTACGAGCTCAGTAAACGATCCACGCAATGACTACCTCAAAGGCTTGCAGTAGATAACTAAATATTGCACTTACAGCGAGATTTTTTCCTTCATATATACTCCGATGCAGATATTAACCGAAGGGGTGGGAAGAGGTGAGGCCAGGTGGGACGGGAACCGTCCCAACGAAATATTCTCAGCAAAATATTTTTCTAACGAATTTTAAAAAAGAGAGGGGGTTTCTGACCCCTATTATCCCTAAGCGCGGATCTTGATGGATGGGGTCAGGTCCCTTCATGGAATTTGCCAAAAAGTCATATTTCCCCCGTTTTTGCGAATATTTTTTTTTTAAATCATAGACTGGATCCCCTGGAAAGATAGATCCGCCAATAATCCCCCCTCTAGGACCGCCAATGCTACATGAGAACACTATTCTTTGAAATGTGTCTTTACCTACGACAATACCATGCGTTGTTTACCCCAGGATCTGTTGAGTTGATACGCTATTTTAGGGTAGGAAAATAGCTTGTAATCGTATTTGCAGAAATGTTGATTCTGGTGTTTCGGTATGATCTTGACGAATGTCATCGTACATGACCGAGTTATTTCACTTTTTCCTTGTACTCTTACATTCTACAGATGTTCGATTGATAGCTCATGTTCAAGTTTGACCTGTATATCACAAACCACGTGTTTGTGTTCAACACTATGAGACATTAGGTCCTTCAACTCTAGTCTCTACCTAAATGATTCAATCAAACGGAACTCAAACTTGATTTGTATAACATAAAAAAATTTACAAATCAATTTCACTGTGAACTTGATCTTGTTTGAAAATCACGAGATACCCTTGGATGATGGATCCTGAGGAAAAATTCTATGAAATATTCATAGCTATGCAAGCAGTGAAAAGTTATTGCCAGGACACAATTTTTCATCTGCAAGTACTTAGTACTGAGACCAATGACCTTTGATCGAGGCCATGACACATACTTGAGGTCCTGATCATAGAAGGGACAAGTAATGGACTGGACAAGATTTTTCAACCCACATGTACAGTGGTCTTGACCTTTGGCCTTGGCTCAATATCATGTCATATCCCTCAGTCCTGGGTCTTGACCTTTGGCCTTGGTTCAATATCATGTCATATCCCTCAGTCCTAGGCGACCATTCTTGAAATACTTTACAGATCCATTTCAGCAGTCGAAAGTAATGGACAGGACAAGACATTTCAATCTCCATATAATTGTGACCTTGACCTTTGATCAATGACCTTGAATTAAGGTCATAACACATCCTTAGGTCCTTAGTAACAATTCTGCAACATATCATTCAGACCAAGTTAGTTTGTGAGCAATGTAAAGTCCAAACTACATTATTCAACATGTAAGTTCTGTAAACTTGACCTTTACCTATGACATTGAATGAAGGCCATGATACATTTTTGGGTCCCAGCCTCCAGGCAACAATTCGGTGAAATATTATTCAAATCCATGCAGGCAGTAAAAATAATGGTTTGGACAATATTTAAGCACCAGTACTTTGTCCTTGACCTTTAACCAGTGACCTTGGATCGATGTCATGACATATTCTTGGGTGCTGGGCAAAAATTCTGTGAAACATAATTATATTATTCAGATCCATAATGGTAGTGAAAATAAAGGTCCGGACAAGTGTACCGTGAACTTGATCCAATAAAGTGTTGGATCAAGGTCAAAACAGGAAATATTATTCGGCTCCAAGCAGGTTGTGAAAAGCTATGACCTAGACAAGCATATTTGGACAGAAAAACAGATGGATGGACAGATAGACAGACAAACAGATGGACAGATGGGAAGGAAACCTGTTGTTCCCTCCAGGTTTCACCACCAGGGGAATCGCAAGCCCTTAATATCATATTTTAGTATTATCAAATTCTTATGAAAATGACAGACACAAGGATATGTTACACCTTACTGTTTTTCTGTTTTACTGTTCCTTCTCGAGCACAATATTACAATGAATAGCAAACAATCTGATGTGGCAACAGGTTAGTTTATGAAAGTGGGACTTTTTTGCTGTATTTGAGAGGGAATGACTCTTTTATTGTGAATCTCAGAAAAACAAAAAGGGAGATATATGAAGATAGTTATCAGGCTTTCATAAGCACAGATTTTCAGGGGTTTTTTTGTACTTTGGAGGTCAAATAGGATTGAGAAAATTCACAAAACATGCGAAAAGCATTGCACTGTCAGACCTGACTGGAGAATTTATTTTAAAACGTTTCATGAAGACTAAGACACCAGAACAATATTGTCCATTTTTATGTTGGAAATGAGGCTGATGATTGGCCTCAACAATAACCTTGAAAAAATCCAAGGAATCAAATCTTCTTGAATGTTTTTAAAATTCTCTGACAAGAACATTCTTCAATGGTAGTATTCGTTTTTCAGTTAAATTGTCCGGAGACACAACAAACTTATTTCAAATAGTGACACAACGTCATGGACATAATTTTGTATGTTCTTGCTCAGACATGAAGCAAAAGTTTGTCTTTGTAAAACAGAAAATCCAAGTATTGCAATAAATCACAATACTAATTTGGCAGATTGCAATACATGTATATCGCAACACAGTTTTCAATAATTTTTGTTTTTTATATTTTTATCAAATATTTCAGACACTTGGTCCCGCAAATACAGTTTTCAGGACTTGATTCTTTCAAATACTAGTACTTATCATCATATTAGTGGGCTGTTGATGAGCAGAGTGTGTTGTTAATGCAGCATCCAAAAAGTTCCTCTTCATATTATTGTTTGAAATTACATGTTACATTTAATAATACTGCAGAGTCACAAAATTTTATCGGTATCTTTGTGCATTAAAGATTTATAATTGCATGGAATACCACTGCATATCAAGAGAGATAACTCTAAAATTTAAGCAAAAACAGTGCATATTTGGAAAGCCCTTAAATAAAGTACCCATACTTGTACAGTATATCAGTGAAGGTTACCATGTCCACCTTTGTAATTAAGGGGTAACGAGTGGCTGGTAAGCGAGCTAACTCGCACAGTCAATTACTTCGTTTCAATCCGTGTTTAACTGTTTTCCCGTTAAAGTCAGGGTCAAATTTTACAAATTATCGGAACTCTTTAACAAAGAGACACATAAAAAGGTTGCGATTTGACTCGCACCAAAACGTTTTCGCACTGGAAAAATTCGCATTTGACAACCCTTTACTAGTTCAACGCGTGAATGCACGCACAACTTTTTTTTAAAACATTGTGGATGAAATGACTTGATCGCTAAATAATTGGAATATTCACTCGAAATTTTACGGTTAAACGAAAAGACTAGGGCATCTTTTTTTTATATAGCTTAAAAAGTTTTTATCGGGTCTGGTGCTCTGGATCAGTGGAAATCGTCAGGACTTATTCTTTTTCCAGATGATTTCCTCAAAATTGTATTCCCCTTACCTTAAATTTAATTTTATTTGGCTGATTTTTCTCGTCTTTTTCGTATAAATTTTATAACAACAATAGGTTAGAGAACACCCCCTGCCCCATTTGCTTGGAACCCCCCCCCCCCCCCCCCCCCTCCGCCTTGGAAAGAAAATCTAATTACGTTCATTTAGAAAGTCTAAATAATTCTTAAAAGGATCAGGTTTTTATTCGAAAATGAGAAGGAAATGACATGTCGTGTAATTGCCTTTACTTCACAGGAATGTATTATACAGGAAAGATAACTCTTGCAACTTTTATATTTGAAACTTTGAAGCTGATCAGATTTGCCGAGCTGTAACATAAAAGTATTGATGGATACCTCAGTGTTTCATGCTTTTTTCTACTTTTTATGTCCCAGTACATGAATATAACATAAGTTGCATCCCCAAAAAAATATTCTGCAACAGTATATTTTTGAGATTTCTATTAGGTGTAAAAATTTTGTGCATTGTCTCATGAGACTGTCATCATCTTCAATATCAGTTTCTGATGAAGTATTGATGGAAAGGTGTATCAAAATTACTGCCATATGCTTCAAAATCACTCATATTTTCAGTAAATAATAACAAATAACTGAAAAAAATTATTCAGATTTTTATTTTTTTCTGTAATTTATACAAGCAGACACTCGTTACCCCTTAAGTACATGTGTACTGACCTGTAGATCCGTCTTGAGCCATTTCTTGTCAAGTCTCTGCTGGGGACGCAGACGGGTATCCGCTGACCAGCTCATTCTGTTGCTATATCGCCCTATAAAATAAAACAATGTGTACAAATACAGAATTTATATTACAGTTGAAAACATATATGGAAGTTGAACAAGATCATTTTGAAAAGGATATATATAATGCTTGCTTTGTCACCTTCACTTGTGGAACCATGGTACTAGCAAGGCTCAATCCAGCAACCTTCAGGATAAAACTACTGGCTAGCCTAACAACTGCTAGACATTAGCTTTATAATTTATTAGCAGAAAATCCTCACCACTTCTCTGGCTCTCCCCTTCAGTGTTGTACCCCTTCAGCAACTGATGAGGTCACTCACGGCACAAATGTAATAGACCAGGGAAAAACAAGTGGCAAGATCAGGAATCGAACCTGAGACCTTCTGCTATCTTGGCAGATGCTAAGAGCATCTAAGCTATCCAAGCCAATAGTCTTCCACAAGCCAAACCAAAATTGTGAAACGTGAATCAAACATGGAAGCAAACAAAGTTATCCAATAGTATTGATACTTTGATGAATGATTACACAGCCTCTTCTGAAATCAGAAGAGCTTCTGGACAGTTTCACCGCCTGGGATCGAAACGTATGGTGTTGTGAATCCTTTCATAGTTTTTTGGCATTTTTTCATTTTCTAAATTAAAGTTTACAAAACTGATGGGCCGTTGCAGTAAGGAAATGCTAAATAAATCAATCCATATCGTCCAGGTATATGAAAAGTTCATAGTTTTTGCAAACAGTTTAATAGTTATTAGTTTGTCGACAACAGAAAATCTTTCCTTTTGACAAACTCTTGAATTGTTTGAAAAAACTATAGACTTTTCAGATATACATGTATAAACGATATGGACTTACTTATTAGGCATTGTCCTACTGCAAAGTCTCATCAATTTTGTGCAGTATCACTTAAATGATGAAAAAATCTCAAAAATCTCCGTAAGGAATCACAACATCATACGTTTCGATCCTGTGCGTGATCCTGTGCGTTGAGTTTCCAGCTAATCGCTCTTTTCAAGCACTTTGTTGGGACTTATTCTCAAAATTTTGAGACACTTGTGTCAATTTTTAAATGGAGAATACAAATGAATCATTTTAACACTATTTTCCATCTAAGTTGCTTTATTGTGCCTCCTTTCTGCCCCAAATATCGCACAAAGTCAGGATGGAGTGCCTTAGAACTATCGTTTTTCAACCTATATTAATAGAATCTAGCACCACTTTGAGTTCCGGATCGAAAAATATCAGTTGAGGGTAGGATTGATCAAGTCCCAACCGAGGTGTTAACCGAGGTTGGGACGTTGATCATCTCAACCGAGACTGATATTTTTCTATCCTGAACTCAAATGTGGTGCTTGATTATTTTTCTCGCACATTGAAACCTTCAAAGTCCTCTTGTTTATGCATCAGAATGACTGAACGTCATGCTAAATGCATGTGCACGGGAAATAACGTACGTCAGTTTGTCTGTGACATCATAAAGGAACAATCAACAGTGCCGGATCAGGGGTGCCAGATCAAATTCTCCAGCACTGCTGAAAAGGGGAATCAGCCTTTCCAATGTGCAAGAAGAGAAGTTCCTGTACTATTTCCGACATTATTTTTTCACAGTCATTTGAAGAAAAGAATGAAGAAAACAATATCTAAATATCATCCAGTTTTGCCTGAAATTGATCGAGATTGACAGCTTTAAACTCATGTATCCAGAAAATGGTCAAGTAATTTGCAGACAACTGCTGAAATGCTATGGTAGCTATGTGTATCTGCAAAGGTAGAAAGGAAGCAACGTTTACCTCAATACAAGTCAGAAACAAGGATTTCTGCGCTGTTGCAATTGCACGATTGAACCAAATGCAGGGAAATCTGCATACACTTAAACTGCTATTAGACCTGTCTGCATGCTCCGAAATCTGTACGGAGGCAGAGCCGACCACATATATACTGATTTATGCACTGACCACATCTTAAATTTTCTGCAAGTAGATATCACTTAAAAGCTGGGACCAGGCTTTACCATGTTAATAAAGTTAGCATTTATACATAAGTCCCGTCAACAGATAAAGATATCGCAAGGCTGAAGATGGAGCCAGAGAAAGAGACAGTTTGAAGAGCATTTCAAGGAACTGTACTGTGCATAAAATTACATCACATAATGAATGGTTTCTGCAGTCCTGCGAATAGGGCAAAGCATTATTTGAGTGAAATTTGTACTATGTTTCCATTACCGAAATACCGCCTTAGTCTAATGATTTACCAAAGTATCACCAGAATATACCAAAATACTATATTTTTCAACTGAAATACCACTTCCACAATGAAGTGAACATAATTTTACACTAAAGAAAGCATCTCTTATTATTATTATATAAATTATTAAATGTATGTGTTATTCTAAAACTTCTCAGTGCATTTCCTCTGATCACACTTTTTTCCTTGTTATATCAGAGATGTATATCTACCTTATACTAACCAGGATTAGGCATTTCAACTCATTTCAGGAATTTTATCACATAATACATGTAAGATTATCTGACATCTAAAAACTAAGATGGAAATTTCTATAAAAAACGAAAGAACATATATCTGCAAAGTGGACCTGGACTGCGGATTAAATACAAGTAGAAGATAAGTCATGTATGTCATATCCTAGAGTTATCTCTCTTTTATTCATTTCACTTCAGGCTAGTAACAGAACTGATGTGTATTGTTAAATGATTTTCTATGCTTATTTTCCTCTGGAATATATCGATTTAGTTAAGATTGAAATAATTGTATCCACTATGATGGTATTTTGGTACATTATACCGATATTTCGTAAATAGGCGGTATTTCTGTAAATGTATGTTATACCACCCGGAAACTGCTCCGACACCATGCAGTAACATGAAAAATATACTGGAAGTATCGCTATGTGTTGTAGTGGTTGCCAGAGGATTCGGACAAAAACTTGTTCGGAATCCATAGCTTTCAGACAAAATCAAGTTCTGCCTCAGAAGTTTTGGCCGTCATCACATACTCAATCGGAAGTTTCGGACAAAAACTTGTGCAGACTTGAGAGGTTTCGGTGCTCTATATTAAAGGGGCATGGCTGACTAATTTCGCTGTCTTTTTTCTGTTGAGTTTGAAAAAGTTACCCGGCGTACGTAAGTTAAATTTAAAATTAAAGGCAAATTTTTACCCCTCCCCTCCTTAATAAAAGAAAAGATTTAAAAAGTAACATATCAATAATTGGTAGTCATACCAATGAAAAATGATTTACCCTAAGTATCTGCCACAAATTTTAAGAACACATTTATTTTTTTTTAATCCAAGGACTTTTAATTTGAGAGACACAGAAGAGTAAGAGTATTTTATATCACATCAGGTCTTACTTAGAGGCACTTGTTGAATCTATCTATCTATTGATACTGCATGGCCCTCCAGTGGAGTATTCTATAAAGCGTGCGCGTCAGTGCAATATTATTAGTCTGTAAAAAGTGCAAGTAAAAGAAGTTATTTACAGTTAAAAACAGAGTACATTCCAGATATTCAGGTGGAGGAGGGGGACCCTTTGAACTTGGGATCTGAAGCTCTCAGGGTCTGGCAAGGTCACAAGGCTGTAAGGGAGGCTGTTCCATAGAACAATGGTCCTGGGGAAAAATGAGTACTTAAAATAGTCTTTAGCGGTACATAGAATCACCGGAATTACCGCTATTTACCAGAATTACCATTTAAATGACCGAAATTACCACCAAAGGGACCGGAATTACCATCAAAGGGACCAGAATTACCGTTTTATAAGTAGATAAGGATCCATTGTACCTAGAAAGTATAACTTTATTCTAAACCAGAAGTCTCTGATGAGACTGAAGCTCTCCTGGTTGTTTGCTTAAATTAGTATATAGTTATATAGTTATATAAGTGCCGCACTCATTTTCCAAGACCCCGAGATCAGGGGCTCAAACAAAATACAAGACCACAGAATGATTAATATAATGCTAAAAGTATTATCTTTCCATCAATTATACTTTCTGAGAATTGGTGCTCACAAAATTACATAAGAGTTATATAGGAGAAAAAGACTACACTCATTTTCCAAGACCCTGGGGATCAGGGGCTCAAACAAAATATCAGGTGCACATCTAGACCATAGACTGAGAATAAAGCAAAAACAATTATCTTTTCATCAATTATACTTTCTGAAAATTGGTGCTCACAAGATGACATAAGAGTTTTATAGGTGAAAATGACCACATCCATTTTCCAAGACCCTGGGGGTCAGGGGCTCAAACAAAATACAAAAATGTATCAGGTGCACATCTAGACCAAAGACTGAGAATAACGCAAAAACAATTATCTTTCTATCAATTATACTTTCTGAGAATTGGTGCTCACAAGATTACATAGAGTTATAATAGAGAAAATGACCACACCCATTTTCTAAGACCCTGGGGGCCAGGGGCTCAAACAAAATATCAGGTGCACATCTAGACCACAGACTGAGAATAAAGCAAAAACAATTATCTTTCATTCAATTTTACTTTCTGAGAATTGGTGCTCACAAGATTACATAGAGTTACATAGGAGAGAATGACCACACCCATTTTCCAAGACCCTAGGGGTCAGGGGCTCAAACAAAATATCAGGTGCAAATCTAGACCACAGACTGAGAATAATGCAAATACAATTATCTTTCTATCAATCATACTTTCTGAGAATTGGTGCTCACAAGATTACATAGAGTTATAATGGAGAAAATTACCACACCCATTTCCTAAGACCCTGGGGGCCAGGGGCTCAAACAAAATATCAGGTGCACATCTAGACCACAGACTGAGAATAATGCAAAATTAATTATCTTTCTATCAATTATACTTTCTGAGAATTGGTGCTCACAAGATTACATAGAGTTATAATGGAGAAAATGACCACATCCATTTTCTAAGACCCTGGGGGCCAGGGGCTCAAACAAAATATCAGGTGCACATCTAGACCACAGACTGAGAATAATGCAAATACAATTATCTTTCTATCAATTATACTTTCTGAGAATTGGTGCTCACAAGATTACATAGAGTTATAATGGAGAAAATGACCACACCCATTTTCTAAGACCCTGGGGGCCAGGGGCTCAAACAAAATATCAGGTGCACATCTAGACCACAGACTGAGAATAATGCAAAATTAATTATCTTTCTATCAATTACACTTTCTGAGAATTGGTGCTCACAAGATTACATAGAGTTATAATGGAGAAAATGACCACACCCATTTTCTAAGACCCTGGGGGCCAGGGGCTCAAACAAAATATCAGGTGCACATCTAGACCACAGACTGAATATAAAGCAAAAACAATTATCTTTAATTTAATTTTACTTTCATAGAATTGGTGCTCACAAGATTATATAGAGTTACATACGAGAAAATGACCACACCCATTTTCCAAGACCCTAAGGGTCAGGGGCTCAAACAAAATATCAGGTGCACATCTAGACCACAGACTGAGAATAAAGCAAATAAAATTATCTTTCTATCAATTATACTTTCTGGGACCAGAATTACCGTTTTATAAGTAGATAAGGATCCATTGTACCTAGAAAGTATAACTTTATTCTAAACCAGAAGTCTCTGATGAGACTGAAGCTCTCCTGGTTGTTTGCTTAAATTAGTATATAGTTATATAGTTATATAAGTGCCGCACTCATTTTCCAAGACCCCGAGATCAGGGGCTCAAACAAAATACAAGACCACAGAATGATTAATATAATGCTAAAAGTATTATCTTTCCATCAATTATACTTTCTGAGAATTGGTGCTCACAAAATTACATAAGAGTTATATAGGAGAAAAAGACTACACTCATTTTCCAAGACCCTGGGGATAAGGGGTCAAACAAAATATCAGGTGCACATCTAGACCACAGACTGAGAATAATGCAAAAATAATTATCTTTCTATCAAATATACGTTCTGAGAATTGGTGCTCAGAAGATTACATAGAGTTATAATAGAGAAAATGACCACACCCATTTTCCAAGACCCTGGGGGTCAGGGGCTAAAACAAAATATCAGGTGCACATCTAGACCACAGACTGAGAATAATGCAAAAATAATTATCTTTCTATCAATTATACTTTCTGAGAATTGGTGCTCACAAGATTACATAGAGTTATAATGGAGAAAATGACCACACCCATTTTCTAAGACCCTGGGGGCCAGGGGCTCAAACAAAATATCAGGTGCACATCTAGACCACAGACTGAATATAAAGCAAAAACAATTATCTTTAATTCAATTTTACTTTCATAAAATTGGTGCTCACAAGATTATATAGAGTTACATACGAGACAATGACCACACCCATTTTCCAAGACCCTGGGGGCCAGGGGCTCAAACGAAATCAATATATCAGGTGCACATCTAGACCACAGACTGAGAATAATGCAAAAATAATTATCTTTCTATCAAATATACGTTCTGAGAATTGGTGCTCAGAAGATTACATACTAAGAGTTATAATAGAGAAAATGACCACACCCATTTTCCAAGACCCTGGGGGTCAGGGGCTAAAACAAAATATCAGGTGCACATCTAGAACACAGACTGAGAATAATGCAAAATTAATCATCTTTCTATCAATCATACTTTCTGAGAATTGGTGCTCACAAGATTACATGGAGTTATAATAGAGAAAATGACCACACCAATTTTCCAAGACCCTGGGGGTCAGGGACTAAAACAAAATATCAGGTGCACATCTAGACCACAGACTGAGAATAATGAAAAAATAATTATCTTTCTATCAATTATACTTTCTGAGAATTGGTGCTCACAAGATTACATAGAGTTATAATGGAGAAAATGACCACACCCATTTTCTAGGACCCTGGGGGCCAGGGGCTCAAACAAAATATCAGGTGCACATCTAGACCACAGACTGAGAATAAAGCAAAAACAATTATCTTTAATTCAATTTTACTTTCATAGAATTGGTGCTCACAAGATTATATAGAGTTACATACGAGAAAATGACCACACCCATTTTCCAAGACCCTAGGGGTCAGGGGCTCAAACAAAATCAAAATATCAGGTGCACATCTAGACCACAGACTAAGAATAATGCAAAAATAATTATCTTTCTATCAAATATACGTTCTGAGAATTGGTGCTCAGAAGATTACATACTAAGAGTTCTAATAGAGAAAATGACCACACCCATTTTCCAAGACCCTAGGGGTCAGGGGCTCAAACAATAAACAACAATAAACAATAAACAACAAACAGGCCCATTATAATGCAAAAAGAATTTATTTTCTACCATTCACAGATTCAGAGGATTCGCGCTCACAAGAAAAGTTTAACGGACAGACAGACAGACAGACAGACGGCCGGACGCCGGACACAGGGCGATCGCATAAGCTCGACTGGTCTTAGACCAGTAGAGCTAAAAATGTGCAATGAGGAATACCGGAGTTCATTTCTTGCAAACGCCGGGATCGAAACACGGGATATATGTGACATTATCTACTATAAATCAATAAAAAGTAATAAAAAAAACATTCTGAAACTTCCATAAAATAGTAAAAAATAAAGCCTGTGTTTGTGAAACACGAATGCCCCCGGTGGCATCTTCGTTAGTATGAACACTATTTTCTGTTAAGTACATGTATGTGAGGTCACTGGGTTAAAAGGTCAAAGGTCAAGGTCACGAGGTCAAAAATTTTGGTATCAATGGAAAGGTCTTGTCACAAGGAATACACATATGAAAAATGAAAGCCCTATCACTTACCATTCAAAAGTTATGCCAAATGTTAAAGTTTTTGAAAAGTAGGTCAAAGGTCAAGGTCAAGGTCACGAGGTCAAAAATTTTGGTATCAATGGAAAGGTCTTGTCACAAGGAATACACATGTGAAATATGAAAGCCCTATCACTTCCCTTTCAAAAGTTATGCCCAATGTTAAAGTTTTTTTAAAAGAAGGTCAAAGGTCAAGGTCAAGGTCACGAGGTCAAACATTTTGGTTTCAATGGAAAGGTCTTGTCACAAGGAATACACATGTGAAATATGAAAGCCCTATCACTTCCCATTCAAAAGTTATGTCCAATGTTAAAGTTTTTCGGACAAACAGACAAACAGACAAACAGATAAACAGACAAACAGACGGACAGGCCAAAAACTATATGCCCCCGAATCTTTGATTCCGGGGGCATAAAAAACTTTAATTAAGCTTACAAACCTTCAAATGTGATTCTTTTGTTATTCATCGGTCATTTTATTTCATAAAGACCGCGGACGATTCTAAATATACGAGGTTTTATGAACGTTCAATGAAGTGTGGAGGTCAATAAAAAACAATGAGGGGCGGAGAAAAGAAAATTATTTCAGTCGCGGGTGTCAGTTGTTTTGATTATGATGAGTATTCGGCCATAGTATAGAAAATATTGTGTTTTAAGTCCGCTCAAGACATCGTTTTATAAGAAATGTTAACAGAAGAAGAATAGATTCCTCTATCCCGAAAAGTTCAAAATGCCATTTCAAATCAATCTAGATCCCTATAGCGATTTTTGAAGACCAGTTATTCTAAATGCCCTTCAAATACATGTACATTGAGGAACTTGATGGACAAAATATAGAAATATTATCCTCACTTGATTAAAAAATCTTTCCTTATCTCTATATGCAATAATTTAGTCACCTAATTAAAACTTGATTGGAGATAACACTCATTGTTACTCATTGTTACACTATTTTTTCTTCTTTGACCGAATACAGGGTACCTTTCAGAAAATTATCGTGATGTATAACAGACTATTTTACTTCTATGGCCTATTGATCGTTACCGTTGCATATTTCGTCCAGATAATTTGCATGGTCTATTTCATTTTGAAAAGCAGGGGTGTATTAAATATTTAGATTTTTATTTTTCTGAAAATTAAGAAAATCTGCGGTTTGTAAGTCGGATAAAGACCTCGTTGAGGTCTGTATGAAGGTTAGATGCCCTCTGAGAGAACAGGGTGGTGTTTAAAGACCTCGGCCTTCGGCCTCGGTCTTTAAACGCCACCCTGTTATCTCCTTGGGCATCAAACCTTCATACAGACCTCAACTCAGTCTTTATCCTATACATAAACTTAAAAAATAAATATTATGTATGTATTGCGCTGAATAGAAGGGTCACACCAATATAATATTGATAAAATAAATATTAAAAGTTAATAAAGCCTGTGTTTGTGAAACACGAATGCCCCCGGTGGCATCTTTGTTAGTATGAACACTATTTTCTGTTAAGTACATGTATGTGAGGTCACTGGGTTAAAAGGTCAAAGGTCAAGGTCACGAGGTCAAAAATTTTGGTATCAATGGAAAGGTCTTGTCACAAGGAATACACATATGAAATATGAAAGCCCTATCACTTACCATTCAAAAGTTATGCCAAATGTTAAAGTTTTTGAAAAGTAGGTCAAAGGTCAAGGTCACGAGGTCAAAAATTTTGGTATCAATGGAAAGGTCTTGTCACAAGGAATACACATGTGAAATATGAAAGCCTTATCACTTCCCATTCAAAAGTTATGCCCAATAATAAAGTTTTTGAAAAGTAGGTCAGAGGTCAAGGTCAAGGTCACGAGGTCAACAATTTTGGTATCAATGGAAAGGTCTTGTCACAAGGAATTACACATGTGAAATATGAAAGCCCTATCACTTCCTATTCAAAAGTTATGCCCAATGTTAAAGTTTTTGAAAAGTAGGTCAGAGGTCAAGGTCAAGGTCACGAGGTCAAAAATTTTGGTATCAATGGAAAGGTCTTGTCACAAGGAATACATATGTGAAATATGAAAGCCCTATCACTTCCCTTTCAAAAGTTATGCCCAATGTTAAGTTTTTTTAAAAGAAGGTCAAAGGTCAAGGTCAAGGTCACGAGGTCAAACATTTTGGTTTCAATGGAAAGGTCTTGTCACAAGGAATACACATGTGAAGTATGAAAGCCCTATCACTTCCCATTCAAAAGTTATGCCCAATGTTAAAGTTTTTGCAAAGTAGGTCAAAGGTCAAAGTCAAGGTCACGAGGTCAAAAATTTTGGTATCAATGGAAAGGTCTTGTCACAAGGAATACACATGTGAAATATGAAAGCCCTATCACTTCCCATTCAAAAGTTATGACCAATGTTAAAGTTTTTGAAAAGTAGGTCAAAGGTCAATGTCAAGGTCACGAGGTCAAAATTTTTGTTATCAATGGAAAGGTCTTGTCACAAGGAATACACATATGAAATATGAAAGCCCTATCACTTCCCATTCAAAAGTTATGCCCAATATTAAAGTTTTTGAAAAGTAGGTCAAAGGTCAAGGTCAAGGTCACGAGGTCAAAATTTTTGTTATCAATGGAAAGGTCTTGTCACAAGGAATACACATGTGAAATATGAAAGCCCTATCACTTTCCATTCTAAAGTTATGTCCAATGTTTAAGTTTTTCGGACAAACAGACAGACAAACAGACAAACGGATAAACAGATAAACAGACAAACAGACGGACAGGCCAAAAACTATATGCCCCCGAATCTTTGATTCCGGGGGCATAAAAATGTCCCTGTTGTCGAGAGCAATTGAGTTTTGAACCACTTCGATCATAGGCCAATGTATAGTTCAAACAGAGGGGTGATGTGAAATAGTAAATTTGTGGGGAGGGGGGGGGGATGGGGGGTTGAGGTATGCATGAAAACCTCACCACTTTTGTTTTTCATACGTGTCATAAAAGATGTCATAATCCAACAAGACAAGATATATATATATATATAAAAGTGCAAACACCTGTAAACTGGCAAAGTAAAACCTCAATCCACTGAAATAGTTACCATATAAATGACCGAAATTACCACCAAAGGGACCGGAAAAATGGTAATTCCGGTCCCTTTGGTGGTAATTTCGGTCATTTATGCGGTAATTCTGGTGATTCTATGTACCTGTCTTTAGTGGTGCTTACCTGATAAAAATGAAGGGGATGGTTTTGAGAGGAGTGCCTAACAGGGATGGAGTAGTGAGGGGGCATCTGAATGGCATCTTTTCCATAAACAATTTTGTGTAGGAGGATAGCCCGGGACGTCTGTCTTCTCTGTTGTAGAGTGTGCCAGCCAAGCTGGTCTAGCATGGCTGACACACTGCTGAGGGGAGAGTAGTCGTGAAGGCACCAGCGAGCAGCACGTCTCTGGACCTGCTCAAGTTGAGCTATCTGGTCCTGTGTATGGGGGTCCCAGGCAGAGGAGGAATAAAAATAGAAATCGGGAATAAAAATGATACATCTAAATACAAATGTATAACTAACTTCAAGAATATGATGATATAATATATAAATTGTGCGGCCAAAATTCATAGGGCCGAACTTGATTTTGTCCGAAACCTCACAAGTTTTTGTCTGAAACCACACTCATCTGGAATGAACAAAGGGCGAACTTGGTTTTGTCGGAAACCTGTTGTCCAAGACCTCTGGAGTCCGGACAAGTTTTTGTCCGAAACCTATGGCAACTGTCTTATCACTCAGTTTGAGTCAACTCGGTTTTGAAAAGGTAAGAAAGTAGAAGTTGTTTCTGCCTATGCTGAGCAACAAAACAAAATCAGCATAGCAAACAGAACCTGCAGCTGTGCAGAACGTGATGTGATTCACATGTCAACTTTGTGAATGTCAAAGACCGTATGAAGTACGACTTGAACAGTTTGCTTCGATTGAATTCTACCATGAATATTTCACGTTGTCTCTAAAAGTTAGTTTGTAAGTCAAAAATGAATGAGATCAGCGTACCATTACTATCTTTCTTCACATTTTTTTAATGACATCCAAAAATGCAGACAGAAGTTCTTGCTTCCGGTGTAGGTAAAGTAAAAACCTTGAACGGTCTTAGTTCGATTCGGAATTTATCAAGTAATTTTAAAATCACAGCAGAATATGGAAACGTCCCAAAATAGCCCAAAGCCTCTGAAATATTCTTCTCTAGATCAACCCTCGTCAGTGATCCTCAAGCTAAACAATGTTATATGGCCAAAGGGTGTGAAAGTTATGTCAAAAGATGTACCAAAAGACGTAGCAGGATGGGTGGGATATGATGCTATAGGACCACGTTGACAGAAATTTTCGAAGATCGAACTTGGCTACATATGCCCTCGCGGACCCCTGGTCCATCAGCAGTGACACTCACTGATTTCAATGGAAACTGAGGAGCTTCTTTAATTTTTGTCTAGCGCAACCTAGGTTGCGCTAGACAAAAATTAAAGAAGCTTTTCAGTTTCCATTGAAATTATGACACTCACCAACTCCAAGTGTTAAAACTTCTATATTTCAGATTGTGGTATTAGGAATTTTCCGTATATATAGGCGTGTATGGGTCAACGGATACCATGTTTGGTGTTCTTTTGATTACATTGAAATATTTTCTTCAATCAGAAGAAGGTCTTTAGTAATTTCGGTTGCAATTCTAATCAAGGACTTATGTAAACAGTGATTATAAGTCAGTGTACAAGGAAGGAACTATCGACATATGTACACGTGACGTAACGGTTCTCTTTCTGTGTTTTGTGCAATCAAGTTACTCAGTATGTTTTTTTTTAAATATCACAAGTCAGTGTACAAGGAAGGCACATAAACTTTCGACATATACACGTGACGTACGTTTTTCAAAGAATTGCACTCTATATTCATATAAATATTCAAAATGTTTTCCTAAACTTTTCACACAGCTTTTAATGACAAAAGAGTTCTCTTTCTGTGTTTTGTGCAATCAAGTTACTATGGTTCATGACATTGACATGAGTGTGTTAACGTTTCTGTCGGTACTGCTGTTGATCCATGACTACAAGTCATGTACCTTTGACCAGACCTTGCTCTCGAATGGGCGAAAGCACCTCGCATCTCAGTTCAACTTTACCTTCAGATACATAGATGACGTGTTGTCCATCAATAATCCGAACTTTAAGGATCATCTACAGGAAATCTATCCTCATGAACTAGAGATCAAGGAAACAACCGAGAGCGACAGATCTGTCTCGTACTTGGGTATATACTCTTAACTTTCGACACAAACGGCCATTTGAACACTTCACTGTATGACAAGCTAAGCGTGATGATTTCAGCAGCTTCCACATAACTATCTTCCCTTTCATGAGTAGCAACATTCCATCTTCTCCTGCTTATGGCGTTTTTGTCTCCAAGCTCATACCGTGATACGGTATGCCAGGGCATGTTCTAAATATGAAGATTTCATCGTTAGAACCAGACGACTTGCAAGTTTACAAGCTACTCGTTCAGGGTTATAATTGCACAACGGCTGAAATCATCTTTGAGGAAGTTCAAGTGCACAAGATATTTTGAAGAAAAAATCCTCAAAATGACAAACCTAATTAAATCTATCTAAAATCAACCTTCTATACTGTGACTTCTAAGTTTTACTGAATTTGGCAATAGCAACCTTTCTTAATGATTCCTTTAGCGTTTAGGACGCCATGACTTTAGGGGAAATCTAATAACTATATTGAAAAAACCTCAAGTTTTATTGAAATATTGCCCACGGTGTTGACAAATATTACTATGCAGATCGATTATGCAGCCGGACTTTTATTGTTTTTTTTCACATCTATTGATTAGATCATAATGACGTTACGACAACAATTTAATTTACAATTATAACCAGACACACAACAACACCAACACAGAATCAGAGCAGACGCACAAAAACATGAAACCCAAATCAATACATAAATCAAAGAAGAACAGTCTACACCCAGTGCCGACTTTATATTTAGCAAATGGTGTGTTTATCCGGATTATGTGCACACAAGCCTCTCACATATCCGTATAAACAGAGATCTTCCGAGACGTGCAACTGGTGTATAAACAAAACGTCTTCTCCATGTAAGGTGACATCATAAACAAGGCAGTTATACAAGAGAAACGATGGTATTCACGATAATAATTCATACTTTCGATAAATACAAACAGAATCATTTAGATTTCTTTGTCTTATGATTCAAGATTTTATTAACAAAATCAGTATAATTTATGTTTGTATTACAATAAAATGTATCATGATTCAAGCATAGCTAATACAAAAAAAAAAAAACCATATATACAATACATTAAATTAATAATAAAACATCTGGCAATGTCTCCCGCAGTTTTGTCTTATTTTCGTCAAGGTACAATCATTTTAAATTGCATGTTTCCATCTCCATTAAATTGGTCCAAACAATCATGGCGACCCTTTTCACGACATTTCGTAAATCTTCTAGTTTCATATTTCAACCAGCTATCTTTCTTCCCAAGATCCATCCAATGTTGTGCATGCGCGTAAATGTCATACCCGTACCTATTTCTGGCGTGTAACCCAGGATTTCTTGGAGCGAGTACCCATTGTCCATCAAATAATATCTGTGTGGGATTTATTCCTTTACTACGTAAGATTTCACTGTCCATTAAGTGTTGACCATATAGTTGCACTTCCCATGATGCACTGTGAATTTGCATCGTGCCTCCTGCTGTTCTATTGTCCACACAGCACCATAATCCCCCCGAGTCAGTGACCCTATAACCAGCTCTACGAGCAGGATCCACAATATTTTGAAGGACAGAATAGTTCGCAGTCAGAAATGTCAAATCACCATCTCTTTCCCATGGCAAAACTTTGCCAAATTTTACCGTCCCTAGCAATGTCCCTTCTTGAAGTTCGCAAATCATTTTTTGTTCTTTGCAAAAATTGAAAATGAATTTGATCAGATCTGATAGTTCTTGCAAACAACAAGGATGAAGGACAAACCCTGTGATTTTTGAACAATGGTTATAATCACACGGAAAAGTTATGGTAGGGAAAGATGAAATTTTTATTTGATGTACGTTCCATTTCTTGACAAACGGCCTCCATAACTGAATGTCGTTTGATATGGTATTATCGACATGAAACATAGCATCGGGACAGACTATAAGTTGATGTTCGTGATTGTTCATAAGTGTCAGAAAATAGTCCTCAATTATGCCGACATCATTCAGGTTTCCATCAAATTTTACAGATTTTGCGAATTCAGTGTAAATCAGAAAAGGAGAATACGTATGATCACAGTACAAACATTCATGTGACGAAGAATCATACCCTTCTTCTAGAATTAATGTGAAGTTTTTCAGCGCCCTCTGGTAGCAGCCTTTCGTCCATCTTCCATCAGAGTCACGTGACGCTCCAGATACAATCTTGACATCTTGTCTCTCCATTTCACGGATTAGTCTTTCAAATCTTGTGTCATTATCAAAATGTTCAATGTCTCTACCGATAAAGAGAAACTTTGTTTCAACTTCATAAATAAGTTTGTTTAAGATCTTACCATCATTTTCCGTTGAAAGAAAATACCTTAATTTCAAATTTTGTCGTTCTCTAAAGAGATCATCTACATTCTCCTTACTTCCTTTCACTGCAACGATGATCGGTATATTTCCGTATGTATCCATTACCTGTTTCAATAGCGTGGGAAGGTGTTGCCGAAGGTGGTTAATTTTCTTGGCATTGATCAAAAGTGTGACGGTCACCAGTTTTGATACCTTCTTCCCAAAGGAACAGTTAGTCATTTCGAATCCTTTGTCAAAGAAAGGATATCCATACGTAGATCCCTTGTATTCTTCTGGACAAACACTCCTGGCTTCCCTCTTCTGTTGAAAAGCAACCTCTTCTGGTCTTATTTCTAACATGTTTCTCAGATGATCAAATTCAGCTATTGCTTCTTTCAAGAAGTGATCTATTTTAAATCCCCTCACATGCGCTTTTGCTTCCATTATCGCTTTCGAGATTTTAATGATGCTGTTTCTTATTGTAAGAATTTCCTCAGATGTTGCAGCACATTCATTAAAGCCGACTGATCTCATGTGAAATTGATGAAGGAAATTTAAACCAATGGGCGTCGTGTTCTTTCGGGTATGCGGAACGTGCAGGAAATAGATGACATTGATGAAGGCGACAAAGACCACCAGTAGAACCACAAGGCACCAGAAGCAGCGCCATTGACTTTTCATGCCAGATCTAGCAAACTTATCTGAAAAAATAAAGGAAAATTCATAAAGATTGTGCAACAGACAGGAAATGATTAACTCTTCCTGGATAACTAATCTTGGTTCAAGCTTAAACTATTTTGATATTCATTTATACTGCAACGCTGGTCTTTGAAGGTATACCTAATTCTTAGTCTTCTTCGTAGCAACATTTTGCATTGAAAATATGTGTCAATAATGTATAATTTGTTGATAAAGAGACAGACGGCTTTGCAGCTCCTCACCGGATACTCACAGGTCTCGGAGGTTTACGTATTCTCCTGTGAATTTCAGATCCAAGTTTGATTTCCCTCTTGTCATGTATGCCCTTTGTACAAGTATATATACACGATGGACGTTTTACTGTTATGTATAATTTTGTGTCTAGCTACGAATCTTGTTGGAGATCCTTTCCTTCTTGTACACTTTTGGTTTGCGAATTGTTTTGTGCTCTCGGCATTTCCACGCTGTACTGTTGGACATCTATTCCTTGTCATTTATGGACACTTGTTATGTTTCAAATGGTGATAATTTTCCGTCACGATCATCCCCCTCACCAAAAACCCTGAACAAATAGAACCTTTTTAGCATTTACTGTTTCAGTTGTCCTACGACACTGATGGTCAAATGAATACCTCACTCTATGACAAACATGACGACTTCAGATTCAACATCACAAACTTAGCACCATCCTTTCATCGCCTGCTTAAATTATGGCGTGTTATATCTCAATTGATACGCTATGCCAGAGCAAGTACCAAATATACCGATTTTGTTCTGAGAGCCAGGCTTCTTTTCTCTCAGTCAGGGATACGTTTGTGACCGACTGACATGATACGGGCAACTCGTCATGCATACATTTTGATGTCCCAGTGTCCAGAATGGTGGATGATATTCTGTCTTAGACCATTTGAACCATCCACCCACAGTATATACTTGTATCTTCCGAAATGGAAGTAACCGTAATGTGACAATTCTACCGAATTGAAGCGATGGGTAATGCATGCGCAATCAAGAGATGCTCACTCTTCCTGGACACCTGGTCTCACTCCCATATTGGGAGTTCGCTTCTTTTCATGTGGTGGAGATATTTGTTTGTTTGCTTTGGTTCCTATTTTATCCGGATTTTGTATGCCTTCTGTTTAATGTTTTCTGTGAATTATCGATTTTGTACTGTGTATTAGGATATGGTCATTATCCATATCTGTCTTAATCAAAATTGTTTCCAAAATCCTCTTTTGAATCAGAAATTCATTTGAACTTATTTCACCGCACAACTTAATTATCCTTTTCGATGCATGTCCTTAATGCAATCCTTACTGCTTCTATTCTGTACGTGTCAACTAGAGGTTACTGACGATGATTTCTCTTGAGATAAATGTCTCTTTTTTGTCATGTTTACAATAGTCTATCTGGTGTTACTTAAGCTAAGTGCACCTGCTGTTGTAGGAAATAAAGCTTGCCCGGTCGTCAAAGCAAAATTGATTCACGTTTTATTGAAGAAATAACTGATCATTGTATCACATCCTTTGTAAGCCAATCTTCTGAAAAATGCGCATACTTAGTATTGTGCACAATGGAACATATATTTTACATTAATTGATAATTCAAACCACGAGCTGTTGGACTGTTCAATGCAACGAAGTCCCCGAGGATATCGTTCTCCTAGTTTCACGATGTTTCGGTACTTTTCTTGAAATATATTTTTACATTCTCCATGAACAAATTTGATAAATTATTCTAAATGTAAAGGGTATCTCCCTGAAGGAATAGCTCTGTCCTTAAAACAAAGGAGGGGATCTCCAACAACACCAGGTTGCAGCACCCACAGCAAACCCCCAAAACACCCAATGCAAAAACAAAGAGCAGACAAGCACAGAAAGAGACGCAAAAGGGACAAAGAACGTCAACGCACAACACAGAAACATCAAACACAAAGGACTACACATAAACCAACGAGACCAATGGGCAACCGGGGCCGACTTAGAACGGCCATCTTGTCTTTTGATATAAATTTTAAGAATTTCGTTCTTAATTCGTTAATTATTAGGATTTCCTCTACTTCGGGACACAAGTATCAACGATTAGACAAACTTGTGGTACACTGAAAATTTTACAATAGAACATATACATGTATTTCAAATTGAAAATTTACCTTTTGTGTACTAGTGACTCTACTGTATAATCTTGTTGTGTATGCGTATTTTTTTTGCCGTCACTGCACATTCAAATATTAACTTTTCCTTTGTCATCTACCGGTATAATCAGGGGAGTAAAGAATATTTGGATCTTTCAGAGTTCAATATGAACATACTAGTATATTAACGCATTGATAATTCATAGAGTCTAAGTTTACGGAATGTCGGGTTAATGTGTCTGAGGTTTTGACCTCAATTCGCATATTGAGTAGCAACCAGGAATAATTCAGAAGCATGTAATAGTAGTAACTAGTAAGAGATCGCTTAGAAACATGTTGTGAAACAAAATGGAATACAATGATAGCAAATACAAATAGTATTAAATCAAATGCCAACGCATGGAATTATATTAACAAAGAAAAAACACATAAGACCAAATTTAAAGACAAATCCATAAAATTCTTAACTTGCTCAAATGTGATTTTTTTATTTCTTCTCCTTGCTTACTATTTGTCTTAAATTTGAGCTAGAACATTTACTATGTTAAACGTCTTCAAATTCAATAGCATAATTTTAGAATGATTATCTATATAGTTGAAAACTTGTAAACCATTCTCTTCCTCAGAAAATTGTTTAAAGAACGTGACTTTGTCGCATTGCAATAACTTGAAAATTGCGAACAATGAAATCCACATGCGCACAAGACTGAAAAAAAAAACCCGGGCACATTGCAAAACAACCACATCAACAAATAACCGGAGACAATGACAATGACACAGATTCGCACCAAAAAGACCAGCAAAGAGACAAGATAATTCTATCATCGAACTGTTATGCATAATAGGATGGAGATCGATGTGTACTCGGACCCAATTTGGGTACCCATCAACCATATATAATGCAAATAACGTGATTATCTGGATTACTTGAGCACATCCCTCCGATTTATTATACAGTGATGTCTCCCACGACGCATATTGTTTATTAAAACACATAACCTTGTCACTGTAAGATCACATCGACAACAAGACAAAAAGTCGTACATTTAGGTTATACTATTAATCATAGGATTAGTTCTTGTCATACTTCCTTCTCAAAGTAGGTGTGTATTTGGCGTGGGGGGATGAGGCCGTAGGCCGACAAAGTAGGAGGTACGACGGGAACTAACCCTATCACGAATTTATCACACCGAGGAACAATTTGTAAAGTTTTATTTGTAATTTTTGACGTTTGAAAATTTAGTGACCTTCCTCAGCGTCAAGGTAGGATACCACGTGACCGGCAGAATGCGACGTCATTGGCTGAAATTAGTACTAGGCATGATAAAAAAAATTTTGGAAGAGAGTCTCAAAGAGCAGTGGACATACGAAAACAGTCTCTGCTGACAAAAGCAAGCTCATAATAAATCACCCGAATTTTAGAGCAGATGAATTTACAGCATGGACCAGACATGCACGTTTCGGGTATTTAACCCTCGTCAGTGAATACTTGAGTAAATTTCAGATTAGATGTCTATCTGACTACAGAGTATACATTGGAATACATTGGAATTATTGATATTAAATACTCAAATATTTTTAACATATCTCTAATCAACTCTACCTGTAGACAACTTTTGTGATATTCCATTGTTGCAGAAAACTTACCGAACAACGTGTTAGAATCAGTATTTCCCAACCTTACCTTATTATTAGTAGATCGTTAAAGTCGTCCTAGTATCGCCTTCTATTACGTCTTTGTTGCGGGGATCGTTTTCATTGCACATGGCAAAATATGGTTATAAAGATTGATAAAGGTGATGACTCCCTTATCCATGTATTTTTTCATTGTGTTTGTGACAGCTGGATAGGTAGTCAGGATGCTGTAAGAAATAATAGAAAAAGTGTAGATTTGATAAATAAATCGACCGTGGACGATATTGTTCACAACTGTTTCCCTAAAGAAATGTTCTGATGTCACATTTTGTCCTCTACCTAAAGAACAAATTATTTACAGGTAATGCATTCTGCCCATAGGAATTTAATAAAAATATTGCAGAAATTGCAGGTAAAAATCGTGGTATTTTCCTTTTTCTACTTGGAGAAAATGTGATGAATATTTTGATAGTATGTTAAGTCTATATAGAGTAAAAAAAGATACATGTATTTGTAGATTTGTTCATTCTTTATTAAAATCGTGGTGTTACATCTAGTTTAGAAATTTCAGTTGTTTTTCCTTCTTTCAAAGAAATTGCAGGTTGTAGTTCTTTCTCATCAATAGGTTGTAGTCATCTTGTTATATCATTTGTCCTTTCAGAATGTTGCTGACACTGGCACGCATTAACCAGCAAGGTATATTCCTTATTCTTGAAAGATATAGGAACAGGAGAGCTCCAATAAGACGGAAATTACTGTGTAACAGTAACATCTCTTTATGAGATTATCGTCAGGATCTTCTTTAACTCATTTGGTATTATTTGAACAGTTTCTGTGGTGGCATGTTTCGGCTTGTCTGCTTTGAGTCTTGGCACATTTGGGAAGGTGTTAATGTATATTTCGTTGACCCCTGTTGTATGTTGAGTGTTGGAACATATGTTGTAGGTGTTATTGGTGTTTCGTTTGACCCCTGTTGTATGTTATTCTGTCTTATGTTCATTGTTTGTTGCATTTTTGTGTGTGTGTTCCGCTGTGGCCAGTGATAGGTTGTCATACTGACTATCTTTTCCACATCACAGTATTCTGCCTTCTCTAAAAATTATAGATAACTGTTCTATCTTCTTAAGAAATGTGCTCTTGATATTGTTATGAGAGACCTTATGTCGTCCATACAACAATGCAAAATGTTAATCAATAGAACATTATGTCATACAAAGACGAATTAATAAGCTGATGCACAGAAATTCCATCTGTGTCTCCATGGCTTCACATGTATTTATATGTATGTTAATAAGACCTGAATTGGAACACTTCTCCTCACCAAATAATCAATACCATGTTCGGGATACACATAATTACAAGAAAGAATCCTAGTGCTGTAAGCTATCGCTATTCTAGCTATAGAAGATACGATATTCTTTGACTCAAAGTCGTCTCCTTGCGTTTTATAGAGGCATTGCTGATGATACCCTTCTCATTGAAACGATTATTGAATCAAAGAAATATAACAGAAATCGCCTGATCATATCTAAATTAGCATTTTTGCAGAAGAAGCAATATTATAACCAAAACATACGTTACTCACCGTGAATTTCATCGTACGTTACGTTATGTACCTTTGCAATCCTCCTATTATATCATCTTTGAATGCATAAGATTTTCTATATAAGGGTATAATTCCATTCAAAGGAGGACCCAATACAATGGTGTAAACGAAAATTAGACATCAACACAGCCCTTATTTAGATGACAGTGTGTTTTTATCGATCCAAGATAATTCCCTCTGAATACAGTGCTTTCTATCGACCAGAATGGATCAAGGAGAGAAAGTAAAGAAATCTGAAGAATCTTTAATTATTGTGTATATATATTTAGATATCACAAAATTACGCAATATACTACTGAAATGAAGATGATATTAGATCTTGATTCGCCTAAAGCATTCGACGAAATTATACGAAAACTATTAAACGGCGTCAGAGGCGATCCCTTCTTTTTGTTTTTCGTGGAACAAAGGAATAAATTGATGATGTTTTTTTGATAGCACGATGATTATTAGATTTTATACATACTTCAGACACGATCATTGAAAATATAAGAACAACCAATCCAATTCCCTGAGAATAGAACGTGTCTGGTTCATTGTCATGTTTAGTTTTTTTTTTTTTTTTTTTTTGCTCTTTTATTCATTATTTGGAATACCCCTATTTCGGCATCGAACATGTCGAAATGCGCTTATAGTGCACTAGAATTGTCATGAAAGAACATATATTTCCTGAAGTTAAGTACCCGAAACGTGCATGTCTGGTCCATGCTGCAAATTTATCTGGTCTTAAATGATGCTATTGAATTTGAAGACGTTTAACATTTGTACTACTTGGTGAGTGTCACTGCTGGTGGACCAGGAGTCCCCGAGAACATATGTAGCCAAGTTCGATCAACTTCGGTTGTCTCTTCTACGCATGTGAAATTTTCTGTTACAAAATTTCTTGAAATTTCTAAAACATGGGTCCTGTAGCATCATATCCCACCCATTCTGCTACGTCTTTTTGGACATAATAATTTCCACACTTTTTGGCCAAATTACATTATTTAGACTGAGGATCACGTACATGTCTGGTCCATGCTGCAAATTTATCTGGTCTTAAATGATGTTATTATACCTCTTATTTGTTTTTGCCGATTTAAAAGACAATGTCACATTCCATTTGCTCTAACACTTAGTACAATGTACTGTAAACTGAATTATTTTTTTCCTCCAGAACGTAAATGGCAAAGGGCAAGGGGCGATAAGGGACTTTCTAGGCCCAAAATTGATGTTAATTCCGAAAATCTAAAAATATTGAAATTGATACTGAAATTGATTAAAGGAAGCTTGTCTTCAATAGGTTCAACTTGAAAAATGTTCGATTTTATTTTTTCATTAGAGTTATCCCCCTTTGAAATCACCTATGAAACCGGAAATGAACAAAAAATCAATAAATTTTCGCTTTTGATGGCGAAATTAGACTTGGCCACATCAAAACAACAAGTTCATATTTTGTCTGTATATCCGTACAAGTATTTTGTAAATGTTGTAAAAGTATGAATCTGTTGTTTTCATGTGGCCACATCGAAAACGGAATGAAATCAATTACTGTTACCAAGAGATCGGGTCTTTTTGGAAACAGAAAAACACCTTTTACTTCTATAATACAGAAATAATTTGAGTCAAATCGATATAATTTAATAGATTTTGTTTTGTTGTTAATGATGATATTGATTATTTATTCTTACATGCACGAAATCAAATAATATCGACAAAAATGTCTTTCAAATGTGTATTTTCCTCGTAACGTAACCGACTTTCAGGACCATAGAATGACGTCATACTGAATATATGACGTCATTCTATGGTCGTGATTGTATTTTGCGAAAAATATTTTAAAGTCAAAGTAATCATATCATATACATATTTAAAAATCGAAATGACAGAGTATATCTAAAAGGATACAGCCGGTATAAAATAAAATATTAATTAAAAAAAGAAATAACCCTGTACAAACGAAAAAGAAATCCTTAAAAACTAAATTAAACAACATCAACTCCCCCCCGCAAAAAAAAAAAAAAAAAAAAAAAACACACACACACACGAAAGTCAACCACAATAAACTTAAAGATTAAATCAAGATGTCAAGTACACCCCATCTTTTCAGAAAAAAAAGAAAAGAAAAAAGAAAAGTCAAAAGGAGACAAAATAGAAAATCCGAATGGACGTTACGTATAACATGACAAACCCTTCTTTCACATGAAGAGCAATTTTTACTTTATCATAAATACATCATGAAGAACACAACATATATGTAATCTATCTGATTTTGACACTGGAATAAAATTTATTTCAATATCGAGAAATTATGGCCATGTAAAATTTACACCGCCGCGTATGATTTGCCGTCGATGAGATGTACTTATTTTTTCAAATTGGGAAAAAAATATCTGCCATATCTCGATTTCAACTGAGAAATATCCTTTAATTTTATTGAACATATTTTATAGAAAATATGTTGTCAATAACGAAAATTATAGCGCATACAGTGCATATAAAACTTATATAAGAGCGATTTTACGGTAACGGACATTCTGCGAGTATTGTGTACATACCGATTGTCTGTTGTTCACGCCTTGTAAATAAATCCTTCACAGTAGCACATTCTGTATCTTCATATTTTTCCTTCATTTTTTTTTAATGATGTAAATCTAAATCATTAAAAGTGCAATCCAAGGAATTTGTACATGTAGACATAAAAAATAAAGGACAACCGAAATATAGACGCATCTTAATTTGGGGAGATTTTAAATTTTGACATACAATGAATATTGATAATTTCAGTCGTTAAAAATCAATGCGTTAAGAAAGTAGGAAATATCCCCACTAATGTGGTTATTTTACAGGGACGTGTATAAAATTTTATCCCTGGTAATTTATTACAAACAACGAAACGTACATACTGAAATGTTGTAAGCAATAGGAATTATTGAGAGAAAAACGAAAGTTTGTGAACTCGAAGGTATTGTAGGTGGCGCTATGATAAAATTATTAACCTTTGAATTCTTAATCGATCCTTTTTCTGTGTAAAACATGTAGTTGCGGTTGTTCATAAAAAAAAGATAAAAACCAAGAAAAGCCTTATTATTATGATTAAAGAATTACTTGCGAGTGGTACTGTAACCAGCGATCAATCCGACGCCCATGTGTATATATTTATTATTTTTTTTAAGTGTCACACCTTCACTTTTTTGGCCAACACACGAGTAACGACCTTCAACACGCTGGCGAACGTCGAGGTTTCGTTCGATATTTCATAACGAGGCAACTCTCTCAACGCGCGCGTAGCGACCTAAAAGGTTTGTTGACATTGAGACATGCAAGGTAATTCTTGATAATGACGAGCGGTACCTAGCGAGCCAAAGGATTTCTTAACTATAAAAAAAAATTCTATTAGAAAAAGGAAGTGTTGACCACCAAAAGAGGGGATCGGAGCCCACTCGTAATGCAGATGAATCAAATGAGACAAAAATGATTTACACGGGAAAAGGGGTTTGGGACTAAAATACAGTGTAGGGTCTGCTGGGTTACCGGTAATACACGCTATTTATGCCTTGGTGAAAAGTATCATTATCACATCAATATCATTTATTGTAAGATTTCAAAAAGTCAACAAAGGGGTGGTACCCCAGTTACCCCTCATTATATTTAAATCTACCAAGTACATTCATGTATATATTATATCGTGATATTGACAGCATATGAACACATTTAACTATTGTTTCCTCCTTTTTCGTAACAAGTTGCAGCTTCAAAACTTTACATAAAAATTTAATTTATTTAAAGATATTTATTTATCATTCAATTGCATAAAAACTGATACAAAGTAGCCTAAATAGTGTTAGAATATAGCAGCATGTTACCTACAGACAACGTTAAATTACAATGTGATCGTAACGTCATATGACGTCAAAATCAGTGTAACATATAGCCGACCATCCTGGTTTCAAATTAGTGTAGAATTGCAACGGAATGTCGGATTCTCAAAATTTAAATTGATTTACACTCTGTATTTCATGTATTTTCAAAGTTCAATGTTTTTCCAAGTTTTGAGATTGGGCTGATTTTGGCCCTTACCGCCCCTTGCCCTTTAAAATATTTAGAAATGAACTGTAAATATGGCAAAACCCTCAAATACAATGTTCTATACTTTTGTCGAACATCCTTATAAACAAAGTAGTAGCACCCATGGGAACTATATGTTGAATGTTAAAGATACGAAGAATATCAACACCTCAATCGTTGTTGTGAATCGCCTTCTTTTTGACGACCTCCTTTCTTTTGGAGCCATATCCATGCACATTTCAGGTTTAAGTGTTTATATTTGTTTAAAGTGAGGGGAAACAAGACATTTGTGACACGGTACCAAAGTATCTGAAAATTATTCATTAAAACGGTAATAGTAAAATTAAAATGGTTAGCATGTCTATCTCAATGTCATAAATGCAAAATATTGCTAATCAGTCGAAGAAACAGCTGCTTATCATATGATCATTTGAAGCCCTCAGGACACATGGAATTTCAAACTAATTGCAGCTTAAAAATTATCATGTATTATCTTTATATATAGAGAAAATTCTACCTACCTTGAGCAGGTTTCAGACATAACTCTTGAATTAAGGATTAGAATGGATTTGTAAAAGCTTCTGTCAGGCTATTGCAAGATGCCATTCAAACTAGAATGCATTCGCAGTTTTAAAAGTATATTTTATAGGCTATCTAAGGTAATCGCGGGCATAGTGAAGTTACTATCTTAAACTATTCTATAAACGTTGTCTAAATGGAGTCATAATCCAGGTCAATGTCATGTTTATATACTTTCTTCAAGATAAAGACCGTGGATGCCAACGCCCAGGGCATTCACAAGGATTGACATTTTGCATTTTGAAAAAACTATACAGATCGATCAAAATTGTATATTTTCATATTTCATATGGGGAAAGGAAGGACAATAGGAACAATCCCATGGTTTGGTCTGTTTTTGCAGAAAGTATATGACGAATGGTAGATGTTGCAATTTTTCGAATTTGGTTTGTTTGAAATATTTTTTTCAAAATCTTAAACGGATTGAACCTTTTAACGAATTTTATTGTTTTGTTCATTGAATTCTTCAATTTCTATAGTAAAATTTTTAAGTTTTATACAACATGGTCCCCCATGATACATAATGTCCTCTTCCGTTAATAGATTAGACACATGTACTATCACCGGGGAGGGTCAATGATCATTTCTGAAAAAAAAACGGATGTAAAAGGGTGGATATTTGAATAATACATATATATATATATATATTTCTTTCATTTGTTTCACATATTAAAATTCTTTTGTATAACAGGATTAGAAATGGTGAATAATAAACATCGAATAAATATCCATCATTTATTCGGTCTCAAAGTCGAGAAGGTAAGGCAAAATTAGAATAACAATGAATAAATTTACATGATTCGAACCTTTCAAGATTTCATAATTTTATATTAACGAGTAATTGAAAATTCATTTTACTTTAGAACTGCACTGTAAATAGATAGATTTCAACGGCAGTCAGTTTTGTTATTTTTTTTATTTTAAAAGTAAACCTAAATAAAAAATAAAAACACCAAAAACATGAGGACGATACTGAAATACATTTGGCAGTATCTGAAAAGTATGGAGGGGGATTAGGGTCACAATGCTATTTGACTTGCTTACGTGCTTCATGCTATGTTGCTTCATTCAATGTTTGATTATTCCATGTTCATTTGTCTTGCTTTCATTTCAAATTGACTTAATCTTTCTTCTTTGTGTAATTTTGCTTCCCTACATTTTACATTTGTCCTTCGTCAATGCATAATTGTCATTATACCATGCGTTATGACATCATTCTTTCTGCCATTATCCTTTCGTCTTAATGCTATTATTGCTTCGTCAATGCTAACTTCAATTTTGATACCAGATGGCGCTTCGCGCGACCGCATGTGCCCGTTCCTTGAAATGAACTTTGAAACATCCCCTTTCGTTTGAAATTATTTTAAATTCTACTACAGTATCGTTCGAAAAGTAATTATATTATCGCACGAGAGGACAGAAGTAGATTGGCTGTATGAATATTTGAAAAATATTTTTAAGGAATTAGTAAATATTTGATTTTGTATGCATAAGATTTTTGTAAGTTTTAACCGTCACTATCAATAAAATTTGACCTATAATGAAGAATCTCTGTGGCGTAGTGGTTATCACGTAGGCCATGAATTATTATTTTGCATCTTTCCGAGTGTGTTCGAATCCCGGACGAGGATACATCCTTTTGTCAATTTTAAGCACAGGGGTGAGGTATCATCGCTTTGTCACATACCCTTTCCTCGATACAAACCCTTTCTTTTATATGTCTATATTAATGTAGACATATAGAAGAAAGGGTAACTTTTTGTAATGAGGAAAGGATTTGTGACCAAGCGATGATACCTCACTCCTGTGATCAGTTTTAAGTATAATGTAACTTGTCCATGTTGTCCATCTGCCCAGTAGAGCAAGTGACCATATTTCGCCGCATTTTTCGTATATTTTCTAGGAATTTTAGATACATGGAGACCGATTCAATGATTGCTTTTACTAAAGTTTAATTTAACTCCATTCTCGATCGAAATACTACAAAAATGATTTATTTTACTCATTTCATTGTTTCCATATAAGACGTCGAAATATTTCGTTTCCATGTTTTCGGGGGTGACCATATTTCGCCGTTTTTGCTGAAAAGTATCCTTTTTGCACACAAAACGGACAAAATTGTGATTTTCTTTTCTGGAAATCTTTCGTCGCCACTACTTCTACGAGATGATGCCAAATAAAATGTTTTCTTTGTTTGGTTTTTGTAAAATATATTGATGTTTACGTCTAAAAATTAGTGATTTCATTAATTTTTCCTCATTTTGTGGTATTTCTCGTCATATTTGAGTAGAGGAGATGTCACAATATATCAAAACATGACTGCTACGGTCATATTTGATAGGATATAGAAAAATAAACTTGACAAACAATTCCGATTACCAACGAGAAGCAATTAACTATGAAACGGCGAAATATGGTCACCGGCGAAATATGGTTCTTCGCTCTAGAGGATGTAGAAAAAAATTGGGGGTACTTATAAAAATAAAATGTTTTTATGCAATTTTTTTTTCATTTTGTCTTGGCGCGGGGGGTCATTGATTTGGAAAAAAAATATGGCGGGCAACTGTACATTCTCATTATTCAGTTGAAATACAAAATCATTTTTATTACAAAACTTTGCAAACGCTTCGTTGGCTCACTATCGTCGCTTGCAAGTCATCTATGAAAAGTCATAATTTTAATTCCTTGCCTTTTATATGCCCGTCAATGTCGTTTCTGTACCATAAATCGGGTGATTCTTGCATAAAAAGATAAAACTTCTATAATAATTGACTTTGAAGTATGGACTTATTAAGGTCAATGTTCAAGGTCAATCCTTGCAAGCATCAAACGCTTGGATTTCAATCTTAACCTTGATCTTGGGTAGAACAAAAGTGGCGGATTTAGGGGATGTTCCTGCACAGACCCAATATTTTCCCGGCAAAAACAGGTACATCAGTAAAATCGGCAAAATTCGCCCCTTGACCCCCGGCAAAGGGGGCGCTGGATCCGCCACTGAACAAGGAGAATCTGACAAGTTTGCCATAGTGCAACCTAATTAAAATTAGACCTTCCTTGGTTTAAACAATATTTATTCAAGAAATAAAATAATTTGGACCTTCCCTGCGCTCCTAACACGCAGTATAGGATCACAATAAAGGTCTAAATTTTGGCCATTGTTGAAAAAGGCTGTGAATGACACTGAACTGTGCCACGTTCCTGAGCAGGCGAAGTCCTGGACCAACGGCGTAGCTCTGCCTGAAAAAGTGGAGGGGCACAACATCCCAAAATTTCTAACAAGCAAAAAAATTAAAATAAAATAAATAAATAAATGAAGAAAAAAAAATAAATAAAGGGGGAGGGGAATAGATTTAAAAAAAATATATGGGGGGTTCATGTTCTGTATGCACAAATTTTAACATTTCTGGTGCAATTCTAAATTTTAAGTACATGAATAAATGTCTGGCGAGCGGTAGCGAGCCAGGAATTATTTTTAGCAAATTTTGACTTATCAGAAAATACTTTCTATACCCTCTATCATTACATGTAATGATATTCTATATAGAGTGAGTTAAATGTCTTCATGTACGTTGATAAAGTAATATGTATAAAGGATAGATCAGAATATTTAGCTAAATTATTCAGAAAGTCTAAAAAAAAAAAAACTGGCGAGCGGTAGCGCTGCCCCCCCCCCCCCCTTTCTCCTACGCTCCGCTTGTCCTGGACAACAGCTTGGAGTAATTTTGGCATACAGAGATGTCAAAAGGTAAATTTTCATGGTCAAAATTATGAAAGAAGACGAGAAACTGCATTATTGACTGAATCAATGGGGCCGGGGGATGTTCATCTCAAGGTTCGATCAGTGTAGGACGCGCGGCAGTTTCAATTTATCTAGAATTTTTCGATATGAAATACCGCCTTTCCCACGATATCTCAGAAAAAAACTGACGTCTATATAAATTCCCACTCACAATTCAGAAAAAAAAATATGTTGCCGATGGGATTCGAACCCATGCGGGAAAAAAATGCAGAGGGGGTCCATCACGCTAACAGTTGGGCCACGAAGTCATTACGTAGACGTTGCAAAACTTTCTAGAGTTTTCAAATCCCCAAACGGCTATTACTGTATAAAAAAAAACAAAACAAAAACCAACCAAACAAACAAACAGAAAAGGTCCAAATATTTATCATTTAATGAGATGTTTTTTGTTCAAATATTTCAATCGGCTTTTGCTTTTTTCCGCTATTTATAACTCATTTTTCCAAGTACTGCAACAGGGGACGTCTCAAAGTTAATTTCAAGGAACGGACACATACGGAGCGCCACCTGGTATCAAAATTGAGGTTAGCATTGACGAAGCAATCATGGCATTAGGACGAAAGAATGATGGTACATTGAAAGATGTCATAACGCATGTTAGAACGACAATTATGCATTGACGAAGGACAAATGTAAAATACACGAAAGCAACATTGCATAAAGAAGAAAGACAAATGCAATAAAGTCAATTTGAAATGAAAGCAAGACAAATGAACATGGAATAATCAAACATTAAATGAAGCAACATGGCATGAAGCATGTAAGCAAGTCAAATAGCACTGTGACCCTAATCCCCCTCCATAGAAAAGAACTTCGGCATTTAATGAAGTACTACTTTCTCTCCGAAACACGTGTCTGGTGCATTAAAATTGATTTGACATTTTCTTCAAGAAGGTAAAGAGTTTGATAATGACAGACATAGTAAATTCATCATCTTTGAGACTTAAAGTTCATATGCGCATTTCAACAAACAGACCGAAATTAAGAGAGGAAATCCAAATGGTGAATATATGAATATATTCTAAACAAACTCAAATTATATGCCAAAGAGTGGACTAAGGACAGAGATTTATCAGCAGGGAGATCAAATTTAGAAAATTTACAGTAAAACTAGGCCAACGATGTCATCGGGACCAACCTATTGGTTGAAATTATCATAATGCATAATGTTAAACGTCTTCAAATTCAATAGCATAATTTAAGAACAGATGGATTTTCAGCATGGACCAGACATGCACGTTTCGGGTACATAACCGTCGTCAGTGATCCTCAATCTAAACAATGTAATATGGCCAAAGAGTATGAAAGTTATTGTGTTCAAAACTGTACCGAAAGACATAGCAGGATGGGTGGAAAATGATGCTGCATGACCCACGTTTTCAAGAATTTTTCCTAACAGAATACGTTGAAGAAACGATCAACCGAAGTTGATGGAATTTGGCTACATGTGCCCTCGGGGACTCCTGGTCCACCAGCAGTGACACTCACCAAGTGGTTCGATGTTAAACGTCTTCAAATTCAATATCTATTTAGCATCATTTAAGAACAGATGAATTTTCAGCATGGACAAATTAGCTTAAATATTTCGCTCGTCTCATACGTTGTTCCTATTTGGTTATTTTCTCGCACACAAATATTGCCAAAAAGGAACAAGGTGTGAGACAGGCGAAATTAGCATCGTATGTGTTAAGTGATAAAGCCTTAATCCGGGACAATCTTATTTTGTTAACTTCACGTGAATGACGATGGTTTATATACCCATCACTCTGAATGCATATATAGAAATTCACTAGAAATGACATTGTTTGATGTACAGAAAAACACACTTTTAAACAATTCTTATTCGTTCCTGTGGTTGTCTGTGTCTCTATAACATAAATGTTAAAACATTAATTTAGGATGCTGTCTATATCTGGGTAGAGCTGCAGGTTTTGAAATATCCTTAGTATTTATTTCTTTTTAATACATACAAGATATACATGTATAGTATTAGTTAGTATTTATTTCTTTTTAATACATACAAGATATACATGTATGTACAATTTTATTGAGATTGAGTTTGTAAATTAAGAAAATCGCTAGTATTAGATAAAATCACTTACGCTTTTAAAAGAGTTTTGCTATCCTTTGGTCAGGTTTGTAGGGAATAACAATTATGATGTAGAAAAGAGGCATGTGCTAGATAACAGCATGTGCATGCATGTGTTATCACAGGTAGATTTATACGACTGACCATTGCTATTGTAACCATTGTTTGTTTACTACAATTATTTTGGGTATATCTACATAAATATATCTATTAATTCGGCTACTAATAGGACCTCAATTCCACGGCTTATAAATGTCACTGAACTATTCGAATCCTTACAGGATATTTGAAGACAAACAACTTTCCAATATATAAGTACTTAAGCATAACATTGATAGCATAGCTCTGTCCTTAGCTGGACTTTTGGTATAACATTTTGAAAGGAGGGTTCTCCAACAAGACTCGGTTGCAGCACCCACAGCAAAACCACAAAACACCCAATGCAAAAATACAGAACATACACTCACAGAACTTTGGTAACATTTAGGTCATAATCAGATTTTTTTTCCTGTCCATACATATAATTGGAATTTCTCTATTTCGGCCTCGAATATCATTGAACACACGTATACATTACTTGTTGAAATAAACATAAGGTGTACTGATTTTTTTGCAATATAATGTATATTTAAATACGAAATTAGGGGGGTTGGAGGTTCAAATAATGGAATATATTTCATGCGCGGATCTAGATTAAAGGTTGTGGATGGTAAGGAGCAGCTCCATTCCTGATATTTGTCAAAAGGCTTTTCCTAATTCTATTAAAATTTTCTCAAAATCCTCCCACTACTCTTGACCACAATGCATCCCCGCCCGCTTCATTTCATAGATCAAATTCCTGAGAGTTGTCCTTCTTAGCATATCACGGAACGGGCACTCCGATATCTTGGGCTTAGTCCAGGCCTGGGACGTATTCGCAAATAAAAGAATGATAACCATTTTTAACAAATGTCAGGGAGGTCCTGGCCACTTCAACTTCCTCAAGATCTGTACAAGGGCTTTCTTAATCTTGTATTGCTTTTCAAAAATTGTAGAGATGTGAGGCGATTCTTCAGACGTCAACCAGTTTAAGTGTAGTTAAAAAAGAGAAGGATGCCTAGATGCATTAAATCTTGTAAATGTTCGTACCGACTGTAAAGCTATGTTGGTACAGACTGCCCAAAACATATGACGAGTGACCAATGTCCACATGCAGTCGAAATAAAATATTGAGGATCAATGACGAGGGTTAGATACCCGAAAGTCTGGTCCATGCTGTAAATTTATCTGCTCTTAAATGATGCTATTGAATTTGAGGAGTTTAACATCTAGACTCTGTGTCCAGATAGTCTTTCCCAAAGAACATAACGGCCAAACTCAGTATTCAAAGATGTTCTTAAAACCGATGGACGGATGGTACAAGCCAAGTTTCACATGATTCTAAGATTTTAGTTAGGTTTCCAATTGTTTTGACATATATTTTGCTACTTATAAATCAATTGAGATTTTGAATTCAAACTTCTCATATGAAATTAATTGGTAATGTCTTAAGTTTTTGAGTTATGTCACAGAACCTGTGCACCATTTTTCATCAGTAACCTTGGTTGGTCTGATAGGGCGATGTATATGAGATAATAGTTGATGAACATGCTTTTCTTATCATAACATAAGAAGATAATGTAGCATAGAGTAGAGTTATACATTACATGTTATGACATATTTTGACATTTTATACATCTGTCCTCCCACACTCGCAGACAAGGTCAGAATTCATGCGCCGATCCAGGTATTTTCATTTCTCCAAGTCGTGAAGGTGGAGGGAGGTTAAAGATTTTCATGAAAAAATATATTAAAAAAGTTTGTTTAAAAAGCTAGAAAATGGTTTTATGACACATTCGAACGGTTCCTGGCCGTCATCCTGCCATCCTCCCCGCCCCTTCCCGAGATCCACACACTGTTGCAGAAGATGATGCAAGCTTGATTTTATTCACAAAATTATCATATAGCCGTTAAAATGTACTAAATTTTATTTGAAATTTGACATTTCTAGTATATGACTATATGTGTCCTCCCACATTCGCAGACAAGATCGTACATCAAGCGTTCAAAACTTACATTTTATGAACAGTTTTTGTAATTGTCATTGAATGTGTAGAAATGTTTTATCTAATTCGAACATTCATTTTCAGTTGAAGCTTTATTTATTAATTCATTTATTTTGTTTTGTCTGTAATTGTATCCTTTGTGTTAATGGAGATAGGGTGAAATCTAATGTATGAAAACTAGTTTTGAAAACGGGCCCTTTCCAACCTTCGTCAGAAAGTTGTTCCAGAGATTTTATCCCTTCCTTTCTTTTATCTGTCATAAATAAGGCATAAACCATTGTGGATTTCAGACTTTGGTCAGAGTGAAACTTCCATGTCCTGTTCAGACCTTGTAAGAGATGACATGATGGATGCTTGAATAAGATTCAAAGATGGGTTCATACAAAATGCTGACGTACTGTTTACCGTATATTCGTTATCCCCTTGAATTAATGATAGTTTAAAAAATGTATCTTGTTGCTCGGGATGCATCTTTATTTCATCGTCATTGTCATGAGCAAGCTAAGATGTTAAACGTCTTTAAATTTAACCCTCGTCAGTGATCCTCAATCTAAAGAATGTAATATGGCCAAAGAGTGTGATAGTTATTATGTCCAAAAATGTACCGAAATATGTAGCAGGATGGGTATGATATGATGCTACAGGACCCACGCTTTAGAAATTTCAAGAAATTTTGATAACAGAAATAATTTTCGAATGCGTTGAAGAAAGGATCAACCGAAATTGATCGAACTCCCACCGTATTTTGTTAGACTTGTAAAGAGCTGTTCGAAAATTTACAGAAAATGCTCCTCGCTCCTTTTTGAATTTGAGACAATTCCTATATACATACAAATGTACGTGTATGTATAATATTTGATTTTCTTCGCCTTTATATTACGGTTTCTTGAGAAGCAAATAAAAGATGAGAAGAAAATTTTAATGAAATTCCGAATGACACATACCCTATATACATGTAATGCTTGAATTATCCAAATATAAATTTTGAAAGGAGCACAAAATTATTTCTACAAAACTTTTTACAGAAAGTACTTTTTAAATAATACGGAGGTGTTCCAACTCTATACCTTACCGACGAAAATTTCAAACCAATGTATTATGCACCAGACACGTTTTTCGATTATCAAATCCTATCAGTGATGCTTCCATTTCTTATTTTAGTCACAACCAAAATTCATTTTAGTGGCGCCTTCTGGTTATATTGTTTTAATTAAATTAAGAATTAAATTAATGTATTTGATAACGAGGTCTTTGGCATAAAAGTTATCTAGTAATTTGTTTGTTTTGACTATGAAGGTCACCAAACCAAGGAAAATTTACTATATTGAAGCTAAATAGTATCCTCTTTAGTCATATACCTTTAGATCCAGAAATAGTGTTTTCAAGCCAATAGTGATATCTTTTGATTTGATTTTGTTTAAGACAAGGGGAACACATAAAACAGCATACCACCAAGTTGTTTAGAATGTTTGAAGATGTTCGGGACCATAAGCTCGCTGAATTGACTCGATCTGAACAAAGAGGAAAGATCTACTGGAGGTGAACATATCTTCAGCCGATGTGACATTTCTGGAATATAATTTAGCTCTTCATATACCGTTATATGTTTTCACTTTTCGGTTTTCCTCTCTTTCGGCCTCTAGCATCCCTAATGAAATATTATTTGTTAAAACGTGCATATGCTACGCTGAAATTATTTCCATAGAATATATTTTTCAAAATTCAATATGGTTCTTGTTGCCTTAGGAATAGGATTTACCAAAATAGAGTCTTATCCTTACATGTAGTATTTTGAAAATAGTTGTTGCATGCAAGCAGGAGATGCTTACTCTTCCTGGGCACCTGGTCCACTCCCATATCGAGAGTTCGCTTCTTTTCATATGGTGGAGGTTTTTGCTTGTTTGCTTTGGTTCCTGTTTTGTCCTGATTTTGTATGCCTTCGGATTCTGATTTTCTGAATTATCGATTTTGTGCTGTATACAGTGGTCATTATCCATATTTGTCATCCAATGAATTCATCAGCTGTTGATGTTATGTTACGCCATTAGCTGGACAGTAACCTTTCCTGTAATACCACAATACGATATTTGCATATCTCAACCTATCGAGTATACGGTAGACCATGTACTTATGTTTCGATTTTCGTGCTACAACTTTTCAAAATACTTAAGCCAAGGATTTCGCTTTTGTAAATGTATAACAGTTTTCTGGTACTTCAGCAATTAATCAGACAATTCCTGAGATTTGGATTTATATCAGCAATCAAAGTTCTACAATTTATTATTGCTTAGGGAATTTCATATCCTTTCATTGTGATATTTGACATGGTTTCCCATGTATGTCTCTTTCACGTTTATTCTCTTTTGGGAATTTGTTGCGTTGCATTTAGCTATGTATGAAATCTTATTTGAAATAGCATCTTTTCCAATCTTCTGGCCATATGTCAGTCCTTTTGAAGGAGGCATATGGATATGGCGTTGCCAGTGCTATATGTACCTTCTTTGCTGAGAGAACTCAATCCTATACATAGTCACAATAGTTATCCTTCGTCCATAAAGTGGTATATTTTACAAGGACAAAAAGTCTCTCGATTTGTACCCTTTTATAATAATTCATTGACAAGACTAATTTGCTGTGGGTGCTTCAACCTGACCATGATGGTGATCGCATCCTCTAGGATTCGTTCATCTAAATAGTAAATTGGAATCCATTGTCACTATTTTGTGCATAGTGAGACAAAGTGTACCAGAAAAGAAGAACTAATTGTATTTCAGGAGTCAAAGATCCAGGAGAATTTGACATAATTGTGTGAACCCCTCGAATGGAGACAGGACCAGGTACCTGATAGGAGTAAGCGTCCTCTGACTGCATGCAACACCCACCGCGAATGCCAATTAGAAACGTGTTAAATGTCCAAATAGGTAAAAGAAGGTCAATTGGAAAGGTCAAACTCAAAAATGCTATTAATCATCCTTGAGGCTTTACCTGGATCAGTAGAAAACATTGAAGACCAAGAAAAGGCATCTAATAACAGAGGTAAACATAAGTAAAAATTTAGTTTTCGAGAGGCTGGAATAAATTCATTACTAGTATGTATTGAAAATAAAGACGTAGGTCTTTAAATGAAACCAAGATTTAATGAATGTATTACATGTATGAAATTTTATCAAGATGTAGAAAAATTCATTTATCGTAAAAATAATAAACAAGACGCATTTCGATCTAGATGGAGCGATATCATTATTTCATAAGAAGAAAGACTTAAATAGTAACATTTTTGTAACTCGTGCCATATAGTGCTGTATGTCCAAATATCCTCTATTTAAACCTAACCAGCATGAATGTGAGTGAAAGTTTATCGTAAACCTGTTGCAAGAAACTATTGAACTATTGAATGTGTTCCCTGACACATGATTACAATAAACTATCATGACTATTGCAATATGGAAGCAAATAATAATAATAATAATAAAAGATCTTTAAATAAAACCAATGTACATTTGCTTCACTGCAATCAACACCATAGAAAAATTTTATTTCCGATATCTAATAGTGATACTGTTGGTTTATGAGTAATGTATCATATTATTTTGATAATATTTATTCAAAGGATGAATCATCTACTGGTGTATAGGTACCCAAAAATTGTCAATATTGAAATATATGTTCTACTATAAAATTGTAGTGCATTGTATGCGCATTTAAACAAGTTATGTTACATCAGTGATGCTTGAAGCCGAAAAACAGAAAATCCAAATAATATGAAATTAGGAAGAGCAAGTCTAAACTTGACATGCTTGATTCTGTTTCACTCCCTTGTAATTACCTGAAGTCTATCGGCAATACTATACAATTTATGACTGAGAATGAGGGCGATATATGATTTGTTGGACCTGAAGATAAAGATAACAAAAATATTATATACCCTCATCGTGACGTTTAACAAACTCGACTTCATTTGTCATGTTATTCTTTCAAAGAATAGACTATAATATACTAGAACAACAAATGACGAAGAGGGGTTCTGAAAATATAATACGGATAACGACACCATTTACCTTAATTACCGTAGTTCGTGTTTGTGTTTCTGTTGGTTTTCTTTTGTGGTTCCCTGATTGTTTTTTGTCCCTTCTGCTTTAAAATATCATTTATGAAAGTGCTTGTGTATGTAAGTTGCCGTGAATGATGTATGGATTCTTGTTGGAAACCATCTCCTTTCTTATCTTCTGATCACATCAGGTCTTATAGAGGGTGTTCAGTCATTGTGCTTCCATTACGATCCATATTCTTTGCTACATCTAGGCATGACTTAGGTTGACATTTTTGCGATGTCGCCGATGAAATATTGACAATTATGTTTTTGTTTCTTGTTTTGTTTGTGTGTCGCTTTTACATGTATGTGTGTCCCTTCTGCTAAGATCCCTTTTGGGAGTTGTGTGTATTGCCATGGACACCTGGGCATCTATGGGATTTTAAAGGATGCTCGAAAATAGTGTTCCTTGTACGATGCACCGTCTTTGCTTTATCAAGGCAGGACTCCGACTGACTTTTCCCATTTGTAGGAGCGTCTTCTTTCGTTGTCATTTAATTTTTTTCTCAAAATTCTAGCGTCTTCTACAAAAGGTATTAATTCTCTCGATTTGTACCCTTTATAAAAACTCCAAAGAGTCAATTCGAATTCAGAGCAGGAACGTGTACAAAATATACTTTACCTGGATCTGTAGGCATCCACGAAATTTAAAGGTGAAGGTGCTAGCAAAAGCGAGCATAAGTTTTCGAAAGGCTGGGACATTAATATTAATCCTTCATCTGAAGGATATAGTTTAACCAGAAAATTAAACGAATATCCATATTCGCAATGTTATGCAGAGGTGTCGAAAAGAGTCAGTCTGAAGATATTCTATCGGACTGACAAAAGTTTGCAGTACTTTCATCGTCCAGACTGACAAATTTACTAAAATGTCTGTCAACAGTGAAATAGATTTCAACATCGTGCATATGGTTTTGCACATGTAGCAAACACCGATCAATTTCGGTTGGTCGTTTCTTTAAACGCATACGAAAATTTCTTTTTACAAATTTTCTCAAATTTCTGAAACATTCATGGGTCCTGTAGCATCGTATCCCAATAATCTTGCTACGTCTTTCGGTATATTTTGGACATAATTTTCACAGATTTTAGCTACATTTCATTCTTTGGATTGAGGATCACTGACGAGACATGCACCCGAAACGTGCATGTCTGGTCTTTGCTGTAAAATCTGCTTTTTCGTTAATGATGCTAATGAATTTGAAGACGTTTAACATTTGCAAACGGTGTCTTTACTTTGAATGGTGGAATTTCTAACCAGTGGTGGAAAGAACATGTGTACTCTATGTTCTAGACTTTTTACATAGAATTACAAGTATTTGATTAATTGAAGGCAGTTCTAATACTGAGTATTTTTTCAAACTCTTTTTAAATTCTTCACCGTATAGATTAAAAAATTCAAGATTGTATCAATTAGCAAAAATTGTAGCAGTAGAAAACGTCAATTAGACATTTAGATCGATTAATTTCATCTGTCTCTTATAGACGTATCATTGACTGATCGCAGTCAGATTTGGTGAATGTACATGTTTCCTTATCACCAACGCTAACGATCCTCAATGTTGGTTGAGATAAACATATGATAAGATTTTCCTTTGCTATCCCACCATGAAAAGTCAATTTACCCAGTATCTACTGTCTAACTAATCCACTGATGATGTCCAAGCAGGCGTTTAATGGTTTTAATTACTCTTCTACGTCTATTGCCATTTTTCAATATTCCGAATTTCCTTTGATGACGGTAACATGTGCAGCCGGATCCGTATCTACTGTTTATAGTCCGGCAATTAGAAAGTGATCTAAATGATAACATTGGCCAAAGTGAGACAAATGTTTAGATGTTTCTCTTTTACATGAAAAGGAATTAAAGAAATTGATGTTTGCTTGATGATTACTGACAACGAAAAGTTTATGATACATTATTTATAACAACTACGATGCGATGAAGTGATGAGAAAAAAATATTTCTCTCTGAATCTTTTCGGATACATTTTTCATTGTTAAAACCTTCTCTTGAAAAAAAAAAACAGCAATAATGATTCTTGTCATATATTTTTATTTCATACTGTTCATTAATGTTTGTATGTTTTTGGTTTCCTTCTGTTTTTTTATTTGGTTTGTTTTTGGTTGTGTTTATGATTTGTTGTGTTGTGTTTTGTTTTATTCCGTTTTGTTTGATGTTGATTTTGTTTTGTTCTGATTTTGTTCGTTTTGTTTCTTTTATTATTTGTTTTTGTTTTTTTTTGCTTTTGTTTGTTGGTTGTGTTTATTTATTTTTTTAGGGTAGATACTCAAGTTGTGTTACTTTTATTTTCGTGCCGGTACATATCTAGTTTTCATTCATATGTCATTCGAACGGAATCCAAATTTAAATCTAACTTCCGATGATACAATTTTCCGGAATAATCCGGAACTAATTTTTCTTCTTTTGAAGTCCAATTTCAAGTGGATCAAATTAGGCGCTAGTAACGGTTTCCATGACAGATACAAGCCATCCATCTTTGTCCTTCAGCACCTTGACGTTTGCTACAGATAGATCCAAAGTTTGATGACAGAGGTACTTGTACAGTCTTTGACAATAGTTGTCTTCCAACCAGTGCGTTCTGTTTATTACCGCTGACTTCAAACAAATTGTTTATTTAATGCATAATGAAAGCTGTTGAAATCAGGATAATACAGTGATATGAGAAGAGATATAGGAATAATGTATGATAAGATAAACGGATTCCTACGTGCATTCCCAAGTGTGTGTAAACGTATGGATTATTTGCTTTTTTATTTGCTTTTACAGATATGCATATTTTTTTAAAATCAATTTTCTGTGTTGTTTCTCTAAAGATATGCTTTCAGGGGATATACTAGTAATCTGCATGCCTCAATAGAATTTTTTTTAAATATGCTCTTAAAATAAACTATTGTAAAAATAAAGTTGGTGTGATATGCATATGTACACGTATGTAGATCTTTTTGGTTTTTGGGCATCATTTTTCAAACAAGTGACGTCATCTTAAATTACAAAAATACATTACAAGACTGAAAAATAATGTTTAGGGGAAACTAAATATCAATTATCAAAATTAAGTTTATGTGACCAGAAATAAACTCTAACACATATTTTTTTTTTATTTTTGATTCACATTTTCTTTCTTATTTCGTTCCTTTAATCAATTACTCTAATTTTACAAATTTGATTGACATGTGTTCTCCACAATTAGCAATTTATTTTTCAGAAGGTTTAATCAAAATCCCCCTCCTTCATAACTCAATGTGTGAAATTTCGCTCGTTATCGAAATGTCACGGATGGCATGGAGGGACGACAGACTTGTCTCCTCAGGGACGAACGGTCATTAGCAAGAAATGACTGACCAGCATAGTAGAGCATAGCCTGGGCAGCCGGAACGCCAATCCCTATTTTGACGGTTGGAAGCATAATTTCTAAAAGGGGCGGATAACTCTTGACACAAAAAGTAGCAGAATAAGAATAAATTGGGCTAAACGACCATAATTGTTTATCTCGAATTTTAAATATTATTATACAACAAATAATACTCGGATATAATTCACTACATATAACTGAAATCCTCTGAAAGGGATGTTTGATATTTTTCAGCCATGCTAAAGATCCAACGAAAATTGTGCATACACCGTTGGTTTTAAAAGCTGACACAAATGCTCCCCTTTGCACTTCTGCTCAAAATTCAATGATAATCTTTTCAACAGAATCCCAATTATGATACCTATATAGAATTTTAGTCAGTAAGTACTCTATGAATAGGAATAAAAACGCTATAACGAGGACCAGGTTTTAATTAAAATTCATCATTACGGACTCAGAATACACCAAAATCAAGTGGCAATGAAATTTTTAACATTTGTTTTATGGTTTGATACCTTGTAGATGATTTTGTGCCAATGCCATGTTTCATTTTGGCAAATCTAACCACTTCACAGCACCGACTTGGGTACATGTGTACTCGTGTACTCGCTGTTTACAAACGAGTTTCCATACGTTGACATGGAAGATGGACGCCCGAACAGCATATCGAAGTTTGAAAGGTGACACAAACCCCTTAAGGCAAAGATCGGCATACTATTTTTGGTTTTGGTGACTTCGGTGATATATAAAGTTTACATTCAGACTGTTCCCAATCATTCCCAACCAAGATTTTAAAAGAAAATAAGCAATAAAATGCAGGTAAACAGATCGCTGGCGAAAAGCTGCCCTTGACAACGCTTGAATTATTTCAAAATGCCACAAAATTTACCTGATTAAGTGTTATGACTTGAAACGGTATCTCTATTGCCATCAAAATCACCTATGTCATTCTTGTGTACACATGTAGCACAGTCAGTATGACGCGTTTTTGATGACGTGGTACAATGTCGTCATATTCAAAACATTTGTCACGTGACTTCGTTTTTAAACTTCAAAGACAAGTGCCGACTGGCGTTCCGGCTGGGGATCCGTGGCCCTTGAGTGTTTGTTTTTGGGCAAAACAAACACTCAAGGGCCACGGATCCCAGGCTAAGTAGAGCAGAGTAGAATGAACATAAACAGTTGACACTTCGTCCTTTTTTTTTTTAATATTTGTTCCTGAATTTATTACGATATGTACAGTCGAAAGAAACCCCAAAACGTTCAGAAGCTTCAGATATTATTAATTAATTTTAATATAAGAATAAAATTCATGCAGGGTAAGTTTAAAAAAAAAACAATAAAAAATAACCACAAAAACCTAACAAGAACAAACAGAAAAAAACCCACAGCGTTTCGACAAATTCTTTTATTACCTCTTTATTTTTCTATGAGCTTTCATTTTGTTTTTTGTATTAACCTTTAAATTTCTGCTATCAAATTTTCATGAAATTTCTAAAACTTCTTTCCTGTAGCATCACCCATCCAGCTGCGTCTTTCGGTACATTTTGGACATAACTTTTTGGCTATATTACATTGTTTAGAATGAGGATCACTGACGTGGGTTAAGTACCCGAAACGTGCATATCTGGTCCATGCTACTAATTTATCTGTTCTTACATAATGCCATTGGATTTGAAGACATTTAACATTTGTACCACTTGGTGAGTGCCACTGCTGGTGGACCAGGAGTCCCCGAGGGCGCATGTACCCAAGTTCGATCAACTTAATTCTGTTTATCGTTTCTTCGACGCATTCGAAAATTTCTGCTATTTAAATTTCTTGAAATTTCTATAACGTGGGTCCTGTAGCATTATATCCCACCCATCCTGCTACGTCTTTTGATAAATTTTTGGACATAACGTTCACACTTTTTGGCCATTTTACATTGTTTGGATTGAGGATGACTGACGAGTGTTAAGTACCCGAAACGTGCATGCCTGGTCCATGCTGCAAATTTAACTGTTCTTAATTGATGCTATTGGATTTGAAGACGTTTAACCTGTACATTGTAAGTGTGTAATAATCTATTCATTTTTAATATTTTAAGGTTGTAAAATAAAAATCGTATAAAATAATTCATTCCATTAAGAATATAAAAATAGAAAAAAGTAAAAACTTTTTTTCATCTATTGAAAGGACGGACATGCCTTTTTGCTCATTCTGAAGCATGTCAACATAGAAAGGAAGTTTAAAATACAGACGGCGTCGGAATTCTTCATTACAGCTCTGTTAAAGTTTACAGAAAACAAAATGCTTGCCATGACACTATTTATACAGGATAGAAAAATCTGGTGTGAGAATGGCAAAATGATAGCAACTAATTACAAGATTTAAATATTTATTCAACACCACGTGTCTTCAAGTGTGTATTAATGAAACCCATCATCCAATCAGAAAAGCCGGTTAAACAGGAAAGCCGCGAATGAGAAATTCGCAATACCTTTTTAATTAGTGAAAACAATAGCATCTGGCAAAGGTCTATCATTGTTAACTCTCTGATTTATAGCGTATCGTGGATGCTTATTGTCTGACATGTGTTTACCAAATATAATAATCGAACACACTGAAAGAATAATACTGATCACGTGACTGATTGTACAATTGCATCACATGACAGACTTTTGGAAAACAATAATAACTGATTTTATTTTCACTTACAGACAGACCAACAACAGAAATGTTTCATATTTCATTTGACTGTCTTTGTAGTTCTCTTTGAACGTATTTTGGTGTGGTTGTTTGATGTGTTGTACGTTGTCCGTTGTCTTGCTGGGGATCTCTTTCCTATCATTCTATGTAACAATGATAAATAAATCTTGAAAATCAGAGAAACAAATATGAATGCGATTGCCGACTATATACATGTATTAAAATGATGAGTTATTGGTGTGTTTCAAAAGACCCAATCTGAATTCAGAATCTATTATTTTTAAACAAGAATATCTGTATTTGCTAATTATCTATGAATGGGGCAAAGGAATCGTTTGTTCCCACACAATATAAGATGATATACACTACCAAGTCAATATGTTATCAATCTTACCCTACCTATTCACACACATAGCGTAAGATATGACATCCATGGTTAATATCATAATTGCAGTCAGACAACACCAAGGTCAATATGGGTAACAAAGTGAACTTCGCTGGAAAAACCGAGGATGTATGATTTTTGTTAATAAAGAGACAACGGTTACCCCTTGTTATGTTTTTATTATCAAAATTGTCAGTTTGTCATTTTTCTGGATTAATCTCATGTTACTATTTTGGTATTGCCTAATTTGATCCATTCTCCTGTTTTATCTTTTCTGCTAAAGTGCCGAATAAAGCTATCATGCAGGAGATACTTACTCTCCCCGGTCACGTGATCTAATCTCCATTGGGGAGTCAGTTTTGCTACTATACTAACTGTGTTGGTTTGGCGTTAGCATTTTTTCCTAGTTTGGTAAACACACTGATTAATTTTCGGACTCTTATTTGGGGTTTGTTGTAGATTTGTGTTAAGTTGACCGATTTATCAAACTTAAACCGAATACAACTAATAATGAGACATTTTACCCGCAACCAGGAAAGACACTGCAAGAGTGACTCAAAAGAAAATTGCCACTTACTTTGTTTGACGGTAAACTATTACATTTTCGGTTGTTATTATTACATTTTTGGTTCAGGACGATCATATGGAATATTTTCGACTACGACAAACGTACGATGATTGTCTCACCTTTATCTACGTAGTCAGAATTGCCTAAATGTTCATTAAAATATCCAAGAAGTAAAATCCTTGCACTGTCCCTCCAAAATTGCCTTGGTGTCATTTTTTCTAAAAAAAATGTCTTTACAAAATTTAATGTCAAAATTTTGTTCCAATCAAGCTTCATTAAACACTTATTGGTATTATTACCGTCAGTCATGACTGACGGTATACTGTAATCATTCGTGACCTACTTGCACGGAAATAATACCTCTTGGCAATATGATTGGTTGACAATTGCAAAAAATGCAAATATTCGTCTAGGTTATTCAATCCCTGTAGATACGATTCTTTCATAAAGTTGGCTCAAGAGTCTAGCTGACCTAACAATTGGAAGTCATATCGTATCAATGCATTTTCTTCCGAGAGATGCATCGAAAAGTCCTTGTAGTGATACGTCCTAGAAGAATCGCACATCCTCGGAACTTTCCGTCGCTTGAATCGGAATAAGTTTAAAAACGAAAACAATGCATTATACGGATCCGATTTTTTCTTACTAGAATATAAAGTCAGCTAACTGACGGCAAGCTTTTTGTAAAAGCTAATACTTGTAGCTACACTCATTGATATCCGAAACTTATTCTTGCGCTAAATATATATTTTTTCTTAATATCAATAGATAGTCAATAATTATCTCCACAAGTTTCGATATTTTGGAAAAATATCAAACGCCGAATTAAAACTTGACCGGTTTCATTAGTATCATCAGGAAATGAAGCCTGTTAAGTTTTAATTTGGCGTTTGTAATTTTCCAATATTTTTTCTTTTATATGTTAAACGTCTTCAATTTCAATAGCATCATTTTAGAACAGATAAATTTGCAGTATGGACCAGACATGTTCGTTTCGGATACTTAACCCTCGTCATTGATCCTCAATCTAAACAGTATTATGTCCAAAAATGTACCGAAAGACGTAGCGGGATGGGTTGGATATGATGCTAAAGGACCCACGATTTAGAAATTTCAAGAAATTTTGAGAACAGAAATGTTCGAATGCGTTAAGAAACGATCAGCCGAAGTCGATCGAACTTGGATACATGTCATGGCGATAATTTTAGATTTACCAAGGCATGCTGAAAAAAATGACCACATACAGTATAACGAGAATTTTTCATGAGCATAAAATTTAGCGATTTAAGTGAAAATTTAGGTGTCTTTATTTTCGCGAGTACAAATGTACGCGATTTGAAAAGAGGATAAGCGAATGAACCATAGATTTCTTGTCAGTCGTCCTTTGATTTACAATTTATTAACATGTGTCTTATCAAGTTCCGTCAAGGTACAAAGACACTTTAGTAAAGCTTCAGTAAGAAACTAAATCTGCAATTTATGCAAATTCTTAGAGAATTTTTTTTTGTTAATTAGTACTTACTTTCGCGTTTAGAAATTACTCGAATATTAGTATCTCACGAAAATGTTTGCTTGTACGATAATACATATGATTTAGTAAGACTGAAAAATATTTTTATATGTTTGTCAAAGGTAATATAATTCTAAGAGATTTTTTTTAAATCTTCAAACATTATTTGTTCATTTAAGTTGGGGACATTTGATGAAGAAGGATACGTTTATATCAAACAATTTCCAGAATTTATGTATACTTGAAATTATAAAATAACGTACTTATAGTCATAGATGTTACATGTGACGTTGTTAATTGGCATAACGGCTTCTCGAAATACTGGATCATCATCTCTATTGGGGCATTAAGATTAAATGAAGCGTGACAAAGATTATCAGACCGTGACAAGTCTAGTGCACGGATTATCTTTTTTGCTGCTAATCCCACGTAGATAGTATCTTGAAGTCGCAATTCGACCCCAACAAGGTCAGAAGCCGACCCAGTGGTAAGCTTTAATAAGATGAAGAAAACAAAACAGATAAAGGGGATTATTATCTACGTAGGAATACGTGTGAAAAAAAAAGACAACATTAAATAAAAAAAAAGAATTGATTTAGCTATACTTGGTTTTAAATTTCATTAGAACGCTTGCAATTCTATAGAGATTTCTTTCTTTTCCTTCTATTCCCTCCTTTTTTTTTTTTTTTTTTTTTTGTTTTGTTTTGATTTGTTTTGTTTTTTGTAACTCGAATGCAAATTTTAGCGAAAACAGAATTTAATGGCGTATGATCAAGATATTCGAGCAAATTTCATTATTTCATCTAGGAATGATAATCTCTTTCAATTATATGAAAACTCTATGAAAATCGATAATATTTCGCCATTACAAATTTAAAACGTTCTCTAACAATAGGCTATAATTTAGCGCTGAAAAATGAATCGCGCTAAAAAAACAGAACGAGTTCAGATTAAGAGTTTTCACAATATATATAATTTTTTTTTATTGTATGTGTAAAATTGCCATTATCTTTGATCATAAATTGTAGGGAAATGTCTTTCATACTGTTTCTGTAACTTGTGCCCAATCCCATTTCACCTATTGAAATAACATACATGTTTTAAAGAGTAAGTATTTGGGTTTATTTAAAAATTCTTGAATCAAGTCCCATCTGAAAAGACTTACAATGTATTTTATATAAATTCTGAATATGAGTTCTGGCCGTAGAAAAAAAAAACTCATATCATTTTGGAATTTTTTTTATTGTTTTATCCGAGTGCTTGACACAGTGTACTCTAGACAATTTTTTGAGAAAATTGATAAAAGATATTGATGAGTAAAACTTTCCTGTTGTATTCTTGAAACATTGAAGTATGGAGAAATAGAGTGAGCTTTTAGTCTCAAGAAAAAGTAATAAATCTTTTAAGTGCAGAATCTCGGTCAGTGTTAAAATTTGAAGTACCTTACACTCTCTGACTTAGTTTAGTGCTATTAATGGTGGCATTTTAATATAGGAAGCACTTATAAGTTGACACCGCTTATAATTGAAACGGAAGCAGCGACCGCCATTGTGATTAGACCACGTGACTAAGATTTCAATCACTTTATCAAGAATTCGCACCTATCTCTTCACGCATTGCCGCTTAATTAGAAATGAATTCATGCATTCGGGAGTTTTCCCAAAGGGAATTATGTCAGCCCCAGAAAAGTACGAATTTACGAGCTTTTTGTATATTAAGCCGTGGTTGAAATAAAAAAGAAGTTTTGGTTTTTCATTTTCGTGCTATACTGAAAAGCTAGAGACCGAAAAAAATATTTTAGATAGGTAGCCATACTAGCCAATAGCACTTTAATGTTTTGCAAATTCTCTACCTATTTGATGTGTCACGTGAATAGACTACTCTGACCAATCGAATGCAATATAAAAAGTTTTTTTTTCTAAGTTTTAATGTCGTAATCGTAGAAACTGCAATTTTACATTATTAGAAATAATTCGAAAATGTTTTAATTTTTATCTTTCCGTTGTAAAACTTGTCAAAATTCTTTTAAATATAAGATTCAAATTCTCTCGAATTTCCAAAAAGATAAAGCCTTTCTGATTAATGACATAGATCCGGATTTTTTTTTTTTCTTTCTTTTTTTTTTTTTTTTTTTGCTTTCCACCGTTGGATCCACAAGGATCCGTCTTATTTCTTACTTAAAGTCAATATTTCTTACATTACAAAAAGCAGATGGCGGGCTGATATCGACCAGGCACGACGAGACACCGTCCGTTATCATGTTAAACTGATTTTTATTGTATTTTGCACAAACCACCCTGTAGGGTGCTAATATGTAATATGCAAGGGGTCGGCTGCATAAACTTTTATGAAACAAGCACCGTTATGAATGTAAGTAATCTGTAAGTCCCCCACAGAACGCTTAGGGATACAGAGGAAGACTTTTGTTTTGTCAGATATCGTATATTTATAATATTGATGATATTTATAAACACAAATTTCATATTTCTTTAATCAGATAATAACTCAAATTTATCAGTGCACATACATATTTCTACTTCCTGACAACTGCACTTTTACCTTTATTATTACATGTAGGAATAAGGACTTTCATTCCAAAGTTGGAAATAACTGTAAATTCTAATGAGAACAATGAATCAAGTCCTCTTTGTGACATAAAAAAGAAGTTCTTATGGACACAACGTCAAAAGCAAGTCCGAACAACAACAACAACAACAACAACAACAAATCAATATACATTCGATTTTCTTTTTCCTGACAACTCGATTTTACGTTCGATAATTACATGCAGGACTAAGGAATTTAATTCCAAATCGTACGAAAACGTTGGAAATAATCTCAAATTCTAATGAGAACAACATCAAGTCCTCTTTGGAACATAAAAAAGAAGTTCTTATTGACATAACACCAACAATATCCTAAATGCAACATCAGTAAGTCCTCATTGCAACAAGTCCATATTACAAGAAGTCTTAGATCTACATGTAAATTGCAAGAAGTCTAAATTGCAACAAGCCTTTTTTTTTTTTAAATTGTAACAAGTCCTCATTGCAACAGTATAAACAAGTCCTCAAAGAGAACCAGAGCAACGAATCTGTCTCAAAACAACTAAACACAGAATACAAAAAAGACCAATGATGAACTGGGAATGCATGAGGATAAATGAAATGAACTGAATTTCTGTGATATTATACGTGTATCCAAATTTTCAACAATAATTTATGGTCAATACTTTGTTTTCACGAGGAAACCAATAGTAAATCGGAAGTCAAATTTTATTATCACGAAACCAACGGACAAACAAGAAGGAGAAGCAATTTGAAATCTCTAAGGAATATATGGAGTGAGCTCAGGTACCTGGAATGAGTAAGCATCATCCACTAATTTTAAAATTTAGTAACGTCGCATGAAGAATGACTGACTTTGATGGGATTTACATACGTACATTGACAACATTGCGATAAGACTGATACCCAATAATTAGCTTCTTTAAGTATTTTTGTGTGTGCTCCACGAAGTTGGCCGCTTTACATGTTGCCGTTTTGTCGTGTCGATGTGTCTTTAGTTTGAAACAATATCGTATAAAGAAATATGATGTAAAAGAACTAGCTCATCCTGATGGGTTAGGTTATATTCTTCTTTCTGTGCTTCAGATATTTTGGCTGGAGATCATTTCTTTATTTAATTCGGAACCTGTCTTGATAACCTTGATTTTGTTTTCTTCTTTCAGACGAAACATATTTTGCTTTGACGAAGAAGACACCGTGTTAGTTGTTGTTGTTTTGTGTGTGGTTTTTTTTTGTGTACGCATTGTTTTGTTTTATTTTGTTTGAAGAAAAGTAAAATCAACATGGAAAATGAAAGTAAGTTCAAATTTATATTTGACACGAAGATATCAGTGAAATGATACCTTAATTAAAACGTTTCACTGGAAATGCTTACAGCACTCTACGCTAAAGTACAGTTAGGATTCCGTATCGTATTATATTGATATCATATTAATTTCAAAACTGAAGTGTAATGGTCAATTACACCTCAAATTAGATAGATATCAGAGCAAAGTTATTTTATCTACGAAAAATGTATTAAATTATGTCTTAATCTGCTCTAGCGATGCTTCTTCTTTGCGATGGATTTTGAAGGAGGTCAAAGTTTATCTCGTCTTGTCATGACGTGACACGAGAATGCACGAGATTTATCGCTCGCGGTTTAAATTTGTCGACTTAAGTTTGTTCACTACAATATACTTCTTCTCGCCCTTATTAATTGTTAGTTTCTTATCTACGTCAATCCGTTTTACAAGACCACTAATTTCCTATATCATATATTTTGAGATATACTCATGTAAACAAAATTTCTACCATCACAGGCGCGTTGAGAAAATGTTCTTATTTCCGCGGAAGAAATGGCTGTTCTTTGCCGGTAACAAGGCGCGATCGGCGACGCCATGTCTAGGTAAAATCGAGGACTTGGGAGTAAAAATGTAAAATGACTGGGCGGTCTTGAATTCATTGACTTCTCTTGTATATACGAAAACATATGATTTATACCAAAGAGTAAATTCATACTGTTATTCGTGCATTAAGTGAGCGCTAGAATGTCATTTTTCTCCGAGAGAATTGGCAATTTAGTCACGTGACCAAGTAAATAGGAAGTGGTTGTAAAAACTATAGCGCGTCGTAATTTGTAATTTGACCTCAATAAAGTTGGCAGGTGCGCGTACGGGGAACGTTTAGTTTTTGTGGAGCCACAATGTATACTATTTGTTGTTGAATTAGATTATTTCCCAGTTTTTTCATTGAACCCTATCAAGATGGTTAACCTGTATCTTAGCATTGATTTTACTCGGGATGTTAGGTACTTAAGTCGATAAAAGACAAGATAAAGTACATTGATTTCCCTGGGTTTTCAAACAATAGACACACCTTATTTGAAAATGAAAGATGCAATGCAGAGAACGATATTTTCAGTTCATGTTTACAAAAGAAATCATTCAAAAGCAATCAAACTTGCAAATACTACAAAAAATAACATCAATTTAAGGATTCATTGTCTAAAAGTTACGTGATCTATATCAGCCACTCCCGTTACGCATGCGTGTGTAGTGGGCGACATGATATTCCGATTGAGCAGTAATTACGGCATTAATTATCCCAGGTCGATACGGGGGGTCCCCGGTGCCGGAATTCAAGCTTCATGAAGGGGTCCACCCAAATACATATTGTGTCTACATTATGAAGATGATGGTGAGAATTATTGAACTCGGAGTCAGTTGATGTATCATACAGTTCTATATATAAAAACGACAGGATTCGAATTCTCAATTTCTATTTGAAATATCATTATATAAATGTACCATGTAACTCTATTTGAAAAAAAGAAAATCTCTTTAATAAAAAATAAGAAGAAGATGAATTGCAAAAATAAACATTCGATTTTCAGATAATGCACTGGCAATCGTTCGAAGCATTCCCATTTGATAATTATATAAAAATAGATCTTGCTTGTAAATTAAGAAATTAACGTTCTAGCTCTAGTAATATATATTGCAACATGAAGGAAATTGTATAACAACAATGATACATACATGTAAAATCATAAGACAATATGACAAATATGGATAAAACCATATCCCTATTAAAAAGTACAAAATCGTTAATCGAAAAATCATTTAACCAAGGGCATACAAAACCAGGATAAAACCAGAACAAAGGCAAAGGAACAGAAATAAAAAAAAAGATATGCTAGAAAAACAATCTATTCTCTACAGCAAAGATTATTCCCAAATCTGAGATAACGGAACATTTGATGGAATACCGTCCTCATAGTATGGCAATGAGCAACGCGTACAAATGTCACGGCACTGAGTGTAGCACTGTCTAGCACATTTTCTGTCTCTGATTTTTATATAACTCTACACATTTATCTGTAGTCCTTCATATCAAATTTGAAACGATTGAATAAGAAATCTCTTTCTAAATCCTTTTACATATTGTGACATTTAGGATAGATTATGGATAAAGGAATTGCATATTGTTTACTATCCCTTTGAATGATTACTCCCTTTGAAGTTTTTGCACGTACATGTACACCAAAACCACAGAATAGGCAAAACATCAAATCTCTACTCAAGAGGAGTGCAGGCACACATATATGTGATAACCAATTACACAATAAAGTGCATTTGAATTGATTACATGCGTTATTTTTGTTCAATATGAAATAAGACTACATGTGTAATAATTCTATCAGAAACAGGCAATAAAGCCACTGACGAAGTCCAGATTGAGTAAAATCTTTGACATCTTTCACATGTAAAAGGGGGCAGATGTCCCACACCAGGGACAAACAGAATTTATCAGTGTTTCTGGCTTGCTATCAGTGTACTTAATTCTTGTAAATTGTCGATTTCGTCAAGGTTTATTCAAAACTGGAAATCCTCCAATGCAACAAAAAGTAGCTCGTCTAACTTGTAACTGTCAGGAAGATGGATGATGGAAAGAGCACTTAAAATCATGGAAAACATTTTTCACTCTTGAATTTTATTCGGCTCCATGTCACTGCCAAGAAGAAGGGAGCAAGAGGGTAGTATTCCAATTATTTCATTGAATGGGAGACTTACTTTATCAAACAATAAGGTAACGAGTTCATGAAATACTTATTGTCATAATCATGGAGGAATGAGACGCTTACACATTTGTATCAGTTTCATTTTGTTTTACCCAAAATCCTTTTTAATTTGTAACGCATCAATTTGATTTTAATCTCAAAATCCTTTTTATTTTGTAACGCATTGGTTTTAAATCTCGATGTACTGAGAATCGAAGAGCTGCGCATTTCGGATCTCTTGGTAAAAAGTATTTCGGAACATTTCTAGTTAATTTCCGCATTTCGGAATTTGTTTCCTCACTTTAAAATACAATCTGACTTCCGGTTATTGTCCTCTGTTATACTGGGCTTCGTCTGAATAATCTACAAATCGGATGATGCATGCATTTGAAAAAAAAATTCCATGTAGGGTATATTTTCCAGAAGATTTTCATAACAAAAAGTCTGCATGCTTTTTGGATACCAAGTGTTTATTTTTTGGGGGTTTTTTTTTTGCCTTTACAAATATTTCTAATATTTCTTCTTGTATATTTTCAACAAACAATAATAATAATTTGATTTTTTTTAATATTTTGGATTTCGCACATGACAATATTTTTCATTTATTCATTGAAATACTACTAATTGTCAATAGACTTTCATAGGTGACTGAGGATAGTATGAGTGAAAAAGGAATTTGGTATAAAGCTTTGCATCATTTATTACAACAAAATTTAGAAAGAAACATATACTTAGCTGTCCTCTTCATGGAATTATCATTCTTAACAATGGGACGATAAACTGATTGATGAAAATTTGAAATATGATATTTATGCATAATGAACATCTTATTTCACGGTTCACGGAAGAGTATACAAAATATAGGATAATAAATGCAAAATTGAAGACAAAAATTCAATAACCACAAACATACTTCTGTACTTGGAAAATAAGATACATAGTAAAAAAAGTTGTATAGAATTTTATATCAACAAATTTCGTTTACTCATTTCAGTAATTACAATTTGTTGTTTTCTTCGTCTCTACCACTCATTTTCTTTAATGTAAGCAGCACGCTGCCATGATATAATTACCATATACTGTATTAAAGATGGATTATTGGATAATTCAATTTATATACCGTCGAGGCAATTTGGAATATCAGTGGCCGCTAGATTGAAATTTATACAAAGAAATTGAAATATGTTTGATCGTATTCCAGCCATTAGATTCAATTGCAATTCGATCATACAATTTTTCTTGCAATAAACAGCACATTCAAAATTATGTAAGAATAATGCATGGCAATATAAATTATATGTGTCATATGCGATACAGAAGTATCTTGGCATGTACCTATTAACCCCATATCACAAAAACGTTTACAGACAGGAAATACTATTTCGCCCTTTCCATCTACCATTCGGTAAGGTCCTAATAAGACGTCATTGCATTCAATTACACTCCTACATAATCGCCATTATGGATACTGCGGGAAATAGCTCATACCATCTTTGCTAATTAATAGTAATGGAAAATTGTGTTTACCCATCGTTTAATTATTCGGTAAATTATTAATTCTTCCCAGCTAACGCTGACTTGGCGTCATCCGTGCCGTCTCGGCTACGGGACGCAGTTGGTGTCCACAAAGTTTACGTTTTTGAATTATACTTTTGGTAGGAAATGCGAATTTTAATAACGAAATCTCTGTCAGTATGTAATAACAAAGGAGTCAATGTCTGCATGCGGTCAGTTAAAAACGCTTAGCTTACTACGAAGATCCCATTGCGAGGCTGACAATTTCATGCAAATTAGATTATGTTTTTGTTTACAGTATGGATGTTCTTAATTCTGTAAACTGAAATTTGACCACGAGGGTACTGAACTTTGACAAAAACTTTGAGTTTTTGCTAATGTCTGACGTATAAATCAGAAATAATTAGAGAAGAGAAAATACAATTTAAGCAAACCATAGTGAAAATTTTGAATTGAATATTGCGAAACAAACGTTTTTATGTCCTTCTAAACGAGGAGTAAAATAACGTCCAAATCCAAAAGAAATTTATAAAAACTGATATGTTATTAATTAATATATTTAAGACTGCAATGAAACACACACACACACAAAAGAATTATGGAAATTCTTCCAAAGATGTAATTTAAATTGCAGAAAGATTTGATATGAAATGCAGAAAAATGTTTGCTATTTAGACATGGCGTCTCTATATTCTGGTAGAAATAGAAAATGTCTCACATTAGTATCTATTTGTAGACAAGTTTTATTTTCAGATAATAGAATCCTGTCTTAATGTAATCATAGCAACGATATACAATAGGACCTATTCTTCTTTAACTGTTTTTGAATTACACAAGATGCATGCTTGGAATTTATTGCATGACTTGCTTTATAGCTATACTGATAATCTGATTCTAAATAGAAAGCGTTGTTAATTGATATTTCGTGAGTCTTTATGTAAATGCTCATTTCAAGAATATCTTTATTAGCTGTTCCTTTTTGTTTCCTTTTTTTGCTTTTGACCGAACTGAAATTTCATTTAGTTACAAACCCCTCTGTCTTTTAACTGTTGTCCTGCTCTTAAAATTTGAAACTTTATAATTGTATATGATTTTTATTAAAGCATTTTATATGTTTTGTCCAAATAATAAATTTAGAGTATTAGAGTATTTAGAGTATTAGAGAATTTAGAGTATTTAAAATTTAGTTCCTTTTTGTAGCGTTGTCCTGATTCTTCAAATTTTGTTTCAAATTGAACAATAATTTCCTTTTATCTTTTTGTATCCTTTATCAATTTCCCCTCTGACAATGATGTACAGAATAATTCCCGTATGCCTAATGCTTTTGATATATATTTACCGAGTTTTTATGTAATCTAAAAGAAAGGAGGGGATCTCCAATAAAACTCGATAGCAATACCCATACAAAATTCCGAAACACCCCTATGCGAAATGCTGAGATTTACTGTCTAGTTTATAATGCTATCTTACAAAGGGAAGGTTTTTTTTATTAATTCGGCAATTAGTTCTGCGCTTCTTAGAATGGCTCTGTGTGTAATTGGAAGAGTTATTCGCATATAATCCGGATAACCACAACATTTGCTATGAATATAATACAGAAACTAGTAACTGTTTAAAATAAAGTTGGCACCGGGTACACGTTGGTCTTCCTCCTTTTATGTGTTGTCATTCGTGTTTCATTTGCGCCTTTGCTTTGTGACTTTTATTTTAGGTCCATTCACTCTGAGCAACTTTTGCTTTAAGGCATTGGGGATATAATACTCTTTTTTTTTCTGTTGTTTTGATAACAGAATAGACACGCGACTTCGGCAATGTTTGGGATCATACATTTTCATGGTGAGTTGAATGAAAGATTTAAAAACATTTTAAAATATGTATATAAGATATGGGAGTACCTTTCGAAGATATTGTTAACCTTAAAATAGCTGGTGGCAGTCCAAAGTTGGCAACGGGTGCAATCCTTTTATGTAATGACATTCGGGTTTCAAAGGTGTCTTTGATTTGTTTCCTTTGTGTTTTGTCCTTGTTACCGGCAGTCATGACTGCCGGTATACTGTAATCAATCGTGACATACTTGCACGGATAAAATAACTCTTGGCAATATGATTGGTGAACAACTACAAAATATGCAAATATTAGTCAAGGTTATTCTGAATCTGTGCATAAGATGCTTCCATCAGGTTGGCTGAAGAGTCTAGATGACTTGACAAATGAAAGTCATATCGTATCAGTGCATTTTCTTCCGAAAGATGCATCGAAAAGTCTTTGTACCGATACGTCCTACAACAAATCACAGATCCTCGGAAATTTCCGTAGCTTGAATCGGAAATAAAAACGGAAAAGCCCGGAAATGTGCGATTGGTCTAACAAGAATAAAAATCGTTTATTCCATTTTTTTGCTTACTAGAATAATGTCAGCTAACTGCCGGCAAGCTTTTTGTAAAAGCTAATACTTGTTTCAAGTGTTCTCGTAGACTCTGCTTCATTCTTGTTGTGTTTGTTAGGTGTCCATTGTTTACTACAGTCATTTATGTGTACTCTGGGTGGTCACTGCAACGACGTGGCAATGGACATCTTTATCTTTATTCATCTCTAATTGTGTATTCTGTGATTGTTTCTTAACTGTATATTCGGTGATTCTTTCTCAAATAGAATATTTGGCGATTGTCTCATTCGGCAACTGGCTCTCAAATGACATATACAATGTTTGTGTCGCAAATTGCATGTTCATTTTCTTTTTCTCAAACTTCATCTTTTCAAACGTCATTATTCTTTATCGTTTCACAAATTGCATTGTCGATTATCTTTCCTGAAATAGCATTTTTTATTATCGCTTCTTAAATTGTATATTGTGCAGTTGTTGTAAAAATAATTAATTGTTTTTAAACCTGCAATATTCGGTTATCATTTCATAAACTGCAGATACAATGTTTCCCAAATGGCTTATTCAGTTATTGCTTCTTAACATATTTTTCAGTTGTCATTCAATCTGTATATTTGTTGATCTTTTTTCTCAATGTGCATATCTGTGAACTGAAAATCAAATGACATATTCTGTTATTCTTCCTCGAACTGCATATTCAGTTGATTTACTTCTTTTAAAAATGACACTTCTTAAACTGCATATTCGGTGTTTGTTTCACAAGCGGCATATTCTTTTATTGTTTCTCAACTTGTTCTTCATTGATTCTGTTGTTTCACAAATTACATGTTCGCTGATTGTATCTGATGCTTCATTTTCGATGACTAATTTGTTTTGAATATCATAATCTACTTGTGATTGGTTCTCAAACTGCGTATTAATTTATTAAAGAGAAATGCATATATATGTATACTAGTGTTCTGTGATTGTTTCTGAAATAATATTGACGGGTGTTGCATGCAAGCAAAAGATGCTGACTCTTCCTGGGCACCTGGTCTCACTCCAATATCGAGAGTTCGCTTCTTTTCATATGGTGGAGGTTATTGTTTGTTTGGTTTGGTTCCAGTTTTATCCTGGTTTTGTATGCCTTCGGTTTATGATTTTCTGAATTATCGATTTTGTGCTGTGAATAGGGATATGGTCATTATCCATATTTGTTAAATATGTTTTGTGACTTTTTCTGAATCGAAGACTTTTCTCAAATGACATTGGTTATTGTTTCTTAAACTGCATATTCTTTGTTTGTTTCTCAAATGGCATATTCTTTTGTTTGTTTCTCACTGCATATTCTGTATTTATTTCTCAAACTGCACATTCTGTATTTATTTCTCAAACTGCACATTCTGTATTTATTTCTCAAACTACACATTCTGTATTTATTTCTCAAACTACACATTCTGTATTTATTTCTCAAACTGCACATTCTGTATTTATTTCTCAAACTACACATTCTGTATTTATTTCTCAAACTGCACATTCTGTATATATTTCTCAAACTGCACATTCTGTATTTGTATCTCAAACTGCACATTTTGTATTTGATTCTCAAACTGCACGTTCTGTATTTGATTCTCAAACTGCACATTCTGTATTTGATTCTCAAACTGCACATTCTGTATTTGATTCTCAAACTGCACATTCAGTATTTGTATCTCAAACTGCATATTCTGTATTTGTTTTTCAAACTGCATTATGTATTATGTATTTGTTTCTCAAACTGCACGTTCTGTATTTGATTCTCAAACTGCACATTCTGTATTTGTTTCTCAAACTGCACGTTCTGTATTTGATTCTCAAACTGCACGTTCTGTATTTGATTCTCAAACTGCACGTTCTGTATTTGATTCTCAAACTGCACATTCTGTATTTGATTCTCAAACTGCACATTCTGTACTAGTATTTGTTTTTTCCAAACTGCACATTCTGTATTTGATTCAAACTATATAATTTGGTTTCTCGCATTGGTTTTCAATATTCAAATTCTGTGATTGTTTCTGATAAAGGATGTTCGGTGATTCTTCTACTAATACTGTAGAATTCGATTACTTCTCCCAAATGACATTGGTGATTGATTTTTTTAATAACATCATCTAGTCTTTGTATCTCAATTTTTTTCGAAATTGATCTGGATTTCCTCTGAAAACAATAAATTTGATTAGTCTTTCACAACTGGCATATGATTTTCAAATATTATACTGAAAGCTTCCCTATTTTCGCTGGGTGGAAAATGTCGCGAATATAACATCAAGATGTTACGCTTGTATGTTGGTAATATTCGCGGTATAAACGTATCTTCCATCGTAAGAATGCAGCAGGTTTATTTTCGCGTGGTGGAAATTTTCGCGAAGTCCATTGATTCGCGAAACAGCAAAAATTACCCCCACGTGAAAGTTTCCACGTTTACAGTATATGAAACTCTAAATTTGATAACTTAATTCATCGTGCCTCTGTACTGACTTGAAAAATGTTTGAAGAAATTCCTATACTATATTCGATAAGTTATTTCTAGATTAAGGGGAATCTCCCTGATAACATCCAGACATAATAGCTCTGTCCTTATATACCTGTCTCTTTGGCATACATTTCAGATGATTTTTGGAATCTCGCTCTTAATAGATTCGCTGTATGATACTTGCTTTGTTGAAATGCGAATATGGTGCATTAAATTATTATGATAGAACATACATAAGTATTTCAATATTGATTATTTCAACCTCTAGGTTGGTATCTTTTCTGGTGGACTGTTAGTTCCCAAGGGTATCGTTCGCATAGTTTCACTATGCTTCTGCACTGACTTGAAATATATATTACTAACTTTTAGAAAAAATTTTCCGTACAAAATTCGATCCTTTTTTTCTAAAAGTAAGCTCTCCGTGATAGCATCCCTCTGTCCTTAGCTGTTTCTTTGGCGTATCTAGAATTTCGCTCTCCATATATTCACTATTTGGAATTCCTCTCTTTGGGCCTCAAGAATCCCTGATGATACATATTTTTTTTTAAATGCGAATATGGTGCATCAAAAGTATTACGATATAGAACATAATATATTTCAAAATTGATAAATAATCAGCATATATTGTTATTGTCACTAGAGCAACCTATTCATGCAGGGACTGCTTTTATATTGTGTAGTATTACTCTATCCTGTTTCTTTTGATTGCTTAGTTCCTTTTTTCCATTTCCATATTATTTGTATGTCCTTATTTCAATGAATTTTGAACGAATTGATAATGATGAGGAGGAGAAGGAATACGAGGAGGAGGAGGAGAAGGAGGTGATTGTCTTTCGATTTCGACAACTGTGGCAACTTCCAAGTTCTGTTAATTTGCCTGCTACCTCCCAAATATTCTCTTGCATTTCTGAGTCTGCAAGGGGTTTTACCTCGTGATAATAGAATTAATTGTATGGTTGCTTGGATGGTGCCCTCTCTGTTCTTTTATTTCACACAGATGAGCTATGTACCTGTACCCCAAATCAAATTTGACACTATTATTGCCGGTAAAGGGCGACATTAAACTGGGCGGCCATTTCGAGCAATCATCCAGAAATAAAGACGTGTGTAATTTGTTTACTGTACATGAAACTAGATAAGACATTGAAATTATGCGTAGCTTGCAGCATGATTGACTGCCATTATGCATCGGTTTAGTCATTGTGGTAGCATTAAATATCTGCAAGATATATGTGGAAATGCCAGGAATTTACCGCGGATAGAATTTCAGGACGGCCCATGACGACGTAATCAATAAAACAAGGTGTTGACGCCGCTTTTTTGTCCCCATAAATAAAACATTTTGTTAGAGAGAGGGAAATAGTTAATCATAAACATCATACATCTGTTAAAGTTGTATTTTTAAAATGTGATAATGACAGAAGAAACATGACTGGTCTTTTAATCCATGTGTTCTTTTTCAGATTTCACCTAATGCAAGTCATCTTTGAGACAGAGCTGTTTGTATTCCATTTCAAATAATTCAATGTATTGTGACGTTGAAGTATTTTACGTTAATTCGAAATTAAATAGTCTTTTGAAAAAGAGTATTTTTGAAGACGTCGGAGAAAAAAGCCCATACATCAAGCAGACTCTCAAACAAGATATAGTTGGAAAAATGTCTTATTAATACCAGAGTGACAAGGATTTACATGAAATATTATTATTGCCGTCAATGAGCGGCTTTACGTCGGGGGCTCTCCGTCTTCATTACCAGAATCCTTGCCTTAATAAACCCCCCGCTGCCACCGACTCTCGGGGAGCGCGGAGTGGGCTGAGCAGTAATCAGTTACCGCGGAGGAATCTCCGCCTAGATGTAATGCGGCAATCTGAGGTTAAAGACGCATCATTATATTAATAGAGTATGTGTATGTATGCATAACTGTTTATATGAATGTATATTAGTATATGATATGTCGCAAGAGTTTGCAATATTTGTAGAATACATATGAAGAATAAATACATGTATGCAATGTAGTAATACTGATTTATAGACATTGCAATGAAAACTGTCGTTATAATGATGAATTAAAAGTACATTACATTGTATGTAATAAAATAAAATAAATAAATAAATAAATAAACAACAAAACAGTTGGTGGTCTCAGTGTCGTGTTACATATTTGCACAAAGGAACATTTCAGAATTATATTAATCTTACAAACTTCTTTGCATACATTCTATTTTAAAGAGATATATTTTCGATAAGGGCATGATTTCGATATTATATCTTCTTCTTGTCATGAAGTAAACTGAAAGATCGTTGATATTCATTTCAATATTAATCCTTTATTTCAGTCTCCATTATATCACAAAATTTCCATGAGAAGAGTCATTATTATAAGGAAAGTACCAAAGAGGTATCGAAAGTCACCAGTAAAAATGAAAAAGGCAAAGACCTTCGAACGTCTTCCTGTAGCAGCATGCCATGACTTCCTGGCAGTTTTGTGGCACAATCCCGCTGGTGTAATCACAGCGCACCATGATATTTATTAGTGAATAGTTACTATTGAGTGGAAGATTTTTAAGAGTAGAACCAAAAAATGAATTTTTACATTTATTTCGCTCCTTCTCGCTTCACAAACGTCAATTGTGTCAGCTCTCAATTCCTTATCAAAATTTACTTAGGCGCCAACGTGCTGAGAGGTTAAAATTAAGGCCAGTTTACAATATTAAGTCAGGCCAAAAATTGTCTTAATGGATCTGCGTTGAATAAAGGAAATAGTTGTTTTTAATACCCAAACATTTTATCGGACAATGCTCTTTTAGACAGACACAACTCTTCGGCAGAAGAACAAGGTCGCTGTGTGAAGAGTAAGCTAGATGAATTCTGTGAAGCTAACAATACTTTTTTTCAGGCTCTTTGACAGGGAGAGACTTTCAAGTATTTCAATGAATTCATTTATTAGTATTGTACACAGCACAATGGTTGAAACGCATTTTCACAACAAATGTAGATTGGGTCTTTTCAAGCAAACAAATTTACTCGTTGACATCATTGCTTGACATAAAAAACGACATACAAAAGACATATAACAATGGCGTAGCTCTGCTTGAAAAAGTGGAGGGGCACAACATCCCAGGGGGGGGGGGGGGGGAGGAAGAGGAAGAGATTAAAAAATAAATATTGGGTTTTCATGTTCTGTATGCACAAATTTTAACATTTCTGGTGCAATTCTAAATTTTAAGTACATGAATAAATGGCTGGCGAGCGGTAGCGAGCCAGGAATTTTTTAAAGCAAAATATTGACTAATCAGAAAATACTGTCTGTGTCCTCTATCATTAACATATACATGTAATGATATTCTATATAGTTTGAGTTAAAGGTATTTTGCAGTTTTTTTATATCTGTATGACCAAAAATTACGTTAAAAAGTGGGGGGGGGGGGGGGGGGGGCACAAACATACTTATGCCCCCCACTTTCAAAAGTGGGGGGGGGGGGGGGCACGTGCCCCCCCCCCCCCCCTTGTCCTACGCCAGTGTATAATGCAATCAAAATAAAAACTTTGTATGTCAAAAAGAAAATAAAACTTCGAACGATGCTGAAATTAACAAAAGCAATTAAGACGAGAATGGTATGTTCTTTTGCCAACTTTGGTGTGGCTGTTTTGGCACGTCAGTCGACACAAAAAATCCGCTGCATATAGTATTTTGCTCCTTAGTATGTCAAAGTACATGTACATGCAAGTATAGTACGTCATTTAAAAACTAGCTGAATCCAAATCACGGAAGCCCACTTTGCAAACCACGTACAGCATGCACATGGAACCTCTGCTTCCTTTCCAATAACTAAGGTTACGAAAAGCTAGTCCCATTTGATAAAGTGCAATTAATGTATTTTAATTATGTAACATCTTGTAATTTATCACCCGTTTCGCAAAACGGAACGACCAACCGACAGTTATACTACCTACATGTTTAACCTAATGGAATGGCTTGTATGGTGTTGAATTCGTCTGTCTTCCGATGTTGAATTTGAAATTATTTCGATGTATATATAACAAGTTATTAAAGTCACGAAACACGTAAGTCCATGTCAATAGTGTTTGGAAGGGAAAGTCCATGGGATCTACCTTTCGTGTACCGATCCCCTCGATCGGTACGGTCTTGTTGCAACTTTCAGACAGGAACGCTTGGTGTGCAGCAAATACATAGGTATTTCTTTGGAACCAGTACGTTCATTTATTCTTTTGCTTTTGTATTGTTCTATTTTGTATAACATACAAACAATCGAATGCTTTTCTGTATAATTCATTTATATTCATGATTTAAATTTCGAAAACTTATATTATTATACATTTCTTCGAATCAGAGCAAAGTTTTCAACGTACAGCAAATACTTTGAAATAAGTACGCAAAATTGAGACAACTTTTTTGAGACAACAAAATTGAGACAACAAGTTATCTTTATAATCAGAATCATAAAATATCAAGCGTAATCTGTCTCTGCTCAAATAAAGAAGGAAAAATTATCAAACAAGACATAATGCTGCAATGACCATGTGCAGTGAAACACGCATGCAAAACAAGAGCATCATATAATGCAGCCAGAAGCTGCTAGGAGCGGACAAATTGAGATGTGCATATACCTTATATCATGTTCTTGAATTAACTTCAATTTCAAAACGAATGATCAAAACATTTATACAAAACCATTAATTGACTCCAAACTCTGTTCTTGCTTCCCCACATTGAATGTTGTTTCATTTGTGTTTCTTCGACTTTGGTTATATGGTTGAATTTGCCTTTTGTGTATATTGTACATGTATTTAGATTTTTTTATATATACTCTGTTCTTGCTGCCTCACATTTCGGTTTGTGTCTCTTCGACTTTGGTTGTATAAATTTGCCTCTTGTATATTACTTGTGGCGTTTGACGGAAGACTCTGTATTTGCTTCCCCGCGTTGCACTTTCTTTTATTTGTGTTTCTCCGACATAGGTTGTGTATTTGATTTTTCTGTAAGTATATTGTGTTTGGTGCAGTCGCCAAACTCTGGTTTTCGTTCTGTTTGGTTGTATGGTTGTATTTGCCATTTGTGTATATTGTACATGTATATTAAGTGTTTTTGATACATCATTGACGACAAACTCTGTTCTTCCTACATGTACCCCTCAGTGTACTTGCTTTTATTTGCCTTTTCTGTATATGTTGTTACATCTTGTTTTGTGTTTTTCATGCTGAAGTGGTGGAATGCTATTGGGATCTCTTGGTCACTCGTACTATATTCATGTTTTTTTTTTTCCTTTTTCCGCAGCGAAATTTATGTGATCAATTTCAAGAGGAAGTCAGGTCCCTTAGGATATCAAATGCAAAATTGTTTTCTTCCATTAAGGTTGGATATGCCATCTTTAGAAGTACATCATTGGCTGACACAAATGGAATATAAGGGTTAATATCTTATATATATGGGTGAAAAAACATTATAAGGAACATAATAAACAGCTTATATTCCTTCTTGTCGTCTCTAATCTACATACTCGTCCAAAACAAATGCCATATGTGTACTAATTCAATAAATCCGAAGCGGCCCTCTGCCTATTACCAAATTTATCGTCGAGAATGGGGAATTAGATTGTTTTCCACCGATCAAATTATATGGATGCGCTATTCCGTCAAACCACTTGGCATCCACGGAGATATTGATCCGTTATTGGTTTCCTCCTTTAGATACCAGCCAATTGACATCTTGATCTTCAGCGGCGGAGATCCAATTGTTACCGACTCCATAATTAACGCACTACAATATTTCTTTGACAAATAATTTGTCGACTGTGCTTGTTTGACAACAACGAGTGTTTGATTTTACAAAATTGTGACACATTTTATTAGTTGTCTCTTCATTTCCCCAAAGGGAAATATATAATAATAATGACATGGATGGTAAAAGTTAATGCTCCCAAATTTGGCACAGATAATTTGTGAGTGAAGATCTATAATTATTTTCTCTGAAAAGAAATGGACAAAATGCAGCAGAAACAAAAAAGAATAGAAAAAGACAGAACAGGAAACGTTAACATTAAAAGAAAATAAATAATTGAAAAAATAAATGACTTCATTTAGAAAAAAAGACTGCCAATGATAGACGCAGACATGATATGGCGACAGAGAAACAACTGATGTAAATAAGAAACTAGAATAAATAAATCATAAATATAAGTTATGACAATCGACACGTGTCTCTTGTTAAGGGATGTGCCACACACATCCAACACCCTGGTCGACATTCATTTGTCGATCTTTCTTCTTTCCGCTTACACTTTGCACATGGGAAAATTCAATCATATGTAGGTAGGGAAAATAAATTATAAAGAATCAATCAAACAAATGAAAAGGAAAAATAAAATAACACACTGATAAGAAATATACAATTGGATATGTGCAAGTGTTTAGCGCGGGTGTACTTTACTCAATATTTGGAAAAACACTGGCAATTTACAGCACCGGAAGTTTCTGCCTTGTAATTCCTCACCGTTTATATTTTTCCCATAATTTTATGAGCTTTCTCTTTCCGTTTGTGATCATACTCAACGCATCCTCATTCACGCTTCTCAAATTTTGGCATTTTAATGTCTGTTCGACCCGCTCACTGGAATTAAGAAAATGGATCTTTCTGATATATGAATAAGTGTAAATAATTTACACTGATTCGAATCCATTTCCATCTTTATCACGGTAACTTTCCCTTTGTATTTCCGTTCTCTAGGATTTTAGTTCCGACGCCCAAACGTGTTGCGGCCACCCTGTCCTGCCTTTGGATTTTTTATCACAAATCTGCGTTGGTGACTGTTCGTTGCCACTTGAATGGGAATTTTCTTGCTGCACCTACAGGGAGAAGACGATAATACAATGCTAATTAGATTTACTAGATAACCATGATTCCGCCGACTAAAAGTTGTGAACCTATAAGAAGAGAATGAAAAATATGATACAAATGCAAATCAAAAAAAAAAAAATTATGCACATTGTCGATTTTGCGCTTGATAAAGACCAAGAGGCCGAAATTCTATATACTTGAGTGCTTGTGTGTTTTTATTTATGATAGAATGATAATTAGATTTACTAGTTAAATAATTATGAATCTACTGTCTACAAGCTGTGTACCTTTCCCAGTCAGCAAGTTATCTAGGGCAAGACGATCGGACTTTTTTATCGCTAAGAAAAACATTTATCTTTGGTGTCATAGATTGTTTACTACACAAGACTTGCTTAGTTCGGGTCCAGGGTGTTCTAAGTTCAAACAGTATGGGTGATCTTGATTAACCTTTGACCTCAACTGTCAGCCATTATCTGAGTCTGCCATTTTATATATTGTAATTAGAGTAAAAAATGTTGCAGCCCTAAGATAGCGGTAAGACAGACTCACGTCCGGATTTTTTTCGAACACGCATTCTCATTTCATGAATAAAACCCAATAAATATCGTTACAATTAGAAACAATAGCGTACTACTATAGACCACATTTTCCGGAACAGGTGTGTCGGAACTAAATGCCGGAGCCATAAATTTTAATTTAGAGGGCTGTATTAAATGTTCCGGAAACCAAAGAGGTAATCTCCGCTGGCAACCTTTGTAAAGAAATGATGGGTCAAAGAATTTTAATACATTCATCATAATACTACGTAACACGTATCAAAATAAATTCAACTGATGCATGTTTACTCTGCCATCCGCCGTGAAGAAAAGTAGCTTAATTGTTTGTAAGCAAATCAAGGCCTTGAAAAATATGAAAGAAAGGTAGATGGAAAGAGAAACTAACGCTCCCTTTTCGTAAATGCTTTGTTTTTACGAATAGTAAAAGAAAATCGATGAATAGACCAAAGTGGGATTTTGATGTTTTGACAATTTGTTTTAAAGGAAATGGAAGAAGTTTTCAGAAGGACCATCCTGCATTGGTCACAGCGGAACACACCCATAGGATGCGACAAACAATGGACGTCAGACAAAACAACTTTAACTAACAACAGGGGACAATACGATACACACAAAAAGGGAGGGGACTTAAATAGGCTTCGTCTGTTGTCCAATCCTTTTCAAATCCTTTGAATAAAATATTGTTTAAACTAAGATGCACACAAAAACACTCATGGTCAAACAAACAATCAAAGCTGATACACAAAAACATGAAACACGAATCATAAATAGAGGAAGAAGACTGTGCACCCCATGGCGACTTTGGATGGTCATCTACTATAGTAGTTCGGTTTGTTCAAACGTTGAATTACAATAAAATCAACTTTTTCGTCCTAACGAACCAGGTGGTCCCGAATTTTTTGCAACCATCCGACAAGCTGACGCCAAAAGTCGGAAGAGTTGCATCAAGACTTTCTCAACATTTTAATTACGCGTACTTCATCATAACTGCGGTAAGTACATATTTATGTATCAGCAATATAACAAAGTTAGATACAAAGAAATTATAATTCACTGCGTAGTAAAGCAAATAGCTTAGGCAATCAAATGTACAAAAACTCAACTAAAGCATTTAGCTATCAATCATGTTTGCCGTAATAAAAGACATAATGCTTGAGACAATGAATTTTACGCACAGCATATCGCGATAGTATCTGGCGAGACACGATATCGCGGAGTGACACGGCAGGGGTGATGCGGTTCTACACAGCTCTCACGTGGAGACCTGATAACTACCGTATCGGATATCATTCCGCCGAGTCCTCCCTTCTCAGCGATTCTTATCTTAATGACAGTATCAAAGTGCAATTTTGTAATATTGAAAAAAAAAAGGTTTTAAAAAATTCGACTAGGTCGGCCTAATGAAGAAAATAGAAGAAAAATGAGTATACAAGTTTCATTATCTAAAATCTAAAACTCGACAATTCAAAATAACCCCCCCCCCTCAAAAAGATAGAAAACAGAAAAAAAGAAAGAAAATCTTTGCACGAATAAAATGAGCGTAAAATAGTACACTCGGCCTTTCATCCCATCGCCTGTGTGCATATTGATCATTAACGTTAATATCACTTTTGGGATCTCACAAACACAATTAATATTACTATATTTCCCTATAAAACATGGAATGAAGAATGAGAATTGATAATTGAAACTGAAATCATTTGAGTAATGAAATTTTCGAGATCGTGTGCCAATTAATGGAACGACGAGCATCGTTTTCAAGGGGATTGATGGAACGTACGCCGTACATGCACGCGTTATAGTGTTATTTACCCTTTTGCTCACCTCGTTTAGTTTCAATTGTAAATAAATTTCAAAAAAATTAAACTAACAATGATTTGTTTTGATTTCAGATATAGTCAGAAGGGTTATAATGTCTAGTTTTTATTTATATTTTTTCATAATTCTGTCGTACATTTTCTTGAACTTTAAAAACTGTTCACTGAAAAACTGCTTGTATTCTCTTTTACAAATGTTGCTTTAATGTTAACTCATAAGCATCACCAACACCTTAACAACACATTTTGTATATTCTTCTCGTATTTGACTAAAAAATAACTGTCTATTGATCTTTGTTACAATGAAATATTTTTATCAGCTACAAAAGGATGAATTTGATAGAAAGAAAGAATGATATTGCTCGGGCTCGACATTTAGATATAAATAAAGCAAAAGTGTCCGAGTGAAACGGACGTGACGTAAAATTGAAAACCGAAAATCTGCAGGTGCTCGCTAGAAAAAGACTATCATGTATTGCCTTATCTTTAACCTTGGGTGCAAGTCTTGCATCGAGGTGCCCCCGGAAATGTTAGGTATACCAAAAAGTAAATATAAAATTCCATGTTCTATTCCACGCATTCATAAAGATAAAAACGCCGTGATGCCAAAAAACGCCATTGTTACTAGCAAAATAAGCAAAGTGACGTAACAATAGGAAGGACGCTGAAAAATAAAGCATGTTCTTACGTACAAAAACAAAAACAAAGGGAGGAAAATTAAATGCATTTTACGCCTGTTTTAATTTGCACGTGCAATGCATGGCAGTGGATGGTAGAAAATATTGCAATGAATAAAAAGTCATACTGAATTTTGAAGTGAAGTTTTATAAAAAGAATCTTGACCCTATATTTGTAGCTATTCAGTGCATTATCATGGAGTTTATATTTAAATTCAGCGAGCAAAAAAATATATTTTTTAGAAATTTTTGGTATTCCAAAACGTTCTAATTTTTGTTAGTAACGAGATAAATAAACTGCACCGAGGAGCTTATATGTTGGTCGTTAGGGGATGAATGCATACAAGACGAATGGTGGAGCCCTTCCATGTTTAATAAACCTCAATATACAAATGTATGGATAAACATTAAATTCAGAGGGCATGTACCACTATTCTAAACCTTCAGTTTGTCTCTCTGTGGAGCCTGTAGTAGTCGCGTCAAGGTTTTGTTGAAGAATGTATAATTTTATATGACGAATAAAGTTACCTAACTGTAAGCAAGAGATAAAGACTAAAGTTATCACAAATCAATCATTAATTTTCAAAAGATATTGAAAATATAATATTACTAGTATTCGAAACTAAAACGGGTTGCAGTTTCCGGGTTATTAGATACACTGCGATCGTGAGGCAGCAAGTGTAAGACTTCATTCATAAAGCCAATCCATATATATCTCTTATCTATCTGCTTCGTGTTTGTATGTGTATTTTATGTAAACATTAGATACATTCGTAGATTATATCAATCTCAAGTCGTACCTCTCAATTTTTATGTAATAAGAGGGAGTATTTACCATTAATTCATAATCAGAATTCAGATATCAGACATTTCGGCCGTCGTAGAATGGATATTTCAGACATAATAAATTTTTTAGATTCTTTCAAAAACTGATGTTTCTATACTTATAAAAATTTAAGATTTTCTTTTTGGTCGTCGCTCATGAAAAGTACATTAGAATATTCCTAGAAAAATATTTTAAGAAATTGTAATATTTGTTTTCCTCTTCACGATTATTTTTAAATATTCATACACAATTATGTCATTCATGCTGGCATGTTGGAAAATTAAGGGCGTAGTTTTTTGGGTCAAAATGTAATAACGTCATGAATTTGCCCTAATTTTCTTTTTTGAATCACGATTGAGTTATAGGGGAATATAAGATGCTAATTACAGACGGCGTTTTGCTCAAAAACTCGAAAGATTCCAAAAGGCAAGTATGCTATATGAAAACAAGCACACAGTTATTGTTTTGAGATTATAAGTCAGGAATTATATCATATATAAAGAAGCATACAGATCTACAAATGTAGAAACCAAACTGAAAGCCAAACCTTTGTTTCTGGGTTTGAAAAAGGAAGTTTATTGTGGCCCCCCCCCCCTCTATTCATGTAAATTCGGCTGAACAGCATTCTGTAGTTCGATGCATGAAGACAATCATGAATGCTGTCTACCATTCATTGTTACTTCTTTTCTCTGACAGCGCTACTTCAAAGATAAGAATTCAAATATAGAACTCTAATCTCTGTTATAAAGATAAAATTTAGAATTGTAATGTTAGCTTCATAATAGCAGTGTACCCTTGCATGATTCTTAGGTAAACGAGAAAATGGAGTTCCAAATAAAGTGTGACCAGAGAGCTTATTCAATGACAATGATTAGCCAAAATTAAGCACCAAAAAATCATATTTCAGATTAGTAATCCATTGGAGTTGCACTTTTTTGTAACTTTAATCTAGAGAAGGTAATGTGATTTATTTTATTTTATTTTTTAGATATTGTAAGAACTAGCCACATTTTATTTTTCTATAATGCATCTTTTTTTTTCAAAAATAAAATCGCGAACAGTACAGACATTCTATCCGTTACTGTTTACGACACAGGGTTGCTCTTTTATTGAGTTGACTCTCCTGACAGATGGGAGAGAGCGTAAAAGTTCGTGATAAGCTTCTGCACTTAATACCATCAATGAACAATAAAACTCCAAAAAACATGTTACCGGACAATGCCTTGTAATACACTGTAATTAATTAACGTATCGTTTTCTTGGAAACGATAATCGGCGGGCACGACCGAAGCTATATCAAAAAGATAATATCAATTAGCCCAATTTGATTGATGCTGCGGCATTTCCAAGGGAATTCCGATCGCTGTGATGTCATCTTCACCAATCCTGGCTTCGTGACATAATTGTATTAGGCTAAAGTAGCCGGGAGGATTAATTTCATACGCGCAATGATACTATCAACTGATTATGAGTAATGTGTCCCTATCGACGCACGTAAAGTGCATACGAAAGTAGTTTGTGCAGTCAAACCGTCCATTCCCGCTTTTTTTTTTCTCATTCAGAAACTTTCTACGGAACTGTCACTCATTGCCAACTTGACAAAGATATAAACAAAATGTTTATTTTTTCCAAACAAACCACTGATCAAAGTCTCTGAGTGATCGTGATATCTGTCCGGGAACCATAGGTGGCGCTGAGGGTAAAGGTCTTCCGACGCCATTTGTTTATACAAATCCCGTGTACGAGATTATCAGCGAGATTTGAGCTCGTTGAAGACTACGCCGGCATAGAAGAACTGCGCCGTATCCCATAGCGCTGTCTTATCACAAAATGATGATACCGTAATTGATAGGGAATATTATCTAATTATCTCAAGTGTTTCTCAGCCATGCAAAGTTAAAAACGAAGAGGAATATTATTCTATAGTCAATAAAGACACCTCACGACGTGTATTAATTTGTTTTTCATAAGTTTTCAAGAGGGATTTAATTCCCAGTGCTTATAGATGAAATCTATACACACTAGAATTGTAAATACAACGATTGCCCTCTTTGTAAGGCAAATATCGATTCCATACGTCTTTGTATTATGATGAATTGCAAGAAATTTGGCATAACCATGAAGAAAGGTCAGAGATCACTCGGTATAACTTTGCGCTTTTCCTTGTTTTCGAAGATAATGATGCAATTGTATGCAGTACCGTGCATCTTGAGCTAAGAATAACCTATTTTAAGGTCAAGCTCTACTTTCAGGTCGTTAGAACCAAAGTAGAAACGTAAAAAAGTGGTAATGAAATGAAAAATCCATTTTGGATTCAATAAAAAGAAGTAATTCCGAGATTGCGTATACATTTGAATAGGAAGAGACAGTTATTTCTTCTGACAAGCAAAATAAATGCGAATCATTTAAGACTAAAAGCTTCCTCTTTAGTTATGTATTCTTAAAATGAGACTTTGATATATGACTTGACTTCGGGCTTTGGCTCCAAGTTGTAGTGAATCCCTGGTGCCATGATCGGACTCGACAGTTCCTGATGAACGCACGTCTCTTTTACATTCAACTACATTATGGGCGCTAAATTGGTTTCAAATGTTTGAAGATAAAGTTAGAAGTTGGTACTAGTTTACTCAATTAGACGGAGCTTTCAAAATGAAGAAGTGATGAGACAAACGTCATCGCTATGAGTAATGATCATATGTCAAATTTTAAGAGAGAGAGAGAGAGAGAGAGAGAGAGAGAGACAGAGAGAGACAGAGAGAGAGAGAGACCCGTTTACACTATCAAAGTTTTTCTTGTACAAAAAATTTGGTTAAGTTTTTGACGCTAACTTTGATTGTGTGTAAACGATCTAAGAAAACTTTGATCAAAGTGGATGGACTTTGACGGAATAGAACTCCATCCTATTTACTTGAAACTTTGACGGAAGTCCTTTGACGGAAATCGACTAGAGTAGAGATTCAAAATTACACCAGAAGTATTTAAAGTATTGATGAAAGAAATGGAGGCAATTTAGAACGTTGAAAGTAATGAATATAGCAACAAAGACAAAGACGCGATGCAGTGAATTCCATCTATGTTTTTTTTTTATAAATCCTTGAACTCGTGCTTAATTGATCCATATTATGAAATAAGTCCTATGAACAACCACTGACATAAACTATAAAGTTTTCATGAGAAATATTCACAATATTTACATGTACCACGTTTCATGTACAAGTCGCTCAAAGAACTTTCGTGATTTTGAAAGAGATGGTCTGTGGCATTGTTCATAATATTTAACCATTTCATTTTGTTTCAGTCATTAAAATAATAAAACTCCCTGAATACATGAAGAAAGGGAAGCAATGAAAAGAAATATACATGCATCTATGTGCTTCTTTAGAATTGTGATTCAATATATGTTGTAAGTTGAACAACGAAAGGACATGCATGTAGAATGAGCTACATTCCACCCGAAGGGCATTCTTTTTTCTCTCTCCTGTATTGCTTCCCCTTGGTTATAGGTTTCATGAGCTATTTCCTAGTCCTTTTTTCGCGAGTACACAAAAATTGAGGGCTTTGAAGAAACAAAGTTTTATCATTTCATGGTTTCATATACTACAAATATTTCTTTTGGTTTAAAATTTCTGTTAGATCTACGCTACTGTTTAGACCCTATTCACAAAATTTCACTCTGCTCTAATTTTTTTCCCATAAAATCATACGAGGTCGCAAATTACACTTATTCTTTACATTACAAAATTACCTATAGCTCGATTTGCATACACCTTTTAAAAAAAAATAGCCGATGTGGTATACCCCCTACCAATGGGTGGATCAAGCCTAAATTTATAGAATTCAATTTGAAAGAGGAAAAAATGGACAAATAAGCAGTTTTGTCAGAAGTTTTCCTGAAGCCAGTCCCCCCCCCCCCCTCACTTTCAGACGCCGATAGACATGGAGCTTTGTTTTCTTCATTTTATTACACGTATTTCGTGATTTAAATATGGTATCTATGCTTTTGGATATCATATTATTCAATGAATTACTCAACGTTATAATAATCAAAATGATTTCATACTTTGCGAAATTATATGACCATTCTATGTGAAGAAGGCGACTTTGTGTGCTTGCTTTGTTATATTTCTTGGTTGTTTATCATACAGCCAGGTGTCCCCAATTTTGAATCTGCCCAACTCAATCCTCATTTATGCAGATACATGTAACATTATAGAAACAGACAATTCTGCGATATGAATTTACCAGATACATTTTCTTCAAATAAATTTTTATTCATCCTATCTTATTATTCAAGTTACATACACTTATGTTTTGTCTACATTTTAATTAATGACTTCACGGCAAGTTATATTTCGTTTGATTAGAAAATATTGCTTATCATTATCTATAGTATCATTATGATATTTAATGTATAATTCCTTTATATCAATGGTGTTAACGTTTCAAATCGAAAAATTTTGTGTTTTTAAAATTTTCATATAGTTTGCATAATATTCCAAGTAAACTATATCAGGCTGTACCATTTCAATTCTGAAATAACATGAACCTAATACCACGCAAAAAAGTGCCAGGTTTCTTTGAATTTTTAAGTTGAAATAAAATAATCTTAAACTAAAAACTAAACAACTTTATTGTGCTTTGTAATGTAAAGAGTTATGATAGATTTTTTTTTAAATAAATTAAAGAAACTGCTTACAATTATTGTTAAAGTTGCTCTTTTCAGAGAGAGAGAGAGAGAGAGAGAGAGAGAGAGAGAGAGAGAGAGAGAGAGAGAGAGCAGGCAAAGTAAATCTACTATCTACATTATTCCGTTATGTTAATTAAAACAGCAGCGCACGTACGATATGGTTGACCCCCGTAGGGAAAAGCTCAAGTCATATCGGACCTCAAGTAGCTCGGACCATCAACACCTCGGTATGAAGCATTTGTTCTGCTAGTATTCCCGCTATGTAAGTTAATAGTCGGGTTGTCAATTCAAAGAAAATATAAAGATTTGTTTTCTTGTGATGGATGTTTTTCTTTCAAGGGTATGCAAGAAAATGGTTGTCGAAATTCTAAATGCATTTTATTTCTACTTGAATTTGTGTCAATCGAAATGTTCTGAATAAAAAAAGGTTTTCTTCTTTCTAACGTTCTCCCAGTTTCTCGATGACTTATACTTACTTTTCTCCGAAAAGTAAAATTCATCAAAGATTATTAGATATATCTTGAGATATTCGATTTTGTGGTTACATTTTAGTGTAAAGAAATATTTATGGAAAGTTGTAGAAAAAGAAAACGAATTTTAAAAATTATGTAAGTCGCCTATTTAAAATTGTTTCTCAAAATTGCAATTTGATGGATGTTATACAGAGAATAAACAAATTCTGACATGAAGTAAATGATATAAATAATGCACAAAGTACATATATTTTCGTTTCACTTTGAACTTGTTTTGCTCATATTTTGACTGCAAACGATTGAGCGATACAGGTTTGATTTAATTGCTAAAATCCGAAATTTTGCATGAAAGTATTTACATTATATTGCTATTCATTTACTTTCACGGCAAGAGCTTTCTTTAAGTAGACAGATTTATTATCTAAAATGTTCACAAATCATGATTTACATATCCTAAAACTTAGGGGTGTGGAAAATTCCCGCGAGTTATTCCGAAAAACTTTGATGACATATGTAGATTTTCACAAAAATCAGATAAACTCACTATTTATTAATACTAATTTACTCAACTGGAAAGTTTGCGTAAAGAATTCACGTTAAATAACCCTTGGCAAAGCGATAAATTATATATTGTACAAGACTTTGTCGAATTTGAATAAATAATTCCAAGAAACCCCCCGAAAAAATTCGCAACAAAATTTTGAAATCTTTTGGTCGATTTTTTTACGGAACCGATTTCAAGGAACTAAGACATTGTTTGTAAGCTTTTAAATTGTGGAGAGAATTCTGGACATACGATCTTTATGGGAAGACATAATACATTCAATAGGAGCTTATAGCTTTTATATAGGAGATAAGATCGCGTTTTACACGGTTTTAGTACATTTAAGATTCGAGGTAAATATTTTTAAGCGTTCCTGCGGCTACAACCAAAGTTTATCATTTATAATATCTGTGTATGATAATTAGGACCAGTGCGTATTTTGTAAGATAACGGTACGTTTACCCGTAGCAAAATGATTTCTTTTCTCGGGTCAGAGAGGGACTTCAGGATCTTAAAAATTCTAGACGGGAAGTTTATAACAATTTCAAGAATTTTACGTCAATATTTATGTACATGTTGTTATTTTCAGAATTTTAATCATTTTATGTAGAAATTTAGCTATGTCTTTATGTAAGAAAGCCTGTCATTCATTTTCCACCAACAAAATTACAGACGTACAATTATGCCCAAAAAATCTTATATATATGTATACGAATATTTTTTCCCTAAAAGCGAATCTTAACAATTCTTTCATACAATTTGTACGGTGATATAGTTTTCAAAAAATCAAAGAAATGAATCAGCAAATCAGTTTTAAAGAATTGAAAAGAACTGCCTTGACAATTACCTGTTCCTTCAATTTCTCTTTTTCTTTCTCCTTTCTGTCATCTTTCTTTTTTGTTAATTCTGCTTTAAATCCCTTTTCTGTAAGTGTAGGATCGTCTTTAGCTAGTACGTCCATAAGATATGCTATATAACTAGTGGCCAATCGTAGAGTTTTGATTTTGGATAATTTCGTGTCAGATGGAACATTTGGAATACACCCTCTAAGTTGTGCGAATGCTGTGTTTATACTTTGAGTCCTTCTTCTTTCCTTTTTATTTGCCGTTGTTCTTCTTTTAAGGCATCTTTCAAAGTTCTGAGCGTATGGGTCACCTCCGACCCCGTGATAATCAGTCGGACTCGGTGTGCACATTCCATAAGATTCCGGTGACACAGTAATATCCGGGTGGTGGCCGTTAATCCCGACCCCGTTAAGTACCCAGTTCTGAAAATAGGTGGCTTCTGCACAGTGGTCCGCATATCTGTATTGTGGATATTGATAGAATTCATGGCTCATGGGTCCCGGATGCGGATACCCTTGATGTGGATACCCGCTCACACTTAAACTCATGTCAAAAATTTTGATGTTTTGCAGAAAGAAGTAAATGGAATGATAAAAACACAAATCGCGTCCAACACTAGGGGTAAATTAAATAAGATGAAACAAAATCTCTCTCTGCAGTATCTCAAATCAGTGACAGTACGCAGACCCGATCTGAATAATATCTGCAATCAATGTAATTGATTCAAAAGTGTCCCATAATGTAAAGATGTTTTACCAGTATCGTACAATTTTGTTTGACTCCATTCTACCATGTAGCATCTTTATTTACATCTTCAGTGAGATAATGGTTCTAAACGACCTCCAGCCAATCAGCGCTCAGAGAGGCTGAGAACTATTTTTATTCACGATTGAGTTAGGTCCGTGATGTTTAGACCACGCCCCCTTTGTTCTTTATCCGTCGTGTGGGGTTTTCTTTCTATTTTTCAAGTTCATCATTGTTTCGTCCATTTGAAAAAAAAAAAATTCGTAGAAATAAAATTTAAGAAATATACACACAAGGAACTTTATTCTATGTAATGATAAAATGATGAATATAAAAAGCTTTGATGCATCGAGATCAAAATGAATGTAGGAAGAGAGAATTAAATACAATCTATATTGAAGAGTAGAGTGAGAGAAAGAAAAAAAATCACATTACAGAATTTTATCAATGGCATGTATTTATGAGCATGTAACAAGATAAGTTTTATTCACTTATAAATTTCTCACACCCTGTGTATATGTTAGACTTGAATTATTCCTAAACTTTGGGGAAACATTTCGATAGTAAGTGATATAGTGCTTTTATAATATTAACCAGGGCACCTCTATCTAGATAAAGTGATATGCGAGTAGTTAGCCTCGATAAAGTATTAAGAATAATGGGAAAATGACATTATATAATTCTGACCATCCTGATTTAACCAAATAAATAAAACATTTGTAGAAATATCCTTTTCGCCAACTTTTACAAAGTTTTACAAATATTTTTAAAAGGAAAAGTGAAAACTGGAATATTTAATCAATAATAATTTCTTTCATATTATAGATTTTTCTGAAGAAAAGAGTATGTAAGATTATTTCAAAGATTTTCTTTATATGTTTAACTTACACATTTTATGAAGGACAATTCATGGAAACATTTTTCATTCTTTTGAGAAGCAACATGTGAAGATTTTTTCCCGAGTTTCATGATGACATACATACATTTATATAATGTAAAAAAGGTAATAATCTTTTGAAATAGTTTAAACATACAAATTAGAATAGAACACTTTACTCTATAATGTAACAAATTTCATTTAAAATCATGATTCTAAATACTGGGTAGGTTACGGCGCACGAAATATGACATTCATTATAAGTCAACTTTTTTCTTCTTTTTGATTTAAATACGAACAAAATAGAAAGGAAATTTATTTTTTCTTCACATCCGGCTATATTTGTAAGATTGTAATTTCCATTATAAGTTTTTTTTTAAATAAATATAGATGAGTGTAATGCCACTACCAGAAGTAGTCATTTCTACCTTTTAGTGTGTATTCTGTTCTTCCGGTGTGTCGGGTGTCAGTCACCTACATGTACATGAATGGTACACCCGAGATTTTCTGGCATATCCGGTATCTGTAGGTAACTAAAACGTGCAATACACAGTCGCTGATGTCATGGAGATTGCCTCTATTGGATTTTATATATTGTTTAGAAATATCATGAAACATTGGTAGGGATAGGACTGTCCTGGATCTGATTTTGATATTTTTGTTGTATATAATAATAATGAATTCTTTTCTGTACGTACCTACTTGTTAATTTTATTACTGTTATTTCGATAAAAAAAATTCCGTTTAAATTTGGTAGAAAGCCTCAGTAAATATGATTTTTTAAAGGACGTTAACAACTTATACTTGTGAACTAATTTTTATAATGAAAGCCACAGTGCCCCCGCCACATAAGAAAATCCTTCCTTTCTTTAAATTTTTATTTTCGCAATATATTAGTTTTAATTAAGAATAATATTTGTGACGCTTGTTTTTAAAAATTACATCCATCTTATTTATCAAGTTAATTTCTGACAATCTTAATCAAGGGACTTCATGCCAAAAATCATATAAAGAAAACACTGCAAATTTCGACTAATTTCATTACTCAATGAGGAAATCGATTAAATATTCATTTCTGACACTAATGTTGAGAAAATTCCCGCGAAAATGAACATTTGGTCACCATTGCGCACGTGCCCCGGGGAAAGCGACATCTCGAGGGAATCTCGGGTAAAACATGGTGGACGAATCTGATAATGCAGTCCTATAAATTTGCAATCGGTTGGTTGACTCTGTCGTCGTAAGAGGGGCTATAAAATCATGACATGTACAATGTCAGGGTCTAATGAGCCTCGTTTCACGGACCATTTCTCCTCAATGTACCGGGAGGGGCTTAGGTTCTCATCATCGATTTACAAACCATTGTCACTTGATTCGTAATAATTTAGAATGGTTTATCTATATGAGTTATTCTTTCATTACCATTTTCTAAGAAGTAGATTTTTAAACAAATAATTATTAGGGAAAACGATCATAGTGAGCGTTATTTCTGGCTTTCAGGAATTCTTAGTGGTTCAGTTTACATACAATGGATTTTTGTTACGTTATTTATTTATTTATTTTTTTTTTGAAATTCTTTACAGATCTTTAATATTTTATCTCTCTTCGAAACAACAACTTAATTGATTTTAAACAATACGTTTTGATAAAAATAAAATTGAGAAGATCCATTACATGTTCTTACGGATAGAGAACAGTAGACTATGCAACACAAGTCGATTGGAAACTCGTTGCATCTTTGTCAGTTCGACCTATCACAACAGTATCGATTGCGACCAGCCTAATTCAATAAGTCATAATATATAACTGTTTTCACAACAATCCGCGATTGATTGGTCGTAGATCGATACGTCCTCTGCAGGAAGCGTTCTGGTGGCGAAAATATTACACAAGCATTTCTAACTAGTACCGCAGGTTGTCTATTTATATTCATTTGAAGTAAGATTTGGCGTGTGATCGGCACAGCTAGTCGGAATCTAAGTATAATTTCTCCTATCTGCCTATCTAAGATAAATAGTAATGAATATTAATTGATTCCCATCGAATAAAAGAAAATAACGGAATATGTTACCACCTCCCCATTCCGTATTCATTTACATAACTATGGATGCGGGTTTCATATACGGAACACAGATTAAAACAACGTCTTGCAGTTTCAGTAAGTTCTGGTATTCTACTAGCATGACTAGGGAACACCTATCAAATACTATAGCTGTATCAACATGACCCATCTCCTCGAGACACTTGTCTCGAGAAGATGCGTAAACCCAGAATCATGGCAAAGTTTTGCTAGAGCTGATAATTTTTTTTTTTGAAAAGAAAATGTCATTCGTTATATACATCTTCGTGATTTTCAATATATGGTTCAAATAGATAAACAAGAGTTGTTTGTTGGGTCGAATGTCCACTTAACAATGACAGCCCCAGTCTCATTGACCTTTCCCTTTCTGGAGCGACTTTTTGTTAACACAACGGCTTTGCTGTTATATTAATTAGAAACAACAAGTTGACTCAATCGATAAATGGGTAAGGAATAATTTCATTATGCTATCTTCTGCAACCAAACATCGGAATAAGATGGAATTCCCTAGAAAATATAAAGTCACAATTTCATACACAGTATTCGAAAAATGAAAGTCGATCAAAACCCCAAAGCGAATTCGTTGATCGACCGATGGAAATCGTGATCCCAACAGTACAAAAAAGTCAATGAACACTAATTATTCGTTTTCTTTTTGTTCAAGAACTTTATATTGAATATTATATCATTACATCTACTACATGTAGGTATCAAGAAATCCATTCTCATACTGTTCCTTTCGATGCGCTTTCGTTCGTGAGCGTTGCGTGTGTTTGATACAAGTTTAATCTCCAAAATGAGCATCTGTGGATAGTTCCATAGCTATTGTTTCTGGAGATTAATTAAAGTAATGTAGTCACAAAGAAATAATTTCTGATTTATATCCCCCTTGGGGCCTGCTAGAATAAACACTATTTTCCGTTATGTTATTCTATACCGGGACCGCTAGATAGAATTAGCCGTTATTAGCCGAAAGAAAATTTGATTGTAAACAACGCGCCGGAAAACGGGGTATCGTGGAATCAACAATTTGTAAGTACAAAGATGACGGCGAAGATTTATATTGGAATAAATGAATTTCACTTTTCCGCGATCGTAAGAAATAAAAAGAAATAGCGAATTGTTTATAGAACGACAAACAAAACGCAGGAGTCGACTAGTTTTACATTACACTCCATCTGAAAATACTTTAGAGTTGCCGAGTTTACTTCCTTTGCATAAAGATTTTTGTAAATCTATTTCCGAGAAGCTTATAGAAATGTAAAATACTTACCCACTTAATTAATTGTAGATAAAAACTGTATTTTGACGAACTGTTTTGTGAATTTTTACAAGAGCGTTGAGGGGATCGACAGCAATATAACCATGTACGGACACACCCACAGAATGTAACGAACAATAGACAAAACACAATTAACAAACCAGGGGACAAAGAGACAAATTAAATTGTAAAATAACCCCGAGAAATTGCTATATGGGAATTGAGAGTTGGAAAATATGTGTATACTTTCAAGCCTTCCGTCCCAAAATCGTGCGTCTATTGCCGAACGGCCTATCCTAGACTTACTCAAGTCCTAATTTCTGAATTTCAGTTGTCGCTATTGCGCTACTTCCACTGATGAGGATCAAATGTACGAAACGTGCCTATCTGGTGCACAACATTTGTCTTATTTTGTTGAAAGAGGTGGCTCTCTGGCAGCATTGTTTCGACTTTTTGTTTGTTTATTACTGCATGTAGTGGGTTTTGAACAATAGATATACATACAGAAAGGTAGGACTTCTGGTTAAACAGCAGTTTTATGACGTGCAATGTACGTTCAGTTGTAAAGCACCTGCGTTTTCATTCTTATCGCCCTTGAAAATGATCATTGCCTCTTTTCAAAGGCGTTTTGAGATAACTGCCGCTTAAAAACAATTAACCATATTGTTATGTTTTCATTATACAATGATTTGTTTACCAAAGTATTAGTACACTATCGCCGATCACTTTGATTTAACATTATGTAACTAAAATAAATCTACACCTTGCCCTAGGCACGTGGTACATTGATTCTAAAACACGATGTCTAAACTCCCAATATGCTTCACGCAAATCTGAACATACACGAATCAGATGGCGCGCTTCTTGCATAAAAATATAATTTCTTAACTTTTAAATAAGAATGATAGATCGAAGAATATGTAGATACTTTTTTTCTACTAGATCTTACGGATCACAGATAAATCTATTAGTCATTGAAAATTATGAAAATCTAGCGGATGAATGTAAAAAAGGTATGGAGATGAAATGTAGAGAAAATCTTCCTCTTTCCAATGATATATAAATCAAAAACAGTTACTAGGAAATAAACTTGTCGGATTCGATTGAAAAAGACGAATAATTGAGAAAAATCGATCTCGATATTAAATTTCTATCTGGCTGTATAACATTTTAAAGTAATTTTACGCTTGTTTTTTATCATTTTACGGGAAAAGTTTCAATACAAAACATTTTCCTCATATATTTTACTTTACAATGACGAAAACCGAATTTAAATGTACCAAGTATTTATCTTATAACAGCGGATTGAAGGCGGGATAGAGCGAAATGCGTGAAAAGGCGTATTTAGTAGTTAAAGGGTTAACCCTTAATTTAAATAAAATAGTAAGTATAATTCTGAGGTCTAGGTCAACCAAACTTGTTCAGTGTCTAATAATAGCAATATCAGATAATGAACATTTTCTAAGAATTTTTCTCATACAAGAGTAAAATCCATGGTACTTTCCTTGATTTTTAGTAGTACATAGTACTACACACTCCAGCGATATTTCGTGACAGCAAGTTGAATATTGAAGGTAGCAAGTTGAAATTTCAAGCTAAAAAGTCTAATTTTCACGCTGGTCATTTGAATTTTCAAGACAGTTCGATTTTGAAGATAAGTAGTTGAAAAATCAAGACATATAGTCATCTGAATTTATGAATAAAAGTTTGTGTGGAGTAGATTTTGCCATTAGCCATATAGATTTTGAAAATATTTTATAAGATATCTGGTATGTCACATGCAAATTCCGTGAATCGCGAGCAGATTCTCGCAAAATTTGCACGTGTCCAACCAGAATTATACACCCATGAACACCAAAAGTAAGACAGCCATTACTTAAATTTACATTTATTCTAATTATCGGTCAATTTTACTTGCATGCACATCGCACATTTTGCCTGTTACAACGTCAAATGTATTTTAACGTTGGTAAATTCTCCCTACACGCAAAACTTGAACGTGACAATACCAACCCAAGTTATAGTTGCCTATTGGACGTTTAACATTGGGGATAATGTAAATATTAGGTATAACCAACTTAAAAACCATCGGAGTCCGCAATTTTATCGGTCTAACATCAACAAAACATAACCACCTCACGTGTATCAAATTTGGCAAGGAAGTCCCTTACACTTTCAAAGTTTCGTTAATTCTAAAATTTTGAACTTTGAATGATAACTATTGGTTGGACACGGAGTAAAAAAGAAACAGCTCTCTTTGCTTCTTATTGATCCTACGACCTTCATCTTGTATTTCTGACCTTGAGAATCAATCAACTTTATGGCAGACAGAATGTTTTATATCATGCCAAGATAGAATCCGACATGATCTTGAACTTGACCAATATAAAGTCTTTGCAGACTTACTAGTTTGTTATGTAGATAATTTTATTCTACTAGGAAGCAGTAAATAACAACAATCTCAAAAACTAACAAGAGAAAATATGGATATGCACGATGGCTTACAGAGAAGCTTAAGATCTCACTGACGTATCCCTCTTGAAAGACTCAGAAGATTACTTTGTAAATGATTGGTTCTAGTCATACAATGTTCATTGTCAAATACTACCATCAGATAGTCTCTCTCTACATATGTACCGAAGTCAAAGAAGAGAATCGTACAAACATGTTCAGACCCCGTCAATTTCTCCGACCCTTGAGACGCAAATTAAAAAACCATCTTAGGAAACAAAGCATCATGTATATACATATATTTTCTCGGAATAAAATGTAACAACAGATCAGCTGCTGGATAGAGTGATTTACTTTAACCATTTTGTAGAATTAATTGAAAAAAATCGTCGGCATTCCAAGGGACACGAACTTTGCTCCACTTACCACCGACCTTTTCTCGTGCTTATTTTGAACGGAATCTACTCAGACATTTCTTTTACAGGGCAAAAAGTCAGTTTTCCCTTATTCAACTTCACAAAGAGATACATAGATGACTTGCTTTCTCAAACTGTCCTTTTGAATATTTTTATTCACCATAAAAATCTGCCATTATCATTTTGACAGATATTTATAATGAATAAAAATATCCAGAAATACAAAACTTTCAATTATGATAAATTGGAAATTTAGGGAAAAACATCAAGCGACAAATCTGCTTTATATTTAGACATCATAAAAATATATGATGTGTTTCCCCCTATTATAATTATAGCAGCTACCTAACAGCCCGTTTTGACAAAATGCATCATACAATGTTGCAGATACATAACAACCAATTTCGAAAAAAAAAAATCTTATATCATTTTTTCATTTATTGAGAACGCCATACCTTGGTAATGATGTAATATCGCAACTCAGAAAGGAAAAGTTTGTAATGTTGACATTAAAAAACTCGACATTTTTTTCTTAAATCTTCTTACATTTATTAAAAATATATAGATAAGGCTAACAGAAGAGATTTGAATAACTATATATTGAAAAGGTACGAAGGAAGGCATTGCAGGCCACATTTTACGACGCATATACAGGAGAAGGGAGGAGATCTCCAACAAGACCCCGTTGCAGAACCAACAGCAGAACACCAAAACACCCGATACAGGACTTAATGATATTTCTAAGAAGCATTCCAATGGATTGGAATATTTTCTAGTCTAGTTATGAAGGAATATTTTATTGCATTTCCCATACCGATGTAGCTTTTCAAGTTCAAGTTCAGTTTATTTAGATAATATACTCTTTGTGGAATGAACACGGACAAAATTACTGACAAATCATTTAAAAAGAGGGGAAGACTTATTCAAAAAATGAAATTGACATAGTCAGTAACTTTTCATAAAATTTCAGGTAAAGGAAATGAGTCATATGAAAAGGACGGTCACTAACCTTTGCCCTACAGGTAGCAAATGTGAAAGATCATAACGATGTACAGATACACACAAAATGACTAGGTGTCATTTTGATACAAGCACAAATTAAACCACGAAATAATAAAACTTATCAAATAAAATTAATAGGCATCAGTTAACTTATATACATTTTACAGGAATTCATCTTTACAATTACATACCAACCCTCAAGACTTCATTAGCAAGGATGAGAATCGCTTTCAAAGCTTCTTTAGTTCATTGTTTGAGTACAAACACAGCAACCCTGGCCTTATCTGTATCAAACTTCTATTGAATTTGAAGACGTTTAACCTTTGCACCATTTGGTGATTGTCACTACTGGTGGACCAGGAGTCCCCGAGGGCACATGTAGCCAAGTTCTATCAACTTCGTTTGGTCGTTTCTTCAACGCATTCGAAAATTTCTGCTATCAAAATTTCTTAAAATTTCTAAAACGTGGGTCCTGTAGCATAATATCCCATCAATCCTGATACGTCTTTCGATAAATTTTGGACAAAATTACTTTCACACTCTTTGGCCATATTTGATTGATTATATTGAGGATCACTGACGAGGATTAAGTACCCAAAACGTGCATGTCTGGTCTATACTGCAAATTTATCTGTTCTTAAATGATGCTATATTGAATTTGAAAACGTTTAACATTTGTACCCTTTGGTGAGTGTCACTTCTGGTGATGCTATTGAATTTGAAGATGTTTAACACTTCAACGCACTTGAAAATTTCTGTTATCAAAATGTCTTGAAGTTTCTTTCGGTACATTTTTGGACATAATTGCTTTCACACTCTTTGGTCATAATACATTGTTTAGATTGAGGATCACTGACGAGGGTTAAGTTCCCGAAGCATGCGTGTCTGGTCCACGCTGCAAATTGATCTGTTCTTAAATGATGCTTTATTGAATTTGAAGACGTTAAACATTCTCAATTTGAATTTTCCCCTTAAATCTATGTCTCTCTCTATATAAAATACTGGCACATATATTTAAAATCTTCTGGTTACTAGGTTTATAACAAATTTTGAGGAAGTTGAATCTAAAGGTCAATAAGCTCTGGATACGTCCAAGCAAATTTGAAGTTGAGGAGAAAGTCAATTTCAGAAGTTTAGTACAAGTGAGACCTGGTTATATAAAAGAAATTGCAAAAATGGAAAGATCGAGACGATGATGTAGTGAAAAAATACTTCATCAAACAGCTATACAAACAACGAGACAAAAGAGTAGAATCACACCAAGTGGAAAGAGAAATAAATCAAACAAAGACAACATGAAACATGAATGAAAAACATAATCTTGTGTATACATATATATATATATAGATTCGTTCATTTTAAACAGCACTTAAAGTGTAATTGAATCAAATAAAAATACCTCCCAAATGTCATGTCTTCATATAAAAACAATATAATGTATAAATTTGATAATTTGTAGAATCACAAAAAAGAAGTGATATACTTCTACTACACAACCTGTCTTTTATGGTGATATGATAAACAACCTGGTATTATACAACCTGTCTTTTAAGGTGATATGATAAACAAAATTAGAAGGATCAAAGGTAGGCAGCATAACCATCGGAATGGTGTCAAAGTCATCAAACGCCTTTAATACGGTGGATATGATCCTAATGTCACCAGACGGACACTAGGCTTGGTACTTGACAAATCTGCAGTCTTGTACCAGCGCATCCTTGAGACTTTTACTCTGACTGACTGTGACGACGGGACTCCATGACGGACCCTGTCCAAACCTCTTTAGAGAAGACAGGGCCCCGACCACCTGTCCTCTCTGAATGTCGGACTCCTCGGGTGATAACATACATGAGCTCGCTACAGCCGGCAGAGCACGGACTGTATTACGTACGCCTTCTTTTTATATCTATTACATATTCATCTGTGTTGCTGGGGCCTCAACGTTTTGCGGTCTTGTTTGTGTGATGTCATCTTACAATGAGGAGGTTGTTTTACACCACAATTGTACGTTCTTCGAGACCTCTGGGTAAATGGAGAAGTGAGAGGGTTGTGCGCACGTAATCCAGGATAACCACACCATTTGCTACTTGCGTGGCAAATGGCCGTCCAAAGTCGGCACCGGTTGCCCATTGGTCTCGTTGGTTTATGTTTAGTCTTTTGTGTTTGTTGTTTACATGTCGTAAGTCTCTTTTTCGTCTCATACAATGCTCGTCTTTTGTGTTTTTGCATCGGGTGTTTTGGTGTTTTGCTGTTGGTGCTGCAACAGGGTCTTGTTGGAGATCCCCTCCCTTCTTTTAATTTTGTTAAAATTTATACATGAAAATGAATTTGGAAGAATTGACCATTGTTTGTTATTCAAGTTCGGCAGCGCACGTATATTCTGCGCATTTTTGAATGTTTGTTCATATTGCTGAATGACAAATATGGATAATGACCATATCCCTGTGTACAGCACAAAATCGATAATTCAGAAAATCGGAAACCGAAGGCATACAAAATCAGGATAAAACAGGAACCAAAGCAATTAAACAAAAACCTCCACCACATGAAAAGAAGCGGTATGGGAGTGAGACCAGGTGCCCAGGAAGAGTAAGCATCTCCTGCTTGCATGCAACACCCGCCGCTACAATTCGGTAGAACTGTCACATCCGGTAACTTCCATTTCGGAAGACATTGAGTACAATCTTGGGTTGGATGGTTCAAATGGTCTATGACAGAATATCACCCACCATTCTGAAGAGTGGGACATCATAGTGTATGACGAGTTCCCCGTATCGACCGTAGAACCTCCTCAGTGACGATGCTAGTCGGTCACAAACATATCCCTGACTGAGAAGCTTATCTGAAATGTAAACGTCTTCAAATTGAATAGCATCATTTAAGAACAGATAAATTGGCAACGTGGACCAGACATGCACGTTTCGGGTACTTAACCCTCATCAGTGATCCTAAATCTAAACAATGTAATATGCCAAAAAGTATGAAAGTTACTATGTCGAAAAAGTGTACCTAAAGACGTAGCAGGATGGGTGGGATATGATGCTACAGGACCCACGTTTTAGAAATTTCAAGAAATTTTGATAACAGAAGTTTAGAATGCGTTGAAGAAACGATCAACCGAAATTGATCGAACTTGGCTACATGTGCCCTCGGGGACTCCTGGTCCACCAGCAGTGACACTCACCAAGTGGTATAAATGTAAATGTCTTCAAATTGAATAGCATCATTTAAGAACAGATAAATTGGCAACGTGGACCAGGCATGCACGTTTCGGGTACTTAACCCTCATCAGTGATCCTAAATCTAAACAATGTAATATGCCAAAAAGTATGAAAGTTACTATGTCGAAAAAGTGTACCTAAAGACGTACCAGGATGGGTGGGATATGCTGCTACAGGACCCACGTTTTAGAAATTTCAAGAAATTTTGATAACAGAAGTTTAGAATACGTTGAAGAAACGATCAACCGAAATTGATCGAACTTGGCTACATGTGCCCTCGGGGACTCCTGGTCCACCAGCAGTGACACTCACCAAGTGGTATAAATGTAAACGTCTTCAAATTGAATAGCATCATTTAAGAACAGATAAATTGGCAACGTGGACCAGACATGCACGTTTCGGGTACTTAACCCTCATCAGTGATCCTAAATCTAAACAATGTAATATGCCAAAAAGTATGAAAGTTACTATGTCGAAAAAGTGTACCTAAAGACGTAGCAGGATGGGTGGGATATGATGCTACAGGACCCACGTTTTAGAAATTTCAAGAAATTTTGATAACAGAAGTTTAGAATGCGTTGAAGAAACGATCAACCGAAATTGATCGAACTTGGCTACATGTGCCCTCGGGGACTCCTGGTCCACCAGCAGTGACACTCACCAAGTGGTATAAATGTAAACGTCTTCAAATTGAATAGCATCATTTAAGAACAGATAAATTGGCAACGTGGACCAGACATGCACGTTCGGGTACTTAACCCTCATCAGTGATCCAAAATCTAAACAATGTAATATGCCAAAAAGTATGAAAGTTACTATGTCGAAAAAGTGTACCTAAAGACGTAGCAGGATGGGTGGGATATGATGCTACAGGACCCACGTTTTAGAAATTTCAAGAAATTTTGATAACAGAAGTTTAGAATGCGTTGAAGAAACGATCAACCGAAATTGATCGAACTTGGCTACATGTGCCCTCGGGGACTCCTGGTCCACCAGCAGTGACACTCACCAAGTGGTATGAATGTAAACGTCTTCAAATTGAATAGCATCATTTAAGAACAGATAAATTGGCAACGTGGACCAGACATGCACGTTTCGGGTACTTAACCCTCATCAGTGATCCAAAATCTAAACAATGTAATATGCCAAAATTTATGAAAGTTACTATGTCGAAAAAGTGTACCTAAAGACGTAGCAGGATGGGTGGGATATGATGCTTCAGGGCCCACGTTTTAGAAATTTCAAGAAATTTTGATAACAGAAGTTTAGGATGCGTTGAAGAAACGATCAACCGAAATTGATCGAACTTGGCTACATGTGCCCTCGGGGACTCCTGGTCCACCAGCAGTGACACTCACCAAGTGGTATAAATGTAAACGTCTTCAAATTGAATAGCATCATTTAAGAACAGATAAATTGGCAACGTGGACCAGACATGCACGTTTCGGGTACTTAACCCTCATCAGTGATCCAAAATCTAAACAATGTAATATGCCAAAAAGTATGAAAGTTACTATGTCGAAAAAGTGTACCTAAGACGTAGCAGGATGGATGGGATATGATGCTACAGGACCCACGTTTTAGAAATTTCAAGAAATTTTGATAACAGAAGTTTAGAATGCGTTGAAGAAACGATCAACCGAAATTGATCGAACTTGGCTACATGTGCCCTCGGGGACTCCTGGTCCACCAGCAGTGACACTCCCAAGTGGTATGAATGTAAACGTCTTCAAATTGAATAGCATCATTTAAGAACAGATAAATTGGCAACGTGGACCAGACATGCACGTTTCGGGTACTTAACCCTCATCAGTGATCCAAAATCTAAACAATGTAATATGCCAAAATGTATGAAAGTTACTATGTCGAAAAAGTGTACCTAAAGACGTAGCAGGATGGGTGGGATATGATGCTTCAGGGCCCACGTTTTAGAAATTTCAAGAAATTTTGATAACAGAAGTTTAGGATGCGTTGAAGAAACGATCAACCGAAATTGATCGAACTTGGCTACATGTGCCCTCGGGGACTCCTGGTCCACCAGCAGTGACACTCACCAAGTGGTATAAATGTAAACGTCTTCAAATTGAATAGCATCATTTAAGAACAGATAAATTGGCAACGTGGACCAGACATGCACGTTTCGGGTACTTAACCCTCATCAGTGATCCAAAATCTAAACAATGTAATATGCTTAAAAGTATGAAAGTTACTATGTCGAAAAAGTGTACCTAAGACGTAGCAGGATGGTTGGGATATGATGCTACAGGACCCACGTTTTAGAAATTTCAAGAAATTTTGATAACAGAAGTTTAGAATGCGTTGAAGAAACGATCAACCGAAATTGATCGAACTTGGCTACATGTGCCCTCGGGGACTCCTGGTCCACCAGCAGTGACACTCACCAAGTGGTATGAATGTAAACGTCTTCAAATTGAATAGCATCATTTAAGAACAGATAAATTGGCAACGTGGACCAGACATGCACGTTTCGGGTACTTAACCCTCATCAGTGATCCTAAATCTAAACAATGTAATATGCCAAAGAGTATGAAAGTTACTATGTCGAAAAAGTGTACCTAAAGACGTAGCAGGATGGGTGGGATATGCTGCTTCAGGACCCATGTTTTAGAAATTTCAAGAAATTTTGATAACAGAAGTTTAGAATACGTTGAAGAAACGATCAACCGAAATTGATCGAACTTGGCTACATGTGCCCTCGGGGACTCCTGGTCCACCAGCAGTGACACTCACCAAGTGGTATAAATGTAAACGTCTTCAAATTGAATAGCATCATTTAAGAACAGATAAATTGGCAACGTGGACCAGACATGCACGTTTCGGGTACTTAACCCTCATCAGTGATCCAAAATCTAAACAATGTAATATGCCAAAAAGTATGAAAGTTACTATGTCGAAAAAGTGTACCTAAAGACGTAGCAGGATGGGTGGGATATGATGCTACAGGACCCACGTTTTAGAAATTTCAAGAAATTTTGATAACAGAAGTTTAGAATGCGTTGAAGAAACGATCAACCGAAATTGATCGAACTTGGCTACATGTGCCCTCGGGGACTCCTGGTCCACCAGCAGTGACACTCACCAAGTGGTATAAATGTAAACGTCTTCAAATTGAATAGCATCATTTAAGAACAGATAAATTGGCAACGTGGACCAGACATGCACGTTTCGGGTACTTAACCCTCATCAGTGATCCAAAATCTAAACAATGTAATATGCCAAAAAGTTTGAAAGTTACTATGTCGAAAAAGTGTACCTAAGACGTAGCAGGATGGTTGGGATATGATGCTACAGGACCCACGTTTTAGAAATTTCAAGAAATTTTGATAACAGAAGTTTAGAATGCGTTGAAGAAACGATCAACCGAAATTGATCGAACTTGGCTACATGTGCCCTCGGGGACTCCTGGTCCACCAGCAGTGACACTCACCAAGTGGTATAAATGTAAACGTCTTCAAATTGAATAGCATCATTTAAGAACAGATAAATTGGCAACGTGGACCAGACATGCACGTTTCGGGTACTTAACCCTCATCAGTGATCCTAAATCTAAACAATGTAATATGCCAAAAAGTATGAAAGTTACTATGTCGAAAAAGTGTACCTAAAGACGTAGCAGGATGGGAGGGATATGCTGCTACAGGACCCACGTTTTAGAAATTTCAAGAAATTTTGATAACAGAAGTTTAGAATACGTTGAAGAAACGATCAACCGAAATTGATCGAACTTGGCTACATGTGCCCTCGGGGACTCCTGGTCCACCAGCAGTGACACTCACCAAGTGGTATAAATGTAAACGTCTTCAAATTGAATAGCATCATTTAAGAACAGATAAATTGGCAACGTGGACCAGACATGCACGTTTCGGGTACTTAACCCTCATCAGTGATCCTAAATCTAAACAATGTAATATGCCAAAAAGTATGAAAGTTACTATGTCGAAAAAGTGTACCTAAGACGTAGCAGGATGGTTGGGATATGATGCTTCTGGACCCACGTTTTAGAAATTTCAAGAAATTTTGATAACAGAAGTTTGGAATGCGTTGAAGAAACGATCAACCGAAATTGATCGAACTTGGCTACATGTGCCCTCGGGGACTCCTGGTCCACCAGCAGTGACACTCACCAAGTGGTATAAATGTAAACGTCTTCAAATTGAATAGCATCATTTAAGAACAGATAAATTGGCAACGTGGACCAGACATGCACGTTTCGGGTACTTAACCCTCATCAGTGATCCAAAATCTAAACAATGTAATATGCCAAAAAGTATGAAAGTTACTATGTCGAAAAAGTGTACCTAAAGACGTAGCAGGATGGGTGGGATATGATGCTTCAGGGCCCACGTTTTAGAAATTTCAAGAAATTTTGATAACAGAAGTTTAGAATGCGTTGAAGAAACGATCAACCGAAATTGATCGAACTTGGCTACATGTGCCCTCGGGGACTCCTGGTCAACCAGCAGTGACACTCACCAAGTGGTATAAATGTAAACGTCTTCAAATTGAATAGCATCATTTAAGAACAGATAAATTGGCAACGTGGACCAGACATGCACGTTTCGGGTACTTAACCCTCATCAGTGATCCAAAATCTAAACAATGTAATATGCCAAAAAGTATGAAAGTTACTATGTCGAAAAAGTGTACCTAAGACGTAGCAGGATGGTTGGGATATGATGCTACAGGACCCACGTTTTAGAAATTTCAAGAAATTTTGATAACAGAAGTTTAGAATGCGTTGAAGAAACGATCAACCGAAATTGATCGAACTTGGCTACATGTGCCCTCGGGGACTCCTGGTCCACCAGCAGTGACACTCACCAAGTGGTATAAATGTAAACGTCTTCAAATTGAATAGCATCATTTAAGAACAGATAAATTGGCAACGTGGACCAGACATGCACGTTTCGGGTACTTAACCCTCATCAGTGATCCAAAATCTAAACAATGTAATATGCCAAAAAGTATGAAAGTTACTATGTCGAAAAAGTGTACCTAAGACGTAGCAGGATGGTTGGGATATGATGCTTCAGGACCCACGTTTTAGAAATTTCAAGAAATTTTGATAACAGAAGTTTAGAATGCGTTGAAGAAACGATCAACCGAAATTGATCGAACTTGGCTACATGTGCCCTCGGGGACTCCTGGTCCACCAGCAGTGACACTCACCAAGTGGTATAAATGTAAACGTCTTCAAATTGAATAGCATCATTTAAGAACAGATAAATTGGCAACGTGGACCAGACATGCACGTTTCGGGTACTTAACCCTCATCAGTGATCCTAAATCTAAACAATGTAATATGCCAAAAAGTATGAAAGTTACTATGTCGAAAAAGTGTACCTAAAGACGTAGCAGGATGGGTGGGATATGATGCTACAGGACCCACGTTTTAGAAATTTCAAGAAATTTTGATAACAGAAGTTTAGAATGCGTTGAAGAAACGATCAACCGAAATTGATCGAACTTGGCTACATGTGCCCTCGGGGACTCCTGGTCCACCAGCAGTGACACTCACCAAGTGGTATAAATGTAAACGTCTTCAAAGACGCCTAGCTTTCAGAACAAAATCCGTATATTGGGTACTTGCTCTGGCATAGCGTATCAACTGAGATATGAACACGCCATATGCAGGCGATGTAGAAATGTTGCTACTCAGAAAAGGAAAGTTTGTAATGCTGAAAATGAAGTTGTCACGTTTGTCATAGAGTGAGGTGTTCATGTGACCATCAGTGTCGTAGGAAAACATTATGTCCAAATAGGATGCTGAATTATTTATCTCTGTAGTTTCTTTGATTTCAAGCTCCGAAGGATAGATACTGCTGAGGTAATCCGCGAATTTTGGATTATTGATGGACAACACATCGTCTATGTATCTGTAAGTGAAATTAAAGTCAGAAGCTCAGTATATTTTCCCTTCAGGGACCAAAGATTGAATGAATTCAGCTTCGTACGAGTAAAGGAAAATGTCGGAAGGGAGTGGGGCACAAAAGGTCCCCATTGGAATTCCGACAATTTGCTGGAAGACCTTTCCTCCAAACACCACAAAAATGTTGTCGATCAGAACATTCGCAAGGAAGTGGATGTAGTGAGGGATTACTTAAATCAATACACTGCAAGAATCGTTTGTAATTGTAAATTTTATATGCAGCTGTTGGTGTGTAGCTATAGGAAATACAAGGAGTTTCTTTTCTTTTGAAATATGGTGGGATTTTTTCTTTGACAGTTTTGTGATTCAAAATTTGATCAAGATTCAATTTATCAATACCTTTGTTTGCAAATCTGACTTTAATGAAAGGACGGCTTGTTTTCTCCTCTGATTTATCTGATCTAACTGCTTGAAATAAAAGAAAAGTAAAAATGTCCAAGATGACTCCTTGTAGTCTGTATTCTGGGGAACGTGAATCGGTAAATGTGAGGTATTTCGTATATTCGTAGATTTCGTGTAACGTCCGTAAAGGAACAGAGTATAATTTGGTACGAATATAATGCAGGCCAAGAGGCTCATTCAAAAATGGAACCAAAAAAACAAAGGAGGGGATCTCCAACAACACCAGGTTGCAGCACCCACAGCAAAACCCCAAAACACCCAATGCAAAAACACAAAGCAGACAAGCACAAAAAGAACGCGCAAGGGACAAGGAACGTCAACGCACAACACAGAAACATAAAACACAAAGGACTACACATAAACCAACGAGACCAATGGGCAACCGGTGCCGACTTAGGACGGCCATCTGCCATGGAAATAGCAGAAGGTATGGTTATCCTGGATTACGTGCGCACAACCCTCCAAGTCATCGTAGGAGAAACTATGTATCTCAGGCCTAAATATATTTACGAATGCCGTGACTTCGAGGTCTTCTTTGTGGTCTGTTCATGTTTATTGTCTCCGTCTGTTCGTTCTTTTTTCTTGCTTAAAAGTTCGATATTGTTACTGTTTTGAATCTTCCCCTTATTTTTGTTTTTGTTTGTATTTTTCAAAGGTTTGTATTCCTATTGATTGTGAGTTTTGTATTCTGATTTTGACTTTAACATTGAGTTTCACATTTAATGATCTATGAAAAATCTATTGTGTTAAGATGACACTTACTTTTTAGAGCAAAAGATAAGTCAATGATCTGAATCCTATATAATTAGGTACAGATGACCAGATGGAAGTTATCATTGGGATGTTATATTTCACCAGCAGGAGATATATGTATTTATTTAAACTACATGACCGAACTTTCATTGAATCAAATATAAAAGGTGATTAAAAACAACAAGATTATGATAACGAAAGCCTTTATTCGGGATCATTTTGTTTCATTAATAATAATTTACGATTGAAAATCAAACCTTCGTTGTATCTTATGGTTTGAGAAATATAAATGCAGTATAAAAGAAGTCGTCGAACCAAACTATCAAGATAGAGAAAGTTTGAAATATTGAAGAAGTATAAGACTAAAGCGCCAGAACATGGCAAAAGAGATTGTTTCGGCTTTAATTCAGTGAATATACCACCATGAGCTGCTTTCAAAATTTGGGAAAGCATCAGAGAGAATGTATAATTTGTAATTTCTCTGTGGTTTCATAAACAAAATAGGGATCAAAGGTACACAGCCAATTGTGCCTCATATGAAATTCATGTGGAATTTACATAAACTTTACATAAAAGTTCATATGAAATTTATGTGAAACGAGCACGAGCATGAAATTTACATGAATTTTTTTACATGAAATTAATGTGAAACTTCTGATATGAATTCCATGTGAATTCAATTTCGCATGGAGGTCACAAAGAAAAATTCATGTGAAATTCATGTGAAGTAAATTAATGTGAAATTCATGTGAAATATTATTTACCTAAATCTTATGTGAAATCTATATGAATTTAACATGAATTTTCATGTGTAATCTACATGAATTTCATACCGATTTCATATGAATTTCATGTGAGGCACAATTGGCTGTGTAAAGTGAACTTTAATTGAATCTGAAAACTCATCAATCGCCCTAAATACTATCAACAGAACACTATGCATGGTACTGGACCCATTTACAGTTTTACCAACAGTGTATACTAACGAACCAAGATGATGCGACTCCACATATGACAGGTACTGTCCAAAATTCATCAGAGAAGACTGGACCTTGATACTTGTCAAATCTGAAAGGGGATTGTCTTGTTTGTAATGGCACCTATGATGGATTGATTTATTCGGTAAAACAATATCATATAGTAATAGTATAGTTGCAAACAAACTGAACAATAATTTTATACATTATGCAGAATGAATTTCAATGATCTCAGTCTCTTCTGTAAACAACTGTTGTGTGATTTTGGAGACCTCTGTATATCCGAATAAGTAAGGGGGTTGTACGTGCGTAATCCGATTAACAACATCAACTGCCACAAAAGTTGATTGCCGTCGTCACTGAATATTTATTTTAAAATTTCCCTCCTCTTCATCCTCGGCTCCCCATAGTATTGCGCTTCAAATTACTTAATATCCTGGGCGATCGAATTTTTCCCGTGATTTTTTTAGCAAAATCTGATGAATATTAATGACAAAAAAAAAAAAAAACCCCAACAAAAACCAACCAATGACATTTGACGTTATCGACCTTGCCAGAATAAAGCGTTTCTTCATGAAGTCAAGAAAGTTGCCGCAATGGCTGCGTCCAGACCTGTTTGCGCTATGTTCGAAATGAGTGCAAAAGAAAAGATCCCTTGGATCCAAAACATCAAATGAACAGTTTGCATATTACCTTCAGGCACTTTCTATACATGGAGTACAGGTGTCGCCAGTATAATATTTGCGCAAATAAATTTAACCGTGTTAATAAACTCAATAATGATTTGACTGAAAAACTACAAACTATCCGAGAGCAACGTGATTGGCATTCTCGGTTCCTCGTAGTATTTGCGCTTCAGGTGTCACTTTTTATACTGCGTTATTTATATGTTGTTTGGTTTCATACGGTATTTACTTATCTAGTTTTGGATTTTCACAGCAGAACAATAATACGGAAGTTACCTCCTTGAAGAAATTTCAAATTAACATTAAAGAAGTACCGATCACTTATTCAGTCTGAAAGTCGAGAAGGCAAGACAAAATCATTAGATTATCCATAGGAACGGTTGCGAACCTCGGAATGATTAAAATTCCGAAGTGAGACCAGGTGCCCGGGGAGAGTCAGCGTCTCCTGATTGCATGCAACACCCGTCGCAACAGCTCCATGGAAACATGTCAATTTGGTGATTGTCTCGATGAACATATTGGTGTACACATCAGGTAAGTCTTGTTTGGTGATGATGACAGCCATTCAATCACAATCCAGAATGTCACTGATCATTCTGGAAAGGGGGATCTGATATGCTTTTACTAGTGTTATATCCCCGTAGCGACCGAAGAACTTGCTCAAAGATGATTTCTCATTCTACTCATGAAAGGAAAATCAGTTCTGTGGAAGCTGAAATCATCACGCTTGTGATACAGTGAGGTGTTCAAATGGCCGTTTGCGTCGAAAGTTAAAATTAAAACCAATTTAAATGCACCAGACACATGTTTCAGATCGTAAAAGTGATTTTCTGACAGCCAAAAGTTTTCCAGTAGCACCCTCTGGTTTTATTTTTAGAATTTCAATTTGAGCATTTACTTTGAATAGAGTGCGCAGCTCCAAATTTTGTGTAGGGTGGAATCAGTAGCATAGTCAAATGAACACTGGAGGGATGGTGCTAAGATGTTAACCTCCTCTGATTTCGATGATATGTTTGGATGAAATGACAAGTTTCAAAATAGGAAAACAATATATATGATGTCAAATGGATAAAGGGTAAAAAAAAAGTTTCTTTCTGGAGACAGAGCTGGAAAGAAGTAATTATTACACTGTAAACATCCAGTCACAGGGAAAAAGTTTAACTGCTCCACACTGGAAAAGGAAATACATGTATTTCATATATCAATAATAATACGTAATTGTTCCAAGTCTTTACCTTCTTAGAGAAAATTTCAAACCAATTTTAATGCACCAGACACGTGTTTCGGTTATTAAATCCTCATCAAAGATACCTGTTAAATGCCGAAGTGAATTTTTGACAGCCAAATGTATTTACGTAGCACCCTCTAGTTTAGGTAAAGGTTTTCGTTTTCGTAAACTAATTAAGATTTATTTTACATAAAAATAACCCTCAACTCTTTTTGAAATTCGGACCAATACACGCAACAGAGTATACTGCTTAGTAAATTTCACAACCTGACTTTTATGATGACATTATAAACAAATAAGGAGGATCAACGGCAGACAGAATTCCCATTGAAACTGTGGAAGATCATCAATAGCCTTTTATACCGTGGATTTGATCCTTGTGTCACCAGAAGGTAGTACTTGACCAATATACAGCCTTGTACTAGCATATTATCAAGATTTGCACTATGACTAGCTGTGATGACGGGACTCCATGACATGCCCTGGTCAAACACACAGCATGTACCGTCCAACCAAAGATTATACTTTATATCTTCTAAAATGGAAGTAACCGGAATTACGTCTTGCTGGCTTTGAAATCACTTCAATTTCAATTTAAAATTATAGCGCGCGTCTTTATCTATTCATTCATTTCAGTTGAGCTACTTACAACGAATTTCGTTTGTATAATAGAGATTATTGAGTCTTTTGTCTTGATACAATTTTATTTCTAATGGAATACATTCCATACAGTCATAATATATCTTGCTTGCTTGTTATCCCAGTTTCTATCCCATGGGTACAATACTACGGCCTTTCAATTTTTGTTCAAGTTTTTATATGTGTTTATGTGTGTAAGTTAAACGTGTATCTTTTTTAGACTCAATGTGTTAAATTGTTGAATAAAATAATGGTATTATTAAATCATTTAATTTCCATTGTCATTTTCAAGAAACGAAGATTCTGATTGGTTGAGAAATTTTGTTGATACATCGATCAACACATTTTTTCACGGAAGTCTATTCATAGCACTATTTTTAGAACTGGGGGTTCCCTCAAACACGAATGAACTCGTTGCTGAAAATACAATTTGTTGATGTTTGCTCATCATTTCCAGGGTACCATTTCTTTTCTACTTACTCAAAAATTAACAGTGCATGTAGAATTTGCTCAAACTGGTCCTTATTCCAAAGATATAGAGAGACGATCGTTCGCTGTTTGAATCATGGCGGCTGCCATAACTTGTTTTGGCAGACGTATCACTGAAAACCTCCCGACTTACGAAATAAAGTGCGGTGATTGATTGTTTTTAGATCCAAGAAAACAGTCTGTTTTCCATAATTAAATGATAAGGAATGAATCTTATATTTTTTCTGTTGATGCAGGTATCACCCGAAAAATTGGACAGAAAACTTTTGCATCAACACGCTACGCGCATTGATGCAGTTTTCTGTCCAATTTTTTGGGTGATACCTGCATCAACAGAAAAAAATATAAGATTCATTTCTTAAGTCATGTGCCTCATATAGCTCTTTTCCTAGTTGAATCTTTGACGCTTAATTTAAGTAATTTTAGGTGATTCAGATCTTTATCTTTTTATACTTGTGTGCATGATTTCGATAAGGAAGAGACCAAGAGCACAAAGACGTTGTACACAGTGATCACGATGGGAAACAAACGAGAAGAGAGAAGAAACAGACAGGGACAACGATTACGATAACATCACAGCATTGAAACATGTCGGATCACACAATAAACAAATATATGAAGGATATCTACAAAGTCAGAGTTTTAAAACGAATTACATTAAACATGTAGGTGGAGCCACTCAAATGAATCAATGCGACACCGCACAATTTCAAAATGGTTCAAATAAACAAACAAATGTTGTCACAGTATGGTTATCGTATCGAATTTAGAATAAGGGAACTTCCGAATTATTAATATAAACACTTATTCTTGTTGCAGTGTGGAGCAGTTAAAATCGTTCCCCGTGACTTGATGTTTGTCAAGTGTATTCATTATTTCTTTCCAGCTCAGTCGCCTGAAAGAAGCTTTGTTTTGGCCCTTTACCAATGTGACATCATACCGGTATATATTGTTTTCCTTTTTTGAAACTTACCATTTCACCGAAAAATATCATCGAAATTTAAGGAGGTTAACATCTTAGCACCATCCCTCTAATGCTATTTTGAACATAGATTTTATTTGAATATGCAACTGAATTGACCCTACAGGAAATTGGGAGCCTGCACTCTCTGTAAAATAAATGCAGATATTTAAATTCTAAAAATAACACAATAGGGCGCTAGTGAAAATAATTTGGGCTGCTTAATAAAAAGTACTTTGGCTGGAAGCATTACTGATGAGAATATTACATGAAAATTGGTTGGTAATTTTCTTCAAGAAGGTATAGAATTGGAACCCTTCCGAATCATTATTCCAAATAAATTCTGGCTTCGTGGAACCATTTTTTAGAGGTTATATTCTGATGAAATACAACTGTATCTCAATTTGAAAAAACATTAGATGCTAGATATAGTGAACAAGGACGACTTGTGACTATCAACTCATAAACATAAATATCGGTCGCTACAGTGATCAGTGACATTCTGGATTGTGGTTTAATGGCTGTCAACATCACCAAGCAAGAAATACTTACCTGATGTGTACATCAATATGTACATCGGGACAATCATCGAATTTGACATGTTTCCATGGAGCTCTTGCGACGGGTGTTGCATGCAATCAGGAGACGCTGACTCTCCCCGGGCACCTGGTTTCACTTCAGAATGTTATTCATTCCGAGGTTAGCAACCGTTTCCTTGGAAATATTTATGATTTGACCCTGCCTTTTCGACTTTGAGACTGAATATTCGATATGTACTTAGTCTACTGTACCATCAAACAGTTATACTCCTACATGATAAATTAAGAAAAAACGCAATGACTTAACATTCAAGCTTCGAACTTCACTAAGGTGACCGTAATTGTCCAAATATGCTATGCATCTGGTATACTGATGCTATAATGACATATATATGACACTGTCTTTTTTATTCTAGCAATGATAATGTTGAAGAATCATCAAGAATTTCGTTCGCCTAGTTTCTGTACTGTCTACAAATAGTAATGATTAACTAATCAGTAAATGAAATCATGCAATATTAAAAAAAACAAAAAAAAAACATTGAAGATAAACCCATTAGTTACTAGCAATCAGTCTCTAAGTAAAGAAGGTAAGGCAATCTGATTAGAATTTGCATCGGAATAGCTGCAAACCCCATGATAAACAGTATGCCGAATCGAGAACAGGCGTCTCCTGTTTGCATGCAACACCCGTCGCAACAACTCCATGGAAACTTGTCAAATTCGGTGATTGTCTTGATGTACATATTGATGCACATATCAGGTAAAGAAGTCTTGTTCAGTGATGTTGACAGCCATTCATTCGCAATCTAGAATGTCACTGATCATTCTGGAAAAAGGGATTCCATATGCTTTGTTAAAACTACCCGTAGCGACCGAAGAACTTCTTCAATGATTTTAGCCGTTGTGTAATATGTCCCTGAACGAGTAGCTTACAAGCAAGCCATCTGGCTCAAACGATGAAATCGTCATTGGAACATGCCCCGGCGTACCGTGTTAGATGAGAAACAATAACACCACAAGCAGAAGACGGAATGTTGCTACTCATAATTTCAAGGAAAATCAGTTATATGGAAGTTGAAATCATCATGCATGTCATTCAGCGAGATGTTCAAATGGTCATTTGCGTCGAAATAAAGAAGCATATCCAAGTACGATTCGGGTCTGTCGCCTGTTTCCTTGATATCTAGTTCATGAGGATACATTTCATGAAGGTAATCCTTAAAGTTCGGATTATTGATGGACAACAAGTGATCTATGTTTCTGAAGGTAAAACTGAACTGAGATGCTAGGAATTTTTGCAGAGTGAAGTGCAATATGTGGATGAAGTCAGCTTCGTATGAATATAAAAATATTTCCGCAAGAAGTGGGGCGCAATTTGGTGCCAATAGGGATGCCGACTATTTGATGGAATATGGTTATTCTTTGACAAAAATACCCCCTCTGACATTGTCAAGTCTTATCTTTCATTTCTGTTTTCGTATTATTCTTTTCAAATATTTAAAATTCTTTGTATTTCCTTTTCGAGCATCACCAAAGTAACATACCGGTAACTTACCGAAACTCGCATGTGGTACACCATCTTCAAAAACGCGGGTCACCACCACTTTGTTGGAATCGCTCCTGTTAGACAGGACAGTATGTCAGAGTTTCCTATTTTGAATTAAAAACATATCAATTCATTTTTCATTTTTTTTTTGTTTGGTAATCGTCCAGTATCACGGGCTTACCATCAAGTTTATAAGTCCTTTTACTTCAAGGTACTTATCAGGAAAATAATATAGAGGCGATACCCGCGATACTATTATTAGTATTTACGACAAATTCAGAACTTTCCTACATGTATGTAATTCATTTGTTGTTTTGTTTCATAGAAGTCAGGTACTTTTCTTAATATACGACTTTTATGAGCGTCCATTGGAATATTGCGGTCAGCGAAAAATATAAAGAGGCGAAGAAAAGATATTTATTTTACCAGCGTGTGAAATAGTGTAACGTAATTGTCGAAAAGTACTTCATGATTATGTTTCGACCGAAGGGGCGGGGTACTTAAATTGAAATCTTCATTGTCCATTTCATTTGGAAGGGACACATTTTAATCAATGAATGATAATCAAACATGAAATCAGATCCCAAATATCACAATCAAAAGGCATACGAATTCTTGAACAAACAAATAAATAAAAGAGAACTTTCTCGCGAGAAAAGAATTGGACATACAGACGGAGACAATAACACAGTTCCATAGAAAATCTAATGAACAATCTCCAGAGCGGAATGTACTGTAAAGGTGTTGTTAAAACGCGCATTGCTAATTTACTAAGTTGAATCATGTTACATACCTAATGCAAGTATAATTATAGTATCTAAGTAAGTAGGACCAAAAAATATTCGGAATTTTGTCAAATTTGTAGTAAATTGTCGAAATTAGTTCTGCTTGCAAGTCTCCGTTTCTTCTTTAAACGGATCGATGTTATATGAATAAAACTATAAATCGAATCTGTATGATAACTGAATTCCAGAGTACTCGATCCGTGTTTAGTATGTAGGTGGGTATGTCACCTACCCTATACTTACTGCCCACGCGTTAAATGAGTTAAAGTGGCACAATCTGTATTTTTTAAAAAAGAAATGGTGAAATGCAAAAGTAAGGATCCCGCACCCTACTATACCTTACATATTGTCTTAATTTTCTGACATATACAGATGATTTTCTAATCGGAAGTAGAATTGATCGTTGTATATACATGTAAATCGTCATAGCGTCGTTAAATTAACTTCTCGTGGCGCCACCTACAATAGATTGTGTTTAGCAAAACCGGTACCTTTTTGTATAGATGCAAGATGAATTCTGCGGTTTACTTAATTTTAAAACACTTTGGAGTCGCATATTATACATGTGTTTTGCTGTTGGTATTATAACTTTATCATTGTTTCTTTGTTTGTTTCTATTTTCATTCTTTTTATGTCTTCATTTATTGAGGTCACGTGGTTCTAACTGAGCTGATCGATCCTTCTTTAGATACTATTCCTCCAATGTTCTTTACTTTTTAACAAACGCGGGAGACAAACTTCGTGCTTCGTATTTTCATGGTGTACATAGATTTACTTCACTGACAAGAAATACGAAGGAAACATATATGCAGGTGTACTTATGAAGATCGTTTTAGTGGCGCCACCTATGACGAATTTCGTTTTTGCAAGCTTGATTATTTGTATATTTGGCATCAATCTTGAATATTATTTTATGAAATTCCACAAAAACTGAGTTTTATTTATTTATCTATCTACCTTATTTGATATTCTTTTCTAGCCTCTGGTGGACTTTGGCAAACTGTGCTTGTAAGACGTGTAATTAGGGGTTACCATGCGTGTGTTTTACAAAAACTGACAGGGTATCGGCGAATCCCCTGTCAGAAATTGAGTTTTACCGCGAGGCGTCAGCCGAGCGGTAAAACGGATATTTCTGACAGGGGATTCGCCGATACCCTGTCAGTTTTTGTAAAACATCAGTATGGTAACCCTATTCTAATGCTTTGGTCAGTAAGAAGCTAGAAAACGTCTGCTTTAAACGACGTCGCCATAGCAACGCATGACGTCATAGCAAAAACTGCAGTGAAACGTGAATCCCCTTGCAGTTTTTTAATCGCTTAGCCAATCAGAATGCGCGTTACAAACGGAGTGCATTAGAATTTCGCTTACACGATATAATTTCTAACGGAATACGTCCTCAGGGTTAATTCCACGCGGTCAGTGTGTGTTTCGAAGCCGGATTTTCTTGTCGGAGTTTAGATTCCATAAACATGCATTTCCACGACGGCATTTTTAAATTGTTTTGTGCATTTTAATTTTGGTACAGCACTGAAAACCTTGCAAAATACAAAACCAAGATAAGGAGGAAATGACAAACAGATAAACATGTATATATACGCTCATGAGACGAGAAAAAGTGGACCAGACGGAGACAACACGAAGGACAACATCGTCGCTATGAGCATCCTCCACAAAGTCCTATGATTAATCGAAATTATATATAGGTGGTGCCACTCAAAAGAATGTTCATTATGTACATCATGGGCGGATCCAGGATTTTTTTTCAGGGGGGGGGGGTCCTAAAGTCCGAATTTTTTGAAGAGCAAAAAAAAAAAAAAACGCAAACGCAAGAAAATAAAGCTTTTGTTAGTTCTGTTTCTAATTATTATTAAAACAGGTAACTGGAGTGCAATGGCGATCATAAAGCTTAAAATCTTGAATTTTCGAATTTTCACATCATAGTACTTGATTATTGATTGTCAGTTCTAATATGTAAATACAACAAATGGCGAGCGATTGCGAGCCAGCGAAATTTTTTTCCGAGAAATGGAATAAAATCCACAATTTGTGTCATTTTCAGTTTCTTTTCGTTTGCTTAGTGCCCTTGTTTATTGACCTAGGTGTACACTGTATATGTGTTGTATATAGGAAAGCGCAGCATCATTTGAAAATATAACGTATATGTACGTAATAAACTCTGGCGAGCGGAAGCGAGCCTAAGAAAATTTTGAAATGCTGACGGCAAAATATTATATAAATGAAAAATTTGACTTAATCTTATGAAATATGTATATTAATATAAAAAAATTATCTATGCTTCGAAAATTCCAGGGGGGGGGGGGTCCGGACCCCCCCCCCCCCCCGACCCCCCCCCCCCCCTCTGGATCCGCGCTTGTACATTGAAAATAGGTTATTGGCAATGCCTTTTTAATTCTTAATTTTGGTTTTTGCGTTTGATTTTCATTCGACCACTGACTGAAACAGCCTGTGCTGGACCACAATCGTTCTACAAAAATAATGGAGACTGGAGTAAATTGAAAAGAGCAAAAACCTCTGGGGCTCGTCCGGGATTCGAACCCGGGACCTCTCGCACCCTAAGCGAGAATCATACCCCTAGACCAACGAGCCGATGAAACTTATCTGTGGTAAACGTCAATTAGATTGATTTAAGCCATATTACGATTACGCGGTTGGCCATTTCCCGCGCTTTTTATGTGACGCTATTTTCCCGCGTTAGATGCAGAGGAAATACGGGATGCATCATTGGGATAATGTTGCTCGCCATCGGAATGTATTTTATCGGTCCAATATCTGTAAGGTAAGAGGTATAACTCTTGATGTTGTTTACATGATAGCAAAGTGAGATAACTCGTATAAGCTAGCTTCACGCGAACACAGCGACATGATCACGCTTAGCCAGGCACTGTGAACATGTCAAAGTTGCATGACATCGTCGTTATTAATGATGTTTTTGTTTATTTATGAAATATTTACAATCAAATATTCCTAGAATTCTCAGTAGATCATGTAGAAACTCATCAACAGGCAAAATAACTCGTATCAACAGGCAAAGTTTGCGGAGAAATATATCTAGATCTACTATAGTAGATATTTTGAACAATATATAGATTGAATAAGATTTACTGATCGATTGTGGACATTAAATTTTCAGTTTGCATGGTTTAAACTCTGAAGTTCTGTAAGAAGATTACTTCCGGTGCTGATATTTGCTATTGTGTGTTGTTTAAATATTTAATTTATTTGAGCTTTGTTAAGCGGCTCGTTGGTCTAGGGGTATGATTCTCGCTTTGGGTGCGAGAGGTCCCGGGTTCGAATCCCGGACGAGCCCTCTCTTTTTCAATTCGATTTTTCATCTCCGTTGGAGATTCACTTTTGCTTCTTTGCAGAATGTTCAAGTTAATTTTATTCTTTGTTAGGGGAGTATTTTTTAATTTTTCTATCTGTTTGTTGGTGTGGTATTCCTCATATTTCACTGTGTATCTTTTTCTGAAAAACTAAACTTTACTATCAGCGAAATTGTAAAACAGAAATTTTGGTTTTTCAGGAAAAAGGCATACGATAATCGAGAATAATGTTCAACTCGTAAAGCACTGTAAAAAATTAATCTTATTTTTATATTGCCCCTAAATGTTATAAGAAAATAGCTCCATAAATTTATAAATACATTTTCAATGAAACATAAACAGGTCAAGTTTAGATGATACAATAACTATAATCAAGACACGACACTAATGCCTAGGACACACATTCACGGATAAGCATCCCGGTCCAGCACGGATTTAATCCGGCATCAACCGTAGATCATCGTAGAAAATCGTAGAAAACCGTATTACTCCGTATTTGATCCGTGATTATCCATAGCTGATGTCTCGCACCGTACTGCTATTTTGAACATGTTCAAAAAACCAGTACGGATCAAGACCCGTTCTAACCCGTACCAATCCGTTCCAAAGCCGTAGGAACACGTACTGAGAACGTGCCAAACCGTATTCGTACGTAAAAACCCGTAGCTTGACCCCGAGGTACGTATTAGTACGGATCAATACGAGTATATTACGGTTCAAATACGGATTTCTACGGATATTCATGGTGAATGCTGCGTATTACAACGGGTCCATACGGTTCAGAAGGGATTCGTACGGTTCCACTCGGTTAAGAACGCATTGCGAAGTATTGCTGCGGTTTTTCAAGGATCGCAAAGGTTGGTAAAGTTTTAGGCACAACAGTGACCACTGATAATTCTAAATCATAGTTGAAGATCTTGAGTCAGATATTTTGATAAAGATCCATATTACTGTGATACAAAAACAAGCTGAAAACATATTGCATATTTTTTTTTACCTTTTAACATATGCGACATGGAAATCATGAAATTTGACCTAGGTCATAATTTGGATGTAGCCAAAGAATGCCATGGAATTTTAAAAGTTATATATGGGATTTTACTGTTCCTCAATTATCAGTCTTCTAAGCAATATGTAGAAAAATTGAAATATTTCCCTTTGGGTTTTTTTTCGAAACATATTTCAATGAGGGAAACGTAAATATTTTGTATGTCAATGTCATCAGTGAAGTTTGATTGTCAAAGTTACTTGTACGTTGTCCATCTGTAAATGTTGAATAAGTCATAGAATTCTGGAATAGAATAGCTTCAATATTTCGCCCTTCTCACACGTCTGCTATCGCATGTTACCGCATGATGACAAGATGGCGATGCATATTTAATTCAAACTGACATTAAAACTAAATTTTTCCGTCTAGATCCCGTTACTCCACAATAAATATCAACCTTACCGGACGCATTTTTTCAACATAATTGTAGAACGTGGATTATGACAAATATGGATAATGACCATATCCCTGTATACATACAGCACAAAATCGATAATTCAGAATCCGAAACCGAAAGCATACAAAATCAGGATAAAACAGGAACCAAAGCAAACAAACAAAAACCTCCACCATATGAAAAGAAGCGAACTCCCGATATGGGAGTGAGACCAGGTGCCCAGGAAGAGTAAGCATCTCCTGCTTGCATGCAACACCCACTGCTTCAATTCGGTAGAACTGTCACATCCGGTTACTTCCATTTCGGAAGACATAATGTACAATCTTTGGTTGGATGGTTCAAATGGTCTAGAATATTATACACCATTCTGGAGAATGAGACATCATAGTGTATGACGAGTTCCCCATATCGACCGTAAAACTTCCTCAGTGTCGATGTTAGTCGGTCACAAACATATATCTCTGACCGAGAAGCTTATCTGAAAGACGCCTTGCTCTCAGAACAAAATCCGTCTATTTGGTATTTGCTCTGGTATAAAGCGTATCAACTGAGATATGAACACGCCATAAGCAGGCGATGAAGGGATGTTGCTACTCAGAAAAGGAAAGTTTGTAATGCTGAAATTGAATTCGTCACGTTTGTCATAGAGTGAGGTGTTCATGTGACCATCAGATTATGTCCAAATAGGATGCCGAATTATTTGTCTCTGTAGTTTCTTTGACTTCAAGCTCCGAAGGATAGATACTGCTGAGGTAATCCGCGAATTTGGATTATTGATGGACAACACATCGTCTATGTATCTGTAAGTAAAGTTGAAGTCAGAAGCTAAGTATCTTTTCCCTTCGGAGACCGAAGATTGAATGAATTCAGCTTCGTACGAGTAAAGGAAAATGTCGGCAAGGAGTGGGGCACAATTGGTCCCCATTCGAATTCCGACAATTTGCTGGAACTTAGTTGAAGACCTTTCCTCCAAACACCACAAAATTGTTGTCGATCAGAAGTTTAACATCTGAATAATATCTGTTTCAGTGTACTTATTTTCAAAATCGGACTTTTCTTTAACGAAGTAGGTTTTGTCATAGTTAACAACAATAAATTTGTATTAACGATTGCCGTTTTTACTTGTAAACGCATTACTTAAATAATTTTTGCGAGTCTTTCTTTCAATTTAGAATGTAGTGTAAAGTGAAAAATCAAAGGCTTTGATCGAATGGACTCTACTAAAATGAGTGGATTTCAGATGTTCTAAAAGTTCCTTCGAATTCGATAAAATCTACATCTGGTTCACCGTTGATACTGTCGAACAGCATTTTTGAAGCCCAGATTTGATTTCAGATAAAACTTTGGTGAGTAAGATAGATACAGCTTTGGTAGAACATTTGAGCAACCAGCGATGAAACGTTGTTTTTACGGATTCTTATGCATTTTAGGTATGCAGTATAAGTATGGTAAATCGAAATCTAAATTGTTAGTGTCGAAGGCAAAGGAAGCAAGAGCTGATTTGTGGTCATTATTTCAGAGGCAGAAAGGTTTATTAGGAGTAAGTGGCATTTCCAGGTGTCGAATTTAAACCCAACTCGTTAACTAGACTGTCGAAATAGTACTTTTTGCAAGTAAATGTGTAATTATTTGAGGCTTTGTCTGCTGGTGTGATGACATAATGTTCTTGGAGGTAGGTAAGCTTTGTGATAACATCAGGGTCTTTAAAGATAGACTCGAATCTGATGTTCACAGTTGATATTAGACATATATCGTTATGTTAGCTTAATAGTTTGCTACGAAAGTAGATTTTGACACACGAGTTCATTTTCCTTGGTAGTTTACATTATATCTTGCCATTGCACTATAGAATATGCGATTGTGATGCAAAATCGCCATTATCGGCTGGTGCAACAGCAGTATATGGGATAGAATTGAAGCCCTCTCACACGCACACAATCGAATAGGAACAACGTGTGAGAAGGGCGAAATGGTCAACGAATGATAAGCTGATTACTTCACTGTTTATAGTGTTAACTCAAAGTTTCTACATTTCGTTCCTACAATGAAGGCTCAGACAGAATGACAAAAATAGCCTTCTCTCGAACACTGAAATTTATTGGCTTATGATGTCTTTGAACACTTCCTGGTCCCACACCAGGAATTCCCTTGATCAAATGTTCTCATAACCTCTCTACTTTAAATTTCATTTTTCGTGCATGCATACATCACAGCTTGGGATCGAAATGTATGATGTGATTCCTTACGGAGGTTTTTGGTTGTTTTCTCATCAATTTAAAGTGATACTGCACATAACTGACGAGACGTTGAAGTAGGGCAATGCCTAATATGTAAGTCCATATCGTTATAAATATATTTGAAAAGTCTATAGGTTTTGCAAACAGTTCAAGAGTTCTGCCAGGTCAAGAACGTTTTTGTCGTTGACAAACTATTGAAGTGTTTGAAAAAACCATGAACTTTTCATATACCTAGACGATATGGATTGATTTATGAGGCATTGCCCTACTGCAAAGACTCATCAGTTTTGTTTAACTTAGAAAATGAGAAAAATACCAAAAAACTGTCTAAGGAATCACAACACCATACGTTTCGATCCCACGCGGTGTACACGCCTTTTACACTCTGGGTACTCCCTACATTGATCCCCAAAGCCCTAATGGAGGAAAAAGAAGGAAGGATCCAAATGAATTGTAGTGTACGTTCAAGTCGTCATGCTGAGCTTTTGTTTAAATATCTACATGTATCAATGTAAATGTTAAATTAAATCAATATGTTATTTTAAGTTTCAGGCTACGCATGCATGATTAGTGAATAAGGGGATTTCCTGGAATTCCAAACAAAGGGCGCTTTTTAAAACAACCAAACCAAGAAACTGCCAAGTGCGAGATAGTTCTAAGAAGCTAGGAATCCACATCAAATAGGATCAGCATACAAACTAACGAACACGTTTGTGTGTATCAAGTCAGTGTGATTCCATCAAGTATTTGCGATCCAAATGTATTATCATTGAATGAAACTTGTGTTGTTTTATTTTATCATAATTTGTATGAATTCTCTTATGTTCCTTGTTCTCATGCAAAATTCATTACACAAGCAGTTGTTATGATATAAGTAATAAGGAAAGGAATTGATTTAAGTATTTTCTACTTGATTCCCAATTCTGTAACCATGTTTGTATATATATTACATATTATATGACTTGTACTATAGAAAGCTGAATTGAATTTTTTTTCCAATTTCTCTTTATTATATTTGTAAATGTTCGTATCATTTTGAACGCTCATTGAATAAATACATTTTAAACCTCAATTTGAGTAACCCCATCCATTTGGATATACAATTACTTTGAAAAAAAAATTATTCCATGGCTTGTAATTCAAAGGTCTGAAGGCGCCAAAAACCTCTACTAATTTGATTAAATTAAACAAACAGAAAAAAGGAGAGAAAACAGGAAGATAGAAAAGAGAAATCAACAAATGAAAACAGACAAAATACCAATCAGAACGTCCATATGAAATAATATTTCCCTTTTTTCCAACTTGCTTATGATATGCGCTATAAAATAGCGTCAGCTTGTTTGGATGCGCGTTCTCTTTCAATGGAAGTCGGATCGAATATCCACAGACCCCAAAATACGGAAAACAAAATACTGATCATATAACAAAGGGATAGCGTACTTCGGATTCAACACGTGTCTCAGGTCACGGAATCGTGATGCATAATGAACGCAGAAATAAAATACAATATATCTGTTTAAACTTAATATTGCCATTGCCTAGAAATCTGTTGTTGACAGCGGACGATCTTTAGCAGTAAGTAAAATTTATATAGAACATTATTTTTTGTCCATGAAATTTTTGAAAGTAATTTATCATTTATGGTATGATTTCTATTTGTATATGTTGTGATTTCAAACCTTTAGAATTAGTTGTAAAAAAAAAAAAATCTTGCAGGACTTAATTTCGGCTAAATATTTTTTTATTACATCAAAATAAAAATCACATGACCATCATATAGTTGCACATCGTGAATATTTTTCCCACTAAAATTAGTATGAATTATACAGGATTATACAGTTTTAGTAGTTTTGATTATTACCAAAGAAAAAAAAGTTTTTATTTTCAACCGAAAAATAGTTATTTCTCTTCATACAATTTTAATGATAGGCTAAAAATGACTGAGATAATATAACTAATGAATAAAGAAATAAATAATAATAATAAAATAATAAAATGATCAGATTTTAACAAATTACCGAACTACCTCAAACATATTCTATAGTTTCAAAATTATTTTTTTTTTGCAATTTTAAAAAGAAAACAAAAACGAATTCACTTTATTTTTTCTCTACTTTTAAAGTTTATATACTTTCATATAAAAAAGGATAAAAAAAGAATAACTGATTAGTTTTATTTGGATTAAACATGTTACTTAAATTTTTTGAAAAAAGAGATTTGGCAAAAGTTTCTTTATATTTAATTTGTTCATAAGACTCTTTTGAAACATATCTTTAAAAGTAATATACATATATATTTGCCTCTAAATAAATATAGAGAATTGCTTACATATGTATTCTAACATTTTTACTAAAATTAGCAGAGAGTCCTAAACGGAATTATGCACTAAATGAAATTATTATGATTTAATTTTTTTTACCGTTTTTACTTTATTTCTATTTCAAAGGGTAATCGTTACTTTGCTCTTTTTATCGATTGATTTATTAGAGAGAGAGAGAGAGAGAGAGAGAGAGAGAGAGAGAGAGAGAGACAAGTTAATGAGAGAAGTTAATGAAAGTTTTAACATAAGAGACACGTTACAATGCAAATACCCGAAATTCTGTCACTTCTCTATTGATTTTCAGATGTTCTGTCATATTTTACTGTTCATGGTTTGTGCCTCTGTGGTTGTATCAACACAGGAGTATGAGAGATCCGAAGCCACCCTTGATTATCCTCCCAAGGTGATCAATGAAGATTGTCTGGCATGTAAGGAGTTGGCGAATATGCACTGTCAAAAGATGGAAGGGAAAAAAGGAAAAGGAATTTGTCGTTACTACGTTAAAGGCCGCTGTTTGAGACTATGCAAGGGACCAAACAAAAATGATCAGTCACCGTGCAGAGCCTGCAAGAGTGAGGTTTATGGAACTTGTCGATCTCAAGACCTCTCTAGGCATGAATGCATGAAAAGAATGCGAGAGGTATGCAAGAAGAGGTGCATTAAGAACTAAATATAACAAAACAAATATTCTGCCTGAAACGAAGAAATCGGAAATAAACGATGATGATTTAAATGACATTGTATAAAAATAAATATCTGCATCACATATTATGTTTGTTTTAAGTTTTATTAGCGACAGCCATACATGTAAATATATGAATATTAATTGAAGTGTTTCAATTCTTATTTCATTCTTTAGTTTAGCTTGAACAACATCAATAAAAGTTGTATCTAACCTAGCAAACCAACATTTTGATTTAAAATGAAATGCGATTACGCCAAATAAAAAATGAGCGTACACATTATTTTGGCAAGTGAAGAATACACGACAAGAACATCCTTTTTACAGAAATCGTCAACATCAGCACTTACCGCGATTAATTAAGGAACATGTCGCAAGATGCTGTGAAACTGTTCTAAACAGGAATGATTTCGACTATTTTTGTCTATAGAAAATAAAATGTGACTGAAATCTAGAAATTTCCAAGTCATTACGATTTCTCCTATATGTAAAACTCGCTTCCTCTTGACAATGTCTAAACTCATTAAATGGTGTTTTGATCAAGAGGGGAAAAGGTATATGTGTACATCTGAATCAAAAGGGAAAAATACCGGGGGTATCCGACGATAAAAGTGACCTATGTAATGCCATGTCCATCCTCTTGGTGAGAATATCTACAAGCAAGTTGTAGGGATTGCCATGGGCACAAACTATGCGCATCTTGTGGCAGATTTATTTTTATACACTTAGAAAAAGAATCTATCCATAATCTTCAAAAACAAAGAAAACGTGATGATGTGAAATGTTTCATTGGTACCTTAGGTTAGTACCTGGATGATATTCCCTGTTTTTGAAAAATATAAGAATGAAATTTAAATTATTAGCATGAATTGTCACTCAGCAAAGCAAACGTGACAATCACAGAAACAAACTTTTTACCTAAATATCAAAATTGTTACCGGAGAGATTCATACGACTGTGTATGACAATTGAAATGATTTTTGATTTTCGCTGTCTTGACGGTGATGTCAGGCTACCATCATAAGGTATTTATATACCTCAACTGATTCGTTACGCTAGGGCATGAAGTAATGATTTGGAGTTTCACAGTAGTAATTGAAAAATTAGCAATCTTGAAACTTTAAGGTTCATAAACTAGTTAAGACTTTCTGGAAATTTCACAAAAAAATACTATCAGCTTCTTTTGAAATTCGGACCTATACAAGCAACAGAGTACTAGTATATTACTTTGGGGATTTCACAACCTGCCTTTTATGGTGACATAATAAACAAAATAGGAAGAATCAAGGGTGGACTGAATTTCCATCGAAAATGCGTCGGAATCATGTATACCGTGGATATGATCCTGCTGTTCCCAGACGGACACTCGGCTTAGTACTGTCCAAACCAATATATAGCCTTGTACCATCGCATTCTTAAGAACTGTACTCTGACTTACTGACGATGTGACTCCATAGAGGACAGATGGTCGGGGCCCTGTCTTCTCTAAGGAGGTTTGGACAGGGTCCCGATCACCTGTCGTCGATCTGACTCCTCGTGCGCATGCGCTTGCAGCACGTATTATTTTTTGTATGCCCCTTTTTTATTTGCAGTCTTGTTTGTGTGGTCATCTTAAAGTGAGGAGGTTATTATACACAAGAATTAACCGGAAAAGAAGTCGGGTTGGTGACCTTGACCTACTTTTGAAATACTTTAACCCTGGTCATACATATTAAACCTTCGAATGATTTCTTATTTCACACGTGTTACAAGACCTATTCATCAGTACAAAAATTGACCTTTTGATCTTGACCAAGGAGTATGACCTACTGTTACGTTATATAGCTGTTTTACTGACAAAGATGCCGAAGGGGCATTCGTATTTCACAAACACGTTTTGTTTATTTTCTAATAAAATTTAATACTGCATATAAAAAAAAAAAGACCCGAATACATGTATTTCAAAGTTTACCGTACAAAATAATATCTGACGTAACGTGCGTACTGCTAAACTATTTTACGTTTTCGACTTTTCCTATATTGCTGTACAGAATTTCACCAAACTCACACAAGTTACTGGAAGCAAGTACTCAATGTCTTCTACCAAGTTTGTATTTTTCGATCCTATCAGAAATCCAAGATGGCCGACATGACACTTTTTCGACTTCTCTTAACTGGTGCACACAATTTAATCAAACGTTACATGAAGAAAGTACTCAATGGCTTCTACCAAGTTTGTGTTTTTCTGCTAAATCGGAAATCCAAAATTTTACTCCTTCTTCGTAACTGCTGCACAATTTCATCAAAAGACATCATATTAGGAACATCATACTTGATATCCTTGACAAAGTTTTCATTTTGGGCTTGATTGGACATCCGAGATGGACGTCATGGGCTCTGATTGACCGACACACTTTCGACTTCTCTGCACTCAAGTGAGCGATGCGGCCCCTTGTTCTTGTACTCTATGTATACTTTGGGAGATATAGTACTCATATACATGCTTAGTATGTACTCTGAAGCAGGACAAAATAATCCCTGTGTTCTCCTATGCTTTGCTGGCTATATTATAGGCCAGGTCTCTGACAAGTCTCCTGGTTGTTTTGTTACAAAGTGACACGCCAAATTTCCAAGTACCTCGGGGCTAGGGGCTCAATCAAAATATCTGGTTCAAGACTACACTACAGACTGCTTATAAGACAAAAAGAATTAACTCTCAATCGATATTAGTGTTCATAGAATTACATAGTTATAAATGCGAAAATGACCACAACCATTTAAAAGACCAGAGCGGTTGGGGCTCAAAGAAAATATCCACAGGCACCAGATTCCTAGAGAGAAAACTATAACCCATCTAAAACGCCCTTTCTCTTCTCTTTATCCTTTTACAAGGCATGACAGCTCCCATGTTTTAAATCGAGTCGAAACCTACACTTTACCGTTAGCAGCAAGGATAACAACTCCAACTATTAACAAAACATACTGCGCATGCTAAGAATAACGTAAAGTGTAGGTTTCGACTCCATTTCATGTTTTTGGATTAATTGCGGCTAAATGCACGAATAATCAATGATAAGTAGGTTACGATCATGAAGAAAAATATCTGTAGAAAATAATGATATATAGCTTAATGCTGAAAACATGTTGAAACTTAAGATATTGAAGGGGTAAAGAGGGGGGATGGTGTTTAAATATGGAAGCTGTCATGCCTTAAGGAAAGAGTAAAGAGAAGAGAAACGAGAGTTTAAGATGTGGTTGTAATTTTTTCTAGGAATCTGGCGCCTGTGAAAATATCAGGTGTACAACCGCACCACAGAGCGATTATTCATTTAATGCAAAACACAGGCTGTAAAAGCGACTGGTATGTGTGCGTATGTATGCGTCCTGTTAAGAATGAATTGTTTGAGGCGTTTTCGTCTTGGTTTACGGAATATGCGTCATAATTTGTCACAACTTTTTTTAATTGAAAATTTCATCTCCGTTATCTTCTTTTATAAACGACTCCCTACTGCTTGTAGCGAGAATGTTAGAACCTGGAGTGATTACATTTTGTTACAGTAAATTAAGGCAATTAACATAATAAGAACAAATTAAGTCAAAGGTCATGCCACTTTGAAAAGTGATCAGTGTTTTAAGTACGATATACCCCTTAAACAATTCATTCTTAAAGATATTGGACATTTTTCGGCCCTGTGGGCCTCAAACTGTCCATTATCTTTAAGAATGAATTGTTTCGGCGTATATCCAATACTAAAATATGAGTTTTAATTAAACTTACTGTCTGTGCAGCTCAGTTCTGAGGTTTTATCTGCTTTATCGATTCGAAATTCGAAAAAGAGGACGAAAGTTGAACTTGCTCTGTAACTATCAAAGACTAAGCTGAGTATCAAATTTTACTTGAATATCTCTATTTGTTGCAGTTAAAGTCTGGAAAACTAACAAAAATTGAATTGTTCAAGTCGTCAAGGGGCACAACTCCTTGAAAAATTGGTCAAGCGTGACAAAAGTCAAACTTGTCCTGTAACTATCCAAGACTAAGCTGAGTATCAAATTTCACCTGAATATCTCTCTTTGTTGCAGAAAAACTGACAAAAACTGAGTTTTCCAAGTCATCAAGGGGCATAACTCCTCAAAAATAGGTTAAGCATGACAAAAGTCAAACTTGCCCTGTAACTATCCAAGACTAAGCTGAGTATCAAATTTCACCTGTATATCTCTCTTTGTTGCAGGAAAAAGTCCGGAAAACTGACAAAAACTGAATTTTCCAAGTCATCAAGGGGCATAACTCCTCGAAAAAATAGGTCAAGCATGACGAAAGTCAAACTTGCTCTGTAACTATCCAAGACCAAGCTGTGTATCAAATTTCACCTGAATATCTCTCTTTGTTGCAGAAAAGTCTTTAAAACTGACAAAAACTGAATTTTCCAAGTCATCAAGGGGCATTACTCCTCGAAAAATAGGTCAAGAGTGACGAAAGTCAAACTTGCTCTGTAACTATCAAAGACTAAGCTGTGTATCAAATTTCATCTGAATATCTCCATCCGTTGCAGAAAAAATGCTGGAAAAACTAATATTCGGACAGACCGACCAAGAGGAAACTAAGAATCCCCTTCGGCATTGCAGGTAGGGGACTAAATATCAGGTGCACAACTTTACCACAGACAATTGACAGATTCAGGTTTAACTAATGAACCAGGACAGATTTGAATGACGCCAGACACAGGGTGATCGCTTAAGTTCCAGTGGTATTTTACCAGAAGAGCTAAAACATAGGTATTCACAGATTACAGAGCTCACCTCTTGGCATTTTATCAAGGCAGTAAAATTCAATTAAGACATGTTTTAGTGCATGTATATTGGCTTTTAAAAGCAAAATCATTCAACAAGAAAAAGTAGGTCAAGGTCACTCTAAGAAAGTTTGATCAAAGATACATCCAATATACAAGTTTGATAATTTTGCATTTAAACTTTGGTCAATATCAGGTTTTTTAAAGCTTATCACTCAAGTGGAAAAAGTAGGTCAAGGTCATTTTATGAAAGTTTAATCAAAGATACATCCAATATGTAATTTATGTACATGTAGCACATGAAGTTTGCACAATATTGACTTTTAAAAGCAAAATCACTAAAGTGGTTTTTAGGTATGCTATCTTGCCTTGCCCATTTTCCACCACCTAATGGGTTAGACCAAAAGGGGTCAAATCCCAATTCTGAAACTTAGGTGCATAACTACAAGTCCAATTCTATCATACCTTTTGTAACCCCTGTAGTTAAGGAGAAACCTCAACAAGATTTTCTGACCCTGCCTCATTTCCTTCACCCCAGGGTCATATTCAAACTTAGAGACAGAGGTGCATAACTATCTAGACACAGCCCATCATATAATTGTAACTCCTGTAGTTCAGGAGAAGTCCATGCAAGATGGTAGGGAACAGCATAATTTTTTTAATGTGAGAGTAAGGATGTTAACAGGATCAACAGTCATGGTAAGAATAATCTTTTATGATTTTTTAGATGCATTTAAAATATGAAACAGATATTCCAATACTGTAAATGCGGTTATTTTCACTGGGGGAAAATTTCGAAATTATAACATCAAGACATTACGCATGGGGGAAATATTCATGATTAAAACGTCTTTCCCATTGTAAGAATGCAGCGGGGATATTTTTGCGTGGGGGAAATTTTCGCAAAGTCCCTTGGTTCACAAAAAACACGAAAATTACCCGCACGTGAAAATTTCCATGTTTACAGTAAGTGTATTTTCCTAAAAGTAGGTTAAGATCAAAGGTAAAGGTCACTTTCATGGCAAAGGTCAAGGAATCAAATATTACATTGTATTACAAGCATTGCAAATGTGAGATTTGGATAATAGATGAATGTTGTAGAGTTATCATCTTGACACCCCTACTTGGAGTATATTTTTCCTTTGACCTTAAGTAAACCCTTAACATTTGACCAAAAATAAAAATGTGTCTTCCCCTTTCTGAAAAGGTTGTTGAATTATCATCTGATAGTGGGACTGACAGACAAAGCAAACTTGTAATACCAGCACAATTACATGCTGGGTAGATGCTTTATTGGGCAAACTTTCACAATCACACATCTCTTGTTTTCTAAAGTTAAGAAGATTGAAGTTTTTCTTCCTTTATACCATTCCCTACCTAGGATTACATGCTACTTGTACTACACTTCTGTCAACATTTTTTTTCACATACATTCAAGTGAACCTGAATGTAATGATTATCAATTTTTATTTGTGCTGTAGTGTAATCTTTCATTATTCAAAGTTTCATTGAAACCCATGCATCAAATGGTATGGGAGGAGTTGAGACTTGGGAAAGACGTTGGAAGGTATAATAGCCTTGTACAAACTTTTTATAAAAGAAAGTGGCATAAAGCTAATAAGATTTTATTTACTAAGTATCAATTTTTAAATAACATTCTTGTACATGTACATTTATATCACTTATACGGTAACATATACATGTCTTTCACTTTCAGTTCTATATTGTAAAATAATTTTACGATTGGGCTTTCTCCCCTGTGAAGAGATGTTGGAATTCCTCCAGTCTATATTTCCTCTTGCCGTCCTCTAAATCCCAAATGCAATACCGCCGCAACCATTCTCCAGTGTACAGGACTGAAAATAGTTTAAGTTTGATGCATAATTGAAAAGAGATTGATCAACACATGTAGTAATGTGTTGTTCTTTCAGTTTACAATGAAAAGAAATAAATGATGAGGAACAAGAATATCTGATTTTAATTAGATTGTTGTACGGTGGTGGTACATAAGTTGGACACAGTAAAATACCAAGTAATCAATGATATAAATTAAGAAACCAAGTAATCAATATTAGAGAAGTTGAGATTTCATACGTGCACTTGTAAATGATTTCAAAATGCTATTATGGCATCATCAATTAATTTCAATTATTGGATTTGAAATCATCAATAAATTTCACTTGTTGGATTTAAAATCATCTGTGCTACCAATTATATATATCAGTGATTTTGTTTTTGCCATTTTTAAAACCACCCCTACCCTTTTGTTTGGGAAAATATACCACATTTTGGGATTAATTGGGAAATATTGGACCAAAGCTACTTCTTATATTTTACACTAAAAAACTTCTTGAAAATTATTCAATAAAAAACTTGGGTAATGTATAGCACTCAAACTATCATTCAGTTTCCGAAGAAGATATGTATAGCAAATAATTTATACTTCAAAACAAAAATTTTAGGACTTTCAAATTGGGAATTTATACCTAATATTTTGGGAAAATAAAGCCAAATTTTGAAAGGGGAAACCATCAATATTCTGTGGTAAATTGGGCAAAAAAAATCACTGCATATATGTTGCCAATGGACATGTAATAATATGCCACTTACATGTGGGATACAAGGTACAGTCTCTGTTAAAGTGATAAATTACTAAATTTGCGCGTCCGCAGCCTGTACAGAAATATTTTAATGGTAAACTAAGCAAAAATATCGATTTTGATTACCTTTTACAATGTTCCAACTTACCACAATAGTAATTACAACCAGAACATTCGTGGTTCTTTTCCTTGGACTCACAAAGGGTAAATTTTTAGTGAATTTGCCTAGTCCGTTGCACAAGGTTACATTTTTGATGTAGAAAAATACATTATAGAAATGTATCATAAGTGTCCTTTTTACTCCCAATTGAAACCCCAAAGTATTACTTTTACATAAGGACTAAAACTTTTCCTGTATGAGAAATGTTGTATTTGAAATAAAAAATATTCTGTTGTCTGTTAGAAGGCGAACAGATACGTTACCACACTCTAAGCTGCTAGAAATTTAATGTAAGACAATAATGACATATCCGAAATCTTTGAGTAGAAAAGAAAGCGTATACATGGGTACTATCAGCAAACAGAGTCCTTCAACCAATCTAGCAAACAATATTTTATCTGTTTCATCGGGAGTATTTAAAATCGGCGATTGGACGTTTAGACAGCAACAGATACGTTACCAACTGTCTAGCTCTACAGTGAGAACTCAACCGATTTGGCCCTATTTATGGATTAGATGGAGCGAATGTTGGTTAAAAAAGTCGGCTCTTTTAATAAGAATGAAGAAACATACAAAATAACGCGGAAAATGCAGTTAAAAAATAGATACGTTACCGACAGATACGTTACCTAGATTTCATTTTGGCCCATATAGAAGTTATATATTACTGGTTTAATGCTGATATATTAGCTTTTGTCAGAAGAAACATATAACAGTTGAAAATAAAGCAAAACCATATCTTACAGGGCATATTTTGTGTTTTTATGGAAAATCCTGAGAAACAGCCTTTCTCTCGGAAAATCAATAAATGTCTTAATACAGAGGCATAATTTATGCCATAAATTGTTGTCACGTTACTCATTTGTCACAGTTTTGAGATTCATAGGGGATAACCTTTGCATTGTACTCAAATACAGCTTTAGAACTGAAAGTAACGTATCTGTTTCAAATGGTAACATATCTGTTTCGATAGTATTTGTAGTAATTTAGAGAAACTAACGTGAATATCATAAAATAATGGGTTACTCATATACACTGCTTACTTATTACATCAATTAGAGATATTTTTGACTATATATTTTGATAATTGGTACTTTTATAACAAATGCTCTACCACTGGTATACCAACTTAAAAATGTTGTCAACGATTTTATAAGCAATTTACATAAAATTATAATGTTCAGGATCATATATTATACCATCTGGCATGACAAGAAATACATATTTAGTTGACCAGGGATGCGTTCTTTGTATAATTGTAGATGGAATGTACAGGAGGCGAAAATTTTAGTACAGAAATATTTATGCCTTCTTCAGATGTCAAAATTTCAAATAATGTACGAAATCAAAAAGGTTTATTATACTTCAAAAGATTTCTCATGCATAGTAAAACGTCAGAAGACAAAAGTTTATACTGTAACTACTTTTGTTTCTTCAGCGATGGAATGAACAAAAGGCTACCCCTTGTAACGTAGCTGTTAAATTGCAATCCAGGCCCCTCTATTGAACAAAGCATATCACTAGAAGTAGACCAAGAAGAGATTTCCCCTGTTCCATTTCAAATACCTAAGATATGTATGCTTCAATAAAAATAGAAATGTTTATCAAAATTTTTAATGCGAAACTTAATTTTTTTCACCAATTTCAAATCGTAATTTAACATTTTAGTGGAGACTGCACCACAATATCAAGACATTCAGGCATCTTTATAACTAAATATATTGCGAAAAATTAGAGTGAATTCAAAATGACTTCAAGACTCTATTTTCATGTAGATTTTACCAAATGACACTCTCCTTTTGAGTAAAGCGTGTACATTCAAACGTGAACTCAAGTTTACTAATATTTTATTGAAATCTGAGTGACAACTTTGTGCAGCTTCAAAGTGTTCATCAGATGTATCAGTACAAGTTACACGAATAGAGTCTAAACCTCTCTTCTATTAACGGCTAAAAAATGCAGTAGATTGAATTTGAAATATTTCTTCCAGAGGGAAGGGATGATAACAAATAAAAACACAAACACTCAAATACACATTTACGGCCCCTTGGCCTTTATCAAGTGTTAAAAAACGACGATCTATAACAATTCTAAGTAAAATCCATCCTTGCTTCTCTGGCGTTCATTTCAAAATTGCAAAAAATGGCATTCATTGCAAAATCATTGCAAAAATTGGTGTATTTGAGTGTTTGTGTTTTTATTTGCTAAAAAATGACTTTGGGAAAAACAGAAAGGCCTTCATTTACATAACTGATTGCACCACATACAAAAGCGTCTTTAAAGCTTTTTGTCAAAACCTCTGTAGAAATGAAATCACGATTCCAATGAAAACACAAGTTTGACATGTAATGACATTCATGAATATATATAATAAACATGATAAAAGTATCATATCTGACCTTATCTATGTATGACACTTTCAAAAATGTGATGAATATTGAGAATAAAAATGTGTAGCCATAACTTCAAAAGGACCCTTTTCTTAAGGACGGAATTCAATTATCACAGTGCATTCATGCATACATATTGACTCAGACTAACTCAATAATTTTCCTGATGATATATATAATACTCACCTGGAATAATCCACATCTTCTTTAAAAATCTTTTCACTAAATTTGGGGCACCAAAGCTGATGGCCTTAGCAAACGCTCTTTGATCATAGGGTGAAATCTCTACCTGTCTCACATTCCTATTGCGTTGGTAATGACTGTGCAAATTTTTGCCACCCATTTTTTACCTGAAAAAGTTTTGAAGGCTATAAGAAAGAACTGATTGAAACACTCATTAATACATGTTGTATGTAAATTAGATATTATAAAGGAGCTGTTAAGATAAGGCGTAAAATCAGCCCTGAAAAGTGGAATTTTGAAAATTGAAATTTCAAGAACCTTTTTTGGTAAAATGTATACCTATACGGCATCCCATCAGAATATGAAGTTATTTCTTATCTGTTTTGCATAAATTATTGCTAATTTTTGGGTGAAAACTTATCTTTTTCTCATAGAAATCAATAGAAAACGGAAAAGTTTTATTGAACATTGTTCCCCCTGGATATACAGAAAGTCCCTTTTACTGGAGATGTGTATCCATGATACAAATTTTTTGGCAAAGTGGGGTTCTGTATCTCCAGGGGGAACACTACCCTTGAGAAGAAAAACTAAAAATGGAAAGGGGGGTGCATTTTTTAAGAATTGATCTTTTTGACCATTAAATATAGCACTTTTTGACTATTTTTCCTCTTTAATGCATTAAACATTGTGTACTCAATATGATTGTAGGGCTGGGACGATACATCCATATATCGATAAATCGCGATACGGTGTTCCACGATACGCGTATCGATACTTTGGAGCTATATCGCGGTATCCAGACCCATTTTTAACTTTATTCAAAGGCACGAAAACGCTCGGTAACTTCGTCGATTGAAAGCTTCGGGCTAAATAAAACGTGCGACTTATTGACTTTAAAAGGGTAAAAATGTTTTTCTTGACTAATCTTCCTATGTTTGCTCCGGATAGTATGCAATTCGCACAATGCATTACAGTATAATTGTCGATTTTGTTCGCAGTACAGGCGGAAAGATCGCCTTGATATGCGTATGCGCTTCTAAATTTTTTTAGACATGCATATGCATATCCAGCCTGTAGTTTGCGGGAATCTAGCCGCAGAAACGGCCAACGACACTTGGATATTTTGTTGGTTCGTGTCGTTGTCCGATTCCGCGGCTATCGGGAATCCTACAGATATTTGTCTAGTACTCAAACTCATGTTCGTTTAAAAAAATTAAAGCGGCGAAAGTAAAGTTTTCAGAATCCGTATCTAACGCGATCTTGATATTTACAATTTTGTAATATGCTATTGTCCAGAGAAAGTACCTGATGTCTGCATGGATCATAGAGTGGGTGAGAGTGAGACCGACGTGAAAACGGCATGAAATAACTTATGTCCAGTAGCTATTCGTGCGTGCATGATCCATTCATTTCTCATCGATTTTTTTTTAGATACTGGCGTTCGACCTAAATCTTTTCACTTTAATATGATTTCATAAAAGAGTTCTGAAATCGTAGTTACTTAACTTTGTAAATTTTTAATATAAAACCGACTCGTGTCAATCCTCGATTGAACGTCGGAAACAGCCTTTTGAAGAACAAGGGAATATATCTCTTATATTTTCTATTCACGTCATGGACAACTTTAACTCGAGAATAAAATCATAAAAGATTAGTAGATTATCTCCACGTGGTTAACGCACAGGCTCTTTCTTTCTTTCTTTCTCTCTCTCTCTCTCTCTCTCTCTCTCAAAATTTCGTTTATACATGTACATAAAATAAAACGTACAGAGACGGAAAACCGTTTATCTTAAAAAAAATCAAAGTGCAGGATGTATCCATCGAATAAAATCAAACACATTTAAATTGAAGAACAATTATGCTGTAATCCTTTCAATGTTATAGAGAAAGGAGCGTGTGTTATGATTGTTATACTTTTAAATAAGATTTCCTCATGAAAAAAAATTCAGTCTAGGATTATTCAAATAGGAAGGGGAACTGAAAAGAGAGATATAAAATGTAATTCCATGTATTGAAAAGGTGAGAGGGGGGGGGGGGGTTACATAAATTCATGAACTTTTCATTTTCAAACCGAGAGCACGAGACTCTCTTATTTACCAATTCATGGCTTGACTTGTTGATGCAGTTACTGAGAAAATGAACATACAAAAAAGAGTATAAATACATGTTAAGGTGAAAACATAACTGCAAAGGGTACATATTTGTTCTTGTAGCTTGACTTGTAGCTAACTAACCTCTGTCTATCAGTAAAACCTTGTGATGTTATTGTTCAAAGTTTGAAAAGTTTGTTTAATTGCTTGGGATTTTTTAAATCTTGATCATTCCAGGATGTAGAAAAATATAGTCTTTATCAAAATATTTTAATGTTATACTTGAGTTTCATTCTATACAGCCTGAATCCTCACTATAGCAATATACATAAGAAATATCGTGATACATATCGTATCGTAGGCACTATATCGTGATACGTATCGATACGCTCGAGACCCGTATCGTCCCAGCCCTATATGATTGAATGAAAGATACAAGAATTAGGAACGAAATAAGCAAGAGTGATGTTCATTTCTCCGTCAATGTGTATTTCACGCTAAAAGGCTTAGATTGTAGCCATTGAATGAAGAATAAGACCGTATTTCAAGTTCCGGTTTCATTATTTACTGATTGAAGGAGGTAGAACGTTCGAAATCTATTTCTGATACACAATGTAGACATGTTTGATGTCTTTTAGCTTATATTTATCCATTTTAGATAAAATATTCAAAAATGTATACCTTTTTTTGTCGATATTATCGGATTTTCTATCCGAGCACCCCTACCTCTTTCGACCTTAATTTTACAAACTTAAGAGTTCCTTAAGATAATGTAAAACATGTAAAAGGTCTGCAAATACATTATATTTCAATAATGAATCATGTTTTTCTGTATATGATTCGCCATGTGCAAGAAATAAGTCACGAGATTCAGGGCTAGATACGGCCCATATCTTAACAGCTCCTTATGCATGTAATCTTTAAAGTATATATTAAAACTGATATATCTATCATTTATGGATTAAGAGGGTTGTGAAAGAAATTGCACTTGTTGTTATAACCTGACATTCCTGATACTATCAAAATATGTTGTCATTCTGAAATTCCTGTAAACAGTAATTTCCAAATGGACATTAGATTTCCCCTGGCCAGAAGAGAATGGGACTTCTTCATGTTGGACTCAGAGTCATTTTGGGAAACAATCAATAAGACAAGTCCCTACTTTAAATCTTGGACATGTACCATATCATAATTTGAAACCGCTAAATATGAAGAATTTTCAGATGGCATGCCCCTACTCAAATTTCACCTATAGAAAACAGACCTATTTCAAAACTTTTTAGCCGGATTGCAAAGCAAATTCCGGTCAATTTATTGGCGAAGTCAGTCCATCAGTTTGTCTGTCCGTCAGTCAGAGTCAACATTTTGGTTAAGGAGTTGCATTTAAGTCTGTTGGCAGAAAACTGCTTGGAGCAATAATTTGAAACTTAGCATGGTGATAGACCGTGATAAGACTAATCAAACTCAGCAACAAAATTTGACCTAGCGACCTTGAGTTTGACCTACTTTTTAAATAAATTAAACCTGGGCAATATCTCATGAACTAAAGAGGATGTGGTTTTGATATTTAATATGCAGAATCCTCATGACAAGACCTTTCATTTGATATCATGACTTTTGACCTATGGTAAAGACCTTGATCATGGAGTTTGACCTACTTTAAAAAAAAAAAAAACAACCTTGAACCTGGGCTATTTATCATATATTACGCCTAAATAAATTCTGTGCAATGTCTTCGTCGACGGCGTTTTAAGGAGGTATTGAACACTTGGAGGCCAAATTCAATTTTTCTAAAAATTTCTGAAATTACATATTTCTTATCTGTCCTTGACTATACAAACTTACAGATGATTCTATCCACAGTAAAATGTTCTACGAGACTTTGAAATATGCATTAATCGACGTTTTCGTGATTTTCTTGATTACGTCATAATATTGAAAGTGTCATTCCAATTCTCGTAAAGCTATTGGAAATTAATTTTGATTTAATTTCCAAAATATCCTTAAATATATTGCACTTACATATGGAAAAGATAAAATGAATTGTGTTTTAAACACAGGCAGGATACTTGAATAAATGATGACACTGTCGCTAAAAAATGGCAATTTCGAGCCAATTTACTGTAGTTGCTAGTTAATTATTAGGAATCCTGTGGATGAATCTTTGTCAAAAACTATCAAAATCATCAAGAATGTCCAGAGATGATTTCATGATTAAATGGGAAAAATTGAATTTAGGATTGAAATATTACAAAGCTTTATATTTTCCAATTTTTTCTTCCAAAATCGTCCATTTTCAATGAAGTGACATCCTCTTTCCTGTAACTTAAACTTGTCAACGAATACACTGTGATGAAGATTTAATGTTCTTTTTTATACATGCTAAGTTTCAATGCAATACGTTTAGAAATACTGTTTTTATTGCATTTTGAATGCCAAGGTTTGTGACGCCATTTTTTCCGATAACGTCGAAATGACATCGTGGTTTGCTCATGGATAAACTCCCAAAGTCCTGAAGTTAGAACATTGCCATAATTTCTTCAAATAACGCCGGAAATTATTCAAACTTCATCAGGATACTCAAATGCATATATCAATCGGAGCATTAAATGTTTTAAGGGAGTTAAGACTGTACTTTTCCTAGGAAGCGAGAAAACAAATAATGCCGCCACCATCTTGGTGTTCAAACCCTCCTTAAATACCTGTCGTTCCAGATAGATTATTGTGTCTGTAGCGGTTTGTGAATGCTGTTCACCTAACGTGTCGTTAGACTCGTTACAGGTAGATTATTGTAAATAAATTCTAAGCAATTTCTTCGTAGGTGGCGTTTCTAGTATATTGATTGCAGCGGTGTAAATCCCGAATCGCCTCACTACATGAACCATTACTTTGCAGAGTATCGTAAGTTACACATGACATGTATTGTGGATAGCGACTAAAGAAAGAAAGAATAAAAGAAAGAAACTTGTATAAGATGACCAAAAATAAAAAGAAAAACCCCAATTCATGAACCCATGTACACACGCACCTTTTATCATATAATGTTCTATTTAATTAGTTGATAATGTCTTTATATTAAGTATTTCATTACAAAGTATATAATGTTTTTTTTTGGGGGGGGGGGGGGGGGCGCTCTTATATTTTAGGCTAAGTAAATAAATTGTCAGCTTTCTTTGTAAGAGATTACTTGGACCCAAATTATTTACTTCAACGTTGTGTTGAAACTGCTGTCAAAGATGGTCTTTCACAATAAATAATTGGCTTTCATCAATTATCTTATGTAATTAATAGAAAAGAAACTTTAATATTTACGGGCTCCTTGATTTTTGGCACGGGCTCCTTGAATTCCAGAACTAGGAGCCTGTATGGCTCCTTTGGAATTCTCTATGAATTTCAAGCCCTGACTGTCCTCGCATTTTCATGGGAACAAAGACTCCCACACATACGTACATCATCACATGATCGCACCTTATAATTTCGTTTGTTGTGGGATTTCGAAACCCTTAGATGACAATTCCCGTTTTTGTTTTCAGTAACATTTAGACAATGAAGGTCCACCAATGAATTTACTTTTGCACATAGTTCATTATATTTCATTTCCTCTTTTTTAATGTCAAGTTCTAAAGTACTTAGATGTGATTTCGAAAACTTTATTTTTTTTTTCGCGCCACTTTGAGACTGTCGTCAGGATCTTCTTTATCTCGTTTCACCACTATGTTCAAAGAATAACTATTTGGCAATGAATGGCGATCTCCCAAAGACTTTCACATGCGTGGATTTGGTCCAAATTTTGAATCATGTCTTGCAGCAGATAACATTTTTGAGAAGGACTATTCATTTGCATCTACCCTGTCGCCTTGATCGTCATGATTCATTGTATTAGCGGACATGTTATTTGATGCAGATATTTCACATCTTAATTTTTCACAAAATCCATGGTAACCGTAATTTCGTAAGTCACATATGTTGCATTCCGCAGAAACGCGAGTTCCACGTCAAGGAGAAGTACAATGGACTAACGACGTCCGACATGTTGGACATAATGGTTAAGAGTGACTGTTAAGTATGTATCTGGGTATAAATGTTCTACAAAATTGATAAGAACCAATGTAAACATTGTCATCGCGGATGGGGTCTGTCACAAGCTATAATTATAGGATTAGGAGTACAATGGCGAGGTACACGATACAATTCCTTATTACTGTAAACATGGCCAATATCATAAAATCTGTAAATATGTTAGTAGACCTAACATGATATGAATCAGGAGTGGATCTAGAAAATTGTACACCTTTAACGAGGAAAGAATGAGAAATGATAGGGAACAATATTTATTGATATTCATTTTTCAAAGAACTTTTTTTCAGGTTAAAATTATTTTTTCAATATGAGTTTTTCATAGTTGAACTTATTTAAACTAAAATAAGCAGTGATATCAATACCCAAAACTGCATCCACCCCTGGTGATTTGCACTGGTCTCATTAACAACTATTAATAGAGCCATTAAAAGTTCATTGTCATCGGGACCATTTACATTAAAGAAACTTTCAAAACCATCTGCAGAAAGATTTACTGATGCAAATATGCAATATACTCAAGCATTTATGAACTACATGCATCAAAAATAGGCACATAAAATGATTTTTTTTTACGAAGCTGTCTTTAATTCTAGAGAAATGTATTTAAGACATCTAGATCACCAAATATGACACTTAATCTGTCAAATGGATTACATGGATTGATGCATTGTTACGTTATAGAAGATGCCACTGATTTAATTTCATTTCGATCTATGGATGCTTACACTGAACATGGCGAGCATGCAATATGTCCAGGCGACATTGTTGTAGCAGACAACACACCTGCTGAGAGAAATCAAAGGGGGGGGGGGCTGACTCTATCAATTTTCTTGGATAATTTTGGCGTAGAGTACATCTGTACATCCACTTAATCCTGTCGAACTGGCATTTAGCGAAGTTCGATCAATTCTAAATAGATCAGACTTTATCTGTTTAATACTCTCTGTCGTGATAATTTGATGTATGCATTTTACTAGTATCTGGTTGTTTCATTCATAACGTCTGAAGATTGCAAAGGCTACTTTAAAATATCTAGTACGATAGTTACTTTTTATGAAAGTACCTTTATACTATACATTATCATCATTGACACGATAAAATCTCAATTGACTTTTGTTTAAAAAAAACTGAAAACATAGCATATTGTATAACTTATTTTTTAATTTTGGCGAGAGAGAGAGCATATTATATTATAAGAATAATTTTCTGTCAAATGATCTTGGAACTGCTTGTGCCTCAATTTGAAGCATTTAAACATTGTAAATACATTAACTTATATACGTGATTTCTAAAATTGCATTTTACTTTCTTTCTTCTGTTTAATTATGAATTTTTATATATCTGAACTTCAAGTCTCTATAAATGAGGACCGTTATGTTTTGCTTCACCGCACACACTGTCAGGGTAAATGGAATCCCTGCCATCTACGAAGAAACTGCACAGAATTTATTTACAAAAATCTACCTGTAACGAGTCTAACGACACGTTAGATGAACAACATTCACAAACCGCTACAGACACAATAATCTATCTCTAACGACAGGTATTTAAAACGCCGTCAACGATGAAATTGCACAGAATTTTGACCGAGTGACCTTGACATTGACCTTTGACCTACTTTTAAACTATAAGAGGTACTGAGGTAGGGTTTTGATATCTCACTTAATAGATTCCTCATGACCAAAACTTTCATTTGATATCAAGACTTTTGACCAAGAGACCATGATATTGACGGTAATTGACCTACTCCTAAACTATAAAAGGTAGCTTTCGATATTTCACATATAGATTCCTCATGACCAGATCTTTAATTTGATATCATGACTTTTGACCAAGTGACCTTGACATTGACCTTTGACCTACTTTTAAACAATAAGAGGTAGGGTTTTGATATTTCACTTGTAGATTTCTCATAACCAAATCTTTCATTTGATATCATGACTTATGACCAACTGACCTTGACCTTTGACCTACTTTTGAACTACATTGTATTAGGGGTAGGTCTTTGATATTTCACATGTACATTCCTCATGACCATAGCTTTTTCATTTTGCAATAGTATTAATGACCTTTGACCTTTTTCTCTGCACAAAAAAAGTATACGTCATCTAATACAAACACTTCGTAATCTGGACTTACTGCGTTTAGCATTTTATGGTTTATTTAATATTGGATACATGTAGTAAGATTGATGAGGGGATACTTGTAAGGGCAATTTTACAATCCCATACTCTTGTGCGCGAACACAACGTCTAGAAAATAATGGGTCAAAACTCAAATCCAAGGCAATAGTTCGGAGATTCGACCAATCAGAACGAAGGACAAAGAAAGTTGATCATGTGATATTTGTAACCCTTCGTTCTGATTGGTCGATTCTCCGAACTTTTGCCTTGCTTGTTTGGTTTGGTAGGGAGTTAAAAATCGACAAAAATGCAATAATGAAGCAAGAAAAAAACACGAGGTGGGTAGGGATAGTTAGTTTAATGTTTACTTAAGAGTCACCCGCCAGAAAATCAATATTAAAGGTCCGTAATATGGAAAAATCGTTGGGCAACAGTTTGGTCCGACTTTGTTCTGTAACAACCATAGTGGGGTTCAGTCTCTATTAGCGGCAGCGGAGAAAATGGATTATTTAGTCTAGTATCATACTTGACTTATATTCGGGAAACTTATTGTTGACACCCGCCCTTCTCACATCAAATTAAGAGCCGAGTTTTGGAACTTGGCTAAAAATTTCAGCATGACAATGTAATTAAAATTACATCTATTTAGTTTCCAAAGTGAGCCGCATGGACAGTAAATGCACTCTCCAATTAAACTTCAATTTACCGGTTTTCAAAGTGAGCTTCACAGACAACAGATTAAGTTGAGAGTAATTTGTTTTCCTGTTGAAAAAGTACAAAGGTAACCTTTGTACTTTTTCAACACGGTCCTACTACTTTAAGCCTAGGGAATATTTTAAGCCCAGGTGTGCCCAGGACGTTTGGGTGCAATGAATATATCATTTTCTTTGATATATAGTTAAATGTGTATTTAAACATGTCACATGAAAAATTTCAACAAAATTACGCAACATTTTATATGTTTTTATCGTGTTTGAAGTTGTGTATTTCCTGGGCTTACTGCACGTATTCAGGAAGGATAACTCTTAGCTCCATTTCTCCTATAGCATTAGAGTTATCCGATATAGTTTATTTAACGCAGGTAGGTATAAGAGTATTGTTTTATATGAGACAAAAATCATGGAAAAATGTATTCTATTTCTACATTGTATGTATGAATTTGCAGATATAAGTTATATATATATGTCCCTCTTCTGATCAAGCATAATTTATGAGGATATTCATTCAATTCTGAAGGATAAAGATCTTCAGTTTTATTTTAATTCGATCTTTTTTTAAATCTATTTTTATGTATCATTAATATTCTTTTTTTTTCTGTTGTATTTATTATTTTTTTCTCTTTTAAAAAATTGTCTTTGATGTCACAACGTTGTTTTCCAAGTATGAATTATCCAGAAATAATAAAGCCACCAATAGGCTAATTGATCAAATAACCTGCCTTCAACAACAGGTGTGATCAACCTGGATTACGTAAGAGGGGCATACTTGGTAAGTTACTCCAACCAACAAATTATTCTAAGTGGGAAGGTTTCAGAAGAGGGATACTTTATTCTTTAAGTTAATGACTACTCTGCTAGTAATTTACCATAAATTGAAAAAAAAATATTATAAGGGGTTTAGTTTCAGTTAAAGTTTCGTTGTTAATTCTCAAGGTATGGAATATCTCGGTTTTTTTTTTTTTTTTTTTTTTGTAGATTCTGATCTTGTTTACCATGTCCCAACAGAAGTTTCTCTACCGCTACATTCCTGAGTTCCAGAATTCGTTTCCGAATCGATTTCACCGAATCGATTTCAAATAGTTTTTTAGGTGGTAGGTTGGACAGTTTTTCAACAGAAACGTTATTTTGCACTTGACATGCTTAAGGAGAAAATCCGTCAAATGTTTTAAGCTTCATGTGACGCATGTAGAGGTCCCAGGTATCTGACGTGAATATCGAAATGCCTCTTGAATACATGCATCACTTATAGCAATAATCCAGTTATATTCATCATCTAGGCATTGTATACCAAATTCTTTGTTAAATAGGGCAACTATTTTGCCTTGAATGTCACATTTTAATTTTTCTAACGTACATACTTAGTCAGGAATATTGATTTTTTTAACTTTACCGATCCAATATTCTACTTGGACTTGTATGGTGTCCATGTTGAAGCCAACTACATGTACTCATGTTACATTGACCATGTACCCGATAACCCCCCACAAAAACAGAATGATTTTATTGATTGAAATTCATAATATGACCGTGTTTACAGCGGGTTGCGGATTAAGTTGACGGCAGCTATACCAGTAAAGTAAATAAAGTGACGTTTTGCTGTTGATTTAAATTACTCCTTAGTTGCCGGCGGCTGATATTTTTACTTCGACGTATTTCCATACTCTTGGTCAAAATATATTTTGCTCCTTTTATCAATATCATTACCTTCATTTAACAAAACGTATCACTATTTACGATGGCGCAAGAAAAAATTCAAAAGGTCGAGAATATATGTCTGGAAGGATAATAAGTAATGATTTACGTAATCTCAAAATTCAAGAAACAATTCGCTTTGGTGGATCCGTTTTGACCGGGGAAGTACCAAAAGGAGTTTTGCGATCATTGGAATATTGTACATTCTTAGGCCAACCTTAAAAATATGTTTGTTTCCCCGAAATCTACCCCCCCCCTTCCTCCTCCAGAGATCTTTTTTTAAATGCAATTCTTCAATATCGCGCTTAGACTCTTCAATAACACGATTTCTCGTGCAATGTTACGTGTTGTGGGTTTCTTGATTTGTTCCATACGTCTCAACTTCTCACTTTAAAATTATATTATTCATATAAAAAACACGACCATACCAACTCTTTATTTATTCAAAGTAAAACGATTTGCACGAGCGAGATATCCTCGTTCTTATCTTGTAAAACTGGCAATTATTTTGTTTGACAAAGACGACGAGGTCGGAAAATTCATCGAATAATACAGATTAAAAACAAAATTTAGTGAAATCTGATACAACGAATTTCTATTTCTAATGTACCGTCACGCCGTTATTATAGCGAGCGGAGCTCGCTGCAAAGGCCCGAAGGGCCTTTGCGAGCGAAGCTCGCCCTTATGGTAACGCGTATACACATATCTTATTGAGAAAATATGCTGAATCAAAGATTGAGAATGTACTACTATGCTTTCAAAAATTTTCGTCCCCTCGCAGACAGAGTTACTGCGGAGATGCTGGATATTGCCATTTAAATTTTTTTTCGACTCCAAGTAGACGTATATGTTATACTCAATTTTTGTTTATAAGTTAAATTTATTGAAAATATTTTTCGTAAATCAGGTAACGATAAAGCATCAACAAGGCGGCGTAACCACGGGAAATCCGACATTTCCGGTTTTAAACGAGACGTTTCACTCTGATTGCTTTTCTCGTCTCGGGTGGTTTCGTACTGTCAGAAGTCGGAATATGTTTGTTTTTTCTTTTGTTCTTAAGTAATTCATTTTCATATGGCCTAAACATTACTCTTACAAAATAAAAATGAATTATAAAGAACCATATTTTTAAAGAACCGTATTTTAAGCCCCCTCCCCCTTAAAATGTTCATCTGCTGGTCTAGATCAATTTTACAAATGCCTGTTTTTCCACTCGCCTTATATACTACCTTTTTTTGGCAATCATCAAACAGAAAGTTTTGTCAGATAAGATAAACCGTCATAGTCAAAATAAAAAAGAAAAATCTTTTTTTTTATTTTATATAATCATATCTATTTTCTCTCCGCTCGCACAAAAAGGCTTTGCCTTGATTCATATTATGACACGTGCCAGTCAACGCGATCTAGCAATGATGTAGTTCAAGCTGCTGAACCTAGTTTGCCTATGAAATCTGTATGGACGGCATCTTGGTGAACACCCTTTGAACTAGCAATGATGTGAATACAGAAATTCATGTAAACGTTTCCATGTTACGTTATAGATCTGGTATTCCGAATTGCATAAGGTCTGAGGAAATTCCACCAGATTTTTCCTACACATGTAATTCTTATGGACATGGAAGTATCGTTGTTTATAGAAAGAGGAAAGGAATAGGATAATCAACATCTTTGGAATTTTACTAGTCTGTGGATTAGAAATAAGAGTTTTACCGTTGACCTTCGCCAACAACCAGCTGCTTAGATGAAGCCACAGTTTCGAAAGAAATAGTACGACAATCGGTAAAAGCAAATTGAATTTGGAACAACGTAAATGAAAAATGATAAAATGAAATTGAATCAAGCGAAAATTTTTGGATTCATCACCTACAATATTCAAAGTAGGCAAAATCCGAAACTGAATTTTCATCAAAACAGAGGAAGGGAAGAACTCGCGTCGAAGATGAAGATTAGAGTATTTTGTTACTTTAGTATTCGAAAATGAGAAACAGAAGTAACTCAGGAGTCAGGCTTGATTATTATCAGAGGCTTGTAAACAGAACTATCCTGAAACATCAGGTGTTCATATTTCAATATTTTTTTTATGTCATTTTGCTTTGGCAGTGGCTCCGGATACGAACGTTCGTATCTTTAGACCTATGTCTCGGCGTACGAACACAAATCGTAGGTAGCTTCTGCATATATACTTGGTTCGGACTTTTGTTTTCAAGGCATCTTGTGTTCAAATTGTATCTTTATGGGACACATTCTGAAAAGTTAATTAAGGAATAAATACTGTGTTGCACCTAGAATCTTCAAGTACGTATTTCTTATCGTCTCAAAACTTTCAAATACTTCCAAATCCCGCATGAGCGACAGATCGTCAGTACACACAGCAGCTGACAAGTGTGTGTCACTATAATGATTGAGAGCATAGAAATTGCCTCTTGTCGGTCGCTAGATTACAGATAATGCAGAATAAACTCGTATACCTTGATATAGTTACAAAATTTTGCTATGGACACATGACAAGAGTCACGTGACAGTTACAGACCAATTAGGAACATGTTCGTACGCCAAGACATAGGTCTAAAGATACGAACGCTCGTATCCGGAGCCACTGCCTTTTGCTTTTTTGGGGCGGGGGTCCGATGGATTATCATCGAATGTGTAATTCTCCATTTCGGTATGATGCCACACAAAGGAACTGTTACAGATAACAATCATCAAATCAAATCAAATAATATTTATTTAGAGTCGGACATGTCAACAATACAACATTAGCTCTTTTGAGCTATTTACCGACTAGACATATATAATATCATCACAATAATCAATTTAAATATTAAGAAACTATAAACTATAAACATGCAAGTGACTAAAACTAAACTAAACTAAGACACTGAAACTAAAAAGCACATGCATATAACTTCTCTACGACATGACAAGACATCAACTAAAAAGGTTAATAAATAGCTACTTGATAAGACATCGCATACACATAAATACATATACATGTACATTAAAGGACATCACAAAACTAAAAAAGTAAGGACACTCAACATATCACATACATGATGAGGGATAGTGTTCTTGGTATCACAGGGATATGACATCACAGTCAGGCTTCTAATCACATTTCTTAAGTCAAATCTAAGTTGCAATAAAAATAATAGAACTTGAAGCAAAAAATATTTCATTTAAATAATCAACTGAAAAGCATGCATGCAAACAGCAAAGCAACATAAAAGTAAGCAAGCGCTAAAGCTGGAACGGTATGTAGAACTATACTGTCCAAAGCAAATAAATAAATCATGAGCATGCTCTGCATTTACAGGAATCCCCTTCCCAACTGTTGATTTGTGTTTTAAAATGATTGAAAGATGATATCTGTCTAAAAGAGTCAGGAAGAGAGTTCCATAGCTTAGCTGCTGAGTAGCGAAATGAATTTAAGCCATAACTTGTGGTTCTTACCTGCGGAATTTCTGCCATGTTACTATACCTAAAAGAGTAAGCATTATTTTTCATAGTAACAAGATTTTGTAAATAAAGAGGAGTTTCTTTATGAGTGATTTTAAAAGTTTCGATGGCCATAGTCCTCATTCTTCTTAACTTTAAACTTGGCAACTTGGATTGTATTAAAAGTGATTCATAAGAACTGGTATGATCATTATAAATAAAACGTAAAGCACGCTCTTGAATTTTTTCGAGCTTCTTAGTCTCTTGCTCACCACAAAAATGCCAGGCCAAAGGGCAGTAATTAAAATTAGACATAATAAAAGTATGATAAACGGTGAGTCTTCCAAGTCTGTTTAAGTTGTTTCCAATTCTCTTAAGAACATTTAACTGGCGAGATGCTTTCTTACAGATATCAGAAATATGTTGCTTAAATTTCAGTTGAAAGTCTATAGTTACACCCAATAATTTTACACATTCATCTGGCTGGATTTCTGTACCTTCAATATTAAAAGTTAATTTTGCAGATTTCGTTTTCTTACCAATACAAATAGACTGAAACTTATCCGGATTTGCTTGCATTTGATTATCTGAGAACCATTTAACTAAATTTGAACTGTTTGATTCCAAAAAATGCTTGACATCCAAAACGTTTGTACTAGAATATGAAAGCGTGTTGTCATCAGCATAGTTGTAAAGGTCACAATTTGAAACAAAGTAAAAAATATCATTTAAAAAGATGTTAAAAATTATCGGCCCGAGAATGGACCCTTGGGGCACACCTTTGTACAAATCTAAAAATCCACTACACAGGTCATTCACCTTAACACATTGTTTCCTATTACTAAGGTAAGATTGAATAAGATTTACAGCACTATCAGCTAATCCATATGTCTTAAGTTTAATCAACAATAAATCATGTGGTATACAGTCAAATGCCTTAGACAGATCCATCAGAATGGCAGCTACATATTTATTCTCATCCAGTGCTTTCTTCCAATCCTCAATAACTTTCAACAATACAGTTTGACACCCATATCCAGATCTAAATGCTGATAAGTAATCATTAAAATGATGGTTAAAAAATTCAACTAACTGACAATGTATAGCTCTTTCAAAAATTTTGGACAGTACAGGTAACACACTAACAGGACGATAATTACCTTTGTCTAACGTGCTGTTTTTCTTATGCAATGGTACCACTTGTGCTATTTTCATTCTATCTGGAAAGCTACATTTTAAAAGAGAAAAATTCACAATACATGTCAAAGGTTTAAGAATGTCATTGCCTACCATCTTGACTATTTTGGCTGATATACCATCAATCCCTGTGGCTTTCCGTACACCTAGTTTGCCAATACACTTACTAACAAAACTCTCATCAACTGGTTCAAAAATAAAAGGTTCTTCAGTACATGTATTACTAAGATGGTTCTGAATTTTCTGTACACTTGGATGAGTTTCATCTACATCTATGCTGTTAATGCCTATGTTTTTAGCTACATTGACAAAAAACTCATTAAAAGTCTCACTAACGCTACTTTGATCACATACTAAAGTGTCATTTTCAGATAGAACAATATCTTTTTTGATAGAATTACCCTTGTTGGTGATAAAGGGCTTAATGGTAGGCCAAAAATCTGTTGATTTAGGTCCGCCTGCACACCGCTCAAGAAAATATTTATTAATTGACTTTCTCCTAATGCTTGTACATAAATTTCTCTGCTTTCGATATTTTTCCCAAGTTGCATTTGTTCTACATGAAAAATATTTGTTTTGTAACTCACGTTTCTTAAAAATGGCTGACTTCAGCTCTTTATTCATAAATGGAGCAGGTTTTGGATACACCTTCCTTTTCTTCACTGGTATATGTTTGTTTATAATACCTGTAAATGTGTCATGAAATTTGTTAAAAACAGTATTTACATCACCTTCAAAATTATCTCTACTAAATTCAGTTTCTAGATCATGCAAATCAAGTTTGAAACTATCTAAATCTTAAGACTTAAAACTTCTATACTGTGACCACTTTGTAGTTTTGGATGGTACTTCTCCGTACAGCTGAAAGGCAATCATAAGCACCGAGAAGTTCCGAAATTAATTGGGGTATAAATTCTGATTTGATATTGAAGCAGTTTGCAGGTGCGGGGTCGGGAGTCGAACCCCGGCAGTCCAGGTGACAGTCAGACTCCTTGCTGAGTGAGCTTAAGGGACATCCCGATAGCTCAGTAATATGAATCAAGGCAAAGCGTTTTTGTGCGAGCGGAGAGAAAAGAAAATAAAAATAAAACTTTCTTTTTTGCATTTTAGACTATGACGGTTTACCTTATCTTACAAAACTTTCAGTTTGATGATTGCCAAAAAAAAAAGTAGTATAAGGCGAGTGGAAACACGGAAGCAAATGAACATTTTAATTAAGGGGGGGGGCTTAAAATATTGTTCTTGATACGTCCCAGTTTCGGCCTAGACCGGCAAATATTAGATTAGGTGTGGGGGGGGGGGGGGGGGGGAGGGGGGTCCAGTCATATTTACGGAAAACTACGAGCAAAAAAAAAAAATGTCTGATTTTGAAAACTTATATCAACGTTCTAGTTCTAAGAACTCAGTAGACAGTGCTAAGCTAGAAGTCATCTTTGCTTGAACTGGTCAGACCAAGGATTTATAAACAGACCTGGTTAAAAACGGAATCGACCTAAACTCATATATTGCCTAAAGGTGATTGTTTTTTTATTTCAAGCCATTTTAATTCTGTCAGAAGAAGGTTAAATGAAAATAGATAACTCATTGCATATCGACCAAAAAAAAAAAAAAAAAAAAAGATGTCGGACACAATCGTCCAAAGCCTGTTTCACAACATTTCAATAACAAAAAAAAAAAAACAAAAACAAAAAAAAGAAAGAAACACACACGCAATTTATCGGACTTCAAAATTATAATTTTGGAGAAATGTTCGGTTGCCTCTAATTCGAGAAGTGTTCTGGATTGAGAAATTTAATACCGTGAAGCCTTCCGGATTGAACACACAAAATCGCCCATGGGAATACTTTGGCCGGATTATTGACTTTTTAAAAAGCGTTAACGTCAAGCAAAATACGTCCATTAAAGGAAAAACTTACGACGTCAAAGTGACATTAGCAATTTGGCGCGATGACGTCATAGAAGCACAGTAAACAAAATACTCAAACGGAAATGTCGGCTTTCCTAAAAGATTCCGTGGTTACTCCAAGTTGTTGATGCTATTTCGTAAATGCTTTACGAAAAATTATATCAATAAATTTAACTTGTAAACAAAAATTGAGTATAGCTTATACTTCAACTTGCATGTCGAAAAAAGATGTAAATGGCAATATCCAGCATCTCCGCAGCAACTCTGTACGTGAGAGGACGAAAGTTTTTGAAAGCATAGAAGTACATTCTCATTCACTGATTTAGCATCTTTTCTCAGTAAAGTAAGTGTATACGCGTTACCATAATGGCGAGCTCCGCTCGCTATTAGAACTTGTACTGAACTATCGGTACCTGCAACTACTGGAAACCTGACTACACCCTTCCCCCTTTTCGTGGAGGGCCGAGGGTTTACATTTTTGTACCCCGCTGTGTGGCCACTCTCCAACCCCTGGCAGGGTTCTGCCTCCTCTCATGCAGATTGAGCTGACTCATACACAACAATTTTAGTCGTAACAGAAAATACCATTGTTTTGGCTGTGCGTTGACTAAGTTAGAAATTATAGGACAGAAAATAAAAAGTCTACAGGGATTTTCTATAGTAATATTGCTGAAAATGTGTGATGTCAGAGGCTTTGGGATTTTCTATAGTAATATTGCTGAAAATGTGTGATGTCAGAGGCTTTGACATCACTGTTTACTATTGTTGAATCAGAGAACAATTTGGTGGCAGCTTGAAATTAACATGGGAATTTCCCGTAGACATTTTATTTTTTTATATTGCGGTTTGAAGGCAGCTGATAGGGTAAGTTGAAGTTCATTTCCAGTTATGACTAAAGGAGGTCAATTCTCGGAAACAATGATTTATAGCAAAATTCTTCAGACAACAGTATAAATCGCCATAACAGGGTGCTCTGGATTTAGTGAACAGGACAGTAGCATTATTCCATGTTCAAAGTCAACAATATATTTCACTTCAAACAATCCAAAATCCTTTGGTCAAATCGACCTTTTATTTCATTGGAATTTGATGTATGGGTCACAGGCACTTGGATCTGAGCAAAAATAAAATTTTGCCATATATTTCAAATATAATTTAACATTCTTTTGTTCCACACACTGAGTGTCATTGATTGGAACCAGCAAAGTGACTTTACCGTCTCCGCGTTGAAGGCGAAGTCTGTGCCAGCTTAAAGCTCCACCAATAAGTTAAACAAACGAGTAATAATAGGGATCGAAATCAAGTGGAAATACTAACGAAATGCTAGCAGGATTTGAAAATTGCTAGTAAAAAATATTGGCACTAGCAGATATTTGCTGGTGCAATGTTACAATGTTACAGTCTACTCCATATTATCAGAGTTTTGTTTTGCTTTTCCTACTATACCTCGATCAAAATCAAACAAAGGCTTAGTGTTGTAATTAATTTGAACGGATTTGCAACTTAGAATTGTAAAATCAGTTCAAAATCTGTTCAATACTGCTACAAGGTCGTTCAGCTACATGTACATGTATATTATATATACATGTATATCGAAATTGAATTTAAATGAGCGGGAATCCATCTTAAGCGAGATGTGGCTTACTTTTATTGTAAAAATCTTCACATAAAAGTCAATCAATCGAATAGATATGTAAGTAAATAAATAGTCAGAATAGCATCTGCCAAAATAGCAGGTCTTTGCTTGGATTCCCTGACCTGTCACATTTTCCATTCTGCTTAGGCCATACCAAATTTATTAAATGTTCTTTGGATTTTCTTGTGAAAAAAAGGGTGCGAGCGGGTGAAAATATAATTATTTTATTTTTTTTTTTAAATATTGCATTTTTTAAGGTACGGGCGAGTAAAATAATTTCATTCTTGATATAGGTTACCCCAGTAATACATTTCTGATGTTTTTCGTACTCAAAAAGGAATCCCCATCAAAATCTGGTGACTAGGAAGCCTGGCACATAGCTCTACGGAAAAGATTTTCAAACATTCCCCCCTCCTTGACTTTCGATGGGACAACAAATTTGCTCCAAACATAATTTTTCAAACACAAGAAGTATCATTTTCTTTGAACATGTTGAAATTTGCACAATCTCAGACTTCTAGAAGCTTTAAGATTTGCAGAAGTCAGAACCAACTCTCAAAAAAATCTTGAGCCAAAAATTTCGTGGTGCGGGCGAGCATTTTATTTTTATAATATTATTTTTTGAATTTTGAAAAATATGGTGCGGGAAATCCAAAGAACATTTAATTAATTTGGTATGGCCTTACTGTATTTGCTGCCATGAGATTGAACCGCATTATCAAGTTGCATAAATTGTGGTTTTAATAAGCAATTATAGAGGAGAACCTAGGGTCATTCATTTGTCTCTACGTTAAAAGCCTTGGGGAAAACACAAAATTTTGCAGCGTGGAGTGTAACGGAACTGGTATTGTGTCTGGTGAGCTCTGGTTAGCTCAGTTGATAAGAGCATATAATATAATGGCACCAAGAGTTAGCTTTGTCAGTCATTCCCTTCATCAATCCATCACACTTTCAGTTTCCTGATCATAACTCAAGAAAATATTTCGCTTATCTTGGTTGAATTTAGATACCGGGTATGTGCTTACTTATCAAGAGGGGAAGAAAGCTATTGATTTTAGGATCAGTAGGTCAAAGGTCAAGGTCACTGTTAGGAAATAAGGCTTACCAGACAATTACTCAACTCTTTCACCAATTTAAATCAAATTTTGATACCTTCAGAAGGGGAAGAAGCCTATTGATATTTTAGTCAATATGTCAAGGTCAGTTTTCTATCTATTTCAAGATGATACTCAAGAACCCTATTGTCAATATGCAAGATCGCAACTACAGCGCGTGCGGCATGTCCGTTCTGATTTATGTTTAGTCACCTACCTAAACCATTGTTCAAAACTTGGGCAACTTCTCTGCCCAAGTGAATTGATGACATCAAAACAATGGAGAACAATCAAATAGTGCGCAAAAACATAGTATAATCTTGGTTAGAAGTATTTGCGATCTTCTGTATTCAAATAAAATTTTGATACATGTATATGCTTATACTTATAAGGAGGCGATGAAGCCTATTGATCTTGGGGTCAATAGGTCACTGCATAGGAAAAATGCACTTAAAATAATTTGCTTTCCATTTGATAACTCAATAACCCTTTCACCTTTTTACTTATCAAGAGGGGAAGAAGCCAATCTCATTCAAACTTGTTCAATCACACTCCTATTTTTAGTTTTATTGTTGTGGTTGTGATTGAACGAGTTTTAATGAGACTGGGAAAAAGCCTATTGATTTGGGATTAATAGGTCAGAGGTCAAGGTCAGTTTTAGGGAAAATACATTTAAAATGATAACTCACAAACCCTTTCACCTACAATTTGTACCCAAACCAAATTTGGATGTATGTGTACTTTCAAAGATGCTGGGAAGTGTATTGCTTTTAGGACCAAAGGTCAAGGTCACTGAGAAATTGACTTTAAATTTCAGATGAGATTTTATTGACTCTATCGCTTGGTACTCAGGTTTGTCCAAATTGATGAAACAAAAATTACAAATTTGTCAAAACAAAATGGTTAGATTTATATGCAATTACTCTCCCCGGCAAACAGTGAACTATACCACTCTTAGTTCTTTGAACATGTTGAATATTGAAGACCAGGTTAAACAATTACGTTTGAATCATGTTTTTAATATATACCATGATAAGGCACCATCATATCTAAGGAATAACTTTGTCATGAAAACACAAACTTCTGGGCGTCAGACAAGATCTTGTACAAACTTAGATTTTATTATTCCTAGAGTCAAGACATGCGAATCTAGTACTTTTTACTTAAGTACAACATCAAATCATTTTCACTCGAGAAAGGGCTTTCTAAGCAAAATTGTGATTTTTACTTATATTAGACTAGATAGTGCCGTTTGTGTGTGTGTGTGTGTGGTTTTTTTTTTTTTTTTTTTTTTTTTTAAATCTAATTTAATCTAAATCTTAAATAATGTGATATTAACATTTGGGACCCCATTGGAAATAAGCCCTAGGGCTGTTATGGACTATCCTGGTAAGCAATGTCTTGTAAACTGTGATATTTGTTGTTTTAACTAGTCATGTGGATATATTCACTTAAAATTGAAAATTGAATAATATTACTGATAGGGATGCCAAATATGTAAAAGTTTTTTGCATTGTTTTTCAACACAGATTTTATTTGTACATGTATATGTTATTGACATTGTTTTACCGAATAAATATCTATCTATCTATCTATCTATCACTTATTGAAAAAAAAAATTAATATGTTAATACTGAACTGGAGGGAAAGAAGACACTTCAATAGGTCAAGGTGAAGTTAACTATTCCTTTTACTGATTGTTTATGTAAGAGTAAAACTTTTATCAGGAACATATGTTTTACAAACATATTGTCTAGGCCAAGTTCTTTTCAAGAATCCTGATTCAATGACATGCAATAAGATCATTGATATAAGATTTAGGATGATGAACTGAATAACATTATGAACCTATTGATAAGCATCTGATGACAAAAGTCTTTAAAATCTACTACATATGCATAGCGTTTGAACATATAGTTAGTAACAGAAAGCATTTAATGTAGCACATGCATGTTAGACATTGGCATCAAATCACACTTGATCTATCCTGTTTCACTTCAGATTGATTTTGTTTCTACATGTTCTAGATCTATATTGTTATGTCAAAATGATAAATTGATTGTATAGTGCATATCATTTGCAAATACTGAAATAGGGAGTCCAAGGATGCTTGTAAAATATCAGTCTATATGTATAGATGTAACTTAGATGGATCAAGTCTAATAAATCATTAACCTTATTGAATAGGTGCAATCATACAGATGCATTATCCACAATGATAGATCAGATAATGTATTTTTACAGAATCCTGTGACAGGGCTGCTACCTGCCAGCGAGTCAAACAGTCATGCCTGGGTTAGAGATAATGTGTACTCCATCATGGCCGTGTGGGGACTGGCACAAGCCTATAGGAAAACTGCTGATCTGGATGAAGATAGGGCAAAGGCTTATGAACTGGAACAGGTAGTTTATGAAATAACTGGCTTCTGAAATGATGTTTGCAGCCAGTTTTCGCTGAATTTATGTTCAGAATCAAAATTTTCCCTGTGATTTGTTAGAAGAGCAGTAAAATCAGAATTAACCTTCAGCAATGATCAAATCAGAATATAGTTATTCCAATACAATCTATATTTTTGAAAAATATGTTAAACATAAGGTTATCAACATTATTGGCTTGTAAGCTGTTGTTTTATTGCCTTAACTAAGAAGGGAACAGCCAATGAAATTTGATGTTAGCTCATTATTGATGAATGACAGTGTTCTTCTGAGGCTGTGTGTGGCAGCCCCACCATGCTATCGAGATTTACTGCCAAGCTATTGAGATTGGCACCACGCTATAATTTACAACCGCGATGCCATATTTTTTCCCCTAGAAAAGTTGTGTATTATTTATTATGCATTCCCCTTTGCGATAATTGATTTATTTAACCACCATATACCTGGTTAATTAGCCCGGGCTGTATACAACCTGATGTGTCAAACATCTTATATTTACCTGAGCTGAGAATGTGTCTAGCTTCTACATATTCTATGGTGCACGTCAATCTATCGTAAAAATTCCTTAATGGTACGAGTAGCGTTGTCAGTGTCTATCAAGTGACCAACAAAAACGACCATTCTATACAGTGACGGATTTAAGGAGGGGGAGGGGGGCGAAGGGAGCGTTCGCCACCGGCAGCACTGGTTAATGTTTTTTTTGTTTTACTTTTTTTCCGAAGAAATAAAATGCGCAAGCACAAAATGTACAAGATTCCATTGATTAGTATACTTTTTAAAAGTATATAATTCAATGGAATCTTGTACATTGTATTTTTCAAGAAGGAATTTGACTGTATAAAGATAATTTTCAACCTTCTCTAAAAGTTGAAACCTACCCCTATCCCTGAACCAAAAATTCAGAACTCGAAAGTTAGACTATTTTTCCTTAACATACTTACGTTCACCATGCTAAATTCTAAGTCCATCTGCTACAAGGAGTCATGGTCATGAAACAGTCTCAAGGGAATTTTCTCAAAGGGCCCAAAACTAATTGAGTTTTAAAACTGTCATGAATCTCTCTATAAAAATGGAACACCATGATCTCACTATCTAAAATTTAATGATGTTTGAGCATGTAGATAAGAATCATTCAATGTAGTATTACCAACACATTTATTTCATTATCAAATTATTATTATTTTAAACAGTTTAGTAATAAAGCAACAACACATGACACAACATGCAATGACGCAACATTGAATGACACAAAACGCAATAACCATTGCAATGCAATGTGCTCCGCAAAGACTTGGCACCATGCTATCTGAAATTTCTGGGGAGAACACTGAAATGAGATATGATTTAAAACAGAAACTTTTTATTCCTTCCCCTTCCAAGCCAATCAAAATAAGTTAAATACATTCTCCAAAGATTTAAATCTATTTTTGATACTGCAGCATTCGATGTCACAATTTCTATTCATCCTCTAAGCTTGTCCTTACCCATTTCATAAAAACCTTTTAACTGAATTAAACCACTATGATAAAACAGGCAGTGGTTAAGCTGATGAGAGGGCTGTTACGCTGTATGCTGGCTCAGGTGGATAAATTAGAACAATTCAAGCACACTCAACAGAGAAGTGACTCGCTCCATGCCAAGTACTGCAGTAAGACGGGGAAAACGGTAGTAGGAGATTATGAATGGGGGCATCTGCAAATAGACGCTACCTCACTATACATTCTAACTCTGGCACAAATGACAGCCTCAGGTACTAGAAAGTGTTTGCTTTGTTAATACATGGAATGATATTTTCTCCTTATACTCATTTATAGTAACATTGTTTATAGGATACTAGATTCTTTGTGTCAATTTGTTATACTCTATCTATTTTATTCTATATTTAATAGATCTATATTTTTTATGCATCTATATACATGTACATGTAGTAACACTTTGTTTTTCAGGTCTTCAGATTATTTTTACTACGGATGAGGTCGCATTTGTTCAGAATCTTGTGTTCTACATCGAAACTGCTTACAGAACTCCCGTACGTTAAAGATCCCCCATAGTAGTTTTACAAAGTTAATTATAATAGTAGTTTCACAAAGCTAAATGTAACTGTAGTAGTTTTGTAAAGCATACCAAAGTAGTTTACAAGGCTTACTATAATAGTAGATTTACAAAGCTAAGTAAAGTAGTTTACAAAGATAAGTAATACATTTGAGAATTATAATATCGTCAAAAACATTATGGATGAAAACCTTCCTTTGATACATATATTGTGATATCCAGAAAAGGTTATACATCTGTATCTGAGTTTTTTTAGTATTATTAATTTCACATTTGATTCTAATATTATTTGACTGCATTCATATAGGACTATGGAATATGGGAAAGAGGAGATAAAACAAACCATGGATTACCTGAACTCAATTCCAGTTCTATTGGTATGGCAAAGGTAGGTATAATATAGAATGCTATCTTACGGTGAATCAAAGGTGAACAACAGACCTCTGTGAACATACAGAAGTTACGCTCTATCTTCATCATTATAAAAAAGATAAGTATCATACAATAAGGAAAGAAAAGGAAGAATTATCGTACATGTACCCTACTTCAGATGTTTTTCATATTACATCTAAATAGATGAAAGCTCAAGGTCTAGGTCACAAGGTAAAAATCACGTTACGAACAGAAAGGTCTTGCATTATGGAGTGAACTCAAGAGATTTGAAAGTCCTTTCAATATCATCAAAACATTCCAAAATTATGATCAATTCATAGGATTTTAGGACAAAGAAACAGATGGACAGATATGGAAGTCAGGTAGATTAGTGGGATGTGAGCATTGGAGTTTGAAAAACATATACATGTAGAAATGTATTCTTCAAACATTGACATGATTTACAAGTAGGAAGTATTGCTGATTATACTTCCTACTGAAAGGCTGAAGTCAAGAATTATGAAAAAGGGGAAATAGCTATAATACTGTTGTGTATAATAGTGTTAGGCATGGACAAATAGGATGAAAAAAAAGTTACCGTGCTACTACCACATACATGCTACATTTTCTTGAGGGGATCTACCTCTTTTGAGTGACTCTACCCCATTTCTTTCATTAAAGATTAATATTAAAATTTTTTCATGTATATCCATATTTTACTGATAAGTTTTTTTGTCTAACATATATGTAGAGACCTGAACCTATGAGTTTATTAACCTTAATATTAAAACAATTTATAACAGGCTGCACTGGAGGCTATTAACGAGTTAGACTTGTTTGGGGCACGAGGTGGACCATCATCTGTTATTCACGTCTTACCAGATGAAGCTCAACAGTGTCAGGTATAACATTCATTTAAGCTATAAAGTTCCAAACTGGTTTTTTTTCAGAAAAGGTTAAAAATATTTAAAATTGTCTTTACATGTACATAGGCTTCATTGTCTTGTAAGCTGATTTTGTAAGATTTTAAGGGATAATTTCTTTTCGCGTGTAATTGTCAGATATTTTCATCTACATGTACTGTTTTAAAGTTTGAAAATATCATAAAATCAGAAAATAAATTTTTCTACTGCTCTTAGATACATACAAATTTATGCCTGAATCATGATTGAAGACTTACATGCACAATATACTTATTAGTAACAGTTTTTACCTTTAATTCTTTTCTGCAGGCTATTCTCCATTCTATGTTACCTAGAGAGTCAAATTCAAAGGTAAGAGATGATGTTACCCTTTGTTTGTGGCTAAATATGAAAACCACATGGGTTTGCTTTGTCCATTGTCTGTGTGATTGTTCCGCTGTGGTCACTGCATGGAGCATCCGCCATGGAGGTCTTGTTGGAGATCTCCATAATTTTGGATTAAATTCTGTTGTCATCTCAGTGAAGCATCAACTCTTTCTCATTAGCCAGATAAATTTCTTTATCTCATCATCAATAAATAGTCCATTTACAAGTAATAGTTGTGACCATTCTAAGCCTACATGTAGGTTTTATATGTTGAGACACCAGGAATCACATCGTTTAGCTACATTTTTCATTGTGACTTAATATTTTCTTGCACCATCTTGAAGCATTTTCATGTTTTCTTATGCAAAGTCCCAATGAAAAGACGTATACTGCCGAATTTTGTGATTTCTAGTTTCTGACTGTTTAACAGGATACTTAGACGATCATTTGTAATTTTTCGTTTTACCTGCAATACAAGGGCATTATGTACATGTAGGGATCACTTAAGCCATTGTCCACTTTTCCATCTATCTGTCTGGTCAAACTTTTACATCAATGATTACTTGATACATGTATATCTGTACTTCTATCATACTTACAAGGATGATCAAGTAACTGTATAATGAGACTTTTAAAAATCTAATGAAGGTTACGTTTATGGTCAAATTCACATATTTTGGATCGAAATCTAGTGTTAGAAATGATACTTAAGGTCATACAATATTTAACTGCAGAGAAATAATTTTAGATTTAATGATGAGCAATGAAAGATTGAATTTTCTAAATGTAAGCAACCATTCATGCATTTATCAGTCAGGACATTATTTTTACGTACATGTAGAATGCTGTTTGACCAATTTTGATAAATTTCATGGTATCAACCTATATACATTAATACATTTTGTCTGTATCCCAAAAAAGAATCTTGACCTCACAGACATTGTATACTCATATACAGTAATGAATGAGCAATTAATTTACAGGAAATAGATGCAGCATTACTGACTGTGATAAGTTACCCAGCATTTGCCGTTGACGACACCTCAAAAATCGACGAAACAAGGAATCTCATACTTGAAAAATTAGAGGTAATTAGATTATTAGCATATTGGTATAGCTGAATAAATGTAATCTTTTATGAATCATTGCAAACAGTTTGCTTTTGACTGTCTTAGTACAATTTTAGGGTATATAGGTAGTTTTTGTCATAATTATGGACTTTAATTTTAGGGTAAATATGGATGCAGCCGATTTTTAAGAGATGGATACAAAACAGCTAGAGAGGTATGGAATTGCTGGATCGCCAAATGTCCTACATCGCTCCTTTTGTCAGAGTTACATGTATGATTATGATGTCATAAATAAGTGACCCGTCAAGGCATTGTTAGATGGACCATAGATTAAGACGTCATGATATAAAAGTTCACCAGTAGAGGCAATGTTGGACATTTGGCGATACCTCAATTCCTGCTGAGTATTGAGTCTTTGCGGAATACAGAGTTTTTTCCCCTTACAGACGGTATCTGATGTAATACCATTGTGACGTTATGAAAATGGTATGGTAACATCAATTTTTACAGTCATTTCCCAGACTTTTAGGACTGTTTCCTTAGAATTTGATGACGTCATAATCAGTCTACGTCAGATACCGTCTCGAATGGGAAGTAACTCTGGTTTTCGAAAATAGCGAATAAGCATGTACCGTTAAAAACAAGTCAACATGTATTACCAACATGTTTTAAATGAACGCATGCTTTCATGGATAATAAAGTAGAATTATTAAACTATAAATACATGGACATTTTAGTAATGACAATCTTTATGGATAAAACAATTAATGTTTACACCAAACTAATTTTTCAGATCACTTAGGTTATATTTATCCCTGTTTTACTTTATATGAACAATTGTTGAATGCATGTACTTTTAAGCAGATATGAAAAAGTTCTTGTATAGAGCACATGTTCATACATGTTTGTGTACCTAGAACTTTATTACAAAGTGTACAACCTTTGTTTGTTTTCTCTTTTAGGACCCAAATAGACTTCACTATGAACCCTGGGAGTTGTCGGTATTTGAGAACATCGAATGTCAGTGGCCATTATTCTTTGCATATCTAGTCTTAGACGGCTTGTTCTATGGAAATGAAGATCAGGTAAAATGACCGATTCTGATACTGCTGTCTGTGTACTTATTCTAGCGGGATTCATATTTTAGTGGGAGTTAGCGCTATAAAGACTGCGCTAATTGATGCCTACGCTAAATTATTGAACTTTATAGATTATAAAGGAGGGAAAGTCAAGTGCACTAATTCATGATTACGCTAATATGTCAATTTGCCCATTTTTGTCATGTTTTCACTAAAATTTGGTCGCGCTAAAATAAGTACACATACAGTTCTCTTTGATATCTGACATGCATGCATTGTATATGCATGTACATGTGTTATGTTACATGACATTGGGATGAGGTAAAAAATCATTTTGCACACATAGTTTAAGTAGTAGAACTCATGAAAAAAGGACTCTATATTCATACTTGTGTAAATTTCCATTAATTACATGTAATTACAGGTGGATAAGTTTCGTGATAAACTTGACAAAATACTACTGAAGTCAGAAGATGGAATACCATTGGTACCTGAATTATATTCTGTTCCAAGGGACAAAGTAAGGAGATCCTTTTAAAACTTTAAGTTCTAGAATGAATAAGGAAAAAGTCATATTTTTAATGGTAATAAACTTTTTTCTTATTATATAGTAAACTTGAATTTTATCTACACCATGGCCTGACATCACAATATTTGACATTATTTCTAAGTGACGTCGTAACAGATCTGTGATGTCACAGTAAGAAATAACGTCAAAAGTTGTGACGTCAGTTTTAGAATGTCTATAATGTAAATCTAGTGGTAATAAGAAAATAGTCTACTGAAATGCTCCCACAATTTTTAAAAAAGATGTATTCTTCAGTCTTATACATGTATTTGATGTTGGAAAAGTTTAAGATGTGAGAAAATGAATTGGACATGAAAATCAAACTTTGCAAAGGTGTTCAAGGTACAATTTGTCAATTGAATTCTCTATGCTGTTTAAAGCAAATGATTATTTTATAATTGTATAATCTTGACGTACAGGTTGACCTAGAGTACAAGAATCCTAACAGCCAAAAGAGAGATGTTGTCGGTAAAATACCTCAGATGTGGGGAGAGTCTATGTACATCCTGGGCAAACTTGTTCAAGAGGTAAAATCATATATCGGAAGTTCCTTGTAATATACAGTCAAACCTGTGATAGACGGTCAGCTTTGGGGAAAACCAAAAATGGCTGCTTAAGACAGGTGGCCTTTCATTCCAGGTTTGCGATATAGGGAAAACTGATCATACTATCTAAGGTGCAAGTACGGTGTATTATCGATCTCTTATTGAACAAATAAAGCGATATGTTTATGCATACCCGTATGATAAATGCATTAAAATTAATACTTCTACTATTAAATACCCATTATTCAAACACACAAATTTACTTTTACTGCTAAACATGGCTGCTGAAAACAGTTAGGAAGCAATTTCGGTCAAAATTTTGTTGACCGTTGGCCGTGTTACGAGAGTGGCCATTGATTTAGGTACATTTATATAGAAAATCGTGTTGGGAGGAGTAAAAAGTGACCGTTTACGGGGAGTGACTGTAGAAAACAAGTGACCGCAAGGGCAGGTTTGACTGTATGCAGGGATTTCAACAAGAGGTGACACCCAGCAATATATCACATCTTCAAATGACAGAAATAACAGTTCAATTTTCCTCTAATCTGGTATAAACTCAAGATTTCCATCATATCAAGCATTCAAAAGATCCTCAAAGTTTCTTCATTGCCACATCAGACAATTTTTATTGAAAATCCTTTATACTGTATGTTTGTGACCGGACAAGCTCAGTCTCCAAGAATTACAAGAAATCCATCTGATGTTTTTCACAATTTATTTCTCCATGACTATTTTTCCCGATTTCAACATGTTCAATGGAATCGGGAATTTCACAAAATTCCTCAGTCAAGTAATGCTGGACTGACCCTTTATGAATTGAACTTCTAAACTAAATTCGTTTGTCCACCATAATATAAAAAGAGGTGTGACAACTAGCATCTAATGGTACGGAATGAATAAGGGCGAGGTAAAAATTCTCGCAGTGCGTGTTCGATTTAACTCGTGATATTATTTAGCCAATGAAATGAATGCTTTAAAAATAGTTCTATCAAAAACTTGTTTAACTTGTATTACTAGAGAAACGTGTATAAATATATCACCGGATATTATTTTAAATGACATTCATAGTTATAAAAATAGATAGAGAAGAGTTAAGCAAATCCAAAAATAGAGTAATGTTTGACATATCGATAAATAGAAAACATTAAAGATAATAAAATGTCACACTACCACATGTTTACTCAAATAGTTGCCACACTTAATATGACAGTGTTTTCATAGTTCAAAGCCAAAGACAAAGTCATTCATGTATTTTCTCATTTATCTTACCTTTTTTTGCATTCTTGATGCGTTGCAATGTCCAGATATGCTAAATTCATAATAACAATTTGCTGCACAAGACCTCTAGGTCATCTAATCATGACATCATCCTCACAAATTTCATTCTAATTTGTGAGTTGCTACTAATTTCTTTAATCTCTTCATTGGCACTTGTCTTCACTTGTAATTATTTATAGGGTTTTATTTCACCTGGAGAGCTGGACCCCCTAAACAGACGTTTGGTATCGGAGCCCAAACCTGATATTGTAGTACAAGGTTAGTTATACTTTACTGTTGTACTTTTATTCCCTTTTTAGTTCTCATATCTGAGGGAATCAATGGAAGAATTTATGAATCTTGGCACGAAAGGGAGGAGTTCAACTCAATACTTGCTCATTTCGAAAGCTTGATAATTAGATGTGGGAAGTTCAATGCTATGAACAGTATTGGGTTATATTCCCACTTTTATTTGACATAATTCATGAAGATGTTCTGTATTTACAATACAAATGTTAATTTTACTTGCCAATTTGTAAAAGAAAATCTTATAGAATCATTTAAAATGCACTTCAATAATATGACGAAAATCTTATGGAATTATTTAAAATGCACTTCAATAATACGAACGTTCATACTTGTTTACTTGCAACTTAAAGCTACCCACACACATGTACAATGTACATGTATACTGTATGTTGCTTATATTCTCTCATAAACTAAAATTAAACTACATGTATTATTTGCTCTAAAACATCTATTTGATATTACAGTGGTGATACTAGCAGAGGATGACTCCATCCAGTCTAAGTTAGCAGATCACGACATCTTTGTTCAAACAGTGTCAGAAGCCAGTCCTATACAGGTATACCCGGCCAGAGTTCTCACACAGCTATACTCATTACTTGGTAGGTTTACTTCAATAATGTACTACATTTTTATGATCATTATGAGCAAATATTTCAATTCGCGTTACTTATATCCACTTGGAGGCTGTAGGTTACTCCATAATTTCCCAGAGAAAATTTTGCATTAACGTTTACCACAACCTGTCAGATTTAAAAAATGTAGCATGAAGATCCCTTGCCAATATAGCAGGACCAATACAAAATGGCAAACCTTGTTAATAACATGAATAATGATTTGAAACTTTCAACAGATTTGAATTAGACAAGCAAGTGTGAGGTACCAAGGTGGAGATACAATGTAATTGTAAAGAATTGTAACACTGACACACAAATATGACAACACTATACAATTATAGACTTTTGCTTTCTGTTAAAAATAAGTACATGTATATCCTTCAAACTTGCTTCTGGTTCAAAAAAGTCACAATTTTGTAGTGTACATTGTACACATTGCCATCAGTAATTATTTATCATGGTTGAGAAAAATATGTTTACATGTTCATGTGAACATTGTTAATGTAAAATGAGACTTATACTGTATACAGATGTGACAGGCGGAATGGAAAATGTGGCCGGTCCGGGAATCGAACCCGAGACCTTCTGCTTACAGGGCAGACGCTCTTACCGACTGAGCTAACCGGGCACGATTCCTGAACCGTCACACTCCACCCCGCCAAATTTCGAGGTTTCCCAAAGTTGTTAATCGGAAACCTCACAAAGAAAGACAAATAAATCCCTGGTTCTTCCCCATAGTTGCCTTAAACCACAAGCAACTCATAAGGTTCACTCTCACGGCACCAAATACTGTGACAGGCGGAATGGAAAATGTGGCCAGTCCGGGAATCGAACCCGAGACCTTCTGCTTACAGGGCAGACGCTCTTACCGACTGAGCTAACCGGGCACGATTCCTGAACCGTCACACAGATATATTTGCATAGTTTTCATACACTTTAAATCTAAATGAATATGAGTTTCTTTGACAGAAATAAATCTAAAACTAATATTTCACTATGATTTAATTTGATTAGTGTCTAGAAAAAAAGTAATATTCAGCATTGAATCATTTAGGTACATGTACATGTACACTGTATGTAAATTACAGGGAAGAACAAGAGGATGGGATTAACTGGTCGTCCGTCCAGTGAGATAGGTCTACTAGCCACCAGTAAACTATATATGTTCCGTGACCAGATCTTAGCGTTTATTCCTCAGGTCAGTTAGAGACTGTTTGATAAATGTAGAAATATGTGTATCTTTGTACATCAAAATATCTTCAATGTTAGTACTACAATGTATCTGTATATTTTATTGTTTTATTTTTGAATTTTATCAAATAGATGAAACATTTCAGAGAATATAAAGGGTGAGGAGATTTGAATCTTATTTGGTGCATGTAGATCTCTGAAAAAAAAAGATCTAATTACTAAAAAAGGATATCAATAATACAGCAAAGTTTATGAATTACCTTGATTTGGATTCACGCCAGGGATATTTAATTAATACATAATTGACCAACTTGATTTGTCAAAGGGGCATTTGCCAATCAACATGCACATGTACTGTATATAACAAATATTATACATGTATGTTTCTGGCACATTCATTATGAATTTGTCACTACGAGAAGCCAGCAGCCTATTGGCCTTTGCCTGTTTGTATTGTATGAGATTGACCAGAACAAATTGGTATATGCTAGCTGACTAGATTATTCTACATCGTAGGGACCCTTTTAAAAATGACGAATTTACCTACTAACTAAATGGTTATTTTAACGAATTGATGAAAATTAGTACATGTGCTGACGAAAATAAAGCAATTTACAGTATTTATCAGTATGGTGAAAGTCAATCAGAATCTGAGTTTGATTATTGTTATATAATGGGTATGTGGAGAGGCTTTTTGCCTAATATTAATAATTCTGCATCTGTTTGAGCCTTTGACCTAGGGGATCTCAGAAAGTGAGCGTGTAAAGTAGGGTAGAAAGGTGATATGGCTCGGCTTCTGCTCTCTTCAGATACTTCTGGTTTATTTATTACAGTATAAATCAAGGGATAAAAGAATTTAATGAATGTGTTTACATGTCTTTCTTTTATGAAACTCCATTTGTAACTGAGAGTTGGAAATTGAGAGTAACAGAAATTGTTTCATAGATACTATATGAGATTGTAAATCATGAAAGATTGTTTGCTTACTGAACAGAGTTGACTTTCAGATAGCTGATGCACAACAGTTCTATTTACCGAGAGATGTTATTTTCGGTGTTGACGTCTTCACTCACAGTGTTGAGTTTCTCTCCAGAAACTGGAATATGCTGGGAAGGCCGTTATTAATTTTTCCTGTTTCCAGATTTATGACAGGTGGCCTTGTTTCCATGGTTACTTTGTTTTTGTTTCATTGATTCACAAAACAGCTTTGGCCTGAATTTGGCTGTATTGCATGTACCGATTAGTATAACCCAAATTTTCAATGTTTCTCCTATAGAATGAGACACAATTATTTTCCTATTGTTATGATGCTTTTAGGAATGATTTTTTTTTTACTTACATAAATATATACAGTATGCTCTTATTATATAAACAGACATGTATACAGTATGCACATGTACATATATGTATATAGTACATTAATATCCTTATGTCGTTTTCTGTTATTTGGTCCGACATACATGTACTTGGTCCCCAGAGATCCTTATGTCGTTTTCTGTTATTTGGTCCGTTTGTACATGTTTGTTTATAGTGGTGAACAACATACATGTAGATTGTACAATTTTAGGGTCCCGCATTCTAATATAAAACTTCCAGTGGTCATTCTACAAATTTTTTCGATTATTTCTTCCCATAATGTAAATATTTTCTGAAAATTTATGATGTCACGATGCATTTTGTTGTGTATTGAGGTTTGAGCTTGTTTGTTGGTAAAAAAAATAATGACATCACGAAAATTAGCTCTTTGTTCCTTGCAGTCAGAAGTGTCAATTCACCGAGATACATGCATGTACATGTAAATGATAATGTAAGTGTTAATTTTTTGAACTCATTAAGTTGAGTTGTAGGAAAGTATTTATAGTAGTTTTTCTTTCAAAATGAGTGAAAAATTGCTATCTAAAGTCATGCTTGAATCAAAAATTTAGGAGGGGTTGAATCTCTAGTTTACAGTGTGACAGGCATACAGAAATGAAAATATGACTGGTCTGAGAATCAATTACCTTGTCAAACCTGTGATTACAAGTATGTCGTCTACAACTCAAAGGCAATATGCATGTATACATCTACTGTAAGGCCTTCTTTTTTGTGTACATGTATAAGTCTTACTTCAGTAAATTTAAACGAACGTCCTATAAAATATTTTTCAGTTCCTGGACCAACATCATTTCTATTTGCCTCTTGACGCAGACTTTCTCATAGATCATTTGAAAACTGATGTGGAATACTTGCATAAAAACTGGAGAATGGGAGGTCGCCCATTGTTTGTATTCTTTGTCGGCCATATGATGATAGGTGCGATTCTCTATCATTTGTAAAGCTGTCTTTGTTATAAATGACACACTCCGTATTGTTATGCTACCTTTCATGATGATGAAGATTTTTAAACTTACAAGAAAAACAAAGATCAATTTTTAAGTGTCAGATTAAAATATGTTCTATGAAAATAATTCAATAGAGAACAGACTTATAAAAATTGCTCACTTTTTGTATTGCCTGTGAAGTATAGCAACACTTAGGGATCACTTTGTTGTTTGTTCATTGATTTGTTTGTTTGTCTATTACACTTTAGGTGTTGCTATATTTTGCAGGTGGCACAAGCATCCCTTGAAATGCTGATATTCTAGTTAAGAAATAAAAAGCTTGTAGATAGGAAGTATGTGAGAAAAGTATTATATGATTTCTACATTGAATTAGCCTAAAAACAAAAAGGAAAAAAAAAAGCGCAAAAATGATAAATCCAAAAACTCCTTTGAAAATATCTCAATTCGTCATCAATATTACCTTCATCATCATGAAATTCACAGCTTTTATGGCTTTTAGTGGCTTCAGTGTCTGGTTGTACAAATTTGGTCATATACTCACCTTTTAGATTTCATGAGAGGACTGGGGAATATTTTAGTTTTATGAAAACCAACTAGAACCAAGCGTTTTTTCTCACTTTGTTATTTTTACATTGTGTGGTTTAGGTGTGTTACATTGGATGTCAGTTTGATACTGAGTCTCTAATGTAGTTACTAACATTTAGATTGGACCATCTACTCACACTTGATCTTGATATTGGGCTTAAGACGGCATCTCACTTTCCTATTTTGTAGTACATGGACAAGAACCAATACTACCTTATTCAAGACTACAAATTCGCAATTGATATGTTCCGAGCGCAAGTGTCGTATCTTAAATTTTGCTGGAAGGGAACAGGTCGGCCCACTATAACTTTGGTGATAAGTAATACATTACTAGGTACGTGTGAATAATCATATCATTACTAAGCTTTTTAGGAAATATGAAAGATTATTTAACGATATTATCAAACAACAAAAGAAAACCTTAGTTTAAAAAAGTATTTTATTTAGTATATTCATACACTGTAGGCTCTGGCTTTTGACTAGGAATCAGTTCTCAAGATTTGTGTTTGCTTAGCTTACACTTTTTAAGTTATGCATGCTTTTAAATCCTGCTTAAACAAATTGCCACAGCTTATTTTCAAGCTTAATTAAAATAAAAAAAAACCTGCTGCTGAAGTCTACTATTTTTTGCTCTTTTCTATTTGGATCATTTTTAATTGAACAATACAAATGTTGCTTCCTTTGATCTTTCAAAGTTTTTGCTTCATTTTCAGTTTTGAACATGCTTGCATTTATTCATTGTCATTATATCACAAATTATGCTAAATCTTCTCAATGGTCAAAAGGTCAATGACTTAGTGACCTTGACATTTATGCTGAAAATAACTCTGACAAATGGAGTTTGTTTCATAGAAACAATGAATATAAGAGCTTTCAATGAATTAGGATCAAATTTTGTTTCTAATTGAACATTAATTTAGTTTGGCTTGACAGATTTTTGTTAATTGATTAATTCAGGGCATATGAAAGGAGTGAAAAGTAGACTTGCTTTAACTAAACAGCTTTGAGAAAGAAATGTTTATGTATGAGCAATTGCTTTATGTTGTTTTGTATTATTGCTTCTCATCTAAATTCCTTTTATTTTTCAACCTCATTATGAGTCAAAATTTAAAGAGACGGAAAAGCAGTTATTTATTTTAAATGTAATTACTTGAAATGGATTAAAGTGATGCATAAATAGGACAATTTTGATTTACAAATATTATAAATGTTCTTTTAATGAAAAGAAGAATATACAAAACATCATGTTGAAAATTGTTTGAAGTTTTGCTATCAAAAAGCATATAAATACATGCTTATGATTATTTTATCTGCAGATATTACCCACAATCCACCCAATGCTTTGATAGGTACAATTAGGAAGCTGCAGAGTGGATATATTGCAGGAACTAGGTGTGTAATAATTCACTCTAATAATTGACGTGATAGGGAAAGGTCCAAATCAGACAATGAATTTTTAGTGACTTTATTTGAAAAAAGCTATCTGTTCATTGTCAATTTATCATTTGTACTTGTAAAGTTCTTTCACATTAGAATATATCAACTATTTCCATGACAAATATAAATGTTAGCATACTGTTAATGACCCATGTTGTACTTTGATAAATATTTTGTTTCTTGATATTATTATCATAGCAAAGGGACCTGACCAGGCGGAGCTAGTTCAATCAAATGAATGAGAGGAGTCAATTTAATTCTATGAATTGCCTATATTAGTAAATAGAGTAAATACTCATAACCTGTAAATTTAATAGCTTATGTCACCTGGTCAGAAGTAAACTCATCTGATGACCAGGTGAAAATAAGCCCTGCCCAGTTAGGTCAGTTTGCTACCATAGTACATAGCTTGTAACAAGTTTGTCATGTTTTTTTTTACCAAAATAATGAAAAGTGGTGATCATTGACAATGTTGATTTCTGCAGGCAATAATCTTCATTCATAACTGAGTTGAAAAAGTCACTTGGAACTCTTGATACCAATGGCACATTATTTGGATTTCTTTTATTGTGTTTTTATAATAAACTGAATCCACTTCATATAGGTATGCATCACAATGAATTGAGACTCTCTCTCTCTCAAGCTGGTCATTCATTGATTGTACACCCTTATGTAAAGAAGCTTGAATAGTGATCAAGTCGTTGTGGACACATATGCTAGAATCAGTTTAAATACGCAAATATTACTTTATGTATACATTTATTGTAGAGTTATTTTGGGGAAGGTGTCTGACTTTCTGTCTACATCCTGTGTGACAAGACTGAGCTTTCTGAATGATAAGTCTCAAGGTAAGAATGTGACATATTTATTGTAAGTTTATTCTTGATGAAAAAAATAATGTTGTAATTCATTCTGATGGTTCAGATAGACTGAGCATTAATGAAAATATAGAAAAAATATCCTTAGAGATGTATGTAAATGATTTCAAAGAAAAATAAGTATGAGTGAATTTTTATCTATAAAAGTGAGTTATATCCACATTCATTCATTCAATATTTTTTAAGATTTGAAACATACGACATATTTCAATATCAAGTGACAAACACTCACTGACAGATAAAATGTGAATGATTATACATGTAGATATTCCATAACGTACATGATTGTACATATTATTTATTTTCATGAATTTCTTGTCCAATTTGATATTCCTTTATTTTCAGAAACAGAGGTGATTAGTTTGATGGGTGATATTTTCTCCGGAACTTGTCACAGACCTAGATTGCTGTCATCTGGGACAAAGAAAAAAGGGAGACGACTCAGGATGAAGTCATCTGTACACGGAATTGTCCGACGATCCAGGTCTATCCAAGTTGATCCAGAGCAAATTCCAGGTATTACTGATGATTTGTCATTCCTTTAGCTTTTTATTAAGGATTTTTACATAGAAGTGCAGTTGTAAAAGAGTTTTTACTTTGTGCTTTCTGTAGTAGAATTTTAAAACTTATTTTTCGACAAACTACATGTATGATAATGTAATTTTTGTCTGAAATGGCAAAATTTTTATCATGGTTATGTCATAAGATCAATTAACGCATTTTGCTGAGATTGGTAGTGATATCAATTTTGAAGGGAATGATATATCAAATTTCTTTTTATCACAAATCTGTCACTTTTTAGCTATTTTATTTTCAGAAAAATGTTCTTTACTTTTTTCACAATAAGGGCATGAATTTCTATTCCTTTTGATGTGGGCTTAGGTAGAAATTAGAATCCCATTTGGCTGTGAATTGTTCTAGAAAATAGTTGTGTTGAGTTTTATTGGTGGGTTTTCCTTAAATTTTATCAGGTATGCTGTTCCACTTTCTCCCTATGTACATGTATTTTAGTGAATGAACATTGCTTCATTCAAAATATTTCTTCCATAATCCTACCTTGATATCCATAGAAAGTCTGTACATGTAGTACACAGCTTGTTGCTTAATATATGAAATAATGCTGAATTACCCATTATTCTGTTTGTTAACCACATTTTAATTGTGAACAGAACAAAATGAGAGACAGTTGCGAGGTAAATATGTGATAAGTGTAGCGAAGGACCCTGAACTTCGATGTACATGTATGATACGTGTAAACTGCATGTAAAACATGTATGCTGTGATGTATACATGTTTTAAAAATGGCATGTTTGTAGTAAAAAAAAGTTTTTTTACTCCCAATCCTCCTTATTTCAGATTATTGAGTCTGAATTCTTTCAATGAATCCATGTTGAAAATGACACCTTTCTTATTTAGGAATATCAATTCTGGTGGTTCAAAATTAGTCAAGAATCTTTTCAGGCTCTGTAAGGCATGGTATTGTCAGGCCCTTACCGCTATTTATTCAATTCTGAGAAGTTTTGATACAATGAAGTTTATTAAGGTAAAGGTGGCAATAATTTTCCTTTTTTTTCTGTCAAGGTTAGCTGTTGGAAAATAAAACATCTCGAAGTTAGAGTTGGATGGGGTAGGAAGGGGGAGGGGGTTAGAGTTGCTACTCATAATTTTCATCTAAAAAACTTTTAAGGTGTAGTGATTTTCATATGGATTGAATTATTTCAGATTGTGACATTTTAGTTAATATAAAGTTATTTTTCAAACATTCCGAATTATGACAATGATTTACATTAATCAAATTAGGACCTGAGAATCATTGCATATTTTCACTCTACACCATCTCCTCTCATTGTATTTTTTTATGTCATCTTTGTGTGAACCATATAATCCAATACTAAACATTCATGTCACACATTATCATTTATCAATAAGAGTGTTATATCACTGTCACCCAGCATTATAATTTGCATAGTACCTGTGTTTGTTCTTTAGATAGAAAAAGGAATAGGGAAACTTTTCTGATAGATGGAAGTAAGTTATGCCTCAGCATTAATAGATGATTTATCTCATAGGTTTATTATGCATAAATGCCTTAATCATGTTAGTATTGCTTTTTGTGGCTCATATTGAGAAGGATTTTAAATGCTTTATAGACTTAATATCACAGGAATGTTTTAAAAATGCTTTCTAGACTGAAAATAGCAGGGAATGTTTCGCTTTTGAAAAAAATGTATAATTTAAGTTACAGTATTTATAAGTTTCAATTTTTTTCTGTTTGAAAAATTATTATACAACTTATCGTACATGCATGCATTTTCATGTTGGATATTAAAAATGCAAATAAAGTCTTTAATAAGGGTAAGAAAAATGCAAGTGCTATGCCTTCTAATGATTCTAACAACACAATTTATGATATTTCTTACTTATGCATACTTATGCATACTTATGCATCACTTTGAATTTATTCCTCTTAATCTCTTACTGTTTGTATCTATTTTTGCTATTCAACACATATGTATTAATTTCTGGAAATCGTGCAGATTCCATTTTCAGCTCAAGGAAAACATTGATACTAAGACTTTTGAAAATGTTCTATCTATTATTCTTCACCCTCTAACATAGTGTACATTTACTTTATACAATTATTGACTTCTAATGAGGTCTACTTATGACTATGCAGACCTACATGTCAGGAATTAGTTGACCAAGGCCTTAGAGTCAAGGTCACACAGTATCTTAACAGGTCTGTATAGTCACAAGTAGACCAAAATCAAAAGTCAGTAAATGTCTCTTGAAATTGTCAGAAATTTTTCAATACAAATGTACAAATGTATTTTAAAGATTGCTTTTTCTGTCATTATTGTTGTCATCTGCCAATGGACGCATGACTTACATCAAAGAGCAAAAAACATAAGCATTTCTTTAGTGTGAGACAGAAAAATTGGATAGAAATAAGAGAAAAATCATTGGTTGAATTCATTTTGCCTTTTAAGGTCAATCTACAAGAAAATAGCATCTAAGCCAGTTAGAAACAATGAAATTAGCAAAAATTCCTGACCATTCAACAATTACTTTAACTGCATGTCCTTTGCTGTATACACAATTATCTGAGAAATATGTATTATGAATTTTTAAATTAGCATGATATTGATGTCTGACATGATATGCATGATGTGGAAAAATGTGGTATTTTGGCATTTTAACAACTATATCGCACAATGTATAGGGCACAGGACAATTTTGATACATTTGTACATACTACTGATCTTGGTGGGGATGTGAATGTCTTTGTATATCATTTTAATGCTGGTATATTAATTAAAAACATGTACACACAGTAGTGATAATGAATGACATGTATATAAAGAACACTAAGGGTTATGGTGTGGACATATCCAAAACGTAAAATTTGCAAATTACAGTTTCAACATTCTGTAGAGCATGTGTAGCTTGTGTGTATGGGTAATGGCAGGACCTCTTTTTGAGCTACGTTTAGTTTTGTAGTATTAAATTTGAAATTTCTCCTCTATCTAAAGCACTCCATGCCTCCTTAAGGCTAGCAGAGAGAGGTGCTCAAGGTGTTACAGGTAACATGCTGCATGATGTATAAGTGGCTGCTCACATTTCTTTGCTGATCATACCATGTATTACTTTAACTGAACTTTCCTACATTTTATGCTGTGATTCTAACTTAGTTTACAAAAGTTTACACATTCAATTAACAATTTTATACATGTATTACCCTACCAATACCTCACTTACTGACCGTGTAAGTCTTTATATAGTGTAGATACAGTAGTGATTTTTCTCTGATATCTACCTGATTTCCGATATATTTTTACTCTTTATTGTATCATTATAGGTTCTGTATTTTATGATACATGTAGTTTAGCCTCCTTTGAGTCATTTCCGATATTTCTGCTCACCGAGAGAATTATCACTATTAGATACCTATGATATTTGTCCTTTCCTTTTGCATAAGGTCAGGGATTTTAAATCCAGTTCTGCCCATCTGTCTGTCCATCAGTCCATCAGTCAAAAAAAAAAACTTTAATCATGGGCATAACTTTTAATGGTCTGTGATTTAAAAAATGAATCTTATATTTTTTCTGTTGATGCAGGTATCACCTGAAAAATTGGATGGAAAACCCCATCAATGTGCGTAGCACATTAATCCAAAAGTTTTCTTTCCAATTTTTCGGCTGATACCTGCATCAACAAAAAATATCAGATTCATTTCTTATCATTTTATATCCTCTATTTGTGGAAAACAAACTGCTTTCTTGGATCTAATTACAATCAATCACTGCACTATATTTCGAAAGTTTGGGGGGTTGCGCAGTGATACGATTGCCTCCCAAGACGAAAGCAAGTTATGTCAGCCGACATGATTCAAACAGCACATGATCATCTATCTATATTTCTTGAATAAGAACTAGTTTGTGAAAATCCTACATGCACAATTAATTTTTTATAAGTAAAAAAGAAATGGTACCCTTGAAATTTTAAGCAAACATCAACATTATCAGCTACGAGTTTATTTGTGTATGAGGGAATCCCCAGTTCTAAAAATAGTGCTATAAATAGACCTCCATGAAAAATTTTGTTGATCGATGTATCAAGAATATTTCTTAGCCAATCAGAATCTTCGTTTCTTGAAAATTACAGTTGAAATTTAATGATAGGGCTTTCATATTTTATTATAGTATTGTATTACTCGGGTGACAAGACTTTCTTTCTGGACTCTGTGACCTTTACCATGGAATTTGACCTTTTTTTAGCTCACCTGAGCCATAGGCTCAAGTGAGCTATTGTCATAGTGTTGCGTCTGTCGTCCGTCGTCCGTCGTCGTCGTCGTCGTCGTCGTCCGTCGTCCGTCGTCGTCCGTCGTCGTCGTAAACTTTTCACATTTTAAACTTCTTCTCCAGAACGGCTGAAGGGATTTTGATGAAACTTGGTAGGTATGAAGTACTCATGGTCCCCTACAAGTGCTGTTGTTTTTCGTCCGGATCTGTCAACAGGTGGCGCCACCACAGCCAAAAGTAGGTCACGGGGGGTTCCCTCCTTTGACAAACTTCTTCTTCAGAACCGAAGCATGTATCGACAAACCGAAAGCATCAGGATGATCTAGAGAGATGTGTTAAGAAGTGTTGTTATTTTTGGTTCCACTTCGAAGTCAAATTTTTGACGCGTTTTTGACGTCTTTTCGGACTTTGTCAGAAATGCACATTTTTGCACTATTTCTTTAAATAACTCAATAAGTGTATGATTTTACACACTCATTTACTACATATTTATCATATTTAACTTACTTAATGCTTTGATATGTATTTTATGCTTAAAATTTATTTTTTTGATTTTTTATGAATTTTTTTCTTATGTAAAAAGGAAGGGGGGGGGGGGGGGGTTGATTTTCATACATTTTCTGCTTCTTTTCTATAACCACTCTTCAGATTGTCATGACAATTTGTAGGTATGAGGTACTCATGCATGGTACCCTACAAGTGAAAGAATTTGTCAAGATATCCACTTTTGGATTTTTAAGGAATATTTTTTAAGATTGTACATAGGTATAATGTATGTTTTCCATGCCAAATGGACCCATGGGGAGTAGCTTCAAACCCCGGCGGGACCCCAACAATTTTTTTTCCCTTTTTCAGTTTTTTTTCTCTTTTTATTTTGATATTAATCGCTAGAAATGAAACTGAAAGAATTTTGTCAAAATATCAACTTTTAGATTTTTAATGATTTTTTAAATAAGACAAGCTATAGCTAGTTTGGCTTTGTGTACTTATTTTCATACTTCGAATTAACTTGGCCACATAAGCTATCAAATATACGCTGAATTTATTTTTAAGATGTTGACTTTTTGTGTCGCCTGCGAAGCACAGCGACACTTAGGGATCACTTTGTCTGTTGTTCGTCTGTCCGTCCATCCGTCCCTCCGTCTGTCCGTATGTCTGTCACACTTGGGTGTCACATCCCATAACTTTTGATTGGTTAGTGATAGGGCTTTGATATTTCACATTTGTATTCCTTATGTAAAGACCTTTCTAAACATTCCATATTTTTAACCTAGTGACCTTGCCCTTGATATTTGACCTAATTTCAATAAAAAAAAAATCCGCTACGCAGGCGACACAAGCATTCCTTGGATTGCTTTTTTATACGCCCGTCATTTGACGGGACGTATTATGGTATGGCGAAGTCCGTCCGTCTGTCTGTCCGTCCGTCTGTCCGTCTGTCCGTCCGCCTATGGAACGCAATAACTTGAATACGCGTCAACGGATTTTTATGAAATTTATACATAGTGATCAGACTGTGGAGAGGAAGGCGCCTTTCGATTTTCAGGTTCATCCGATTTGTCGTTACAGAGTTATGGGACTTATATTTTTAAAATACAGTGAAAATATACTAAAATATTTAAAAATTATTTAAAAATCTATTTCTGGTCGAAATGTTTTGAAATTTGGTATACTTCAAGTAGAAAGGATGTTCTTTGACATATGTAACGGGTTTTTAATTTTTTTGTCGCATAACCGAGATATTGTGTGTAATAGGAAGGGGGGAGGGGTGGGTTATATGCACATACATGTTAAGCTAAGGGCAAAATATAGGCGCATGGAACGCAATAACTTGAATATGCGTCAACGGATTTTCATGATATTCATACATTTTGATTGGACTGTGGAGAGGAAGCCGCCTTTCGATTTTCAGGTTCATTCGATATGTCGTTACAGAGTTATGGGACTTAGACATTTTAAAATACAGTGAAAATATACTAAAATAGTTAAAAATTATTTAAAAATCTATTTCTGGTCGAAATATTTTGAAATTTTGTATACTTAAGGTAGAAAGGATACTCTTTGACATATGTAACGGGTTTTTAATTTTTTTGTCGCATAAGCGAGATATTGTGTGTAATAGGAAGGGGGGGGGGGGGGTTATATGCACATACATGTTAAGCTATGGGCAAAATATAGGCGCATGGAACGCAATAACTTGAATATGCGTCAACAGATTTTCATGATATTCATACATTTTGATTGGACTGTGGAGAGGAAGCCGCCTTTCGATTTTCAGGTTCATTCGATATGTCGTTACAGAGTTATGGGACTTAGACATTTTAAAATACAGTGAAAATATACTAAAATAGTTAAAAATTATTTAAAAATCTATTTCTGGTTGAATGTTTTGAAATTTTGTATACTTCAAGTAGAAAGGATGTTCTTTCACATATATAAGGGGTTCTTGAATTTTTTGTCACATAATCCAGAAATTATGTGTAATGGGGGGGGGGGGGGGGGTTATATGCAACATACATGTTAAGCTAAGGGCAAAATATAGGTGCATGGAACGCAATAACTTGAATATGTGTCAACAGATTTTCATGATATTTGTACATTTTGATCAGACTTTGAAGAGGAAGCCGCCTTTAGATTTTAAGCTAGGTTCATCCAATTTGTCCTTATGGAGTTATGGGACTTAGATATTTTGGTGTTGTGAAAAAAATCTCAACGGGCGTATCTTGCTGCGTGAGCGTAGGCTTTATTATTGATTTTTTGGTCGCATAACTGAGATATTTGTAATGGGAGGGGGGGGGGGGGGTGTTATATGAACAAACATGTTAAGCTAAGGGCAAAATATAGGCACATGGAACGCAATAACTTGAATATGCGTCAACGGATTTACATGATATTTCTACATTGTGATCAGACTTTGATTTTCAGGTTCATCGGATTTGTCGTTACGGAGTTATGGGACTTAGAGATTTTAGATACAATGTAAAAATATACTAAAATAGTTAAAAATTATTTAAAAATCTATTTCTGGTCAAAATGTTTTGAAATTTTGTATACTTCAAGTAGGAAGGATGTTCTTTCACATATATAACGGATTCTTAAATTTTTTTCACATTATCCAGAAATTATGTGTAATGGGGGGTAGGGGGGGGGGGGGGGGGTTATATGCACATACATGTTAAGCTTAGGGCAAAATATAGGTGCATGGAACGCAATAACTTGAATATGTGTCAACAGATTTTCATGATATTTGTACATTTTGATCAGACTTTGAAGAGGAAGCCGCCTTTAGATTTTAAGCTAGGTTCATCCAATTTGTCCTTATGGAGTTATGGGACTTAGATATTTTGGTGTTGTGAAAAAAATCTCAACGGGCGTATCTTGCTGCGTGAGCGTAGGCTTTATTATTGATTTTTTGGTCGCATAACTGAGATATTTGTAATGGGAGGGGGGGGGGGGGGGGTGTTATATGAACAAACATGTTAAGCTAAGGGCAAAATATAGGCACATGGAACGCAATAACTTGAATATGCGTCAACGGATTTACATGATATTTCTACATTGTGATCAGACTTTGATTTTCAGGTTCATCGGATTTGTCGTTACGGAGTTATGGGACTTAGAGATTTTAGATACAATGTAAAAATATACTAAAATAGTTAAAAATTATTTAAAAATCTATTTCTGGTCAAAATGTTTTGAAATTTTGTATACTTCAAGTAGGAAGGATGTTCTTTCACATATATAACGGATTCTTAAATTTTTTTCACATTATCCAGAAATTATGTGTAATGGGGGGTAGGGGGGGGGGGGGGGGTTATATGCACATACATGTTAAGCTTAGGGCAAAATATAGGTGCATGGAACGCAATAACTTGAATATGCCTCAACAGATTTTCATGATATTTTAACATTGTGATCAAACTTTGAAGAGGAAGCCGCCTTTCGATTTTCAGGTTCATCCGATTTGTCCTTATGGAGTTATGGGACTTAGATATTTTGTTGTTGTGAAAAAAATCCAATCCCAACGGGCGTATCTTGCTGCGTGAGCGTAGGCTTTATTTTTATACATGCATATTTCAGAACAATTTCCCTATTTAATGATTATTTTCTCTGTCTTATTTCTGTATCTATGGTAAACATAGTCGCCATATATCTTGTGTTACAGATTTGATTGGTTCAATACCTCCTTGCCCCTTTAGTAGGGGTAACTACAGGAAATAAAAAGGTGCACACTAAAAATTTTGACTGACTTGAAATGCCCGGAAGTCTGTAAAATTGGTCTTTTTTGATTGCGAATCTTTGGCACGCATAAAAATGTAAAGAAAAAGGGGGGGGGGGGGGGTCATGCATGTCCTTTTTTCACAAATTTCACTTTTTTTACAGGAACTCTGCGTCCTCATCGAAAATGTTCCGAATTTTGCATATTTTCAAACCTATCTGTAGATTGCATAAAAGACAAGATCAAGTTCGAAGTTAAATTTATCACGACTATTGATTCAATATGTTAAAAATACATTTCCAAGCACCGCATTTCAGCATATTTACCGAAAATAATTTGTCCAAGTGGCTTCACTGGGTCATGAGGTTTGATACACTGTACACTGCTGTTTGGAAAATAAATTGGCTCAATTTCTGCACAACTCACTTGAATTAATATTGTCCGCTAACAACTTGTCTGTGTTAATTGGATTAACACGATTTTGACTGTACGTTACATGTATTAAGATGAAATCAATACTATTCAAAAGCTCTCATTCATAGATTTCTGTATAATTTAATATGAATAAAGGCAAAACCGAAAAGTCTTTGTTTTTTATGCTTCCGGAATCAAAGATACTGGGGCATATAGTTTTTGGCCTGTCCGTCTGTCTGTTTGTCCGAAAATCTTTACATTGGGCATAACTTTTGATAGGAAGGTGATAGAGCTTTCATATTTCACATGTGTATTCCTTGTGACAATACCTTTCCATTGATACCAAAATTTTTGACCTCGTGACCTTGACCTTGACCTTTGACCTACTTTTCAAAAACTTTAACATTGGGCATAACTTTTGAATGGTTAGTGATAGGGCTTTCATATTGTACATGTGTATTCTTTGTGACAAGATCTTTCCATTGATACCAACATTACTCTGACCCTGACCTCTCACATACTTAACAGAAAATGGTGTTTATACCAACAAAGATGCCACCGCGGGGCATTCGTGTTTCACAAACACAGGCTTTATTATTTTCTGGCATACTAGCTATTAATAATGAAAGGTTTGGTGTTCAATTTTAAATAAACTTAATTTATGAAATCATTTCATTGTTTTATTCTGTTTCTGTTGCACATTAATGTGGAATTTTACAAACTGATTTTATTTTTGATGTTGCATAATCGAACTATACTAGCTGGGCATATGACTTTGGATCGCATAATCCATCTTTTCAAATCAGTAAAAAAAGTTGTTGTTTTGAAATGTGACTATTTTCTCTTGTTTGTACTTTTAAAGGTTGTCTGAAAAAAAAACTTGTCTGCATCCGGCAAAAATCTTGTTAGAAAGGTTGTGGGCTAAAATCCTGGTACTGGCACTATCAGTATTCAATGTCAGTATGTCAATTAGAGCGTGCATGGGTATCAGGTGAGCGTTGTTCCCCCTGGGGCTCTTGTTAGTGACAAACACCCTAAAAGCTTGAGACCTCAGCTCTCCGATTTTGCATGTATGATGTAATATCTTGATCTCAGTGCATATGATAGGCTTGTTTTGATGATGATTAGTAAAGATATCATGACTATATGCAGCTTAATTATTAATGCAACAAAACCCTATGTACAGGATACAGTACATATCTACAAATAGAAATGTATTTATTAGATGTACTTTTGATTGATTATTCTAATCAGATTAGTTAATGTTCATTTATATATATATCTTGCATGGAGATTTCCATCATAGGAAATTCAAATATTCCAAAAAGAGACGATTTGGTGTTGATGTAACCAAAATAATTCATAATTTATGTTTTCACCTGTTGAATTACAAGAATTTGATTTATTTAGCTTACCAATATTAGATGTTTTTGTTAAAAGCAAAGAATGCATTATCAAATGTTAAATCTGATTGAATTTTCAAGAGGTTTAATCTCTCTTCTCAGAAGGCATTCCCCCTCTTTCCTGATTTGTCTATTTAGAGTACTGTATTACACTGCAGTGCATTTCTGTTTTTCTTTTCCTCAATAAAACCCAGAATGATATAAATAAATTAATATATGTTTGTATATCTAATCGGTGAGGATTGCATCTAATGTCCAAGGTTATTTTCACACATTAAAGTGACATAGATCATATGATGAAGTATGATTGCATCATATCTATTTTTACTTTATACAGAATGTTACTCTGATCCTACGTCACCAGAGTCTGGTATGTTGTTCACACAACGAAGATGCCTATTTTAAACCTGCGCTTTTCCGTAGCTTTAATATTATTTTTTTTGTCTTATGAACACTTCAATACAGCAATTATCATTTTCATTTCTTTTCCCTTTTTCCATGAACTGAATGTGCCAAAACATTTGAAAGTGGATATTATAGAAAAAAAAAACATGTAAATATCTATTACAACTACCAACTTACATGTATATCATATTCCAAGGATTATGAAATACTAAGGTTGTTAAAACCAAAAAAATAAATTTTACTTTGATATCATTTTTGGCATTTTTTTTTTTTTTTTTGGTGGTTAAACTTTGTGAGAAGAAAATTTAAAAGTAATTTATTATTTGAAAAGACAATGTCTTTTTATAATCATTATATACTATGATCCATTTATTTAGAGCTGTTCAAGATTTTGCTCAAGTTAACATTTGAAAGCTTTTTTGCAAAAACTAACTTTGCCTTCAGTGATTTTAAACCTAGCTACATTTACATGTATTCCTATACTCTATTTGGTAAATATATTGTTTCGTGAATTTCTTATTACTTTAATTTTGCAGTATTTTATCTTTAGTATATCAATCTTCTTTAAACCTTGTTTTCTGTCTGTCAGTCGATCAGTCTGTCTGTCCTTCTATGACACCTATGGTTGGAATGATAAAAAGAATGACATCATGAAGAAAATGAGAGTGATTCTTGTTTTATACCGGTACTCTAAAATATAGATTTCACATTATCCCCATTTTATCAGCTTACTGTTTCAGGAGAAATTTTACACTACTTTGTTGTGAAACGAAACAAATACATTTACTTAATTGAAAGAAAAAGTCTAGAATAATTTATTATAGAAAAACAACATTATATAGAGCACCCTATTGGCCTTTATGCATTGTAGTAGAATTCACATGTAATAATTATCGTATTATGATATTTGAATATTATTTTTAACTTAGTATTATAATAATTTTAATCTCTATAGCATTCTTATATTTTGCAGTATGATTTAGTTTTAGTGTGTTACTCAAGGTATTCAGATACAAAATGAAATTCTACACACAATTTGCATTTGCATTGTTAAAGCCCTTTGTTTTCAAATTATGGTATAAAAACTTTTGAATAATAGAAAACTTTCGGGCAGAAAATCTAAATGTTGGCATTTGTTTTGGTTTAAACTGTATTTATTTCATATACATGCAAATTAAGCAATGAGAAAGATACAGTGGAATTACAAAATATGTGCGTAGGATCTGAACATATTTTATAATTTCACTGTATCTTTTCTCATTGCTTAACTTTTGTTTTTGTTTTGAATATGCGTTGCAGGTTAATTGTTTGTTTTCTTGATCTCCAAATTCTGAATATGCTCACTGTATAAACTATGCATACAGACATACATGTATGCTTACAATATAAACTATAATTCTAGATGATGATTCCCATCAACACCTGCACCTAAAAGGGATCCACCAGCCAGTCAGCATAGAGCCCCAGCTTAGTCCTGTTGGATCCCCCTCATTGAGACGAGCCTTCATGCACCATGCTGACTTTCACCCAGGAACACATGAAAACGTTAATATACCTGACCTGGTAGACCAGCTTAACACAACAGAGGTGCTGAATGAACAGGCCGATATTATACATTATCTCTTCCTTAAAAAGTAAGTGTCATTGTTTGTCGTCATCACAAGAGTTATATACATGTATGTATTACATGTCTATCTTTATCTATAGAAAAGAGCTGCATCCTTTTCTTGACCATTTCTGTTACATATGAAAGGACATACTGAGGTAATGAACAGATTATTATGACTCCATCAAAGTTCAGAAATTATTTTACATGAATTTTTGTTAAAGAGTATTATGAAAAGTTCATTATAATGATAAAGCTTGCATAAATTATTTTGTGGTATTTTAAGACTGTAGTGCATTAAACATAGATGTGGTGTGGTTCATTCTTTAAAATAGTCATGTTACTACATGTATGTCGTAGAGAAAAACGGATCATATAACTATTTATTTTTATAGGGGTGCTGATTGGGAGACTGAGGTAGGAGAGAAAACCTGTACTATCCATGAATTGTTGGTGGAGCTTTATGAAAAGGTTTGTTAATACTACTAGCTACCATGATCTCTATCTTACATTTAATATATTTAAGATGCAGGACATTGATACAACAATCATTTTCTTCTGATGTTAATACTATTGGTGTTCATCATTTTGATGCAACTGCCCGTCAGGTTCATAACATTCTTTCCATTTTCCCCCGTGACAGGCTGGGCATTGGAAGCAATGGTGGTTGGTAAGACATACAGCTGGAATGTTACAGAAACGTGTAGAGGAACTAGCTCTGGTAAGAAATTTTTCTGTATTTCCTGTAGCTCTTGATTCATTATGATTTTCTACAAAGTGAATTTTGAACAGAATTTTCTTGTTAAGATTTGAGAAATTGTATTTGACGAAAGTTTTCAAATGGTAGAATCTCGCTAAAACATTTTAATAGGTTAATTATATTAATTATAGAATTTATTATTTTCCAGGCAGCTACAGATCTCCTGGTACGTCAGAAGCAGTTATCTGTAGGTCTACCCCCGGACAGGGAACATGTGATTACATCCCCCCTCCCCCCAGAGGAGCTAGCTAAGATGATATTTGAGGCATGTGGAGAGGATCACAGTACAGCTTCTCTTACTCAGGTAAGTGCACCATATGACTACAGTTATCTGTAGGTCTACCCCCAGACAGGGAACACGTGATTACACCCCTCCTCCCCCAGAGGAGCTAGCTAAGATGATATTTGAGGCATGTGGAGAGGATCATAGTACAGCTTCTCTAACTCAGGTACATGAGCACACCTCATGATATCATTGTAGATTTGAAAAGCAATGTAGAATCTATGATTAAAAGCCCCAAATATAAGAGCCTTTGTATAGCAAATGAACAGAAGACTTCTTAATTTATGCAATTGAAGGTTTATGCCCAGCTTTTCTTAATTTAAGACTTGTCCATGAATGTTACGGACAGCCTTCGTAAATACGTAATATGAAATACTTTATTGTAATATCTGGTATTTGTCTCTCTCGGCTCTTCAAAATGATTTGTTAACTTTATTGAGACAAATAATCTGATAAACATGTTTACAAAATATGAAAGTAATAGATTGTAAACATACACTTTACCAAAAATATATACTTTATATATATACATGTACTATACCAAAAATGTTCTTCATTTATAGAGTATCCAATTTTTTTTCAGGAGTTGTTGATTTACCTTGCCATGTTTATAAGGACAGAGCCCAAGTTATTCCGTGAGATGTTACGATTACGAGTGGGACTGATCATACAAGTTATGGCATCAGAATTAGCTAGAACTCTCAAATGCTCAGGTAATGGCAGTTTTATCATCACTATGCTTCATACGACCTAAGAAATACATGTGAAGTGAGAATTTGAAGTTTTCGTCAAAAGTGAACAATTGAGTTTTCTTGGAAACTAGTAATTGACACCAGGAACAGAAGATAAGAAAGAACTTGTTCTTAATAATAATTTAGGTATTCTTGGATTTCTGAATCATATATGTATAAGATGCTTTGATTCAGTCAAAGTCAAATTTCAGTTCATGTATTGCTTTCACAGAAACCAATTCTTGTTGCCATTATTGCATTGGAATTTATAAATGCCTATATTTTATCAATTAACAAATCTTTTTGGACTATATCCTAGAGATTAAAGACTTACAAATGTTTATGTTTTAAAAATCCACAGGCGATGATGCTTCAGAACAGCTCCTTAATTTAAGTCCCTTTGAAATGAAGACATTGTTACATCACATACTGAGTGGCAAGGAGTTTGTCATCAATTCTGGTAAGTTGTAAATACTGTATAAATGATCAGGATCAATTTGCAAATGACTTTGTTGTATTCAGTCACAACTTTAAACATGATAAAAAAGGACTGCCATAGAAATGCATGTAAGAGAAAACAGTATAGGCATGAATTGTAAGAATTTTTTTTTGGAAATGAAATATTTATGAACATTGCAAGTCATCCATATTTTAGGAGCTTCAAGATAATTTTGTCACTGTGCTGTACAACTGATAGAAAGTTTTGTGATTTCAAAAGAACTCTTGATTTATGCTGTTTTAGAGATGAAATATTTTTTATTGTATCAGAATGGATACCATGTGAACAAATTAAAGGTCGAGAATCTAAAGAAACTAAAGGATGTAGAATCAGCAAAATTTTAACAAATTCGAGTCAGAAGTTGAAGTATAGAATCACAAACCTTACAGAAATGTTAGACAAAGGGAGAGGATGAACCCTGTAGATTTTCAAGCTCAAAGGTCAAGGTCACTATACTGTATATGCATTGATCAAATGAGTGTGTAGTTTTGATGGGCTGCTTCACATTGTGTTGTCTTGTTTTACAGAGTATGGTGATCATGATGATGAACATAGACTTACTATTACCAGTAAGAGAGATGTGGAAGAGGCTTCAGATTTTGCTAGGATCAGTAAGAAGGAGGTCTGTTAGTTCTTTTTCCTTTCCATATATTTGCCTTACCTAAATCTGAAAGAAAAGCCATGAATCTTCACAATGGATCAATACAGAAGCAAAATTCTGCCCTTGATTTTGATATTTGACAAGTGTCTGTATTTGATTCGGAAAGGAATGAAAATATCAAGGTTTTGATTGATGGCATCAAAGAAGTGTGTGCACACCAAAGAAGTGTGCACATCAATCAAAGAAAGAAATTGTCATAGGAGTGTTATAATTGGTGTTATAATTTTCAGACACGAGGCAGTATGAATGTTCCCAGCTTGGCAATAATAGATACACAAATAGAGGAGGAGGACACTATAATGGACAGGCAGGGTCAGTGGCTAAGACGACGACGTCTAGATGGCGCTCTCAACAGGGTGCCAGTCGGATTCTACACTAAAGTCTGGGGCACTCTCAAACTGGTATGATTTACTTGTGAATTATTATCCCATTTTCCAAATTTCTTAATTGAAGTACATCTAGGTTTAAATGTCAAATATATATACTTACAATCGTCTTTTGTATAGATCTAAGGAATTTTAGGAAAGATAACTTATTTCTTATTTAACTGGATGTTCATGATGTGAAGGTACTATTAAATTGACATAGAAATATTTCTTCTTACATGTAGTTAAATCTCTTGATCAGTTTATTCCATATGTATTATGTGAGATATAAGTGATAATTTCTGTATGTTGTAGTGTGATGGTCTAACTATAGAGGGACAATCCTTGCCAAATAGTCTAACAAGAGAAGTAAGTCAATTTTATACATGTATTTATCTGCAAAATTATACTGTAATACTTAAAAATATTAAGAGTGCATGATGGAGTGTATTTCTTACATGGTAAAACCAGCAAAATATCTCTGCTAACTATGCTTTGAACTTTTGACCTTGTAGATGACAGCTGGCGAGTTTAAGTTTGCGTTGCGTGTGGAAACGGTATTGAATTACATCCCCCAGCCTGAGTACCGACAACTGATGGTCGAAGCCCTGATGGTACTAACGTTACTCACGGAAAATGAATGGAAAGTCAAACTTGATCAGTATATACCTGTGGACAAACTGGTACAAGAGGCTAATGCCATATTTCTAAAAGATCAGGTTAGTTTTTCATTTTTAAGAGACTGTTAATGAGGGAAACAAGAAGAGTATATATAAAGAAGAGAGATACTTAAAGTATATTAGTTATTTTAAATGCTTTCTCATGTGCAGTATGAAATCTGATGCTTTCTTGCCAAGTTTAAAATTTGTGTTGCCAGATGTACAATGAAGTTGATGCAATGCATATTGTTTGTGAAAGAATTGACTCGTGAAAAGTGTAACTTAGCTGGAGGTACAGATATTAATGTACTCCACCAGTGATATCAGTTTAGAGTATATGTAATCATCACTGGAAAATTTTAGAAATGCTGATATATGTTTTGTAAATATTGAGGAATATAATGTTTTTCAATTTCAGAATATTTCACGTGACATTGCTGAGAAAACTAAAGGTGCAGCAGGGATAAGCCTTCACCTATATGACAGCGCTCCGAGTGGTCAATACGGAACTATGTCCTATTTGTGCCGTGCACTTGCCAAAATACTACCCATTCCATTCAATCAAAACTCTGAACTGGAATGTACAGTTGCTTAAAGCTTTAGTCAAACAAAAAGGAACAGATTATTGTGATATTTGTGCAGCTTTAATATTTCCACCATGAAATCCTTTATTTGATTTCAAAAATATTTACTTTTTGTTATGCATTTTGTGACTCCAATATTATTTTAAAGACAAATATTGTCTTATATGCATGGTTATGAATGTTTTGCATTTTTGTCTTCCATTTTGTTTTTCTGTTTAATCTGCTTATTTCTTCATATGAGAGTGGCATTAATTTTTTCATCATTTGAAGTGTTATTCTATGGATAGAAATGTAAATGCAACTCTCGCTATATTAAGTCTGTCATGAGCTATTTTTAGTGATCTTGCATCTTGCATCTTGCAAATAAACTTTTTGAGGTAGGTAATACTATACAGTGTCAAATACTGCTGACAATTTATATATTACCAATCTGCTTTAGTACACCTTACATTCTTAAATTTTTCAAGTACATTTAGAAGATTTTTCGTTGAAGAAAGGTAGAATTTATTTCTTAAATTAGAATTTTTTTTCTTAGATTAGAATTTTTTTCTTAAATTAGAATTTATTTCTTAAATATAGAATTTTTTTCTTAAATTATACGAAACATCATTGAAATCCAATATTATTTCTTTGTTTGGTGCTACATACTATGATTAGAGTATCATTACCTTTACAGATAGGTGCTGAAGTACAAATATCATAGGCTGATTTAGGTTATCGTCATTTGTTTTGCTTCTATATCAAGGGCCATTTTGTTATGCTCAACAGGAGATGCTTACTCCTACTGGATACCTTACATCTGATCCTCCAGTGATCTTTGTGCACAATATTTTGTTAAATCTGTAAGAAATACATGTTTTCACAATTTAAAATTTTTTGGAAGGGGGGTGTCTTGTAAGGACTGCTCCAATTATGTTTTATTCTTCTCTTTAGCATTTTATTTTGTTACTCACTTGTTCTCATTATTTTTAGATCAGTAACTAAGAAAAAAAAAAGAATTGTTATGTACAGTAGGTAGAATTTGAAAAGAATTTAGATTCTGTGTAGATCAGTAGGGACTGAATGTTCCTTCTTTATGTTTATATGTTCATAATCAGGATGGAAATTTAAAAACAGCTTTAATACTCGTAACTTTATCAAGTTTTACTGAGATTATCCTTTTGAGTTTGAAAGAGTGGATTAAAATTTGGTGTCAAATGATTTCATACATTTTCAAACTGCTCAAATGGAATCATCACAGCTTGCTGTCACACAACATTGTAGTGTCTTTACTCATGTTGGAGTTTCTATGATGTACACATTTCCCTTTAGGAAAATAGATGTTTTAATGTATAAATTGTTAATCATGACTACTCATTGATATCAAGGAATATTACAAACTCTAGATTATGCTGAGGAACTACATTGTATGTTTATTAGGAAGATTTTTCCATCCTTGGTATCATGTTAAAATTTTGCATATCTTAAAATTTAAAAGAAAATTATGTCTCCAAAGATTTTATTAGGAGGGTCAAATTTGATATGACTTTGCATTTTTCTTTTTTAGTGAGAAACGAATCCTTTCATTTTCCTAGCAAGTCAGGTAGAATTTCAGAAATTTGGCAGAATTCAGACTTTTTTTTTTGAAAAAGACTATTCTAAGATATAAATGGTATACCATAAGTGCTGTTTTGTTCAGATATACATGTAAAGAAAAATATGGAACACTTGATTAACTCATTGAATATTCAATATTCAACTGTGAATACTGAAAATTATAGTTCTTTTCCCTTTCCTGCAATAGAGAGGTAATTTAGATTAGATAATAGAGATGCATGCACATGAAATCCATCTGTATTCTAGAAACAGTATGAATACTTACTGCTTTTCAATGATTGTCCGTCTGTCCATCTGTATGTCAACAAATAATGAGATGTTACCCTATAGATTGATCATACTGTTATCATTTGTTAGGTATGTCATTTCAGTGTCACGTGTGTTTTAACCCTCCAACCAAAAAGAAAAAGAGCAAGTTTGCACTTATTTAGATTTTCAGGCTATTTTAAAAGTTGAGCTATGTAATCATTTGGCTAAAATTTAGGGCACTGTTTTTAAAAGTATTTGAGAAAGGAAAGAAAGGAAGGATAGATCTACATGTTTTTGTTGAAAAATTCAGCATTCTTTTGTTATTTAATTTTGTCATTGATGTGATGTTATTTATACCTTAATAAAACTTTTTGACCATTTCCGGTGTGTCTTTTATTCACCTGCACCTTTTGTCCTGCTTGTACAAAAAATTATTTTGATCACTATTTTCAATGTAAATAATTAGGATTTTCATATTTAAGATGTACATGTATATTTATAGTGACAAGACCATTCTTTGACGCAAAAGTCGATGATTTTGATCTTTAGATCAGACCTACCCTTGGTAAAAAGAAATTTGTGGGCAATTTGAAAAGGATAAATGAAAGGACATATTTTCCTGCAACTTAAGGGTGTCACATACTGTAGGGATCACCTTATCTGTCAGTATGGTAGATATTCTTTGACATAAATAGCTATACCATACTTGAAATTATCAAACTTTCAGGGTTGATTGAGAATGATTAGACTCATCAGAGATCAAGGTCATCATCAAGGTCAAGGTCACATATTTTGGGTAAAATATCCGATGGAGATTTTTGTATAGACAATATCTACTGGATACATGTATTCATTACAGCAGGATATGTCGACCTTTCAGTTGATACCAAAGTTGAACTATAAATTCTGTACGGATGAAGCTACATCTCCTTTATACAGCAGAGAATCGGTTTAGCAATATGATGTGTTTGGAAACTGATTAACACTTCTTAAACATACTCCCTGCTGCCACTGACTGTTGATTTATACAGCAACACCTTTTAAAATGACCATTGTAAACGCTTCGATATGATTTTGTACAGCATTTAAATTCGGCTCTGACAAAATGCACATTATGAGACCTTGCAAAATCATATTTGCATTAAAAAGGTGTATTGTGGATGGTGAACTTTGTCATTTTAGATTTTCAAAAGACTGTATTTTGGTCACATCTTATATAAATGTTCACGTAATCTGATTATAGTCTGAATAATTATGTGTATTAAGAATGATGCCTTTTTTATAACATGCCAATGATATCACTTTGCATACATACTCCGGCAGTTCTATAAAACATGTAATTGATAAACTTTAATCCACTTTTATGTTATCAGTGTCGTGGAAATCACATCGGAAAAACCAGTTTACCAATCATTGAATGACGTTTCTGTGTGTTAACTAAATCAGTCTGAACTTCTTTTTGTGTCCGACGGTAGAATAATCAAATTTGAATTTGAAAGTACAATGTACAATGTCATATAAAAAGCAGACAAAATTAAACTAAGTTAAACTAAGTTAGTTTATTAGCTGTTAGTAATAGGGTGTTCACATTTCATATCATACCGTATAACAAGAAATTTTCGCGAGTATCAAATTTCGCGATTTTATGGTAAAATAGGATGTCTTTATTTTCGCGGGTACATTTTTCCCGATTCCTGAATAACGAACTAATATGTTCATATGATGTTACTTTATTATATCTTTCATTATTGAAGTTTCCATTAGTTCTTTTATAAGAATACACTCAATTCACTCCTCATTACGTTTAATCAGAAAAGGTGAAAAATGACACGTACAATATAAACAAATGTAATGGATATATAGCAATTTATGTTATACCTTATTAAACACAATTTTTCGCGAGAATAATTTTTCGCGATTCTAAATCACTCGCGAATATAGCGAAAATTAGTATCTCGCGAAATTTCTGGTTATACGGTATTCCTTAGTTTTGATACAACTTTTCTTTAAAAAGCAAAGTTTGATCCTATGACATTGACACCGGAACAGTAATTCAAAACACACCTTCAGTTATCTTGCTTAACCAACCCCAACTCACACACAAAGAAACAAGCTAAACAGGCTCTGTTTTCCAGATTCAGTCCCACAATTTCGCTTATTTGCAGAGTGAACCAGTCCCTGTCAGAACTACTCAAAAACAGTATACAGTCAAAATATTGATAGATGTCTGTCCCCATAATCAACAAATTTAGATGGAGAAACAAGCTCCTTACCAAGTGTTACTATGTGTCTAGATCTTACAGACACCGAGCTGACTGTATATAGAATGTTCAATATTGGAGAGAGAGATCGAGTCATTGATTAGCATATATAAAACGTTACCCCCTTGAATCTAAAAGTTCCAAAGGGGAAACCCCCATTTTACCCTATTATCCAATTGTTTGAAACCATTATCGATCGTTTTAAATAAACAACCAAACATCTTATAATCGGCGCATTATACTTCCGTTTATTTCAGACGACTTTATACATGTAGATGGCATTTCTTAAACACATTCTGTATTCATTTTAACAAACAGGAATGGTTCCACTTCTGTTTTTATGTTTAATTCTGCCTCAAACTTTATTGGTAGAGGGTAAGTTGCCTTCAATTCTACATCAGTTAAGCTAATTTTGAGTGAATCAAAACCATCGTGGATCAAATTTTATAGATATTCTCTGTAACTGTCAAAAATCCTTCATAAATGCATTGCCTCCCAAATAAAGCGAAATGTGTAGTATGTATTAATATTGTATATGAAGAGCCTTCTTTTTGTAAGGAAAATTACCAATTTCATTGGGAAAATAACACCAAGTACTCCATCGCCTTGTTACTTAAACCATTTTCGTGCGACTATGCTCCTATCTCGCCTTTGGTGCATTTACGCCTCTTCACAATTCTCCAGAAAAGATATGAAAAGATCATTTATTACATTTTTGACACTTGAGACAATTTCAACCACTAGGTTGGTATCTCTGCCGGTGGATTGTTTAGTCGTTTGCCTAGTTTCAAAGTGTTTCGGCAATTGACTTGAAATATATTTGTAAATTGTCCGCCACAAAAAGAAAAAAAAATGAACGAAAATTTCCTAAAACTTACAGGTTATCTCTCTGATGGCATAGCTATGTCCTTAGTAGGCTCCGTGACAGACATTACAGACAGACTTAAGACTTTTGCCCTTCATAATTTCAAATGATTGAGACATCCTCTTTTTGGCCTCGATCATAACTTGTTGAAATGCGCATATAGTGCAATAACATTTTACAATAGAACATATTTTCAATGTTGACAATCACAACATCCAATGAAATTACGAAATGCATCTGGGAGGGCAGAGCAATGACGAGACTGAAATACTTGCATTTCTGTAGTTTCAACTTTATTTTTATTTTACGTGCACTTGACCGTGGTACCTGAGTAATTAAGCTAAAAGAATGTTTCATTTCGATGAGTAATGAATATATATATGATAAAGATATTTACTCTGAATAAAGCATAATGCTTATTTCGTTTAATATTATATGGTATAGTTATCGAGAAATAAAATCAACATAAACAATACTGGTATATAGCTAGGTCTTTTTTTCTTTTAAATGTATTCTATAGGTTGATTAAAGCATTTACGAAATAATGTTTCCTCCAAAAAATGCCCCCTGACACGAGATTTTTTAAGAGTAGTGCTCTATGACATCATGAATTCTCATACGATGCAATGTTTTACATACCGTTATTGTTTTTCGATAACGATAACAATGCATATAACTTCCCTCTCACGAGTAGCAACATTTCGTCTTCTCCTGCGTATGGCGTTTTTATTTCTCAGCCAATTCGGTACTCCAGGACATGTTTAAAATATATATGACGATTTCATCGTTAGAGCCAGACGGCTTGCAAGTAAACTACTGATTCAGAGTTATATTGTACAACGGCTGAAAAATCGGAAATATCGTCATTGAGGAAGTTCGTCGGTTGCTACGGATATCTTATAAAATCACATGAGATCCCTCTTTCCAGAATGATCAGAGACATTCTGGATTGCAATTAAGTGACTGTCAACATCACCACATGACATATCCTTAATCATCGAATTTGACAATTTAAGTTTTCATGGAGCTATTGCTGTTGCATGCACAGGAGACGCTGTCTGTCCCCGGGCACCTGGTCTCACTTCGGAAGTATTAATGATTTCGCCTTGCCTTCTGGACTTTGACACTGAATAACCGATTGGTACTTCATCAATGTTTATTATAAATCAGATGCCCATCCAAAGTCGGCTTCGTATGTTCATTGGTCCCTTAATTTTTTCTTGTTTTATTTATTCTCATTCGTGTTTCATGTTTTTATGTTAATTGAATCTTTGGTGTGAGCATTTTTTTTTTGTCTCGTTGTTTGCGGATATCTATCACGTGGTATCTGTTATTTGGATGTTGACGTTTTGCTGACCGTTTTCTCTGTTGTCTTTTCGGAGATCAAGGCATCTATACTACTAATTAGCCGATTCTCTGTCGAAACGAAGAGATCAGAGATAAATTGTGTGATATGAAGGTATAGCATATGATATGACAATGTGAATTTGATAATTGTTTAGAAGGAATTATTTTTAATTATTGTGTAATCATTAATTATGGCTTTGAAATTCTAAAATTCAAACCGGGATCGGGCACTTACCATGAACTAGAAAATATTCGAGAAAGGGGTTTCATAACTCAGTTGGTAGAGCGCCTTACACCCAGCCCGATTTTCCAATCTGAAGAGTCTGGGTTCGAATCCCGTCGTGGGAGAACTTTCTCAGAGATTATTTATTGTCTCGCCTTCATCTGTTCTTTCGCTCAGAGGGAACTAAAATGGTCTGGTTAGACCCAAACAACACTAATAGTATGAATATGTATTTCTTTTTAAATACGCTATGCATTTTCCCATGCTAATTTTTCCAATGACGTTTTTTATTGGATCAATGTCAAACTCAGATGTGGACACTTTCTTACATTTTTTTTTTACACTTTTGTATACAAGTAATGTGCTTAAAGGTTATGACCTTTACGTTCTTATAATATGCTAACGAAGGAAAGCGTTTGTGACTACTTTCCCTTTGGAAGGTAATTACCTTCGTTGACTTAATTTAAGTTGACTTAACTTTGAAGTCACTTTTCAACTTTCAAAAGTAGACTTAACTTTTAAGTCAACTTCGTTGACTTCAAAGTTCCTTAAATTCACTTTGGAAACCTAATGAATCATTAAATGCGATTTTAACCACTTTATAATTCAAAAATATATAAAAATATCAATAGATTTTGCTTAGTCGTTTATTATACTAAAATATTAAGATGGTCGTAATTGAGTACGGTCATCCTCTTACCGGTGACAATGAAAATTGTATTATTTCAAATTCATATCAGTGGCGGATCCAGCGCCCCCTTTGTCGAGGGGTCAAGGGGCGAAATTTGCCGATTTTTACTGAAAATGGGCAAAAATATACCCGTTTTGAGAAAATGTGGGGTAAGTGCCGGGGGGCCTTCCGCCGCTGCATATAGTCAGTTCATTTAAAATATCAGTGCCAAACAATATAAATCTGAACAGAAGATTGCATACTAGAGCAATACGTAACGTATCTAAATACAATGTATGTCAACATACTAGGGGTCAGTCGATGCTCATCATGGTACTCTATTGTGAGTGCTGTTGAGATTAACGTCAGCATCTTCTTTAAGCCAACATATCTATGACAATATTTCCCGCGCTTGCGCGGGTCATTGTCTAGTCCTCTTATATTTCTTTTAACTCATGAGGACGGTACCCAGAGATATTATTTGATTCTTAACCTCCTACTTGCATTTCAAATGTTTAATTTTATTTCAGGATATAGTTGCTCCTCGAAGAGTGAAATAGCAATTCTTATGGATGAATCTGGCAGCATATGGGAGAGCAACTATCAAATCATGAAGAACTTTGTTGCTGAATTCATGTCTGCTTTTCCAATAGGTCCAAATAGATTTTCTGTTACCACATTCGACCACACTCCAAAACTCAGAATTGACCTGAGTGATTCCATTCACCTCAGCCAATTACAATCTGATGTCCGCAATCTGTCATACGGTAATGGTGGCACTGATATAGCAGCGGCATTAAGGAACGCTCTTGACAAGTCTTTTCGAAATGCTAGACCAGGTATTCCGAAGATTCTGATATTGATTACGGATGGCCAGTCCTCGGGTTTGATTGAGGAGGCAGCTGATAAGCTCAAGCAAATTGGCGTTATCATATTTTGTGTGGGTGTTGGTAATGGCATAAATGAGAACTTGTTGAGATCCATATCGAGTGATTCCAGATACACCCTCATTGTCGATTCGTTTGATCTGTTGATGAACATTAAAGATCAACTTTCCCACAATACATGTTCATCAGGTATGAATTTGAAAATTCCATAAAAACTTTTGGATACAATGTATAACGGGGTATTTCCATCAAATTTGTAAGAAAATAAGGAAGAAATCCCCAACATGACGACACAGTGATCACAGCGGAACAAACGCACACACACCATCATACAAAAAAGGAAAAAATAGACGGATACATTGAACAAAATGAGCTCATATCATTGACACATGAAGTACGACACTATATATTTGAATAATCTTAAGATTCCAATTTTCAGTCAATTTCATTGGATGAAATTGACGAATCAAATGAATGTAATATTACGTAAGTGAGATCAATTCATGTTTTTATTTCGGTCTTCAGACACAAAAATTGTTTATTTTATTCTTTTCAGGCGTTTGAACATACCATTAAACAGTTAACACTAGTTTTTTTTAAACGTACGTAAATGAAGCTTTGCTTTACGTTTGCTTATTTGTTTTATTTTTAGGCTATGTTCACTAGTACCTCTAATGCACTTCGTATTTATCTAAAAAGTATGTAATAGAATTCGAATGAAAAAGTATCTATCTATTGCAATAGATAGATATGATTGCATATACATTATCAATATAATTCATAACCTTCCAGATATTAATTGTTACAAATTTCTGAATTATTTTAGAAATCAATGAATGTATTTCGAACCCTTGTCAACACGGAGGTCACTGTCAGGATTATGTTGGATATTATGAATGTCAGTGCCAGAATGGATACAATGGTACTTATTGTGAATGTAAGTACATTTTTTGTAGATAAGTCTCTATTCTTCTCTCTCTTTATTTTATTAAACAACCCCTCCTAGAAAATCATTCCTTTTTTCTTGGCTCAATCCAATCTGATCTACTTTTCCACGTACAAGTACAACGTATTGCGGAGTGGCAATTGATGTTATAGATGCATTTGCCCATTTCCAGATGAGGACCTGTGTAACACAACATCCCCCTGTAAAAATAATGGTGTATGTCACCCCAGAGGACATAGAGATTACTACTGCACTTGTCCAGATAGCTGGCATGGTTTGAATTGTGAAACAGGTAAGTCATTTACAAAGGGCTTTGTTATAGAAAAAAAAAACATCTTAGAATTTACTAACATTCCATCCTCTTGGGGATGAAATTTCACCATGTTAATTGAGTACTGAAGAAATTAGCTTTGCCAACTTTAAACAAATATTATGTGATGTCAACGAAAACACAAAAGCCAAATATGAATAAGTCTACCAAACTGCAAATGTAAAGAAAACCAAAGTATCCACAACCTGCTGCCAGAGAATAAGAGCAGTATTTTTTGAAAGAATCATCATCAGTGGATATATTTCTTGCGTGCAAGAGATATGTCCCTGCCTTTGAAGAACTATATCCAAATGAAGAATATGCACATGAAATCTCTTATCCTTTGAAATAAAAGAAAAGAATATTCAAAACAATAGAAATACTTTTCAACGGACGTCGGTATGTCCGGCATTCACAGACACTTTGTTATGAAGAAATGTACAGCTTATTTCTGTTCTTACAGATGTGGATGAATGTTCACGTACTCCTTCTCTATGTGGACACGGATCATGTGTTAACACACCAGGATCATACTACTGCAATTGTGAGACAGGATGGCAGGGTTCAAACTGTGACACCGGTATGTTAGAATGTAAATTTAGATTCGAAAAAGCGAAGCTGAAATATTTCTCTAGATTTATAAAGAAGATGAGGACTATAAAGATTTGATGTATGGTGATTTCAGATGAAGCGACATTCTCAGTGAGTCGGTAAAGTTAAATCAAAAGGAGCCTGCATGGTTTAAAAAACCAAAAGGCCTAATTATATGAAAGTGGCTTTTTAAACTTACTTTTTTGAAAAAAAACTATTGATTTTGTTGTCATAGTAAGTATGAACGCGTTTTATTGTTTTGATTCCTTCAGATGTCGATGAATGTTCCACTGGGGCACCCTGTAGTCACGGAGGTACCTGTAATAACACACAGGGGTCATTTACCTGTTTCTGTCCATCCCAGTGGACTGGGGCAATATGCCAAACAGGTATGTAATGTTACCATTCGATATAAAGAAGGTAGAGAGAGACCCTTTAATGAACAGAAAGAGAAGATCTCCAACAAGACCAGTAACTACAGCGGAAAGCACACACACAAAACAGAAATGATGGGTGCTTGATACAACAACAAAAACAAACATCTGAAGACAAAATGAGACTGTCACAAGGAATTTGAAGTGTTCCAACTCGTTACCTACGTGAATTAAATTTCATACCAATTTTTATACACCAGACACGCGTTTCGGATAGTAAATCCTCATCACTGGTACTTTAAGCCAAAGTGATATTCTGACATAGCCAAATGTATTTTTAGTAGCGCCATCTAGTTTCATTTTTTTTTAAAATTTGAATTAGCGCAATTTTAGTTAGGGTCGATTCATTAGCATGACCAAAATAGCATTGAGGGATGGTGCTAAGATGTAAACCTCCTTTAAATTCATCGATATTTTAGGATGAAATGACATCTTTCCAAATTAGCAAAGTAATGTATTATGTCAAATTGATAAGGACCAAAACAAAGCTTCTATCAGGCGACAGAGCTGGAAAGAACGAAATTGAGTACACTTGAAACATTTAATCAAGGGGAATACTTTTAATTGCTCACACTGCAAAAAGAAAATAATGAGTTAAAGAAGATCCTGACGATAATCTCAACAGCACTTTCAACAGAGGAGTACCAAATTGAGCATCGACGGATTCCCTAGCAAGCTAGAGGTTGGACCTGGTGACCGGGAGGAGTAAGCATCCCTTGTTTGACGACGGGACTCCATGACGGTCCCTGTCCAAACCTCTTTGGTAGAGAAGACAGGGACCCGACCACCCGTCCTTTCTGAATATCAATCGGACTCCTCGTGTGGTTACATACATGAGGTTGCTACACGACAGAGCACGGATTGTATTACGTATGCGCTCTTTTTTTATATCCATTTACATATTCATCTGTATTGCTTGGGTCCCTTTGCGTTCCTGATTGTTTGTGGTCATCTAACAGTGAGGAAGTTGTTTTGCACTGTATAGGGCCATGTCTATATAGAAAGTGCTATGGCGACCAAGTCAGGGGAAATATTCAAAACCCTTACTGTCAAGTCTCTCGCGGGGAACTTTTCTACGAGCTCCACACGGCAAAGGGCATAAGTGTGACACAAATGAGTTAAAGAATATCCTGACGATAATCTCAACAGCACTTATTTGGCTAGTCGCACCCGCCGTTGATGTTCACATACGAAAATGAAAACAATATCTAAAATGTATGCACTGTCTGAGGCTTTGTCGATATAGGAAGTGCTATGGCGATCATGTCAGGGTAAATTATTCAAAACACTTATTTTCAATTAGGCAAACATTATTACAATCCCTATGTTTATATACGATAGATGTCAATGAATGTGCCAACACCGTGTATCCTGCTTGTTTCAATGGAGGAACTTGTAACAACCATCCCGGGTACTTTACATGTACATGCGCTCAGGGATGGACTGGAACAACTTGTAACAATGGTAAATTGTTTAAAACAAAATATTTTGATAATCTGAAAGAAAAAGGAAATTATTTATATCATGTACCTGTTTGGTATTTCTTTAAAGATTAGACTCATTAAAGATATTCGAAATTTTGATATCAGATATAAAATGATTCTTCTTGTGCTATTCAGCCATTCCATTTCTAATTTTTCATATCTTTCTCCGTCATTTCTTAAAATGATATAAGAATATTTGATGTCTATTTTTCAACTTGATTAGATATAAATGAATGTACCAGCTCACCATGTATAAACTATGGCTATTGTTTGAATTTGGCGGGAACGCATACATGTAGCTGCAAAGTCGGATATGCAGGGGATAGATGCCAAAATGGTTTGTTGATTTTCCTTTTTGTTTTTCTTTTTTGCTATTTTTTAAGAGTTTATCAGATTGTTACTTTAGACTTCAATTTCTCATTGTTAAATAATATCAGTGACATTTTTTTGTTCATTTTAATTGAAATTATGGAAAGTTCAATGTGATGTTTATTTGTTTAAAACCATCACTTCGATTTTTTTTCAGATATTGATGAATGTTTATCCAGCCAGACAGTGTGTCAGAATAATGGACAATGTGTTAACCATATCGGGGGATCCAGCTGTCAATGTAAAGACGCTTACTTCGGTCCCCTATGTGAGAAAGGTAAAGATAAGAACTTATCTCTATATTCAAATTCAAACAGCGAAGGATTATTAAAGACAAATGGTGGACACTTACAGAAAGTCACATGCGAGCTGGGAGAAACAGCAGCATCCGGACATGAATCACATATGACACACAATGTACGAAGAAAAGAATACAATGACAAGTTCAACATGGTTTAGAAATTTAAGATTTATAAAGCAAAATAGAATTTATTAATTACATCAAGGATCCGTTCGCTGATCCAAACATATATGAAGGATAGTATGACATTGACATATCTTAATAATCGGATGAATTCTGATTTGATTTGGAATCGCCTTGAAGTGGCGTAGAAGTGCGTGTCCATTTTATTCTGCATAAAACGTCAAAGGAAATCACAGCTTTGACTGAAGAGTGGTAGCTATAGCGTTCACTTCAAACTGATTTTCTGCTTCCGTCTTTGCTTCATGTCCTCCACATATATTCTGTGTGTTGTTTAGATTCCTTTATTTCGTTGTATTTGTCGTTTGTTGCTTTAGAGATTAAATTTTCAGTTTCAACGTTAGTTCTAAATAAACCATAGCTACTTGAAGAATTGAAGTTACACTAAGTTTCATGAAAATATAGGGCTTTGCAGTGTGGCTTATGAAAGCTTACACTTAGTATTCATCAATAATTTTTGCATTTTAATTTCAGAATATGATTTGTGTAACCCGTCAATATGCTTAAATAATGGGACATGCAGTGTCGTGGGAGGTATAACTTCATGCACATGTAATGAGAATTATACAGGGAGCTTCTGTGAGTCAGGTATATGGTTGTTGTACAAGAGACAATGCCGCGCACTCTCTGTAATGTAAATGTACAAAATTAAAGAGGGCGCTACTGAAATGATTTTTGTGGCTCCTCAAGAAGCATCACTGATGAGAATTTAATATTCGAATTGCGTGTCTGGTGCATGGAAATTGGTTTGGAATTTTATTCAAGAAGGTATAGGGTTGGAACCCTTCGACATTATTTTTAGGATGAACCTCATATTCCAAAACTATAAATTAATCTACTTTAGTACGTCATGTCTACAGATATTTTAGACATTCAATGCATTACAAAGCACAGTTCCTGTAATGAATGTAAAATTGCTTGCTTTCATTTTTTCTTTATCGATACTTTGTAGTAAATACAATGTTTTTTATAGAAAGATTACATTCGAATAGTAATTTATGTGCATTTCAAAACAAATCATTTAAATGCCTTTTTCTCATTTGCAGAGACTGACGCCTGTTCATCATCGCCATGTTTGAACAATGGAACTTGTGTTGTATCAGAAAACAGTTATGCCTGTAACTGCTTAAGGGGATTCAACGGAACAAATTGTGAACAAGGTTTACGTAGATATTCTTTTCCTCCTCAAAATATGTGTCTTTGAGAAACACAGCTTAGTCACTCGAAGACTGCTAAGTGTACGAGGTCACGTGTTAGCTTTTGGACAAGATAGTGATGCAGCTACTACATTAAATTAAAATTTTAATGCCTCAGTGGATTTAAATTTCTAATCGATAAATACTAGTATATATAGATGAATTCATAACGATTTTGTAAATATCTAAGGAACATTTTACACTTACAGATATTGATGAATGTATAGGAGATCCTTGTCCAACAAACACTTCGTGCTTCAACCTCCATGGGGGATTTACTTGCAGAAACTGTTCAGATGAAGTCAGTAATAGTTCTTCCGATTGCTCAAGTGGTATGCATTATGTTGTCAATAACATTGAAGACAGGAATCCATTTATTCATAATTAAAATGAACGAGGCAAAAGAAGAATAATTTCAAATTATTAAAAGTATTAATGCTCAAATATAGAGCAAGTAACCATATTTCGCCGCATTTTTCGTATATTTCCAAGAAATTTTCCATACTTGGAGGTGAATTCAATGATTGGTATTGCTGAAATATAATTTAACTCCATTCTCGATCGAAGTACTACAAAAACAATTTATATTACCCAATTCACTGTTTCCTTATAAAACGTCAAAATATATCGTTTCCATGTTTTTTGTTTTTTTTTTTGGGGGGGGGGGACCATATTTCGCCGTTTTTGTTAATAAGTATCCTATTTGCACACAAAACGGACAAAATTATGATTTTGGTTTTGGAAATATTTTGTCACTACTACTTCAAGGAAATTATCACCGATAAAATGTTTTCTTTGTTTTGTTTTCGTAAAAATTTCGGATGTTCATGTCTAAAATTTGGTGTTTTTATCAATTATTTCCTCATTTTATGGTATTTTTCATCACAGTTGAGGGCAGATGATGTCACAATATATCAAAACATGACCGCTACGGTCATATTTTATAAGATATAGATAAATAAACTTTACAAACAATTCCTATATCAAAGGAGAAGCAATTAAGTATAAAACGGCGAAATATGGTCGCCGGCGAAATAATGATTCCTTGCTCTATATGTTACATGGTAAGAAATTCAGAGCACCATACCATATGTACATTTCATTGAATTGTAATGTCTCATAAGTACATTATGTTTCCATGTAAAAGTACCACCTAATGTGTTTAAAAGATCGTGTCTATGATCCGATATGTTTTAATTTCAGTGCATGACTGTAACTCCGCGATATGCTTTAATAATGGAAATTGTAGTATCGTTGAAGAACGAATATCATGCACATGCAAAGAGAATTATACAGGAAAGTTTTGCGATACAGGTAAATATTTTATCTGTTATACCATCTTTTAGTATTCATTAAACGTCTGTGATTTTCGAAAAGGAAAATACCTATGTGCAATCTTGACTCTTTATTGTAGAAATGGACATTTGCACATCATCGCCATGTTTGAACAATGGTACATGTGTTGCATCAGACGATAGCTTCATTTGCAATTGCACGAAAGGGTTCAATGGGACAATTTGTGAACAAGGTAAACAGAAATAGTTCTTATACTTATTTAGGTATTTTGACCAATTACTATCCTCAACTAAGTTTACATGCAATTTCAGGTATACCATTATAATATTATGGAATATAACAGAAGGTATATTCCGTTCATTAAAAATATTAAAAATCTCTATCCAAATTATAAAATTTGAAAGAAGAAGGCGTTTTCTGATATAAATTGCATAAATATTTTTTTTTTAAATTGAAGAAAACTGTACCCTCATTATTCCATGAACTTAGAAACGTTCAATTGTCGATTATCAATAATATATCTACAGATATTGATGAATGCTTAGAAGACCCTTGTCCAACAAATACTGCATGCGTCAACCTCCATGGGGGATTTACTTGCAGCAACTGTTCAGATGATCCAAATAACAGTTCATCAGGTTGCCTAAATAGTAGGTCGATTTGAACAATAATAATTCTGTCTTCATGTATAAATATCCTGATCGATTATAAATTTGAATCAATTTATGAGACAAAAAATAATTCTGACTGTAGAGACGATTATAAAGACATTAAAATAAGTCACGTTTAATGGACGAAGAAGAAAAGAGGCGTAAGATGACCTCCGGTCGTTCATTGATGTGGTTGTTCTGTGTGTTGTCCGTTGTTTATTTCTGTCTTGAGTGTGTTTCTTTCGCTGCGGTCTTTGCAGTATAGTCTTATTGATATCTTCCAATAAAAATCCACTAGAAACTACTATGGTTTTATGTTCTTTGAATTCTATTACTGCATATGATTTTATCGATATTTTGCAATTTATTAAATAGGTATATCATTTTGTCTGACCGATGACCCGTGTCAACATGATGGTCAATGCTTAGGAAGCGCAAACAATTACACCTGTATCTGTATTGGCGGATGGAATGGAACGCATTGCGAAGAGGGTAAAAGTGATGTTATGAATTTTTTACACAATGTACTTTGAATTCTAATGATGATGTTCTATATCCTTATGTTCTTTCAAAAGAGGTTGGGACATGAAGCCTGGTTTTGGCCCTATTTCTTATCATATTTACTTGAGATTTGACACGCTAAAATGCGTTTTTCATTTATTTTTCGTCTTCCAAAACACTGTAATAGGCAATATTCTGCGAAATTGCTGAAAAATTTATCTATTACAATAAGATTAGCAATGGCCACATTCATTAATTAACATGAAACATTTCTATGTAAAAGATAATCACTATATCTACTTGTCATAAAATTTCTGTCTTTGTTAACGCATGCGGCAACATAAAATTCTTCCCAAAATAGGCAAATTTTCCAGCAATTTTTGTCAATAAGGTCAAAATGACGTTACTTATTGGCGTGATCCCACTTCCAATGTTGCCTAGTGGGATGAAATTTTCTTTTCATTAATAGAGGGAAACATTCATGATTATTTTTTAAAAAAAGACATCAAGTTTAATTCCAAAGAAAATTGTAGGGCGAATTAAGGTCCTACCCCTTTAATTTTTACCAATGCTTTTCACCTGTAAATTAAATTCTTTATTTTTATTTCGCCTGCAACGCAAGGGAAACAAAGGGATCACTATGTCCGTTGTCTGTTTTTGAGTCATACTTTTACATGACTGTGACATGGAAACTCACTGTACTACCATTAACTTGCAGTAATAATCAAGAGACACAAAATCAAATTTGTGACAAGATCGATCACGTTCAAAATCAAATAAGTAGTATTAATCATGGCACACCTCGAATAATTTTAAAGTAAACCACTTATTGAAATGGTTCTAATTTTTATATTCTGTAACTTTGAAGACGTCGACGAATGCTTGCAGTTGCCCTGTCAAAACAATGGATACTGCTTGAATACTTTTGGTAGTTTTGAATGTTTGTGTCAGACTGGATACACAGGATTTCACTGCGAGCAAGGTAAGTGGAAACATATTTAAGAAATAACAACTAGCTAGCTGTGGTTTGTTGTCTAGTAATTCCCCGAGTCGCATGAACCAATAAAATTATCACAGAGCCGCGACGAGGGGGATTAATGGACAACAAATCACAGCTATCTAGTTGTTATTTCTTTTCTAATATTGTTCTGCACGAGCTCTATAGCACGTGCATGGGCGGAATTTAGCGAATTGTAAGTTTGTTGGAGATTTTACACCAGGCGAGTTCTATAGTACATACACGGAGAAAATCTCAAGTAATGTTAGATTTTTCAATAACGGATTCCATTTATACATCATTTGGCATTTTATTGCAAGTACGTGGAATTCTAAAATATGTATCGATTATCATAATGCTGTTATTGCTACTGGTGATGTTGCTCTTGTTGCTACTGTTGATATTGTTGATGTTGCTACTGCTGATATTATTGATGTTGCTTTTGTTGCTACTGTTGATATTGTTAATGTTGCTACTGCTGATATTATTGATGTTGCTTTTGTTGCTACTGTTGATATTGTTGATGTAGCTACTGTTATTTCTGATGTTTTTCTATTACAGATATTGACGAGTGCAGCAGTAGTCCATGTATGTATGGTGGAACGTGTACAGATCGGGCGGGGTCATACTCCTGCTGCTGTACGCCAGGAAGAAAAGGAGATAATTGCTCTGAAGGTATATCTCTCATTTAATTTGTTGTAACCTCAGGACATTTTCCTCATTTGACTTGTGAATCTTACAGAAAAAATGTGAAGTACTGGGTTAGAACAAAAACATTTTACGCCTAACTATAAACATGCATACATATATTTACTTTGTTCCTCTCCAGACGTAGATGAATGCCAGTTCATGCCGTGTAAGAATAATGGGACATGTATGAACCTTGATGGTGATTACAAGTGTAATTGCAAGGCTGATTTCACCTCTAAAAATTGCGAAGAAGGTATAAAAATTTAATAGTCTGGGGAATTTCGCTTCTATACAAATATGGAAATTTTAGATATCGGTATAGTTTCAGCCTCTTATCCCAATGCTACAAGAGCAAGCGTTTGCCTCTGGAAAGACACGGGACTTTTATGGTGAAAATCGTTTGTCTTAATTTATCATTTCCACTCATTTTTGAGCTAATGTTTCAATAGGGTTTGCCTATTAAAAAGTAAGAACAAATAGTTCTATCCCATTCTTATACGAAATACCTTATTCTATTTATCAGCATTTGGCTTCATTACCCATTTCAGACATAGATGAATGTACGAGCTCTCCGTGTAAGAACGGCGGGGTATGTGAGAACCATTATGGTGGAATGAAATGTCGGTGTCATGGTGGTTGGGGAGGAACTTACTGTGACGGAGGTGAGTCGAAATATCCACGTAAGAGGGTATGCTTCTGCGAGAACCGATATAATAAATATCGCTTTCATTTTAGATGGGGGACTTAAAAATAAGTTGTCATCAGCAGCTGAAATAGTTGAAATACATGTATATCACTGACGAGGGTTAAGTACCCGAAACGTGCATGTCTGGTTCATGCTGTAAATTTTTTTCCTATTTAATGAGGCTATTGAATTTAAGACGTTTAACATTTTATGGTATAATTTGATTAGCCAATCCTCATAGTTGGGTCATATATATGACTCACTGATGCGATAACTCCAATAATGCACCCAAAGGCCCGCTACATGTACATGTAAGTAACATTCCCTCCTATTAATGAACTAAGGATGATGGCTTCGTTTTTCTATCATCCATTGATTAAAGTTACAGGAAAAATTACTGTCCTAGAGAATAAGTGTTTTTCGTGATAAAGTTTCATTTTCTTCCATTTATAAGATGTCGATGAATGCAGGGTAGAAGCCCCTTGTCAAAATGGAGGATCATGCAATAACACGTGGGGGTCGTATTTTTGTACTTGTCAAACTGATGTTGACCAGAATTGGACTGGAAAGAATTGTACGCAAGGTAAATACTAAAAGAATACTAAGATCTCTTTCATCATACCTATTTAAGATATACACATGGAGACTAGAAATCCAAATTAAATGTAATAAATGTTACAAAAAGAACGAGTTAAAGAGCAATATCCTAAAAGGGAAGCATTCGGGAGAACATGGAATCATATGAGCTTATCCTTATTATTTTTTCAGATGTGAACGAATGTGAGCCAAGCAACCCATGTCAAAATGGGGGTACCTGTCACAACACTCCTGGTTCATACAACTGTTCATGTCATCCTGGATTTACAGGACGGAATTGTGAAACAGGTACAACACTATTTATAAAACATTGATTTGTGAAGCGAAAAGACCAACTGAATTCAGTAGATAACGTGTTGAAATGCACATTTTGTGCACTCAAATTTTACGATAGAACATATATTTCAACTTTTTACCGGGCCCGGCACCATAAACTAAGAATTGACTTAAGTCTAAATTTCAATATTCTTTCGTCTCGTTATATTATTAATGATGACTTGAAATTATTTAAAGAATTGTTCTATTCTCTCTGTAGAATGGAATGAATGAACTCACTATTTCAAATTTTCACTGATTTGTTATATATTTTGAGAATTTGACTTAAGACTTTGGTTATGGTGCCGGGCCCAGAACTCCGAAAATCAAATAGTTCTTATGAGATTTTCACCATTTGACAGATATTGGTTTCTTATAACTTTTGATACGACATTTTCTTTGTTAATGATGTCATGCAATACTGAACCTATACACACCGTCTAAAATATACAAGGGAAATCGCTTTGATGAACTGGACATAGGTTTTGCGTCAATGATAATTCATATCAAGTGGTCAAGAACAATCACTTTAATTCATTTAACATACATTGTATTTTGTTTTTACTTTCAATGCGAGTCTAATACATATACATGTATGTGAATCAGTGAATGAAAGTCAAACAGAAAAGCCGAAGTGAGATTCCAAAAATCACAATCAAAAGGCCTAAAAATTCTTGAAAGAAAAACTGTGTACTTTTTATGCCCCCGGAATCAAAGATTCGGGGGCATATAGTTTTTGGCCTGATCGTCTGTATGTCTGTCTGTCTGTCTGTTTGTCAAAAAAAAACTTTAACATTGGACATAACTTTTGAATGGAAAATGATAGTGCTTTCATATTTCACATGTGTATTCCTTGTGACAAGACCTTTTCATTGATACCAAAATTTTTGACCTCGTGACCTTGACCTGGACCTTTGACCTACTTTTCAAAAACTTTAACATTGGGTAAAACTTTTGAATGGTAAGATGATAGGGCTTTCATATTTCACATGTGTATTACTTGTGACAAAACCTTTCCAATGATACCAAAATTTTTGACCTAATGACCTTGACCTTGACCTTTGTCTTACTTTTCAAAAACTGTAACATTGGGAATAACTTTTGAATGGTAAGTGATAGGGCTTTCATATTTCACATGTGTATTCCTTGTGACAAGACCTTTTGATTGATACCAAAATTTTTGACCTCATGACATTGACCTTTGACCTACTTTTCAAAAACATCTGGCACAACTTTTAAATGGAAGGTAATAGGGCTTTCATATTTCACATGTGTATTCCTTGTGACAAAACCTTTCCAATGATACCAAAATTTTTGACCTAGTGACCTTGACCTTTGTTTTACTTTTCAAAAACTGTAACATTGGACATACCTTTTGAATGGAAAGTGATAGGGCTTTCATATTTCACATGTATATTCCTTGTGACAAGACCTTTTCATTGATACCAACATTTTTGACCTCATGACCTTGACCTTGACCTTTGACCTACTTTTCAAAAACTTTAACATTGGGCATAACTTTTGAATGGTACGTGATAGGGCTTTCATATTTCACATGTGTATTCCTTGTGACAAGACCTTTTCCAATGATACCAAAATGTTTGACCTCATGACCTTGACCTTGACCTTTGACCTACTTTTCAAAAACTTTTACATTGGGCATAACTTTTGAATGGGAAGTGATAGGGCTTTGATATTTCACATATGTTTTCCTTGTCACAAGATTTTTCCATCGATACCAACATTTTTTACCTCGTGACCTTGACCTTGACCTTTGACCTTCTTTTTAAAAACTTTAACATTGGGCATAACTTTTGAATGGTACGTGATAGGGCTTTCATATTTCACATGTGTATTCCTTGTGACAAGACCTTTTCCAATGATACCAAAATGTTTGACCTCGTGACCTGCACCTTGACCTTTGACCTACTTTACAAAAACTTTAACATCGGGCATTACTTTTGAATGGTAAATGATAGGGATTTGATATTTCACATGTGTATTCCTTGTCACACGATTTTTCATCAATACCAGAAATTTTTAACCAAGTGACCCTAACCTTGACCTTTCACATACATGCACTTTACAGAAAATACTTTTATACTAACAAATATGCCACCGGGGGCATTCGTGTTTTACAAACACAGGCTTTATTTTTACAGATATTGACGAATGTCTTGCTTTTCCCTGTCTAAATAACGCTATCTGTCATAACACATTTGGTTCCTATTGGTGTGAATGCGTGGACAATTGGGATGGAGCCATCTGCTCGATCGGTATATAAAGATGTTTCTCATGGATTTTGACTTCTGATTTTTATGGAAAAACTGGATTCTATCTTATTATTGCATAAAAGCATTTCAATGTCTTACTCTAAATGAATGAATAACTTATTGGTACTTCTTCCATATTTATTCTATATATTATATCTATGTTGTTTTCATTGCAGATTTATGTAAAACAAAGGCAGCAGATCTTTTATTTCTAGTTGACACTTCGATGAGCACCTCAAACACTTGGTTTGAAAAACAACTTGACTTTATAAAAAATACAATTAACAAACTTACATTGGACGACGATAAATTCAATGTTTCAGTGATTTCATATTCTACTGACGCGTCCATAGATGTTTATTTTAATTCCTACGAAAACAAAACCGATTTCATGGAGAAACTAGGAAATATAACTTATCAAAATGGAACAACAAACATGACAAAGGCATTTGAAGCAGCAAAACGTGTGTTGACCAGCAGAAAAGGTGCCGCACAGTTCGTATTCCTTTTGACTGATGGAATGCCATTAAATCTTAGCGAAGCAGTGAATGGAATAACTCTGTTGCGCAATCATTTGATGACGTCAAGCTTTGACAATAATTTATTCATCTTGTCACAAGGTGATGACGTCAGACCAGAAGGAATAGCGGCCCTGTCAGACGATCGGTTCTACTATAGAGACACATTTACAACTCACAACAATGAAGCTTTATTTGAATCTTTCAGGATTCTGGTTGATGAAAAATGCACCGGTAAGTAAATGATACACATGTTTCACTTTCAGACAATTCAATCAACAAAGTCCTCTAGCATATAGTTTCTTTTACCTACAGCAGAAATCCGAAATTACAATTTTGTCTCCTTGAATTTAATTTAAAAAAATGACACGAATAAAGATTGATCGTAACTTCTTATGTAGAGAAATTATCTTAAATGAATAATTTTGGATAAAATTTTGGTTTATACACAACTTATTATTTGCACTTCGTATAACTATGTACTGACGATTTTCTCTTTATTTCCTTCTATACGTTTTGTTTGAGAGGTCTTGTATGAATATTTATGAGATGTCTGTATGACGACATGTCTGGTATGAATATTGATGAGATTGTGAGCCAATCAGCGATTGCCTTACTTGAGAGCGGATCGACATTGATTTGTGAAGTTTTAAGACTAAATTTTAATACTAAAGTTTAGTAAACAGTATTCCAGGAGTTATCCCAGTGTTATGTATGATGACTTAATTATATAATAATCGAGATTTAAGGTCTGAAAGGAGTTTACCATGAGTGTTTTCATTGGAGTGATCGCGCGCCCTACTTGAGGATCAAGTTACATTCTAACATGCAGCTATAATTTGGAACTTTCACCAGTCATTTCGTCTCGTTATTATCAGTAATCGTTTATATTTATACGCAGTGTGACTTGTAGTCTATGCGATCAGTAGCGATATTTTTTTATACGTGAACTAGTGATCATGGCTCAGGCTGGACGTCCCGATCAATCCCATATCAGGCGTAATTTGAGAAGTGTGCCATACAACATGGATCTACCAGAAAACTGGACAGTTCAGAAACTAAAACTCGAATTGACAAAACTGAATGTGACCTTTGACAAAAACGCGAGGAAATCAACGCTCATAAGATTGTTTAAATTGCAAAGTCCGCAAAGTACTGCTATCTCAAATGCGCCCGTCAATCACCCCTCTCGGAGCCCCCGAGAGTCAAACGGTAACCAAGATGGCGGCGTCCTATCCATTTTGCAGGCTCTCACCGACAGAGTAGCAAATTTACAGTCGGGAATGATAAACTTGACGGAAAGACTAAACCGACACGAATAGTTGAATCGTCGTATATACCAGTTTACACTGTAGACTTTGATACTGTACTGGGTTGTCTTCATAACATTTACAACATACATCTTTCATCACCCGAAAAATTCTGTAAAACCGAATTGGAAGGAGCTTTTTATCGAATTGCATCAGGTCTCAAGTTAAAAAAAACCATTGTATTTGAACATGATCAGTCACACTTTGACGGAAAAAAATTATGTTCAATAATGTTATAATTACAAGTTTTTTTCTTTATTTAGCCTGTACCAAAACATACAGTGATGAGACAGATATGGTTTTCCTGATAGACATCGGAACTCGGCAGCCTTATACCACGTTCATTCTACAAACAGCAGTTCTCGACCGATTTACTCACCGACTGAAAATTCTTAATCTTCATGAGAATCATACTCAGGTCTCCGCACTGACCTTTTCCTCTGATGTGAAAGAAATACTATGGCTTAATTCTACGTATGACCCAGATACTGTCAAATCTTTCTTGTCTGGTGTTACAATTGACGAATCAAATTCAACATCCGATGTTGCGCGCGCACTTCGATTTGTGCGGACAGAAGTATTTTCTGAAAATCACGGTGCAAGATTGTCATCGAGGAAAATAGTTTTTCTCCCGATAACAGGATATGATAGTGATGTTAAGGCAACATTCAGTGAGGCACAAAAACTGAAATCTGACGGAACTTTGATCTTCACTCTTGGCATAGGATCTGAATTTAGCGAAGATGATGTTCTCAACCTTTCAACCGATGCTTTACTTGCCGTTTTCGCGGAAGAGGGAACAACAGACGAGAATGTTAGAATGCTTCTTAAACATGCAAAATATCATAGCTGTACATCTCGAATCAATTCATAAACATAAAGCAATTAAGCTGATATATAAGAAGAGAACAAATACAGCCAAACCGGGAATTTAGACAAATATTCTTTGAAGAATATATCTTGCTTAATCTTGAGCTATGAAATATCCGGGTTGCCATTACATTGTCTCTGAATTTACATCGTTCAATGAGCTTAGCAATAGGTTTTGCAAGGAAGCAGGAAAGTTTTACTCTTCCTTGGCTTTTTGTGCGACTCCCCTTGCGGAGGTCGACGCTATGCTCGATACATGGCTGACATTGGATTGCTTTCTGTTCTGTACATTTTTTCCAAAGTTTGTAAGCCCTTGGTTTTACTGATTTTTGAGTGACTGACACGTTTGCATCTTGTGGTTCAGTTACTTCCTATACCTACTCTATACTTTCTGTAATTTTGACAGTTTGATTGTCATTTGACTTTTCGCGCCGATATCTGTTCCTGCCACAGTTCTGTTCTCCATCACTGCAGGTTTTCATGCACATATGTGGCAGCACCGGGAACCAAACCCAAAACTTTCTACCATCTAACGGCCGACGCTCTCACATACATTGTTTTGGTTGTTGTTCCTGTCAATTTTTATACAGTTCCATTGTAGGTATATGAAAGTGTAAAAAGATCATTATCTGAGACACTTTTCTTTCTTCACGGAAACTATGATCGAGTAAATTGAACGTAGTGCATAACCTTTTATTATGAGTGAATCATGGCTTTATGTGTTATTTCGGGTGTACACTGGTCACTCGTTGTGTATTTCTTACTGTTCAATGTACATGTAACCCGTGTCTGTCATTTATTTTAAGGTTTTTAAGCCATTGCCTTGGTATTTGTTTGAACTTTAGTTTCACAAGGCATTCCGTCGAATGTGTGTCCTCCACAGGTCCTTATTTTGTTCAATTTAAGATGTTAGAGTAATTGAAGCCTGACTCAATGACTGAATCTCTACATGCATTGGATCATAGCATGTGTATAAACATTATCTCATGAAATCATCGTGAATTTTAATAAAGATTGAATAAACTCAAGGATCTTATTGAAATTTATTTGTACAAAAGAGCATCTCCACACAGTCATAGTAATAAATAACATAGGTAATGCTGAAACACTCAGTCACATATAGTAAGGTCTTTGAGATTTAGGTGACATAGGTGGTCTTTGAGCAGAGTCGTCCACATATAAGACTGGTTTCCAGGGTTGTTTACGGACACCATATGCTGTGGCCACGGCGTTATCATACCTCTCTCTACAAAAATTATACAGATTTTATTAATGACTGAGACTTGAAGTATAGCCTTGTCCCTTTCCGAAAAAGAACTACATCTAAGTTTGATGACTATAAATGCAAGCCCTCAATTTTAGCACGTACATTGTCTAAAAATACACAACCCTATGAAAGAACAACATTTGTAATTGGCTTGAGTGGGAATATAATCCGGCTGTGTGACAGTACAATAATTGGAGACCACTACAGATGCCAATGTTTATCAACCTTTATCAGATGAGCACAATGTATCATTGGTATCAATTGATTGTGCTTGCATGAATCGAATTATAAGTCCCTTTCATTTACAAATACGGAAGTGATCCAACTCTATACCTTCTTGGAGAAAATTTCAAACCAATTCATTATGCACCGAACACTGTTTCGACTCTATACCTTCTTGAAAAAAAATCAAACCAATTTATTATGCATCAGACACGTCTTTTAGATATTAAATCCTCATCAGTTGAGTTAAAGAAGATCCTGATGATAATCTCAACAGCACTCACGAAAGAGCATCAAATTGAGAATCGACCGATCCCTAGCAAGCTAGAGATGGGACCAGGTGCCCGGGAGGAGTAAACATTACCTGTTGGCTAGCCACACCCGCCGTCGATGTTCATGCACGAAATGAACACAATATGTAAAATAACATGCACTGTCTGAGGTTATGTCTATATAGAATGTGCTATGTGATGCTTCCAGCCAAAGTGATTTTGAGAAGCCGCCAAAATTCATTTCAGTAGCGCCCTCTGATTTTATTTTCTGAATTTAAATTCGTGCATTTACTTTACAGAGAGTGCGCGGCTCCAAATTCCCTGTAGGGTCGATTCAGTAGCATATCCAAAAAAATATATATGTTCAAAATAGCATTAGAGGGATGGTGCCTTCGATGCTCACCCACGAAAATGAAAATATATTAAATACCAGCACTGTCTATGGTACTGTCTATATGGAAAATGCTATGGCGACAATGTCAGGGAAAAATATTCAAAACTAACTGAAAATCTCACTTGCATGCTTATTCTATAATGAAAGAACTTGTACAGTGTCCTGTGATATGTTTCAATTGCACCTACCATAAATCATTTTTATAATTCTTTTCCATATTTCATTTGTTCATTTCGAAACTGTTACAAATTGAATATAAGCCTAAACTATATTCTGTTCTTAATAATACTCACTCTCTTCTTGCAGAATGCAATTCCCTTTCCAGTTCCCTAACTCTGTTTCTTTCAGCCTCTACTTTCCTTTCTAAGCTTTGAATTTCATTGGCCAGACTTTCCGTTGTATTAACTGCACTCTCGTTCTGCTGCTTGTATGTTGTGTATTCACGGAGCAATGATTCATAGCTTGATAGATATTAGAAGATAAATTCATTTAAATAATGTCCAAGTTAGTTTTCTTTTTCTTACATAATAAAGACTCTCTTTATTACTTTCTGTGATCAGTATCCTTTAAATAATCAAGAATATTTGGGAGCAAAGTTGCAGTTTTACTCAAAGTGATAACCATTTTTCGCAATGACATTTCAGTATCCATTGACGAATTATGCTCTACTTGTAGTTAAACATCATACGATGACGATAATATTATTTTTTTTTTCAAAAGAAACGAAATCAACCCTCAAGAAAATTTAGAAATAATTTTGCCCGATTCCCTTTTCTGCTTTTGAGAAATAAAATATGTTTAATAAAAGAAAATGCAAACCAGAAAAAAGACTGAAATACGCGGAAAACCAAAATAATTAAACAATGTACTTATCTAGATTGGAATGCACAAACTTACCGCTTTCTCACATCGGCGGCATCACGCTCAGTTTCGGTTATCCTGCGTTTGAGATCTTCTATAGTGTTCTGGAACATCTTATTTTCCTCTATGAAAATGTCTGAAGATATCTTTGAGCTACAAAAAAAAAATCCCAAGATATGATTATAATGTTGTCAAGATAGATAGATAGACAAGCAATGTTTTTTACGATATTGAACAAGAAATGCTGTGCAAAACAAAACGAAAGTGAAATATAGTTCTAGATTTCAGGTAAGTGATGTTATCCTATTTAACTCGAAATCAAAGAGACAACTGATAGCACCTCCTTCTTAGATATATTACATGTACTATCGATCAGTGACAACGGTCCTTTGGACTCTTCTCTTTATGACAAACGTGACGATTTTAGTTTCAACATCACAGACTCCCCCTTCATACACAACAACATTCCCTCTTTGCCTGCCTATGGCGTATTCATTTCACAACTAATATGCTATGCAAGAATATGTTCTTAGTGCGAAAGTTTCAAGTTAAGGACAAAGAGACTCACCAGTAATGACAAATATGGATAATGACCATATCCCTGTATACAGCACAAAATCGATAATTCAGAAAATCAGAAACCGAAGCTGCTTGCTCAAAATTTTGGGACATCGGCTTAAGATGTCACTAAGGAAGTTCTAAGGCCGCTAAAAAGAATGATTGTGCATTCTGACGTTTGCCTATCAAGGATGATTAAAGACCTTCTTGAGTACGACCTTTCCAATTGACCATTTTTGACCTATTTGGATACAAGTATATCGTTATTTGACACGTTTCGATTTGGTATTCGCGGCGGGTGTTGGATGCAGTCAGAGGACGATCATTCCTCCCGGGCACCTGCTCCTGCCTGCATTCGGTGGTTCGCGGTTGCCTTGTTAATGGAAACTTACACTATTATGCCATATTCCCCTGGATCTTTGACTCCTGAACTACTATTGGTACTTCTTCTCTGGTATACTCTGTACACCAGGAATTTAGACATAGTTATCTGATATTTGAAAATTGAAAATAATCCCCACCTTTTGACTGTCTCGTCTAATTCCTTCTGTAGCTCGTCCAGAAGTCTTCGCTTTTGATCTATATCTCTTTCCATCATCATTTTCTCCGACTTGGTTTTCTCCGAGTTTTCTTTGACAGACTCAGCTTCTTGCATTCGCCTTAATTAGCAAGTGACAATAATGCTAAATATAGTATCAAATTATGGTATGCATATTGTATATAATCATCAAATCATTGTAATTTGATTGAAGTTTTATTGTGTTTTGGTGCCTAAACACTTGACAAAATCCTATTTGTGAGCACTCAGTGCATGCAATTCGCCAAGTATTAACAATATGATTTCATGTCTTCTTTTGTTCTTGTGGCCTTGAGTAAACATTTTATTTTATTTATAAAAATAAAGTTGAACAATAAAGCCAGCAACTTAATAGCTTTGTAAAAGTAAATCTGTTGTAATGCCCAAGAAAGGATAAAAAACACGTTGTGCAAAAAGAATCTGATAAATCACCTTTTAAGTTCTGTTTTCATTTCCTCGTTGTTAGTCTTCAAGTTTGTAATTTCTCTGATTAAATTCTGGTTTTCCTCTTTATGACGATCACACGCTCGCCATGCCGCTTCTACTTGTTGTTTAAATTTGTTCTCTTCACCTCGTGCACTTTCAAATCTGAATTTTCATAAAATTTGATCCGTTTCACATAGTATCAATCGAGTCAATTTAACCTTTTTCAATAGAAGAACATGCGTATGTAGAATAACTGTATGCATTTTTATAATACGAAACTTTTTTTTCAAATCGAGGATGATGCTTCAATAAATGAATATCTTTTCTACAGTTTGAACACTTCCGTAATATTTATTACGTGAGAAAAAAAGAGAAATATTGAATATCTACCGTTTTTGTGTCTGCTCTCTATCTGTGAGTATTTCTTCAATCTGTCGCTCCTTGGCTCTTATTTCCTCTTTAAGTTCCCTGTTTTCTTCCTTCAGTCGTTCTGTTAATCTCTTTAGCATTTCTATCTCATCTTTAAAGGTTGTTACTTCTTTATCGGCAACCTTATTTCTGAAATATTTAGCACATAATATATATCTTCTATCCTTAGATTTATTCATAAACAATAAACAAAAATATAGTAAAGGGAAAATATTTTCAACAAGCTTTCATCCTCCGGGAAAAAGAATGACAAGAGGACCATCCTATATAACACCTATATCGACAATGGAAACACAAATCGAATGTCGGCAAACTTTAGATGACAGCCTCGTTTTGACATTTCCCTGATGTTCGTAGGATACAATACTATATATTTCGCGGTATACAGAGAAAAATTCAAAATATTTTTCTCCAACGTGTAAATAAATAGTATCATTATCAAAGAGAATCAGAGTTAGCCTGGATCTCATATTCACATCACGAAGTTCTATATCTGATTTATAAGTCATTACATATGGGGCAACGTCAAATAATTGTAGTTATGCTCTAAAGCATAACTTCACGTTATCTCAACGAATAAGCATAATTTGTTTATTATACGTATATTAAACTGACCAAGGAAGATAACTCCTTCAGTCATATCTCAGTATTATCCGGAACGTACATGTATGTACGTGTTGGTTTCTTCAAATAGAAACTCAAACTGCGCATTTCGAGATGGCGTGCTCTCTGCAGAGGAAAAACTAGAATATTTAACTAAAATATTTCGTTTTCTGTTGCCAAATGCGAACATTTCATTTCTTTCTATCGCTGTGTACGACTTTCTGCCGCCATTGGACTTATATCCATTCATCCGACCATTGCACCTACAGTTCAGCAGCACGGGTACAGCACGGGTGTGTTGTTGACCTCGCTCCTACAACGCCTGCTTATGAGACACGGGTGATGCTTGCTTTGTCTGGACAACAGGATGTGTTGCGTCTTCCTACCCCTCAGTATTTAGATAGTTTGGTTTAATAGTGGTTACCCAAAGTCGGTAAAGTATAGTATCGTCCAATTTTATTTTTCAGACAGGTCAGTAGGTAAGAGTGAATTGTACACACGTGAGCTCGCCTAGTTTTATTGAAAACACGACTTCTATCAAGTTCTATGTATTTTCTTCCAACAGTTTTGATTGGGTCTTAAAATCTAGAGCTTCCAAGCCCTTTACTATTTGGGATCATGGCCGGGGCCTTTGAAATTGGGGGGAAAATAGCAGAATTTACAAAATTGGGGAATATATCAATAGATTTGAATGACTTTGACGTCAAATTTGGTATTTCTAATCTCCTTTTTTATCGAATTGTACATGAGGTGTTAAATTAAAAAAAAAATCGTCCATTCGTAAGTTATTTAGAAGCTCACCTGTGTCACAATATCGGTTATATTGATAACAATCTTACCCCATGCATGATGCAATGTTTTAAAACTATTTCCGATAATTTGCTCCAGTTTAAATATCGTCAATTTCCTTTTTACAAGGTCTGTCTTTAAAAAAAAAAAAAAAAAAAAAAAAAAAAAAAAAAAAATGGAAGTGTTTGTCACACTAGCAATTTTATATCACTTTCTCAGTCAGACTGATTGATTTACTTGTACAGTTTGCATTTTATATTATATTTACATCTATTTGTTTATATATGTAATGTTAGTATGTTTATTAATCAGTTATATCTGTTTATTAAGTTATTTACTTATTCATGATGACATCTTTTGTATTTACTTATTCATCTACCTGTCTACATTTGTAATAAATTCATCTACTCGTCTACATTTGTATCAGTGCGCTTCATGATGTTAATGTCGAATCCCCCGTTAGAGTATAGTTCCATAATAGTCTGAAATATTAACATCAACAACAACAAACATTTTAGTTGATTAGTGTGTTAAAAATCAGCCAATCAGTCTGTCATATATGTTTATTTATTTATTTATTTATTTATTTAATTATTTATTTATTTACTTATTTATTTATCTATCTATCTACCGCAGATATCTGTCCACTTGCTTATTCATTCATTCATAGATTAGATAAAACTTCAGACTGAAGTTTTTAAGGCTTAGTATGCACAAATGAGGGTGTGCACGCATACATGTAGCTTTCTTCTCATAACTTATATTCCTAGCGTGTCTGGGTATACATTGTTAACATTATTGGTATTTTTTATTGTAATTATGAGAACTGTCATATCATTGATCAATACTTCATATTCGATATGGGACTAATAAATAAATAAGTCAGAATAAATAAATAAGTCAGATCCTGAAATAATGTTAAATATGCAGTTATGACAAAAAATAATAATAATAATAATAATAATAAATAAATAGAATAAATAAATAGATTAAAAAAATAATAATTGTCAAACCCTTCTGGAAACAACAAACTTATCCGAAAATTTCAAGATCAATTTCACATATTTTTATCTTTTTTTTTTCAAATCTGGACGTAGTACACTATTTCAAAACGAGTGCATGTGCACTTCGAATAGGCTGCCCAAGTATCACTGATGTCAATATTTGTTACATTGTAATAAACTCTCGTGCGATGTAACAAGTACCTGCCACCTGCTAGCCATGCAGCTTTTTTACTTGGTCGTAACACATTCTCGTTTTAATTAGTGTAATAAATGTATACATGCAAGTCATTTCTAACTTGTAGTTACTGTCATCAGACTATCGTTGAAATGTTTTGAATCTTTGGAAGTCATGCAAGTAACATACTAGTAATCGATGAGACTTTAATCTTTGGACCAGATACAAAAAAACAAAAAAACAAAAAACCAAAACAAACAAAACAAAACAAAACAAAAAACAAAACTGCAGATAAACTAGTACGAATAAAACAGAAAATAATTTAAAATAACATCATACTTATATGAATATCATATATGTAATTACTAATCTCGAAAATTTATATGAATCAGAATCAGAAATCATTTTATCGAGTGTCACACATCAAATTTACAAGGTCTAATTACAATAGGATCAGTACATAATTTTAGAATTTGATGCCCAGCCATACTTGACTTACGGCACTATTCCATTTCGCATTTATCACATTATATACATTAAAGTTCACATTATATTTATAATAATATGTGTGCGGAGTAAGCTATCTTTCATAAACATACTCCCACCACATAGGCGTCCGTTTCGGAATAGCGCGTCACTGACGTAGCTGTCATTACACCAAGACCAATAAGATAAAATTTTCCAATGATGCAACTTTCCCCGACTATATCATACAGTTTGCCCTTATCAATATATAAAGAATTGAATATAACAGTATAAAAAAAAAAAAAATACCGATCATGGAAAGAGATCCTCTTGCATTTCAAAAATAGATAAATAAAGGAATGAATAAATATATTAAAAAAAAATAAATAAATAAAAAATAAAAACAAAAACAAACAAACAAACAAACAAAAAAACAAAAAAACAAAAAAAAAAAAAACAAAAAAAAAAAAAAACCACTGGTCCGCTGTATGCAAGGATTTCAAAAATAAAAAGGATAAATTCAACGTACGGCACCTAACCGCCAGCCTTTCTGGTGCGTACACATCAATTGCATTCTGGCCACACCCCTGGGTGCTAGGATCTCTCACTCATTTTCATATAAAGTCCACTATCGAGGATCTCGTGTCTGATGCAATAAATTGACACTAAGGAACATTTATTAAAATGCCAATAGCATTAAACAATATCATAAATTGATAATAACAATAATAATAAATAAACAGATAAATAAAGCAATGTATAAATAATCCTCTTCCGGAAGGGGTTCCTATTCCATCTCCCTCATCAATTTAGGTTTATCCTTTAATCATTATGTAAGACGATTAAGAAAATATTCATACACGAAGCCTTCTGGAAGTCATTAACAAAATTTTAATGAAAGTTTATATTTACTGGCATGATAATTTATGTGATCCTACAAATCACATAAAGTTAAATAATAATAATAATAAAAAAAAAACAAAACCAAAAAACAAAAAAAAAACAAAAAAAACAAAAACAAAAAAACAAAAAAAAACAAAAAAACAAAAAAACAAAACAAAAACAAAAACAACTGTTCCCTTTATAACTAATGATTGTTAAACGTTTGCTAAATATTTTCCAAACATTTGTTAAACAAAAGTCATGACATGTCAGCGCCCTTATTCCAAACAGTTATCCTCTGAGCCTAAAGTCACAACAAATGAACCAGTCCTCTCTTCCGAATTTCTTCGTCATTCAAAACAATTTTTGATATCATATGCTGATATTCATTATGATAATACGGTATTCCTTCCTAACTAATACCGAATCTTACAACGATGCGAATTACCCCCTTTTATTCCTTACGTATGGGCTTTATCTACGATCTACCTTGTCCTTTATATGGCGTCGCCGGTTTAATGAACACGAAATAATAATGTCAATATTTGCGAACTGCGTCTCTAGATAGGTGATGCACACGAAGCCTACATATCTGTATCACTTGGGCCAGTTCTGTATCATATAGGACAGAACGTTAGACTGAGCTTAATAATCTACATTAAACGGCATCGTAGAATTTCATTGATCACTTATATCTCGTATCGAATATTCTTCAAAATATGGTGCGATCTTTATTCGCCTTACATAACATCCAATAGGATAAATCAGCTCTATACGCGATCACATTTCGCCCCTACGGTAAGATGATTAATGGGTCAAGGTCAGCATTATTTACATCTTAGAGCCCTTCATGTATCTAAATATGGTACGATCTTTATCGCTTTACATACCATACAATATGATAAATTAGCATAATGCGATCACGTTTCAACCCTAAGCTGATTATTGGGTCAAAGTCAGTTAACGGGTCAAGGTCAGCGTTATATACCTGTTACACAGCCCCTCATATATCAGAATGAAACTGTCCCTTTTCGTGACGTTACATCCACGTAAAAAATACGTCATATACGTACAGTCGATATTGTTGATAAATGTAGACTGCGATCTAGTGGCATTTTTTCTATTATATTATGTCTATGATGCCTTCGAATATCAAAGAGTAGTATCTAATATGGCAGTTCTGTCATGGCGCTCAGTTTCAGCAAAATCGGCCGCTTTGTGGCGGATGCCTTTCGAGGGTTATCATCAATAATCCTCGAAAGTCATTATGGCAGAATTTTGCTTTGAAACCTCGCTTCAGTTTCTGTTGTCTTCCAGACTCTGAGCCAATAATTGGGGTTTATTATTGATTTGTATTGATTATCTACGACATATACAATTGAACGTCGTCGTAGACCATTGATTTAGTTATATTGTCAAAATATTTATTCATTGATATTGAAATATTGCACATATTTCATTTCAACTTATGAGCTATTGAGCATTGAACTATGAACTATTGAGCATTGAACTTGATGAACAATTGAACTGAACTTATATTCAAGAACTAAGAAAAATCAACTTACTGAGCATTTAATTCATTTGCCTATTGTGCATTGAACTATTGAATATTGAATATCTATTTCAAATAAAGCCATGACATGAACCGCCAATCATCTTCCTTTGCTTTATTCTGTGGAGATAATTGTAGTTATGCTCTAAAGCATAACTTCACGTTATCTCAACGAATAAGCATAATTTGTTTATTATACGTATATTAAACTGACCAAGGAAGATAACTCCTTCAGTCATATCTCAGTATTATCCGGAACGTACATGTATGTACGTGTTGGTTTCTTCAAATAGAAACTCAAACTGCGCATTTCGAGATGGCGTGCTCTCTGCAGAGGAAAAACTAGAATATTTAACTAAAACCCTCCCCTCCACACCCTTTCTCGTTACTTTGATAATTCACTCCACGAACTCTAATCTTCAGATGTGCTTATCTCAGTTTCTTCCCCATACAATCATATATTATTTCAATGTCAAAGTTTACATTCAATTTCCATGTTTTTTCGCTTGTTTCACTTTTATTCCAGCAACATTCTACCATGACTCGGGATTACGCTCGACGTAGATTCTCCATTTGGTTGGCCTTGCTGATAATTCATGTATCTAGGACCCATGCTTACATCCGCGACCCTATTGCATTGTACTTCACGATGGGATGCCCGCTCACAGTTCCGGTTGTCAGTCCAGATTACCTGCTCGTACCACCTCGCCTTAAACGCGTCATGGCTTTTCCATTCCCGTCCAAGTTCATTGTTTCAAGACTACAGTTCCGCTCATTAATGACTGTCTTAGTGTTCGGCAGAATTTTGCTTTGAAACCTCGCTTCAGTTTCTGTTGTCTTCCAGACTCTGAGCCAATAATTGGGGTTTATTATTGATTTGTATTGATTATCTACGACATATACAATTGAACGTCGTCGTAGACCATTGATTTAGTTATATTGTCAAAATATTTATTCATTGATATTGAAATATTGCACATATTTCATTTCAACTTATGAGCTATTGAGCATTGAACTATGAACTATTGAGCATTGAACTTGATGAACAATTGAACTGAACTTATATTCAAGAACTAAGAAAAATCAACTTACTGAGCATTTAATTCATTTGCCTATTGTGCATTGAACTATTGAATATTGAATATCTATTTCAAATAAAGCCATGACATGAACCGCCAATCATCTTCCTTTGCTTTATTCTGTGGAGATAACTGTAAACATGTGCATGACTGGGACTTTTTCCTATGAACAAACAGTGTGTTGAGGCTCAAAACTTATTAGGATAAACAAATAAAATAAAGGCATTTGTTTTATGTCTTCAATAGACGATGGCAAACTTTATTTCGGTATTCGTAAACCATGAACAAGAGAATCCATAACGGACCTGTATAGAGAGTTACATATACAACTAATTAAAGGTCCGTATACATTCTGCAAGAGGAGGGAGTGAATAAATTGAATTTTAAGACGTTTGACATTATAATATGATAAGCGACATTTCTAAATCTGAGATTATATGAATATAAGATTGATGCATACCTTTCTTCGACATAGCTACGATCCAACTCAAGGCTTTGATTTTCTGATCTGAGACTTGTGATTGTTTGTTCTGCCAAGTCATGCTGTTCTTGAATTCTGCAGATATATTTAACGGTAGACTAGCTTCCAAAGTTAACATATCTGATTACAGATAACAAAGAAAACAACAACAAAGAATTGAAAATCAGAAGGAAGTAAAGGGGAAAATGATTTTCTAGTTATTCTATCCAGTTTAGGGATAAGAAAAGTTTGTTTCCGGGGGCAGAGAGATTCTGTGCGTTCATTTTTAGGGACAAGTATAATCCTCGTCAGTTGTACTTTTAGATGATATACATGTTTATAGAGACCATATACGTGGCGACAGCACTCACTGCACTAAAAGTCTGTTTTGTGAACTTTCAACGAAAAAAAGTTATCAGAATGATACGAGGATGCATGTATGTAACTCTGAATTTCAACACCATTCTTTTTTTTCTTGCAATCGTCCGTTCTATCTTTATTTTCTTTAAACTGAATAATGAATTACATACCTATCCAGTTTTCGTCTTACTTCCGACAGTGCTGACGTTTGTTTCCTTAATTCGCTTTCTTTCTCTTCCATCCTGAAAGAACATGATCAAACGCGGTCAGATAATTATTGCATACTAGTACATACCATTTATATCGTTTAATTTTCGTTCCAGTACTCAGTATACATAAATAAACTCAATCTAAATTTCAAGGATTGAAGCAGATATGATAATGAATACTTACTTATTTTTCATCACGAATAATTTCAATTTAGATTCATGTAACTCTGATTTTATCATCTCTTCTTTGTCTTTAACATTTTTCTCCCTAAAAATAAAGACACACGTCATACATATCGGTTAAATTCTGCGAGTTAAAACATACTGAAACTATAATGCGCGATTTGATCGTCGAAACGCGAAATGAATGGATACTATTTCAAAAATCATTTTTACGTTGCTGTAGTACTTGTTCAACACAACCACAAATTTACCTTTTCTCAGCCTCGCTCTCGAGTCTGCTGACCTCCGCCTTGAGGTCAGATACCCTCGACTCGTTGAGCATTGTTTCATTCCTTTCTTGCTCAATTCTAAAACAAAAATTACAAAGTTTCATAATGAAGAATAAGCAATAGGTAATGATCAAAGAATTATAAACTTGATGCTCTGAGACTTTTTGTCAGCCAATGGGATTAACAAAGCCAAACAGCGAGTAACCAAACGAACCATCTTTGCGAAATTTGCTAAGTTTTGATACTTGTTAATTTATATGCCCTTTGTTAAAACAAAAAGAAAGAAAGTTATCAGTAAAGTTTCCTTTTCACTATCTGGTACATGTCCTATTGTCACCATGGTTACCTTTCGTCCTGTTCCCGTTGTACAGTAGCCAGATCGGCCTTGACCTCTGTAACTGTCCTCCTGGTTTTCTCTAGTTCTCTCTTGATACGATTATTTTCACTTTTGAGATCGTTGATGATGATCGTGCTCCTATCTTGTTGTGTTTTAAGGCGGGAATTCTCATTTCGTAAATCGGATATTGTCAAACCATTCTTGTCTAATTCTTTCTTGTATTCACCAGCTCTGAAAAAAAAATACTGTATTGAAATTTTAAATCTACGGAATCTTATACTAGTAAGTACCACGTCCATTAAAAAATTGAAAATGTATATTTTTCTCACATAAACTCTTTAGTAGGAATAAGTGAAAAGTTGGTACGTACAAGTATATCACTAGAAATATTTTCTTATGAACAATGAATAAGAAAACATATAAATATAAAAACTACAATGCACTCACCTACGCTCCATTTCAACCTGTAATATGCGATAGTCGGACTTCTGGTCGGCCAAAATTATTTTTCCTTTTTCAATTTCCTTTTTATCGTCTTGTTGTCTACAGAAATCGAGAATAAAAAAAAAACTAACTAGAAGCATCAGTACAATAATGAACATTCTTTATTTATTCCTTTATCTTTATATAAGAAAAATCAGAAATGATCGGAGTATATATTTGAAATTTCAACGTCAAATTGTTGATTTGCTGCTTACTGTTTCTCCAGTTCCGACCTGAGCTGATGTGTCTCTGCTTTCAGATCATCTATGATTGCCTTATTCTTCTCGTCATCTTTACCTTTTTCTTCTTGACTGATTTTTATAAAAATAAACCGATCGATATAAATAGTCAGAATAGAACTGATTCGAATCTATTTCAGAGAGAGAGAGAGAGAGAGAGAGAGAGAGAGAGAGAGAGAGAGAGAGAGTTGACACTATACTTACAGTTTCTCTATCTTGTACTTCAGTAGTTCATTTTCAGACCGTAACTCTGTTGAACTTTGTATACTTCTTTCTCTATCAGTGACTCTCTTTACTCGTTGCCTGTCATAGTGTAAGTTTTTAAAACTAATGAGTATACAACGAATAAAATAACCTCATTTTAAAAGTACTAGGATTTCAATTCAAAATCATCCACAGCCAACTCAGATTCAGTAATCTTACCGTAAATTGTCTGCGTCGTTTTGAAGAGTAGTGACTTCGGTTTGCATCCGGGATATTGTGCTCAGATAGCCCTCTGTTTCCTTGTTGTGTTGACGCTTCCTAAGAAGAAAATACAAGAAGCGGAATAGTTATATGGTAACCATCTGAATTTGTGAAAAATATTAATTTGCTATTTATCTATTTGTTTTTTTCAGTCGTTACAAGGACAGTTTCATTTCTTTTGGTAAATACTTCGGTTCAGATATTTACAAGCACTTAGTATATACCTAGTTTCTGCTTCCGTTTTTAACATTTCTATTTGAGTTCTTAGCCCTGATATGGTCTCCTCAAAACCCAGCGAGGACCTTCTCTGATCTTGAATTCTACAAAAGGTAAGTTCGAGTACTCAATAATTCCATTCAACAAGGACACGACTTCAATAAAAAAAATATGTTGTCATGTACTCAAACAAGTTCATTCAAACTCGTTGCGTACCTAGTTTCAATGCGTTTGGACTCTTTCTGGATACTTTTACAGTGTTGTTCCAAGAAGTTGTAATCCCTTTGTAGCAACTCCCTATCCTCCTCTACTTTCCTGAGACCTTGTTGTTTCTGGACCAGTAACGCCTTGGCGTCCTCTAGTTCACGCTCTAATGACGCTTTTTCTTCTTTGACTTCGCCCAATCTTGATCTCCTGAATAGAAGATAAAAAGAATATTATTCTAATCTTTTGATCCAGCCTCCACAGAGCGGTAATTCAATTCTGAGAAATAATTATTCTGTATTTGAAAGAGTCTCTATAATATACTTAATTGGATAGCGAAAATTGGTATATCTTGCTTTGATTACTGTAAATTAAGAACGTTTAATATTATACAAATATGGACTGGGTATGAGTTCAATATTATACAATTATTGACTGGGAATGAGGGCAATATATGATTTGTTGGACCTGAAGATAAAACATGGCCCGAGGCCGAAGGCCGAGGGCTATATTTTGTCTGAAGGTCCAACAAATCATATAATGCCCGAATAGGCATTTTTCCTATGGGGTTTTTATATAGAGATACTGACAGGGGTATAACAAGCAAAAGTATTGCACGGCTACGACATATTATATTGACCGAGGCCAAAGACATTGGATGTAGTGCATCATATATGAGGTATAATGGTCATCTGAGGTCGAATAGCAGGCCATTTGGGAAAAGGACTCGATCCTGTGGCCTGACGTCTACTTTTAAATACTACAGTTAATATAAAGCAATACAAATTGTACCAATATCACCTACGTTTCTTTAATTTTCCTCATTTCTTCTTGAAGATGTTGAATTTCTTTCCTTTTCTCGTCTAACTCTTTCTCGCTTTTGAACAGGGCAGTCTCAAAGCATTCTATTTCTTTGTACACTCTCTTTAGCTCTATGTTCAGTTCTGTTTGTTTCTCTATACATTTCCTGTGTCCATAGTCGTGTGCTTTCTCTTGTAGCTCGTCTATCTTTGACTGTTTATTCCTGAGACTGAAGCAACTAAACGTTATGAGGAAGCAACTAAACGTTATGAGGAAGAAACTAAACGTTATGAGGAATAGTTTTAAATTTGCATGTTTTACAATTTAAGAGAAAAATTGGTCTTTGAATTTTCAGCCATTGTAGGTACGCTTAATATTATCGATCATGTCTTTTTCCTTTAGAGAATGACACTTTGAAAACACTTTCTTTATCCTCGGAATGCTAAAATAATTCATATATAAATATATCAATGATAAAAGTTTACACCAATAAAGAAACATAATGGAACCTACAGATTTCGGAGACGTCGAATTTCACTGTTAATCAGATCTGACTTCAGTGTTGATGACTCTATTGAAGAAGCGGACCTGAACTTGACTCTGCTCATTTTGGTAGGCGTGTTTGACCTCGACCTATAACCCCTGCTTCCAGCTCCATCCGAGTCATATTCACATTCCACTCTGAAAACAATTATTATAAATGTTAAGATATAAGTAATACACCAGGGGTTCAAGCATATGCACATAAGATGGAAAGTTTATTCTAACAGAATCCCTTGACAGGAATAAAAACAGTATTTCTCGTCAAAACTTTATATTTAATATCTATATTTATCATTAGTTGATTGTATATATTTTCTTACACTACAAACATCGATCAGTTCCATACTTACCCGCTGGTGTCAGACCAGCCGTCCCTGAGGTCAATATCCATTTGCAGATGTAGAAATTTTTATTTTAATCCTAAAACAAGATAAATATAGGTTTCATATAGATGTCAGATTTAGATTTTGTTATAAATCATTTTGAAAATATTAATTAAACCATGACAAATTATATGTTTATCAAATAAGAAAATTCAGAGAATTCCTCATTGGCGTGGTTGCCTAGGTCAAACTCTATGGCAGAGATCACAAGGCACATTTTGGTACCAAGAAGAAGATACAGTATGACTACAAGGAATAAACATTTGAAAGCAAAGGAATGTCAATCACCATTGCAAAGATTTATGTCAGACAGAGGGACAATTCCACGTATCGGTTTTTATATCCTCTTGCTTTCTCCGAAAGTAGGAATCAAGTTTCAAACAAATCCTACTTTTATTGAGAAAGATCGCTTTGTGAGCAGAAAAATTTGGTAAAGATCTCCAAGATGACTTAGCCTAAATTGCAACTAACAATTGACAGCTTTGTAGCCAAGTTCGATCAATTTCGGTTGATCGTTTTTTTCAACGCATTCTAAATTTCTGTTATCAAAATTATTTGAAATTTCTAAAAAGTGGGTCCTGTAGCATCATATCCCACCCATCTTGCTACGTCTTTCGGTACGCTTGTTCGACATAGTAACTTTCATACTTTTTTGGCATATTACAATGTTTAGATTTGAGGATCACTGATGAGGGTTAAGTACCCAAAACGTGCATGTCTGGTCCACGTTGCCAATTTATCTGTACTTAAATGATGCTATTCAATTTGAAGACGTTTACATTTAAAAGCAGTCATTTCAACAAGAAATACATGATGACATCCACTCGAAATTGACCAAAAAAACAATCAAACACAGATGACAACACATATTGAATGCGTAAATTCATCATCTTATCTTATCCGGAACCACAGAAGTATCCAAAATAAAAGTTACACAGCTATATTGTGTAAGCAAATCTCTCACTGTTAGTTGACATCAAGAAGCTATGGTTTTGGTTTACATGTACACAAAAATTATGTAAATCGTCATCAAACGCATTGGGCATACAAAAAAACCCAGGTTGTGATCTTCTGGCAGAAGCGATCTCAAAATCAATCACCCAAGAAGTTCAAACAACTTTAAGATAGGACAAGTTATCAGGACCAATATATCTCTGACGAGGTTTCGACAGTATCCATAATGGAGCCCCGTCACCAAATTTGTCATAGTGCATTTTCCGATAAATATGCTGGTGTAAAGCTATTGACTGATCTAGCACCATAAATTTTATTGACTTCAGGATCATTTCTTCGGTTAAGAAGGAGATTGGTAGGTGAAAAGGTTCGATTGATAGGTGAAGAAATTCGATCTGCGTTTGATTTTCCTATTTTGTTCATCAAGTCACCGTAAAATAAAGACATAGAAATTTTAAATTATACTAAAGCTGGATTTATCCTAAATTTCGTTAAAGACATATCTTTGACTTCTTCTGTTCATTACATTGGAAAATGGAACTTTTATTTATTTTTGAATTGGAAACATCTCCAGTTTTATATTATACCGATAACATTTTATTTCTACATATCTGAATAATGTATAGCGTTGATACAATGTTGATTGCTAAACAATAGCTAACGATATAACAAATTCTTTAATTCTTTGTCGCCACGAACCAAATTTGCGTTATCATTTCAACAACCGTTATGTGTATTGCAGTTTGTAAAGAACCTTTTTGTAATCATGCGCATGTGATCGGGGTCAGGGGATTTTAATGGCAGATAAATCTGTTCGAATGATTTTCTTTTAATCGAACGTTTAACCCCTGGACAGATATAGATCTAAGGAATTCAAACGGCACCCTTGAAGGTGCTATGTAAGGATAAGCCGATAGTGCATAAGTAGATAACAGGATCTTAATGATTTTTCTTTTAGGCTAAAATGAGTACAGGCCTATGATTATGGAGGATGCCCTCTATACATTTGATAAAACAGTTATTTTCGCCAACACATACAGTGTAAAGTCCATGCTCTGTTAATTTGTTATTTAGTTGTAATTCCTTATAATTTTTATGCTCTCACATGATTATATTTCAAGAAAAATAAAAGCAGGAAATTCAAAGTGATTGGTTGTAGTATAATGATGAGGAAGTTCTGCAGAAAAATGATGTTTTTATTTCCAATTTTATTATTGAATTTGTTGCAATTTTTATGTGTATGCATTCGCTATCGGCTGTTCGAATTTATTGAATTATGATAAATTATTGTTCTTCTCAATAATGCTTCTCAACCATTCGAATTTGTGCTGCTCAGCATTAATTCATTTGGATCGCGCCACCTATAATGAACTTGGATTTACACGGAGACTGTAGATATTATATCCTTCATGTGTCGTTGATATGATGCTATATTGTACTACTTATCTACGTCTATTTGTACCCTATATTTCATCTCTTGTGTGTTTCGATATGATTATTGCAACGTCGTCATGATGGGATCTCCCTTTTATCAAAACTATTCTATTAAAATAGTCATACATGGAAAAAAATGCGTAATATTTAATTTAATAGTGCAAATTCATCAACACTGTCATCGGTTGTTTGCATCAACTTACCATGATAGAGCTTTGCTCAATTCTAGATCAATATCATCTCTATTCTCCGTTTCATTAAAAGTTTAAAAATTGCACAAGAAGGATAAAATTTACTTACCTTTGACTTCATGCTATATAAATGCACAGAGTTACATGGTATTTTCTTGCCTGCATATAACAAATTCAATATTTGGCCCGGCTGAAACAATTGTAATATCTCGTATCGTTTGGCATATATCCCGAAACCAAGTGCCAGTACCGGTGTCTTTGATATTAGTCCCAATTTAAATCATTAATATGCGAGGTGATAAAATAATAGATAATTAAAGGTCACACTGACAAATAATTTTCTTTCTTGTTCGAAGCACATTGTATTTGTCTGTCATTTTGTCGTCAAGACAAAAGTGCTAAATCAATCAAAATCAAAAGAAACAACTTTAGATAGAAAGCAGTTGAAAAGTAAAAATACCTGTTTGAAGTCATATGTGAAATATGGATAACACGCAGATGTTCATCCTGTCCAACTACGCCAATGTATATCATATTAGCTAATGTATCATGATCGTTTTCTTTTCCTGTGAAAATCTGTTGTATCTTAAACACACTCTGATATTGGAATTGTCCAAAATTTCGAAAGAAGTGCATGCAGAAGTTCCTGTAAAACTTCCTGATGGTTTTAACAAGTTTATAATATAAAAATACTTGACCTAAAATTTTATTGTTATTTGTTATTCTTTATCATGAACGTCTGAAACATTAGAGAATGTTCTAGCGTCAATGAAGAGTTGAGAAGTGTAAGTTACGTATGATGGCAATCTGGTAACGTTGACGTCAAGGTTAGCAACATTTACTATATTGAAACGCGAGGATCCATTCATTCTTTTGACATAATAGTTTTGATAAGAAAAAAGATTCCATAGAATATCAAGAAGAAAACATGCGTGTTCATTCCGTTTATTGCAGTCTATTCTTAATTTACCTCTTGCGACATTCCAAATATAAAAATGTATAAAAAGATATGTAAATCTATACAATGTACTTAATGTCATACTGAAATGATATTCTTGTAAATATATATATTAGATATCAATAGATTTACTTAAGTTATTTTAATCTACTATGGCATCCAGTGCAAATTGCACTGCATATCTGACTTTTTAAATCCTCCAAAACCATCTGGTATTCATATGTACATGTATGTACATCGAATCATTGCGCTTATAAATACGAAACAACTTAATCATATGACATCGCTTCTTATTTCAGAAAATAATACAACATTCTTGATATGACATTGTGTGAACAACATAGTAAACAAGCAGTGGAGGAGGAACGTACTAGTACGTACATTGTGACTGAAGAATTAAACATTGCACTTAAAACATTTCAAGTTTATATCAATCGACTTTTCCATTTTTGCGTAGATCTATAACGTAAATAGCAAAACAATTTTTTACACATTTTATTGAATATCTATGAAGAACTTTGATGTGAGGTTGAAGTTTTCTCTGCCTAAAATGTTCCAAAAATCATGAAAATTCATTAGAACTACAAATGTGAGAACTCTATGTGCTCACATCTGACTTATCACCGTCCTCCTCCTTGGCGCGTAGTCTGAAAAGAAGAAGCAAATGTTTAATGTATACAAGATGTAATACCTTGATCAAGGAATGTCAAAACCCAAATATTTCTACTATGAATAAGGACAATTAACCAGTAATACATGATAAAAAAGATGATAGAACTTTGCTGCAAAACAAATTAAGGATTAACTATAGTCATTTCAAATTTGATGTTAAGATTTCTCATTTTTCTTACGAAATAAAATGTATTATAGGAAAGAAATTAACAATTATTTTTTAACATGATGTCATACCTATTTCTCAGTGTTTCTAATTCCTCCTCCAATTCTTTGTTCTTCGTTTGTAAAGATTTATTCTCAGACCTTAAATTCTTTACTTCCTCCTTCAGCATCTTCACATCTCCCTTGTCATTTCTGCTAATGCTTCCGTCATCTTCATCGTCGCCTACTTTGTCGTTAACCCTATCTTCGTCGTTTACGCTAGTTTTCTTTTCTACTACTTCCTCTCCCAAGGAACTTCCGGTTTCACTTTCACTTTTTGATTTTTTGTCGTCTTCATCGGAATAAAAACTTTCTTTCATTACCTTTTTCTCGTAGTCATCAGTTGACTCATTTAGGGAATTTTGAGAATGCGAGGGACTTAAAGATGTAGTTTCCTTACTTTCATCTTTTTCAAAATTCTGCACTCTTTCAGCCATCGCTTTAGTCGAGTCATGTCCAACGAATTTTGGTTTATATGAAAACTCGATTCTGTCAATGATGTCACCAAAACGTTTATTTTGTTGGAGAGAATTATCGCTGAAATAGATATTATAAATTAAAATGTTAAACGTCTTCAAATTGAATAGCATCATTTAAGAACAGATAAATTGGCAGCATGGACCAGACATGCACGTTTCGGGTACTTAACCCTCTTAAATCATTGATCTTATAAAAAAAATACTATTTGATGTCATGATTGTTCTTTCTTTTTTTGTTTTGTTTTTGTTTTTGAAATAGTCTACATATGCATAATCAAATAAAAGCAATAAAGAGGAGGTATATTAGTTGACAATAAAACAAAACTTAGTTCATAAGATAAGTATTCAAACCTCCTCATATCATTTTCACATTCGACTATTTTCCTCAAATATCGTGAGGTTTCTGTCATCCTTTGGTTACAATATTCTTGTGTTCTGTGTCTTCCATCTTCACTCCTCATAGTGAGCTCCTTCCTAATTTAAAATTAAAAAAAACTAGTTGAAAAGTATATTCTGCTTAACTCTTAATATAATAAAACTATTGAAATATTTTTGGAATATTGTTATTCGACAAAATTTATTTCTTTTCAAATGTCATCAAAATCGCTATGGATTCGATAGTATGCCTTATAAGCAAGAGGCGAAAAGAAAAGAAGATAAGTCGATCGGGATATGACAGTGTAAACCGAAAATCATTCAGTCAAAAGTATCTGTTCTAATTGAAAAAAACCCATACCTTTGGTCCCTAGACTTTCGTATCCTTTGTTCCCTCTCCAGAAGGAAATGATCCATATCTTGGTACATTACAGGTTCGTCTCCGTAATCATCTACGTTAAATTCTGTCATCTTTGTCATGGTGTTGGAGGGAAATGCGACGATAGTTCAGAACAAAAGGTATGGAAGCTATGATGTCTAGGAAAAATATGAATACGGGTATTCATGAATGTTATATACACAGGAGAAAAGGGATTATTTAACAACATGCATTATTAAAAGTGTATGAGTGCATTTCTTTCTCTTTTGAATATACATGTATTGGAAATGATCGTTACTTCACAAGAGCTTTTAAAGGTCATCCGCATTGAGGTAGTAGTCAATGAAAAACTTCTCTATTTGATTCATGCAACGATTGGAGAATCGCAGACTTGCTAATCCAAGGATTTGCATCTCGTAACTTACATGTTTATCGTAACATGACGTCGCAATTTATATTTGTAGTTAATTTTTAAAAACTTTTTTTCCCCAGAAAAAACTGCTTTGACAAAGGGCTACTTGTGATGGATTGGCATTATTTCGGATGAGAGAATATTCATACATGTACTTACGAGACGCAGATATAAAAATATGCCAAACATTGTCGACATTGTTTCGACATTTTAGCGATTTCATTGTCCGGTTAGGGAATGCTTAGCCACTGAAGTCTGTCATGTTTTTGGGTTGCATAATAGTACTCTGCTTAAATACGAGTCGAGTTGGCGTAGAAGAACGTTCGTATACGGCTAACATATTATTCACGTGTCTAGTACAATAAGATTTGTACTATAGAACATATATTTCAATATTGACAATTTATCTTGTTCATAAAAGTATATATCGTCTACCGAATTGTAAAAAAGATTTGTGTTCGTGTCCGGCATTACATATCCGTTGGCATATGTACCTGGACTCGATAAGTTTTACATATTAATCGCGTCTATTGTGCAAATTTCATCAATATACAGTTTGATTGGGAATTTATTGCGCCTTAAGCGAAAACCGATTGTTTTGATATTCCAGTGAAGAAATACTTTATTAAATATGAATGTATGGATACAAGTATAAAACAGTTTGACCTGTTCCATAAAAATCAATAGATTTTTTACCTATATTTACTTATATATATACTGATCGAGGTTTTTATGATTTTACAAAGTATTGGACAGTTGCCATGGTCTATCTCTATCAACTACTACATGTATGGACAATTCTATTGTCATCACGTACACAGGTATATAAATTATCTGAAAAGGTATTTATATGAATGTGCATTAATATACCTTAAACTTGAACTTAAATATAGCTGAATTTGCATTTAGAGTATGAAAAATGAAATAAATCTACATTTAATTTAAAGAAATAAATTTTTAACTTACCAGAATTATCCCTGACTAATCCCTCCGCATTCGATCTGTACTTTCGTTTTAACTCCTCTGTGAGCCTTTGGCGATCGATATTTGAATCAATAAAATTTTCCTTTATCGCATTTAAAATCCAAACAAAATACTGGCACATACAAATTCATTGTGAATTAAAGAGTAAATACTTTGTTTTACCGAAGTTTAACAAGACCATTGTAAAATTGGAGTAGATCGCGTTCAGATCGCTTGTTTTGATAGACACGCTTTGAATATTTTATTTGTGACCTTTTTCTCTGTGCAAGCGATATTCCCAATTAATATAAAGCGTGTCAGAAAGATGCTTGATTGCTCAATTTGATTAAGACACTCTGATACACAATTGTATACTCTGAAGTTGTGTTGTATTGTTCCACCAAAGGTTTTTTTTTATCTGAAGGATGGATAACGTATTTGCATATAATTTGCATTTGCAACATTTTTGTTTGCTGAGATCCCTATCTTACTTGTGTCGTCAGCAAAACCAAACTATCATGAATGTTTTATGAGCAAATGAAATAAATGTACTACGCGTAAAGCTGGTACAGGTAGTAGGAATTCACTGTTCAGAAGTTCTCTTATTTCTATTTTCACGACTTTCATGTATTATAAATGCCAAATTGTACAAGCGCTGATCTAGAGGGGGCGTTGGTATATAGTGAGTGCGGAGGGGGGGGGGGTATAGGCCCTCGGATGATTTTGCCCCTGTTTTAAGGTATGTTGTTTTTTTCAAAATCATAGGCTGGACATCCATTGACGGACTGTAAACCCCCATTATCTAGAACCGCTGATGTAATATAATTGTCATATATACATGGATCGATATGAATAAGTATCAACTGTTGCTAGAACACCTTCATTTTATGTACAAAATTGTTCGACAATCCAAATACACAGACATGGATGACGAAATGAAACTATTATCGTATTACATTTTGGCAAATCGGAAAGTTTATTTGCTCTATACCATGTTACAATGTATGCCTTTAATTCGTTTTACTGATATTGTCTACTTCACATTATTTCAGCCAAGGGACCTTTCTAAACATGAGAAATATCGTTATAAAAATAATAAGGGGAGGATCTCCAACAAAACCTCAAAACATGAACACAAAACACCTGTTCTATCCAATGTTTATTGATAATGTCGACTAACAAGAACATAATTTTGCAAACGCTATATATTGCACAACGTTGTAACACATATAATACAATGATCTGAATACATATGCAGCAATTTACATCATTTATAATACTTCTTATCAAAATATTCTAAACATTTCTATTTTTAAATTTTCAAAGTCTTAAGCTGAACTACATGGCATAAGGTACCGTTCGTCCACGCCTAGTAATAATCAGGAACGTCCCGCAACCTGGAATGATAACTTCAAAGATAGATTCATAAAGATAGCGAAAGAATGACTCCTATATAGGGCTCCCGCATTAACACGCGGGACCAAAAATACAACATCATGTATAATCAAACAAGTGGGAATATGATAAAAATGTACATTGTGATGGAACTCATATAGCAGAGTAGTTTTACACATTTCAGGACCACCAGATATACAGAAGGTAGAAATTTGAAAGATACATCAAAAAGACACATACATATTGGATTAAAGACAAGTTAGTGCCTTAAAGTTAGGCAAAGAGGAACTTGAGTAGCATGCCGATTTTTTTCACCTAAATATATACTACTTACATGTTAAATTCATACTGCATCACACCTGTCTTGAGTAGCATACCGAATAACCACCTGTTATGCTGTATGTGTTCTTTATAATTACCAGAGGGTCTCATTCTATTGAATCTTAAATGTTCTGCCAACTTCTTTCTGAAATATTTCAATAAAAAATTAAGAGGATATTGCACATGCGCAGTCATACATGAAACTGTTGTCACAAGAGTTGCATCTTTGCACCTATATGTATGTCTAGCAGATTGCCTGTACTGTGACTGATTTCTGAAAATATGGATTTCTGGTAGATGAAACTAAACGATGAAACGAATGAAACATTAAATATAGTAACTGTTTCGAAATTGTTTATAGCTCTTTCCATGTCAGGTCTTTTTATACATAAGCGATATGAAAACCAGGATTAATAAAGTAAAAGCAACAAGAGTCATTGTGTACAAAAACAAGAAGAAAACGCGATTTCAAAGATCCCCTGCATGCTGAAGATTTTTTTTTTCTAATGATGAAGAAATTGCATGGCGTTAACCCAACCAGGAACTACGGCAAATGATCTCGCATCTTAACTTTCTTGCAAAATTCTTATTGCAACGTCACAGTACGAACAATCAAATGCTGTTACTTGTCACTAGTCAGAGTTTTGGGTGAATCTTCAGAAAAGAAAGTAAAAACAAAAATAAAAACAAACACAAAAAATCTTTACCTGTATTTCTCTCTATCAATATTATCACGATCAAGAAGTAACTGCAAGTCTGAACTGGTAAACTTTTTCTCTACACATGTAGCATCGTCATAAAATGCCATCTCAAACGATAATTCTTTGGGAGTCATAGTTTCTTTTGCTGAAACGATATATTTAGTTTCATTAAAATACCACGAAACATTATTATAAATTTTACCAGATTAAAGGAATGATATTTACGAACCTTTGATAAGACCATTTGCTTTAAAAAAATATATTCTTTCATGTACTTTATAGTGACATATGCATTGATAATCACGAATCATTCATTTTAAAACTAGGAATAAATGATGAGATTAGATATCTCCATTTTCTTTTTACATCTTTCAAAATGAAACAATAAAAAATCAATTACATGTACATTATAGTTTCGATATATCAAATTCTTTATTATCGAAGACTTACTAAGAACAAGGCAGAGGTCCAGACAAACAATCTACAGGTATAAAGTCCTCGGTAAATTTCAACTTCCGACCCCGACCGAGAACAGAGAGGTATTAAAGGTACAATGTACGGTAATGTGTATTGGGTTAGGATCTCCGAGTTTGTATTGATTGATTGTATCGATTTATTGACTTGTTAAATGTACAGGCACATGTAGATCACAAATACATTGTAAAGTTTGACGTAGAAATCACAAGTGTGATTGTTCTATTGTTCTGTATTTGGGAGAATAAAAGGCACGTAATACATTTTTTTCATTTAAGTTATTCAAGGTATCGCCACGCGGAACGAATTTCGTTTTTACATCTTATTTCTAACGGAATGCATTTTCTAGATAAAAAAGTCACTCAAAGATATTTTGGCACTTTTCTTGGGGTCCCTGTAAAGTGCGAAACGAAACAAAAACGAAACAAATCGAAACGAAACGAAACAAATCGAAACGAAACAGATCGAAACGAAACGAAACAAAACGTAAAACTTAAAGAATATGAGAAAAGAAGAAAAAAATTGCCGAGAACGAATATTTAAAGACAAGATGAGCATGTAATATTGCCTAAATCCAAGAGTTCTACATTTGTAACTAGTGCCGAGAGGGTTTCCTGGGAGAGTCAAAGTTGACAATATAAAAAAGTAAATGTCAAATGCCATTCATGTATTTAAGAGGAATAACGGGGAGTGGATAGAAAACCACGCTATGGCTATGACACCGTAATGAGATCATAAAACTTGGGGGGGGGGGGGGGGGGGGGGGGGCACAATTCAGCAAAAAACAAAAAAATATTATCCTTTTTCAAACGAAATGTACCCCTCCCCCGTATTTGTTCTCATTTTTCTGGTAAAGTTTTCAAATACACATAACGGAACAGTTCCGTTTCCTGTGTACTACATGTAGACTCCTCCCTGCTAAATAATATTTTTTCCACCTAGGAGGTTATTCATCCCGTTCATGATCACTCTCCTTTAATATGCAATTGTGCTATATACCGTATATATTATGTTTTGATCGTCAACTCTGACCATTGAAAAAACCTCCAGCCACAAGAACTAATGGCTGAAGGAAATAATATATGCAGATATTGACATCCGTGCTAGTTCTCTGCACTTACATTAATTTTTCTCAAGTTCTTAAAGATTTATCTGTTTCGTTTCGATCTGTTTCGTTTCGATTTGTTATCCTACGGCCACAGTACGCTAGTCTTTGTTCAGTTAATACAGAGCATGTATTTTGCAGCGCCACCTACAATATATCCCGTGCTCACATTTATGGAAACCCTGAACCGACAAGCGTTTTGCTCTTTGCTATTTGCTTCTGTGTCACCTCCTTACAAGGAGAAGGAACACCTCTTTTGTGAAATTCAGACACGTTTATTCCAAGTGGGAGGATTTATTGTACTGGTAATCCTGATAGCCAAGCCTTCTGCATGGCAGAGACCTCCTTCCTTTTTTAAGTCAGATTCAGAAAAAAAAAAAGATAACTAAAGAGTGAAAAAAGTGATTAACGGATACACATTTCCTCTTTAAATTAATTGTCAGCTTATTTATGTACATAAGCTGGATACCTGCTGACATTGTGTACAAGAAAAGTTGTGCGTAGCACAAAACGTGAAGAGCAAAACGCAAAAAGCAAAATACAAAGAGGAAAGAGCAAAAACACATTATTCTCCTATATTGTGTCATTTTCACGCCTAAATATTTCAATCAACAAGTGTGATTGGTCAATTATTTATCACGTACAGACTGGCTCCCCTGAACCAGTATTCAATAAAAACATTTGGGAAAAAGCAAAAAGAGCAAAACACAAAAAAGTAAAACGTAAACAAGAGCCCCAGGTGGCACAACGCTCACCTGATACCCATGCTCTCTTAACCTTCTGATATTGCATTATGATAGTGTCAGTGCCAGAATTTGAACCCACAACCTGGGACTATATACACATAAACCATTTTTTTTTAATTCAAAAATATAAAATTAAAGGTATTCAGATTATTTAAAAGTGCATAAAAAGGTGACAAAATTGAAAAAAAAAAAAGAAAAAGGAAGAAAAAAAAATTGGGGAGTTGGGACTTGAACCCACAACCCTTGGATCCGTGTGCACAGTTAACAAATCTATTCAAAAAATTCATAAAAATTCAAAAAAAAAAAAAAAAAAAAGATTATAACATGTAATGTATATCAAAGCAAAATGTAACTTAACGAGGCTGTGTACAATTAGAAAAATTTGATGACGGTGAAATTTCAATTTCTTTTTCTTACAATGATATTTGAAGTACAACAAATAAATAACATGAATTTAATTAAAATCTCTTGCGCAGAAACATGAAAAATTTGAGGAAAATCATTATTTTGCAGTAAAACCCCATAAGGTCTCATTGTAAGATGCCATTATCTTTGAGATGGCCCCTAAATAATACAGAACGGTCAACTTCTATTTTCTTTCCCATAAAATGAATTTTATAATATTGCAATTATATGATCCAAATTTAGTCAAAATACCTTGGGTAGAAGCTCATCATTTTCTAATTAGACCCAGCCTCGTTAAATATGACAAACATGCTCTAAATAAGGGCACAAAACCACACATTTATCATGTTTATAGAGTTAGTCAAAGAAACAGTTAAAAAATGAGCATTTCTGACATAGTCCAAAAAGATGTCAAAAACACGTCAAAATCTGACTTCGGACTGGAACCAAAAACAACAACACCTGTTAAGACATCCTTCCAGATCATTCAGATGCTTTCGGTTTGTCAATGTGTGCTTCGGTTCTAAAAAAGTAGTTTGTCTCAAGGGATGAGACCCGTGACTTACTTTTGCCTGTGGTGGCGCCATCAAAATCCCTTCAGTGGTTCTTGAGCATGTTGAGAAGAAGTCGAAAATGTGAAAAGTTTACGACGGACAGACGACGGACGACAGACGCCACGCTATGGTGAGCTAAAAAAGGAAGAAATTTTTTTTTGGTACCGCCGAGATGTCAATCCACCACTCTTGGGTCCATTGGGCATGGAAAACATACCATATATACAATCTTTTAAAAATTTATTAAAAATCTAAAAGTTGATATTTTGACAAAATTCTTTCAGTTTCATTCCTAACGATAAATATAAAAAGAAAATGAGGAAAAAACCCTGAAAAAGGAAAATAATTTTTTTTTTTGGGGGGGGGGGGGGGGGGGGGTCCCGCTGGGGTTTGAACCCACTCCCCATGGGTCTATTGGGCATGGAAAACATACATTCTTATGTACAATTTTAAAAACATTCATTAAAAATCCAAAAGTTGATATCTTGACAAAATTCTTTCACTTGTAGGGAACCATGAGTACAGTACCTGAACCTAAAGAGTGGTTATAGAAAAGAAGCAGAAAATGTATGAAATGACAAATATGGATAATGACAATATCCCTGTATACAGCACAAAATCGATAATTCAGAAAATCAGAAACCGAAGGCATACAAAATCAGGATAAAACAGGAACCAAAGCAAAACCTCCACCATATGAAAAGAATCGAACTCCCGATATGGGAGTGCGGTCAAAAGATCAACTTTTAGATTTTTAATGAAATTTTTAAGCCGGGCTTCCACTGTCGCGAATGTAGAGGAGAATGAGCTACGATCAGAGACGAATGAACTATCGTGTCACATTCTTGTCTGTTCTCATGAAGTATTTCTTGGCGCGATGGGCACACGATAGCGCCGCGAATGCAGCAAGAATATGCTACGCGTCCGCTACGATAGTGAGGCGATAGTGATAAGAATGGAGAAGAATGCGACACGAATGTGCCACGATAAAAAGACACTGAGGCGAATGAGAGGCGAATGCAAGAGATTGAGACACGACTTTAACCCGATAGCGCTGTGATGCAGGAGATTGAGACACGACTTAAAAACCCGATAGCGCTGCGATCTTGACAAGAATGTCACATGAGCAAAATCAAAATTATTTGACATACCCAGGAGCATCAATACCCTTTATTGACTTTCCAGGTTGTTTTCTCTTAAAAGGCATTGTCAAAGTTTTCAAAATATTGATCCGCACACTTTTACATCAACACTGTCGTGTATCGTGGCAATATCGTGTAAAGATCGTGGCTGATTCGCGTTGATTTTTTTTCATTCGCGTCACATTCTCGGCGCATTCGCATCACATTCGTGTCAGATTTTTTCTTGTCGGGGCTCTATCGTGGCTCATACTCCTCCACCTTGGGAAGAAGAATGCAGGCGTATGTGAGGAGAACGCGCTGCGAATGGAGGAGAATGCAAGGCGAATGCGCTGCGCATGTGCCGCGAATGTGAGGCGAATAAGAATTCAGACGCGAATGTTTTAAACAGTTTGAAGCATTCGCGTCGGTGCCGCAAATAGAGGAGAATGCAGGAGAACATGACACGATAGTGATACGATGAGACGAGAATGCCTGCTATTGAGGGGAGAATGCGCTACGATTAAATAAAATCACCTAATCGTTGCTCTATCGCCTCTGCATTCGCGACAGTGGAAGCCCGGCTTTACATAAGAAAAAAAATCAAAGTCAAAAAATTAAGATTTTAGCATAAAATACATATCAAAGCATTAAGTAAGTTAAATATGATAAATATGCAGTAAATGAGTGTGTAAAATCATACACTTATTGAGTTATTTAAAGAAATAGTGCATTTCTGACTAAATCCGAAAAGACGTCAAAAACGCGTCAAAAAATCAAATTCAAGGAATTGTGGTCCCCCGCTTTTGGGTGTTTGTCTTTAAAGAAATGCTTACAGACATCCCCCATTCTTAAGTTTTAATAATATATCTCATATATTATCAACATTCTAAATATGAAAGATTAACTCCAAGAAAAGGTCAAAAGGTCCAAACTTTTGTTTTGTTTCCAAAGGACAGGGCTTGTGAAAAGGTATGCACATGTGAAATATTTAAGACCTATGATTTAAATTACCATCAAAAACTTATGGTCGAGGTTGAAGTTTTTAAATGTGGGTCAACCTCCATGGACAAGGTCACAAGGTCAGAATGTTGTTACCAACAGAGAGGTCTTACCACAAGGAATACACATGTGAAATGTGAAAGCCCTATCATTCTCCATTAAAAAGTTATGGACAAGGTTATAATTTTTTTTGAAAAGTAGGTCGAACTCAAAGGTCAAGGTCAAAAGGTCAAAAATTTTGGTATCCATGCAAAGGTCTTGTCACAAGGAATACACATGTGAAAAATCAAAGCCCTATCAATTTGTATTCAAAAGTTATGGTCAAGGTTAACGTTTTTGATAAGTAGGTCAAAGTCCAAGGTCAAGGTCACAAGGTCAAAACTTTTGGTATCCATGGGAAGATCTTGTCACAAGGAATACACATGTGAAAAATCAAAGCCCTATCACTTTCCATTCAAAAGTTATGGTCAAGGTTAAAGTTTTTAATAAGTAGGTCAAAGTCCAAGGTCAAGGTCACAAGGTCATAAATTTTGGTATCCATGGAAAGGTCTTGTCACAAGGAATACACATGTGAAATATCAAAGCCCTATCACTTTCCATTCAAAAGTTATGGTCAAGGTTAAAGTATTTAATAAGTAGGTCAAAGTCCAAGGTCAAGGTAACAAGGTCAAAAATTTTGGTATCCATGGAAAGGTCTTGTCACAAGGAATACACATGTGAAATATCAAAGCCCTATCACTTACCATTCAAAAGTTATGCACAAGGTTATAGTTTTTGTGACTGACGGACAGACGGACAGACGGACGGACGAACCGGTTTTAATGTCCCCGCGCTTTCGCGAAAGCTGGGGACAAAAATTGACTTCGGAGTGGAACCAAAAATAACAACACTTCTTTTAAAGTCATCTCTCTATCTAGATCATTCTGATGCTTTCGGTAAGAAGTTTTTCAAAGGAGGGTACCCCCGTGACCTACTTTTGCCTGTGGTGGCGCCACCTGTTGAGGGATCTGGAGGAAAAACAACAACACTTGTAGGGAACTATTAGTACTTCAAACCTACCAAGTTTCATCAAAATCCCTTCAGCCGTTCTGTGCCCAGTTTCTCAAAAATTCTTACGAATAATTTCAAGAATTTTCGTAACTTTCTTCATTCAATGAAACGTTCACAAGGTTTTCTAGAAAAATTGTATCATGCTTTCTTATATCATTTCTACATACTAAAAATAAATTCAGCAAAAAATTATTGCAAATTTTAATGAGTAAGTAGAACTGATCGATCAAAAATTACGAAAATTCCTGAAATTGTTCGTAAGTATTTTTGTGAAACAGGCTGCTGGAGAAGAAGTTGAAAATGTGAAAAGGTTTACGACGACGTACGACGGACGACGTACGCCGGACAACTCGTTATGACAATAGCTCACTTGAGCTTTGCTCAGGTGAGCTAAAAACGGAGAGAAAAACGCATGTTGATTCAGGTTCCCATACACACTGAACTCTGTGGAGTGTGTACATTAGAATAGTGCTGTCCTTCTTTGTGCTGTGTTACATGTATTGTCTCCGTCTGTTGCCCGCTTTCTCTCTTCTCGTTAGAATACATGTATGTTCCGCTGTTTTAACTGTTGGGAATATCCTTCCTATCTTTGTTCTGTTATGTATTTTTTCAAGAATGTGTATTAAGCCTACTGATTGTGATTCTTGGATCCTGACCCAGGGCTTGTGCTTGACTTTCATTGACTGATTGACGGTGTTGTTAATTAACTAAATAACATTTTTAGTCAATATTGAATTTCACTAAACATTCGGCGAACATTGAGTAGGAATACATATACACTCAGAATACAAGACAAAATGTCAGGATAATACTTGTACTGTTTGCTGCTTTAATTTTATTAGACATATTTACATTCTGTAAAATATATTGCTTTATTTACAGTATATGCAATCTCATAATACTCCTTAAACGAAAATTTAGATAAAAAAATCGATAGAAAGATTAGCGAGTCCTCATTTGTGGATTCATTCAAAGAAGGAATTTCTTCCAAACTTTAAAGGTGTGCAAAAAAGGCATTTATTTATTTCTTAAAAAGAAACAATTTTAAACATAGCTTTTCTATAAAAAGCCATACAAATTCAGACATGCTTGGCCAAGAGATACTTGGATTTTAGAATTTAGAAAATTGGTTTAGAAAAGCAAATGGAGACATGAGACAGACGAAACGACGAAGGGTGCCAAACAATAACACATTCAGCAGAAGACTAAATGGTATAACAAAGATTAAGTCTTTTTATAGACTCTGAGTACCGAATAAAAGTTTTTGAATTCAAGAATACCATCTCTTTTCTTTAAAGAAAATTTAAAACACAATCACAAAAATAGCATTCCAAGGAATGCTTGTGTCGCCTGCGAAGTGGCTTATTTTATGTGGTGGATCACATGGTTCAAAATTACTGGTATCAATAGAAAAGTTTTGTCTGATGAAATTCATATGTGAAATATCAAACCTCTTACTTACCAATTGAAAGATATGGTCAATCTCAAATTTTCAGAAAAGAGTGTCAATAATTTAGGTCAAGGTCATTACGTAAATATTTTGGTAACAAAACAAAGGTCACATAATAAGAAATATATGTGTGAAATATTAAAGCCCTATCACTTACCAATAAAACAATATACGCAATTCTTAGAAAAAAGGTCAAATATCTAGGTCAAGGTCACTAGATAAATAATTATGGTACGTTTAGAAACGTCTTGTTACAAGGAATACACATGTGAAATATCAAAGCTCTATCACTAACCTATTAAAAGATATAGCGAATCTCAACTTTGTTGAAAAGTAGGTCAAATATCTATGTCAAGGTCACAAGGTCAAAAATTATGGTATGTGCAGAAAACTCTTCTAACAAGGAAAAAACAAGTGAAATTTCAAAGCCCTATCACGTACCAATCAAAAGATATATACAATCTTACTTATTTTTAAAAGTAGGTCAAATATGTAGGTCAAGGTCACTAGGTCAAATATTATGGTATGTGTACAAAGGTCTAGTCACAAGGAATACATGTGTGAAATATCAAAGCCCTATCACTTACCATTCAAAAGATATAGCAAATCTTAACTTTTTTGAAAAGTACGTCAAATATCTAGGTCAAGGTCACAAGGTTAAAAATTATAGTGTGTGTACAAAGGTCTAGTCACAAGGAATACATATGTGAAATATCAAAGCGCTATCACTTACCAATCAAAAGATATAGAAAATCTTAACTTTTTTGAAAAGTAGGTCAAATAAGTAGGTCAAGGTCACAAGGTCAAAAATTATGGTGTGTGTACAAAGGTCTAGTCACAAGGAATACATATGTGAAATATGAAAGCGCTATCACTTACCAATCAAAAGATATAGAAAATCTTAATTTTTTTGAAAACGAGGTCAAATAAGTAGGTCAAGGTCACAAGGTCAAAAATTATGGTATGTGTAGAAAGGTCTTGTCACAAGGAATACACATATGAAATATCAAAGCCCTATCACTTACCATTCAAAAGTTATGGGCTGTGACGGACGGACGGACGGACAGACGGACAACGGACAAAGTGATCCCTAAGTGTCGCTATGCTTCGCAGGCGACACAATAAAATGATATGACATAAAAACGGTATTATAAATAAAATTAATATAATGACGTATCAAATGAGTACTTATCAGCGATATCACAAATTGAAGTATGTCATATTTTGACACTATTTTGGCTGCGCGACGCCTTTTGCCAGAAGTGGTCCATTTTCATGCAAAAACAAGACTGGCCAGACCATGTAATCAACATTCTTCCCTGACTTGGTGTACTGTCTGAAATAGTCCTGACTAAATACACCATCACTTTGAATGTCAAACTGGAGATGCAGTGGCGGATCCCGGACTCGCATCAACCAGCAGAGCCTGGTACAGCTACTTGTGTAAAGAACAAGTTTGGAAGGTGTGTTGCTCACGTCAAACTTTGTAGAAAGGGTTTGCAGAAAATTCGGCAGGTATGACAGAATCATCTGAGAAGAAAAGACAAACATGATATAGACCTTTTTTATTACTTTCAATGAATATTAAGCAAGATGCGTATTGTGTTGAAACATGCAAACAATACTACGAAGAATATGACCGAAAGAATAAATATACACATGCAATTTTATCAATTCATTTTGAAAAAAATGAAAGAATTTGTTCCCTTACATATGACTTTCTTTTGAAAAAAAATCGTACCTGTTCTACAGCATTAGAACACACGTTTTCCATGGAAAGACGAATTTCACACAGTGACTTTATCACTTGAATATTTGTCTGAACTGTATAATCCTAAAAACGATGAATTAAACAGATAAAAACTAAGCAACGCACAGCTTAGCATCCCCTCACATTGCATCAATATCAATATACGCAAGTACAAATTTATGAAGTGGCCTTTAAACAAAACTAGTTTCTAAAAACCAATATCACTTCGTAAAGAACTTTAACAAATGAACTTTAAAAATTCTTCACAACCTATGCAAAACATTTGTCAACATTGATGAAGTTCCGTTAAGAAATACACCCCTCAAAGGGGATGTTCCTAATGTCACATAATTTACCGATTACTGTATGAAATTTGACAAAGATCCGTTGATGAATGACACCTATAGAGTCTATCTAAGGAATTTGGCCAATTCAAATCTTTGACCTTTACATCTGACCTCGAAAATGTCTTTCTATTGTCATGAGCAATTAGTGTATGAACTTTGGTAAGGATCAAATCAAAATTGTGCCCTCAAAGCTGCATACAAGATTTTCGACATCTCCCATTAAATACCTTGACCTTGATTCTTCTTTTCATAAGCTATAAGTGTTTAAAGTTTGGTAAAAATCCAAATAAATCTGCGCCCTTTCGGCTTTATACAACAAAAGTGTGACGTACACACTTACATACTACATACGAACGACGGATTTACTACATTATATCGCCCTGCAACTTTATTTCGAGGCGAAAATAAGCCATTTGAATGATTGTAACTTCACTAAATCGTCATCTTGATTTCGATACATTCATCATGAAATTACTGCTTGTTATCACTGCTTTCGCGAAAAAAAGAGGACATTCCGATAACATCCGGTTCGTACGCCTGTCTGTCTGACTGTTGACATCAGTAGGTCAGGTCTTGGCATAACGTTTGAAAGAGAATTCATAAGTGGTAATATTGGAATACTCTTAAACGTCTTCAGATTGATTAGCATCATTAATTAACAACGTGGACCAGACATGCACGTTTCGGATATTTATTATAACCCTCGTCAGTGATCCTCAATCCAAAACAACTGTCATATTCCACATGTACTCTTTGTGACAGGACGATTCTTTAAATACAACAAAGGTTTGAGCTTGGGATTTTTTATGGAGTTTGAGCTACTTTCGTGACAAACAATCAAAAGTGGGGGACCATTAATATCTGAATAAGCTTGTTTCATCATACCTTTAAACCTTCATTTTGAAAGACACTCGGGATTGTTGTCACAGCTTGTAGGATTTTGGCTTCATATTTCTCTTCAACTTTGGAGCATAGCTCAAATGTTTTCTGAAATAAAAACTTGACATTCTAGTCAAATATGTGCTTCATAGACAGTAAGAAAATTTATTTGAGCATCACTCAACATCATGGCCACATGTAATACTGTATTAGGCATATTTGTATGGCAGTAGTTTGTTTGAATTTTATTATGATAGGAATAAATGAAATTATCTTCGACTCGCAGATTTGCATGCAATTCGAAATGCAAAAAGACAGGTAATGCTCCAATTTTGGATGACGATCAAAGACACAATGAAATTCGAAAGAAGAATCAGCAGTATAGCCAGCAAACACGGCAACTTGCCAGGACCACAATTTGAAAAAATCAAGGCAACGCAAGCGTAGCATATCCCCTTGTAATTGCATATTCTTTGAATTCAGCATCATGATTTTAAGCTGTAACCTTGACTGTAACCTTGACCTTTAACGCATGACCTTGAAAACCATTAGGGTTCATCCTCCAGCTTCCCTTGAGGAATATTTGTGGAATGTTAGATGTGTCTATGGTGATTGCTATATCTTCTATGCTGTTCACAAGGATTTTATGCCTAAATCCACATTGACCTTGACCTTTGACCATTGACCTTGAAAATCAACAGGGTTCATCATCTCACCATGGGGAACATTTGTGGAAGGTTTTATGTTTCTACGATGATTACTTTGGCGTCTATGATGTTCACAAGAAAATCCGGACACACACACCCTCTCTCTCACTCACACACACACACCCTCCCTGACGCACGGCAGCGATGTTATATCCCCTCCGCAACCGAGTTTAAATTGAGAAAGTTTTACCTTTAGTATAGCCAGTAAGATATCGATCCCTTCCCTTTCATCGATACCAAGACCTTCAATGTCCTCAAAGGCATCCGTCCAGGCGTTATCATAAACTTCAGAGAATTTCTCTGATATCTTGGTTGGTCTGTTGTCGTCACTAAGGTCCGTTATAGCTGCATTACCCTGGGTTAGCTTCGCTCCAGCCACTTTACTTAATCTTTGAAAGAGCAAGAAATGTAACATAATATCATCATTTTTTCAATATTGTAAGAAAATTAATGATAAGATCCGCCATAGCGAAACACAAACACATGGTAAAAAAACAAAGAACAGTAAGAAAACTAATTCCTCCTTAAAGAGCAGGAGACAACAAGAGCAATACCTTCAAATCGAACAACAAACATTGTCAAGACAAATACCATTGAAACATGAAGGATAACATCTGACGATTATGAAGACCAAATCTCGAAAAACGAAAGAAATGAAAACCAAATGATCAGAAAACTGACTACAATCATTGCAATTACCTTGTCAGGGCATCATCTTTTGCTTTGCTTAATTCATTTACTTGACATTTAAATCGGTTGTTATCTTCAGTAACTTTTCTGTTCAATTTTTGGAGACGGTCTTCTTCAGACTTCAGTGTTTGTATTTCTGCCACTAGCTTTTTTATTCTGAAATTTAAAAAAAAGTTGATGTAAGAAAAGTACTAAACATGCATGAACTTTTATGACTACTTTATCTCTATGATGTAGTTTTGATATATTGAAAGCTATATAAAATTTATCGATACATGTATACCTTCCTTCATTTTCAAGTGTGACTTTCGAATTCTGATCTTTTGAAGTATTCTCCGATTCTCTGTGAATAAAGAATAACCTCTACAGTGTCTTCAACAAAGAAATGTACGGAAGCCTATTAGTGCCAATCGTAATTACGACTTAGTATGTTGTAATTACGACTAAATATGTCGTAATTACGATTTAGTTACCTCGTAATTACGACTTAATTATCTCAAAATAACAACTTAGTTCTCTCGTAATTACGACTCAGTTACCTCGTAATTACGACTTGGTTATCTCGTAGTTACAACTTAGTTATCTCGTAATTCCGACTTGGTATGTCGTAATTACGACTTAGTATGTAGTAAGTACGACTTTGTATGTAGTAATTACGACTTAACTATCTTGTTATTACGACTTAACTATGTCGTAATTACGACCTCATATTATTCCCTCTGATGTTAATTTGTGACGCATTTTTACGTCTTTTTGAAGTTTTCCATAGATCATTATCATTGTTTTTTTTATCATATTAGTGAACTCTTTTCACATAGCTGTATATTTATAAAATGCTTTTTCAGAGATTTACATTTTTAGATTTCATGATTTAGTCTAATTAAAGAAAGGAGGTGGATGGGTCATTCCCCTTGAATTTTTATATTCTTCTTAATTCTTCTTCTTCAACAAGGTAAATAAGGTTGTCGGGTGAGCGATATAGGCCAACTCGGGGCTCCTGTTTTCCTTGCGTATAATTTCCGAGATCTCCCTAGCTGCAATATAGAATTGAATCAAACCTAGTGGAAATTATAATAAACTAAGTCGTAATTACGACATAACTAAGTCGTAATTACGACATAGTTAAGTCGTAATTACGACATAGCTAATTCGTAATTAACGAGATACGTAAGTTGTAATTTTAAAAGACATACTAAATCGTAATAACAAGATTACTAAGTCGTAATTACGAGACAGGTAAGTCGTTATTACGACTTTAAAAGAATTTAACTTAGGTTGTCACTAATCGGCTTCTGTAATATGCAAATGACAAATGCATATAGTAAAAAAAATTAGTGGGAGACCCCCCCCCCCCCCCCCAAAATCAAAGGACTGAAGGTCCTGAGAGATACTTCTTTTCAAAATTTATAGTCAGCAGATGAATGTCGAATCATTTTATTGTTAAGGTACTTTTAAAATAATGATGATTTTTTTTCATAGGATTTAAAGCTTAATAATAAAAATAAATAATTCATTTGACATTTATATGTGCTCAATGTGTTCTATAAACAACACAAACTGTTTATATTTACTAGAAGTGGTATACTTTAAATTACATTTTTTTCTCATGACTTTAACCTGGAGCAGTGTCTTTAATTAATTAGCCCATTTGCTTCTATAGAAACTAAAAAGACCATGCATGCGTGTCTAAATTACTGACAGTCTACCGTATATTTGATACCGTTAAAAGAGCGGTTGCAAGTACGTAGTTCCAGCGTGACTTTAAGTTTATTATTGCTAGTAATTTCCAAAAATTCTCATTTCAATAACCAGAATTTCCTATTTCTTTCAGCAAGATCGTGCTTTGTTTCTACTTTCGTTTCTCATCGTTTCGTCTTAATATTACAATGAAGACAACTCTATATTATTGCGCCACTAACGTGCAGTGAAAGCAAGAAATGTATCGCTGATTTTTTGTGATGAATTTACTTTCTATGAAATTGATTTTTTTTTCAAGAAGAACAATATTCTTGTTCTTGCATTTTGCATGTGTCAGACAGCAAATTCTAAAATTAGAAAAAGCACTATTTTTGAGGTAGGTTGCAAAGCGGCGGTGTCTCAAATGAAGCAGTTACGGTAACAGTAAGAGACTTCCTGAAAGGAAGTATCTTAAAAACAATCATAGATTTAATACAGAATGTACAAACAAGCAAAAACTGACTGGACTTCTCATACAGTACCTTAATATTGATATCTGGATGTTAGCATTATCTACTTGTTTTTTGTATTCCTGTACTTCTTGACGGGCACTGTCTCTTTCCCTGAAACAAATGTATGACATTGATTTAAACGATACGAGTGTTATATATGAGTTTTCAATGTTATGTATTTTTTCCTAACAGTATTATACTCTTAAAAAATATTGAACTACATGGAATTCATTCAAGACAAGTAATCTTCAAGAATAAGAATACAAACAAGTTTAAACTGTAACGTAAACTCCTTGACGGAACATGTTACACACTTCTTTATTTTTTCTTTTTTTTTTCTGCTCAAGATATTGGCATTGATCGATCTATTGATCTCTCAATAATATTACTCATTATCCACTCACTTCTTCAGTGAAAGTTTCTTTAAAATTTAGCTTTGATACAATAAATAAAACGGAGGTTTTCCAACTCTATACCCTCTTAAGGGGTATGGACAAACCGTTATTCGCCATATTGGATTTTATGTAGTGTGTTATTGAAAATCTTTCCTTACAACGAGTCATGGCTCCAACTTCAACTATTTTAATCCCAAGTATTCTCAACCCCAATAGCTACATTTTCCCATATTTTTAAGGGAAAATCACATTAAGATTTTAACATTAGAAACTTTTTAAATTCCTGCACCGAACTGCACAGCTGCACCTCAGAAGAATTTATTAATAATACTATAACGTACCTTAAACATTACATTGATACTATATCTACAACCATTTGTCCTTCGATTTTTAGTACAAGGTCTCATTATCATATAAATCGTTTGTTAATACAACACGGTGTCTTTTCGAACACGAGTTTTTACAGGTAGCCATTTTCACGTGCCGATCCGCCCCAACATAGGTAGAAAAAATAAACGATTTTAAAGTTCCTGGGATAATTCACTAGAATTTCGACTGTTTGCGATTCAATTATTAATTATTTACATGATATATATTAGAGAAGTGGAATAGTCATGTGAATTATAGGTGACAAATTACAAATGTGCAACATTCCGGGGATCCGCCCCTGGATTCATTTCTATGTTGATATGGCTACTAGCCCCTTGCGTGTAAAATGAAGATACCCGGTATTTTGAGAAAGTATGATCAAAATTGGAGGACAAATGTTTGTAGACATATGATGATAGTAACGTTTAAGGTAGGTTATAGTATTAATCATGAATTTTGCAAACCTGTAGCTGCGCAGTTCGGTGCACTAATTTTAAATGGTTGTCATGTAAAAATATTGATGCAGTTTTTGTTTAAAATTATGGAATAATGACGATGTTGATGTAAAGAAAATTCAGTATTAAAATGGTTAAGATTGGAGTCTTAATTCTGCAGAACGACAGATTTTCAAGTATGCTTCACGTCAAATCCAATATGGCCGATAAACTTTTGTCCATACCCCTTAAAGAAAATTTCAAATCAATTTTCATGCACCAGAAACGTGTTTCGAATATTAAATTCACATCAGTGATGCTTCCAGCCAAAGTGCTTTTCATAAGCCGTCCAAATTCTTTTCACTAGCGCCCTCTGTTTTATTTTTAGAATTTCAGTTTGTGCATTTTCTTTGCAGAGAGTAAGCGGCTCCAAATTTCCTTAAGGGTCGATTCAGTAGCATATTTAAAACATATTATTTAGAGATCAGTTTATCTTCTGATGACAATTGTCACCTAAATACTTTAATTTATAAAAACTGGGCGGTCGCAGGAATGCACAATTTCCCCATTTAAGATGTAACCACCATATATTGTTCATAAGCAAGATGAAACTACATTATTTTTGCACCTTTGCAGGATACTGGTAGTTGGGGATTGCATTTTCCTGGCGGCGATGCCCATTAGATAAACTAAATGACAAATATCACTCCCATATCAGGAGTTCGCTTCTTTTCATATGGTGGAGGTTTTTGTTTGTTTGCTTTGGTTCCTGTTTTATCCTGATTTTGTATGCCTTCGGTTTCTGATTTTCTGAATTATCGATTTTGTGCTGTATACAGGGACACGGTCATTATCCATATTTGTCATGGATAATGACCATATCCCTGAATACAGCACAAAATCGATAATTCAGAAAATCAGAAACCGAAGGCATACAAAACAGGATAAAATAGAAACCAAAGCGAACAAACAAAAACCTCCACAACATGAAAAGAAGCGGACTCCCGATATGAGAGTGAGACCAGATGCCCAGGAAGAGTAAGCATCTCCTGCTTGCATGCAACACCCCCGCATCAATTCGGTAGAACTGTCACATCCTGTAACTTCCATTTCGGAAGACATAGAGTACAATCTTTGGTTGGATGTTTCAAATGGTCTATGACAGAATATCATCAACCATTCTGGAGAGTGGGACATCATAGTGTATGACGAGTTCCCCATATCGACCGAAGAACTTCCTCAGTGACGATGTTAGTCGGTCACAAACATATCCCTGACTGAGAAGCTTATCTGAAAGACGCCTAGCTCTCAGAACAAAATCCGTATATTTGATACTTGCTCTGGCATAGCGTATCAACTGAGAATCAACAATTTGCTGGAAGACCTTTCCTCCAAACACAACAAAAATGTTGTCGAAATTAACAATGTCGAAATTAACAATGTCTAGATTAACAGCGGACCTTGACAATCGTCATATGAATGTCTGAAAATTCATTTATCGACCCTTACCGCTCTTACTCTCTTGAAACCACCATCAAACGAAATAGAGAGTGCAACTTACATTGAAAATATTTCTCCTTGATGATTTGATTTTTTTATATAAATACTCTCACCACTACTACTTACTACTACTGCTACTACTACTACCTACAAAATGGAATCGAAATCATAGACTGAATACCTTCTCAATTCTGATATTTCAAATCCACTTTCTTTCATTTGCTCCTTATATGCAAGAATATCGTTCAAGGCATCATCCCTTTCCCTAAAATGAATGAGGTTAGCACTTATGAAAAATGTTTGGTGTCGTTACAGTTTCTCTTTCGAGGTATGATTGCTGCAAGTACACAACACGGAGTGTGACTTTTGAAACTAAAAATAATATCACTGTACACAGGAATTTATTTTGATCTTGGTATATTCGATCAAAATACAAGGAAATCGTATTTTCAAACCGGATGCAGGCAGACAAAGTGGGGTCCCAGTAAAGTGCAAAACGAAACAAAAACCACACGAAATGAAACGAAACAAATCGAAATGAAATGAAACGGAATGAAACGAAACATATCGAAACAAAACGAAACAAAACATATAACTTAAGAACTTGAAAAAAACATAAAGGGGAAAATTGCCGATAATGAACATTTAAAAGAGACAAGATCAGCATGTATTATTGCCTTTAGCCATGAAAGACTCAAAATTGACAAATAATAATGCAATAAATGTATTTTGGAGGATTAAAGAGGTCGAGGGAATAAATAACATCGCTATACATAATACTTTGGGGATGAGGGCAGATTTCTTGAAATAAATATTATCCCTATTCGAACGAAATGTGCTATGCCAACCCCCCTCCCCCTTTCGTTTTTTTTTTTATTTTACTTGATAACGTCTTCAGAAATACACAATGAAACAGTCCCGTCTCCTCTGTACTAGACTCTTCCCTGTTGAAATGTATTTCTTATCCACCTATGACGAGATTATTTATCCCCTCCCCTTTAATCAACTAAAATGCATTTATATAGCATTTACCTCAACATCTATGTTTTAATTGTCAACTTTAACTCTATGGCATTAACCGTAACGTTTATGTTTTAACCGCCAAACCCTCTTGTCACTAGAACTGATGGATAAAGGAAATCACGTGTTCCTTATCGGCATTTTTTCCTCTATATTTTTTTAAATTAAGTTCTTTAAAATTTATGTTTTTTTTTCGATCATTTTCGTTTCGTTTTGTTTTTCGTTTCGATTTGTTTCGTTTCGATTTGTTCCGTTCCGTTTCGTTTTTGTTTCGTTTCGTACTTTTAAAGAGACCCAGACATAATGACTACACAGAGCTTTTGGCGAATTAAGAAAACATACAAACACGTTTTGAAAGGATACTTGTACAAAATGTACTTGCTTTCCTTCGGCACTACTTGATTCGCTGATCATGACGTATAGCTTGTAGGTTCTATGTATCATGCTTTCCCCAATAATGAGGTAAACAAGATTTGAAAGTTCTTCAATAAGATTTAAAGTGATTATTTACAATTGTAAGGGAAGAAATTATAGAAGGTGAAATTATCCTACCTTTCTAATTTTGATATTTCTCGTTCTGATTTCTGCTCTTGTATTCTCTTTTGGTCGACAGCATGGTCTCTTTCACTGAAAAACAAAAGAAATTTTTAACTTTTATTATTTCATTTTTAACAGTAAGAGAAATATGAGAAATCATTTTTATCCAATATTTCTAAAATATATTTTCGTGAACATATGAGTTTCAGTTAAAATGAAATGAAATGTCAAAAGTGATCACAGTCTAAGGTCAAGGTCACATGGTCAAAAATTTGGTACCAATGGGAAGGTCTTGCAACAAGGAATGTACATTTAAAAATGATATGGGTTTTATTTTTTATGCGCTTTCCTTGTAATAAGAAATCCCTCATTATAGTAGTGAATCAAGAGTAAAAGGACAAATACTTCTTTTCTTATCAGAATATATCTCAGGATTGTAAGGAAATTCAAGGTATATATATCAGCTTTATGTTTTCACTTTTAGTGCGCATTGCACCTATGATTAAAATATACATTTTCCTCTTGTATTAGAAAATATTCTTTCCACTTTAAATACGTGAACATCAAGCATTTAAGAATAAAAAACTTATTCCTATAGATATATAGATATTATGTATATTGATTGACAGGTTTCGCTGCATTCAACTGTAAAATAGCATTGTCCTGATGTTTGAATCAATATAAGAAAATACATATTACATGTGTTAAACGTCTTCAAATCCAATAGCATCATTTACGAACACTTAAATTTGCAGCCTGGACCAGACATGCACGTTTCGGGTACTTAACCCTCGTCGGTGATCCTCAATCTTAACAATGTAATATGGTCAAAAAGTGTGAAAATTATTATGTCCAAAAATGTATCGAAAGACGTAGCAAGAAGGGTGGGATATGATGCTACAGGTCCATGTTTCAGAAATTTCAAGAAATTTTGATAACAGAAATACGCTATTTTGGTCATAGATTGCATTTAACTATGCTACTGAATCGACCTTACACAAAATTGGGAGATGCGCACTCTCTGCAAAGTAAATGCAATTTAAAGTATAAAAATAAAACCAGAGGGCGCAACTGAAATACATTTGGTTGTGTCGGAAAATGACTTCGGCATTTAGTAAGCATCACTGAGGAGAATTTACCATTCGAAACACGTGAACGGTGCATTAAAATTGGTTCTTCAAGTAGGTAAAGAGTTGAAATGCTTCCGTATTATACGTATCTACGTATCTTTTACTCGTGAAAGTTAAATTTTGGTAAACGCATGCTAGTAATGGCAATGTGTCAATTATTTCATTCTCTTTGAAAGCATAATTATAATTCTCTATTACATTGAGAAAATATGTGATATGAAGAAAGAATTTTCAATACATGCGTGCGTGCAAGATCTGATATTACTAGTATTGAAAAATTTAATCGTGCTTGTGAAATAGCGGTAGTAAGGATCAAAGGTTCAAAGCTCAGTTGAATAAAGCTTTTATATGCCCGTCGTCATACAGGAAGTATTGATATGGTAAAGCACTGTCCGTCTGACTGTCCTCGGAAGTGTGTGATATTGTCAAAGCTACACTTAATATTCATGCTTTGTAACTTAATTTACCTTTTAAGGGTTTCGTTCTGTGTTTCTGCTTGACACTTCCACATGTGAAGTTCACTTTGAAGACGGTTTATTTCACTGAAAAATTAAGGCTCTGAATGTAGGAATTTTGTAAATTTCAGATAAGAAAACTGATCATGTTTCAAAATGTAATAAATCAAGTTAAAAGCCTTTACATGTAATTCTGAAAAATTGCAAGGAGAATTATTCGATGTATATGTATTTCCCGGAAAACTGAAGACAAACCCTGAAGACGACACTTTTTGTTGCACTCTTTCAATAATCTGATACTGCATGACCAATCTTTAATCAGTAAAACACGAGCCCTATCATAAACAGTCATCATTTACGTATAAATCTACCACTTATTTGGTTCAATATTTTCATTTGTTTTCATTATACATAAGGCTTTTATGCAAATTTGACCAAAAGTTGATCTGAAATCTCGGGTGATTGAACATGAACTCGCTTTAGATAGTAGAATGATATCTATTTACAAAGACTTTGCCTTACCTAGGGCACTTACGCATTACTGTCTTGTTTGTGATGTCACATTACATTGAGAATGTTTATTGTTTGTACGCCAGCTGATTTTTTCAGAAAACCCGGGTTAGTTCGTGGGAGAGTTACACGCATATTATATAATACGGATAAGGACACATTCGCATTCATATATAACGATCCAAAATCGGCGCCAGATACAAAATTTAAGGAGTTCGCGTATTGAACTCGTGTGTCATGTTTTGATGTGTGTGCTTTGCTTGTTTTTGATGTGAAGGTCAGTGCGTTTCTCATTGTCCTAAGCTGTTTGCTGAGGTCATTCTCACTGTTTTACGTGTTTGTTGCATCGGATATTTTTGGTTTACATACTGCGATTGTTTATTATGTTTGTTTCTCAGTGTGTGTTTCTTTAAGCTTTGAAGTTTTCAGAGACGTACTGGGAAGAAAAAATACGGTACCTATATGCTGATTTTGATTTAAATCACTTTATGTAGTAGAGTGATTTATTACCAATTTGTAGTAAATAACATCATTTTCCATTGTATTTTTCATATTTGCATTATTGTATTCATAATACTTACCTGATGTACTATTTTTAGATCTTTAGGGGATTTCCCTATATGTATCACATTCCAATGTAGTCTATTTATAAATATATATATAGGAAGTGGTGTGACATCAGAGGGGTCACATAGGTCATTTATAATGTTAAAATGTATATCATTGGCCAATATCCTAATGATCCTTATTAGAACTTTTTCTATTGGATATTACCTTTTTCCCTCCAACATTCAGTGGTCATTGTTTACTATACCCAGACAGACATGTTGATTTCCATCATACCTTGATTTCTTGATTAAGTGCATTATTCCATATTCTACTGACTGTAAGTACTTTTTATTGTATTTTATTGATGTATGTGATATTTCTGACTTAATTAATTATCTATAAAATGTGTATTTTGATCTTTTATAAATTTTGGTAAATAATGTAAACACAATCAGCTGATCAGCCATTTTGGATCAGCCAGGTAAATACACATCAGACTTTTCCTATTTTTCCATCTTTAGATTACTTTGCATGATTAGACATTCATTATTGTTAATTATCTTATCTAGGTTTTCCCATGCATTATATCTGTCTGATGTACCAAGGGTATAGATCATCATGTAGGATCTATTTGATCTTTGACAGCCTTGTATCACATACAGGTAAATATTATTGAATGTATTAATTATCATTTTGTGATGATTATAATTATGTGTGATATTTATCTATTTATTTATTATGTATGAAATTGGGGAATTATATATTTTTCCCATGAATTGTCAGATTGTGTGAATTTCATATATTTTTGATATCATATGTTTACATTGTATTTATTATTGTTATTATGTATTTCAGGGCTACTTACTTATTCATGTTGTAATAAATTGAGAACCTGAGACCATGACTTATTCCTATTTTGACCACTACAACATTTATAAAGAAAATCAAGTTTCTTAAGGTACAGAATTAATGCCTTTTAGCACTTTCATTTATTCTAGAGCCTTTGCCATATACACTAATCATCGTCCTAGAAGAATCGAAGGAAAATCTACTGAATTCCCTATCCATGTGGTATAATTTGTAGGTTGTATGTATAATGCTTTCACAAATAATGAAGAAATCTAAATTCGAAAGTTCGTCGATAAGATTAAGATTCATTTAAGAAATGACTGTCTTACTTTTGGTGTTCATGGGTGTATAATTCTGGTTGGACAGCTGAGCTACTGAGCTACCCCAAAAACTTTAACCGGACGGGGACGGGGACGCGGACGGGGAGTCGCGGACGGGGAGTCGCGGACGGGGACGCGGACACGGACACCGGGGTTATAGCATAAGCTCATCTCAACTTTGTCGAGGTGAGCTAAAAATCAATATGTACAAAGTTGAAAGAAGCTGAAAACGTAACACATATTGTCATCAGATTGTTTTAGTTTTGCATCTTTAAATCATGATATAAATAAAAGAATAAATATATTGTTGTAAATCAGTGAACAATTCACAATCACTCAAGCAGAAAAAGAAGCGATTCTCGGAAAATTTGCACGTTTCAAACCAGAATTATACACCCATGAACACCAAAAGTAAGACAGTCATTACTTATATTTACATTTATTCTAAATATCGGTCATTTTTATTTGCATGCACTTCGCATATTTTGCCTGTTTTAGTGTCAAATGTATTTGAACGTTGGTAAATTCTCCCTACATGCAAAACTTGCACGTGAGCAACCTAAGTTATTGGAATATAATTCTAGTTGCCTAATGGGCGTTTAACATGGGGAATCTACTAGTAATGTAAATATTATCGATTACAATCTGAAATTTGAGGGAACTGATTATAAGAAGTTGAATACAATTGTAAGAAAATAGTGGATCTTCAATAAATGTAAAAGAAGTACCTAACAGTTACTAAACACACTTGGTTGCAGCACCAACAGCAACCCCCCCCCCCCCCCCCCCAAAAAAAAAACCACCCAATGCTAAAAAAAAACACAGAGCAGAAACGCTCAGAAAGACAAAGGAAAGAGACACAAAAGATACAAGGAACGCCAAATTACATAGAAACATCAAACAAAAATGACTACACATAAAACAACGAGACCAATGGACAATCAGTGCCGACTTTGGACGGATATCTGCCACGCCAGTAGCAGTAGCTATATAAGTACCTAATAATAATGAAATATGATGAGTGAGACCTTTTTAATCTGGAAATTTCTTCTTCTGATGCCTGCACTTGCATTCGCTTTTGGTCAAGGTCATACATGTAATTAACTTCACTGAAAAAAATAAATTTTGAAATTTGTAAGTTTTATTTTATTAACCTTAAATTCTTAATAATTTTGATATCAAAACTGAAACTTAAATATATCATTCTGTTCATTAATGTCGTTTTATGCTTCAATCCATGAATGCAACAATTTTTTTCATTATGTAAACTTGCATAAGATGTTTCATTTTCAAATTTCAGTTGTTTTTGGTCTTACATCATTTAACTATTTTCTACTTAAAACTTTCATCATAATACTGATAAATACCTTGCATATTTAGCAGCCTGCATTTCAGCCTCGTTTATTTGTTTTTCAAATGCACTTATCTGTTGAATGGTTTCATCCCTTCGGCTGTAAGTAATACGAGACAATAATCTGTCAATAATATTAAGATTTTTAATAATTTAGTTGTGAACACGTAGAATTTGCTTGATTTGCAATCCAAATTCAGTTTTTAGCTCAAATTCATTCGAAAAAAAGAAGTTAAAGGAATTATTTGAAAGTTTTAATATCTTGAATTTCGTAAATATATCAATATCAGTAAAAAGATAAAAGCATAAATATATTACTCCTTTCCAGATTACTTGCTGCACCTTAACTAAGTGCATGTACGTCACTCTGTGTTTAAGAAAATGATAAAGCGCTTTCCTTTCTTTCCTATTATGGTGAAAACGTTCTAAACAAGAGGGTAAAGGGGGCTACAACTGAAATAGTTTTGAAAGTGTGTGATATTTGGTACAGTAACTCAATTTACCTTTTGGGAGTTTCTTTGTGTATCTCTACCTGACACCTCAAACTTTGAAGCTCATTTTGAAGACTATTTATTTCTCTAAAAAAGTTTGAAAAGAAAAGCTAGGATTAAAGGCTTATTGTAAACATCATTAAGTACGATGTTATGAAAGAAGAGCATCCTTAATTTTGTTGAAATCATATTTGCGTGTATTGTTTCAGTGGGTGTCTTGCGTTTGGTCTTGGAACAGTTATAACGTTTCTCATTTGTCTTATTCTATGTAGATACCTTTCGTGTAAAATCATGAGGCAAAAGCTTTTGACTTACATCATATTATTTTAATGGAAAAATTACAGGATGCCTATGAAATAAAACGTTGAAATCTGACATCTGACAATGAAAAGATATCGCATCCTAGTAACCTCTTTCTCAAATGCAAAAAACACGATCATAAATGATGAAATCCCTGACTGTTTAAAGGACCGATGCTGAAAATGACATTGAAATTGATAACTGCAGATGTTAAACAATTATTTACAATTATACCTCAAATATTCTTCTTTCTCAGTTTCACTTTGATGTTTGCAAATTCGAAGTTCTTCTTCCAGATGAGATTTCTGTCTGAAGTCAGAAATTCAAGGCAGTTATAAAAAGATAATAGTTATTAAAAGTTTTCGTTGCATGAAATAAAATAGCTACGTAAAGACATAAGATATCGCTTATCTGAAAGAATAGAGTTCTACAATAATTCATATACCAGTAAACAATGCATTTTCCGGAAGTGATTCACATGTTACCTTTCAAATTCTTGAATGTCGTATTCTCTTTGATAATGATTCGTCTGTTCGTACTTTCTCATACAGATATCGTCGTTTTTACTGTATAAGAAACATCATAATTAACCATAGCAGACCTTCAACTGATCAAAACTGACTTTTCTTATTTGAATTACATGTAGGTTAGTCACATAAATCAAACATTATTTCAATTGTTAATAAAAATACATGCATCTTGAAAAATTCTAACATTTAACGTTGGTTCAGGGTTTCCATAAACATTTATTGTTTTGTAACTTCAAGTGCTGCCTGAGATGCTCCCGTTATTTGGGCGAAACAGAAATAACTACAGAAATTACCTCATACTTTCATTTATCATTTTATCCATGTCATGCTTCAGCATATCGTTCTCTTCCTTTCTGGAGAAAAAAAAAACAAGATAATATGAGAAATTGGGTCGATGTTCTATATACTGAGAGAGAGAGAGAGAGAGAGAGAGAGAGAGAGAGAGAGAGAGAGAGAATATACAAAGTTTTATGTTTGTTTTACCTTTGTTTCAGTGCTGCCGAAAGAGACTCAATCTGTATTTCAAAATTATGTGCGCGTTCCTTCCACATTCTACAACTAAAACAATTATGGTTGGGTATTATGTATCATATTACTATAATTATTAGGATTAAGTGACAAATATGGATAATGACCACATCCCTGTATACAGCACAAAATCGATAATTCAGAAAATCAGAAACCGAAGGCATACAAAATCAGGATAAAACAGAAACCAAAGCAAACAAACAAAAACCTCCACCACATGGAAAGAAGCGGACTCCCCATATGAGAGTGAGACCAGGTGCCCAGGAAGAGTAAGCAACTCCTGCTTGCATGCAACACCCGCCGCTTCAATTCGGTAGAACTGTCACATCTGGTAACTTCCATTCCATTCTAGAGAGTGGGACATCATAATGTTTGACGAGTTCCCCATATTGACCGTAGAACTTCCTCTGACGATGTTAGTCGGTCACAAACATATCCCTGACTGAGAAAATTATCTGAAAGACGCCTAGCTCTCAGAACAAAATCCGTATATTTGATACTTGCTCTGGCATAGCGTATCAACTGAGATATGAACACGCCATAAGCAAGCGATGAAGGGATGTTGCTACTCAGAAAAGCTGAGTACTTGCTCTGGCATAGCGTATCAACTGAGATATGAACACGCCATAAGCAGGCGATGAAGGGATATTGCTACTCAGAAAAGCAAAATCCGTATATTTGGTACTTGCTCTGGCATAGCGTATCAACTGAGATATGAACACGCCATAAGTAGGCGATGAAGGGATGTTGCTACTCATCAACAGCAAAACACCAAAACACCCGATGCAAAAACACAAAAGACGAGTACAGCAAGAGACGGACATGGTTTTTGTTTTTGTTTGCTTTGGTTCCTGTTTTATCCTGATTTTGTATGCCTTCGGTTTCTGATTTTCTGAATTATCGATTTTGTACTGTAGACAGGGATATGGTCATTATCCATATTTGTCATGTAAACATCAAACACAAAAGACTAAGTGTTTTTCTCATATCTATTTGCGAAATGTCCATACACAAAATAAATTTCCTTTTATATTTTGATAGCATTACTTATGAATATAATAATCTTTCATTTAAGAGATGTGCATAATTGGCATAAACTATGAATATAATAGACGACGTACTTACCATTCACCCAAGTTGAAGAAGTTTTTGCGAAAAGACTCATTTTCCAATGAACTGAAACAAGACCAACGCTAACGTAGGATTATATCCCCGTCAATACTTTGGAGACCCAAATAATTTTTTATAAAAATTTTTATAATATTTTTTTCGCCGAGCGATATACATGTAAGTCTCCTACGGGCACAAACGCTTTAATCAGCAACTAAAGTTTGATCCTTATTTTTTAATACCCAAAGGAATATACTTTTTGTGTTTTGTCTTTTTGTGATGTCCCCATGAATTGGGAATATTTTTTTGTGTTTACAACAGCCGTTCGTATCTGTGCATGCGGATAAGTCGTAGGGTTCCGTTCACATCAGCTAGATAACAAGTCCAAGTTCAAGTTCAAATAATTTATCATAGTGTCACATGTCATAAAAACATTATCATGATTACAAGTATAAGATTCAAATAAAATATTTATAAGAGAATGAAGTAGTGTCCTCCGTAGGGAAGTTTAATATAATAAATAACAATGAACACCCTATATCCACAAAGTATAGAGTGTTCATTGTTATTTAAAATATTTATAACATCCAGCCTATAAGACGTATGAAACACATATAATTATATACAATAAAATCATAAATCACACTTTAAAATATCATTAAAATTTGTGTTAAGTGATATACAAAAATCATACTGAACACTTTTAAAATTTTTCATGTAATACTGTATTTTATCCTATTTTGACCAGTGACCTTCAAAATCTATAGAGAATTATTTTAAATGTATAACATAAATGAACAAATGACCTTGACTTTCTGTTGTTTTATGAAAAGTTTGCATTACGCCACACACAGTAATTTCTATTCGCTGTGTCATTAATAAAGCCCGGTGCACATTAGTCTCTCTCTCTCTCTCTCTCTCTCTCTCTCTCTCTCTCTCTCTCTCTCTCTCTCTCTATTCAAGTGTTGTAATTTGTGTATTCATGTGTCTGTTTGATGGCTCTTCAGGTGCTGATGTTGATGTTATGTGTCTCGTCCATTGAAGTTGTTTTGTCTGATGTCCAGTGTTTGTAGCAATCCTATGGGTGTGTTCCTCTGTAGTTTGTGTGAGGACGCCTTTCTGGATATCTTTCCTGGATAAATTTCTGTTTACAAAATGTTCTAAAATCTGGGTCCTGAAGCATCATATCCAAGCCATTTTGCTGCGTCTTTCGGTAAATTACGAACCTAATTTTCACAGATTTTGGTCATATTACATTGCTTCGATTGAGGATCACTGACGACGAGGGTAAAATACCCGAAACGTGCATGTCTGGTCCATGCTGTAAATTTATCTGCTCTAAAATGATGCTAATGAATTTGAAGATGTATAACATTTATACCACTCGGTGAGTGCCAAGAGTCACCGAGGGCACATGAAGCCAAGTGCGATCAATTTCGGTTGGTCGTTTCTTCAAATGCAATTGAAAATTTCTGTTTACAAAATGTTCTCAAATTTCTAAAATCTGGGTCCTGTAGCATCATATCCCAGCCATTTTCCTACGTCTTTCGGTATATTTAGGACATAATGTTCACAGATTTTGGTCATATTACATTGTTTAGATTGAGGATCACTGACGAGAGTAAAATACCCGAAACGTGCAGTGGTCCATGCTGTAAATTTATCTGCTCTGAAATGATGCTAATGAATTTGAAGACGTTTAACTTCCATAAATCTTGATATTGCATACAACTTCAGTGGGTGATGTTAGCCAATAAGATCAATCGCAAGTGACTTGACATACAAGAGCGTAGACTTTTATCCTAAAACCGGCTTTCAGAGGCCCCCTGGCGATATAGCGAATGATTTTTCCAGCTCATCGCTATGGACTGTGTGTTTCCCAGTATGATAGGCAACTCTTGCTTGGTAATAAGTACAAACATATTACTAACCTTTTATTTCTTATATTACATTTATAGTTCTCTGTCTCTTCATACGTATTTCCTTGGTTCCTTTCAATATTGAATATTTCAGTTTGAGCACAGGTAAATGGGAGGTCTGTTGAAATGCATTCACAGATGCTCCAACTAAATCAGAAACCAGAACAGTCTGACCAGACTAATGCTGCACTTTTTAAGTAATTTCATACATAAATACATGCAAAATAATACAGAGGTATATAAAATACAGTCAAAATAATGACAGTTTCTAAGGAAAGTTGTCTGTTTGTTACACTAGCGTTTTGCTGTCTGTTTGTGTTGATCTTACAGTGAGGAGGCTATTTCTCAAAACAAATGTGCGTTCTTTGAGACCGCTGGGAAACCGGCCAGTTGGAAGGTTTTTCTCACGTAATCCGAATAACCATATCATTTGCTACTAACGTGACAGGTTGTCGTCCTAAGTCGGCACCGGTTGCCCATTGGTCTCGTTGGTTTACGTATAGTTTTTTGTGCTTCGTGTAATGGGCGTCTTTGTTGTTTGCTCTATCTTTTTCCTTTGATACTTTGCTTGAACACTTTGTTAGTGCAATAATGTAAATAAGTGTTTCGCTTTAGGCGCTGCAACCCAGTTCTGTTGGAGATCCCCTCCTCCCTTTTTAACAGCGTGTATTATTCCTGTTTTATATTGAGTTTTGGATCAATTCTTTGCCACTGGAAACACAAAGGTATGGACCTTTTATACTACAAAAACAACAGCTAGAAAGGATCAAGTTAAGTAGGTTTATATCGTAAAGTTCTCTCTCTCTTTCTGGTATACGACTAGGTTTGTAAGCATAAGAGCTGCAGTCAGATATAGCTTTTGGGTTTGCAGGATTACGTTCTATCTTTAGCTAAGTAGATATGCCATCAAGGATGAAAACCCTTCAGCAAATTTAAGCCTCCACGTAAACGACTTTGAGAAATCTCCAATATCGTATCATGCCTACAGGTATACCTTCACTAATACTCATTATTTGATGTTTTTTGTGACACATGAAAGCCCACGTTAGCCCACGTTAGCATTTTTATCAATTTAAAAGCTCAGTTTTATCTGCTCATATTTCAAAGCTACTCTAGAGAGGATTGATGATAATAGGTATAAATGATTTTGAAACTTCATGGTATTAAATAATTATTTTACTTTTACTACGGTAAATACAATGGTTTAGCTCCCCTCGAAAATATTCGGACTCGGTTAATATTGTCTTCTCGGGGAGCTAAACCATTGTATTTGCCTCGGTGAAATTAAATAATTATATAGTATTGAATAACAATTATAATATATCCCTCTTTAGTTATAGTATTTCCTCTCCTAGTAAATACCTACTTTCAGATATTCAGGAACCCCTCACCTCTGTATAATGCATGGGTCTTCGGTAACATCTGTTGACTTAATTATAAGACTGACAATTAAAATACGTATCATCAAGATTCCTTTATTCAAAAAATTTTCAGCTTTTACCCATAGATGTGATACCCAAATTCGGCATTTAGGAGAATGACCAATGGTTACTGTTTGATTTATTACCCTCAATGGGCAATTACAAAAGTTACGCCATGTCATAATTGGTTACAACCGGAGACAGATGGATTTCTTTCAATAATTTTATTTTCTTACCTGGAGATCTGATTTCCATGTTCCAAAATTTCCTGTGTTTTTGATCGTAAATATCGGCGAAACATTTCACAATCAAATAAAATGGTCATCTAAAAATATAGAAAAATTCTAATCCAAAAGAAGAAAATTACATAGGCAATGTACAAATACAAATGTAATCTTTATGTTTTGAACCTATAAACTAAATATCTTTTTTTCTTGGTCAGAAAGAAAAACCAGTATCATAATCATAACAGTATCAAAATCTGATAACACATTCCATTGACGTACGTTTTTGTCGAGAAACCGTAAATTGAACTATATTTTCTATTGTAAAATCCCAGTACACCATATGGGCAATTCAACAAGATACTCTAATCAGTTATGCTTGATGCTTGACGTTGAAAAAGAGGAAAATTATGAAGAGTAGAAGTCTAAACTTGATCTAAAATTTCTGTCAAAGAACCATTCAAGGACAGATGATATTAGAATCATATTTGTTTTGAAAGATAAAGTGAACAGGATCCCATTTTAATAGGAAATGTACAATTTTCCCTCATGGTTCCTCATTAAAGAAAATTAATGCTCTTCGTAAAAGGTACACAAGGGGATAGCGAGTTGAGTTTTTTCCAAATCATCAAATTTGAATAATAAAAGGATTGTAGAATATAATTGTATATAATGGATACAATAATCTGATATGAAACATTAAATTTAAGATCATCCTGGAGGAGTGATACATTTTAATATAACACACGTAAATCAGGAGAAGCTACTGAGTACTGTCAAATGAACTGTCAAAGTTTCGTCAACAAATCTCTGTGGCCATGTGGTAGATAAGACGATGTATACGAAAGGATGTATGTTTCGATTAAATGACTAGAATTTGACGACTTACCAAAGTACACTAAACATCTTGTTACAATGCACTGGTCTACTTTCGGTTTGTAAAATGACAGAAATAATTTGAGGCTCATTGTGGGGGTCACAAGTCTGTCAATGTCATGGATGCCATTCATGATTGCGGCTTTAATTTGATCTTGCTCCATCAGACTTTCATTTTTCCTAAAACTGAAAGCAGCCATTTCTGGTACATGTACATGTACCCACTTTCAGTTCGATGATTACGTCATACCAGCAGTCAAGATAAGAAGTTCTTAAAAAGTGGTATTAGCTAGGCCTTATAACTATCGGCGGCAAAAGTGTATATACTCTTCAAAAGAAGAAACGCATATAACAATATTACAATGTATTATTATTATTCAATATGCACAAGCTATTGAATATGTGATCTTATTTGTTTGCATTAATGATGGTATAGAGAAAGGACAAGCAGTTTAGGGCTTAATTACGTCTTTTTGATTATCATAAAATCTCTTCTTTAGGTAAAAACATGAAATTTTGAATTTTCGACTTTTTATGTTTTTATGCATTTTCCACGTTAATGAGGAATTTGAATTTTGCCCAAGTCAAAGTTCATTGATGCCCATAACAAATGTTGAACTTTAACTTTTTCGGGTCACTTCCGCTTTAATGCAATGCATGCTTACAATGTCCGATTTCATGCGTTCTCCCATTTGTAAGTGAGTAATACTCTTTAAAGTTCAAGGATCAAAAAGTCAAATGAAGAGGATTTTTCTCCTTACGAAACAAATTTCTCTCGATAAAACTGATTCGCAAATTCATGGAATGCGGCGAACTTTGGAAGAAGTCATAATGTCGCCATTATGAGATTGTCGCTGTTTAGGCCATACCAAATTAATTAAATGTTCTTTGGATTTTCTTGTGAAAAAAAAAATGGTGCGAGCGGGCGAAAATATAATCATTTTCTTTTTCTTTTAAGTATTGCAGTTTTTGAGGTGCGAGCGATTGAAATCATTTTATTTTTGATATAGTTTACCATAGTACTACATTTCTGATGTTTTTCGTACTCAAAAAGGAATCCCCATAGGAATCTGGTGACTAGGAAGCCTGGCACATATTAGCAGTACGGAAATGATTTTCGGATATCCGTCCTCCTTGACTTTCAGTGCCATGTATATGGGACAACAAATTAACTCCCAACAACATTTTTCAGATACAAGAAGTATCATTTCTTCGAAATTTGCACAATATGAGGCTTCTAGAAGCTTTAAGATTTGCAGAAATCAGAACCGACCCTAAACAATTCTTATCTCTCTATCTCTCGTTACTGTTCGCCCTCTCTCGAGTACTCTGAACAGGGTGCGCTGCTATTAAAACACAGATAAAAAGTAAATATGATAGTCGAAAATTTCAAAGGCGTGAAAAGTTCGATAGGATTAAGGTGTTAGAAGAAGTAAAAGATCTGAAGAACAGTATTCACAATTAAAAGATAAAAGCCAAGATATCTAAGGTCTGAGGTGATTCAGTTTGCTCACTTCCACTTTGAATTGTTCAACGTTTGTAAGTGAAGCAACACTGCTCGGCAGTTTGTTCCACTGAACTATTGTAAGAGGGAAAAATGAGTACTTGTATACATTTTTGGTCGTTTGTATTTGTCGAAAGGTAAAAGGGTGGGAATTTCGGGAGGTTCGAGAGGGGCGTACAAGCTGTGTAACTAGTAGGAATGGCAACGAGCCCATGTACTATTTTGTACATAAGAACTAGCCTGGAATCGGCTCTCCTTTGTGCCAAGTTTCTCCAACCAAGAGAGTTTAACATGGTGGTGACACTCGAGGTCCTACAGAAGTCCCCAACAACCCAACGGGCAGCTCTGCACTGGACTCGCTCTATTTGGTTAATATGACCTACAGTGTGAGGGTTCCAGACGCTGGCAGCATATTCAAGCTGTGGACGAACCATAGCCTTATATGCTGCTGATCGAAGCTGCTGGTGTCGGGTCGGTATGTTTCTCCGTAGAAAACCGAGAGAGCTGCTTGTTATGCTCGTCACCCTATTTATGTGTTGACCCCAGTTCAGGTTATCCGATATATCAACACCCAGATACCTAGCTGACGTGGTGGTTTCTAGAACCTGACCTTGTAGTACATATTCTGTCCTAAGGGGGCATCTGGATATTGTTACATGGATAACCTGGCACTTACCTGGATTAAATTCCATATCCCACAGGGTCTCCCAGAGCTCGAGCTGCTTCAGGTCTTCCTGGAGAACTGTTGGACTATCCTGTTTGTCCATAGTGATATAGCCTTAGTATGGTATATCCATTTGTCAATCGAATAAAAACGTTTTCAAATGATATGGAAAACAAGCGCATATGAATCTCCGAAAAATACACAATTTGGCCTCTTAAAGAACATCGAGGGCATTGTCGCAACCTAAAATGTAATAACAACCTAAAATGTAATATACTTGGTTTATTACATTTTAGGTTACTACATTTTAGGTTGACCATCCAAACCTAAAATGTAATAACAACCTAAAGTGTAACAAATTTTAAAGACGACCATAAAAGTTAAAAGTGATATCTCTGTTTGTTTGTTTGTTTGTAGGTAACTCTGTGTACATATAAGACTATGTCACTCTCTATGTCTCTCTTCTTTTTGGATGTTTGTAAAAAATATCTTGATATCCCTAACATTGGCGGTGACTCTCAGGATTGATTTTAAACTTGTATTCCTTCGACTTTCAATCATATTTACACATTTTAAGGTCTTTGTCAGATTCATGAAGTCGAATGCAAATGAAAACTTTGTCTTCAGAATTTATTACATTTTAGGTTATTACATTTTATGTTGACCATCCAAGCCTAAAATGTAATAACAACTTAAAATGTAATAAAGTTTCAAGACAATCATAGACATTAAACCTGAGATCTGTTCGTTTGTTTGCCTATCCGTTGGTAACTCTGTGTACATATAAGGCTATGTCACTCCTTTTGTGGATTATATTTGCTAAAATATCTTGATATTCCTTACACTTGATGGTGCTGCTCAGGTGTATTTCTTCGATTTTCGATCATATTTACACCTTTTAGGGTCTTTGTCAAATGAATGAAGTGAAATACAAACCAAAACTTAGTCTGAAGGATTTATTACATTTTAGTTATTACATTTTAGGTTGACCATCCTAACCTAAAATGTAATAACAATCTAAATGGTAATAAATTCTGAAGACAAAGTTTCATTTGCATTCCATTTCATTAACTGACAAAGACCTTAAAAGTTGTAAATATGATTGAAAGTAGAAGAATCAATTCTGAGTGTCACCGTCCAATGTACTTGGAATATCAATATATTTCAACAAATATCATCCAAAAAGGAGAAATAGAGGGTGACATAGCCTTATATGTACACAGGGTTACATACGGGTAGACAAACAAACAAACAGATCTCACGTTTAATGTCTATGATTGTCTTGAAACTTTATTACATTTTAAGTTGTTATTACATTTTAGGTTTGGATGGTCAACCTAAAATGTAATAACCTAAAATGTAATAAATCCTGTTTATTACATTTTAGGTTGTTATTACATTTTAGGTTGCGACAGGGCATATTGTTTTGAGACACTTTATCTAACATTTTAAAACACTAAAGAGGTTCTCGTTGACAGCTTAGGGTCTGAAAATACCATTATGTACATTTGGTTTGATTTTATCTATTAAAATGATAAGTGTGATTATTTTATATGTGCACTAAGGATGAAATGAGCAAATACTATGCGTTACTTTTTTGATGAGTATATATACTGAAGGGGATTCTGTAGAAAAATAATGCAAAATGTTTTTATACGAGGCTCACAACATATCAATCAGCCCTCGGACTTGAACCTGACAACTCAGATAAATCAGATATCATTAGTTTTTCAATCCATGAAACGGTTCTGGAGAAGAAAATATTTCTAAGAGAGGTACCCTCTGAGGACTATTTGACCCCGCCCTGGATCTACCAATGAAGGGATCAGGCCGAAATGAATCATATTGGTAGAGGACCTTTACAGTGCTTTATATTTCGAATCAAAACAGCGCCCTGTAGGTAATATACAAAGATTATAAACATTTCCAATCTGTGATCTTGACCTATAACATTGAAAATCAATAGGGTTCTTCCTCTTGTCATTAGCAATGAGTGTATTAAGTTTGGTAATGATCAAACCATAAATATGCATCCTCTAGGCTGTATACAAGGATTCTAAAAATATATATACACGAGTTCTAAACATTTCTAATCTACGGAAGCGTCCTAATGCCACATTCTGAATTTTTTTTATCTCCTAATTAGGACATACTTAGCTATCTCCTAATTAGGAGTTACTATCACCTAATTAGGACTTAGCTATCACCTAATTAGGACTTAGCTATCACCTAATTAGGAGTTACTATCACCTAACTAGGAGTTACTATCTCCTAATTAGGAGATACTATCACCTAATTAGGACTTAGCTTTCACCTAATTAGGACTTAGCTATCACCTAATTAGGACTTAGTTATCACCTAATTAGGAGTTACTATCACCTAATTAGGAGATACTATCACCTAATTAGGACTTAACTATCTCCTAATTAGGAGATAATATCATCTAATTAAGACTGATCACCTAATTAAGAGTTGCTATCACCCAATTAGGAGAAACTATCTCCTAATTAGGAGATACTATCACCTAATTAGGACTTAGCTATCACCTAATTAGGACTTAGCTATCACCTAATTAGGAGTTACTATCACCTAATTAGGAGTTACTATCACCTAATTAGGAGATACTATCACCTAATTAGGACTTAGCTATCACCTAATTAGGAGATACTATCACCTAATTAGGAGTTACTATCACCTAATTAGGAGATACTATCACCTAATTAGGACCTAGCTATCACCTTATTAGGAGTCACTATCACCTAATTAGGAGTTACTATCTCCTAATTAGGAGATACTATCACCTAATTAGGACTTAACTATCACCTAATAAGGAGATACTATCACCTAATTACGACTTAGCTATCACCTAATTAGGAGTTACAATCACCTAATTAGGAGTTACTATCTCCTTATTAGGAGATACTATCTCTGGAGTATTTATCACCTAATTAGGAGATACTATCTCCTAATTAGGTGATAGTAACTCCTAATTAGGTGATAGCTAAGTTCTTATTAGGTGATAGCTAAGTCCTAATTAGGTGATAGTATCTCCTAATCAGGAGATAGTATCTCTTAATTAGGTGATAGTAACTTCTAATTAGGTGATAGCTAAGTCCTAATTAGGTGATAGCTAAGTCATAATTAGGAGATAGTATCTCCTAATTTGGTGATAGTAACTCCTAATTAGGTGATAGCTAAGTGCTAATTAGGTGATAGCTAAGTCCTATTTATGTGATAGTATCTTCTAATTAGGAGATAGTATCTCCTAATTAGGTGATAGTAACTCCTAATTAGGTGATAGTTAAGTCCTAATTAGGTGATAGCTAAATAGTATCTCCTAATTAGGAGATAGTATCTCATAATTAGATGATAGTTACTCCTAATTAGGTGATAGCTAAGTCCTAATTAAATGATAGCTACGTCCTAATTAGTTGATAGTTCACTAATTCCAGAGCACCCTGTTTTCCCGGTTTTCTCTAAAATATGATAATGTAATCTTTTAAAAAGATATCAGTTTTATAGTACTCTTTTAGCCGTTACAGAAAATACCATTGTTTTGACTGTACGTCAATTAAGTTAGAAATAGGACGGAAAATAAAAAGTCTTGAAATTAACATGGGAATTTCCCGTAGACATCTTATTTTTCTTATTCTGGATTGAAGGCAGCTGAAAGGGTAAGTTGAAGTTAATTTCCAGTTACGACTAAAGGAAAGGTGGTCAATTCTCGGAAACAATGAATAATAGGAAAATTCATCAGACGACAGAATAAATTGCCAAAACAGGGTGCTCTGGAATTAGTGAACAGGACAGTAAGTCGTAATTAGGTGATAGTATCTCCTAATTAGGAGATAGCTAAGTCCTTATTAGGTGATAGTATCTCCTAATTAGGAGATAAAAAAATGTCAGAATGTGGCATTAGGACGCTTCCGTACTAATCGGTGGCCTATACCTTGAAAATCAATATGGCTCTTCCTCTTGGTAAAGTTCCAACAAGTATTAGCTTTCCAAAAAAGCTTGGTCGATATCAACATTTATTTAAAAGCAAAAATAAATTATTTTTTTTTTCGTTCAAAATAGGTTTAAAATTTGGACTCTTAGAATAAAGAGTAAAGCTATGCATGGAATTCACACAAAAAACTAGTTACACTATAGGAACTTATGTGTTGATAATTCTGAAAAGTTAGAAAATAGTACATTTGCACTAGACATGCAACTCAAGTCACAGTCATTCATAAATTGCTTGACCTGTGCGGTTGGAAAATTCCATTATAATGCAAATCAACTTGACCAATCAAAAGCCTTTCAGTATATATTCGCGGGAAAAGCGGAGAGTTCCGATTAAAGAATTTCGGGGAAATAAGGGGAAACTTCTGAAAAAAATCCTATTAAATTATGTGACTACGCACATTCTTATCGATTTTTATATCGCTCATTAATTTCTTCGTTGCATTTATCAATTTGTCTTTGGAAAAAAAATATACAAACAAAATGGAATATCCTCAAAGAAACAGCTTAGTCGGCTGGATGGTGAGAAACTTTTTAATTAGCCCACTGGCTGCCTCGCATTCTAAGTATTCAAACGTTTCTTTGATGCAATGGATCCAAGGATCCAGAAATGTCATTAGGGATTTTGAAGGCATAGGGTTTACTGTATCACACACTAATTGGTCTAAAAGTAAAAATTGTTAAAGAAAAAATATCATTGTAGATATTACGTTAATGAGCATTATTATATAGTCTGTTTATATTCCCACTCTCATTAGCTGAGAACTGTCACGTGACGAGTCATTGTCTCATCATATTGACCTGTGAGGGGCGATTTCATTAAATATCACTACCGCGAAAACTCTTGCTTCCGGTTTACCATGAAATATCGAAAACGCGCGAAATTTATACCTGTGACGTCGTTAACGTCATTTCGTAAACAGCAGCAAGGACCCTGAAGCTGAGCTCCAATTCTTGAATTTTGAGCCTATCTACGGATTTTGACTCTGAAATATTCCTCATTTGACTCATTGAATGAATTCCATTACGTTCAGGACAGAAACTGCTGATATTAACACGTCTTGAATCATTTTCAAAGAAAAGTCGATGTCAGTCATTTCGAAAAGGTACCTTTATAAATACTGATTACGTCCACTATATAATAAAACAATTGTGGACTTTTCACTCGGTGAATATGGTGTGATATTTTCTGAATTTGAAAATATTGACCTCGGCTGTCGCCTCGGTCAATATTTTCAAATTAAGAAAATATCACACCATATTCACCTCATAAAAAGTCCATAATTGTATAATATTTAAATTCAGAACTGCGATACCAAAGCGTTGTCATGACGACATGTCCTACTTTTGCGAAGTGGATAGCTCTGGTCACGTGTTTTTCACTAGTCACAAGAATGTTTCTTTCTATCGGACAATTGCCCCTATTGCAATGTTGAATCTGATGAATCAAATCGAAAGTTGACAACCTGTACAAATCTAGAATTAGTCGATATCTTGATATCGACTAATCATATATGCGCACTCTAGGCTGTATACAAGGATTCTTAAAATTTCCAATCTTTGACCTTGACCTTTGACCCATGACCTCTAAAATCAATAGAATTCTTCCTCTTAACATAAGCAATGAGTGTAAGAAGTCAGGTATTTTAAGATCCAATCATATCTGCGCCCTAGAGGCTGTACACAAATGATTGACCAAAATGGGCTTTTGGGTATGATGCAGAGTTAATGGCAATGATATTATACAACAAAACACAATAACGTATAAAAGTCAAGATCAAAACACATATTTTGCAAAATGAGAGTTAATTGACAACGATGTGAACAGGCTTATCAGATCCACTTTGGCGATGAATATATCTCCTATGTTTCATAAGATTGATATCTAATAAAAAAAATCTAAAAAAAATCGCCTAACATTGTTATGTAAAAAATTCAAAAAGGGAAGAGTACATAAAACTAAATACCACTCTGAAAGGGCCAGTGATTTTGTCTACGGTTTGAATAAGGACGACTTTTAAATAAAGAGTGTAAGTCATCATCAGTTTTTCCAGGCGACAATAAAAGTAACTTACACGTAATATCCGCCTCTACTTTCCTTATACTTTCACTAGAGAAAGATAGGAAGGGGCGGTGTCATTGAAATCATTCAAATCAATAATGGGGGGTGAAATTCGATTGATGATTAAAAGACTTAAGGGGGCATGGTAAAAGACATACATGTATTAACGTCTGATCTCTAAAAGGTACAAAAGCCAAGAAGATAAGCCTTAGTGTATGTTTCCAAATCAAACTCAAACGCAGAAAGATGCAATTGAAAGAACAATACTTATGGATTCACTTGTAAAATATGGCGGAGAAAAGGAATTGAATAATACTTAAATTTAAAGTATAATTTATTACGGCAAAAAAGGACAAGGATAAATTACATATAAATGGTATCGTAATTTTTTTAAGTAAATAATCTGGTACAAAAGTTAATTCGAAACAAATAGTGAAATACTCACGCAAGTCAAAATCTGTTATCCCTTGTGTATATATATTGGACAATCTGGTGTGTCACCACACGTTAATTGAGGAAATATTGTCCTTATTTGGAAAGGAGAAATACAAGGGGGAAAATGCTAGTCTTGACTTCTTCTAAGGTTTGGAAAACCGAATATCGAATGTCTTTCATCTTTTCTGATCACCTTCAGCGGAAAGATCATACTATCAGTTTTGGTGCAGATGGTTTATTTTATAGTGAAAATAGCTTGGTAACGGACCAGCACCGTTATAATGACCTCTCTTTTAACATTCTAAGAAACTATACTAAGCGCTTTAATAACGAAAGTTCGGTATATAGATTTTTGAAGTTAAAGACTGTTCTCAGTATAGATCTATATAAAGTAGAAAATAAGTAAAAAATGTCGTTTTAAATATAACTTGGTGCAAATATATAGGAAACCCGACGGAAAAAAAGAAAAAAAAAAAAAAAGAAAACGTGAGGGATCGTATCAAATTGAACAATCGTCTATATTTTCAACAATACGGTCAGTGTGCTTAAACATATGCTAAAAATATAGAGGGTGAGTTGCATTATGGTTGCTGAAAGTAATATTAAGATGTATATGATCACCAGTATTAGAACCGTATCAACGAACTTCGTCGCTGACCAACCGTCTCTTATTGATAAAAGCTGTAGCACTATAACATATCGACTTGGATATGTTGATATATATGAATGAAATTTGCCCAACTATTGCGTTTTTCTGATCATATCAGTAAGAAATCATATACTTGAGATGATATTGCAACGTATCATCGTTGTGATAAATTCTGGATGAAAAACAAAGAGTTGGAGTTGCTTGGTATGCTTGATTTCTTGATAATTAAATACGAAGAAATTCTTGAATTATTATCAACTGACATTGTATAGAATAATTAAAATTGAAATTGAAAAAAAAAGAATAGAATTGAATCAAAATTGAAAAACTGACATTGTATAGCATGAATATGTATAGAAACGATGTACATTTCTTATATGTATATTTGCCATGCTGAAAACATGTATCCTTAATAATCACCTCAATAAATTAAGATGCTAATATATTTAATGTTCCTCTTTATTGTAAGGAGGCACATATAATTCGTGTCTCTATTATAAGATCACTAATAGAGTGCGAAGGATTATTGGGCTATCAATAAGGATATACAAATCCTTAAACTATGCATAAATCACCATTGTCCGAATCTGTTTCCATGATACTAAATAATTTAAGGGCAAAACATTAATTTCTCCGAATCGATGTTTATTATATCATTCTGATATCTAGTCAATATAGCCTATAATTATATACAATGTTAATAATATGTTTAATCGTCTTCCTTCCTTGGAGTAGATAAACTAGAAGTCTCTGACGAGACTGAAGCTCTCCTGGTTGCTTGGTAAAATTCGTCTTGGTGGCATACTCTTTTTCCAAGACCCTTGGGGTCAGGGGCTCAAACAAAATATCACATAAACAGCTAGACCACAGACTTACTATAATGCAATAAGAATTAACTCACTATCAATGAAACTTTCTACTAATTTTTGTTCCAAAGATAAGATTAACACCACACCCCAATACCAATAAGGAGCAATGGGCTCAAACAACATATCAGATAAGCAAAAAGCAAAAAGAATTAACTCCCTATCAATTATACTTTCTGAGAATTGGTGCTCATACATTATTACATAGAATTATATAGGAGAAAATTACCGCACCCATTCTCCAACATCCTGGGGGTCAGGGTCTCACACACAATATCAGTTGTGATTAAAATGCAAAAAGAATAAACCATCTATCATTTATACTTTCTGAGAATTGGTGTTCACAAGATTACATGGAGTTATATAGGAGAAAATGACCACACCCATTTTCGAAGACCCTGGGGGTCAGGGGTTCAAACAAAATATCAGGAGCACAACTACATCAGAGACCGACTATATGCCAAAAAGAATTAACTCTCTATCATTTATACTTTCTGAGAATTGGTGTTCACAAGATTACAAAGAATTATATAGGAGAAAATTACCAAACCCATTTCCTAAGACCCTGGGGGTCAGTCGCTCAAACAAAATATCAGGTACACAACTACACCATAGTTTCATTCTAATGCAAAAAAAAAAAATTCTCTATCAATTATACTGTCTTAGAATTGGCGTTCACAAGATTACATAGAGTTATATAGGAGAAAATGACCACACCCATTTTCTAAGACCCTGGAGGCAGGGGCTCAAACAAAATATCACGTGCACAACTAGACCAGAGACTGATAATATGCCAAAAATGATTACTTTTCTATCAATTATACTTCCTGAGAATTGGTGTTCACAAGACTACATAGTTATATAGGAGAAAATGACCACACCCATTTTCCAAGACCCTGGGGGTCAGGGGTTCAAACAATATATCAGGTGCACAACTACACCAGATACTGATTATATACCAAAAAGAATAAACTCTTTATCATTTACTAGTATATTTTTTTAGAACTGGTGTTCACAAGATTACATAGAGTTATATAGGAGAAAATGACCACGCCCATTTTCGAAGACATTGGGGGGTCAGGGGTTCAAACAAAATATCAGGAAAACAACTACATCAGAGACCGATTATATGCCAAAAAGAATTAATTCTCTATCATTTATACTTTCTGAGAATTGGTATTCACAAGATTACATAGATTACATAGGAGAAAATGACCACACCCAATTCCTAAGACCCTGGGGGTCAGTCGCTCAAAAAAAAAAAAAAAAAATCAGGTACACAACTACACCATAGTTTCATTCTAATGCAAAAAGAATTGATTCTCTATCAATTATAGTGTCTTAGAATTGGCGTTCACAAGATTACATAGAGTTATATAGGAGAAAATGACCACACCCATTTTCCAAGACCCTGGGGGCATGGGCTCAAACAAAATATCACGTGCACAACTAGACCAGACACTGATTATATGCCAAAAATAATTACTTTTCTATCAATTATACTTCCTGAGAATTGGTGTTCACAAGATTACATAGTTATATAGGAGAAAATGACCACATCCATTTTCCAAGACCCTGGGGGTGAGGGGCTCAAACAAAATATCAGGTGCACATCTACACCAGATACTGATTATATACCAAAAAGAATTAACTCTATCTTTTATAATTTTTTAGAACTGGTGTTCACAAGATTACATAGAGTTATATTGGAAAAAATGACCACACCCATTTTCCAAGATCCTGGGGGTCAGGGGCTCAAACAAAAAAGCAGGTGCACAACTAGACCAGAGACTGATAATATGCCAAAAAGAATTAACTCTTTATCATTAATACTTTCTGAGAACTTGTGTTCACAAGAGTACATAGAGTTACATCGGAGAAAATGACCACACCCATTTTGTAAGAACCTGGGGGTCAGGGGCTCAAACAAAACATCAGGTGCACAACTAGACCATAGACCCATTATAATGCAAAAAGAATTAATTTTTTACCATTCACAGATTCAGAGGATTCGCATTCACGAGAAAAGTTTAACGGACGGACAGACGGAAGGACGGATGGACGCCGGACGCCGGACACAGGGTGATCGCATAAGCTCGACTGGTCTTTGACCTGTAGAACTAAAAATGCTATCTGTATTTTATCTTAAATATTTTGCTCATTAAATGGTGTGAAGAAACTTCAATTTTGATTTTTCTTACAATTGGATATCATCATATTAATGTCGCCTAAAATATACCGCACACAATCCGGATAACCACACCATTTGCTACTGGCGGTGCAGATGGCCGTCCTAAGTCGGTACCGATTGCCCATTGGTTTGTAGTCTTTTGTGTTTTTAAATGTTTCAACGTCGTATGTCTCTTTTACGTTTCTTGCTGTATTTGTCTACTCTATGTTTTCGCATATTAAGGTGTTTTGGTGCTTTGCTGTGGGTGCTGCAACCGAGTCTGGTTGGAGATTCCCTCCCTTCTCTAGTAAACAGAAAACACCAAGGCGTAGTGCGATATTTTATTCACGAACTACAGGTTTTTTTTTCAATAATGAATCAATATAAATCATCCGACTAATAGTAGTACGTATTTTGTTTATTTCTCCTTCCGAATGTTAATCTCAAACAAAGCACAATGAATTGCATGAAATTCTAAACAAGAGGCACAACGGGGGCTACATCGCTCACCTGAGTTGCAAGCAAAAGAATGATAGTGGACAATTTGGTGGAGGTGGCTTGACTACTTGGTTACGTTATGGTTGCGTGAAATTATGAGCATCAGTTTTCGAGATGTCGGATATGCGTCAGCCAATCAGAGCACTTGGTGGCCGTACTTGTATGACAATCTGCACGAAAAACAAAAACTTGGTAGAGAACCTTGAGAACTTACTTCCTGTAAGGTTTCGTGAAATTCTGTGCAGCGGTTGCAGAGGAGAAGTCGAAAATACGTCAGCCAATCAGAGCCCCCGGCGGCCATATTTGTTGATCGATCGACACGAAAAACCAATCTTGGTGACGGACCTTGAGTACTTGCTTCCCGCAAGGTTTCGTGAAATTTTATACAACGGCTGCAGAGGAGAAGTCGAAAATGCGTCAGCCAATCAGAGCCCTCGGCCGCCATATTTGTTAACCGCTCGGCACGAAAAAGACAAACTTGATATAGGACCTTGAGTGCTATTTTCATGTAAGGTACGTGAAATTTTGCAGAGGAGAAGTCGAAAATACGTCAGCCAATCAGAGCCCCCGGCGGCCATATTTGTAAACCGCTCGGCACGAAAAAGACAAACTCGATGTAGGACCTTGAGTGCTATTTTCATGTAAAGGTACGTGAAATTTTGTGCAGTGGTTGCAGAGGAGAAGTCGAAAATGTTAAAAGTTTACATCGGACGGACGGACACCGAACGGACGACGGACGGCGCGCTATTACAATAGCTCACTTGAGCTTTGCTCAGCTAAAATATTGATATACATATTTTTAGAAAAATATACATATCTTTTATGTATGCATGAAAAAATAAAGTATTTCACATTATATCATTTAAAGGACATTTACGTTAGCGTTTTGATCATATTTTGTTGGTAGAGATTGTTTTTACATGTAAAATGTTAATCAAAATTGTAAGTAAACCCATTTTCCCGAACAGACCAGTGAAATAATTCTGATATTGATGCAAATACAAAGATATATCTTAAATATATAATAAAATGATTATTTACACTGTACGAGATGTGTGAATTGCATTTGAACAGGGGACAACAAGACACACAACAACATCCATTCAGAACGGTCCAAAAAACTATAGTAGATGCACCACAACATAAAACACTACTGTCAAGAATTCATAAATTTAAAAGGATCAATACATATAGAAGTAAAGAAGGGATAACTTCAGTTGTCACTACAATAGGTGAAATTCAATTTAAAAATCTGTTAAAGTCACACATCGCTTTGACCTGTCTCTGACATTCTTATTGCTCTCTGCTCCAATTCATTCCAGTCTTTTAAGGTATAGTATCGTCCATCGTATTCTACATACGGCTTATTACGGTAGTAAGTCATTGTTGGGAGATTTTGTCCTCTCGATGGCTGCGAACGTGTCTCTGTACTGTAAGGACGGTGTGAAATATGCATATCAGCCCTATATGTGCTCCCTAAGTCTCTTTGTCCGGTTGCAAACATATCATCAACTTCCTTTTGAGTATCCGCTGTGGACGATAATCCTGAATCGGAGCTCTCCTGGTCATGCGACGTTGCAAAACTCTTCGTTCTGCTCCCTAGCCTGTCTGCCGTGGTTTCTTTTGATTTACGATCAACTGTGGGTTTAGCCCTTCTAGGGGTCTTCAAAGGGGTTGGCTGAGCCACACCTTTGCACAATAATGGGCCGTCCTTGTAAAGAAAGAGGGGCAACCAGACAGTGAACGATACTGATGTACCGGTTTTTGTATATTCTTTGTACAGGTTGAGATCCATCGGGTCTCCTGATAAGGCAGGTTTCCCCAGAACAACGGCTGGATCCTGTATGACCATCAACCAACATAAGCCTAAACACTTCTTGGAATAATCTTCAACTTTCATAGCATGCTTCCCGGTGCTCTTCCAAGCCAAAAATTCCTGTGAATTTCAAAAGTAATCATTGAAGAAGTATCTATCAGTTAAAGATCAAGTTATGCGATTTTTAAAAGTACTGTAAAGAAAACTTCAGGAATGCCATTCTTATATGAAGTATAATTTTAATTTGTCAGATGCATCGGTCGTACATGTACGTCTGAATGGTGAGAGTAGATCTATCTATCGACTGATAGGATAGTAGACCTTGATTTATTTCTATATGGAATATTGAAACCGTAACATGGGAGAGAAGAAGAAAAATGTCATCAGAGACAGGATGGCGGTCAGCTCTGAAGATCACACCATATGAAATACTATGATTCAATGTATTTTTGACAAATACCCTGTACAATTCGTCAACGACATCAGTTCCCATTGTCTTTCTGCATTCACCAAGAATCTTGATCAAATCGTTAGAAACCCCAGAGTTGTCCAGTGTCTTTGATGTTGATGCCCAAGCTTCTTTTCTTTTCACAATCTATAAAGGAAAAGTCAATTACTGGTAAGCTATACTGTGGTAGTTGTCCCATTCTTATTTATGGCATTATTTTAATATATGACACTATGTTATAGATTGTTTTTCTCCTTTCGTTAATCGGCATGAAAAATAATACTGTATCTTTTCGAGTAATACTCGAATTTCTCCCTTTCACCAAAAACACGATTATCGATGCGATTAAGCGATCATCTTTGTAATCAACGAAATTTCCTTATCCAGTTGAGAGCAACATGTTCATTTCTATAAAAATAGAAGACATCTGCCATATGTCCGTCGATGCTTAATTTTGTGCTCTATTGTGAGTGCTGTTGAGATTATCGTCAGGATCTTCTTTAACTCATTTGTGTCACACTTATGCCCTTTGCCGTGTGGAGCTCGTAAAAAAGTTCCCCGCGAGGGGTTTGACAGTAAGTGTTTTGAATATATTTCCCTGACATTGTCGCCATAGCACTTTCTATATAGACATAACGTCAGAGAGTGCATGAATTGTAGATATTGTGTTCATTTTCGTGCTTTAACATCGACGGCGGGTGCGGCTAGCCAACAGGGGATGCTAACTCCTCCCGGGCACCTGGTCCCACCTCTAGCTTGCTAGGGGTCCGTCGATGCTTAATTTTGTGCTCTATTGTGAGTGCTGTTGAGATTATCGTCAGGATCTTCTTTAACTCATTTGTGTCACACTTATGCCCTTTGCCGTGTGGAGCTCGTAAAAAAGTTCCCCGCGAGGGGTTTGACAGTAAGTGTTTTGAATATATTTCCCTGACATTGTCGCCATAGCACTTTCTATATAGACATAACGTCAGAGAGTGCATGAATTGTAGATATTGTGTTCATTTTCGTGCTTTAACATCGACGGCGGGTGCGGCTAGCCAACAGGGGATGCTTACTCCTCCCGGGCACCTGGTCCCACCTCTAGCTTGCTAGGGGTCCGTCGATGCTTAATTTTGTGCTCTATTGTGAGTGCTGTTGAGATTATCGTCAGGATCTTCTTTAACTCATAGAAAGACAAACACTTATAAAAAGACGTACAGGGTTACATATTTGATTCTGTAGACTCTGAAGCTGTTCATCTGCAACCTTCTCACAGAACTGATATGCTGTCTGTTAAGAAAAATAAAGAGTTATAATATATAAATTGATTAGTAAATTGTGTATCTTTTATTGAAACGCATAGATTTTACTATTATTATGTATTCATTAACACCTTTTCCGGTAGTATAAAAAGAGGCATAAAAACTTAGCCCGATAGATTTAGTTCAGAATGATTGACCTCTTAGACGTTGGAGTGAATGTTGCTAGAGAACTTAAAGTAGACGTATACTGTGTTCTATATTTACATTTTTATTTCTTACTTGTATTATATTAAGCAATATCTTGATGGCAGAGTCTTCCTCTATACTGCTTAAAATCTCTATAGCATCTGTCCACTCATTGTCGTACAGTTCATTGTACTTTTCCGCCAATCGTGTTGGCCTGTTTGTGTCGCTTAAATCAGCAATGTTTGCATTCTTTTGACCAAGTTTGGTTCCCATCTCTTTGCTTAATCTTCAATGGTTATAAATGCAAGGTTACATTAATCAGTGTGTCAAAAAGTAATCAAAAACAGATATTTTAAAAGGATCAAAGAATTTCAAAACGCACATGGATTTTCTGTAATATTATATTAGTGTGGGAAAATATAGAATAAGAAAGTTTCTTACCGTACAATTTAAAGAATTATACAGCCCTTTTTTACAAGAAACGTTACATAATCACAATGATACAGAAACTTTTTAATTTACCTCGTCAGAGCGTCCGTCTTTTCCCTCTGAGCTACATCCCTTTCCCTTTCCAATAATCGGATTTTACTATTCAGTATGTCTGTCTGTTTCTTCAGTGTGTCCATTTCAGCTTTCATATTCATTTCTTTCATATCATTATCTTCTATGACCTTCTTCCACTCCTCCAAAGAGGTTATTTTTCTCTTCTCTGATTCTTCAATTTGCTTCTTGAGTTTCTGTATTTCTTTATTTTCAGATTCGCTTTCTTGATTACGTTTCATAGACACTTCTTCCATTTTCGCAGTCATTTCTGTCATCTTTTTATGAAGTTCTTCTACTTCCATCTTCAAGGCATCTCTTTCAGCTTCAACTCGTGATGTATCTGGTATACTTGGATGTTTACTTAAAACAGTGTCATCTGATGTTCTTTGATATTCATCCTGAAATCAAATAAGTCGATTCATTTCATTTAGAATATATGCAGATATAAGTATTCAAAGATTGTTATGATAAAGAATCATTGGTCAGCATTGTCTTTATCACACATCGTTGAATGTATTGTGTATTGATGACAATAAGAAGACATTTCAAATGGTAAATCACTGTCTTTCGAAATGTACATTTTATCTAATCAAAAATTAAAACTGTCCGAAAGGGACGAATTATACCTTCCCCTGCGACATAAATTTTCTGAGCAGAGCAAATTTTATTACGTGGCATTTAACTATCTTTTGAAATCCATCCATTGGTTTCAGAGGACTTTTGTCTACAGATAGAAGGACGGCCTTAATGCATCCAATGTACATGTACCCAAATAACTTTGGGGGGATATATAATGACAAAATACTACATGTTGGCGGCAAAGGTACAATGTAAAAAGAGATACCTCCTTAGTTAAACCACTAGGATCCGAGGATTCCTTCATCGTTCTATACTCGTACATCGCCTTCTCAAGATCGACATCACGGATCAAGGAAACTAAATCCAAGACTTTTCGGACATTTGACCGAGGATCCGTCGAACCCTCCTTCATTGCCGTTGTCTTCGTGTACAGAGAACGTGAGAAATCAGATTCACTTTTTCCTCCCGATCGTGTTCGGCTAGGATCCACCTGTCTTGTGGAAAGCCCCGATGTACCAGTGCTGGTAGTATTTGATGCCAAATCATCATGTTTAGTATCCGTGTCATACTTATGGTCAGCCTTCCTCCACCTTTCGGAGGACGGATACATTGACGGACTTGGCGTTCTTCTTGTCTCGATGCCATATAGAGGATTGGAGGAGTTGTATGTTTGTGATCTGGTAGTGTCATAAGGATATACAGATTTTGAGTATCTACCATAACTTGACATCATGAAGCTGAAAATGAAACACAATGAAAATAGTAGCTTTGCAACTTTAGGCTTTATTTAAAAACAGAATTAAAATTTGTAATATTCACGATGTGTGGTATAAAACAAACTCAAGGAAGGAAGAAGGAAGTTGACATCATATGCTGTCAAATGATATAAATCACATCATGACGGTAACATCCTAGTAAGAATGTGAATATCAAACGGAAATACAATACTCCAAGAAATACCAGCGTTTAACAGGGTTATTTCATTGATAAAGAAAATTTAAATATGACACTCAAAATGACAAATAAAAACATTGACACCGACTCCACTTCTTTCTCTTTGTGATTATCTTAAATTATAACCGTAGCAGTTCTCCATACATGGAACTATGCACCTGGTAATTTGAGGTACCCGAGGGTTGAAACTTGTTAATTTGAATCCAAACAAGTTACGTTTTATGAGCAACCTATATCACATGACATTAGACGTATCAATGCATTTAGTTCAAATGATAATTAAATCCAAGTATATTTCTTTAATTTGTTTTTTTTTTTGACATATGGCATTTATTTTACTTTAATCGTAACTGTTTCGAATACATGTCAAATGTTTTCGATAGTATGAAAAATAAAAACTACAACATTTGAATTACGCACAATCAACCCTTTTCACATTTTCTAAGGTTTACTTACCGATATTAATATTCCTAGGAAGTAATAATGTTTGATCATTAAACGCTACTAACGGTATCTGCTTTCGGTTTGTCAATAATATATTTGGGGTTCATCTGGGGAAAACTGGAAGACTTTAAAAACGATCCATATGACACTGGCATATCGATAACAAAATAATAAATAATTGATAACAAAATTAAATAACAAGAGTTTCAAAATCAAGTTTCAGCAGAATGCACTTTCGCACTATCTACAATCATTTCATTAAAGAATAAAAACCTACCTTGGTACTTCTGCCGGAGTCGGGGCCCAGCAGTCCTTTTCTGTTTTATATTTTTTTCAAAACTTTGTTTTCTTTTGATTTTGAATTTTGGAATCTGACTTCGGGTTTTGTGTTTGACTTTCATTCACCGATTTGTAATTTCCATGGTTTTGTATGTCTATTCATTGTGATTTTGTATTCTCTTTTGGTTTCTATGTCCGACTTTTACTCTCAAATTAATGATTCAACCAAATGTACATAAAATTTTATAAAACACAAGTGTGGTGTTTGTGCATTACTTATGCCAATGACGTTATAAAACAGATACAACGAACTCAATTTTTGAACGAATTCCTTGTTCAAAAATCTCTTGTCCCGAGGAACACAAATGTAAAAAACTTTCCACCTACCAAACAAATTCTGTCAAACGTGTAGTTTTTTTTTCCGCAGACAGACGGAGGGATATAGATCTTTATCAATTCAATCCCCTATCTTTTTATGAAGCTAAATAACTTCTCTCTCATGTGTACGTTCTAAATGTATCGCATGTTAAACGTTTTCAAATTCAAAAGCATCATTTAAGAACTGATAAATTTGCGGCATGGACCAGACATTATTTAGTATAAATCTATAAATAAGTCAAGCTGAATCGCTCGAACAATTTAAACGCTTTAACTTTAAATAAAAACAAAAACCTCATAATCTGAGACTCGTAACTCGTCCTCACACGAAATATAGTCCCCGATCTGTTTCAAGTGTGAGAATAAAATATCACAGGGAGTTCAAGTGAATGTTGGTCTTTCAAACTTAACTTCCCTTTTCGTAATATTATCCAAATAACTACTAATATGCACGAAGACGCATAACATGCAAGTAGATAAGTATATGGGTTGATGGCAAATCAAGAGGCTATCATTACTTTCTTTTTCACATGACATGACTTACCGATAGAGTCAATCTGAGCCTTATCACACAAAGCGTTTGGACAACAATAAACGACAAAATGAAAACCAAAAAAATATTTCCAAATTCTATAAATTCCTTAATCTTCATAAACTATTTCAATATTATGTTTGTTGTGAATTTAAAGGTATTGTGATGATATATAAGCTTCCAGTCAATATATTTCAAGCTAAAAAGAAGGGAGGAGATCTCCAACAAGACCCCGTTGCAGCATCAACAGTAAAACACCAAAACACCCGATGCAAAAACAAAAAAGACGAGTACAGCATGAGACGGAAAAGAGACACACGACATGTAAACATCAAACACAAAAGACTACACATAAACCGACGAGACCAATGGATAACCGATGCCTACTTTGGACGGCCATCTGTCACGCAAGTAGCAAATGGTGTGGTTATCCTGGATTACGTGCGCACAACCCTCTCACTTCTCCAATTACCCAGAGGTCTCGAAGAACGTACAATTGTGGTGTAAAACAACCTCCTCACTGTAAGATGACATCACACAAACAAGACCGCGAAACGCAGAGGCCCCATAGACACAGATGAATATGTAAATGGACATAAAAAGAGGGCATGCGTAATACAGTCCGTGCTCTGCCGGCTGTAGCGAGCTCATGTATGTAATCACCCGAGGAGTCCGACTGACATTCAGAGAGGACAGGTGGTCGGGGCCCTGTCTTCTCTAAAGAGGTTTGGACAGGGCCCGTCATGGAGTCCCGTCGTCACAGTCAGTCAGAGTGCAAGTCTCAAGGATGCGCTTGTACAAGACTGTAGATTGGTCAAGTACCAAGCCTAGTGTCCGTCTGGTGACATTAGGATCATACCCACGGTATAAAAGGCGTTTGATGATTCTGACGCATTTTCGATGGTTATGCTGCCTACCTTTGATCCTCTTTATTTTGTTTATCATATCACCATAAAAGACAGGTTGTGTAATACCCATAGTAATGTATTTTGTTGCATGTATAGATCCGAATTTTAAAAGAAGTTGACTGTAATTTTTGTAAAATTTCCAGAAAGTCTTAACTAGTTTATGAAAGCGGAAACCTTGACCTAAAAGTTTTTTGGTAATTTGTAAATTTCTACTGTGAAAATCCAAAATATCAGTACATGCTCTAGCGTACCGGATGAGCTGTGATATGTAAATGCCGTATGACGGTAATCTTGGAACATCACCGTCAAGCCAAGGGAAATTTACAATGTTGAATCCAAAATCATCCCTTTTGTCATATACACTTGTATGAATCTTTCCGTTAACAATTTTGATATTTAGGTCCAAAAAGGGTGTTTCTGTATTTGAAAGGTTTGCCTTGTTAAGGGTTAATTCTTGTGGATAAATTTCATTCTTATATAATTCAAAAGCAGGATTGCCAATGGTTAGAATATCATCCAGATACCTAGAAGTATTATTGAAACATTTCAGCTCATCAAATTTTCTTTGCTTTTGAAGATTTTGGATAAATTCTTTTTCATAAGTGTATAAAAATAAATCTGCAACAAGAGGCGCACAGTTAGTACCCATAGGAATTCCTACAACCTGCTTGTATAGATCCTCACCAAATCTAACATAAATATTGTCCAAGAGGAAGGACAAGGCATTACACAGGTCACTACATGTCCATGATTTGTATGATTTGCAGTCTGTCGAGGAAAAGAAACCCCCCGACCCAGATGCACAAATGTAAGCCCTTCGCTCTCGATCAAAACACCATTCAATGAGACCAGACAATCGATCACCAATTTTGCCACGAGGAAGCGCGGTGTACACACCAGAGAAACCGCATGAAGAAACTGCACTGGCCGGAAAATTTCCAGACTCCACTCCCTCAATCACATCCCCCGAACTCCCAACAGACCAAAATAAATTTACATCGCCCCTGCCTAGAACCGCCCCACAACATCCAGCCATGTGCTCCCCAATAGCAGTAAGTGCTGACGTCAGATTTCCAGACAAAACTGCAGTGGAGCAGTCACCAGAATCAGCAACAAATCGAAATTTGCAAGGAGACCCGTGCAGTTTCGGCATGCAACATAGTGTCGGGAGATGCAACCCAGAAACAGAGATATTGAATGAAGACAGTTCACTGTTACGCTTGCCCAAAATGCAAGATGCACCCCCATCGCCCCCGACATATGTATCCGTAGACGAAAGTTCCGAAATCAAAGATGATATGTAGTAACGTTTTCAAATGACAATGGTGTTGTTGGCTGCTTCACCAGCTGGCGCAAAGACACATTTTTTCATGCAATTTACCCAGCCTGGATTTGAAACATCTCTCTGATTTGGAACGTGGACCCTGAAAAAGATGAGGGTCCCCATGGAAGCCATCCACTCGAACATCCGTTATATCTAAAATGAGGCCCCTCCAGTCATTCAGAGCATGCAGTTCGACTCCCTCCGATCCACACCATCCTTTCGTACAACCATCTAAGGCCTCCGCAAGCACCTCACGGCATTTGACAAAATCTATCTTGGATGGGATTCTATACTTAGGTCCTTTTTTAAGAAGACCACGGAGCTGTCTGTCTTGGATAATTGAAAAGTCACCTGTAACAACATGGCCATCTTTTATTTGATTTATTATCATATTTATCACATTATCATTTTAACATGACTTCTATATCAGTGTGGTCAAATTTTTATTGTGCCATTATAAAATATGACTTCGTTTTGTTACTTCTGTCAAACGGGTTTTGCTGTGGATGCTGCAACCTGGTGTTGTTGGAGATCCCCTCCTTTGTTTTGTTTGTTTTTTTTATTCTCCCTGACTGGCTGGTATGTTTTTTTCTATCTTAAAAGAAATGAGTGATCTCCAACAACACCTAGTTGCAGCACCAGCACCAACAGCAACCCCCCCCCCCTTAAACACCAACTGCAAAAACAAAGAAGACACGCATAGAAAGAGACGCAATACAAGGAACGCCAAATCACAGAGAAACACCAAACATAAATGGTTACACAAAAGGACAAATCTATAATACGGAAGTGTTCCAACTCTATACCTTCACCAATTTTTCTGCATCAGACACGTGTTTCGAATATCAAATTCTCATAATGACAAGATTATATCTCCATGCAAAACTCATTATCATACATGTACAAGTACTTCTTTGAAGTTATTAGCATTCCAACCACTATATCTGTTTGTATCTCTAATAGATGACTGTGAGTGCCAGAGGACATCTTTTGGATCTTTTTACTGTGCTTCTGCACTGACTTTATTAAAATTATAAATTTTCTAATACTCAGTTTTTAAATACATAAATTTGCAGCATGCATCAGACATGCACGTTCCAGTACTTAACCCGCGTCAGTGATCCTCAATCTAAATCATGTAATATGGTCAAAGAGTGTGAAATTTATTATTTCCAAAAATGTACCGAAAGACGTAACAGGATGAGTTGGATATGATGCTACAGGACCCAAGTTTTAGAAATTTGAAGCAATTTTAATAACACACATTTTCAAATGCGTTGAAGATACGATCAACCGAAGTTGATCAAACATGGCTAAATGTTTCCGCGGGGACACCTGGAAAAAAGTCTTCAAATTCAATTGCATCATTTAAGAACAGTATGGACTATGGAATTTGCAGTATGGACCAGACATGCATTTTAGTTCATGTTCAGAATTGCGCTCTTCACAAACTCAATATTTGGATTTTCTTTTTTCTGCCATGAATAATACAAAAAGAAAGGCACCATAATATTCGTACATATGACGCCAATTGAAATATAAACAACCAATTTAGCTTTGCTTTTTCAAAAGCAAGAAAAATAAAAAGATCCTTGGAAATTTAAAATTCCTTTTTATAAACAAGCTCTAAGTTACATAAGCCACCCAATATGCATAGAAAATATACTTTTTTAAATTAACTGAATTGTCTCTCATAAAAATATGAAAAATAATTATAATAGGTAATATAAAAGTGTGAAACTTGAAATAAAGACATAAAAAATAATAAATAAAATAAAATAACATTACAACGTGTGTTATAACAATTAATACTAGTATTCCTTTTTTACATTCTTAAAATAATATACCCAACAAAAAACAAAAACAAAAAACCCGCACATCATATTACATAGTGATTTTTTTTTCAATTGGTCATAAATATTTAGTTAGACATTTGATTATAGTTTTCTTTTTCCAGCACTCGAATTACCGAGGATAAGACTCGTTTCGATCATTTTTTTCGCAACATATCATAATGATAGTACTGAACAAAGCGCGTTGTATCGAGTTCCTAATGCATGGCCGCAGGTTTGGTATCCATCTGAAATTTTGTTGTTTGACCATTTTCAGCGAATTTTCAGTAATAATATAGATGAATACTGGTCTCTCTATTCAAATGTAGACAAAATATGCCAATAAATCTGAAAATTAAATGTCTTAGTGGAAATTTCCGTATATTGGGGTATGTTTTACAATAAAGGATATCAATATTTTGCAATTCTGACCCAAAAGGAACACTAATTTTGGCTTCAGCCATTCTTATTTATCTGTTGAAGATTCATCTTTAACATCGCATAGAAATAATTGTATGAAATACAAGTAAAGCTTAAAACTAACGTTCAAACCATTGAAATGCACGTAAAAATGACCTGTCAAGATCGAGGTATTGTTTTTGAAACTGAGCTTGTGGAAAAAAGTCAGATTCTAGCTGTAGCGGGGTAATTTTGTGCTTTGTGATACATTTAAGGGCGAAAAATATCAAACCACAGACTTCATTTTCAAAAGAGTTGATGTTTGGAATGTTTTTCTCAAATTCAGATTTTCTGTTTGATGACGTCATTTGAAGCAATTAAATGAATTTGTATTCAGGGAAAATTGTTTATCATTATTGAAAAAAAAAAACAAATCGCAAAGCCTAATATATCAGTTTAGATAGGCGTACAGCTTTAATCATTTCTAAAAAGTGAACGGAATTCTTAAAAGCCATTTTGTGACATTGCGTTTTGAACCAAGTGTCTGACCATGAAGACGGATTCGTTTGGCGTTTAAGTCACTCGTATACCTATTATGAAGGAAAAGAATAGAGTACCCATAGATAACATAATACATTTTATAGAATGAAGATTAAGTGGTGCGTTTCTTTTTTGTTGGGTATATATTGTTATCTCCTACACACAAAACAAGTAGATTAGTAAACAAGTATGCTTATTGATTAACATATACAAAAACAATATATTTTACACAGTTAATACAACGTGCAAAAATAGAGCAATAAAACGTATTTCTAAATAAAAACTATCGTCTTGTTTCGTATATGTAATGTGTATTTGTCGAGATAAATTCTAATATCACAGATATACACGAGAACATACATTGATCTCGTAAAACTTACAAAAATGCATTTAATCAAATCAGTCCCATTCTTTTTTTGGTATAAAATCTTACATAGTAATTTAATCATGATCGGACCAATGCATATTACTTTACAGGATACCAAATCTGTCTGTATCCTGTACTATTTAATGATAAACGTCTTCAAATTCGATAGCATCATTTAAGAACAGATAAATTTTCAGCATGAACCAGACATTCACGTTTCGGGTACTTATTCCTCGTCAGTGATCCTGAATCTAAACAATGTAATACAGCCAAAATGTTTGAAAGTTATTATGTCCAAAAATGTACCGAAGTACGTGGAAGGAACGGTGGGATATGATGCTACAGGACCCATGTTTTAGGAATTTCAAGAAATTTTGATAACAGAAATTTTCGAATGCGTTGAAGAAATGATCGAACGAAGTTGATCGAACATGGCTGCATGTGCCCTCGGGGACTCCTGGTCCACCTGCAGTGACACTCACCAAGTGATACAAATATTAAAAGTCTTCAAATCAGTTTGTTAATTAGCTCCACGAGGTATACTACTCCTCGTATCATCTTTGGAAACTCCCATTGTTTGCCTAATTCAACTTCCTATGAACAATGCCAGATTTATTATAGCGTTTATGTATAAATCATTATTCATGTCTAATACAGCATACATGATACTGAATATTTTTTTATGCCGAATATAATAATGAACCTTTCTGAAAGATAAGTACACAAACGGATACTTGCTCAGGCATTTAGAGAAGTACATTGTAAGTCTAGTCAAAGTAAAGTTCTATTTTTAGAAAGACACCGATTTCGAATTATTCACAGACCAACTTATCCCATCTCTATTGGGGATTCACTTTTTTTTATTTTGTTTACTCTGGTTTTGTATTTCGCTGCATGGCTAAAATGGCCTATGCTGCTAGCAAGTAATTAATGCTTACTATTCCTGGACACCTGATTTCATCTCCATTTGGGGATTCAATTTAGCTCCTAGTTGCTTTGTCTGATTTTGTATTATCATTTTGTATGCCTATCTAATGATTTTTCTGATTCTGACTTTTAGTTTTGTGTTTGACCTCCATTTATTTATGCCAAAAATGTTTCAGTAAAGATCCTTATTGTTGTTCTGGGCACCTGGTCTCACTCCCATATCAGGAGTTCGCTTCTTTTCATGTGGTGGAGGTTTTTGTTTGTTTGCTTTGGTTCCTGTTTTGTCCTGATTTTGTATGCCTTTGGTTTCAGATTTTCTGAATTATCGATTTTGTGCTGTATACAGGGATATGGTCATTATCCATATTTGTCATACATAAAGAAAATAGTATGTTTCTTTTCAAAGGAACTAGATTTTGCTTCAACTACTAATTTTAAAAACATATCAAGAAAACTCATTATTACCGGCATCAATGATGCTTTTCATGCTATATAAAACCGAAAATATGAAAAATTTGAGCGCTGAAGGCCGATCTTTGCAAGAAGAATTGAGGTACTTATTCATTGTAAATTCACAACTGTATTAAAATGATGCTTTGTACATCTTTAAACTAAGTCTAATGTATATGTTATACAAACTTTAATGATTTTACGGTATATCTATGTAAACTAATATGAAAATAAAACATACTAGTAAGTACTATTATCATTAAACAACGATACATGAATCACAACAATGAGAAAAAAACTTGTATATATATATATAGATGATATCCTTTCATATACTATATATCATTAAAAATCTGAAATATGGTTAACATAAACTCTATCTTAGGCCTTGGTTTTCTTTTAATGGGTCGTGGTGAGATAAAATAATCTTCAAATAAAAATGTTTGATAAAATTGAAAGTTCAGCATGTCATTTATTCAAAATGAACGATGAGTCCTTATTTTGCTTTCCACGCAAAATGGACAAGGAGTCGAATTATCCAACTCTTTACACTACTTTTCCCCTCCTCTGGTAGTTCCCATTTTACTTGTTTATACCCTTAACTGTTTGTGTGTTTTAATGCGAATGTTAAAATGAAGTACTGTTGGGTATATCATTCTAGTTTGTAGATGTCAAAAGATGATAAGTGTAGATGAAGTATTTTAACACTGCAGCTGTAAAACAATCAATTATTATGCATAACTAGATCCTTGATAAGGGTTTAAGAAGGAATTATTCATCATGTCCCATTCTCTCTGACTGAAAATTCTTCCATCGAAATAATACACGTATTGTCCATCAGATAATCTAACCAATTTAGGGCCTGTTCCATAATTATAACGCCAAGACTCTGCTGGATAGCCTAGCTGCCCTTGATTCCCATGATATGAGGAATGCTGTCTACTTGATTCATAAGAAGTAACTCCCATGGATTCAGGAGTGACGTGTTTTTCTCTTTGCTTAGATGATACATTTTTGCGAGAATCTGATTCAAATAAAGCATCAACATCTGTTTCCGTTGGTTTTTCTCTTTGATGAGAAGTATAAACGGTAGCTGCTGTTGCTGTTGGTCGACGAGAACTGGTGGTATCAAGATCAGTTTCTTTTCTTCCAGTTGCTCGCCCATGTGCACTCTTAGAGCGTTGTGGTACCTTTGAAGGAATTGGCTGAGCAGTGCCTTTACACAAAAGTGGCCCGTTCTCGTGTAGAATCATAGGCAGCCATACTGTATAAGACACCATCGATCCAGTCTTTGTGTATTCCTTGTACGTATTAGGGTCAAACGTATCCCCAGCCTCTGCTGGCTTCCCAAAGATAACCTGTGGATCCTGTATCACCATCCTCCAACATAACGATAGACATTTCTTCACGTAATCTGGTATCTTGAACGCAAAGCGACTTGATGCTGATGACTTAATGTATTCCTGCGTATGGATAAAAGCGAATTTCTTAAAACTTGTGCTCATAAATCTAAAAGCCCTATATATATATGCATATTTCAGATACGGTATTATTTTAAAAATTGTTCTTTTCCGTAGTTATTGACGAATATTGAAGTTCATTCAAGAGAGATCTGTAATTTCTGTCATGAGGTACATTGTATTTGTTAAAGCTATGAACGTACTTACGTTGTATAATACATCTTTGGTCTCCATCCTCATTTCTTTCTGACATTCCTTCACCAGTTTTCTTACGGATGCAGATACCACTGACTCCGCCCATCTATCCTTCGACTTCATTAATTAAAAGAAAACGTCTTGAAACATTGCTTTATAACCCTAATTTTAATATACTAAAATTACAGGAGAAAAGGTTTAACACGATGTTTTTACTTCATTTCAAACGTAATTTATTGTAAACCCTTTGTGGTCTTACGAAAGCCAAGAAATTAAATGCAAAGTGGTCGTTTACACTTCCAAACGTACTCGTTGATTTATGTGTAGTCCTTTGTGTTTGATGTTTCTGTGTTGTACGTTGACGTTCCTTGTCCCATATGCGTCTCTTTCTGTGCTTGTCTGCTTTGTGTTTTTGCATTGGGTGTTTTTGGGTTTTGCTGTGGGTGTTGCAACCTGGTGTTGTTGGAGATCCCCTCCTTTGTCTTAATCTTAACGTTGATCATACAAATAAACCCAGTCATACAATTTTGGGGAGGAAGGGGTCAACCCGACCCAGATGTCTAGTTTGTGACCTAAAGCAATTTATAGACAAAATGAAGGAAATAAGCATTTTGACCTAACCCCACCCTCTTCCTTCTCTTCTTTCATCGTAACATGAATTTATACTAGCACTCCTATTGTAAAGCACATAATCTGGATCGATTGAGAAATAAATTCGATGTAGGAAACTCAAATTTCAAAAGTCTAAACCGATTAATATATATACGTTATAACTAACCAGTGAAGACAGTGCAGTTTCAACATCACGAATTTGATTGGCTGCCGCATCTTTACAAAACTGATAGGAAGACTGTAATTAAACAAGAATCAGATGAATTTATTGTATGCTTACTTAAAAATACAAAACAAAGAATAAATGCATTCCTTCGACCACAGCAAGGAACGGCTGAAATCGATCTTTAAAAGTTGAAATATTCTTGTGTTTTCCCTTAAGGTACCTGCACGATTTGTAGAAGCACTTTGATTGCGGCCTCTTCGCCCATTTTGTCATCACATAATTGTTCAAGCGCGTCCGTCCATTCGTTGTCATATAGTTCACTGTATTTCTCTGCCAACTTCGTGGGGCGGTTGGAATCACTAAGATCGGCTATATTTGGATTTCTTTCGTTAAGTTTTGTTCCCATCTCTTTGCTCAGTCTGATTCAGACAATAAAGCCACATACTCTATCATTTTAATACAACATATATACAATTTTTTGTCAAGAAATCATGGATATAAGAAAACCTTCAGAATTAATATGTTAATTAATATGATAACTCATCAAATTTCATTAGTTAATTGCCTTTAACACTTACGTTAAGGCATATTAATAGACTTTCTCAAAGAAAAAATTGAGAGTATTTTTTCATAAGCAAGCTCATTACCGTGTTAATGCATCAGTTTTCTCTCTTTCGGCGTCCTTTTTCTCCCTTTCTAATTTACGAACCATCTCTTTCAGTGAATCCAACTGTTCCACCAATACAGCATTCTCATTTTCTAACTCTTTTTCCTTTTCGCTGAATTTTGAAATCGCATCCTCGAACCCAGTTTTTCGTTTGAGAATTTTTTCCTCCTCCTCCTGTAACTTCATACGTAGGTCATCTATTTCCCTTTTTGCTTGGTCCGTGTATTTTTGCTGTATCTGAGACTGCTTCCCTCGTTCTTCTTCGACCTTGGCTTGTAATTCTGCTACCTTATTTCTCAGTTCATCTCTCTCCCTTCGTAACCTCTCCTCAGTTTCTTTAGAGGACGATTTTGTTTTCGATGAATCGTGGGAATTTGCGTATAACTCCTGATATGAAAAAGTTATTAAATAAAATTATTCTCTTTTTATATGTAGTAAATACCATTAAATTTAATGAATAAGCAGATTTAACGGTTTTTTCGAAGTCTTGAAATATGTGCAATTTCACCTGCTGTAATGGATTCTATGTGTGAATGTCCGGTGAAAAAAAAACAGTGAGCCAATGGAATTTAGAACTTCCTGCCTATTTGGCTCTTATTAATTTCAATTTGAAAAGAGTGAAACAAATTTTCTTAATTTTCATCAAGAAACCTTTAAAAAGTTTAGTTGGGCGATTGTTTTAAAAATCTATAAACATAACCAGGAAGTTAAAATGCAATCCAAATCTTTTAGTTAGCGATCGCTAGCAAGAGCATTGGTGCTCGTTTGACCTCTTTGCGGATATCTTAATTAATGTATGCAATTATACCTCTTTCGACAAAACGTCAGGTTCAACGCTTTCCATCAAAGACCGATATTTTCTCTCCATTGCCTCTAGGTCTATTTTCTTCAATTCTTTAAGAGCCTCACAAGCTTTTCGTATCTCCGTCCTCGGATCTTCCTCTCCCTCTCTCCCAGCCGCCATCATGGGTGACTTTGCTCTCCCATTTTTATCCTGAATGTCTAATTTTGAAAATGCATCAGCTATCGGAGAATGTGCCAATCTCTGTCTATCTTGGTCCCCGTAAGAGGTTGGTGATAAAGTGTTGCTATAGTCGTTTTTGCCGTGTGTGTAAGTGGTATGCGCGTATGCCCTACATGTAGGTGTGCTGAAAGTTGGCGATGCTGTCGAGCGGTGTCTATCTGTGTCAGCAATCCGGCTTCTAGACGGATGGAAGCTTGCACCAAAGTTGTGATTATAATTACTGTGACTTCTAAGATTATTCTGCCAGTCTGCCATCGTATCCAGACTCTCTACAAATATGTATATATAATCACGTACATGTACTTCCAAAGATCATTTTACTTCAAATTTTAGTTTTTTCGAACAAGAGGCTCGCCCAAAATACAATGTCAATTCACCACCTCGAAACTTTGACAAATACGAAGTTATAATAATTTCTCTACGGTCCCAGTGGATCTAAAATATAATTTGATAAATACGGTTTAAATATAATAATATTTATAAATATATAAGTTATTTAAAATACCATCTGACCTAAATACAACTTAACTTTGATTTCATGGTATCCTGAGGAGCATATGCCCATATCATTATCAAAAGATAGAATAATTGTTTTCCATGGGAAAGGGTCAAACCAGTGGCTGATTTTATGCGTGTGTCCTTTCTTTAATTTTCAAAAAAAGTAAAGTTCTGACCTGAAATTCCCTACAAAAATCAATATTCATCATCTAGTTATCTATGCAAACATTCCCTGTCCCATTGCAATGTCACAATGATACAGTTTGGACTTCTTATGAAGCTCTGAAATCCATTATCCATTAGGAAAATATATTTTGGTGTCCCCTGTAAGATCAAATCGTGGATCCGAACCTGTTTACTGTTGATGTTGAGATAATATGCGGCAATTTTGGGGAAATATCCCTTTCTGGCCGAATTGCGAAGCAAATCCGATGTATGAAATGGCGAAGTCCGTCTGTCCTTCTGTCTGTCTGGCTGTCCGTCCGTCAGTGCGTCCGTCCGTCCGTCAGTGCGTCAACATTTTGGTTAAAGTGTTGCGTTTAAGTCTGTTGAGAGAAAACTGCTTGGAGAAGCAACTTGAGGGTTTTTAAAGTAAAACCCCAGTTTACGAGATATCTATACTTACCTGCATCTATTAACTAATAGCATTTTGTCCCGGGCTCGCCCGATATCTTGCCTGAATACATAAAAACTTTTGAGATCACCCCCATTACGAGTACTACGATGTCCCATAATGCATCTAACTTCCTCTTCAGTTTGTGAGGGCTTTATCAAAAGTAATTAAGGGTGGGTTATGCAGGTAAGTATAGAAATCTCGTAAACTGGGGTTTTACTTTAAAAACCCTCAGTTTATTTCAATATCTATACTTACCTGCATCTATTAACTAATAGCAGAATTTGTAGCATAGAAAGGGTGGGATCTAATAAATACATAAAGTAAATATAAGTAATGCTCACCCAATCTGTCACTCTTGAGGAGAAGATACCAGGCACTGGAATCACTAGTTCTTGTTTTCCTTGGCCCATCGCACTGTATCTAACACTGATGTCCTTGCGAATCTTGCTTCTCCTTGAGGCACATCTCTCATATAAAATGATGTGAAAGTGGATTCTGTCGACCAATGAGCCGCTTGAAGAATATCGGATACTGAGGCACCATTAAATAAGGCCCATGAAGTTGAAAGACGTCTTGTGTCATGCGCACGTACATTTGTCAATTTTTCTCCTCGTATCTCATATGCATGTTTTATTAAAGAAACAATCCACCTTGAAGTTGAGTTTTGGATGCCTTTCTATGAAGTCCACTCTGGTATGTTAGGAATAAGCACATTTCCTGATGACGAATATCTTTAGTTCTTTGCACATACATTTTAAGTGCTCTACATGGACATAAGAGCAGATCCCTGCTGTCTGTCGCAAAAGAATTGAATTCCGGGATAAAAATTGGATTCCAAGGTTTTAGCATACGTTGTGTTTTTGCTAAAAATTGGAGATTTGGCAAAAGCCTAATTCCATTGTGTTCTATACGCATGTGACCATCACCTATAGATAGTGCTTGAAGTTCACTCACCCTAGATGCAGATGAGAGTGCTAAAAGGAACACAGTCTTCCAAGTTAAGAATTTTAAATCGCATGAGTTAATAGGTTCAAAAGGATGGTCACATAAAGTCCACAAGACTGACGGAAGGTCCCAGTTTGGAAGTAAAGGTCGCACTAGTGGAGAACTGTTGAAAATGCCCTTTATCACCTTTGAAAGATAAGAGTTATTACTCACTGAGCAGTTGCTCCATCCTGAATGTACTGATGCAATGGCAGATCTATATCCTGCTATAGTAATAGCCTTACAATTCCTCTTTTCGTGGAGATAAACAAAAAATTCTGCACGTTCTCCTACAGAGGTCTTATGTGGATCCAATTTCCTTGAATTGCACCAGCTTTTATAGACTTGGAGTCTAGCATCATAAACTTTTCTTGTTGATGACCGTCTTGAATTTGTGATGAATGATTTAACTTTTTCAGAAAACTTTCCCTGAGAATTTTGTCCCTGGATATTTTCCAGGCCGCTAGATTGAGACTTCCTGGATCTGGATGCATAATTTGACCCCTTTTTTGAGTCAGCAGATTTTCCATTATTGGAAGTTTTCTTGGAAAGTCTATGAGTAGTTCTAGGAGATCTGGGTACCATGATTGTTTTGGAGACATTGGAGCTATCAATAACAGAACACAAGTCTCCTGAGCAGCCTTTTTTAGAACCTTCGGAACTAGAACTGGAGGGGGGAATGCATATGCGTACATCCCTGTCCAATTGGTTGCTAGGGCGTCGCAACTCCAGGCTTGAGGATCTGGTTGAGGGGAACAAAATACTTGCAGTTTGCGATTCTCCCTCGTCGCAAATAGATCTATGTTCGGAGGTGAGAAAATGTTGAATATTTTCTCTGTCACCTCGAGATTCAAGCTCCATTCTGTCAGTTTGATACGAGACTGACCCCTCGACAACTGGTCCGCTAGAACATTCTTTTTCCCTGGAATGTGAGCTGCATGCATCAGAACTTGCCATTTCCGACACCATTGGAGTATTCTCCATGTCAGCATGCATAGAAAAGGCGACTTCGTGCCTCCCTGACGGTTGATGTATGACACCACTGTTGAATAGTCTGTTCGAAGCAGAACCTGTTTCCCTTGTACACTGCTCTTGAAATGGTGGAGTGCATTCTCCACAGCTGTCAACTCCATAATATTGATGTGTTGTAATTAGGTGGAATTCTCCCACTTCCCCGACACATGATTGTTGTTCAGATGTGCCCCCAGCCCCAAGCTGATGCATCTGTCCATAGAGTTACCTCCCCCTTGAAATTCTGGAGAGGAGATCCTTGAAATATATTCTCTTGATTCATCCACCATTGTAGATGGGGGGTTACTACTGTTTTGATTTGAATCATTTTGTCTATGTTGTCTATTTGGGGGCGCCACTGACCCAACAAGTAAAGCTGGATTGGGCGCATATGAAGTCGTGCCCATGGAACCAGATCTATACATGCTGCCATTAAGCCAAGGGCCCTGAGAAATTTCAAATAAACGGGAAGGCACATAATGTTCTTGGATCATAAATGAAAGTGTAGAGGAAAGGTTGAGGAACCGATCCGTGGTTGGGGTAACTGTTCCATGAATAAGGCTGAAACAAGCTCCTAGATATGTTATTTGCTGAGTTGGAATCAGACTGGACTTCGACATGTTGACTACTAGACCTAAATCCATCAGTAAGGTTAGAGTTTGAGTCAGATTGTGAATCAATGACATTTGATTGATGCCCTTTAGAAGCCAGTCGTCCAGATACATGAATATGTGAATCTGTCGTGTTCGTAGAAAAGCACCTATTGCAGTCATCAATTTGGTGAACACACGTGGAGCTGTCGCCAATCCGAAAGGCATCGACCTGAATTGGTAATGTTGATTGCCTACGCAAAACCGTAGATACTTCCTGTCCTGAGGATAAATTGGGATGTGAAGGTAAGCATCTTTTAAGTCTATTGATGCTACCCAATCTCCTATTTCTAGAGCACTTATGATAGTTCTTAACAAGGCAAACCTTTCAAATACAGAAACATCTTTTTTCGACCTAAATATCAAAATTGTAAACGGAAAGATTCATACAAGTGTATATGACAAAAGGGATGATTTTGGATTCAACATAGTAAATTTCCCCTGGCTTGACGGTGATGTTCCAAGATTACCGTCATACGGCATTTACATATCACAGCTCATCCGGTACGCTAGAGCATGTACTGATATTTTGGATTTTCACAGTAGAAATTTACAAATTACCAAAAAACTTTTAGGTCAAGGTTTCCGCTTTCATAAACTAGTTAAGACTTTCTGGAAATTTTACAAAAATTACAGTCAACTTCTTTTAAAATTCGGATCTATACATGCAACAGAGTACATTACTATGGGTATTACACAACCTGTCTTTTATGGTGATATGATAAATAAAATAAAAAGGATCAAAGGTAGGCAGCATAACCATCGAAAATGCGTCAGAATCATCAAACGCCTTTTATACCGTGGATATGATCCTAATGTCACCAGACGGACACTAGGCTTGGTACTTGACCAATCTACAGTCTTGTACAAGCGCATCCTTGAGACTTGCACTCTGACTGACTGTGACGACGGGACTCAATGACGGGCCCTGTCTAAACCTCTTTAGAGAAGACAGGGTCCCGACCACCTGTCCTCTCTGAATGTCAGTCGGACTCCTCGGGTGGTTACATACATGAGCTCGCTACAGCCGGCAGAGCACGGACTGTATTAAGCATGCCCTCTTTTTATATCCATTTACATATTCATCTGTGTCTCTGGGGCCTCTGCTTTTCGCGGTCGTGTTTGTATGATGTCATCTTACAATGAGGAGGTTGTTTTACACCACAACTGTACGTTCTTCGAGACCTCTGGGTAATTGGAGAAGTGAGAGGGTTGTGCGCACGTAATCCAGGATAACCACACCATTTGCTACTTGCGTGACAAATGGCCGTCCAAAGTCGGCACCGGTTACCCATTGGTATCGTCGGTTTATGTGTAGTCTTTTGTGTTTGATGTTTACATGTCGTGTGTCTTTTTTCCGTCTCGTGCTGTACTCGTCTTTTGTGTTTTTGCATCGGGTGTTTTGGTGTTTTACTGTTGATGCTGCAACGGAGTCTTGTTGGAGATCTCCTCCCTTCTTCTTAACGTCTCCATCTTGAAATGTGGAACATGTAGGTGTCTGTTCAGTGGTCGCAAATTTAGTATTGGACGAAGACCTCCGTCTTTCTTTGGGACGACAAAAAATGTGCTGTAAAATCCCTGACCTATCTGGTGCTTGGGAACAGTCTCTATGGCAGACTTTTTTTAACAAATCTTCGATTTCTTCGAAAATACATTGTTTTAACATAACATTTTGTACATTTGTTTTCCTTACTCCTGTTTTTGGAGGGAATTTGAACATTAGGCGCAGTCCTTCCTGGACAACGTTTAAAATCCATTGGTCGTCTGTAATTTGTTTCTATTCCTTGGAAAAATGAATTAATCTGCACCCTACCTGGGTATGAACATGTGTCTCTAATATAGTCTGAAGAGTTTGAGGTATATTTACTTGGGGGACGAAACCCCAAGCGATCCTTTCCCACATTCTTTTGTGAGGAGTGTTATACTGGTTTTGGTCCCTTGTTTTTTGAAAACTTTGGGCGTTGCCAGTCACTTTCACGGCCTTTATCATACTTTCCTTTCTTAGGCTGAGTATTTTTGGATTGTCTACCTGACCCAGACTCCCCTCGTTTCCTTTTTCTAGAGTCAGAACTGTTATCTTTAGTTGAAACATTTGCCCTTAAGTGCTGTGTTTCTTTGGCATCCCTCAAGTTTTCAGCACTAGAATGAAGGATGTCAAAATAATTTCCGCAGAAAAGTTTTGGGCCAAGCGAAGACTGCATCGACAGCTTATTTTCCGTAGCCTTATTTTTGAATGCAAAATCATCAATGTGAATAGCTCGACGAGCAGACACAGCTCCAACTAAAATGCGTGATGTCACATCCGCCATAGACTTAAAAACTTGCATCAATGCTTGTAGTGCTTCTGTCTTATCCTCATCAGAGACTACAACATCCAAATAAGAAGCGATCATCGAGCCGTATGAAAGTTCTCTTAATAGTAATCGAGACCCTTGATCAATTTTCCACGGCTCATTATTGCGAGTATGTAACTGTGAATTACGGAACCTGTATGATGACTTGCGTCCCTTACGACCAACTCCGGCTACACCTTCCTCTATATTTTCATCTAGCTTCGGTGTCGTACAGAATATTTCAAAATGAGTAGATGAAACACGAAACTTGTCATCATCAGTTGATTTGTAAGTACGAACGAAACCCTTTCTTTGAAACTCATCATCGACATCCGTCAAAATATCCAGAATATAACCATCAAGCGGTAATGCTGTGGGCGATGTTCTAGAATTCTCGGCTACGAGTCTGTTAGAAACATAGGATTTGTAGTCAGATTTCTCCTTATCAGACTTTTCAACCTCAATATTAAGTTCTGTTGCAACTTTTTTCATAAAGTTTTGCAACCAAGCAGAGTTATGTGAATCCTGAGCGATATCCTCCACCGAATCATTTGTGTGTCTTGAACTTTGTAGGGACTGATTGTCAGTTAAGTCAAGTATATCTCGAGAAAGGGGAGATTTTGATCTTACAGTGTTACGATCATCCCCGTCCTCATCATCATCTGATGACACGCGAGAAACCTGATCCGCAGATGGTCTAAATCTATCAAACCTCCTCTTAGGTTCACTGCTGTTCGGAGGATTTTGATTGTTGTTTGAATCACGAATTTGTTTTGATACAAGTTCACTTAGTTTATTCTCAAGAAACTTGTTCATAATTTCCTCCTGATGTTTTTGCCACTGAACATCCATGATATACGGAGGAAATGATGCCATATGTGGCGCTGGAAAGTGCGTATTTCCTTGGAATGGTGGATTTTGCATCCCTACAGAGGGAGCTATATTATCCATAATCGGCGTATTCCCCACAGAGGGAACTTGTGCCGGGGGACTGGCATTCCCTAAGGAAGCCTCTGTTGATTGTCCCGTTGATGTAGCACTCTTACGAGCGATGGAAACTTTCCTTTTTTCGATCATTTTTTGGACCGTAGCCCGTTTGTCCTCTGACCAGTCTTTACACGCATCACACGGAAAAGCTGCGTTACACACACGATGTCGATAGCATTCCGCATGATCATCGAGAGCGTTCATCTGGTTCGGACATTTTATACACGTTTTAAAAGTCTCAGGCATGTTTAAAGATATCAGGCGTCAAAATAATTTAGAAGCCGACGAAAGTTACACAATCTTCCGCCATGTGCCCGAACAAACTGAAGAGGAAGTTAGATGCATTATGGGACATCGTAGTACTCGTAATGGGGGTAATCTCAAAAGTTTTTATGTATTCAGGCAAGATATCGGGCGAGCCCGGGACAAAATGCTATTAGTTAATAGATGCAGGTAAGTATAGATATTGAAATAAACTGAAACTTGACATGGCGATAGACCACGATGAGACGAATCAAACACAGCAACAAAATTTGCCCTAGTGACCTTGACCTTGGAGTTTGACCTACTTCTAAAAAACTTTAACCTTGGCCATAGCTTTTGAATGGTAAATGATAGGGCTTTCATATTTCACTTGTGCATTTCTTGTGACAATACCTTTACATGGATACCAAAAATTGTTTACCTTGGAGTTTGGCCCATTTTTGAACAACATTAAGCTTGGCCATAACTTTTGAATGGTAAATGATAGGGCTTTTATATTTCACATATGTATTCGTTGTCACAAGACCCCACCATGGATACCAAAAGTTTTGACCTTGTGACCTTGACCTTGGAGATTGACCTACTTTAAAAATAATAAATCTGGGCTATATCTCATGAACTATAGAAGCTATGGTTTTGAAATTTCGCATGCAGAATCTTTATGACCAGACCTTTTATTTGATATTATGAGTTTTGACCTATTGACCTTGACATTGACCTTTGACCTACTTTTGAACTAAAAGAGGAAGGGTTTTGATATTTCACATATAGATTCCTCATGCCAAGAATTTTCATTTGATATCATGACTTTTGACCTAGTGACCTTGACATTGACCTTTGACCTATTTTGAATTATACGAGGTAGGGTTTTGAAATTTTACATATAGATTTCTCATGACCAGTAAGTCGGCACCATTTGCCCATCGGTCTCGTTGGTTTATGTGTAGTCATTTGTGTTTTATGTTTTTCTGTGATTTGACGTTCATTGTACTACTGCGTCTCTTTCTGTGTGTGTCATTTTTGTGTTTTACAGTGGGTGTTTTGGCAGGTTGCTGTTGATGCTGCAACTAGGTGTTGATGGAGATCCCCTCCTTTCTTTTAATTTGACTTTTGACCTAAAGATGTTTACATTGACCTTAGACCTACTTTGAAACTATAAGAGGTAGAGTTTTGATATTTCACATGTAGATACCTCATGACCAGACCTTTCATTTGATATCATGACTTTTGATTAAATGACATTGACATTGACCTTTGGCCTACTTTTACACTATATGAGTTAGGGTTTTGATATTTCCCATATAGATTCTTTATGACGAGATCTTTCATTTGATATCATGACTTTTGACCAAGTGACCTTGACATTGACCTTTGACCTACTTTTAAATTATAAGAGGTAGGGTTCTGATAAGATGGATTCAGGCCTGTTTATATTTGTAAATTTCTCTTCTACTCTCCCCCTCGAGGCTCCTGCCCCCCTTCCTTCCTCCCTCCCTCCTCTCTTTCAATCAAAAGTCCTCGTGCTTAAAGGAAATACATGTATGACAATGCACTAAACCGACATACTTGCCACATTGTATATATGAGTGAATAGAAAAAGGCCTTAAAAAATTCTAAATCACACTAGCAGACATGGTTATATTAGTGTACATTACTTACCTGTTGCTTATAGACACTGTCCATTTGAATATCAGGGGGGGGGGGGGGTGGCTTGTATTTTTGTTGTCGGGTAAGATTTTTTTCGCTCCAGACGGGGTAAAATAATTTTTTCTTTGGAGCAAGGATTTTTTTTTCTATTTATAGAATTACATGCTTATAATAAATCTGTAATGAACAGGCAAATCTATATGTGTTTAGAGAAAGCATTGGTGAGCGAAGCGAGCCGGAATTTTTTAAAGATGTACTGCAGTATTATGTGCTAATAATTCAATTTAGAGGAAACAGCGAATATTGTCATTTAAGAGCAAGATTTTGCTTTCAATGAAATCTTAAGTTGGGGAGTGTCTAGGGGGGGGGGGGGGTCAAGACAAATGTTTAAATTTAAAAGTGTAAATTGGTGCAATAGTTAAGTTATTTATTATTTTTTAAACCTTGAAGCAATAGACCTATTTAGATGAGAAAATAAGGAGGGCGAAGTGAGCCTGAAACATTTAAAAAATAAATTGAAAATTGCAGTGAGCGAAGCGAGGCAGAAATTTTTCCATGTTTATAAAGCTGAATTTTGTGGTAATTTTTCAAATTGAGATTATGTACATGAATGCATAAGAGCAAGATTATTTATATTTAAAGTAATTTCCTAATTTTTTTGTTACTGTTGACCTCCAAATCATATCTCTTCCTCCCCTCTCCCGCCCCCTCCCTCCCCCTTTCCTGCCACCTTCCTCACTCCTCCTGTCCCCTTTCTCCCCCCCTCCCTTTGACCCTGTCCACCCCCTCTCCTACCTGATGCATGGGGCTGGGTTCTTTTTTTATCTTATTTTCTTTGTGTCACAAAAATGTGAAGAAGTATGAATTGGCTTGCGATGTATATATACATATATATATATAAGTTACACACACTGAGAATGGCTTTCTAATTAATATATCACACTACCCTGGCCCCTGGGTTCCATGGTATATGGTATTTAAAGGGAGTGATAGCGAGCGGAGCTCGCTGCAAAGGCCCGAAGGGCCTTTGCGAGCGAAGCTCGCATTTATGGTAACGCGTGTACGTAAGTATGGGAAAATGCACGAGCAAAAGATATACATACTTAGAGCTGAAAAAGTATGGTAACAGTACCGCGGATACGGGTAAAAGTGACTCGATTCCCTTAAACGACAGAGCAGGAGAACATACCTTGACAAATTCGCAATGGATAGAATTCTTCTATCTTATGGCGCAATAAAACTAAGTGAAACTCGCCGAATTGTTCGTCTGAAAATCAGAAATTCAGCAGCAACTAATCCGCCATCTTTATCACTAATGACGACACAACGGTACGTAACTCTGCAGTATACTTGACGTCATTATTCCTCTGTATGTGACGTCATTGTAGCAGTGCGCTCATTTTCACGTGCAAGAATGGTACACGATTGTAGTAATGGCGCAAGAAGGAACAGTAACACAAAACAGCCGCGATTTTCTAACGCTTTTCAGTGTATCATACAATTAAGATGAATATGATCGAAATAATTATTTGGTAAAGAAGAAAGATTTTATTTTTTTCAATTGATTTCAAGGTCATTAGAGAGGAAAGGGGAGGGATTTCAGACTCCCTCGCTAATGATATACGTCCGTGTAAAGTACATGGGACGGATCCAGATTTTTTTTTTTTTTTTTTTTTTTTTTGGCATTGGGAAGGGGAGGTCCAGCTTGACTGGCGGTGAGGGATTCCTGGAGTCCCAAGGTTATGATTTTGAAAAAATTTTCGATTTTGAGATCAAGGTTTTTAAGGTTTTAAAGTAAAGTAATTTTTATTTAGGGTCGAAAATTTGTACATACATAACAAATAACATGAGCTCTGTAGAGCTCTGAAACCGACTATCACAAAGTTTTACAAAATTTTTGGTTTCTTTTTCCTCCGCTCGCACATAAGGCTTTGCCTTGAATCATATTAATTGTGTAAGAAAATGATATTTTCGAAGATACGAAAGACTAGATATTGCAGAATACATGTAAAACAAGACATGACAAAACTTGTTCATTTTTAATTAGATTTTTAATCAAGAAACGTTGGAAATTTTCGTGTATTTCACAAAGTACAATATCATTCTTGATAAGCGTTAACCCAACTGTGTGACGAATTACTTGTATAAATCGCTACTATCCTAGTTAAAAAGAATACACGAAGAAAAGTGAAATACATACCTGAAATATTCTACTTTCGATTTAAGACTGGAAATCCCCTAGCGCACCTTGGGAGAGGCTCCATAAAGGGACTGTCTAAATTCCTCGTTAATTTCAACAAAGTATTAATCGCTTTAGAATATGTCATGTGACAACTTCTAAGATATATATCCATTTATGGAAATGAAGCCCTTGATTTTTTTCCAACATTAAACAAGAATATTTACTTCACAACCAGTTAAGTTTACAAGGTCCAATGATTTCTCCCTGTCAGGAAGCCGAAGAGCCGAGGGGGAGCTTGAGCTGAAATATTTAGAAAATACTGATGATATGGTATATACTAATGTATGATGAATGCATGTCAAATTATTTGTGTTTTCAAGAATTGTACTCTTCAACATAGTTCTTTATAGGACAGAATATTGTACTTTCGAAATGATATGATAGAATTTCCTCTGATAGTCTTTATTTTGAATTTTGCGAATATTAGAAAGGCAATTGCCTTATTTAAAAGGATTACTCTCTCTTTTATTATGTTATGAATTTTATCAGTCCAAATAATAGTTATAATGTGAGATTTCATTGGACCAAACATTTTTTTATCGGCAAATCTGATAAAACTGGTACTTTTCATGAACTCTAGGATATAGACCTTTTCTCAATAACGTCCCGATAAGGGGATGATGCAGTATATAGAGATAGATAGATAGGGCTACTCTTATCACTTTTGTCTTTGGCAGTGGATCCAGATACAAACATTTGGGGTAATTCATATCTGTAGACATGTGTCTCCTTTTGCGAACAAACACCTGGTTGGTCATGTGAATTGGGTGCATAAAAATGTAATTATTCCTTAATGGAGTCCATTTGCTTTATTTTCAAACTGTATAAAACTTCGAACTTTCAATTTTGGTCACAAAAGAGAAGCCATCTAACTTCGAATCGGCCAAAAAGAGCCTGGGCAACTGATGTGAGATTATAATTAACTATGATTTGTGTGACTGTGCTTGTTTATATACTAACCATTAAAGCTGACCAATCAGAAGTTTGTTCATAAGAGAAGACCCAAGTCTACAGATACAAATACCCCAAAATATTTGTATCTGGAGCTGTGCCTATTCCTTTTGCATGGTGTTTTATCCACTCAAAACAATAGAATGACGTCATTGCACAGCAGTTCATGCCATTCTCGATGTCGGACTGGTCACATGACCAAATTTCCGCTATGTTTACAGGGGGATGTGTCTTTAGATTTTTCACTGTGCCCTATGAAAAATCCGTGATTTTGTTTGCTCCCTCTTCAAATCTCGTTTTATATTTGGCTCTGAGGAGTGAGGAGCTCATTCATCAATGGTCCCTTCAATGAATTCTGGTAGTTTTATCCTTGATATAAACGTTAGATTCTAGATATAAAGCAATTTCCATACACTGTGCTCTATGATAAACACCGAGTTTATCCCCCAACTATTTTCGGAACTTCTCTGTGCTTATCTCTAATTGAGCCTTTGTGTGACATCACGCTGACATAGAGAATGGTTGGGAGTGGTATAATATCATTTCATTGTTTTTAGTGGAAAAAAATACTATTGTGAAGTGCATATAATGCAAAATTACCTACAACACGTAAGTAAATGACGAGGGGCAACTTTACAATGTCAACACGCGCCCAAGTCACATAACCTTGAAATTGAATATAGGAACGTCTGTCCAAGTCCAGGGTCAATCAGCAACTGATTTGTACGTTTAATTACTCAGGTTTCAAGGTAGTTTGACCACCTATCAGTATTGTCGCATTGATTGTATTAGTTACCTACAGGTGTAATTTATATGCCTGAGATCTCATCAGTGGTCTAACCCGACTATAAGTGTCATTCTACTATATTCCTCCCTGTTTTATTTTTGATGACCCCTAACTAAAAATAGAAACCTTTTTAAAATCATGGCATAAAATCAGATGATCCGACTAAATGCCATTTATACCTACCCTCCCCCTCCTATCTTAATTTAAAAGGCAGCGAATTCGCAAAGTAAGTAGGTTTTAAAATGGGAAAATTAAGCAAAAATCTAAACACTTAATAAAAGTAATTAAAAATCTTTTAAAAGTTCTCAACAAATTTCAGTCATTGGTAGAAATGTAATGTACATGTATTGAGCTGGTCAAGAGTCGCGATAAGCAATTTCTCTGACCCTTACTAGTTTAAATAAATGCTGGAATTTTCATTAGATTTTGAGTCAGCTGATATCGGCAAATCCGAGGTACGATGGTCATCTTGAGAAAGCTGAACTTCATTATATTTTTCTTTATTTTCTTTCAGTTTTGATCTCATTTCTTGTTCCTCGATTTCGTCAACAGTGGTGGCTCGAATACGATCTGAAGTATTTTCTTCTTCCTGTGTAAATTCTGATGACGTCTGATCTGGAGTTTGGTAACTTTTTCCATCAAACAAATCTTTGATTTCAGCCAGTGTTTGGTTGGCTAATAGTTTTAAATACCGCAAAGCGAGATTAAGAGTAGGAGGGTCTTCTTCCAACACTGAAAGGGCAGCTTCTTCATTGTTACATCCCTTTAAAAACGAATATACGGCAAGGGTTTGGCGGTCATTTTCATTTACATATGGATATCTGCCCATTGTCATTTCATTGATTTTATTTGCAAACTGTTCGGCTGTCTCTTCTTTGCCTTGTTTGATGTTTTGCAAATTCTGACTAAGGTGGTACAAGCGTGATATTTTTCAGATCGTTTACACCCCTCCCCCCTTCTATGAAAATTTTTGACCCGGTCAATATTTCAAAAGAATCGATAAGCTGCGAATCAAAATTAATTTTAGAACCCATCCTGAGATAACTTGCGCACGAAAATTACACGAATATAGAAAGAAAGATTGAAAGAGACAAGATCTAATTAGATACTCTGTCAGATGATCCGACTGAGTACCTAGAGTGTCCTTTGAGATGGTGAAATCAGCAGAGCCGACTTTACCGAATACATGTCGTGTCTGTAGAAAGAAAAATTAAATGCATGTACAATTTATGCGCGAATCTAAATTTCCAAAACGAAGAAAATCAAAAAAGGCGAGAAAAAGAAAAAGAAAAAATAATACGAAAATTCAATCAAAATGCACCTCACTGATGGACAAAAATAATCCCATCCTCGTTGCTAATGTTGTGAAGTGCATATAATGCAAAATTACCTACAACACGTAAGTAAATGACGAGGGGCAACTTTACAATGTCACCACGCGCCCAAGTCAAATAACCTTGAATATAGGAATGTCTGTCCAAGTGCAGGGTCAATCAGCAACTGATTTGTACTTTTAAACACTCAGGTTTCAAGGTAGTTTGACCACTTATCAGTATTGTCGCATTGATTGTATTAGCTACGTACAGGTGTAATTTATATGCCTGAGATGTCATCATTGGTCTAACCCAATTATAAGTGTCATTCTGCTACAATACCATACAAAAAACGAAATTGATACGGGACTCTTTGCTTAAAATTAAGCCAATATGTAAATAAAAACAATCCTTTTATTCCACAAGTCAAGTTAAGTAAAGTCAAGTAATATTTATTTTGAGTTGGCAATACATGTATTTACATTGTAACAAGAAACAGAAGCTCTATAGAGTTTTTTAATCAACTAGTGTCTACAAAAACATAGTAGAATTTTGATATTGGGAGAGTACCATGAAATACATTATTATCCTTTCCTTCCCCCCTCCTCTCCTCTACATGTCCAGCTATGGATTACTTGCTTGTAAGTGAATCTCTCTGATCTCTAAAGTCTAATAGAAACAGTTATTTATCTTGTTGGATTATAGCATTCCATGCAATACTTACAAAAGTGTCAACAGATGCACTTGTGTTTCACAAGCAAATTATGATTTCATTTTTTAGCTCGACTGCACTTAAGGGGGTATGAGTGTGAACCGCATTTTCAGGGAATAATAGAAATTGAAAATAATTGTCTACATATGAAAGAATATCCCTTCCTCCATCGATTGCAATATTTCATGAAAAAAAGAGTGTAGCCGTTTGTCCCCTATATACCGACAAAAAAGGGAGGTAACTCTGCACATTTTTTTCTAAAACAATGTTCCAACTTTGGACTTTACTTTAAAAATCAACATAATTCAATACGATGTAAATTTTTATCCATTCACATACCAAATGAAGTAAATTTATCATTTTCGAAAAAAATATTTTTGTTGCCATGGTAACCATGCTGGAGAAGGACATTTATTTCATCCCCTTTTTGACAGTAAAAATTGTATGAAAAGTTTAAAAACATTCATTTTCGAAGAAGTTGGCATAATAGAATTTTGATGAAATGTTTCTTTTATCGTCTAGTGATACATGCTTAAGATGAAAAAATGATTTATAGAAAAAAGAGTGTAGCCGTTTTAAAGATATTTAGCTTAGAATTCCTCTGACCAAGCCTCTGGATATGATAAATCCATTGTTTATGATTGAAAATGGGAAGTTGTTATATATCTATACATTTTATCTGAGATTTCTTATAATCTGGACTTCAGACTAAAAATTTAAGTCATATTCTTATCAATTTCTCATTCACTCACCGACAACGTAACGTGACGTAGCGCACATCGTGACGCTTACTTTAGGTAATGTTCGGCGATATTGTGTACTGTTAATCTCAGTGAATGAGAAAAAATGGATGTTTAAGATTCTTATCTGTATGCTTCTTCTGTATATCATTTCTCTCAAAATTGATTTTGCGGCATCTACACGTATCTATTTATTCATGTACATGTACATGTAGTTTTGACATTCGTACATATTGTACCAGATTTAAAAAAAAAATTAAGCAACTTTAGTAGAACAACGATACGAAGGATCTCTTAATCTCTTGATAAGTTTGCTTTGAAATAATTTATCTAAAGTTAGCTGAGGCACATTTCTAGTTTCATTTTAATAAGTGCTGGGATTAGAGGGGGGTGTTGTGTTGGTATGATAGGAAAGGTAGTAAACGCACACCCTGTCTTCTGCATTTATTTCCTGCACATGTTCTCTTCAATGATACTTCAGTAAAACAGAATAATTCCCTTTTCAACAGGGCGTACAATGGGAAATGTGTTTACGGAGTCCTTCGGATCGATTTATTTTACAACGTTCATGTACGTGATCTTTGGTCCTTTGGATAATTTGACAGTCGGTCCTCATGCTCACTTATTACAACTACTAATCAATAGGTCTCGTGATATTAATTCTGGGTAAATCATTATAACACATACCTTTTGTAAATGAAAGAAAAGTACTTTCAAGATACATGACTTTTACACGTTTTCAATATTTGAGGTAAGTTGCGTGGTCAGTAACGCCGCATCGTCAACTTGAACTATAAAATATAATAAATCTTTTGAATTTAGTTGTGTCTTTTTTATGCAAGAATAAATTTGAAGTATTAACTTACTCAATATATTCGCAATCAAATTATTCCGCTCCGTAAATATGTCATGGCGTGAAATAATATAGATAAGACAAACTGAATTACCGGACTTCTAAAGAAAAAGCACAAAGCGCTTTCATAATAATTCGCGGAAAAATATTACAACGTCATAATTCAGTATGACGTCAAATAAACTCCCGTTGATGACGTAAACTATATGCCAAGGGTAAAACAATGTCATGATAGAAGCGTATTTTAGATGTAAGCAAGGATATATATTGCTCGCCATTCGAAATGCATTGCTCTTTAATCTAGAGGTATATGCAACATTTAGTTCAGTCAGTTTTCAGAGTTTGTTTTCTTTACGACATCGATACGGTTTACGTTTGATTTGTTCACGCTCATACCCTCTTAAGTGGAAAAGAGCTATTGCAATACCCCCGGCATCGGCGTCGGCGTCGTCCGAACTAGATGATAAGGTAAATGTTAAGATTACACATTTACCTTTCCTATATTCATATTCTGTTGGTTTTTTTTTTGTTGCAAATGTTTAATTATACATCATTTAATATATCCAGATGAGGATATAGCCCCTGGGGTTGGGATTTTTAAAATTATTTCAAATGATAAGGCAAATGTTGAGATGATAAGGTAAATGTTAAGATAGCAATAAAGTCTTTAAAAGCCAATATTGAGCAAAGTATAAGTGCTACATGTACCAAACTTACATATTTGATGTATCTTTGATCAAACTTTCAAAAAATGACCTTGACCTACTTTTTTCCGCTTGAATGATTTTGCCTTTAAAAGCCAATATTGAGCAAAGTATAAGTGCTACATGTACCAACATTACATATTTGATGTATCTTTGATCAAACTTTCAAAAAATGACCTTGACCTACTTTTTTCCACTTGAATAATTTTGCCTTTAAAAGCCAATATTGAGCAAAGTATAAGTGCTACATGTACCAAACTTACATATTTGATGTATCTTTGATCAAACTTTCAAAAAATGACCTTGACCTACTTTTTCCGCTTGAATTATTTTACCTTTAAAAGCCAATATTGAGAAAAGTATAAGTGCTACATGCACCAGACTTGCATATTGGATGCATCTTGGGTTAGACTATTGAAATATGACCTTGACCTACTTTTTCCGCTTCAGTGATTTTGCTTTAAATTGGCAATATTGAGCTAACTATAAGTGCTACATGCACCAGACTTGCATATTGGATGCATCTTGGGTTTGACTATTGAAATCTGACCTTGACCTACTTTTTCTGCTTCAGTGATTTTGCTTTAAATTGCCAATATTGAGCAAACTATAAGTGGTACATGCACCAGACTTGCATATTGGATGCATCTTGGGTTAGACTATTGAAATCTGACCTTGACCTACTTATACTCATATGAGCAAAGTGTAAGTGACCTTTTGTCATAGTGTATCCTCTGTCATTGGTTCACCATAAACTAATTTTAATTTATAACTTTAAAGTTTTTATGTGACTTGATATATGTTGTTGCCTGAGAAAGGGAGTTTAAATAAATTGGCTGTCATGAGAGATATTATGCTATGCAGTCGAGCATTAGGTGACTCTGGCAACTATTTTTATATTTTTGATAAACTACATTTAGTAATTTTACATGCTCATTACCTTTTTCTAATTTTTTTTTTCAGGTACTAAATGAGTAAAAAGGAAGATGACTTCATCAAAGAAAGACAAGTTGCTTGTGGCTGCCATTGATTTTGGTACAACATTTTCTGGCTATGCCTTCTCGTTCAAGCATGACTATAAGGTTGACCCACTTAAGATTTCAGTGAACCAGAACTGGGTGGCAGGATCCAGAAGTTTGGTGTCTTTGAAGGCACCAACATGTGTACTACTGGGACCAAAAAAGGATTTTGAAGCATTTGGTTATGACGCCGAGGATCAATATTCAGAACTGGCTCTGGATGAAAACCATTTTGATCATTATTACTACAAAAGGTTTAAAATGATACTGCATGAATGCAAGGTAAAATATGAGAAAGATATCTAGTCTGATTGAAGATTAAATTTTGATTTGAAATGTAATGTAGAGAAAATTTCTAATTTAAGATGAAATAAACAAGCCAAACATGCTGACCTTGACCCCTGTACCAATTTTGGAGAAGACTTCCTTGATTGCTCATATAACTCCACTTTGTTAAGTAGCGTATTCGTCTTTCTTTATCCATAGGATATCTTGCTATTACACCCAGTGTTACCAGAACATGTAACCATCAAGATTGATATAACAAAATGAACAAAGAAAATGTCTAATCTAAAATGATTTTTTGCTATTTTTAAGATGTGTTTGTATATACATTTATCAGTATAAAGTTCCATATAGACTAGATCTATGAATTGGTGTTATCTTGTCCTAATATTTCTTCAAAATAAAGTTGACAAAATTAAGATTTTCCAATCTGAGTCACACAGACAGGAGTATGGGAATTTTTGGGAAGTACTAATATAAAAGTGAAATTACAGTTTATACAATCAAAAGTTTCAGAATTGAATGTTTAGTCAAATAATTTTCTTTTATTATGACTTTCTATGCCTACAACAATATGGCAAATAATTCGTAAATTTGCTACTTTTGAATCAGTAAATTTTCACATATTTTGGCAATAATTCCATCTAAATGTGATTGAGAAATTTTAGAGGGAAAAAAATTCTTGCCTATTGTGCATGAAAACACATGGGTCATGTGGATACATGTACAAGTAGTTGCTCATCTTAAATCTTTACTATTCATCAAGAGCATTCTACTCTTTATTCGTAGTATTCACAATTTTGTCTATGTTGCTAGTTAGTCCCCTACCGGCAACGCCGAAGGGGACTCTTAGTTTCCTCTCGGTCCGTCTGTCCATCCGTCTATCCCTCAGTCAGGAGTTATGCCCCTTGATGACTTGGAAAATTCAGTTTTTGTCAGTTTTCCGGACTTTTTTCTGCAACAGATGGAGATATTTAGATGAAATTTGATACACAGCTTGGTCTTGGATAGTTACAGAGCAAGTTTGACTTTCGTGAGGCTTGGCCTATTTTTCAAGGAGTTATGCCCCTCTATAACTTGGAAAATTAAGTTTTTGTCAGTTTTCTGGACTTTTTTTCTGCAACGGATGAAGATATTCAGATGAAATTTGATACACAGCTTGGTCTTGGATAGTTACAGAGCAAGTTTGACTTATGTCACGCTTGACCTATTTTTCGAGGAGTTATGCCCCTTTATGACTTGGAAAATTCAGTTTTTGTCAGTTTTCCAGACTTCTTTCTGCAACAAATAGAGATATTCAGGTGAAATTTGATACTCAGCTTAGTTTTGGATAGTTACAGAGCAAGTTCAACATTCGTCGCGCTTGACCTCTTTTTCGAATCGATAAAGCAGATAAAACCTCAGAACTGAGCTGCACAGACAGTAAGTTTAATTTAAACTCATATATGTTTAATTGAAGAGTAATTCATAGGCAGAGTTGCAGGACATAAATATATGCTGCCGGTAGGGGACTATATCGCTCAGCGATCATAACATTTTTTTATTCACTATACATGTTCATGTACTGTACATGACATGTACCTGTAAAGTAAAATATATTCTTTACCATGATACATTTCAATCCTGAAAATATTTCAGAAATTAACGAGGACAGTAATGGTGAAAGATGACAAAGGGAAAGAAATAGCTGCCATAGAATTATTTGCTCATGTCATACGGTACTTGAAGGATCATTTACTGAATGCCCTAGAGACGAGAGGGACAGGTGTCAGCAACAACGATATACATTGGGTCCTTACGGTACCAGCAATATGGACAGACTCGGCCAAACAGTTTATGAGAGAAGCTGCTGGCAAGGTAAGCATTATGGTATCTTCATAGGAGATCATAATGCTCATAATGAAGTCAGAACAAAAAATGTATCCTAACTTTGGAAATGCTTTAACATTGGACATAGGTTTTTGATCAAGAAGTAAGACTTAGAGGGCTTTCATATTTTCCCTGCATATTTATTATGACAAGACCTGTCCATTGGTACATGTGACATTGATCGTTGAGTCTGACTTACTTGTGAAAGCTTTTAAAATTTGGCATAATGTTTAATTGATTGGACTTTCATATTTCTTATTTGTATGCCACATGACAAGAGCCTTTTATTGATTTCAAAATGTTTGTGACATAGGCCTTGAATTTGGTATTTAGATCATCTTTCATTCCCTTCTAGTTACATCAGTATTTCACATGCATATCTTATGGTTCTCAAACTATTCGCTAGAAGAAATTCAATTTTATCTCATTTGAAGCATGTTACAGAGGAACTTTTATACAGTGAATGAGAGTAGTCATTTATTAACTATCGATGATTTTGTTTGACAGGCTGGTATCAAAAGTGAACAGTTGACGATCTGCTTGGAGCCAGAAGCTGCCTCTCTGTACTGCCAGTACCTCCCCCTTGACAAACTACAGGGAGCTGTAGGTACCGCATCATTCATGGCTTCTGGTGCTGGAACCAAATACATGATAGTAGATTTAGGAGGTATGTCATAGTAAAGATAAAATTTTTTAAAAATCATGAAAATTCAAAAGCCTGACATCCAAGGCTACTACTTAATTTTGCCGGGATAGTATAAATTGTATACTAACTACAAACTAAACAATTGGCTTGTAGAATTTTTCAATGGGCTTGTTTTTCAAAAAATGTTCATGACTGTATTTGTCTCTAAAGATTTTCTATTTCATATGGAGTAAATTAAGCTTCAGTGGTGTTCTGAAATTTTCTGGGGTTTTTTTGGTTACAAAAATGTTACCTACCATGAATTCTTCTCGTCTCCTCTTTGTGTTGAATCTCATTGTGATGGATAATGCATGGTTTATGTATGAAAGGATCTCAAATTACTCAATCACAAAAAGCATCTCAAATTATTCAACCACAGAAATGTGAGAAAAATTATTGAATTATTAAATAGTCGAACATTAAATTTCTAATGGGGATTTCTTAGTGTTCAAGCTATCCTATTGTGATGATGATTTTTATTGTGCTGTTATTATGAAAAGTCCAACTTCATTCCTATTTCAAGATAAAAATATAATACAAAGAGGTTCATGTATTATCTCGAGACACTAGAGACTTATTATTTATATCAACAAATAGACTTAGATGTATATACATTTTTCAAATTGCCTTGCAAGCATAGTAGGCTTTTGTATAATAAGCACATTTTACGTTAGCACTATGCCTTAGTTTTGTTATTCACCAAGAAGTTACAGAGGAACAATTTTAGTTGAAAATTGTATTTGTTAGGAATGCCAATTACATGTACTGATCAACAAAGGAAAAACTGCATTGAATTACTTTGATTGAAAGAATGTGAATTTCACATGTTTCAAGAATGGAGCTTGAATTCGTAGATGTTTTTGTTACCGTAGAATCATCTATCACCCACACTCCATTTTACTAATATATTTGAGATGTAACATTGTTTTTAACAATTATAGGAGGTACAGCTGACATTACTATACATCAGAAGCAGGCAGACGGAAGTCTGAAGGAGTTACACAAGCCGACAGGGGGACCATGGGGAGGTACCAGGGTAGACGAAGCATTCAATCAGCTTCTAATCAAGATTGTAAGTGGACCGTGTTTTAAAAAGTTCCAGGAGGAAAGCAAAGCTGATGCCCTTGATATACAACGAGAGTTAGAAACAAAAAAGAGAACAATCAATAAAGACTCAACAGGAAAGATTACAGTTAAAGTTCCCGTATCATTAGTCCAAGCTTTTGAAAACGAAACGAAGGAAAAAATCAAAGATGTTATTCAACAGATGCAGTATGCCGGAAAAATGACCTGGTCAGGCGATAAGCTACGCATGGATGCAGATTTATTTAGGAAATTATTTTCGTCTCCGGAAGAACTTTTGATAGACCATCTTAAGCACATAATGCAGAAGGATGGTTTGCAGGACATTTCCACTTTACTTATGGTCGGTGGATTTTCAGAATGTCCCATGATGATGAGTGCCGTGATGAGCGCTTTTCCTGACAAGAAAGTCATCGTACCCGAGGATGCAGGTTTAGCAGTATTGAAAGGGGCTGTCCTGTATGGTCATAAACCCCAGACCATCACCACTAGGAAAGCTCGATACACCTACGGTATAAATATATCACCTCCATTTGTACCAAGAGAACATTCCCCTCAAAGGAAAGTCACCATCGATGGTGTGGACCGTGTGAAAGATGTCTTCAAGAAGTATATAGAGGCAGATAATGATATAAGAGTTGGCGAGGCGGTTAGCGGTCGCCATGTCACAATTAAAAGTCGCCAGTCTGAGATGCTGCTCAAAATATATGCCAGTGAAGAAAAGGACCCAAAATATGTGACTGATAGGTCCTGTGAATATCTAGGAAAAGTTGTTGTCAAATTACCAGAAGTCGATGAAAGACTAAAAGTAGACGTTAAGATGATCTTTGGAGAGACAGAGTTAATGGTTGAGGCAAAAGAATCAAGCTCTGGGAAGGTTTATTCATCCTATTTTGATTTCCTGTGATATCATAAACATTTAGACAATTTTTATTCCCCATTACATGTGCAAATAAAAGTTGTGTGAGATAGGAGATCATGGTTTAAATGACAGCTGCATTATAATAAACATGTATTTACTAATCTATTTATGTAATGTGTCCATTTAATGGTACATATGTATACATGGCACTTGATCATCAAAACAGAGAGCCAAGATTTAGCGCTAATTTCCTCAAATTTTCCCAAATAGTATGTTTTCTCCCTTGAAATGTGAAAAAATCCCCCCCCCCTTATTAACAAGATACTTTGCTTAAAAAAAACAAAAGCAAAAGGATGTTCACATTTACATTTATGTGAGATCAGTATAGTTCTGGGAGATAAAAACAAAGACTTGAATTCCTTGCATGTAGCTGTAGTATTAATCTGTACCAGATTGGAATTTTGCTTCTGATCCTGTCCATCATTCTGAGGTACGGGCAACAATGTCTTAAGAACATGAGGAAATGCCTTGTATAATCTGTTTTCGTTCATATTTTTATGTGATATAGTAACCTTATAGATTTTGTCATTTATATGATACATGGAATCAGTATTTACTGTGATTAGTAATGAACCGTTTTTGCAGAAATGCAAAACAAGTGCTTATATGTAGAGATTTTTTTACAATTTCATATCTATTTTAATAAGTTTCTTAACCGTAAGTATGACATTTTCTCTCCTTCAAGTGCTAATTCTGTAGTTGTCATGAATTTTTTGAGAGAGAAGAAAATTATTGTGGTGGAAACCATTTGTAAAAAACAAGATTATTTTTCGCTTGAAACATGAACAGTACATGTACCATAATTATACATGTTAAAGATGTATCATAATGCAGCTGTGTATGTGATTATCATTATATTTTACTCTAAAGACTCTAAATTAATAAAATTGGCATTGAGACATGCTGATTCAAAGCTGCATGTAACCTAAAATTTATAACTTGAATCCAAAATTGCTACAATTCAAAAATTTGAATGCATGAGTGCCTTTAAAAAATTGAAAGCGTATGTTTGTAAAATCGACAAAGTTGTTATTACTTATATATTGGAACATTTTGTTCCAAATGAATGTTTCAAAGTATGAATTGCAAATACCTGTCAACTCTCCCTCTTTTGGAGGAAGACTCCCTCTTTTTGACCTCATCTCCCTCTTTGGCATTTCTCCTTCCAGGTAGACCAAAATCTCCCTCTTTTTGGCCTAATTTCCCTCTTTTGGCATTTTAACCAAAGAAAATCACTCTAATTTGCAACATTCAAAGCATGCCATGATAAATTCTGGGACAAAATGTAAGAAAAGATGTATAGAATGCAATAAACTATTGATACATGTATCATAGTTGATAAAAGTTTTTGCATTGAAATGTCAGCACAATAAAATTATTTGAAAATTGGTTTTGCACAAAATGTCACGATTCTATTAGAAATGTAGCAAAATGGGCTCATGTGCAATATCCCTCTTTTTCAAGTGCCAAGGAGGGAGATCTCCCTCTTTTTAAGATTTCAAAGTTGACAGGTAAATAAATATCTTGTATCTTGTATTATGTCATATGGAGAGGAAAGTAAAGTAAGATCAATACCCAAGAACAGTACAAGTATTGGCCTAAATGTTAAAACATAAGAACAACAATCATATATTTATTTAAGTAAATGGCAGTAAATGCATTAAGTCAAAAAGTAAGTGAATATGTGGAGCATGCATGAAAGGGTATTCTTAAAAATATAAACAAGTACAGGTTGTATTTTTGAATATCACTGCTATTGAGTCATGTGTTTTGTAAAAATTTACCCCCCCCCCCCCCCAAAATGTGGCTTGTATGATACCTCTTCAAAAGCAAACAAGAATCTTTTAGATGTTCTGTTTCAATCCTGTATCATTTGTATCGATTGTCATCAGTGCTATTTTGATAACAGAATGCAATGTTTTTGATGCCAATAAATTTACAAGAACCTGTTTGATAGTTATCTATTTCATACTTTTTTGTATATATTAGTATAATTGACCCTTCCGATTGCGGGAAAATAATGCAAAATTTCGTGATGTCGACGTCACAATGCTTTTACCTCGGACAAACAAGCTTCGAACCTTGGTCAAACATCGAAATTGCATTGTGACGTCATGGAATTTCTCAAATTTTTCCCCCGTTTGGAAGGGTCAATTACAGTCAGTACATGTAGATGGAAAGCACCTCATACAAATCTGTAAAATGATAATCCCGGGTATGTCTGTCATTCAAAAATCAGTGAACCAAGGGCTTGCAAACACACGAAAAACAAAAATAGAACAGAATAGAAATCAACCTATGGTAACTGATGTATTGAGTGATACAAAGTTCCACGAAAAACAGTGAATTGATCATGGGGCTGAACTCATTCAGTTTGTCAGTGTCATCTGTAACTCTTCAAAACAAACCACTCTATAAACTCTATAAATTTAGCTTGAAATCTGGATGGATTGCAGAAAAAAAGAAAGATAGAATGAAACGAAACTCTGATGCTTTTTTTAAGAAGTCCCCTTTTGGATGAATAGAAGACTATTATTTCAACACTGTTAGGATAAAATAATAATTTTTTTGTTGAAATGAGTAAGATCTTGGACAGATGCATTGATGGCGACTCAATAGTAGTTGAACTTTAGGTAAAGTCTCTGGTAATTTATGTCACAAAATATTAATTTTGTTTTACCCGGTAGTTATATATGAGTGCATACAGATGTCGGCAATTTTGGAAAAAAGCCCAAGATATCTTTATAGAAATCAAAGAAATGATAGGATGGGGTGGTCAGAAATCTCCCATCTTTTTTGAGTCCACAAAGTGATTATTAATTTTTTCCGATATTTTAATTTTTAAATAGGCCTATAGTCTCAAACATTTATAAACCAGACCCCATGACCCGTTACAACTTGTGTATTTTATATCGAGCAACATTGCACACATCATAGAGAAAGGTGTACATATATTTGGAGCAAGGATTTATAAATTCTTGCTTCAAGGCTTTTTAAGTCGATTCTGCTTTCATCGCCAGCTCTGTGTTACTAATGGCGATATAGGGTTTCATTTACAATTGTAATTAAAAAAAAACTATTAGTACACTCATGCAACTCCTATCAAAATACAACTCCTATACAGTTATCATCGTATTATAAAGAAATGGCAGAAATTTTGCTTTTAAAGTTTAAAGCCCCAAGTTTACAAATAGTGCACATGTAAGGATGTTTATCTTCCTCTACAGCTTTAACGGTGAACGAGTTTATATGTCTATAATTCGACGGATATTTACTTAAAATGATCTACTTTCGTTTTGATAAACTTTTGAATCTACGCAGATAAATCGAGGTAAGCCTGGTTGCATGATCATTGACTGATAAGTTGCTACTGGAAATGAATGTAAAAACATATAAGAAATTGTGCAGGTTTCAATGACACTGTACTGAAGTTAAGTATAAAGAGAACAAGGTACCCATCTGATATGTCCTTCGAGCAAAATTGACAGCTTTATTAAAATAATTACGAGCTCATAATTATTGAAGAAAAAGAGGGATCTCCAACAACGCTTGCAGCACCCACAGCAAAACAACACATACAAAAACACAGAGCAGACACGAACAGAAAGAGACACAAAGGGACAACGAACAGCAAATCACATCATAGAAAAATCAAACACAAAAGACTACGAGACCAATGGGCAATCGGTGCCGGCTTAGGGCTGAATATTGGTGTGGTTATCCGGATTACTTGCGTACAACCCTCCCACTTTTCTCATTACCCAGAGGTCTCGAAAAACTCACCATTGTGGTGTAAAATAACATTCTCACTGTAAGATGATCATAGAAATAGACAGCATGACGCAGGGGGCCTAAAGCAACACACAAATGCATATGTAAATGGGTTCAAAACGGCGTAATACAGTCCGTGCACTTTTGGCATGCATGTTATCACTGATGAGTCCGACCGACATTCAGAATGGAAAGATGGTCGGGACCCCGTCTTCTCTAACGAACTTTGGACAGGGCTCGGCATGTCCTTTCGTCACAGTCTGAGTGCAATTCCTTAAAATGCGTTGGTACAATTAAGGTACAAATGATTGATCAAGTACATGTACCAAGCCAGGTGTCCGTCTGGTGACAGAAGGACCATATCCACGCTATGCATGTTAAGACGTTTGATGATTCTAACACAATCTCGATGGTAATTCTGTCGACCTTTCAGCCACCTTATTATGTTTATTATGTCAACATAAATTTCAGGCTGTGAAATACCCATAGTAATATTATGGGTCCGAATTTTAAAAGAAGCTGGGAATATTTTTTGTAAAACTTCCAGAAAGTCTTTATAACTAGTTTGTGAAAGCGAAAACCTTGACCGAAAAGTTTCTTGGTAATTTGTAATTAAATTTCTACTTTGAAGTAAAGTAGCAGATGGTCGTCCAAAGTCTTGGTTTATGTGTTGTGTGTTGGTTATGTTTCCTTGGCGTGAGATGGTGTTCCTTGTCCCTATTCTGTGGGTGTCTGCTCTGTGTTTTTACACGGGGTGTTTTTGGGTTTTGTTGTGGGAACTGCAACCGAATGTTGTTGGAGATCCCCTCCTTTCTTTTAAAGTTGTCACGCGCGTCACATATTGAAGTATTAAAGTGACCATTGTCGTCAAAACATAACATTGAGATCTAAATATTATGAAGCAAAGTTAATGTTCAGTGGAGATTCGGACCTAATTACAAGCAACAGAGTATATTACTTTGGGTATTTCACAACCTACCTTTCATGGTCAAATAACAAGACAAGTTCAAAGGTAAACATAATTACCAGCGAAAATGCATCATAATCATCAAACGCCTCATATACCACATCTTCGCGAGCTAATGGTAATATCTACAGCCTTGTACCAGCTTGTTCGTACAAATTGCACTATGACGGACTGCGACGACAGAACTCCATGACGGGCCCTGTCCAAACATTGTTTGAGAAGAGGGGTCCGACCACTTGTCCTCTCTGAATGTCGATCGGATTCCTTTCGCAATACTATGTACGACCATGTTACAGCTGGTACGTTCTTCGAAACCTCTGGGTAACCGGAAAAGTGAGAAGATTGCGCGCACGTAATTCGGATAACCACACCATTTGCTACTGGTGTCGGTTGGTAGGTTGGTTTATGTGTAGTCTTTTGTGTTGAATGTTTCTATTGTCTTATTGGAAACATGTAGAGATTTATGTCGTATTTGGCCTTCCTGGTCCCTTTTGCGTGTCTTGTTGAGCTTGTCTACTCAGTGAGTGTGTTTTCGCATGGGATGTTTTCTGTGGATGTTGTGATCGAGTCTTGTTGGAGATCCACTCTTTCCTTCCACCTCTAGTTATGCTTAGATAAAACGCAAAATTAGGATTTTAAATGGCGAATATTTAATCCATGGATTTGTATGTTACAAGCTTGAAGTACTGGGTGCTTGTTCCACTAACAAACTTTGCTTTATTTCAGTTATACATGTGATAAGATCAACACGAAGTGGAACACAGTTGGTTCCAATTCCCACAGTTTGCTAAATAAAAGTCCTCCAAACATAACAAATACGTTAACAATAAAGAAAAGGCTCAGCATTTTCGATTATGTCTTTCTTTTTGTCTTTTAAATTACCAGAATCGGAATTTTCTTTCTTGAATTTAGTTTTATTACATGATTAACAAAAATTTTTTGTTGCCATATTTGCTGGTGTAGGATTAAAGAAAAGTTTTCGTACAGAATAAGGAATCTTTAAGTAATGTGACTAGTTGTAAATCAAATGATTTGATAAAAAACATACAATGTACTTCAAACTTTTGGAATTTAGGTGTTCTAGTTAAGTCCTTTTGAAATTTGTAATATCTGCATTTAGGCGATAATCTTATCCATTCGCGTTTCGTTCTCTGAAGAAGAATTACTATTTCATGAGGCAAACAAGAAAAGCACCAAAATAGTTTTCAATGTGCGGTCTAAAAATCATGTTGTTTTAAATACGAGATGGGATACTGTTAATTTCAGCAAATTGTCTCACCATTAACTAATATCTGATGTAGGTCAATTGTGTCCAAAAGTTAATTTCGTACATTTTCTTTTTCTTGTAAGAAATTTTTTTTCAAGAATTTGTAAGTCTTTTGCTTGCGATTTTTTATTCTGATTTAGAATTTTATGTTTGAATCTTATTCTCTGATTGTAAATTGTTTTATAATAGATGGCATCGAAAATATCAATACGGGACCTCCAGGATCTTGCAAATAGGGTATCAAAGAATTTGCCCTTGGAAAATCACATAAGAGAGGAAGCAATTAATCAACTTAACTTTCTGAAGCAGGTACAATTTTGTTTTATCTTTTTCAATATTTGAAATATGTAAAAATGATACGGAATGATGAGGCATGGAAGATATTCATTGTCAACAAGACTACCTTTAAAAAAGGTTTCTGTAATTGCTGTAAGTGAGTCTTCTCTGATAATACCTCTCCTACTAAACTCTATTTTTCAAATTAACATCATTTATATTTCTCTGGAATATTTAAGTGATCAAATCATTGTCCAGTATTATAGGACAAAGAAAAGGTAGCATAAGTACGGGAAAAATCTCCCAAAACACATTATGTTCAATTCATGAAGTGATATTGCTGACAGGAAATCAAAAGTAAATTGAATTAAAAACTTAATTTTTTTTATTTACTAATTCATTGGGAACGGGGGTTCAGATGTTTGATGTTTTTTGATTTTGTTTTGATTTTCAGAAAACAAAACCACTTACATCATCACAAATAATTGCAACCTCGAGGGACGATTTAGATTGTTTTCGTGAATTGGAAACCATGGTGCAAATAGCTGAACAGAACGACATTCCGGGATTCAATGAAGTAAAAGTGGAATTCTACGGTCTGTTGATGCAGTATAGAAGTGCAGGACGACCTCTGTATCAGCGGACACAAGTATGACTATGTTAAATATATCGTCAGTTCTGCACTAACTTGTTTGTATGTCTACGCTCCTTCAATGCGTTTTCACATCTAGCTTTTTGAATTAGTATTATCAATCAGTGAACGAATGAATGAGTGGTTCCAAGGCAAACACAAAACCGGAAATCAGATCCAAAAATTACAATCATAAAAGGCTTACAGTTCTGTTTAATATTGAGAAAAGAAAAATCTACAAACAGGCGCGCCGTGTTAATTAGTTAAGTTTAAACATATTCAAATAACACATTCTTGAATCATGTTAAACGTCTTTCAATTCAATAGCATCATTTAATAACAGATATACATGTATATGATCTGAACATATTTTACGATTATTTCAATTTGGCTACATGAGCCCTTGGGGACTCCTGGTCCACCAGCAGTGACACTAAGCAATTGGTACAAATGTTGAACGTCTTCAAATTCAATAACATAATTTAAGAACAGATTAATTGGCTGCATAGACCAGACATACTTAACCCTTTTCAGTGATCCTCAATCTAAACAATGCAATATGGCCAGAGTGATAAAGTTATTATATCCAAAATGTACAGAAAGACGTAGCAGGATGGGTGGGATATGATGCTACAGGACCCACGTTTTAGAAATTTTGATAACAGAAATTTTCTAATGCATTGAAGAAACGATCAACCGAAGTTTATCGAACTTGGTTACATGTTGCCTGGGGAAGTAGATATATAATATAAGATGTTCAAATGTATTAGTTTTGGCTTAACACATTATTCTTTAAAATGGAGTAATGCACAAATTCATTCTTATTCACAGAATTTCACGGTGACATTGCCGGCTAAGTCATCAAAACCAAAAGCGCCTATCTTGGATAATGAAAATGAGATGAGAGAGAAGATATTAACATTGCGAGGTCACAAACCCAAATCTAGGCCAGCTTTGAATGAAGACGTATTCTCTCATGAGACGAGTCCACGAAATGTTCCATACGACGAATACATGCGATTGAAAAAATCTGAAGAAAGCTTAAAAACCCAAGTTGAAGAATTAACTACTCGGTTGGTTTTGAATTATTTTTTATGTAGAAAATGTAATTATAATTTTAAAGGGTACCGAATGCATCAGTGTTGACCAATATTTCACAGAAATGATAAGATTAAAAAATACCACAGAAGACGAATGTAAAAAGCGTTTAGCAAATTGAGGTGCAAGTAATATACACAAGTAATATACACATACAATGGCAAAATAGCAAAGAAAGAAGGGGATCTCCAACAACGCTCGATTGCAGTACCAGCAGCAAAACACACCAGTTAAAACACAGAGCAGACAAAAACAGAAAAAGACTCAAAAGGGAAAGGAACACCAACACATAACAAAGAAACATAAAACACAAAAGACCATACATAAGCCAACAATACCAATGTGCAACTGGTGCCGATTTAGGATGACCATCTGTTACGCCAGTGGCAAATGGTATGGTTATCCGGACTACTCAGCACAACCCTCAAGGTCTTGAAAAATGTACAATAGTGGTGTAAAAGTACCTCTTTACTGTAAGATTACCATGCAAACAGACTGCATAACGCATACAAACTGACAGCAAAACACAGGGGCAAAATCAACACACATATGGATATGTAAATTGATATGAAATTAGAGGGCGTAATTGAAATACAGTCCTTGCTCTGCCAGCTGTAGCGAGCCCATGCATGTTATCACCCGAAGAGTCCGATCGACATTCAGAGAGGACAGGAGGTTATGGTCATGTGATCTCTATGTTTGGACTGCAAAGATTCACTTCTTTTTTAGAAATTGTTTAATACCAGTAAAATCATCAACATGAAGTCCTCATGTATGCAATGATTTTAACGTAATGTGAAAGAGAACTTAACTTTTAAAATATTGATTATTAAAACACAAGTAGTGCATAAATTGCTGAAAGATCAAAGGGGACTTTAACAAAGATTAACCCCTTGAAAATAATTCCGTCCCCTTTAACATCAATGCAAAAGAAGTGCTATAGTCAACGTCAATAATTCTAAGGTCTTGCCCACTGCAAAGTTTGGATAAAAGACTGAATTTGCCCATCTGGAAGCAAAGAATCAAGAAGAAAACAAATCCTGACATAGAAAAGAAAAAGTTAGAATTAAGAAAAAAAAGCATCCAAAAAGACTATGCTGCGGTGACCATTGCGGAACAGAGACGCAGAGGACTATATAACAAACAACGGACAAAACGCAAAGCAACCAAACAAAGAACCAACAAACAATCTATGCAAATACACTATGGAAACACGAATGACGATATATAAAAGGAGGGACTTGAGTTGGCTTTCCTAGGCTCTATGTTATATTGAAATCGAAAAGCGAGAAGACGTTCATTTCTGTTTGAGTTCTATATCCTTAGAGCGAAATGGTTTCAATATACATCTTGACTTTTTTTCCTTTGATGAGTAGTAAATCGTTAATGAGTCACCTATAATGTTGATGTTCCTCAGTCTGTTCAATGTACATGCACCTTCATCTTTGATTTAAAAATCACTTTATCTAAATTTATTAACAGATTAAGCAGATTCGCCAGCGAAAAACTAGTCGACCAAAATCCACATATAGCTGATCTTAGTGACCAAAACAGACCAACAAAATTAGGAGAAAGATTTGGTGAATTATACGATAACGAATGGTCGGATGCGTTTGAAGAACTTAAGGATTCAGGAATAAAGCTTAAGGATGATGAAATTCTGTCAGTGCTAATGACTATTGTTAAGGTAATGCATTAATTATTTTATTTTTCATGTTTTAACAATGGGGCATTGATAGGAAGAATTCTAAAGAGAAGAAACTAGAAGATCTCCAACAACACCCAGTTGCAGCACCTACAGCAAAACCCCACAACAACCAATCCAAAACACAGAGCAGACACGCACAGAAAGAGACGCAAAAGATAAAAGGAACACCAAATCACACAAAAACATCAAACACAAATGAAAATGACTAAATGCACAGTCATATAAACCAACGATACAAATAGACATCGGTGCCGACCTCGGACGGCCATATGCTACGCCAGCAGCAGACAGTGTGGTTATCCGGATTACGTGCGCTCCACACTCCCACATTTCCGATTACCCAGAAGTCTCAAAATCGCACAATAGTGGTGTAAAATAACCTCCTCACTGTAAGATGACCATACTAACAGACAGCATGACGCAGGGGCCCAAGAAACACACATATGGATATGTAAATGGATATAAAAACAGAAAACGTACGAAAGACAGTCCGTGCTCTGCCAACTGTAGCGAGCTCATGCATGTTATCACCCGAGAAGCCCGACTGACATTCAGAGAGGACAGTTAGACGGGGCCCTGTCTTCTCTTATGAGGTTTGGACAGGGCCAGAAGAAACGAGAAGATCTCCAACAGGACTCATCTGCAGCATCCACATTAAAACACCACAACACCTAATATATCAAGGGACATAAAAGGAACAAGGGACCAAACAAAAATGCTGACGTCAAAACATCTAAACAAAAGGCTACAAATAAACCAACGAGAAGTATGTATGGATAAATAAATTCTTCACCAATACATTTGTATTTTGTTGAAACGGAGGATCATGATCATCCATTTATGGTCCAGAATTAATAATTAAATGAAAAATCAATGTTGCTGCTTATCATTTTGCAGCTTATCCATTGGATGTGTCCGGAAGTCGCTGGTCAACAGTTGGAAAGGTTAGAAAGAGCCATGGAAAGGCCTCTGACAGAGATAAAGTGGAAGGTCAGGGGACCATCTGAAGTAAGCCAGTTCGTCATAAGTAGATGTCTTATTATTGTTTCAACCTTTTTGTGGGACCAAAAGTAGTAATGCCTAGTCAAGTACAAATAATTGTACATTCTTTACATAAAATCAAAACATTTCTTTCATTTTGGAAACCTGCAGCTGCACCAATATTATTATTTAAGACAGAAAATTCGTGGTTTAAGCGCACTTTTTCTTGCGTATATTGCACACTCATTTTAATCTATTTTGATTACCTCACGCTTTTATATTTGCTAGTGTTGGTTCAGATTCCTTTAGTACAGGGTTGTCAGCACTCTTGGGGAAAAAATCCCTGACTTTTTAATGACCAATTCATGCTTTTCATTGACCGAAACCGCCAAACATTTAAATGGCCTCCTGATCTCCCCATTAGCCGTCCAATGCGCCATTTCTTTTTTTTTTTTTATTGTTTTATGTTTATTTTTCAATATTTTAATAAGGTATTCATATGAGACCTTTATCATTTAAAATTCACTTCTGATTACTTTAATTTTACCTGAAGACTGTCATAGCCATAATAATATTTTTTCAGCTCGATCTGAAATAATTTTCCCTGACTTTTCCTCGACATTTATGGATTTTCATTGTTCACTGACCAAATTCTAAAATTCCCTGACAATTCCCTGACCTTGAAAAAAGGCAATTTCCCTGACTTTTCAAGAGTGCTGGCAACCCTGTTAAGTATTGCGCCTTTAGTGACTTGGATAAGTGGAAGGGTTGTAAGCACGTAATCTAGACACTGGTCAACGCCATCACCTATTTCGGTGTTACATACACATTTACATCTTTAAAAATATATGAGTTAATTGTCCTTTATGTCATGTTCAGTCTGGTCATTTTGTGGTCAGTGCATCGTCTAGCAGATTTATCTTCTAGATACTAGTATTTAGATCTCTATATACTTGATGTTCATATATCTAATTGTACTATTAGTTCTTCGTCGAAGTGATTTTGGAGATATTTCCCTCTTCGTCTATAAAATAGATCATTATACTACTTAAAAATAAAAACACGAATAAAGTTAAATCAACCTTGTTGAATTTACAATCTTCTGGAATTGTCTTTTTCCCCAACAAAAAAGGCCGGATTTTGTCTTATTCATACCGCCACAGAGTGTTAACCTTGTTGGAAATACATGTATATTGTATGTACTACTAAGTTTGATAGGTGAAGATGATGTTGTGAGGAGTTCTGATTTTTGAAAAAAAATATTTAGCAATATAAACATATTCAAACAAAGAAGATTTTATACTTTACCCCTATTTAAATACAGATATAAAATACAGTATATATTACTTCATATGTACATAGATGCTTTCACTGACTAATTTTGTAAACCAGGATTACAACGTACATCGTCAGCCAGAGGATCCAGCTGTTTTGTCGAAAGTGGCACGGACGGCGAAAGAACTTAGGAAATCTTCTGCTCTGGCGTCGGTGCCTTCGCTTTGTGTAGTAAGTATATTTTAAAAGATAAAATGCACATTCAATACTAAGAATTCGTTAATTCATACACATGCCATAAAGTATATACATTGTACATGGTGTATATACCGGTAAGGATCTCCAACAAGACTACCTTGCAACCAAGATCATACATTTTTAACAAAAACAACAGACATCATGTTTGACGGTCATGTAACAACCAAATAAGTGAAGAGAAAGGGACAAATGATAAATTATCCTAGTTAACATAGTAGGAGACTCCAAATTGATCAGAATTACTAATATTGTAGTTCTTATGTGTTGAATCTCCATCTGGATGAGACCATGTGTCCGGTGAAAGTAATCATCTCCTGCTTGTTTGATCTGTATAATAATGGTTTATTTTTCAGCTATTCAAGGACAGTGTTTTCCGGGCTGAATTTACTTCTATAGATTATAACAAGCATCCAAATCTGGAAAAGTACATAGACGAATGTGTGAAGTGTATCTGGTTGATGTGTGTCCATGACCCACCGATGTGTCTGGTATTTCAGAAGAAGGAAAAACAAATCGACCTAGAACAATTCAGATTCTATGAGAGAAAGGGGAAACTTGTGGAGCAGTGTGTGTGGCCAGCAGTGCTTCTGTTCCATGATGGACCACTGATTAGTAAAGGATATGTCCTACCCAAGGCTTAGTGTTTGTCGATGATGATGATGATGATGATGATGATGATGATGATGATGATGATGATGATGATGCCGGAAAGGGGTGGGTGTTTAGTAAAGCCGATCCCAAATTAAGGACAGCGATTGCAGGAAATTTGCGTCTTCATTGATTTTTCCTCTTTAAATTTCTTCTCTTTTCTGTTTTGGTTGATGAATATTAAGGAGTCAACGCTAAATTTTGAGGATAACTTTATCATGCGCCAATGAATCTATTGACAATTAAGGTATCTTGTCAACCAAAATGATATATTACCTCTGAAATTAAAGAATTAGTGTGTGATATTAAAATAACACAAAAAAATGAATACATGTTATGATATTGTATAATGTTTTTTGAAAGGGCTTCCAAAGACTGTTGTAAAAATAAAATGAAATATTTCACTTCGTGTAAATTTGTTACCTTTGATGTGGCCTGCCGCCCGAGTATGCCTTTTACTCCACCTTTCAATTTCAGATCACGCACGTCCGCGCTGTCTTATGCATCTTCATGTCAGACAACTCATGCAACTATCAAAATAATGTGTACTTTGTAAAAATCATTTCAACAATTAGAAGATTAGATTTTATGCATTATAATTTTTTTTTTAATTTTGTGAATTTCAAAAAAAAAAAAAAAAAACCTCTGTGTTGCTATATATGGTGAAACCAATCTAGGATCATAGATTATATATATTCGTTCCATTAATGGCATTATCACAATAGGATGTTTCTCGAACAATTCGCATTATGGAACTCGTCCCATAATATCGTCGATCAACATATCTTTTACGTGAAATAGAACATGTATAAAATTTCAATATTGACAAGTGGTATAAATGAAGGAAAATATTTCCTATTTCCAACACGACTACATGTACGTTATTTGAAAAAAAAAATGACTGTGTCAAGTCATTGTTTCGGCACTATTGCAAATTCTCCGCAACAACAACAACAACAACAAACAACAACAAGAAATCATGAAAATTTCCTATAACTAAGAGGTATCGATCTCCCTGATGGCAAAGCTCTGTCCTTGGCATGATCTTTGGTAGAAAATTTGGGTCAAGTTTAGACTTGTGCTCTTCATAATTTCATTTTGTTTGGATTTCCTCTTTTCAACCTCGAGTATCACTGATGATACACAACTTGTTGAAATGTGCATATGGTGCACTAAACTTTTACAATAGGACATATATATTTCATTATTGGCAATTTGACAACTAGTTGGTAGAGATGATCGAAGGAAAATATTTAAAATATTCCCAACTCGACGTTACGTTATTTAAAATGACTGTGTGAAACGAAGCACTGTGACGTGAAAACAAGCACGTTGGATGAGTCGAATGCAAAAAAAATGTGCCGCCCTTTACGACCAATGTGCAGCCGATGTCGACATTGGACGGGTGAGTACATATTGCATGTAGTTATCCGGATGACCGCGTGTAGATCTACAACCCTCCCACTTACCTGGCCTGGATACACTGAGATATTTAATTTATGAACAAACAGTCGTCCGGTGGTTGACATGTATTATATACAAACAAGACAGAAATTGCAAAGCCTTTGTAACACAATTTAAACTATATGAATTGATGTCAAAAGCAAAACAAAACGGTTTTAAAGCGGCGAATACAAGATCACATTAGTGATGACATATTTTCATTCAAGGACAATATAACATCTCAGTTATGTTTTTGCAATACACAATACGTCTATGGTTAGTGATTTTTAACAAATATTCCCAGTAAATGCAAAAATTGCATAGTGTAAAATCTGGATTGGATTGGATTGGACGGTTGGATTGGACTGACAAATTGGATTGGATTATTGGATTGGACGAACATTTCAAAAACTTTGCTCATTCAATTATCTTGCTTTTGAATGTTATCTAACTAAGAACAAATAATGGTAAGACGGAGTGTCATAGAAAGTTAAGTTTCTTTTGCCGATCGACTTCTTACATGATACAAATTAAAAATACTATACAATTATTGCACAGTGATCAGGTCGATATGATGATTTATGGAGTGATAAAACCAATATCGACCGAGGCCGAAGGCCGAGGTTGATATTGGTTTTATCACTCCATAAATCATCATATCGACCGAATCATCTGTGCTATAATCGTTTTATCATATACATGAAAACTGGAGGAGAAAAGGGTAACCATAATGTTTTGTTCCCTAACACTGCTCACTTTTACATTTTTTCTTTCAGATAAACATCTTGTATTCTAGTAAAATGTTTTACACTTCATCTTTCATTATTATTTTTTTCATTAAAAAATGCTGCCAAATAGCATACTCAGTCATGTCAAAACAGACAGTTTGCTGCCGACTACCGTTTTCCTCTAATACACAAAACCGGAAACGCGTCAATATGACCGATTCAATACGACGATTAATCGCATTGCACGTGACCGCGTTTTGGCCAATGGGAAAGCTTGTAAACAGTAACGTAAATTAGAGTATATGATAAAGTAAAATATGGGGTAATTAAAAGTTTTGAGTTCACCTAATGGCAGCAAAATTACATTAGTTACTTTTCTGTGTAAGCATTAAAGTAATTGAGAAGAGGACCTAACTCTTCTCTAAAAGATAGAATCTGAAAACAGGCTTCTTGAATACAACCTACAGATCAAAATAATTAATGACGGTATACCATGTATAGTACCGTGAGATTTCGCAACATGTACCATGTGTAATGTGCCCAATATTGGCGATAAGAAAAGAAATATTAGAAGCATAGGAAGTAGGTCAAGGTCATAACTCAAACGTTCATCAAAAATGCAAGCTTGGTACATATACCATTTGTACTTTGCAGATCCCTGAAACAGAAAATGAGGGTCTAGATTAAATAATGAAATATTGTTATAGTATGACAGAGATGCATCTAACATGCAAGTGTAGTGCGCAGTAATGCGGAATGGCCATTTAATGCAGAATCAGAATGGAAAAAGAAGGTCTAGGTCAAATCATAAAAAAAAATGACCAAACATCCCTCCAAAGTGCACGTTTGGTGAATATAGCAATCGCTTATATTGGCTATTCTAATATGACTTGATTCTTTTTCCCTATTACGACAACAGACGCGAGCCGGGCTATATTCTCCAATATAGGCCCTATAGCGATAAGCCACGCCTACCCATTTTCTGAAAGCAGATAAACCGGCAGGAACTGGTTTTTACCAAGAATCGAAAGGTCTAAGTTTAGTCATCATTAGACAAGGGCGGATTTAGGGGGGTTTGGGGGGGTTCGGGAAAACCCCCCCGTTTCCCAATTTTTTTTTATTTTTTTTTTTTTTTGGTAACATTAGCACTCGGAAAAAACCCTGCAAACGGAGTAATAAAAAAATTGATTAATGTCCACCAGAATTCACTATTTTGAAACAAAATTTACAAAAATTTTCTGATACATTCTATCGCATATCGATTCGATACCGTATCAATTGGCGTATTTATGGATTCGTACAGACAATCGCGAAGTTTTTGTAATGTACGTCGCAGAGGGGGTTTTCTGTTTATTTTACGAAATTTAACATTAACAAATACTATAATATGAACATGTTCAAATAATTTGTAAAACATGTACGTGATAAATACAATAAACATGAAAGGAAAGCTAACAAAATTGCTCCCTCCCCATCATGTACACCGATATATATGTACCTACATGATAGGTAGACTTCCTTAAAGTTTGGACCCCTCTGACCAAAAATGCTGTATCCGCGCATGATACAACGATCGCTAAGAAAGTGCGAGCGGTCGATTGGAAAGACTATGTGGACGTACATATATAAGTATTTAGGGAATGTCATGTTCACATCTCAAGTTTTCTTCATCTTAGATACGGTTCATCGTCTGTTGTCATCGAATCATATGCGTTATCCCATCTAAATTCAGCTCAAATACGCTCCAGAGGTCAGCAATGTGCTTCATTTTTTTTTTTAATTTTCACGGGGGACCCCCTTCAAGGGGATGGGTAACATTTTTCCATACTGTCCTCACTTGACCCTTCGGGCCTCGCAAGTCATCCCCCAAAAAGTGTCTGTGCCCCCGGACAGCTGAAGTTCTTGGTCCAACCCTTCTTTATAGACGTCCACATCGAAAACACCCTGGCTACGTCCCTGCCAGCAGTAAAGGAGAAATTATTTTATTTAGAAATCTTTATTAACCACATAGATTGAGTGGAAAAAAATGGCCTGAATATTCGAGAAGGTAAGGAGAAAATGTGCTCCAGAATGCACCATTTTATTCCATTTTTTCAAAAATTTTCCGGGGGAGGCCCCCCGGACCCCCACCTACAGGAGGGGGCAACCCCCTCCCGTACCCTCCCCCGCTCGGCACTTCGTGCCTCGAATCGACCCTTTGGGTCGATACAAAACCCCCCCACTTGCAACTCTGGATCCGCCACTGTTAGAATAGAAATAAAAAATGACAAGCCGGGCTCTATTGTCTCATAATGCCCAGCTTGTCATTTTTTATTTCTTAATTATAAACAAAATCATTCAAGAGGAAAAAGTTGGTCAGATGCAGTATCTGATGAATAGATTCAACTACGCAACCTTAGATTATTCAGATTATTCACTTTGTGAAAGTTTGGTTACTTTTTACTTCCTAATAGAGTCATTTCAGTCGAAAAATGTAGGTCAGATGCAGTATCCCAAGCAGTGTTCAACTCAAAATCCCAAAATGGATCACTTGTGCAAGTTTGGTCACTATTACATCAGTACTTTATCAGATACTGATCTACCAAACTTCTTCATCAGACACAGACGTCGGGGTATAGCATAAGCTGAATCAGCTTCGAAAAAAAAATCATTTGTTCTTTGTTAAAAAACATTCAAAAGCAAGATAATTTTTTGAAATGTTCGTCCAATCCAATAATCCAGTCCAATTTGTCAGTCCAATCCAATCGTCCAATCCACATTTTACACTATGCCAATTTTAAAAGCTTATAAGTCACCGAAATTTATCAGTCAAAGAAAGATAACTCATGGAAGATAAAAATAGATATCGTTGCTCGGATCGTATCATGTCGCATAAAAGTAGAAAAGGGTAACAAAGACAAATAGATAGCATAGGTAGGTATTATTTTTGTTCTATAGCCTTGTATATATAAGGAAGATGTTATAGGCGCAGTAGGTTATACTGTAAAGGTAAAGGTCGATCTGTGTGTACTTTCGTTTCCTTCAAGTATTTACCGCAATCAGGAAGGATAAAAGATAAAGTGTATGTGTAGCAACTTGTAACTCGGCTGGGTAAATTTGTCTTTATTTTATTCTTGAGTTAGCCTACAATAGAATTTTAGATTTTGTAATTTCTAGACTGAGCTAAAGCTGCAAGTTGGTCCCAGGACTGGTCAAGTGCAGGTGCACTCTGCTACAAAATAGGCTAAATCAACCGTTTTAACATGTTTAAAACTTAGAACTTAGATGTTTTACAATGAAACCAAAGATGTCAAGGATACTGTTACAGTTATTTCTAAACTACATTTTGTTAATCCTGATATTGCTTGTTTTAGATATTTACCCGACAACTTACTGATTTCTGAAATTTGTAGCCATGGCAACTGGTCCACCTCCAAAGCCGTCAACATGTTCAAGACTTTTCGTTGCTGCCATAGATTTTGGAACGACCTATTCAGGTTATGCGTTCTCATCGAAGGCAGAATGGATGAAAGTGCAGACAAATGTATGGACAGGATCAAACCAGATGTCGGCTAAAACACCCACTGCATTACTGCTGAATCCAAACAAATCATTCAATTCGTTTGGTTATGATGCAGAAAATAAGTTCACAGAGCTGGCAGAGGAAGGGGACGATCATATGGAGTATTATTATTTCCATAGGTTCAAAATGTTACTACACAACTGCAAAGTTAGTATATTATTGTGTATAATGTTAAATGTACATTGTAGTGTGTACTGCATGGGTATACATTGAATTCAGTTTTTAAGTCACTGTATGCAACATCCCCTCCTCCCCCCCTTAACATTCCTCCAATGGAGTAGCAAGACATTAAATTTATCAATGGTACATATTTTCTAACTTTCTGTGACAAAATTTGTTCATGGTACATCCATGCAATCACTAAGATACATTTCAATGTTGCTCATTTGTTCATGATGAAGTGGTTTCACATGATCACCTTGAGCTGAAATCAAATTATCAAGGTCATATGCAAGTTCAGTTTCTATTCAGTGTTCTATGAATAAAAGTATGTTTAGATTTTGTTCAGCAATATATATCTTCCGAACTCTTCTATTGTTTTAGTATATTTTTCATGTGTTAATCATGCATGATCAATTAAGGTTTAATTATCAAGGTCAAGGTCACTGTACAATGTATTTTTATTGTCTTTTAATATAAGATGAACATTGAGATATTTGTAACGACATGAAAATATATTTATTTTCAGACCTTACATAGGAATATTTGCATCAAAGATGAGACAGGTAAAGAATTAGAGGCTCACAAGGTGTTCACACATTCCATCAAGTATTTAGTGGACCACTTATTCAATCGTCTTAGGGATGCGGTGCCGGACACCACGCTTGATGACATACACTTTGTATTGACTGTACCAGCCATATGGGAAGATCCTGCCAAACAGTTTATGAGAGAGGCCGCTACAGCAGTATGTACATGTAGAATTTGATCGTATAATACAGATAACTTTTGAGATACTCGACATGCTCTTTGTATTATTTTTGTATGCATGAATGAGTTGGGTTTTTTTTGTGAATTCACTTGATGTTATTCAGCATGCTCAGAAAGGCACATGCTTGATGACATCTTACCTTCTACAGTTGATACAATGTATGCTGATCTTTTTATAAGCATTTTTTCTAAAATAACTTGATAAGATTAGATACAAGAAAATAATAGATCTATCACCATGCAGGTGTAATCATTGGCAAAGAGCCAGGGATTAGCTTGTACCATTACATGTCATTAACATATTGGGCATATTCCAGGCTCCAAGGGTGGCAATGATGAAACCTTGTGATTTGAAATTTGTTATTTTTCTGTTAAAGTCTCTCAATTCTCTCTGTAGATGAAAACGGTGCAAAATATATTATTTTGTGATTTTCTGTCATATTTTTATTTAGACACACAATCTCATTCACACTTGTATCTTATCAAACACCCCTCTATATATATACATGTATAATGCTTTAAAGGCAAATAAATTGGCAGTTATTATACATGTAATTAGAATTAAGAGAACTATGTGAACATGGAAGAAATGTTACTCAATACATCCTTGATAAATGATTTAGAGCTGTTTTTATATCCTGTATAATATGAATTTTTCACTAACTTTTTCTACAGGCTGGTATCAATGCCAATGCATTATCCATAGCCCTAGAACCTGAAGCAGCTTCAATATACTGCCAGCATATACCAACAGAAATACAATTTGACGGTAATTCGTCGTTCCTACGCAAAGCAAAATCGGGCACCAAATATGTCATCATGGATCTTGGAGGTAAGCTCTATAAAGAAGTACATGTACAAACTTTACCAGCAATTTTGAAATTAGACTTAAAATTTTTACGACTTAAAGGATAGAAATCATGATACTTTTGTCCATTTACCCTCCCATTTATCTTTCAAGAGGACTTTAATATAGCCTGGTCTTTTCTCCACTCTTCATACTCTCTTCTTATCATGTTTATTGGTATATTGCTACATGTACATGTAACATGGAAAGGAGATTTCCAATGATTCATTGACCAATATATGTTTGTCATTTCATATCCTAAACCGTAGCCACTTATTTAGTTTAAGGGTCATTGCATTTATTTTCTAAAATTCTTGTCTCTTAATATTCTTAATTGCACTATGATTTTCAACTTTAAAGATTTATAATAGAAATGGCTTTCGTAGTTCTTTTAATTGGAAATACACATACATTATGTAGTACATCATACATTTATAATTCATTACATATTTATAGGATTCTTCCTTATGAGTATGTACTATTTTTCAGGCGGCACAGCCGATATAACTGTCCATCTGCGCTCAGGGGAGGGAACTTTGGATGAGGTACGACCAGCAAGTGGCGGCCCATGGGGTGGAAAATCAGTCGATGATAACTTCTGCAAATTTCTTACAAAAGTTGTAGGGGAAAAAGTTATGGAAAAACTTAGGACTGAAAACATGGAAGATTACTTAGACTTGTTTCGTGAATTCGAAAGCAAAAAACGCTGTATTCAAAGTTGTTCCTTGGGAAAAGTGCATATGAAAATTCCATTGGCTCTTCAAAGCTTGACAAAAAAGCAAATGAGTAAAACACTAGTAGATGCATTGAAGGAGTCAGATTTCTCTGACACAGTACATTTTGCAAACATGAAAATCCACATGTCAGCTGAGACATTTAAAGAGCTGTTTGTTCCAACGGCAGAGTCAATAGTTAATCATTTGAAAGAAGTGTTTGAGGACAAAAATGCAAAAGACGTAAAAATGATTTTAATGGTAGGGGGATTTTCAGAATGTGAGTTAGTACAAGCTGCAGTAAAGGAAAATTTTCCGGAAAAAAAGATTATCATTCCAGAGGATCCTGGACTTGCTGTGTTGAAGGGAGCGGTATATTTTGGTCATGTGCCAAGCACTATAGGCAGACGTGTAGCTCGATTCTCATATGGCATCCAAAGTTGGCCCGAGTTTGACTACAGGAAACACCCAGAAGAAAAACGAGTTATGATCAACCAGGTTCCCCGATGTCGGGATGTATTCTTCAGGTACGTGGCCAAGGGAGAACTGCTAGTGCCAGGCTATAGAAGATCACAGATATTCCAAGCCCTTAAACCAGAAGAGAGCTGTTTGGAGTGCGCTATATACATTTCCGACAATGTAGAACCACACTTCATCGACGAAGAGAATTGCAGACGTCTTGGTATTTTAAGAATTCCGCTACCTACCATTCATCGAGGGGCCCATCTTGAAGTGGAGGAGACAATGATTTTTGGCGAGACAGAGCTTCGTGTTCAGGCTCGTGACATTTACACCAATCAGCTTGTAGAGACTGTCCTTAATCTCCTAGGTGACGACTCCCAACAGGATCAGAACCAGGAACAGGAACAAGAACAGGAACAGGAACATAGTGATCATCACGATAGTCACTCTGATAGTGATTCCGATAGTTAAGCCTTACTGTGATGTATGTGTATATTCATTTATCATTATTTCTAGTGTTTTATCTTGTTAACTGTTGAGAATTCTTCTGTGAGAGCTTCTTATAATTTCATTTTAATTGTCATTTTTTAAATACAAAGACTATGAGAAATTTTGTTGATACGTTGACCATCTAAATTTCTCTGAAGTCTGTCTATAGCATTATTTTTGGAACAGGAGATTCTCTCAACATGCTCAAACACTAATTTCCATGTACCTGAAAACAAAGTATGATGGTGTTCTCTGAAAATTCTAAGGGCAATATTACCTTTTTACTAATTCAATATTTTTTTTTTATGTGCATGTACATGTAACTATGACTTACCCAACAGCTCCTTATCCCCAAAATAAAAAGAGATGAATGTCTGCTGTTTGAAACAATGCAGCATCTGTTACTTATTGTCTTCTTGAAAGGCAGTTGTATCACTGCAGGCATAATGCATGTATGTGCAGTGTTACCGGTAATATTAATGTTGTATTTTTAAATTTACTCATTTTCATTGAATGTATGCAAATTAGATGAATGATGCATGTATATTAGCCAAACATTGATGAAAATATCCTCCTTTAATTTTAGAATTCTTAATTCATTTCTTTTCAAATATATGTAGCCCTACATGAAGAATAAAAAGCATGAGAGAATTTGTCTTTTAATTTCTTAACTAGATGCTATCAATTTAGGAATGATAAATTTGACATATATGCAAATGTTGATTGACAGCTTTAAATAAATTCAGTGTTGCTTCATTATCATTTTCTCCTTTGCAGGGAAATCGTCTTATCAGGCGATTTTCAGGGATCTAGTTAAATTTAACGAGTCTCTTTTTATATAGGAAAAAATCAGTAGAGGTATAATAAATGAATTTAATGAAGACTTGAAATGTAAATGAATTAGATTGTATATAGTTTTATCTGTTTTACTAGGAAGTTAGCAATTTTTATGCTTGATTCTGCAGTGCATAACTACTCGATTGTAGATACAAATTTTTACATTTTAGATTTATTCAATGATGTCTTTCTTACATATGAATTATCAACTGTAAACCCCTAATAAATTTAATTCCATATTTTATATATGTGCAGTTTTTAGAAGATTTCAGAGTATGTTAATTTTCATCAATCAAGATTTTGGGTTAGTTATTCTAAAAGTATTTTATTTTGATCAAATAAGAAAAAGGATGAGGGGGGGGGGGGGTGCCTTTTCCTTGATTATGTATCTACCCTATTCAAATAAAAAAAAATGATGGAGGGATGGGATGGGGTGGGGTAGGGTAGGGGCTCTTTTCCTTATTACTTATGTATCTACCATACAGTGTATCACTCTTGTCATTCTATTCGGTTGTAAATAAAGAGGATTTCAGTATTGTTCATGTCTTGGTGACTGGATATTCAATTCACATCGGGTACATTGCGTCTTTATTTCAGACACCACAAGACACAGAATATGAGTAAAAATCACACGAACATGATCAGCAGAATTGTTAAGTTAAACTGTTGCCCTCTGAATGTATGATTTTCTTTTTAGATGAAGTACATGTACATTTATTTCTTTGTAAGTCTCATGAATGCAGACCACAGCCATTGACCAACAGATTGACCATTATTTATTGGTTAAGTGACTAGTCACTCATACTCAAAATTTGTAGGAAATATCCATCATATTGAGACTCATGATCATTGCTTGCATGTCAACACTCAGGTCAAGGTCATCTTCAAGGTCAAGGCCTTGACATTACAGCAAGTGTTATTTTTGCTCTTGAACTCTAGTATTAATCACAATGTAATGTTAATTGTGAAAGGTTGCAATGTTACATGTTGGACATGACTTATGTAACTTGCCAAATAACAGATTTTGTATAAATCATGTTTTTTGAGATTGTTAAGAGAATCGATTGATTGATGTTGCTTTTTATGTCACTAAAGTACAATGTACCTTTATGTTTAGATATATGTCATTCTAATACTATATGTGTTGATCAGATCAATATGTGTTTTACTCTTAAATAAATGTAATTTCTAGCAATGTCTGATATGTACAAATGTTCTTTTACATTGAAGCCTTTAGAAAATATTACATTATAATGATGGTTTTGTTATCCATTTACTTACCATGCTGTGCAAATGTATATTGTTTGATAACTATCAACAGAAGAAAATGAATAAATATTTTGAATGATAAAAGTGAGTGACAGAAATTATTACCTTTACAACCCCAGCCATTAAATCACAATCATTAATTTCATAGTAAAGTCAATACTTCAGTATACCATTAACCATGATGTCGACTCTGATGATGTGTCATGATTTTTAATCAAAAGGAGGTCAAGGTCACTTGATAGTGAACATTTAGAGGTCATGACTGGATATGAACTAACTCTTTTAAAGGTCATGTCATGATTTTGACCTTAGGTATTGCATGGGTCAAAGGGGTGTAGGTGATTATAGATATTTCAATATTGAAATTGAGTACTAGTCACAGCTATACTAGTACTTGTATCTCTATGGTGGTATTCATAAACTTGTTAAACCTTTCTCGACCTTCTATATTTTCCAGCTCATGGCACTGATAGTATCAGGGATATACATTGTGACAATTTCCACAGGGTCCAGACGAGCTGCTATAATGGTGTATTCATGCATATTACATATCCTCTTATGCGCTATTAAAGAGCAAGCTCAAACAAACGACTTCCTTCTGAGAGCAAAAAATGCCAAAATCATGAACGGAGAGATTAACTAAATAACCACTTAGATTATATTTGAGAGTCACTGACTTGTCATTTCAAATTTTATTTTCCGGACAATTGATATATCAAGGAAATATAAAACACCACAAGATCTTGTTGTCCAAGATGTCGAAAGATATTTATCCCCTCGCGCAACTTTGTTGCTGAAGGGATATACATGTAGTAATACCACCATGTGTTAGTGGTTGTGTGTTGGGGGGGGGGGGGGGGAGTTTCCACAAAGCTTATGGATACTAGAGGTAAGACTTTACTATCAATCTTCATTAAACTTTTCATGTAATTATAACTTGTCCATTGTGAAAATTAAGACAATGCCTATTGGTTTTCAATAGCTAAGGTCAGGGCCACAATGGGCCATAATAGAAAAAACGTTGTGGACACTCTAGAAGTCACTGTTTACTTTCAATCTTCATCAAATTTTGCATGTAAGTTGTCCATGGTAAGAATGCAACACCTATATGTATTTTCAAGGTCAGAGGTCAAGGTCACAATGAATGGGCCATAATAAAACAACCTTGTGGACACTGTAGAGATCACAGTTTACTTCCAATCTTCATCAATTTTTGCATGTAAGTTGCCCGTGGTGAGAAGACATATACCTATTGATTTTCAAGGTCAAGGTCGCAATGAGCCCAATTAGAAAACCTTGTGAAAACTCTATAGGTCACAGTTTAATAAATTCAATCTTCATCGAACTTTGCATGTAAGTTGTTCGGTTTCATGGTAAGAAGACGACTCCAATTTAGTCTCCTATGTATTTTCAAGGTCAAAGGTCAATGTCACAATGGGCTATAATAGAAAAAAACCTTGTGGACACTGTAGAGATCACAGTTTACTTCTAATCTTCATCAGTTTTTGCATGTAAGTTTCTCATGGCGAGAAGATGACACCCTATTTATTTTCAAGGTCAAGGTCACAATGGGCCACAATAGAAAAACCTTGTGGACTTTCTAGTGGTCAAATTTATCTGCATTTAAGTTGTCCATGTTAAGAATTAAGACGACACCTATTGATTTTCAAAGTCAAAGGTCAAGATCACAATGGGCGATATTAAGCTGATTGTATGAAATAAATATTAGAAATTTTGTAGACACTCGAGGGGATGCTACTCTTTGCGTGGCTTAAGCAGTGCAAAGAGTAGACTCGTGTAAGCCACGCAAATAGTAGCATCGTGTTTTTATTAAGATTAGAACCATCCAAAACACTGAAATTTACACAATCACTAGTTTTGAGTTTTTCTTCAGGACTAAAGTGGCAGGTGTTGTTAGCAAGCAGGAGATACTTACTCTCCCAGTAATCTGATCTCGTTTCTCTTTAGGATTTAGTATTGTACTTTTTTATGCAGAATATGTTTTGTTATCCCCTCGCAATTCTGTTGAGGAGGGGATATAGCATCGTTGCCAGGAGTCTGTGTGAGTGTATGCTGTTTGTTAGTTTGTGTGGTTGTTTGTGTATCTGGATTCTTGTGAACAACATTGTAGACAAAGTAATTATAAAAGAAACATCAAAGCTTCCACACATGTTCCCCATGGGGAGATGACGAAGTCTATTGATTTTCAAGGTCAAGAGTCAAAGGTCAAGGTCACTGTGGACTTAGGCTAAAAATCCTTGTTTACAACATACTGTTACATTTGCAGAAGACAAAGCAAGCGTCACAGAAACAATGAACCTTCCCCAAATGTTTCCTATTGGGAGAGGATGAATCCTATTGATTTTCATGGTCAAGGGTAAAATGTCATTGTCACTTAATTTGTACTTTATTTTAAATCATTTCATGATTTTGTATGCCCAAAGATTATTATTCTCAGGATCTTGATTTGGGTTTTTGGGTTTGAATGCCATTCACTGATTCCTCTTGAAAGGAGTGTCACATATCAGGATTGTCTATCAGACCATATTGTAGCCGAAAAGTCGGTCCAATACTCTGCAGTTAAATAGACTTTAGTTTACACAGCTTCCTGTCTGACGGGAAAATTAATATTTGTTAATTCATTTAGCCTAATTCCTGATTTTCATACCGAACATTTTACAAATTCGCGTGTATCTGTTGGTTATCTGGAGATGATTATTTTGTGTCTCACATATAAATGTCATCTCTGAGATGAAGCTGAGAAAAGTCCACGAAAAAGGCCATGATTTGTGCATGAAATTTTCAAAATGTGTAAGTTCTAACTTCTAGATCGATCGAACACTCGCATAATCAGGGACGTATCTATATAGGCCTATAAGATAATCAGGGACGTATCTATATAGACCTATAAGATACGTCCCTGGTAACGCTCCCCTTTCTTTGGGTTCTGCCGGGCGCACTTGAACCCTCCTTTCCACCTGAAAGGTGCTTTAAAAAGGACATCATTCCCAAGCAGATTTGACGGAAATTTTTCGAAAAAAAAAAACCCCGTAGATATCGGGATCAGCAATGTTATACAAACCGAAAATAAGAAATGGTTGTGAAAAGCTGAATTTGCTTTCAACAGTTCAAAGTTTTGTACCATTTTCTGTCTTAATGGGTATGCATAAGAAGTGCACTAAATGTTAAATAGATACAAATGTATTCATGTTCTAAGAAATATCACCAAAAATTTTTGCAATCAACCATACTTCCAACCACAAGCACATGTAGCAACTGGGTATAAAAAGCCTGTATCAGTGTAATGACATAATATATCATTTGCAAGTATATCTACAGAGAATACCTATTGCTACTCTCTTAAAACCTGTGAGGGGGCATCATAAAGGATATTGACCCTCTTTCTACATGTGCCTGTTATAGAAAAATTGGCCCCTAATAGGTTACAGTAAACAGTTTTTTTCATGACGTCATCCCTTCAGTTCAGTTCAGTTCAGTTCAGTTCAGTTCAGTTTCTAGGAAATCCCTCCTTTGACTAAGGAGCACCCGAATAGGTAAAAGGATAGACCAAATAAAAAAATAGAAGATATAAAACTAAGGAGGGGGTAGGTACAGAGTAGGAAGTAGAAAGAAGGATAAAAACTTCTGTTAAAATAGATAAAAAATTATTGCTCCTAGTGTTATGGTGTACTTGTGAGTTTGTGATAACAAGAACTTATGTACATTTCGCTAAAAAAGGGATTTTAGTCTTTACATATTTACACTTATTTAAAACTTCTGAGCTTAAAAAAAAAAAAAAAAAAAAAAAAAAAAAAAAAAAAAAAAAAAAAAAAAAAAATATTATAATGGGTCTTGTATCATATTATGTAAAAGATTAATCACTTAAGAGCAGGGATAAAAATGACGACGGATTTTGAGTAAAAGGGATGCTATTTAACATAATGGGTTAAGAGGGGGGGTTTACTATATACATTGGGGTTTGCATGTTCTTTGAGATCTGTCATGTATATTTTGTATATGTTAAACATCTACTGCATGTAGTCTAGTTTAATGCTCTGATTTTCTTTGATCTTTCACAATGCAGTGCATATATAAGGTTTCGCGCAAGCCCCTCCACGGCCCTCTGGATCTGAAGATTTTTATTTTTTCTGGATGAAAATTCATTCTCGGAGCAATCAACGAGAAGTTTCACGCGCACCCTTAACCCACGCGCACCCTTAACCCAGCGTCATATAATACTATCATAAAATACATACCTATCAAAATATATATATGGTTAAAAAGAATGAATCTTACACTTTATCATGCTTACACAAGATTATACTGATAACTTTGAATAAGATGTAGAAAATGTGCTCCACAAAGGGGAAAATAGAGAAAATTTGACGGTACCGCGGGGCAAATTCTATAGCGAAAACGACATTGTTCCGTAAATATTTGGGGAATAAAATTCATATCAAAGAAAGAGTGTATCTATATCAATAAAATATAAAAGTGAATTAGGGACTAACCGTGTAGTTAAGGAGAAAACAATATGACCATCAAAAACACTGAAAATCATGATGTCCCGGTTGGCGCCCCTTACTGTGGTAGACCCCTTTAATGAGCCCCAGCTCATTGCCTATGAACACGTGTTTCAGAAAATGAAAATTTCCCATAATCTTGCAAATATCTTACAGATTTTAATGATACCTTATAATATGCCATTATTTTAATTTTCATGCATACATTATGAAGATCAAGACTCAGCTCTTATTATGAAAATAATTGACCGGGGCCAAATCAGGTTAGAGATTATGCGAAACTGTTTATTGAAACCTAAATTACGTGTGTATAAAGATCGATGGTACTCACCAGCTCTGCTCAGCATAGAGCAAGTGACCATATTTTGCCGCATTTTTCGTATATTTCCAAGAAATTTTCAAAACTTCAAGGCCAGTTCAATGATTGGTTTTTGCTAAAATTTAATTTAACTCTATTCTCGATTGAAATACTACAAAAATATTTTAATTTACTCAATTCACTGTTACCTCATAAAATGTCAAAATATTTCGTTTCCATGTTTTCGGGGGTGACCATATTTCGCCGTTTTTGTTGATTAGTATCCAATTTGCACACAGAATGGACAAAATTATGATTTTGTGTCAGGAAATCTTTTGTCACTAATACTTATAAGAAATGATGCCATATAAAATGTTTTCTTTGTTTGGTGTTCGTAAAAAAAATCGGATGTTTAGTCCAAAATTTGATATTTTCATGAATTTTCTCCTGTTTTGTATTATTTTTTGTCACAAATGAGTGCAGGTGATGTCACAATATATCAAAATATGACTGCTACGGTCATAATTAATAGTATATAGAAAAATAAATTTGACAAATAATTCTGATAACCAACGAGAAGCAAATAACCATGGAATGGCGAAATATGGTTACCGGCGAAATATGGTTCCTTAATTGCTCTACATGTATTATTCTAGTCATCACACCATTCCTGTCTTTATTCGTCTCTTTATTGCACCTGGCCCATGGGGGAGGTTATGTCTGGGTTTCCTCGCACTTTGTCTACCGCCCTTCCTAAAATAGTTTTCCCCAATCTTCCCAAACACATGTCTGCATACCCGCAAAGCTGGATCCAATAAACCGAGCGTATAAGCTCGTGCACTGTGGCGGTTGTCTCTGATTGGCTAACAGTTAAGCTCGACCTTTCATGCGCCATATCTTGGCATATCCTTACACAGTGTTAATGGTCAAGTACCCCCATTTTACTACACTGTGTTTCCAACATTGGCATAAAACTGTTTGCCATGATCCTCTTTGTGAATATAGGGCAGAGACTGTCTTATCATGCTAATGATGCTGCCATTTGACTGATTATCCTTATATGAATCCCTTGTTTATCGGGGTAAAGGCCCCATTTGACCTTTCCACGGTAGGTTGATCAGTCCCCTCTTCCTATTTATACCCCCGCAAACAAAGTTAAGGGGGGGGTATATATAGGAATCACCCTGTCCGTCTGTCTGTCCGTCCGTCCGTTTGTTCGTCTGTCTGTGTGTCCTTTTTGTCCGGTTAAGAAGTTTTGAAAGCAGATTTCTTTTACACTATTAACAGACATCGTCAAAGTTTAAAATTTTTACCAGACAATTTGTCTGGTGAAATGAAAAAAATCACCAGTCAAATTTCTATTTTACCAGACAATTCTTATTTCGGAAATATCACCTATAAATGAGCTATGTGTATATGTACTATTACCCCCCACCCCCACCCCTGTCTGCCTTAAAAGAAAACAGTTATCTGAACATGTGAAAACCCCATGCGTGGAAAAGTTTCTTGATCACTGCGATGCATATTTTTTTTTTTCAGGGGGGTTGGAGGGGCGGGGGGTTCCAGCCTGTGATTTTGAATTGAAATTAGGTAAATCAGGACAAGAAGTTTTTTTAAGCTAATTCCAGTCCCTCCCCATCGTACTTTCTAAAATAGTCTGTCTTTACTTATCTGAAAAAAAGTTTGTCTGCTCCTCTGTTCTAACTTCTAATCTTCAATAAGTTAAATATCGACGATTCAGTTATGATGCATATACACTATACAGGTAAGGTGACAAGATAGTAACTTAATCCTTCAGAACTTCCAACATGCGGTCACTCATGTGAAACGGATTAAATCTACCTGGTGGTAAGGTGAGAACTACTCACTGTAGTAATTTACGGGAAGAGGCGTCATGTATGTAAATTATTGATCACGGCTCGTCTATAAGGAAGGTGAAAAGTCACGGGAGTCGGGACACGTCCAAAGACGAGTCTGGGATATGCAGGACTTTAAGATTTTTAAAGGAATTTCAATTCTGTTAAGGCAGTATGGTGGAAATGGAGATAAAAAAAACCAGAGTTGGAACGATTTTTAACTGTTGATCGGGTTCCAAGAAACATATGTTTTCTTTGGTCTTATTTTTTCCGGACAATTTGTCCGATACATGGATTTTTTTCACTGGACAAATTCGAATCTTACCGGCTATAGCCGACAGACCGGTGACTTTGACAATGTCTGTATTAATGGTAGGCCTTTCATATTTCATACCTTAAAGAGTCATGACTTTTGACCCTGTGACCTAGTGACCTTCACCTTTACCCTGTACAACATTTTATGTTAAGATGTTTTGAAAGCTGATTTGTTTTATACTATTAATGGTAGGCCTTTCATATTTCAAACAAACATTCACCACAAAGAGTACTACATTTTGGTACCATGACTTTAGATCCTGTAACCTTGTGACCTTGACCTTCACCGTATACAACATTTTATGTTAAGAAGTTTTGAAAGCAGTTTTCTATTACACTTTTAATGGTAGGCCTTTCATATTTCATACACACATTCACCACAAAGAGAACTACATTTTGGTACCATGACCTTTGACCCTGTGACCTTGACCTTCACCCTGTACACCATTTTATAGTAAGATGTTTTGAAAGCAGATTTCTTTTATACTTTAAATGGTAGGTTTTTCATATTTCATACACACATTCACCACAAAGAGTACTACAGTTTGGTTACATGATTTTTGACCTTGTTCTTGACTTTTGGTTTTTGTTGAAGTTAGGACAGGTTTAGAAATTTTGAAAGCAGATTTCTTTCATACTATAAATGGTAGGTCTTTCATATTTCATACAAACATTCACCACAAAGAATACTACAGTTTGGTATCATGACTTTTTGACCTTGACTTTAATTGGACTTTTGTTGCAGTTTAAGTTAAAAAGATTTGAAAGCAGATTTGTTGTATACTATAAATGATAGGCTTTTCACGTTGTGTCATAAATGGTCCCATTTATAAAAAAAATGTCCCGCGGGGGGTATAATTCGTCCACTTTAGGGCAGTTCTAGTTTTTCCTCCATCTATGACATCGATTTTAATGGGCCTGTGGTCTAATTGTGCACCCGACATCTTGTATTGATATATATGATAATATAGATATAGATATAGATTAATTGAGATTTGCCAGATAAAATTTGATCTTTTAAAGTTGTTACCGACTTGTGATTACTTTACATCTGGACTTTATTCATGCATGCACGTTATGTGATTAGTTTACAAGGTAAATATTTATTGATATGCTGGAATTCTGGCTATTTCAATGCGTATTGTAACATCATGGTTGATGTATGCTGCCACAGTACTGCTGTGTTCTCATCTAAAGACAACATCTTTCTGACTCAACAACTAATTCTATTCTGAAGTTCAAGGTCATCCGAGTATACATTGTAGTACTAAAGATAAGTATGAACACTTAACCTAAGTATGGACACATATTGTCATACTGTACGTCCAAATATTACAACATCAGCACTTACAGTGAAATAATATGTTAAATCAAATTGTGAGTAGAGTATCTTTCAGGGCCTTCAGCCCTTTGATTTGTCAATTTGTAGTAATGGGCCTGCAGTCTAGCTAGTTGAGCACCTGATATTTTGTTTTGGCCTCTGACCCCAGGTTCATGGTACACCAATGTTTCACGCTTTGGTGAATTTAACAAAACAACCAGGAGAGCTTCACTCTTTTCAGAGACTTCTAGTATATGTATTGTATCAAAAATAACTTTAACTTTGTGCTTGAACCTTGATACATAATGTACTGGTAGCATGAGGGAAACATATCATTACTTCCCAAGTAGAAACAGGAAAAAATAGCAATTTTGGCAAAATCCATGGATGGGGGGTTCTGACCCACTTATCCCCCCTCTAGTTGGAAGGCTTGCTTGTTTGCTAGTTCTGTATAAAGTATACATGTACATGTAAATATATGTTAAATTTTACTTTATATGTTACAGAGTAAGAGATGGCATCTGCTTCTAGTGGAACTGCGGTGGCACCGCGTGGTAACCGACTGTTTGTGGCGGCTATTGATTTTGGAACCACATACTCTGGTTACGCATTCTCCTCCAAGGATGACTTTGAAAAGGAACCAATGAAAATAAACTCCAATGTTTGGAATGCCGGAGCCAGGAACCTTTTGTCCACAAAGTCGCCTACGGCACTTCTGCTTAATCCAGATGAGACTTTCAATTCTTTCGGATATGAAGCAGAGACGACTTATTCAGAGATTGTAGAGGATGATGACAACTATAGAGATTATTATTACTTCCATAGATTCAAAATGATGCTACATAACAACAAGGTACATCTGCAGAGAAATACATATGCAGATTTAACTTTTTGAATACATTATATCAGACTAGATAATCCATATTCAATATTCAGAAGTTTAGTTTTACTGTATTTTTTTTTTTTTTTTTTAAACTTTATTTATTTTACAACGTTTAACAAACAAGTTACACAACTTATATAAATGTCTCACGTTGGCTCAGATGTTGGCGTGAGGGGGTCCAAGGAGCAGGAGGAAACCGGAGTACCCGGAGAAAAACCCCCTGCAGAGGCCTGGGTGGGGGACCACCTGTATTTGATTAAACCATGTTCAAGTTTTATTCAATTTAGTCACTTGGTACCTTTTATTCACACCTAACATTGAAGCATTCGACTAGGAATTGTTATGCAATATTCATTGCACTACATGTTGTATTTGAAAAAAAATATTAAAAAGTTATATGTTCAGTTTCAAAATTGTGATTGCTTCACTTACATGATTTATGCTGTCAGGAAAGTTTTGTGTTGTATGAATTTTGTTTCAGTTGTCATTCATGTCCAAATCAGAATTCTATAAAATTTATAGAAGCCTCTGTCTGCAGCTGCATTTTGCCTCATCTTAAAACTTAAGCTTGTTCTGCATGATAAGTGTAGACTGAATACTTCAGCTATTACTTAAATTGAGATGTAAAATGTTTTTTTTAAAGTTTCCAATGAAAAACTCTAAAAGTGTACCAAATTTATTGAGATACTAATAACATGTAATTATATCTAGCCTCCCTATTAGGCCATTATCCCATAATGAACACAAATAAAGTACCGGTAATGAAGAAAAAACAAAGAGCAATTCTAGGTTTTAAACTTCTTGCCTCTTCTCTGATTTGATATCTTCAATTTACTCAAATATTTTGAATGTTTGCAGGTTCTGAGAAGAGATTCTAAAATCCTTGATGAGACAGATAAGCCTTTAGAAGCCATGAAAGTTTTCTCCATGTCCATCAAATTCCTGAAGGATCACTTGTTTAAGAGTATAAAAGATAAAGTGCCGGAAATCCAATCTGACGACATCCACTATGTGCTTACGGTGCCGGCAATCTGGGATGACAATGCTAAACAGTTCATGAGAGAGGCAGCTATGAAGGTTGGTGGTATTTACAACGAGGGCTTGTTTTCGCTATTTTCGAAAAACCAGAGTTACTTCCCATTTGAGACAGTATCTGACGTAGACTGATTATGACGTCATCAAATTCTATGGAAACAGTCATAAAAGTCTGGGAAGTGACAGTATAAAATCGACAGTATCGTACCATTTTCATGCCGTCACAATGGTTTCATGTCAGGTACCGTCTGTAAGGGGAAAAAACTCTGTATTCCACAAATACTCAATATCAGATGAAGTTTTGACTATTTTTAGGAAAAAAAACATTTATTCATTTTCAAATGAAAATGTTGATGCATCCCTTTTGTTTAATTTTCATCCTTTTATCTAAAGTTTATTGATTTGTACACTTTCATAAGTAGGTGTCAAAGCTATATTTAAAATTAATTTGTAGATATTTAGTGTTCATTGTTATTCATAATATAAACTTCCCTATGGAGGACTTAACTTCATTATTTATGAGTAGTTGAAAACTGAAGAGATTCTTTATTCATTTTAATATACAATGTATACATAATAGAACTTACTTTTGAGCAAACTTTTATTGTTGAGTGATACTGGCTGGCTTACTTTGTTAATGCCATCCTAGCTGACACTCACAATGTCTTGTTGTATATTTTATAGGCTGGCATTAAGAGAGAGCACCTGTCTATAGCCCTAGAGCCAGAGGCAGCATCCATACACTGCCAAAACTTACCAGTGGAAAAACAGACGGTAGGGGAGGTCTCCTTCCTAAAAGTCGTTAAATCTGGAACTAAATACATGATCGTGGACTTGGGAGGTATGTATGCCACTTACATATTGAATGCCAAAAATGCCTTCTTAAATGGCAGACTATCTAAGATTTTGATAATGTTTACAGACTTGAAGCGGTTTTGATGATATATTTAGCTTACTGCTTTTGGACAATAAGATGCCAAGCTAGCTTTCAATCTGTGCCTATTAGGAATCCATGGTGACCTCATAAAATCAAAATGTCTCATAATTTCAGTGTCTTATCTAGAAAATAGTAGAAATTTTATTTCAAAAAGTTTTTCTGTTTCTAAAATTTGACTTGACACTTCAAAGCAATTAGTATGTAAGAATTGTTCTTTGATCTTTTTTTTCAAACCATGAATTTAAATGAAAAATTTAAATATTCCAAACCAAGGAGACTTAAATTACAAATACATTAATAGTTACATGGTGATGAATTATTTCTATGCTTGAAAATGCTTGACCTTAACATGAAATTGTCCATTATAATGGCTAAAGAATTATTGGTTGTTTAGCCAAGCATATAGTCTCCATCTGCCTGTTGATCATCCATTGAGTAAAGATAATATCTTTACTATGCTTTATGATTTTGAAGTGTCCAATATTTACGACAGCATCTAGTAACTGTATCTTTACATTATAAAAACTAAAGATTTCATACTTTAAGTGGGTGAAAAGACTCAACCCATCGATTATGTTAGAAAGTGCTGGGCTCAGAAACATAAACTAAGAATAGCCCAGTTTCGAGTTACGCCGGAATACCGTTACGACTCCAGGATTAGTCACGCCGAGTCAAAAATGTTCCACTGGCGTACTTCCGGTTGCGAGGCGTGCATAACTACCATATACCAAGAAACGTCAATCGGTATTTAACTGCATTTTATCTATCACAACACACTTTTTCCTCTCGTGATGGATGTAAGAGATAACGAGTTACATTTTTATAGCTACTATGTCGCAGAATTGAAAAAAATACCTCCAAAAAGAGGCATAGGGAGGAAGCTGGACCGTCACCGTTGTAAGGCTTGTTGATATCGGAGTTGAGTACGACTTGGATTTAGACTACAGATTAGAGGTTTGAATGTTTTCATTACAAATACATTTAACTATCTATAAGTAAAATCATGGGAAAGAAAAGGTGATTGTTTCCAAATTTTTTTAATGCGTGTAAATTATTCTTACCATAAATTCCAAGAACTGAGAAAAAATAAATTAGCCAAGTCCCCCTTTTCCCAGTTCTTCTTCTTCTTCTTCTTTCCGTTTGGGCACCTAGCAACCCTCTATTGGGTTCCTTCCCTCAAAATCAAATGGCTGTCCCCTTCCATAGATATCAAACGAAATGCTGTACAGACATAAAAACAATGTAATGAAGATATTGCAGGAACTGGAAATTGACCAATTACCTTATGCTTTGTTAGTTCTCGATATATTCAAGTATCTACTTAGTAATATTAGAGCCGATACAGATATTCGCAGGAAAATTGTACAGACTGATCATCATGTTTGTAATTTAATATTTTCAGGTATTTATGAACAACATGAGACAATGAAAGTGAATACAGAGCTCTGGATTTGAAATGTAAATGTGTTGATTACCAGTTTTGCTCTGAAAATCTAAGATATCAGATTCATAAGCTTGGACCAAGTGAATAAAGTTGACTACTGGTAAGGATTCTAGTATATAGTTTTTGAAATACATATGTAACAGAAGAGGAAAAAATGGGTACCTCTTTTCCCCCTCCCAATCCCTTACCTCTCCTCCTTCTCTCCCTCCTTTTCACTCTTTCCTTACCTCCCCCTCCCATCCCCCTTCCTCCCTTCTCCTCCCCCCTTTCTCCCTCCTCCCTCCCCTTATCTCCCTCTCCCTCTTCCCATACCCCTTCCTCCCACCTCCCTTTCACCCTGTCCACCCCCTCATGAAGGGCCCCATGTAGGTATATTAATTTTATGTAAATGGTCAAACTTCCATCACTCTGATCCTCTCAGTATCACATGAGGAAAGCTTTAATAATTGCACATTTGTTACAAATTTAGAGAGCTTTTCAATTCAATATGATATCAAATGAACATCAAAATAGATCAAAGATATTTATACAGTTCTTTATAGAGATCATGTGTTTTAATACAGTCATATATTATGATACTTATGTATAATTTTTTATAAAATAGGAAGATGACTTGTCAGATGTTCCAGATACAGAATCATTTGATGTGCTTATATACCTGATGCATGTGTGTGGATTGCTGACTGTCTTACAAATTTATAAGCAGGACAATGGATACTGAGATTTCACATGGCATTGTAACCACATCAACAAAGTAAAACCCACACATTGTTCGCACCCTGATTTTATCTGTCAATTACTTAGTTATACATCTCCAGACACACAAACTAGTAAGACTGTTAACTGAATATCAAATGCTGATAACTTTATTCATATAAATGTACCAGAACAAAGATTATAGGGAAGCATGTTTTGATAATCATTATCATGTCAAATGAAAAATGTTTGCTTAAAATTTGACTAGTATATTCAAATACAGGATCAGTTGGGTATTTGTAGTACTTTGTATTCTTTAACAAAAGAGATTTATACTAGATTAATAATTATTGTCAGCAATATGATTCATAAGTACTGAAAGCACATTTATATTATGTTGCTTACTTTGTGAGAAACTTTAAGTACCATATACATTAAGTGTAATATGAGTTTGCTGTCTGATATGAAATAATTAGGTAAATGTATAATCACAGAATACAAGTGTATGTACAGTAAAGCTTAATATTTAATTGACAAATATGTACTTTTAATAATAGAAGATGGAATAGAAGTTTGCAATAGACATTAATTATATCTAATAATTTATGATATGTTGTTATTTGTTGCAAAATAAAAGGTTTTGTTTGCTACAATTAATTTTCATTTATACACGTCTTCATCCAATACTATATTACATTTGAGAAAGTAAATCAATATTTGCTTTCTGTTTTATAACGTAATTGATTTATCAACATAATATCAATGGCCTCACAGTGTTTATCTCAAGATCTTACAAAGTCAAGGAGTTTAACTAGTGACCACATGATTCTTTTGTCATATATCTGTGGATTAGATATATTACATTTCCTTGATTCCCACAACTTAGAAATTGTAAGAAATAACAGAACCAAGGAGAAATACTTGACTTGTATGTATTACATGTATGCTACAGTCTGTCCATATACTGAAAGTCTGGGACTGGGCAGTTTGATTTCTAGGAAGCTTCAATGCATTTGGATATTTTTCAATAAAAGATTTTGGTCTGAATTTTGTGAATTATTAACAAGTTTCTGAGATGGCCACACTTTAGAAGTGGTTGGAAAATCTTCTTCTTCTTCCTTCTTCCAGTAAAGTGAAGGGTCACTACTGCATCATTCTCTCACTGTGGATGCACAGTCATGTTGCTACTAAAGCAAGACTCTGGCAGAAGACGAATCAACAAATCAGCCAAGCATATTAAAAATTCTTATTCTGGTTAATATCATAGGAACTGATATCGACTTAGTTTTCTCATGGGTCCAGTTGGTTTGCTGGTGAGGATTAGTCTGATATTGCTTCTTGATTGAGCTATATCTGTTCTATTCAATCTCAGGGGATGCCATTTCTTTCATGAATATCTGTCAAAAAGTAAATATTAAAATGTACAAACAAAAAAAGTGAAATAGACAGTATTTCTGGATTGCATCAAGCTACATCTGTTAGAAAATAAAAAAAAAAATTAAGGGAAAGGTCAAAAGGGCGTAAAAAGAATTGTACCAAATGAGTGCAGAAACGGATTGCAAGGAATAAACGTTTTTAAGATAAATAAGGCAATGTCTCATAAAGTTGGATAAGGTCAGGTATATTATTAATCTCTTTTTGGGATTCTTTCAAGCAAAGTGTTCACTCTGTTGATGTTGATACTGAAATAGCTCTATGAAGTGGAAGCAGTAAACAACAGCATAGTAAACAGCCACATTGCAGAATATCAAAAGAGATTTAAATAGTACAGGTAGAAATTGACCCTTCCAATTGCAAGAAAAAAAATGCAAAATTACGTGACGTCACTATGCTTTTACCTTGGACAAACAAGCTTCGAACCTCAGTCAAACATCGAAATTGCATTATGACGTCATGGAATTTCTCAATTTTTTCCCACGTTCGGAAGGGTCAATAGCAGTAAAGAATTATTTTTGAAAAGTAGCTCAAAGGTAAAATTATTAGATCGTTGGTCCATGTACCACTATGAATCATGCCAATGTTGTCACAGATTATGATTTTGGAACAAAAAGTGCAAAGTTCGGAAAAGACATCAGTAGCTCTTAAAATCTTTGTCATTTTGAACATTTATTATCTTGGCCAGTATCTATCAGAGTACATATGTATCTGTACATGGTTAGTGATGGTATAACTGAAAAAAAAAACCAATACCTGTCTACTCTCTTTAAAGCTGTTATGATTCAACATCTCAGGATAGGGAATTACCATTTACTAAGTGTGCGTGCCCGGCCCTGGGCCTTGAACAATCCTGCCAGGCATGACAATTTTTCTCGGCAGAGCGGTTACTGGCACCTTTTACTGAAAGTCTGGGCCTTCTTTCTCGTCGAAAATACAAAAATAAACTGATCTCTGACATGTGCCCTTTCCGTCCCTCTTCAGGTTATCGAGACTACATCCTAGTGCACCAGATACAGACTGACAGAGTACAAATTCAGTGTCGATTCCTTCGTCTCCAATGTAAACTATCGTTACCGGAAGTGACACTGCGGAACATTTTTGACGTATCACGTGACTTGCGTTATAAAAGTTAGAATAAAGACGGTAATCCGGGGGAACCCGAAACAGTGCTATTGACTTAAGTTTAAATTTCAATACTCTTTTGTCGCATCATAATATCAGTAATGACTTTCAATTTTTCAAATATTTTTTTTCCTATTTCAGAGTAGAATTGAATGGATGGACTCAGCATTTCAAATTTTCACTACTTCATTATATATGATATTTTGAAAATCTGACTTGAGTCAATTCTTATATTAGTTTATGGTGCTCAGCCCTGATCTCAATCTTTACAATTATTATTTTCTCCGTCAGAATGGAGTTTTCAGTTTTTCTCCTGTACTTGAAAGTCATGCAAACAGTAGGAGTCAACAGCATTAGGCAAACTGTGAATACACATATACAATTCGTCTTTTCGAAATACAGTGTTACTTCCCATTTGTGCAGGTATCTGATGTCAACACATTGTTACGTCATCAAAATCTATGGAAACCAGCATGAAATTCAGGGAAACAGGGTTACATGTATGACGTTTTCAAAGGAATTTAATGACATCACATTGCTTTTACGTAAGATACCTGCACAAATTGAACGCAGGACTGTAAAATGGAAAAGACGAAATAAATCTACATGTTTATAATTTTAACTTTTGTACATACTGTGTCCATGCATATTGTATGCTACTTAGTAATAAACCTCTTAGATTAAAGAGATTAATTGACATTAAATACTGTAACTGTTTTCCTACATTAGGTGGCACTGCAGACATCACAGTACATCAAAGATCCGGGGACGGAAGATTGAAAGAGATAAGGCCGGCTAGTGGTGGACCATGGGGAGGTAAATCTGTAGATGACACGTTCCTTCAATTCCTTTATGACCTTGTGGGAAAAGACGTGATCAAGACTTTAAAAGAGGAAAATATGGACGATTACCTGGAATTAATGCGGGAATTTGAGACAAAGAAAAGGTCTGTAACAGTTGCAAAGCAGGGGAAAATAAGCATGACTTTTCCTGTAACGATATCAGACTTAGTCAAGAAAAGTCCGAGAGGTTCCATGGAAGCTGCTATTTCTGCTTCTAAGTATAAAGGTCAAGTGAATTGGAAAACGCAAAAGTTACAGATCAGTACCAGTCTTTTCCGTTCTTTCTTCAGTAAGACTATTGATGGTGTTATCTGTCATATTCAAGATGTTCTAAGTGACAGAAATACCCAGGACGTGGAAAACATCTTAATGGTAGGAGGGTTTTCAGAATGTGAACTTGTACAGAATGCAGTGCATGAACATTTTGGAGAGAAGAGGATTATTGTGCCAGATGAAGCTGGTCTGTCAGTGTTGAAAGGAGCCGTATTATTTGGACACATCCCTCGCGCAATAGCTATGCGTGTTTCACGTTGTACATATGGCATTCAGAGTTGGCCGGAGTTCGATCCTACCAAGCATCCACAATCCAAGAAGGTAGTAATTAATGGCGTACCCAGATGTAAGGATGTTTTCTTCAAGTATATAACAGTCGGAGAACAAGTGCGACCTGGATATGAACAGACGCAAATTTTTCAAGCACTGAAACCAGATGAGGACACGCTTGAATGCACTGTGTATGCATCAAATGAGGAGGATCCAAAATTCGTGACGGATAATACTTGCCGTAGACTCGGTACCCTGACGGTGCCCTTGCCAAGAATGCGAGCAGAGGAACCGCTTGAGATAGAGGAGACCATGGTGTTTGGTGACACTGAACTTCATGTTGTCGCTAAGGATTTGACACATAATAGAGTGTTTGAAGCTTTCTTCAATTTCCTCGACAATAATGCTGATAGTGATGCATGAGTATTGCAATACTTGATAGCGTACTATGGCTTTGTATGTGTTGAATACAGTAGAATTTGGATGTTTAAGTAAGCCTCCATGATTTTGATTGTACCTTTAAAAGTGCTAGTAAGGGCTGGATACTATGTATGTTATTTTTTAAAAAATGTACCTTATGGTCAATTTGTACATGTTTAGGCTTTGAGACAGAGATACCTATACATGTCAAAGCAATTTTTACCACTTTATTGATATGCCACATTAGATAGTCTCAGACATTGTTTACAGGAACAAACAAAAAGACAAGAATAAGAATAGCATTGAGACAGAAGTTAGGGTCTGTTAATGTCCAAATTTGAAATAAAAAGTTTTTTCCAGCCCTGAGCCATTAACATAATGCCTTTTCACTACTTTGGTGCAATTTTACTACAAATTTTTAACCTCATATCAAATTGATCCATGGATATGAGTATGTTTAGTAATCTTTAATCTTAATCTTAATCATGGTGAAAAGATAAAATTAGCAAGCTATCTATGTTTTATAGTGCTTTACATAATTACATGTATATGGACGTGGAAATTCTTGCCTTATGCTAAGCATACAAAGTATTTACCCATTTTATTACATTTTATCACTTTATTTATACATAACTATGTTGTTTAAAATGACACAGTACACATAAAATTAGCCCAGGCAGACAATCCTCAAATAGATACTTTGCATTAGATCCATCTTTTTTTTTTCATGTTCAATATATTGTTTGTTTTGTTGAAATATACCTTGTATACACTCAAGAGATCAATTTAATGTATAAGATTGATTGCATTTAATATATAGTGATTATATTATATGGTCTGAAGAATATGTGTAGTTCTCTAGTCTCTCATGTTCAAAGAATCATGTTAATTTGTTGAATATTATAATTAAAGTTATGTACATGTATGAAGGTGCAAATGTACAAATGTATATAGTCTTTATATATATATATATATATTTATATGATGTAAATCGTAAATTCTATATCTATGTAAGTGTATGAACTGTTTTAAGTGAACAAGTCATACTGATTATTGAGTAAGTTTTTATATTTAAACAAATTCACAACTTGTTGTCAGAAACAGACTTTATTACCTTTACATTTGGTACAAATACTGATCCTCAACTACATGTATGTTAGTTTTTTGTTGTTTAATGACATTGCATGGATTCGTCTGGTCAATATATAATATTGTTTTTTTTTCCAGTACATTTCATCAAACTGTAAAAGGCTCTACCAAGTTTTCATTTGTCAAAAGTTCACTTACTATACTGAATTTCGTACATGGAACAATGATAGTGATGTACGTTGTAGTACCTATTTGGGCCTCTTGACATGCATTTTTGGCATGATCATTTACATATAGATATAATGTAATTTGAATTAAGGTTTTATATCAAAAGAGATTAAACTTGAATTTTTATTCTTCAAGCTGTAATATTAAATCAAACAATTCATTTTAGAATTAAATACTGTCAGGATTGATGTAGCATTAAAGGTTTGTATTAAAAAACTACCCATAGTTACCCATGTAATTTTATAAATAGATGTAAGCTGGTAACAGAATGATGTGCATGACTTTCTTTTCTTCTAACAAGAGTACTATTAATTCTTCTGGTTTTAGGTATTTTCAAAGTGACACTCTAAGATATATGCGAGTTTTTCATTAATTTTCTTGTTACCAGTATTATGAATGAATGTAATAAATAATTTGAAAAACCTTGAAATTAGTGTTCGTTCCCTTTTATTAGAAAATTGAAATCTAATTCTGCATGTTCTTGTGCACGTGCTTTGCAAGGAGCTGTAAGAATAAAGAGTAAAATCTGTCAAAACTTAAAAAAAGAAGAAATCTCAAATTGGAGATTACTTTTATTACTTCTTTGGTTCACATCTGAGTCTGTAGTCAAAGGTGGCAAATATTTGGGTCAAAAACATATGGTCATACTACAATGTGCATGTAATTATCAGATACTTTGTTCTTCTTCCAGAACATTTTTTCTGAAGTATACCCTCCTGCCAGGCATGAAAACACATACACACATAAATTTGTACAGGAAGTCTAGAAGCATAAAAGAAAAATAGTCTGTCTTTAGATGAGGTGGATTTCTGTCTTTAAGAAAAGAAAATCACTACTATCTGCTTATTTTAATGATGATTGGTGCGTTCAGAGTACTCCAAATGGTATCATTGGTGAAAATTGGTACGTACCAATGGTAAACTTTTTACTCTGAACGTTTCTTACCAATGGTAATGATGCTTTCGATGTAACTATTGTGATTATTCTTTGTTTTGCAAACCAATGTACCAAAATTTTTAAAATGGTTACCAGAACTCTTTCTGCAGAATTTTTTATCGTTTTTTTTCTGGTGTTACATGCTAGTAACCTTTGGTACCAATGGTAAACCTATAACACCAATGGTTATCATTGAAACTACTCTGAACATGGTATCCAATATCATATAATGAGATGTAGTTCAATTTTAAATGAACTTCTGGATATTTTTGAGCGAAAAAAATTCATGTTTGTGTGGGTATGGTTTCTTTGCTATGTTCCTAAAACCTACATGCCCACGTACATAAAATGAAAGATTTTATTACTACTGACTAATGGTCATTTTCAATAGATCAGTCAAGAGAATGTTTACAAATAGTTCAATGTAAAATGTTTGATCTCCATTGTACATTGTAGTATAATCAGAAGCACAATATTTTTTGGCAATAATCATAAACTAAAGCGAAGCTTAATCTACTGCATGCATATAACAAATAAACATGCCAACATTAAAGTACACAGTAGATAAATCATATAAGTAGAATACACGATTCGTAAAAAAAATTATTGCACAATTTTGAACGGCAACATATTCCACCTATACATCAAAACCACGGGCCGATTCCGTGGGGTTGGAAGTGATGGAGGTGGGGATCAACCCCGAGCACCTTGAATATTTTAAAATCCTAGTTTCAAACTAAATAAGAATCATGCCAATCAAATCTTGAATCGTTCATTAAGGAAACAAGCTGCGCATTGTGTGGTTTAAAGAATTTGGCAAGTATACTCTTTGTGGCATTTAACATAGGTCCCATCTTCTCTTTTCTCATAGTTTTATAAACCTTCTTTGAAGATTTTATTTTTCTCATTGCTTCCTCGGGTACATCATCTAGAAAAAAGTTACAGAAATTAAATAATAAAAACAACTTTCAGAAAAAATCGAAAAAATTACGACATTTCTATTCAATGTATTTGAGGAAAATCGTGATTATCTTTTTGAAAAAAACTACAAGTATAAATAAAAACAAGATTTGAGATGCTACATTTGTATGTTAGATTCTTTAAAAAAAAAAACACAAAGGTATTTAGGAGCAATCTATATTCTTAACCATTTTAGTATGAAACTTATTTCATCATTTAAAAGAAAAATAATAGAAATACGTACTCAGTTCAAGGAATCGAAATATTTCCAACAAATATTCTCTTTCGTTTCGTTTGTAATCCTCCGTTCGTAAGATAAACATTTGCTCCCTTGGAAATACATCTAGCCAATTTTTTAAATGCACGTGATAAATACTTGCATACAAAGGTACCTGAAAGATAAACACATTGTTGAAACATTGATATGCATTAAAAAGTTCTCTCATTGGAAAATCGATTTTTCGGGGGGGGGGGGTCCTATCCCGCCGAGTCTGATTTTGATAAAAATATCTTAAAAACGGGGGAAATGTGGATTTTTGGCAATTTCCAGGGATTATCATTTGTACAACATCTTTATTAAAATGATCCTTTGTTTGTTTCTAACATTTGAAATATCTATTATTAGGTCTTTTTCTAAAGTTATGTTGTTTATGTGCTTATAGATACTTTTTTCATATTTACCCTCATGAACTCTATAATATATGGGTCGTATAAACAAGCCCGGATTGGATACTTTTTGGTACATGCTGTCAGAACCTTGATGGACTGTTTGACTTTCTCATGAAAATCCAGCGGCGATTTTCCTTCAAATTGATAGTAATGACTGTAGAGCCTGGAAATTAGAAAAAAAGATGAGGACATCTATTAAAGACACATTAGAATAATTTCAAAATTACCTGGACACTATTCTGACTATTGACAAACACCTCACTCTATGACAAACGTGACGACTTCAATTTCAGCATTACAAACTTTCCTTTTCTGAGTAGCAACATCCCTTCATCGCCTGCTTATGGCGTGTTCATATCTCAGTTGATACGCTATGCCAGAGCAAGTGCCAAATAAACGGATTTTGTTCTGAGAGCTAGGCGTCTTTCAGATAAGCTTCTCAGACAGGGATATGTTTGTGACCGACTAACATCGTCACTGAGGAAGTTCTACGGTCGATATGGGGAACTCGTCATACACTATGATGTCCCACTTTCCAGAATGGTGGATGATGTTCTGTCATAGACCATTTAAACCATCCAACCAAAGATTGTACTCTATATCTTCCAAAATGGAAGTAACCGGATATGACAGTTCTACCGAATTGAAGCGACGGGTGTTGCATGCAAGCAGGAGATGCTTACTCTTCCTGGGCACCTGGTCTCACTCTCATATCGGGAGTTCGCTTCTTTTCATATGGTGGAAGTTTTTGTTCGTTTGCTTTGGTTCCTGTTTTATCCTGATTTTGTATGCCTTCGGTTTCTGATTTTCTGGGTTATGGTCATTATCCATATTTGTCATTTGAAACATATAAGTATGGAATTTATCCACAAGAATTGACACTAAATAAGGCAAACGTTTCAAACACAGAAACAACATTTTTGGACCTAAATATCAAAATTGTAAACAGACAGATTCATACAAGTGTGTACTAGTATAACAAAAGGGATGATTTTGGATTCAACATAGTAAATACTCCCTGGCTTGCCGGTAACGTTCCCAGACTACCGTCATACGGCATTTACATATCACAGATCACCCGGTACGCTAGAACATGTACACATGTTTTGTATTTTCATAGAAGAAATTGACAAATAACCAACAAACTTTTAGGTCTAGGTTTTCGCTTTTATAAGCTAGATAAAACTTTCAGGAAATACAAAAAATTCTGTCAGTTTCTCTTAAAGGACCTATACAAGCAACATAGTGTATTACATTGGATATTTCACAGCCTGCTTTTTTTATGGTGACATAGTAAACAAAATTAGAAGGATCACAGGTAGACAGCATAACCATCGAATTGTGTTAGAATTACAAACACCTTTTATACCATGGATATGATCCTACTGCAGACGAGCACAGACGAGCATTCCGCATGGTACATGACCAATCAACAGCCTTGTACCAGCGCATGCATTCTTAAGACTTGCACTATGACTGACTTTGACATCGGGACTCCATGACGGGCTCTGCCGAAGACAGGACCCCGACCACTTGTCCTCTCAGAATGTTGGTCGGACTCCTAAGGAGATAATATGGCAAATATGGATAATGACTATATCCCAAAGGAGGGGATCTCCAACAACACCAGGTTGCAGCACCCACAGCAAAACCCAAAAACACCCAATGCAAAAACACAAAGCAGACAAGCACAGAAAGAGACACATAAGGGACAAGGAACATCAAACACAAAGGACTACATATAAATCGACGAGACCTGCTTATGGGCAACCGGTGCCGACTTGGGACGGCCATCTGTAACGGAAATAGCAGAAGGTGTGGTTATCCTGGATTACGTGCGCACAACCCTCCCACTTTTCCGATTACCCAGAGGTCTCGAAGAACGTACAATTGTGGTGTAAAACAACCTCCTCACTGTCAGATGACAACACACAAACAAGACCGCAAAACGCAGGGGTCAAAGCAACACCAATGCACAGTACGAAATCGATAATTCAGAAAATCTTAAACCGAAGACATACAAAAATCAGGATAAAACAAGAACGATAGCAAACAAACAAAAACCTCCAACCCATGAAAAGAAGCGAACTACCAATCTGTGTGTAAGACCAGTTGCCAAGGAAAACTCATCATCATCTGCTTGCATGCAAGACCCTCGCTTCAATTTGGCAGAAATGTCACATCCGGTTACTTCATTTCGGAAGATACAAATATATTCTCTGGTTGGATGGTTCAAATGGTCTAAGGCAGAATATCATCCACCATATTCTGGACAATGGGACGTCATAGTGTATGACGAGTTCCCCGTATCGACCGTAGAATTTCCTCAGTGACGATGTTAGTCGGTCACAAACGCATCCCAGACTGAAAAGCTTATCTGAAAGACGCCTAACTCTTAGAACGAAATCTGTATATTTGGTACATGTACTTGCTCTGCCATAGCGTATCAATTGTGATATGAACACGCCATAAGCAGGCGATGAAGGGATGTTTCTAGTCTGAAAAGGAAAGTATGTGATGCTGAAATTGAAGTCGTCACGCTTGTCATATAGTGAGGCGTTCATGTGATCATCAGTGTTGTGGGATAGCATTATGCGTGAGCTCGTTACAACCGGCAGATCACGGTCTGTATTTCGCACGCCTTTGTTTTTATATCCCTTTACATATTCATCTGTATGCTGCTTGTGTCCCTGCATTTGCTGTCTTGTTTGTGTGGTCATCTTACAGTGAGGAGGTTATTTTACACTATAGTTGTGCGTTCGTAGAGACATTTGGTAATCGGAAAAGAGGGAGGATTTTGCGCACGTAATCCGGATAACCACACCATTTGCTACTAACGTGGCAGATGGTTAAGTCGGCACTAATGGTATGCCTGTAATTTGAATATTGCTGCGGTTGCTGCAACCGGGTCTTGTTGGATATCCCCTCCTTTCTTTTCGAGATTGTCTAAAATGTATCTTTGTTTACGGCATTTTTATTTCGTAGATCGCTGTCGTCACTGTAACGTTGTTTTGCGCTCTTCGCTCATAATGTCCAGATGTACCAACGACGGCATACTTATAGATCTGCGACAAGACGCCATGATCGCGATCACAACAAAGAGTCAGGACATGGCACATTTGGAAACAGTGGCAAAACACCACATCCCCGTCAAGATATCGATGTGGATGTGTACTATGCCTCACCTTTCAACGGGTTCTCTGAGTACTAGGATGAGTTTTATGTTAGGCACAAGATGATAGAGAAGATCCGGAGTTGTAACTATAGGCTCCTTTGAGTTGGGATTATTCTGTTGTATGTATTTCCAATACCTGTGATCCCAAAAATCCATTGGATCTCCACTTCCTGAGAAAAATAAATTGAATTTAAAGAAATGAATAATTCATGCCCATCATTGTAAATCTAACCAGAACTATCCCGAGAGGATAGAAATAGGATGGACCCATGTTCTTCTGCAGTCTGAAGACGTAGGAGAAGAGGGGGAGGGTAATCAGACTGCATCCACTGTTATTTAACACATTCAGACCATGCTGCAAATTTATCTGTTCTTAAATGATGCTATCGATTTTGAAGACGTTTAACATCAGAATAGAAAAGATAAACTCGACAGAAACATCGACAATTCAGTACTTGCGAAAAATTAAAAAAGAAAAAAAATCAAATAGAAATACAAAATGTTGAGGAACCTCTTATTGATGGGAAAATGCGTCGTACAAAAAGGTTCTTTCAAGTCACAAAGTTGGACTTTTCTTGCGAACTAAGATCTTTTATATGAAAACAAGTAGCTAATTTTAAAGGAAGTCCATATTTTTTGCCAAATCCATATAACAATTTAATTTCATTATGAGCAATTTATATAAGTATATTCTTACCCGTTACAAAGTCTGAGTAAAGAAGGCCTGTTTCCATGGAAACTTTTAATTTTGATATCTTTTCAGTATCAAACAACCTAGTTGTCAAATTTTGAACAGTCCATGGTACTTTGGTTTCTGCAATGTAAAACTAGGAGATAGGTGGCTTTGAACGAATATCAATATATCACAAATCCATCATATTTTTGTAACATTAATTCATCTACATGTTTTATAATATTTATATTAAGATATGGCCATGGCCAAGAAAAAGCCATATACAAAACTCTGCCCCTGCCTTCAAATTCTACAAAATTAATTTTTGATTTATACGAACTTTTAAAATACCTCCTCCATGACCAAAACCACGTCTCTTTTTGTAGAACACCATTATTTGGTACTATCTGCGGATGCTTAAGCATGCGGCTATACAGATCAGTGGTTCCTGATTTACACACACCGAATATATGGAAGTATGGAAGACAGCTTAAGGTTTTCTTTCCATTAATCATTTGGTACCAACACGGATTCTTAAAATTGTCGAGAAATTTTATGGGTTTCTGGAAAAGAGAACAAATTTTCAAAGAATCTGACTCTATATCGTGCTATTTATTACGATGGCCGATACTCAAGTAACCTTGATTTTCTGGCAAATCTGGACATAGGAATTGAAGGCAAAAAGTAACCTTGAGTTAAGGTTGATTTGCCGGCAAATTGACACAAGAATCGCCGGCATATTGTAACCATCGTTTAAAAGGCGGGAAATATTATCTGCAAATCAGTTTAGTTATAATTTTATTGTAACACAAACATGATAAACAGCGTGAGTTTAAATGAAAACATTCTGGGATTCATGAGTTCAAATGAAAACATATTCTGGGATTCTTTTGCAACGCAGAAGCTACATTCCAACTCATTTCTTTGTATACTGCAGAAGAGGTTAACAATATGCCGGCGATTCTTGTGTCAATATTTGCCGGCAAATCAACTATAATTCAGGGTTACTTTTTGCCGGCAATTTTAAATCAAGATTTGTCAGCAAATCAACCTTCAGTTACGGCTACTTTTTGCCGGCAATTCTTACGTCAAGATTTGCCGGCAAATCAACCTTAACTCATGGTTCATTTTTGCCGGCAATTCTTATATCAAGATTTGCCAACAAATCAACCTTAACTCATGGTTACTTTTTTCATTCAATTCTTATGTCAAAGTCTGCCGCCAAATCAACCTTACTTATGAATACTTTTACACCTTATACATTCTATTTGTTTAGATGTTTTTGCAATAAAATGTTGAAGAAAACGTTTGTCTTTTTGGGCGATAATGGCATCCATATACTTCAATATACAAGTACGACAAACGTGACGACTTCAACTTCAAAATTACAAATTTACTGAGTAGAAACATTCCTTCATCCCCTGCCTATATATGGTGTATTTGAATAGCAATTCATGCTATATTCCAGAACACGCTCAGAGTACGTATTATGTATACATTGTGAGGATAAGGTGATTCACATAAACAAGAGCCCCAGGGGGCACAACGCTGACCTGATACCCATGCACGCTCTAATTGACATACTGACATTGAATACTGATAGTGCCACTACCAGGATTTTAGCCCACAACCTTTCTAACAAGATTTTTGCCGGATGTAGACAAGTTTTTTTTCAGACAACCTTTAAAAGTACAAACAAGAGAAAATAGTCACATTTCAAAACAACAACTTTTTTACTGATTTGAAAAGATGGATTATGCGATCCAAAGTCATATGCCCAGCTAGTATAGTTTGCAACATCAAAAATAAAATCATTTTGTAAAATTCCACATTAATGTGTAACAGAAACAGAATAAAACAATGAAATGATTTCATAAATTAAGTTTATTTATATTTGAACACCAAACCTTTCATTATTAATAGCTAGTATGCCAGAAAATAATAAAGCCTGTGTTTGTGAAACACGAATGCCCCGCGGTGGCATCTTTGTTGGTATAAACACCATTTTCTGTTAAGTATGTGAGAGGTCAGGGTCAGAGTAATGTTGGTATCAATGGAAAGATCTTGTCACAAGGAATACACATGTGAAATATGAAAGCTCTATCACCTTCCATTCAAAAGTTATGCCCAATGTAAAGTTTTTCGGACAAACAGACAGACGGACAGGCCAAAAACTATATGCCCCCGTATCTTTGATTCCGGAAGCATAAAAAACAAAGACTTTTCGGTTTTGCCTTTATTCATATCAAATTATACAGAAATCTATGAATGAGAGCTTTTGAATAGTATTGATTTCATCTTAATACATGTAAGGTACAGTCAAAATCGTGTTAATCCAATTAACACAGACAAGTTGTTAGCGGACAATATTAATTCAAGTGAGTTGTGCAGAAATTGAGCCAATTTATTTTCCAAACAGCAGTGTACGGTGTATCAAACCTCATGACCCAGTGAAGCCACTTGGACAAATTATTTTCGGTAAATATGCTGAAATGCGGCGCTTGGAAATGTATTTTTAGCATATTGAATCAATAGTAGTGATAAATTTAACTTTGAACTTGATCTTGTCTTTTATGCAATCTACAGATAGGTTTGAAAATATGCAAAATTCGGAACATTTTCGATGAGGACGCAGAGTTCCTGTAAAAAAAGTGAAATTTGCGAAAAAAGGACATGCATGACCCCCCCCCCCCCCCTTTTTCTTTACATTTTTATGCGTGCCAAAGATTCGCAATCAAAAAATAAAAAAAAGACCAATTTTACAGACTTCCGGGCATTTCAAGTCAGTCAAAATTTTTAGTGTGCACCTTTTTATTTCCTGTAGTTACCCCTACTAAAGGGGCAAGGAGGTATTGAACCAATCAAATCTGTAACACAAGATATATGGCGACTATGTTTACCATAATAAAAAAAATAAAAAAAATACCAATTTTACAGACTTCCGGGCATTTCAAGTCAGTCAAAATTTTTAGTGTGCACCTTTTTATTTCCTGTAGTTACCCCTACTAAAGGGGCAAGGAGGTATTGAACCAATCAAATCTGTAACACAAGATATATGGCGACTATGTTTACCAAAGATACAGAAATAAGACAGAGAAAATAATCAAGTACATGTATATTGGCTTTTAAAGGCAAAACCACTCAAGCAGAAAAAGTAGGTCAAGGTCATTTTATGAAAACTTGACCAAGATACATCCAATATGCAAGTTTGGTACATGTAGCAGTTATACTTTGCTCAATATTGGCTTTATAGAGCAAAATCACTCAAGCGGAAAAAGTAGGTCAAGGTCATTTTATGAAAGATTGATCAAAGATACATCCAATATGCAAGTTTGGTACATGTATCACTTATACTTTGCTCAATATTGGCTTTTAAAGGCAAAATCACTCAAGCGGAAAAAGTAGGTCAAGGTCATTTTATGAAAGTTTGATCAAAGATACATCTAATATGCAAGTTTGGAACATCTAGCACTTATACTTTGCTCAATATTGGCTTTTAAAGGCAAAATCACTCAAGCGGAAAAAGTAGGTCAAGGTCATTTTATGAAAGTTTGATCAAAGATACATCCAATATGCAAGTTTGGTACATGTAGCACTTATACTCTGCTCAATATTGACTTTTAAAAGCGAAATCACTCAAATGGAAAAAGTAGGTCAGATGCTGCATCCGATGCATGGGTCCATCTCGTCATCCAAAGATGAATCACTTGTGCAAGTTTGGTTACTGTAGCATTAGTACTTTGGTCAGATACTGAGCTACCCAAAACTTCTTATCCAAATCACTCAAGCGGAAAATGTAGGTCAGATGCTGCATCCAATGCATGGGTTCACCTCAGCATCCAAAGATGAATCACTTGTGCAAGTTTGGTTACTGTAGCATCAGTACTTTGTCAGATACTGAGCTACCCCAAACTTCTTAACCAAGTCACTCAAGCGGAAAATGTAGGTCAGATGCTGCATACGATGCATGGGTTCACCTCAGCATCAAAAGATGAATCACTTGTGCCAGTTTGGTTACTGTAGCATCAGTACTTTGTCAGATACGCGGACACGTGGGGGTTATAGCATATGCTCACTCAACTTCGTCGAGGTGAGCTAAAAATGATGGTATGTGAAGAAAGGTCTTGTCACATGGAATGCACATGTGAAATATCAAAGCCTATCACTCAGCAATCAAAAGAAATAGCCAATCTAAGATTTTTTGAAAAGTAGGTCAAATATCTAGGTCTTGGTCATGAGGTCAAAAGTTATGATATGTGTAGAAAGGCCTTGTCACAAGAAGGAATACACATATGAAATATCAAAGCTCTATCACTTACCAATCAAAAGATATAGCAAATCTTAATTTTTTTGAAAAGTAGGTCAAATATCTAGGTCAAGGTCATGAGGTCAAAATTATGGTATGTGTAGAAAGGTATTGTCAAAAGGAATACACAAGAGAAATATCAAAGCCCTATCACTTGCCAATCAATAGATATAGCCAATCTTGGTTTTTTTAAAAAGTAGGTCAAATATCTAGGTCAAGGTCATAAGGTTAAAAAATATAGTATGTGAAAAAAGGGCTTGTCACAAGAAATACACATGTGAAATATCAAAGCCCTATCACTTACCAATCAAAAGATATAGCCAATCTTAGATTTTTTGAAAAGTAGGTCAAATATCTAGGTCAAGGTCATGAGGTCAAAAATATGGTTTGCGTAGAAAGGTCTTGTCACAAAGATTACACATGTGAAATATCAAAGCCCTATCACTTGCTAATCAAGAGATATAGCCAATATTAGATTTTTAGAAAAGTAGGTCAAATATCTAGATCAAGGTCACAAGGTCAAAAATTATGATATGTGTATAAAGGTCTTGTCACAAGGAATACACATGTGAAATATCAAAGCCCTATCACTTACCAATCAAAAGTTATTTGGTGTGACACCCAAGTGTGACAGACAGACAGAGGGACGGATGGACGGACAGACTAACAACGGACAAAGTGATTCCTAAGTGTCGCTGTGCTTCGCAGACGACACAAAAAGTCAACATCTTAAAAATAAATTCAGAGTATATTTGATAGCGTATGTGGCCAAGTTAATTCGAAGTATGAAAATAAGTACACAAAGCCAAACTAGCTATAGCTTGTCTTATTTAAAAAATCATTAAAAATCTAAAAGTTGATATTTTGACAAAATTCTTTCACAGTTTCATTTCTAGCGATAAATATAAAAAGAAAAAGAAAAAAAAAAACTGAAAAAGGGAAAAAAATTGTTGGGGTCCCGCCGGGGTTTGAAGCTACTCCCCATGGGTCCATTTGGCATGGAAAACATACATTATACCAATGTACAATCTTAAAAAATATTCCTTAAAAATCCAAAAGTGGATATCTTGACAAAATTCTTTCACTTGTAGGGTACCATGCATGAGTACCTCATACCTACAAATTGTCATGACAATCTGAAGAGTGGTTATAGAAAAGAAGCAGAAAATGTATGAAAATCAACCCCCCCTTCCTTTTTACATAAGAAAAAAATTCATAAAAAATCAAAAAAATAAATTTTAAGCATAAAATACATATCAAAGCATTAAGTAAGTTTTAAAAATATGATAAATATGTAGTAAATGAGTGTGTAAAATCATACACTTATTGAGTTATTTAAAGAAATAGTGCAAAAATGTGCATTTCTGACAAAGTCCGAAAAGACGTCAAAAACGCGTCAAAAATTTAACTTCGAAGTGGAACCAAAAATAACAACACTTCTTAAGACATCTCTCTAGATCATCCTGATGCTTTCGGTTTGTCGATACATGCTTCGGTTCTGAAAAAGAAGTTTGTCAAAGGAGGGTACCCCCCGTGACCTACTTTTGGCTGTGGTGGCGCCACCTGTTGACAGATCCGGACGAAAAACAACAACACTTGTAGGGGACCATGAGTACTTCATACTAAGTTTCATCAAAATCCCTTCAGCCGTTCTGGAGAAGAAGTTTAAAATGTGAAAAGTTTACGACGACGACGGACGACGACGGACGACGACGACGACGACGACGGACGACGGACGACGGACGCAACACTATGACAATAGCTCACTTGAGCCTATGGCTCAGGTGAGCTAAAAAGACTCAATCAAGGGACTGAAATTGTCACTGTAACTTTTTTGGACGTCACAATGAAATATAAAACACGATATCATTTCGTTGTCCAGAAGTTAGAACCATCCAACACCTCGAATTCGACACATTCACTGGTTTGGAATTTCTCTGAATTGCTAAAATTACTTATTTATCTAGCAAGCAATAAATGCTCACTCTTCCCAAACGCCTGATTTAATCTCCATATGGGATTCAATTTGGCTCCTTTACAGAGTACTTTACTTATTTTGTATCTTTCATGATTCTATATACCTATTTATTTCTTTTTCTTTTTTGGATCCCGATTTGGGATTCATTAACTTCCATTTGAGACTTTCATTCACAGATCTTACTAATCGGAGTCATTAAGCGTGAATTTGGTAAAACGTGCATCTCTGCTCATTAAAAATCATCAAAAAGGATATCAATGAGGTAAGGTATATGGAATTATTGTCAAATTGAAATATATGTCCTATTACAAAATTTCAGTGACATATGTGTATTTCAACATAACACTTATGTCTCATCAGTGAAGCTTAAGGCCGAAAAAGAGGAAATATCTTAAGTTAAACATTTGAAAAGAATGCAGTGGACATCAACCTTTCTTCATAAAAACAATTAAAATAATCTTACCATACACAAAATATCCTCCACTCCTGAATTGTTTAAAGGCTGTCCACATTCATATGTTAACGTAGGTCTAACTGTGACATTAGTAAATTCTTTCCTCGATCTGTCTGAGGAGAGGCGATTGACTCCACCCGAGTCTTCTTCATTGTCCCAAACATAGATTCTCCTCTGAGTTGACGTCAAATGAATGTATGATATATTTCCGATGGACAACACTAGAGAGACAATAAGGAAAAACTGAAATCTGTAAAGAAAAATTATGTAAAATTACTATGGAAACCCATAACCGACAATTTTAAGCGTTTTGCTCATATATTTTGCGTTATACTATATGGAATAACTATTGTTTTAATATTTTCTTGTGAATAGGTTGACCACAGTGTCTTAGACCATGGTCGGACGTTTGGAAAAATTTATGATAGACTTTGTCTCAAGATATATCGAAAATCCGTCAGTTCAGACGAATAACAATTATGCAGAAGCGTCCCAACTTTTTCTTGGATAAAATGCAAAACCAATTTTAATGCACCAGGCACGTGTTTCGGGCAGTAAATCCTCAACAGTGACACTTCTTAAATGCCGAAGTAATTTTCTGAGACAGCCAAATGCATTTCAGTGGCACCCTCTGGTATTATCTTTTGAAATGAAATTTTTGCATGTAATTTGCAGAGAGTTCGCGGCTCCAAGTTTTGTGTAGGGTGGATTCAGTAGCATATTTAAATGAAATCTACGACCAAAATTGCATTGGAGGAATGGTACTTGGATATCATTTTGCTATTTCGGAAATTTGTCATTTCATCCAAAATATCATCGAAATGATAGGAGGTTAACATCTTAGCATCGTCCCTCCAATGCTATTTTGAACATTGATTTTACTTGGATATGCTACTGAATCGACCCTACAGAAAATTTGGAGGCGCACACTCTCTGTAAAGTAAATACATAAATTTAAGTTCAAAAAATAAAACCAGAGGGCTCTACTGAAATGAATTCAGTCGGCTTATGAATATCCACTCGGCAGGAAGCATTACTGCCTGATGAGGATTTAATATCTGGTGCATTAAAATTGGTTTGAAATTTTCTTCAAGAAGGTATAGAGTTATAACACTTCCGTATTTTTCTAAACTAATGCAAGGCTTTTTACTTACGTAACAAAGAAGAAACAGTATCATATGGCATGTAAATTAACTTAAAAAAGAAGAGGATCTTCGTCTCATGAAGCAATATTGGATTAAATCATGCTTTTTCTTTCTGTCTCATTTAATTCAAAGAGTCGAAGCTATGATCCCTCTTGTAGTTTAATTGACAATATTACATGACGGTAACCGTAGTACATATTTCATTCAAATTTACGAATTTTTTCTTTAATCTTGCCTTATTGTGTTAAAGCACAGAAAAGTGAGAAAAGGTGCTTTCAAAATACTTGTAAAACATTTTCTTCAAGAAAGAAAAGTAAGGAATGGAGAAGATGAAATTCAGTTTGTCAAAGTCCTGAGTTTGTCTGGTCAAGTGGGGGGGGGGGGGGGGGGGGGGGGGGGTTGTGCTCGGAAAAGCACACCATTTTGCACCAAGTTTACACTGATTGGTCATCGGTCTCGTTCAGGTTAATGTGTAGTCTTTTGTGTTTTGTGTTCCGTTATGTGTGTTACGGGTCCCTTTTGTGTTGAGTGTTTCGTTATGTGTGTTCCGGGTCCCTTTTGCGTCTTTTGCTATGCTTGTCTACTCTGTATCTTCAAATAGGGGTGTTTTGGTGTTTAGATGTGGGTGCCGAGAAGTCTTGTTGGAGATCCCATCCTTTCTTTTATATTAGACAGAAAAGCAGTAATAACAATTCTTTCGACATAAACTGCCTCTTTCATTTTTTTTCTTTCGTAGAGAACCCATAATTTAAAAAAATGAAACTCCTTTTCCTGAGTTGAAACATTCCTTCATCCCCTACCTATATATGGCTAATATACCTTCCTAGAAGAACCTGTCTTAGCCACGGCAAAGTCTGAATATTTCTTTTCGAAGCACAATATGTATAGCAATCGTTGATTAACAAATATGGATAATGACCATATCCCTGTATACAGCACAAAATCGATAATTCAGAAAATCAGAAACCCAGAAACCGAAGGCATACAAAATCAGGATAAAACAGGAACCAAAGGAAACAAACAAAAACCTCCACCATATAAAAAGAAGCGAACTCCCGATATGGGAGTGAGATCAGGTGCCCAGGAAGAGTAAGCATCTCTTGCTTACATCCAACACCCGCCACTTCATCACTGATGAGAATTTAATATTCGAAACACGTGTCTGGTGCATGTAAATTGATTTGGAATTTTCTTCAAGAAGGTAGAGAGTTGGAACCCTTCGACATTATTCAATTCGGTAGAAATGTCACATCCGGTTACTTCCATTTCGGAAGACATGGAGTACAATCTTTGGTTGGATGGTTCAAATGGTCTATGACAGAATATCATCCACCATTCTGGAGAGCGGGACATCATAGTGTATGACGAGTTCCCCATATCGACCGTAGAACTTCCTCAGTGACGATGTTAGTCGGTCACAAACATATCCCTGACTGAGAAGCTTATCTGAAAGACACCCAGCTCTCAGAATAAAATCCGTATATTTGGTACTTGCTCTGGCATAGCGTATCACCTGAGATATGAAAACGCCATAAGCAGGCGATGAAGGGATATTGCTACCCAGAAAAGGAAAGTTTGTAATGCTGAAATTGAAGTCAGGACGTTTGTCATAGAGTGAGGTGTTCATGTGACCATCAGTGTCGTGGGACATTATGTCCAAATAGGATGCTGAATTATTTGTCTCTGTAGTTTCTTTGACTTCAAGCTCAGAAGGATAGATATTGCTGAGGTTATCCGCGAATTTAGGATTATTGATGGACAACACATCGTCTATGTATCTGTATTTGAAGTTGAAGTCAGAAGTTAAGTATCTCTTCCCTTCGGAGACAAAAGATTGAATGAAGTCAGCTTCGTATGAGTAAAGGAAAATGTAGGCAAGGAGTGGGGCACAATTGGTCCCCATTGGAATTCCGACAATTTGCTGGATACCTTTTCTTCAAACTCCACAAAAATGTCGTCGATGAGAAAGTTGGAACCCTTCGACATTATTTTAACATCTGAATAATATCTGTTATGAACAGTGTACTTATTTTCAGAATCGGACTTTTCTTTTTTTAGGTTTTGTCATAGTTAACAACAATAAATTTGTATTTGCGATTGCCGTTCTTACTTGCAAACGCATTACTTATAGTTTTTGCGAGTCTTTCTTTTAATTTAGAATGTGGGATTGTAGTGTAAAGTGTCGAAATATCAAAGGCTTTGATCGAATGGACTCTACTAAAATGAGTGGATTACAGATGTTCTAAAAGTTCCTTCAAATTCTTTAAAATCCACATCTGGTTGATACCACTGCGAGAATATACTGTCGAACAATATTTTTGAAGTCCAAGTTTGATTTCAGATAAAACTTTGGTGAGTAAGATCGATACAGATTTGGTAAAACATTTTGAGGAACCAGCGATGAAACGTTGTTTGTACGGATTCTTATGCATTTCAGGTATGTAGTATAAGTATGGTAAATCTGAATCTACATTGTTAATGTCGAAGCCAAAGGAAGCAAAAGCTGATTTGTGGTTATCTATTATTTCGGAGACAGAAAGGTTTATTTGGGTGTGAGTGGGATTTCCAGGTTTCGAATTTAAACCCAATTCTTTACGTAGACTGCTGAAATAGTACTTTTTGCAAGTAAATGTGTTATTATTTGAGGTTTTGTCTGCTGGTGTGATAACATAATATTCTTGGAGGTAGGTAAGCTCTGATAACATCAGGGTCTTTAAAGATAGACTCGAATCTGGTGTTCACAGTTGATTTTAATCGGTCAATTTTTAGGCAATATATTTGAATTATAACGTTTCATTCTTTTGAGATTCCTGACTTCTTTAGATCATATTGAGCCATCACAAAATTTCTTTAGGTTGTCAATCTTTTACATAGTCAAAAGGTAAAATGACAAGGTAAAACGAATCAGCATGATTTAATTGATGTTAAAAGATTTTCATCGATATTCCCGCTATATTGTTTTTAATACACTGGTAAATTTCTTAATCTGATTCATCTTAGCCAAGGATTATCAAAAAACCACTTGTGGCCTCACTCTTTACAGGAGTATTAAAGCCCAGTATGGTAAGACATGCTTGATTAACAATCCTTCTTAATATAGTTTTTCTCCATGGGTGGCAATAGCCCTGGCATGCAGGAGGTGTGGTAATAACCCTGGCATGTAGAAGGTGGGGTAATAGCCATGGCATGAAGGAGGCGGGGTAATAGTCATGACATGCAGGAGGTGGGGTAATAGTCCTGGTATGTAGGAGGTGGGATAATAGCCCTGGCATGCAGGAGGTGGGGTAATAGCGCAGGCATGCAGGAGATGGGGTAATAGCCATGACATGCAGGAGGTGGGGGTAATAGCCCTGGCCTGTAGGTGGTGGGGTAATAGCCCCGGCATGCTGGAGGTGGAGTAATAGCCCCAGTATGCAGGAGGTGGGGTAAAAGCCCTGGAACGCAGAATGTATTTTAATAGCCCTGGCATGCAGGAGAAGAGTAATAGCCCTGGATTGCAGGAGGTGGTGTAATAGCCCTGACTTGCAGGAGGTGGGGCAATAGCCCTGGCATGCAGAAGGTGGGGTAATTTTCCTGGCATGTAGGAGGTGTTTTAATGGCCCTGACATGCAGAAGGTGGGGTATAGCCCTGGCATGCAGGAGACGGGGTAATTATAGAGCTGGTATACAGGAGGTGGGATAATAGCCTTGGTATGCAGGAGGTGGGGTAGTAGCCCTGACTTGCAGGAGGTGGGGCAATAGCCCTGGAATACAGGTGGTGGGGTAATATCCCTGACTTGCAGTAGGTGAAGTCCAAATTATTCGCAAAAGTAGAAAAAATGGAGCATTTTGGCGAATTCCTATGGACTGGGAAAGATCACTGAGACACATCCTCTGGTCTAAATCCGCGTATGAAAACTTCTATCCTTGTAATCTTATATTTCGTTTACATGTTATGTTTTAATGGAAGAATGTTGGTAACTTTCAAGAGGTCATAGTGAATGATCTTAACTCATTGATTCTATGTAAATTCAAATGATAAAATTGGCCGCAAACAAAGAGCTTCTTTTAAAATGTTCAAAATCTTACATGCCTTCAATGTTGTTATCGACAAATAGCGATTGTTTGAATTTTGTTTGGAATCCCACAAGGCGAAAGAAACCTAATACTTGTATGAATACTTGCATATCCACAAATTACTTTCGTTCTAATAACAAGCATAACCCAAAAAGGTACGAATGTTAAACGTCTTCAAATTCAATAGCATCATCATTTAAGAACAGATAATTTTACAGCATGGACCAGATATGCAAGTTGCGGGTACTTATAACCCTCGGCAGTGATCCTCAATCTAAACAATGTAATATGGCCAAAGAGTGTGAAAATTATTATGTCCAAATTGTACCGAAAAACGTAGCATGATGGGTGGGGTATAATGCTACAGGACCCATGTTTTAGAAATTTCAAGATTTTTTGATAACAGAAATTTTCGAATGCGTTGAAGAGGCAGACGATCAACCGAAGTTACCTGTTTTAAATTCAAAATATTATATTTTTAACGAATGCTTCATATCATTTTATGATATTGTTGAAAATTGTTAGGAAGACTATGAGCAGCTCTATTATTCTATCGAGTTGCCGATTTTGTATGCCCTTTAGTAAGATGCAACTTGGACGACCTTCTGCCCGTCGTCAAGTTAGCAATTAATACTCTTGAAATTTATTTGCACGTCCTAGCCGACTTCTTTAAGAACTTAGTGAAGAGCTTAACAACCCCGGGTACTGCTAACGATCAGTGAGTAAATGTCAACATCAAGCCAACATCAGAATCCAGATTTCACAATCGATAGGCATATACAACCTTAAAAAATACAAAATAGTGATAAGACGGATATCATAAACAGTGACAACAGCAATGGACTCCCTCAAGGGACGAGAAAATGGGACAAGGAGACAGAAACGATGGCATCGCTAAGCTGGTGGTATCCGATTTTACTCCTTTTTCTTCATTTTTTTACCTATGTTCAATTGGTTATAGCCGTCATTTTGAGAAATCAATCTATAAGTGGTAGGCGTAACTAAGGTTTAACTAAGGGATAACTTATCAAGATGCATGCGTTCTTGAAAGAAAGGGGGGAATTTCCAACAACACTCGGCTGCAGCACTCACAGCAAAACACCAAAACACCCCACGCAAACACACAGAACACACAGAACAGACAAACACAGAAAGAATAACCAAAGGGACAAGGAATACCAACAAATAATATAGAAACATCTAACACAAAAAGACTACACAAGAACCAATGAGACCAATGGACAACCGGTGCCGACTTAGGACGGTCATCTGCTACGCCATTAGCAAATAAGTCTGTAGCGAGCTCATGCAAGTTATCACCCGAGGAGCCCGACCAACATTCAGACAGGACATGTGGTCAGGGTCCTGTCTTCTGTATCGAGGTTTGGACAGGGCTCGTCATGGAGTCCAGTCATCACAGTCAGTTAGAGTGCAGTACTCAAGAAAGTGCTTAAGCTGAATTTAGTCCCCCCCCCCTTCTTCTGTCGATCGAGGGCTTGGTGAGGAAACTGCAAAAATTGCAAAGCAGAGTACTTTAGATGTACATGCTGTATAATCTCACTGTTGTTTTGAATAAGAGAAAACGGCTGCTTTTGTGTCCAATCATACTTGGTATCTATGTCACTAATCAAGGTTCTTTCCTGAAAGCCAACCACCTTTCGATCTTCCTTACAATTAAAGTTAATTTTGTCTTTTGTCGAAATTTCCTCATTACTTTAGAAGTTTTAGATAGTGCTACAGTGAGTGACCCTGGGCAATGTATGAGGATATAATATTTTGTTAATATTTATAATTGATTTTTTCTATCAAATCCTATTGATTGCGAAATAACAAAAACACATTTGTAATGTCCTGCTTTGTATGTACCTAGACGTAGGAAAATTTAACCCATCCATTAAAGTTGACGAATATATATAATAATCAATTTTTCAAAGTAATATTTATTAAACTGAAAAGTTACAGAAATGCAATTTCATTTTATTATACATAAGATGATTCAGATGAGATGAAAATTAATCAAGCGATCAATTTATTTAGATTAATTGATTTCTATCTTTTCAAAGATTTCCCATTATTATTCAAAATAGATTTAGAAAATATGACATTAGATTAATCGGTCCACATATATCTTTGCAAAATGAATGCTGTGGAATTTATTTTGAATAACGTTGCAATTTTAAAAGAAAATCGATCAAATATCTTTTAAGAAATTATAATCTTCTTCCTTGCCACGTCAGATATGAATGCCATATTACGTATCGTTCATAAGCTTTTGCGAATGAATAAACAAACAATTAAACGGATAGACAAAAACTGAATCCGAAACCTAATTTCCAATTGAGGGAGAGTTAAAATTTAAAATCGGTTGTTTCTATATCACATGATATTTATGAAAATATTTTAATAAAAGATTATGATAAATTAGATATCAATCTTTTCTCTGATGCAAGAACTCAGGCTTTCGAGGTAGAGGTTCCATATTCCAAGAGAAACGTGCGATATTCCATTTACTGATGAATATTAGTGAGGGGAACAGGTGGCTTATGTATCAAAAGTGAGTTTTGATGACGTATCATTTCTTTTATTCTGAAATCGTAGACAATTGTACCACGTGTCGAGTGTCACTAGGGGTAGACCATGAGTCCATCTCCGATCAATTTCTATTAATCGTTTCTTAAACGCATTCGAAAATATTCTCCAAATTCCTGAAATGTGGGCCCTGTAGCATCATATCCCACCCATCCTGCTACGTCCTTTGGAACTTTCACAGTCTTTGGTCATATTTCATTGTTTGGACTTAAGATCACTGATGATGGTTAAATATCCGAAACGTGCATGTCTGATCCATGCTGCAAATTTATCTGTTCTTAAATGACGCTTTGAATGTGAAGACGTGTTACGTCTGATGCAATCAGTTAACTGGCGTCTTAGGTATTTTCTCCATATTTCAGAAGATCACGAGTGAAAGATGTCTATTCTACTTTCATATATAGTAATTTTACCGGAAGTAGGGAAAATGTGAAACAAAAGAAGGAAATGTATTCACTTATCAGTAGGTCAAACTTGAAACTTTATGTACAATGGAATGTGCCGTTCACAATCATATTATACTGTCTTTTACAATCTGACATATATTATAAGAAAAAAACCAACGTTTGATCAAAATTCATTAACAGAAACTAGATTTTCTCAAAATTTAGTAGTGCAGTGATGATATCTGCAGATACTTTTTCAATACGAAAATAATTTTCTGCATGTGCAATCAATGCTTTTATCTAGGTGAATTTTCCCTTCCTTCAGATTTTTTTTCATATCATAAACGATTCGTTTTTTTTAAGTACTTCCTTTTTTCCTGTTTTTCTTTAGGAAATTGCCTATTCGCAACCGTTCCTATGGAAATTCTAATGATTTTGCCTTGCCTTCTCGACTTTGAGACTGAGTAACTGATAGGTACTTCCTGATGTTTACCAGTAGTAGAGCGAGTGTTTAAAATATTAGCCGAATACCCCTTCTTTCAAAAACAGCTGTCGTAAAGAAAATATAATGGTCAGATTTTGTTTAAACTGGGTAAAACGTGGTAAAATCGTGAAATTTGAAATGAAATATTTATCGTTTAAATCCTCTGTATTCTTATATTTTGTTCTTTTTTTATATAGAAAGTCGTTGCAATTCATGCGTTAGATATATAAATATGATACAGAATTGTTTAGAGATAAATTATTTTCTCCTCTCTCGAAATGTGATAGTTTTATGCAAATTTCTGTGAAATATGGAGAATTCGTGTAAATATTTTTTTCTGAAGCCCCGGGACTGAAATTTTGTCTCGAAACATATCGACATATATCTCTCTATTATTTCTAAGGCTTTCATCAATAATATTTCTAACGGACTTGTAAAGAAATATGAAAAACTAATGCGTGTATACTTTTGAGTTAAGTGTCATTTCCCAAAGATGATTACGTCGATTATGATTTGGTCGACCACGTGATATATTTTCTATCAAATTGTTTCCTTTAGCCGGTATACACTTATGTTTGATAAAAGTAAACAAATGAAAGTTGAATTACATCATCCTGTTGACAAATTCATCAGAAATACTCCATCTTAATGTGTCGTGGCAAGACATTGTATGGAGACTATTTGGTGACAAGTTGAAATGAAAATATGTATATTGAAAAACTGTGCAAAAAGTTTCTTTAAAATGATAAAAAAGTATCTTTTGGTGTTGATTTTAGTTCAACAGAGGTGTAAATATGCATGGCTAGTACTTTGGTCAGAGTTGGGACACTTCGTTTTCTCTATTTTGAACATGGAGTTAGGCTTTTTGCCTATGTTGTGTATTTTTTCCTTTATCATCTGTACTTACTCTCCGTTCAGGTTAGTAGCTGTTACAAAATCAAGTGGATCGATGCTTCTCATGATGAATGGGATCAGACAACCAATTTGAGGCCTCCAGGGATCTCAGGGAAAGTCCTTGGGGTCGCAGGGTGGAGAAGGGAGGGGGGCTTTTTTATTTCGCGATGCTATAGCATATATGATTATTGTCATACGTAATATGGGTAACTCAGTTGAGCCATTACCACATTCATTAGGGCTATATACTACTACAATACAACAAACTATAGTAGTTACAATGCTGCACCATGCGACAAGATTGATTTATTACTGCAACTTTATGAGCATATAAAGTGATTTGAATTTCCTATTTCCAACTGTAATATTGTACCTGCATGGTTATACTCATATATTTTTGATATGACATTGAAAATGTGCTTTTTATATTCATGTGTTATCCCTTCTCTTTTGTTCCTTTCTCTCTTTTTTTTGGAAGCTATTCAATTTTTCAAATCAAAAATAAAAGTATGGCGTTATCTTCGAATAAGTTAGAGGATTGTTATTCGGATATATTGTAGCATCATATCCCACCCATCCCGCTACGTCTTTCTGTACATTTTTAGACATCATAATTTTCACACTTTTTGGCCATATTACATTGGATCACTGACTAGGGTTAAGTACCCGATACGTGCATGTCTGGTCCATGCTGCAAATTAACCTTGGCTTAAATTATGCTATTGAATTTGAAGACGTTTAACATATACACTTTTAACTTTGTGTATAGCAGGTGACCGTCTAAAGAAGGCACAGAGTGTGCATCCTTTCCTATTCCAATATTGTCTTTGATTTGTTTCTCTGTTGGCATTTTTATGTGAGCGTCATTGATTGTTAAAGGTGTGGTTGATTGATGTTTATTATTTGTATGTGCTTTTTTCTTATTCATTTATAAGATAGACTTTAAGCAAATTGCAGAAAAAAATTAAATGAAAATATAACATCGACATTTGGATGAAGCCTGGAAAATGATGTACAGAGACGTAGTAAAAACTCTAAAACAATATACGAAGTCATATTTTTCGTAAGCGGCCAATGTCGTATAATGGCCATGAACAAACAGCCAAACAGAAGATCTAGAACTAGAAATCGGAGGCTATCCCCATTTAATACATACAGTACAACATCTTTAAATTACGTTTTAGCGAAGCGTTGCCAAACCGTCAGACGGAGTAAAAAATACAATGGTTGCCTCGAAGATCATAACGTACATGAATGTGATGGAGCCGTATTGACAGCTAGCTACGCAGCTGATTAGACTTGAAGCTTGTGAAAGTAAAATGCATATTTCCTTATTTTGCAGACGACAGAATCATTGTCTTGCTTCATTATTTCTACAATTTTGGAGGACAAGATACTTTCGTATTACATGTTTTCATATATTCAGAACAGAGATAGTACAGAAAGAAAATGGCACCATTTTCAACAATAAATTATGTAAATTTAACGTTTAAAAAAACAATACTTTTAAATCATTAGCTATAATTCTATAGTGTTTAACCCCGCAGCCGTTCCAGTGGAAATTCTTCTGGTTTTGCCTAGCCTTCTCGACTTTGAGACTATATAACGGATGGGTACTTAACTAGAATATATTTCAGTGAAATGGTAATGACAAAGTTGGGGGGGGGGGCAGTTCCATTGCCTGTAATTCCAACGTTTTTTCAATCGATCTCAATCAAACTTTCCGAAAAACACATTCACATATCAAAATATTGTTTCGTTTCGTTAATTCTTATGTTTGAATGATCATTTTCAAAATTCAAGTAAAATAATTTAATTTTCCTTTTTTACTCATTAATGTAAGAATTTGTGCTCATCCATCCATGAAGTTGAAATTAGAAAAATTAATTTGATCCAAAAAGATGCATTCGATTTCAATAAGTATTATCACATCTATTTCTGTCATCTCTACTATCCATTTGTGAAAAGAAGTAAGTTTTTGTTAGAAAAATCTATGATTTTGAATTTTACTAATTTTCGACATTTCTTTGAAATTGCATAAATTCTCACCATACGAAAATTTTACGATAGGTCAAATCTGATGTCCAATGTTATATTCTTTCGTTTTATTTCAAATTTAGCCCTGTGTTAGGGGGGGGGGGATAAAATTTGAAATTTAGCGACTTGGTTGCTCTACTATATACTCTTTGTTATAGAAATCTGATAACACTAAGCTTTTAACGAGTTCAAAAAGTCAAGGTATATGGTCCGTGTATGTTTGCATTATGAAAAGATTATTAAAAAAGAAATATTTTTCAATGAGACATCGTTGTGGCGTTATGGTCCGAATCCTTTTTTCAAATGATCCTGACATCAAAACAAAGCTGCAAGGCAAACAACACTCAACATGTACCACCTAATGCTCATTTATATGTAAGCTATCGAAGAATAAATTTGCAAAGAAAAAATGAGATAGAATTGATGAAAGTTACCGGACAAACGAACAGAGAAAAGGTACATACAACAGTATAAGAGGGAAAAAAAGATAGTGAGTATAATAATTTAAGGTTAGGGTTGCGACTACAGGGAGATAGCTCTATTTTCATATCACGAAATATTTGAAACCGACATCGACGATTCATGATATAGGCTCAATTTGTTACATTATTTCAGTAAAGATAATACTCCTTGAAATATTCATTACTGAATGGATATTTTGGGGGCAAAATGCATATTTTTGAATGAAAAATCGCCGAAAGTAGGGAACATTTTTCATTTCCACATGAGTTCTGCTTCTAAAGATTAAAACATCAGAATATATTCTATTGGTTATACTCTTTAAAAGTGAGACGATTAGAAATTCGAACTTCGAATTAAATTCTATGTAATATGGTCAAAATTATGATTTTTTGCATAAATTAGTGTGTTGTTTAGAAATAGTCATTTTGCTTAAAAACCAATTCGGGTACATATTGGCTTGACTGTTTTAGGATAAAGCAATACCATAGCTCTATACGTACAAAAATTATGCAACTATCGACCTTCTAGTTTTTAATAAAAATTACGAATTGTTGCCATGGCAACCAGCAAAATCGTATTTGTAAGAAAATACTCTCCTTAGAACTGTTTATTTTCTTCAGAATTTCTCAAAATAGGCTTTAATTCATGCATAGGGTATAAGTATCCCGAAAAATAAGGGTATATATGAATTTTTGATATTTCATGCATTGCAGAGGTATATAAAGTTACGATGTGGTATTCTCTAAATAGACGAAATGCTAAAATAGGCCAAAAATGGACGTTTATAGCCAAATAATGAAACGGACAAATTTTGATTTTTGGGTCTGAATAGTTCGAGGAGATGTTCATATATCCATCTTTCTTCTACATCATTTCTATTAAAAGTCGCCACCCTGACCTTAATCAAAAGACAACCAAGACATATGTATATATGACAATGCTTTAGTGTTAAGATAATGGCTATTCCAAAGATTGTAATATGAAAGATAATTACGACACATAAGAGTAAAGAAGTATTTATCTCGGTATGTGAAGCCTACAAAGAGCGAGTATTTGTTTCATTCGATTCGGAAGTGATTTGAATTGTTTGACCATCTAGATTACGCTTACAAAATACTAAGAAAACATGATTAAATGGTGCCAACAAAAACGGTTACTCTTATTAAAATTCACCAAATGGATTCTCTGTAAACAGAATGATCATTGCCAAGCGCGGATCCAGAGGGGGGGGGGTTCGAAATTTTCGAAGCATAGTTTAATAACGCTTATAAATATACATATTTCATAAGATAAAGTCCCGATTCCCGTTTTTGTCATAACATTTGAAAAATAACATGAATTTGTATTTAAAATCTTTCATTTTTAGTAATTTTTTTGTCCACATTTCAAAATTTTTCTGGGCTCGCTTGCGCTCGCCAGGTTTAATCGCATATACATATCAATTTCAAATGATGCTTACCTTTGCAACACTTCTACATTGTACACCTTTGTCAATAAACAAGGACAATTAACTAAAAAAATACAGTAATAGAGGATGCAAATGGTATTATTGTCTGTACTTTTTATTCCAACTCTGACAAATTTTACTATTTTTACACAGCCAATTGTGCCTCATATGAAATTCATGTGAAATTTACATGAACTTTACATGAAAGTTCACGTGAAATTTATGTGAAATGAGCACGAACATGAAATTCATATGAAATTTTTCACATGAAATTCATGTGAAGATTTTTACATGGATGTTATGTGAATTCAGTTTCATGTGAAGGTCACTTAGAAAAATTCATGTGAAATTCATGTGAAGGAAATCTATGTGAAATTCATGTGAAATATTTTTCACGTAAATCTTATGTGAAATTTATATGAATTTTACATGAACTTTCATGTGAGGCACAATTGGCTGTGTATATATTGTAACCCTTTGCAAAATGTCGGAATTTATCTATTCCTCTTATCTTTATTATTTCAGAATGGCTACAGATATAATAGAAAAGAATGGGTAAATAGATACGAAAAATCACCACTTGTTCTGTTTCTAAAATGTTCTTTATTCTGTTCACCAGGCATTACATTATCGATATTGCAATACATGTACATGTTATATGCCGTTGTTTCTGTTTCAGTGCACCATTTACGAAATTTCAACAAGTGATGTCTCATCAGTGATCGTCGAATTCAAAATAGAGAATTTTTTTTGTAAATTCCTCTTTAAAAAGAAAAGAAATATTTAAGAATCTACTACTTACAAAAGTCTCATCCGTTTCTTGTCAATCCCTTCCATTGAAATTTCAAAATACTTCTTTTTCAAGTGGCCTTTATAATTTCAGCACACAACAAAGTCGTCTTTCGATACTATCTATATAAATAGAGTCAAAGGGCATGGGTTGGCAAATGCACCGGTGCATGCCATCGGCAGTGTAATTTTTCCGTGAGTAAAGTAATGTTACACCCTCTTGCTCATGATAAAAAAGTTCAAACTTTTTATTCATTCACATCGCAGTTGGTCATATAGTCACGAAGATCTATTTTCTTAATTTCCTTCGCAACATGGCTCATTGCTGTTTTGGAGATTGAAGTTTGTGAGGTTCATTACTGTAAACATAACTTATCGTCTTCATTTTCAATTTTTTAAACATTTTTAATGGGTAAGCCAAAACTTTAAAAAAGGGGTATTAGACAAAACTTAAATATTCAAATTGACACACCTAAATCAAGTGAGGCGATATATTTACTGAATTTATTAATTTTAAACCTATGACCGACTTCTTTACCATTTGTTATAAACCCCGTTGGGTTGCATGACCTCAAAGTTAAAATCTTTTTTCTCCTACCGCATCATTGAACACGTCCGTGATAGTCGGGGACAGTTTTTTTTCTTTTATTTTGGCTGATAGAACATGTAAAACTGGCAACAGTTAAGAAAAGACCCACCTGAACATTCATCAGATAAAGGTCTATCTGTTTTGTGAAGATTTCTTCGTTTCATTTTTGTAGCTTTGTTTCATAGGGGCAGCTCCTATAGCTTATCATGCTGAGTATTGTGAGCTAATAGGAACTCAAACTTTACACCCTTTGCCGCAATCAGTTGTAAAACAATTTAACAATGGATATACTACTCAAAACTAATTTGATATAAAGACATCCAACTTCCTAAAAAGCGATATATTCTTAAGGTACGGAATTAACACTCATGAAGAAGAGATTTCTTTTTCTTCTTTCACGAGTAGTTTTTGATACGTTATATAGGCATTGAAAAAAAATCGTGATATTCATTAAAAACAGACTGATTAACCCCATCCCTTTCTTCTACGTCTTCAACTTCCCATCAGACTTCTGTATGGCAACATTATCCCCATGGAGTCTCTTTGACTTCATACCAATATTTATTTGAAAAGCAAAATAACATGAGCACAAATAAAGGACTAATCAACAAGTTTGAAACTTATGCTATAATGCTAAGCTCTCTCCTTTTTAACAATATTGAAAATGCAGTGTGAATATTTGAACGACTTACTAAATTAAACTAATTTTTAGAGATTATGGAAAGAAAAACATAATGTAGTAAAGAAAACCTAAAGGAAAACGATGAGGCAGCATGGCGGCATCAAGTAGACATGAAATTATTCAAATCCTTTTGAAAGTTATACATGTATGAAAGTGTGTACTGTGTTGAATATCTCTCGGTTGGTATCGTTGACATACAAGGAATTTCCAGAAAGCAGAATATCTATACAAATTTAATAAGGCAATTGAGAAATAATTGAAACTCTTATCTTAAGTTTCATCTCAGACACAATGAGTACTTGTATACTGTAAATCTCAAATCTAAGAGATAAAAGAACTAATGTAGTTATAAAATTATATTAACCTATAGCTCTGAGCAACAATACACCAATAACACGCGCGAATTGAGTACGGAAGGTACATTCTTACGAGCATAACAGAATTCTAATGATGACAATGTCTTATCGCCATTGACTGTTTGCTGATTTCTTCAAGTAATGCAACATGAAATTTACATATCCCACCCATCCTGCTACGTCTTTCGGTACATATTTTTTACATAACTTTGGCCATATTACATTGTTTAGATTGAGAATCACTGACGAGGGTTTAGTACCCGAAACGTACATGTTTGGTCCATGCTGCAAATTGATCTGCCCTTAAATGATGTTATTGAATTTGAAGGGGTTAGACATTACATAACACATATTTTGATCTAGTTACCTCACTCACAATTTGCGTAGGAGTTTCTCGGACAAGATAAGCTTTTTTTCGATGGACTGGCTATTTCGCTTGGAAAGTACTATACTCGCTTCTAGGAACAATTCACTTCTTATCATATTCTATAACATATATTTTTATCATTCCTTTGGATTTAAACACGTTTTAAACGTGCATGTCTGGTCCATGCTGGTGCATGTCTGGTGCATGTCTGGTCCGAAACGTGCATGTCTGGTCCATGCTGTAAATTTATCAGGTTTTAAATGATGCTATTGAATTTGAAGACGTTTAACATTTGAACTACTTGGTGAGTGTCACTGCTGGTGGACCAAGAGTCCCCGAGGGCACATGTAGCCAAGTTCGATCAACTTCGGTTGATCGTTTGTCTCATCAACGCATTTGAAATTTTCTGTTACAAAATTTCTTGAAATTTCTAAAACGTGGGTCCTGTAGCATCATATCCCACCCATTCTGCTACGTCTTTTGGTATATTTTTGGCCATAATAATTTTCATACTTTTTGACCATATTACATTGTTTAGACTTAGGATCACTGACGAGGGTTTAGTACCCGAAACGTGCATGTCTGGTCCATGCTGTAAATTTATCAGGTTTTAAATGATGCTATTGAATTTGAAGACGTTTAACATTTGAACTACTTGGTGAGTGTCACTGCTGGTGGACCAAGAGTCCCCGAGGGCACATGTAGCCAAGTTCGATCAACTTCGGTTGATCGTTTGTCTCATCAACGCATTTGAAATTTTCTGTTACAAAATTTCTTGAAATTTCTAAAACGTGGGTCCTGTAGCATCATATCCCACCCATTCTGCTACGTCTTTTGGTATATTTTTGGCCATAATAATTTTCATACTTTTTGACCATATTACATTGTTTAGACTTAGGATCACTGACGAGGGTTTAGTACCCGAAACGTGCATGTCTGGTCCATGCTGTAAATTTATCAGGTTTTAAATGATGCTATTGAATTTGAAGACGTTTAACATTAGTGACGTAGTCACTTGTACCTTTTTTGTGCTGTTTCTAACATATATTTTGTGATATTCATTGTGACTCTCGGAAGTATGACAGTGTACAAAGACAAAATTAAACAGTTATTGTCTTATCTTTCGTAACATTTGTTTTAAAAATTGTCCCCTCTGTATGGATTCTAATAATATTTCACTGAATTATTTCTTAGGACTTCAGGGTGTGTCATGACCTTGAACAAGCTCGCCATATTCCTGTTCTTTATACTTAAAACCCTCTTGTCAATTTGAAAAGATTTCATTACATTTCACAGAAGTTTATATCAGGGCCTTAATCAAGGTCAAAGGTCAAGGCCCAAATTGACTTTCTGGGTTAAACGTTTGTTAACGTATTCAATGTGAACAATTTATACAATCTATAACTAGTAAGGAACGGGCCTGTTTAGAGAAAATAGTGCAATTAAATGCATAATGTAACATTGATTTCTTCAGACTTTTAAAGTTTTTTCAACATATTTAAGAAATGAAGTGATCACCAGGAAGACTCGGTTACAGTACCCACAGCCAAACATCTAAACACCCCTATGGAACAACACATAATAGACAAGCACAAAAAGAGTCTTAAAAGGGACAAGGGACACCAAACACGACATCAAAACACTAATTGAAATGACAAACAAACTTTATTGTATATGATTAGTTGTATTGTCTATGATTAGTTGTATTGTCTATGATTAGTTGTATTGTCTATGATTAGTTGTATTGTCAATCATAGTTGTATTGTCTATGATTAATTGTAATTCTCGCTATTCTACTCCTATTTAGATATATACCGAATGAACAATAGATACAGTTACAAATGCGATTCTTTTGTTATATATCGGTCATTTAATTTCATATATTTTAAGACTGATTCCAAATATACAAAGTTTTATGAACGTTAAGTGAAGTGTGGAGGTCAATAAAAACATAGAGCGACAGAGAAAAGTAAATTATTTCACTAGTGAATTGTTCGGATGATAATAATTATTCGGCCTCAGTGTATATAATATTTTTTTACGTCCACGGAAGACAGTGTTTTATGAGATATGTTTTGGAAAAGTAATAAGAAGTGTATATTTTATGATCCCGAAAAGCTAATCTTAAATTAATCTAGATCCCAAAAGCAATTATTGAAGTGAAAACATTGTATATCCTCTTCAATAAAATGTACATTGAGATACTTGATGGAACAATTTGAGAATTACATCTTTTCTCCTCCTCGCTTGATCTGAAAAATTTCCTGCATCTATTCGCTAATCTAAACGCGTTAATGGAAATGGAACTCGGTGTCATTTTCTTCTCTGTCGGATGACCGAAGGCTGGGTACATTTCAGATAAAGAAAAGGGAAGGATCTCCAGCATGACCACCCTGCACACGCACACCTAAGCAAACCCACAAGAAAGCAACACATAAAGGACGTCAGACAAACAGACACAACAATATTCACTAGAACATCATACAAAACAATCGAAACAGACGTACAGAAACATCAAACATTAATGACAACACATAAAAGGAAGGATACCAATGTGCACTTGAATCCGACTTTGGACGGTCATCTGCTATTAGCAACTGGTGTTGTTATCCGAATTACGTGCGAACAACCCTCCCACTTATCCGGATACTGTACAGAGGTATCCACAGATGCACGATTGTTGTTATAAACATACAACTTCTCAATGTAAGATGACATCACAAACGAGAAAGTGAAACCCAGCGACCTCTTGTAACACAGATTCTATGTACATGGATATTCCATGGCACGCGTATATACATAAAAGAAAAAAAATATATCGAATTTTATAGACAAAACATGTTTAATTTTCAGGAGGATTGTAAATTAATATATATATTTGATTACAATAGCCTCATGATAGTTACCGTTGCATATTAATGATAACCTAATTGTTTGTATGGTCAATTTCATTTTAAAAAGCAGGGGTGTATTTAATCTTTGGACTTTTATTTTTTTCTGAAATCTGAACAAAATTTGCGTTTAAAGTCGGATATTCATAAAGACCTCGTTGAGGTCTGTATGCAGGTCAGATGACCAAGGAGAGAACTGGGTGGTGTTGAAAGACCTTCGGCCTCAGTCTTTAAGCATCACCCTGTTCTGTCCTTGGGCATATAACCTTCATACAGATTTCAGCAAGGTCTTTACCCAGTAGATTTACATAATGTTCACTTAATGACCAATAACGCAATAAGCATAGAATCTGGAAAAGGGATTGTAGTTTAAATTGTTTGCGTGGCTCAGGTCGGAAACTCGATAAGCGCAGTTTTGATTACTTTGTATTGCAAAAAAATAAAAAAAAATAAGATTTATATCATTGCATAGTTATCGCTTAGTCGTAAATGTTATCTCGTCATGCGTTTATGCAATCATGTTAAACGTCTACAAATTCATTAGTTTCGGGTATTTAATCGTCGTCAGTGACCCTCAATCTAAACAATGAAATATGACCAAAATATGTGGAAATTATGTCCAAAATATACCGAAAGATGTAGCAAGATGACTGGGATATGATGCTACAGGATCCAGGTTTAAGAAATTTGAGAAAATTTTGTGAACAGAAATTTTCGAATGCGTTTGAAGAAACGACCAACCGAAATTGATCGAACTTGGCTCGGGGACTCCTGGTCTATCAGCAGTGACACTCACCAAGTGGTACAAATGTTAAACGTCTTCAAATTCATTAGCATCATTTAAAAGGATACAACATTCATTTTAGATGGGGCGTTTTCAATGTAAACTTTCAGCATGACGTCGCCGAGTTTAACATTGAGCATATGGATAATGTCACGACGTCAAGGGAAAAATTAGCATAGGAAATGACCCATCTAAAACTTGTTTTGTCTATGAAATTCGATTGCAATCACTGACTATCTGATAACTTATACCAAAAGTTACGACTAAGCTAGATCTATTGAATGATATCTATTTATTTCAAATATTTGTATGAAAAAGTAATCGAAATCGCGTTTATCTAGTGTCCGATATGAGCCGCGCAGATCGTGTTCTATATCCAAAATTAAAATTGTAGTAAACTAAGAAATGCATTCTTTTGGCAATAATGATGACAAATAATAGTAAAGGTCTACATGTAGGGAGTTGCATTGTGCATAATTATAACATGTTTTAAACAACAAACATCTCAGCATTAAAGTACGCAGTAGATAAGATGAAGTATTTCAACATTTTATTGCACAATTTAAAGGGAAGGGAGGTTGTTGGAGGTTCAACCTTCACCTTAAAGTTTTAAACCTGGAGAAGGTGTATGTTGTATCTCCAAAAATTTTCATAAAAAGAAGTTTATAATGAAATTGGCAGTACTTGGGGTGTTAAAAAGCATCAAGGCTTTCTAACGGATAATTCATAAATTATACCTGGGGTTTCAAACTAAATAAGAATCATGCCAATCAAATTTTGAATCATTCATTAAGGCTACTAGCCGTGCATTGTGAGGCTTAAAGAATTTGGCTAATATATTCTTTGTCGCATTCAACATAGGTCCCATTTTCTTTTTCTTCTTCGATATATAAACTTTCTCTGAGGATTTTATTTTTCTCATAGATTCCTCCGGTACATCATCTACAAAATAGTGAAGAAAACTATAAAGAACTTACGGAAATAAATGAAAGTTAAAAAAGAAATATTATTTAAATAGAATAATTTAGAAAAATCTTCCTTTTCCTTTCCAAATTAAACAAGCAAACAAAAACAAAGGTTTGAAATTCAGAGTTGGTTGTTTCATGAGGAAACGTAGATCTCATAATTACGTCATTCATCATTCTAGTTTAAAATTCATCGACCAAAACTATTTAAAAGAAATCTTACTCAGTTCAAGGAATCGAAATATTTCCAATAAATATTCTCTTTCGTTACGTTTGTAATCCTCTGTTCGTAAGATAAACATTTGCTTCCTTGGAAATACATCTAGCCAATTTTTCAAATGCACATGATAAATACTTGCATATAAAGGCACCTGCAAGAAAAAATATATGAGGTATACAGTCTCCATGTTCTCTAATTGTAGAAAATATTTACCCTAATTGCTAACATCATTTGCACAACATGTTGATTAATATGTTTTCTGGTATTTATTATGCTATTGAATTTGAAGACGTGTAACATTGTTATGCTATTGAATTTGAAGACGTGTAACATTGTTATGCTATTGAATTTGAAGACGTGTAACATTGTTATGCTATTGAATTTGAAGACGTGTAACATTGTGACATGTGAAATGTGAAATTTATAAGAAGGATCTAGTACAATTGTCCTCTAAAGTTATGTAGATAACGTGCTACGTTTTTCATACTTACTCTCAAGCCTTTTATGATTTTGGGGTCGTATACGCAAGCCCTAATTGAATTCTTTTTGGTACATGATGTTAGAATCTTGATGGATTGTATGACTCTCTCATGGAAATCCTCTGGAGTTTTCCCATTCCATTGATAGTAGTGACTATAGAGTCTGCAATTCAAATAAAAGCAATGAAAGATAGTTGGCATTTGAATATATTTTGATTTAATAAGTTAAA